>CM034154.1:632421402-633811402 GCA_019776745.2 Taxus chinensis | reverse complement strand
GAAATTGAATACATAGAAAAGGAAGAGAGGAGGGTGAGGTGGATCTATGTAGGATGCCACATCACTTATCCTCAACTCCACCTCATAAGTCAAACTTCAATCTCCAAAACGCAATTAATAAGTTGTTGAGGAAATTACATTTTACTTATACACACAATCTAAGCCCGCACCCCTTAAGGACTAAAAGTAGTTACATGTAAAAAGGTACAATAAAAACTTACAATTTTTCTTCCCAAAACACATAATGAGGTCTAATTTTGACCCCCCCAACCCATAGGCGGGGTTGGAATTGCAATTTAAAAGGGTGTGCGACAAGTTTAACTTATCCCACAAGCCTACAAAATTGGCTCTTAAGGCCAAATTCGAATTTCCATGAGGGGGTAGAGTGTACAACACTCAAGGTCAAAAACACACAGTCTTACAACACAAAGCCCAAGAGCCATCTAGTGTAATAAATGAAAAGTTTTGGTCACATCCACAATTATTTAATAACAAGATTAATTAACTTAAATAGGATAGTAAAAACCCATTAAGATAAAGGGGAATAATACATCATTTTCTAAATAATTAAAACAAGAAAATTACATCACTAAAAATCACATACAACATTAAGTAAAGGAAACTAAACAAAATACAACACATTAACCCCTTGGTCACAATTTTCCCCTAACAATAATTCAAACACACACATAGAAACACATGTTTCCATGGTGATCCTTGTTGAATTCACCTAAAATTCCAATGTGGTTGGTTTCTAATAACCCCAATGTTTGTTGTGATATGTTTACATGGAAAAACACATAACACCTCCTTCGGCCCCATGGCTGCATCAAAAACATCTAGGATAAAATATACAATATAAATCCACAATCATGTATATGCAAACCAAAATATCATCTAGGCAAATACGATATCATTTACAATTTCTAGCAACATTTCTATTCTACATCTCATCCATGTGAAAATGATCACAACATTAGTTTAATTATCAAATCCTACTCAGTGTGACAAAATATCACATATCCAATATATATATATATATATATATATATATATATATATGTCAACAGGATATTAACATCAATATAAAATGTCTCTAATAATCCACATGTATCATATATAAATTTAAATCAACAATAATCCATGATCTCTAACATCTAACATCATGCCAAATCAAAAGCTACAATAATATCGATAAGTATAGTCGACAGTATCATAATTAATAACAGAAAGGTGTCAAAAGGAAGTTGGTACTACATATACAAATTTTTGTTTGAGTCTTAATCATTATCTATTTTAAAAATTCTACTTTTCCCATATAGTTTGAAAGGTTTCAAATTAAATAAATTAAAAAAAAATATCTTACAGACATTTAAGAGTTTTTTTCTAATTATTTAACTATGCATGTGTGTAGACAACCTCATTTTTCTTATGTATATAGTCTCAAACATCTTATTTAATTATCTAAAAATTAAGAATGAACATTCTCTTGAGGATTATTTGTTTACCTAGTCTTAGAGAGGTGGAAGAGGAAGGATATGAGATTATAGGCGATTTCAACTAGGTCGACCATCTTCCCAAGATTCTCATGCTAGAAATTGTTTTTTTTTTATTTACTCATGTTTTACATCCCTTGTGCCACAAATGAGAGGATTTTTATTATAATAATAAAACTATTAATATCTCAATCCTTTTGAGAAATGCATGTTTATGTTTCTTGATGTAAAATGGTACAATAATTTTCTTATTTTTCTTTCTGAGATTCATAGAAATTATATGCGGCCCAACATGATTTCAATTTTAATTCTTTTCACATTATAACTAAAGAGTCCAACTAAACATTCCAAATACAAAAATTCAAGGCATATGTTATAAGTATGTAAAATCCTATCTTATTATTTGAGGGAATTATTTTGAGTAACTGGTCAAAATAATTTATAGCCCATGCCAAAAAATATCTTCATATGATTTCAAATCCCATATATGAATGAAAAATTTTAGATCATGAAAATCCATAGTAAAAAAATTCCATTATCTCTTTTTTTAGTGAATAATGTTCATGTACAATATATGGACCATTGATATCTAGATCATTATATTTAACAATATGTACTTACATATAGATTTTTAAAAAAGTATTTTCCATCTACTATTTCCCTAATGTGTAAGAAACTCCTCTTCACAAATGTTATATATATTTAAGAAATTAAAAAAATGTGAAATTGAAGAATCCTACAAATATTTAGATTATATATATTCTTATTCTTCCATATCAAATGTTGATACAAACAATCCAATGTTGTGTTTTGAATATCAAATAAAAAAACTCACATAGGAGGTAGGTGAAGAAAAGTGTTAGTCAGAGTATGAAATAGTAAATTAATTATCTTTATTGTTGTTTTACTTATTCAAACCTTGGGGATAAGAATGCTAGCACTACCAAATTTGAAGAAAGTGTGGAAATCATGAAATAACTAGCAATATAAATAAAATATATAAATGTCCATCAACATGCCTTCTAATGTTTCAACATCCTCTAGAAAAATGTATTCAATTTGTAATATTATAATAATGATATTTAGGTTGGTTTCATCATGGGTTCCATTATGAAACCATGTAACACCCTAAAAATGATATTGGGTGACTTTAATGTCTTAGTTAAAAATTTTAGACACCCTTTCCACCATTTTATATATATATATATATATATATATATATATATATGATCAATTAGTATTTACGATATTTTTATTTTTTAAGAGCCTTAAAAAAGGTACAAGAATGTGTTTCTCATTATTTTAAATATTTTATAGTTAGATTTGTAGAAAAATATGTGATTCCTAAACCCTATTTTGTACTCCATTACAACTTTAAAAATGTTCTAAACATTCTTTTTATTATAATTAGAAACATTGGATAATAGTATATTAAATTCCACCTTACAATATGAAGGCACACATTATAATGACATGTCCATATGATTTCAGGAACCATGCTTAAATATACATTATATAGTATTTTCTTTAGATATCTAAGTCAAAGTTTGTAGCTCATGAAAATCCGTAATAATAAAGTGTACCTCTTTTCATTAACTTTTAACAAGAAAAATGGAGGAATAAAGGAAATAAACTATTTCTCTAAAGGTAAACAAATATTTCCATATGTTCTGTACTTTAGTGGTGATTTGTGCAATTTCCGTTGACCATTTTCCCATTTAAGTAATCCCTACATTTGTTGTGAGTTAAATTTGAGAGATATACTTATTCTTCTGTATCACAAGAAAAACCAACTAATAAAGAGGTACAATTGGTGTGATTTTGGTGGGCGTGGAAAAACTCATAATATATAGAAAATTTATAAGCACCCATCACTTTGTCTACCACTAGTTTAACTTCCTCTTGAAAGATTATTCAATTAATAAATAATCTTAGTTAGATTGGTTTCTTTAAGGGTTCTACTATGAAATATTATTACAATATAACAATATATTTGTTGATTTAAACATCCTCATTACTAATACCAACTACTCTTTTAGTTGGTGCGTATTAGAGAATAACATTTACTAAATAAGTAGTTACTACAATTAATCTACTTAATTTCCAACCACAATTAGTGAGACATTACTACTCTGATTTTAATAATAAGTGTTATCCAAAATTCACCCCTCAAGGTAATTTTGATAAAATGCATCAAATTCTTAAGTCCCAAGCAATTATATTGATTCAAGGCAAAAAGTCATGTTTCTAGGGTCCCCTCAGATTTTTTCTAACTCCCCCTGTCCAAGAAGAAGAGAGCAAGTTCTGAGAAAATGTAAAAAATTGCAAAAACAAGCTCGAGCCAGAAAAAAATAATGAAAAATGGCTAAGTCCTAGTCCTCGCAACAGTCAGGACAGTTGGGACAAAAGGACGCGAACTGGCTGAAAGGCCACCAAGTGGTCTGCGCAGCATTTGGGACATTTGGGACATTTGGAACAAAGGGACGCGCAGGGCATGGAAAATCGGAACTGGCCGAAAAGTTGAAAAAATTTACTAACTGTTGAAACAGGCAGTTTGGGACATCTGGGCAATTAGTACGCGAACCGGCCAGATCGGTCGAAATGAGTCAAGGCAGCCCGGAATAGTTGGGCTGAAGGTACGTGAAGTACGTGAACCAGCCGGATCAGCCGAAATGAGAACTTTTAGTCCGGGACAGTTGGGACAAAAGTCCGCGAACCCGGCCGAACCGGGCGAATCGGGAAAATTTGTCCTAGACGGTCCGAAAGAAAATGGGACATGCGGGACAAGAGTACGTGAACCGGCCGGTTCGGCTGAAATGGAAAATTTCAGCACTATGCCAAGTGGGACAGAGGGACGCGTTGGACGCGAAAAGCCAAAGCGGCCGAAGGCAGAGAAGAAAAGTCAACGTTTGGCCCGTGAAACTTCAAACGGCCATAACTTTTGACTCCGAGCTCCGATTTTCACAAAATTGGACTTTCTGGAACGAGCACGACATCCTCTATGCCACAAAAACTAGATTTCTTATTTTTAATGAGGGTAGATATATTTAATTAAGAGAAACATATTTGGTTCCAGTCAGTTAATGTTCATTCCCGTCAAATGACAGAAAATGCCTGCCAGGCCCAAAGTAGCTACCCACACTCAGAAGGCCATAACTTTTGCATTTCTCAATGAAATCACACAAAATTTGTACCATTGGAATCTTGGTTCCGAGCTTAATGCACAGCAAATCAAGAAATTCTGGTTTTGATTAGAGATTGATTGAGGTTTTTAACAAAACGTGGCCGGGTTTAGAACAGTGTTTTATTTGGTTAGCTGGGAGTGCAATTAAGAGGCATGGTCATCATTCTTTCTCTACTGCAGCACATGGGATAGTATGGGGAGCCTTTTTCAAGTAATGTTTAATCATTTCACTCAATTTAATGCCTCTTACAGGTGGTTGAAGGATAGATTTTGGGATTTCCACTTTCCCTTCTCTTCTCCTTCTCATTTTTTCTATAAATTGGAGTGTTGGGCTCATTGTAAAAAGAGAGAGTTTTTGGGTAGCAAAGCTCTGCCAAAATTTCTTTGTGAAGCCAGTGTGTTGTAGGCCCTTGTAGTGGACTCCTTGCATGGTGATCCAGGCCCTTATCTTGTAATAGACTGAACTGTGCATACCAGGAAGCAATAAAATACAAGTTTGTGGATGTATCTTCCCCTGTTGTGTTTTCTTGCATTCTTCTTGCCCCTTTTATCTTTCTACAAGAATATTGTGTCTATTATTATGTTCTTGCAGGGATTCATTATCATTGTGTGTGCTTGGAATATTGCTATGAATGCATTTTGCTAGATTATGGAGAACTGTCATCACCTCTTCTAGTGTGCACTTTTCCTCTGTATTTCACACATTTGGAGACTACTCTCACATCCTCCTTTTCTGGTGTATCACCGATTTAGTGTAGGCTTTCATTTTATGCATTCTCTTTCCCTGGTCCCTTGGAAATTTAGATTAGAACAGTTAGCTTATCCTGCATTAGAGTAGATTGTGGCAAGTAGTTTAGAAGTAAGAACTAGCTTTCTCTGGAGGTCTATCTCAAGTAGCAAGTCCCACAACTTGGAGATAGTACCCATGTTATCCAATCACACTGTGAGTTCAGGTATATGCACAGGGGTGCTGTGATTCGGTGATAACAATAAGTCTTATCTAGATTTGATGAAATTATTTTAATCAAATATGACTCCCAACCCATGTTGTGTTCTCATGTTACAACCAATGAAACTTCCTAAAAAATCTTATTATTAAAATTTCTTTCGTCATGTATTAATTTTTAACATCTTACCTTATGATTTCATGAAAATTCATAAAACTTTGCATGCCAATACAATTTCAATTCCCATATTAGAAAAACAAATCATATGCGTTCAAGCCAACGGCTAATTGAAAAAAATGAAATCTTGAATAGACAAAGTAATAATTACTTCATTATTATCATTGTTGTTGTAAGAAAAAAACATTGATCTCAAGGAAAAAAATATTCTCCTTATTTCCGTCACTATATAAATGTGGTTTGTGCATTTTCCATTTTCCATTTTCGTATCTAATTGATCGCATGTTGCCTCCAAAACATAAATGAAAGAAATAAGTGAAACATGAAATTAAATATTTTTAAAAATATTTCTACTAAATCCTACTAGAATTCCATATCATATGAAAAAATGTATATCAATAAATATTTTAGTTCCTTGATAATATATTTAACCAAGAGGTATATGTACAAATATGTGAGTTAGACCAAGAAACAAGAAAAAATAAGAATCATCTGAGGTTTCTTGTTTAAACATTGATGATAGAAATGTTAGTAGTAGAAAAGTAGGAAAAAACATTGTGGTCATGAAATATATTGCAAGATATATAAAACTATATAATTAGAAATCCCCATGGCTACCATTCGTTAAACAAGCCCTTGAAAATTGTTTGGAATTCAAATATTATAATAATCATATTCAAATCAATTTCACCACAATGTTTAATGCATACTTCTTGCACTATAATGCTTATAAGTATTACATTCAACATCCAAGTTGCTAAAATAAAATAGCATCCCTACCATTAAATATATATCTCTATTAATAATATTCAATAAAAAAAACATTACTATATTTGATTAGCTAAATTCCTTATAAATTTTGTTAGAATTTGGATCTCTTTAATCTTCTTTAGCTACTTTCACATTATGTGAAGCCACACAATGCAAATTATTTAAATGTTTCATGCATAAGAATATACACATGATATCGCTTTTGTAGTCCCACTCCTCTTTGACACTTATTATATTTTGATTCCAATTATTGTTGACTATAGACATGGATATTATCATATCATTTTGGTTTAGCATGATGTTATATGATAGAGATATTCTTACTATTGATGGATTTGTGATTCATAGTATGTTTTGCATGGATGATTAGACACATAGAGAGACATTTTATAGTGATGATGATGATGTATTGTTATCATAGATATTTACTAACATTTGGAATTCTTTTCTTGTTCACTATAATTTAGCATTTGAACTAATATCACGATCTTACTGATATTGATGTAATGGTAGAATTGAGATGTTATTGAAATTTTAGACAAATGATAGCATTGTTTAGTTGAGAAAATGAGTTAGTTATATGAGGTTGTTTATTGAATCACGTGCGTATATTTTATCCTTAATGTATTTAATGCAGCCACCAAGCCGCAGAAGGTATTGTGTGATTTTGCAGGTAATTATATTACAACAATCAAAAGGTGGTTAGGAGACCAACCACAACAGAATACTAGATGGATACAATGATGGTCAGCATGAAAACATTTTGTAATGTGTTTTGTTTTTTCTAATTTGTTAGGGGGTCCCCATGGGGGGATGACCTCAAATTGTTACCGTAGGCTTTGTGTTCAATTCTTTCCCTTTTTCTTTTATTATAGAGTATGTGATTTATTGTGTGGTGTAATTCATTTTTATTGTTGTTGAGTAATATGTCTTAATTAGATGAATTATTCATGTTTACTAAGATATTTGAGGATGTGACAAAATTTTCCATTTATTAGAGTACTGTTGGTATTTTAGATTTTGTGATTTTGTTAAGTGTAATTGACTTTGAGTGTTGTAAACTGTACTTTCTTGGGAAATTCGTATTTGGGATTAAGGGCCATTTTTGGAGGCTTGTGGGACAAGTTAAGCTTATCCCACACCTCTTAATTTCATATACCAGCCCTACCTATGGAATTGGGGGTCAAAAATAGAGCCCATTATGTGATTTGTAAGACGAAAAGTGACATTTATAGAACTTTTCTTACATGGGTTTTAAATTTTATCCTTAGGGGGTGTGGGTTTGGATTGTGTGTGTAAGAGTCTTGTCATTTCTCTCAACCACCAATTTATTATGCATTGGTGTTGAGGTTTGACTTGTAATGTGGAGTTGAGGATAAGTGATGTCGCATCCTACATCAAGCCACATCACCCTCCTCTTATATTTTTCTATATATACAAGTTTAGTTGCTTGTTTGGGGGTTACTTCATTGCATTTGTGCTCTTGTATTTCTGATTTGGAGTGTTTTGGAGTGCTTGTTGAATTTTGGATCTTTTTGGAGTTGTATTGACCTTGAAGGAGCTTGGAGTGTGATTCTTTGATCAAGTTATTACTATGGAAAGGTAAGAGCTACACTATTTTTACTTGTTTGTTTTCATATGTGTGTATTGCATGTGTGTGAATGGTTTGTGTGCTTATTGGGATCATTGATAGAATGCCTAAGTATGGTGTAGGAGAAGACTATAGGGACTTTCTATTGTAGGGAGGAATAAAATGGTTGTGAAATTTTGTATTGTCATGTGGAAGCATTGTGTTAGTTGCCATGAGTTGTATCCATCCCTTATTGCATTTTGGTAGGGGCTCAGGGGTTAATGAGGAGGATAGCTTCTTATCCTCATTGGATTATTGGTTAGGTGGAGAATATTGTCCTCTCCCCCATTTTTGTTGTTGTGATTGAAGTGAAGATATGGTGGAGCTATTTTTGAAGATTTGGTACTTAGAGAATTTGTTGAAGTCAAATTAAATCCTTCATTGTACAATCATTTCTTGTAATCCCAACTTAAGGTGGAAGACTACTACTATTCTATCTAAAACAAAATTTGTATTGTATATTTTGTTAATCAAGTTGTAATGTATTATTGGAAAAAAATTTCTTTGCATTGTTCTTAAATGAGTCATGCTCAAAAGACAAAAAAAAAAAATCATTTTTATTTGTAGGAGAAACATTATCATATAAATGAAAGGAAAACTTGGAAGTTGTAGATCATTGAGAATGTATTCTTAGTTAATCTTAAATGAATAATATTTTCTTGTGTTTTCCTTGAGTAAATGGTTATAGTTGAAATGGAAGGATGCATTAAATTATAATGAGTTACTTTGTTGAAAAATAAAATATATTTTTTTGTGGAAAGGAAAACAATGATACTCAGAAATAGATTAAGTTTTATTTCTTCCTTTGAGTTGAAAACAATTTTGTAAAAAAAACAATCTTGTAGTATTTTTCTTGTTACTATTGAAATAAAAAATATTTAAATTTAGTAAATTGAGAATGGAATGAATAAATTGTGTAACCTTTCAATTAGAGAGTTTATACACATGAATTCAAGCAAAGGATGAACTTTAAAACACTATAGTAATATTGTTTTTTGGAAAAATTATGAAAATTATGGTTCTATTTTCAAAGAATAGGACCATCGCCCTATATAGAGCAGTGGTATCTAAACCACCAGTCTAAGCAGAGTGGCGGTATCTAAACCACCACCGAGGAAAGGTAGGGGTTTTTGAATTGTCTCCTAGCCAGGGAGGTGGTCCCAGGACCGATGACCTGCTTTGGGTGGTGATTTCATCACTATCGATGAAAAACCAAATCCGTGACTGTGAAAATTTATACTTGGTTTAATTAAAAATGTGATCCTACAAATATGAAAAGGAAATCACCAACAAACTATAAGGGAATAAATTCATGGTTTTGAACATCTAAATATTTAAATGGGATTTTAAATGTATTAAATCTCATAGATTAAATGGAAGTAGAGTTTTGCCCAAATGGAGAACCGAAAATGGAATTTACTACATAACAACTCCAAATTTAGAGTTGAAACCTCTAAAATCCACTAATACAAGACATTTCCATAATAAATCCTTAAACTAAACTAAACTAAGCTTGATTCTAGTGAATCCCTTCATGGCTTCTTCCCTCCTTGTTTTCATGGTTTCCACTCCTCCAACCTATAAATTAAAGAAATGAAAAGAGACCAAATGAGGAGGCTAGGGAGAGAAAAATGATTTAATAAAATCTCATAAGGATGGTTAGGGTTAGGTTAGAACTCTTAGATCAAGTAGCCACAATTGATTTGATCCAAGGGTTGAGAATCAACACTACAATTGTTAGGTGAGAATATTCACATTATTTTTTTTAATAAATAAATCAATTGTATGGGAAAGGTGAATGGGGCCACTTAATACCCTTGTATGTTAAGTTAATTATGTAATTATTCTTATATGTTTTAGTAAATGATTCAATGGAAACATTAAGACTAATAATTTAAGAGAACTAAGCTAACCAAGGATAAGGGTTTAGTAAATATGGGTTTGAATGTTATTTTGAGAGGGGGAAAACAATTTAACCAAGTAAAATAATTTATGACACTTTCCTAGTAGATTGTAATTAAATTGACATTAGAAATGGATTAATAATATTTAATTAATAATCTAGACCTGATCTATCCAATGTAATGTAGCATTGCTAGCAGGAATGAATTAAACGTATATTAGGGTTGACACCCTTTGCAAACTTTTAAAACAAAACAAAAAAAATATTGCTGCAAGTTTTTATATAATTATTAAGGTTTAATGTTGTTTTAGAATGTCAAAATTTGTGGGTATTATAGCTTTCATGAGTGGACCAAGAACCTAAAATTATAAGAATATAGTGCAAAAAAAAAATCCACAAGGAAAGATTTTGTGGCCATTATATATAATTGCTAGAAAGTGTGGAGATTGTTCAGAGAAATATAATCACAAAAAACTACACAATGACCACGCCAAGTTATGTATTAAAATAGTGAGGATCGTTATAAAATAATCAATTACTTAAATTACTAATTGTTAACCACAAAAAAATATGTTTTTTGATGGTGAATTCTTGAATAATTTTACAATAGTTATATGACGAATTCTATAACATAATCAACTTTATAAAATATAGATACATGCATCCTTCTAGAATAGGTGATTACCTATTCCTCTGTCTTACTCTCTAAGGTGTTGTTTCTTTCAATATTTCGTTATACCTAATACATGGATGAATTGTTATACCTGTAAACTAAATGAAACCCCTTGAGATAAAATATCTTATTTTTTTATAGTAATCTCCCAACAATGGTCATTATATTCTTATTGTTGGAATGAGCTTTATCGGGCCCAAAATTATTTCCCTTATTAATAAATGCTTCCAAGAGGTTTTCATTTAACATAAGATATCCACTTTAGGTTAGTGGTGGATTATTCGTATTCGTGACTCGACTTGCATTTTGGATGTCATGTGTTCAAAGAAGATAAATATGACCAATAATTTTTAATTTTAATTTCATCCAACAATATGTTTCCCATAACAAAAACCTAACGAGACATGTATAAAATGAAAAAAATAAATATTGTGAAGAGCTTAACTATACGAAAGCATATTTTCAATTAGTATTGGATTTAGGGAGAACATAGTCTCATGTTCAAACCATGGTATCCATCTTTCGATCCTCTCAAAGAATCTTTCGATGCCTACCCAGTCTGTATTTACTTGTCAGGACTCCCTTTGCATCTTTGGAATAAATCTTTCCTCATTACAAAATGTGATACACTAGGATCCTCTATAAAAGTTGATGATAAAACCTCTTTTCAGACTCATACAACTTATGCAAGGATTCTGGTTGATATAGATACCTCCCAAGCTCTTCCAGATGAAATCAACTTACAAATAGGTGACAGACATTGGGTTCAGAGGATTGACTATAAAGATCTTACCTTCCATTTCTGGTGATTCTATCAAACAGGGCATCGATCGAAGAAAAATTTGTAGGAGGGAGAGATTCCCCCTCAAGTGTCGATGGGGTGATGAAGGAAGTCGATCGACGATCAAAAAAGATGAGAAGTAGGTAGAAGAATGGGGACGAGGCAAGATGCCCCGAGGAGAGGGAGAATTAGGGGTGAAAGGGAAGTGGTGTAGGAGAAATATGGATGAGGGGAGAGAAGAGATTAACCTCTAGCTACTTATTTGTTTGGAACAAATTTGATGTCATCATATTGCCATAGGAACTACATCATCGGTTCTTATGAAAAATATAAGCATAGGACAAAGGTAGAATGACATGAAAAACCATACTAAGAACAATTTTCCATTGTTGAAAGTACCAACTCCATGCAACATACAATAATGCAATGCAAAACAAGAAGGAAACAAGCTCATATAAAAAGGAAAACAAGTATGAACGCACATATCCAACCCAACAACAGTCAAGATAGTTGTACAAATGTTTTCTTATCAGTGTTGAAGAGATCAACAAGTTTATGATAAACGAAAAGGGTTAAAAATGATGCCCAAGCAAGGATACATGCAAGGGGAAATGAAAATGAAAATCGGGTCCATGAAAAGCGTTTGTGCACAGTGAAACAACACCAGGCAACCAAAAGTACCCCAGAGTACAGATGAAGCAAGCAGCTAGCTTTTGTGAATGGTTGTGAATCTAGTAATATGTGAGTCATATTAATTGGGGAAGATGTGAGACAAACCAATAGGATATGGAGAAAATACCATGCGCAAGACACAAGTTTCAGCTGTAAGAAGCAAGTTACCATTTTGTAGGGTGTTTTACTTTTTAGGTATTTTAAAAAAAAATTTGCTTTGTTTGTGGATTTTTTTTTAATATAGTAAATGTGTGTATTGTTTTCGCTTTTTGCACCATGATAAACAATAGAAGAAAGGAGAAGAAGGAAAATAAGGGCCTAGGGGCAACATAAAGTTCCCTAGTTGGAAGAAATGAGAAACAAACGACAAATAATGTCCTTGTTTAGTGCAAAAATTAAGAAAAAAAATTATTTGAAAAATAATTATTTACGAGAGTGTGAAGAAGAATAAAAATCACCAGGGAGCAATAAAATTGTCCGGGGGAGAAGAAAGTGGTATTGGACAAAAAATTCCCCAATACGGTGAAAAATAAGAGAAAAATAATTATTTAATTGAAAATAATTATTCCACAGTGAACAGGGGAGAAAGTGGTGAGCTAAATGGGTGATTAGTCCCCGAGGCCCTCATGTTTTGATTCAGCACTTATGGATGTATTATATGATTTTGTACTTTGTATGTATCTGATTCCGATGTATTGATGTATACATGTATTGTAGATTGTAGATGAGAGATCTGTAGACAATATCAAATGTTGTTTTCAAGTGTTATTTTGATGGATATGGACGGGATGATATGATGATATTGGTGCGGGGGGGGATAGATTTTTTGTTATGCGCAACCCCTATTGCCCCCATTGATGATACGATATTTGATGATTATCTTAGCATACATGCATGATGTGAAACTTAGCATCTGTGTTTATATATGATGTATAGATGATGCTAGATGTGATGATAGTGATGGTAATGTGATGTGAATGATAACAAAATAAAGCACATGCAAAAAACACAACCAAATGCTACAAAGGACATCAAGAATTAATGTAATAAACCATGAATCACCATGCCTTATTAACAAGTAACAAAAGACAACCAAATACATTAAGAAACAAATAAGGAATTAACACATTAGCATGTCCAAACCCACTACAATATGCACAAGCAAGAATTAATCTATTCTAAGAAAGAAAAGATAAACTATAAAAAAGTACACCCAAGCAAAAAAACAACTCAAAATAAAGCACACAAAACACTATACGAGCAACAAGCAAAGCAAGAAAACAAGACAATGCAAGTAAATGTTTTCGTAAGATATGTTTTCATAAACCGATTTTATATTGTTTAGGTTTTGTGAAATAATTTTATATTGTTTTTGTGTTTTTTGAAACAATTTTCTATTGTTTTTGTGTTTTCTCAAAACAATGTTCTATTGTATTTTTGTTTTCTGAAAACAATGTTCTATTGTTTTTGTGTTTTTCTCGAAACAATTGTCTATTGTTTTTGTGTTTTCTCGAAACAATGTTCTGTTATTTTTGTGTTTTTCTCAAAACAATTTTCTATTGTTTTTGTGTTTTTCTCGAAACAATTTTCTATCTTTTTTGTGTTTTCTCGAAACAATGTTCTATTATTTTTGTGTTTTTCTCGAAACAATTTTCTATTGTTTTTGTGTTTTTCTCGAAACAATTTTTTATTGTTTTTGTGTTTTCTCAAAAAAATGTTCTATTATTTTTGTGTTTTTCTCGAAACAATTTTCTATTGTTTTTGTGTTTTTTTAAAAATAATTTTCTATTGTTTTTTGAAACAATTTTCTATTGTTTTTGTGTTTTTAACAGTTTTCCAAAGCTATGTGCAGATAACCAAGAAAGCATGGATGCCCCTAGCGTTAGGTGGGGAATATATAAGGGAAAAAGCCATGGGCTTATGAACAAGAAGGTGAAGTCATTGAGTTGTCCCCAACGTAAGATGGGAAATAACGAAAGACCACATCCCTTACAGATGAATAGAAGAAGGCAAAGATAGATCAAGGCTGGACTAGATGGTGTGCACAAGGAAACTTGAAGGTAGAACCAGGTCTAGGACAAAGATAACTACCCTTCTAATACATAATGCTTATGAACAACGAATCCTCCCGAGGAGCCAGAAACTAGTTTTCACCCAAGGACTTGTCCAAAGTGCCACAGTTGCGTGGTTTTCACTAGTGGACGATCTGTTTTCTCTTTTTCTTTTTCTGATTTTTTTTTATGTTTTTTTATTTTTTTTATTTTTGTGCCATGTTGAAGCATATAACTTCTTAAGATGCATGGCGTTCATTGGCTCTTGGAGCTCATCACCATTGGGGTGATCTAGTTTGTATGCCCCAATTCTGTACTTGGCAACTATGACATAGGGTCCTAACCAATGTGGTTCAAACTTCCCTTTCTTTTCTTGCTCTACTCTGGTGTTAAAATGGTTCTCCTTCATAACTAAATCAACCACCTCAAACTGTGGAGGGATGATTCTCTTGTTGTAGTTGCGGGAGATTATGTGTTGATATACCTCCAGGTGATTAAGAGCGCAAATGTGCCTCTCATCTAGGAGCTCTAACTCAGCCAATCTTGCCACTCGATAATCTTCATCCTTATCCAAATAGTCCCAAAGATAAATTTGCAGGGATGGGAGTTCAATCTCTAAAGGGATGATAGATTCTATCACGAACACTAGGGAATATGGCGTCACACCTGTAGGAGTGCGAATTGATGTTTGGTAGGCCTAGAGAGCTAGATGGATGTGTAGGTGCCAGTTTCGACTGGTTTTGCTAACCATCTTCTTCATTATCCTTACCAAAGTCTTGTTTGTTGCCTCAGCTTGTCCATTGCCGTAAGGGTAATATGGCGGGGACCATTTCAATTTGGTTTGGAACCATTGGCAAAGACCTTTCATAGTTTTTTTCTTAAATGACTTCCCATTATCTGTGACAATGGCTAAAGGGATACCATATCGGTAAATAATGTGATTCATGATGAATTTAGAAATCTGTGCTCCTGTGACATAGGTTAAAGCGACAACCTCCACCCATTTTGTAAATTATTTTGTAGCTGTGATGATATGTGTATGACCATCGGATGAGGTAGGAGTAAGCTTCCCTATTAGATCAAGTCCCCACTTGGAGAATGGCCATGGGGTAGTGATTGGTTGCAATGGTTGCGATGGAGCATGAATGAAATTTCCATACTTTTGGCAAAGCACACATTTTCTAACATAATTACAACAATAAATTTCCATCGTGGGCCAATAGTAACCTACTCTTAACAATTTCTTAGCCAATACCATTCTGTTTGTATGTACTCCGCATACTCCTTCGTTTACTTCTTTAATTACCTAGATTGACTCCGTCACATCCAGACAATGTAACAGATTCCCATTGTAGCTGTAATGATAAAGTGTACCTCCTAAAAGTGTGTAACCAGCTATCTGGTGAATCAGGCTTTGCTTTTCAGAATGAGAGATATTGGGAGGGAAAGTACTGTCCTTAAGATACGTGAAAATGGGTTTGTACCATGGGGAATAGGGACCAACAACCTCACAGGCTAGGTAGGATTCTGACATGTCATATGCGAGCTGGTGTAGATTTTCTACAAACATTGGCATATCATTGTTCCCTGACAGAATACGAAGCATAGATCCCATCGTTTCCATAGCATATGCCGATCTATTCTGTGCTCTTGGGATCTAATCAAAGGTAATATGCACAAAATACTCCTTCAGAGTTTCCGCCAACTTCTTGTAAGGTATGAGCTTGTCATCCTTAACTTTATACTCATCGTTAACTTTTTTGATGATTAGTTTTGAATCACCTACAACCTTAACATGTTGAATATTCCACTTGATGGCTAGCTTCATCCCTCCAATGAGTGCTTCATGTTCCACAATGTTGTTCGTGCAAGGGAAGGCCAAGTGGAAAGCCTATGGTATAGGATCACCTAAAGGAGTAATAAGGACCACTCCTACACCTAAACCATGAAACGTAAAAGATCCATCAAAATGTATCTGTCATACAAAAAATTCTTCAATATAGAGAAAAGATGCATCTGGCAGATCTAGACTCAAAGGTTTTGCGCTTTGTAAAGGTGCTTTTGCTAGCTAGTTGGCAAGTACTTTTCCTTTAACTAAATTTTTATGGAAAAATTCTATATCAAACTCACTGAGTATAATGATCCAATTAGCCATTCTACGTGTGAGGGCAGGTTTGGACAACAAATACTTGAGTGGGTTGACCTTGGATATGAGCTTGGTCTTAGCATTTAGCAGGTAATGGAAAAGTTTCTGAAAGGTAAACACAATGGCCAAGAGAGCCTTTTCAATATGAGGATAATTACGTTCATAGGCAATGAGGGTGTGACTTAGATAGTACACTACTTTCGCTTTATGGCTAAGGTCATATTGGGCGAGCAGTGCACCAATAGCATATTACGTAGCGGAAATATAGAGCAAAATTGGTTCTATCGGAGTGGGAGGCATGAGGATAGGTGGATTAGCCAGATACCGTTTAAGCAAAGAAAATTCTTGCTATTGCTTTGGTCCCCAGATGAAAGTAACATTTATCTGCAAGTTGGGAGATAAAGCCGTGAATGGCTTGACTTTTCCCCTCCAAGCTATGAAGTTGCTTGATATTCTCAGGTGGAGGCATTTTTGTGATGGCAGACACTTTAGTAGGGTCTACCTCAATGCCTTGTCTTGACACGATGAAGCCTAATAGTTTCCCAGATAGCACACCAAAGACACACTTCTTTGGATTCAGCCTGACTTTGTATTCACGCATGCATTCAAAGATATGCCATAAAACGATAGGATGATCCTCTCTTGTTTTGGACTTTTCCAGGATGTCGTCTACGTAGTCTTCCATGATGTCATGAATCATATCATGAAATATTACTTTCATGGCCCGCTGATAAGTTGCTCCTGCATTCTTAAGGCCAAATGGCATCACCTAATAATAGAAGGTGCCCTAAGGAGTTGTGAAAGATGTTTTATGTTGGTCTTCCTCAGCGATCTTAATTTGATTATAACCCAAAAAGCCATCCATAAGTGATAGCATTTCGTACCATGCTGTTGAGTCAACAACCATGTCAATGTTGGGTGACAGAAAGTCATCTTTAGGGCAAGCTTTATTTATGTCCCTAAAATCTATGCAGATTCGGATACCGATAGGTTTCTTCTAGACAAGAAACAATGTTTGCTATCCATTCAGAATAATCAATTGGCCTGATGAATCCTGCTGTAAGAAACCTTTCGAAATCTTCTTTAACTAA
The DNA here is from genome assembly GCA_019776745.2 of Taxus chinensis. Classification (NCBI taxonomy): domain Eukaryota; kingdom Viridiplantae; phylum Streptophyta; class Pinopsida; order Cupressales; family Taxaceae; genus Taxus; species Taxus chinensis. The sequence goes on along the minus strand of CM034154.1, from coordinate 633,793,880 downwards.
CAAGGCCACTCTTGGGTGCATCTTTCGGAGCTTTTGTTTGATAGGCTTAGCATGTGCGTGCAAAACTAGGTTGTGCATGACCAAAGTTGGATCTAAGCTAGGCATGTCTTTGTAAGACCATGCAAACACATCAATAAACTCTCGCAGTAGCATAGTGAACATCTTTTGTTCTCTGGCCAAGAGTGATGCTCCCACTTTTACTATCTTGGGATCTTCTTCGGTACTAATATTGACATCAATGGTTTCTTCAACTAACAATTTTGATAAATCCTCCATACGCGTAGGATCAAGAGGTAGGTTGAGATCTTCATCCATGGATGTCTCTATGAGATTTTCATCCATGACATGGTCACTTTGTTTGTCCTTTGATTTTCTTATTCTGTTTTTCAGCCGGTGCCTCAAAGAGATTTTCAATATGTGACTTGGACATCAATTTTTGCTGAGGCTTTTCTTTAGAACTCTTTCCGTCACTTTTCTTTAAATTTTTTTGACCATGAAGTTCAGCCTCCTCGCCAAAGTAGGCATAGGTGTGTAAGTTGATAAAGAAACCCTTCTTGTGATCTCCAATGGGAATTGTATCCCTTATGCCCATGAACTCTGCAATAGCCTCATCATTCTCGAATAAATCTAGTAGCACATGATGTTGTTGGTCCCATTCAACAAGGGAGGGGTATACAAGGTGAAGGGTTGGTTCAGTGGGGGTGATGGTTAGGAAAACACTATTCATAAAAAGGTTCATGGAGGCTCGATCCTCATATTAGCTACAAAAAGAATCTGTATCGTTGTCTAGATAATCGGAGCCATCCTCACGCTCTGAACAAGTCACATTGTGATTGTTAGGGTGTGCCCCATAAGGGTGAATCCCGATGCCATATCTTTCAGTTTTGAAATGGGGGAGAGGGACTGGTTCCCTTTGTCCTTGTTCATTATTACCACATCCTAGGCCTTTGTAGCCCACAGAGTACATCATTCTGCTCGATTTTTCATGTTCTAGGGTTTAATAACAAGATGGCTAAGTGTCCTCAGGGATCCAAGTAGTAGGTGGATCAAGCAATTTTTCCTCAACTAACAAGCCTCTAGGTAGGAACGACCCAATAGTGTGTTCCTCTCTAGGTCTCCTAAAGCGGTAGTTGGGTCGACCTCTAGTCTTGGGCGATAAGGAGAGGTCAGAAACCAAGATTTCTTGTTGTACATTATACTCCCCATAACCATATTGTAGGATTTTCATCTCCCATGAATTAAATGGAGATGTTGAAGTAGATGCCCCATGAGCGCAAGAACTAAGAGAATTTGAATCTACTTGAGATTCCATGGCCTCAGAATGAAGAGTGACAACTATATCTGTGGAGGGACATGCGTATGTGCCATTTAGTGAAAAGTTATTAAGAGCTCTACAATGAGCAAAGGGCTATGAATCTCTTGGTATTGTAACCGTATGTCCCTCATGCTTCAGCTTGATGCACTGATGAAATGCTGATGGCACGGCTTGCATGGCATGAATCCATGGTCGGCCTAGAAGCATATTATATAGAAGTTCCAAGTCTAGGACGTGAGACTTCATTTGATGGCAAGTGGACAGCTTCCTCCAACGATTGAGAGGGATAGCTAGTCACTTCCCTTGCGCTTTCCCTAAGAAGCAGATGGTCAGTATTTTGGTCCTTAATCTCAACCCAGATATTGCTTTCCACCTCCAAATGCATTGTGTCCGCACCTTTGAGGATGTTATCGAGAAAGGGATTCAAATAGAAAAGGCTCTCATTGCCAAAGGCACCCTCAAAACCCAATCTAAAGACAACCAAAGTGTCAAACCCACTGAAAAGCCAAAGATCTTTAACAAAAACAAAAATGTGGTGGGAGACGGAATCACTGATTACAGACGTGTTTAAACGGTCCAAACTAGTCAACCTTTTAAACTAACCAAGGGCCCAATTCAACCACCACCAAAGCGATGAACATTCACCTCCATCAATGAACCGTTGTCCATCATACTAAAATAGTTGGATGTAGCCCACATGATGACCTATCCTACAATGCAACCGTTTGATGACAACGCTCCTAAACCTCCATGGTATAAGGACCGTGAATACTGTGAAATGCATCACGTTAAATGTCATAAGACAAACAAATGTTTGCAGCTTCATCACTATATTCAGGACCTCATTGATAATGGGGAGATAGAGGTGGATAACCCTGGAAAAATGCAAAAACCTAATTAGAAAATGGGGATTTATAAGGAACCATTCCCTAAGCATGATAAGTCAGAAAAGACAAATCCGGATCAGGGAGACTCATCCCAAACCTATAAAGCTGCAAATTACTTGTATACCAAAAGAGATAACAATCATTGTGATTCACTTATCAGATGTTTTCACTCCCTTGCTGAACGTGTCAATACCATCCAGATTAAGGGAAAGGATTACGTTGCAGTAACAAGGCATACCCACCTCGTGATTTTGGAACCCTCTCTGTTGACCCCGCAAACTGGTAAATATAACCTTTTAGAACAACTTGAGAGGACACCTGCTAAGATCTCGATCTTAGATATTCTCAAGATATCCAATGTGCATAAATACATTTTGTATCAAACTCTTTAGGGGTTGGGAGTGCCTTTAGAAGTCAATCCTGCATACCTTCAAGCCGTGGTGGAAAATATTACACCCAGTGAGCATCTCACTTTCAACCATAGGGAGGTCCCTACCAAGAATCGTAAACATAATCTTCCCTTATATATTGACGTAGTTGTCACCCATAGGAAAATCAAACGGGTGCTGATGGATAACGGATCTAGATTGAATATCTAAACTCTTAAATTAGTCAAACAATTGGGACATACAGAGGCAGATCTTGAGTCGCATATCATCACTATCACCGCATACGACAACGCGGAAAGAGAGTCAACAGGCACCATTACACTACCCAGAGGTGGAAGCTCTCATTTGGGCGTTGTTTTGTGCCAAACAAGTCTGCCATGATGATGTCACTCTCTATGTTATATGAGAAATGACGCACGAATCTTTCCCCCAATTCTGGCCAGGTGAAAATTGATCCTCATGGTAAGTGCATAAACCATTCCAATGCTTGACCTCCCAGAATCTTAGGAAAAAGTCTGATGAGGTAATTATCACTATAAGACATCTGTTGACATGCCATGTAGAAATCTTTAACATGATCGCTTGGGTCTACCTTTCCTTTGTATTTTTCAAACTTTGGCATATCAAATTTCTTTGGAAAGGGTTGAAGGGTCACTGTCTTGTCAAAAGGATAGGGGCATAGTTCTTCATATTGGTATTTCCTAATACTCCCTATATTTCTTTCATGTATGCTCGCAAGTGTTGCTTTCATAGATTGCACTTCTTGTGCGACCAATTTTTCTCTAGTGGGAGAAGCGGGGATGTGTACACGATGATACCCCGAGTCTTCTTCTCCTTGGTTTTCTCGATGGAGTTCATGGATCCTAAACTTAGGACTTAACTTTTGAACATTCTTGTTTGTGTCTTTCTGTACCTGGAAAGTAAGCAAAGCTAGTTTTCAGCTTAGGTTACTGAGTTGTTGTTGGATTGTGACTTGGTTTGTGTCTTCTTATTCTAAAGTTTCTTCCTCTTTGTATTGTGGAGGTTCTTCCCCTATCTCATGTTCTATCTTGTTTATTCATGGCACTTTGATGAGGGGTATTCTATGCCCTACCACTTTATCATTTTCCGTGTAAGAAGTGGAAGCATGCCCGCCTGTTAAAATATCTTCCATATTGATAAAGGGGGCATTCTTCCTTAGTAGTGTCATTTTTAGGTAATATTGGTTCATTCTAAGTGGGATATTTGGCCCCTAATTCCACGACCCATGTCAAAACTCTATCTTTGTTTCTAAGGAGAAACTCATCTAGTAGAGTAGGGTCAAAATCAAAGTCCACGCGTGGTGACTCTAATTCATTTCCACTATGGTCAACCATTTATTCTATTTCCTTATCTGTAGAAAATAGTGGTCCTAGATCATGTCTGATAAATGGGTTTGACCCTTGTCTATTAAAGGTTTCCCAAGCTTGCACCTGTTGTTCCTCATATGTTTGTTTCTTTAAACCTAGACGCGTCTTGGGAGCCATGCTTTCGTGATAAGTTTCACTAAGGTAAGTTGTAGATTTGTTCAAAATTCAATGACTACCCCTAAGTGAAACACAAGATGTACATGTTAAGAGTAAATTAACAGTGTGAGAATACCAATGTGATAGAATGATAAAGTCACCAATGAAACAATCATTTGGTACCAAAACTTAATCAAATGAAGTACTTCCTAGACTTTGTTTCAAAGTAATTTGCAATGCCAGATGATTAACAAGATATCTCCACTTATGCCAAGTTCAAAGGAATGAACAAGACGTAAGTAAATACACAAAGTTAAATGTGATCTCCCAATCAAGATATATGACGACCAAGCTCAAGTCTGATTAAGACCTATATCTCAAAAAGTTCTAATTACGATTTACGAATGACACAACAATATCACCAAGATACGTTAACCTACTTTGCAAGAAAGTGAAGTATTGATATCGAGGTGTTATTGATATAACACGCACATATGGTAGTTCCTAGCACCTTTTCAAATCGAGGTAATAATAAAACCGAACAAAAAAAGATAATAATAAAACCGAACAAAAAAAGATCAAAGTATAGCTAGGAATAGTTTAGAATGTGTGCAGTGTAACCATACAATATAGGTATTTATGTCGAGTTTATAAGAAATAAATCAAGAAAAATGTCAGAAAAAGCCTCACAAGATGTAAATATTGAAATTGTAATGATACGAGACAACTAGTGCGTCTATGTGTACTATCACTGGGGTCGCCACAACAGAAAACCTATAACGCTATATCATAAAGGAATCACTAGTCAAGTAGGTAGTGCAGAGCACTTCCCGTTTCATCCACGAGGTTCCCTCTTGCGTGGACTACTTTGGGGTTCCTGGAACCACCCCCATTATTGTAGCTTAAGGTTTTATGCCAAAGGGGTTATGTTCCAGTTGAGCGAAGAGGGATGTACTCTTTTCTGAAACCTGCAATACAGTGTTTTGAATATGTTGTTATTTTTATCTTGTTTAATTAGGTGTGGTTTTCTTGAACACCTTTTGGCAACCTGTATAACAACTATATTAGTAGTTTTTTTATTTCATTTTGATTCATCCTTTCTTTGACAAGCATTTTTAGGTCCTGCACTCAAGCGTTAGTAGTTCTCCAAGAAAATCACATTATTTAAAAGAGGACTAAGAGTTGCTTTTGATTCTCAAGATCATCCAAGGATGCAAGAGAAGAGCATACACAACAAATAATCCAACTAAAAAGTAAAGAAAATATTTTCAATGAATGAACCATACAAAAATCTTGATAATTGTCCATTCCCCTTAAACCAAAAGTGAAAGATGAAGCTTTTAATTTACGAAATGTTATAAAATGAAGACTAAAGTTGTTTTTGATTCTCAAGATCACCCTAAGGTGTAAGAGAAGAGTATACACAAACTTTATCCCAACTATAGAGAAATGGTAAACTTCAAATCAAAGGACCATTGAAAAATTCTTTGTAAACGTTTCATTCCCTTAAACCAAAAGTGAAATATGAAGTTTCCAATTTACCAAATGTTATAAAATGAAGACTAAAGTTTTTTTTGATTCTCAAGATCACCATAACGTGCAAGAGAAGAGCATACAAAATTTTTATCCCAACTATAGAGAAATGGAAAACTTCAAATCAAAGGACCATTGAAAAATGCTTTGTAAAAGGTTCATTCCCTTAAACCAAAAGTGAAAGATGAAGTTTCCAATTTACCAAATGTTATAAAATGAAGAATAAAGTTGCTTTTGATTCTCAAGATCACTCTAAGGTGCAAGAGAAGAGAATACACAAACTTTATCCCAACTTTATAGAAATGGAAAACTTTGAATCAAAGGACCATTGAAAAATGCTTTGTAAAAGATTCATTCCCTTAAGCAAAATGAATAATCAAATTTCTAAGTTTAATCTCAATGTTAAAAAGATATAGATCAAAGTTGTTTTTGATTCTCAAGATCACCAAAAGGTGCAAGATAAGAGCATACACACGCTTTGGTCTAAATCGAGTAAGCATGGAAATACAACATTCATCAAAACATTAGACATGTTAGAAAATGACCAGTTTTAAACTAATAGAAAAACTTATAATTTTTGTAAGTACAAATCCCAAATTTATATTTACATTTCATATTTAACTTAAATACCTTTCCAACACAAAAAAATGGAGTCATTTCGAGTTCGGGAGCAAAAGTTATGGCCTTCAGAAGATGGGTTACGCATATGCTCTTATGCTCACAGGTGTGCACTTGACATGCACTTAAAAAAATGTCAAAAAAAATGTCCCTTAATCTGCAATATGGGAAAAATTTTCCAATCAAGATTCAATTTTGATGACAACCCATCACATTAATATACGAATAGAAGACTCAACGCTGTCAAAAATTAACATACATGCTCAAGAATTTCAGATTTTCAAGAAATTGACAAAACTAACATGTAGAATGATGAAAAAGTAAGCTCTTAAAATGAAAACATGATGAAATCTTGATATTTTCTCACCAAGATTAAATTTTGACAACAACCCACCACATTAATATGTAAATAGAAGACTCAGCACTATCAAACACTAACCTACATGCTCAAGAATTTAAAATTTTCAAGAAATTAACAAAACTAGCATGTAGAATGTTGAAAAAGTAAGCTCTAAAAATGAAAACATGGAGAAATCTTGAAATTTTCCCATTAATTCCAATTTTGAAAGCATTTCACCTCCTTCATACCTACAAGGAAGACCTAACACATGCAAACTCAACAAAACAAGCTAAAAAAAAAGTTAGATCAACATTTGTAAAAGAGGGTTAGTAACCAAAAATGAAACTTAACTACAAAAACTTGAAATTAAGTGCAAAGGACAATGGAGTATGTCCCACCAAGTGTGCCAAATGTGTACATGTATTTTTTTTCAAAATAATGCTAATATGAGTAAAGACTAACACCTAAATCGCCTTAATTTAGCAATAATTAAACAACAAACTAAACACCATCAAGATAAGAATTAAACAAGGGTTAGATGCTAGAAATCATCAATACAAAATTTGAAACTAAAAATGCTAAATATCTAAACTCCTATATTATCTAACAACAAATAAATTAATGGACCTAAGTAAGCTCCATGGCTATCAAAATAGTTGTCCTTAGTATACCAAGTAACCTAGGAATGAGGGCCTATCAAAGTTGGGCTACAAGACCCCTTTGACACGTCCCATATGACCTAAGCACTTAAGAAAGAGGCTTAACTCTTCAAGATGATGAACTCTCAAAAGGGCAAGGTGCAAGCTTTTAGTCTCTTTGCTATATGCTTTGCATTTGATCTCTAAGGAGTTTAGGTGTAAGTAAAAAGGTAGGTGGTTGGTTCTTTATATAGCCCAAAGGATAAAGGATTCAACACAATCTCATGAATGTGGGATAAAGGTAAAACATGATTAGGAGTGGATCAGGTTGCTTTATTCAAGGTAACCTTACTTTAGAAGGGTTTAATTTGTGCTTAGCAAGTCATGGGAGTTGGAGGGTGTTTTAATTAATCAAAGGTGATTAACTAATAGGTAGATGTAAGCTTATAAAAGATAATTGGAGGAATATTAGTATGATTTAGGCTATTATAAGGGGATTAAATCAATTAAATATTGATTTATTGGTTAAATGGAAGGGAAAACTAATTAATCAATAATAATTAATTAGTCTAGGTAGAAGGGGTGATTTATTATTAGAAGGTCGTTAATTAGGGTATTTGTTGGATAGGCAACTTAATTAATTAGCTTAGTATAATTAATTAATGATGATATAAGGGAAAATGAGTGCTTTTGACGATATGTCGTTGATTTGTGAGAAAGGGGATAATTAGCACAATTTAAGTATTTAAATTGCTTGGGTGTAATTATAGGTGTCTACATTGGGATTCCACCTTCATTTATTGGACTTGCCTCTCTACCAACGTGGTTGATGTAATGTTTTGTGTTCTTGTGGGAATCACCAACATGGTCAACTTGTGGCATCTCCATTTAATATTGATCCACCTCATAGTAGTTCCACTCAACTATTATCTAGATATTTTATTATTGACTATGTATTAGGAATTAATATCCACTATGTTCCAATGTATCTCACATATATATCATTGATAATTTTTAAATCTATCAAATTTTGTTGTAAATAAAATGATTCAAAAAATTATTATTGACATACAATATTTATTCATAGTGTTTAGAGTTTTGTAATTTAGACCAATGTTTATGTTATAAAAATACATAATAATATCATTGAGTTGTAATCCCAAAATTTTACAAATACATTGAAATTAGGAGTTTCTAGGTTAGTGGCTACTAAGATAGATTTTATAATTAACAAACATAGACGGTGAGTCAATTGTAATGATTATGTATTTATTTTACATAAACTTAGTAAAATCTATTGTCTATAGAATTAACTCAAAATCACTTAGCTTGTTGAGTTTTATAGTTTTCAAATTCAACAACTACATTGACATCACATGAGATGCAAACTCCTTCCAAAATTTTCCTATTTCTATCATTCCTTGTGGCAAGTACAAGTAAATCCCCCTCAACATGGCATGGCTTGTACAACTATCCACTAAGCAAAAATTGGCAACATTGCAAGAAATAATTAGTGACATTGGGAGTATTAAATGAAATGGGATTATTTTAAGAGTTCTATACAATATTGATGGTGTCAAGTATCTTAAGATAGCACCTCATTTCTTCTTTGAGTGGTTCAAAAAACTTACATGTGGTCAATTTGTGACTTATCAGAAGAAAGAAGAAGAATGTGTATATTTCCTTGAAAATATTCCACACCACGATAAATCTCCTCCATGAATCCCCTTCTTTATCAACCTCTTCCCTTGCAATGCTTCACCTTCAATTCTTCAACTTTAACCCGTTCAATGCCTCCCTATTAGTGTATCAATTGCATCATTGCCCATCCCTTCTTCTCTTCTCTCAATCAATCCCCTTACCTTCTTCTATCCTCTCCCTTTCTTCTAATTCTTCGTTGTACATAATCATTGAATTTTGTTCTATTCACTTAAGTGAAATATTTGTAATTTGTACAAGGCCAGGATGCGATTGTTTATTTAATTACAATCAATCTATAATCATCCATGCCCATTAGGGATGAGATTTGATGGGTGACACTACATGTCAAACTAAAAATTTATGACGTAAAAGAATGTTAAACAGTGCGTTCCTCTGTGTCAAATACTTTTTCTTTAATAAACAATTTTAAAAATACATTGTTTTTAGTTGTATTTATGAGTGTGGGATAAGTTTTATGCTAGATATAAATATATTTTCAGTAAAATATGTTACTTAAATATTTACATATTGCTGCTCTTATATTTATATATTGAATGTGTTCATAGTGATAATGACAGTTTTGCTAAATTTCTTCAAATCAAATAGAGACAGATAGACTATTTTACAAAGTGTAAAATACAACTAAAACATACAAAAAACGTCTGCTACAGACGTCAAATCTCAGCTGAGAGCTGTGATGCCCATATTTGATTATTCCACCATTAATCAATTGTCATTGATATACAATATTCGATCCATAATCATGTATGCCTGTATTGTATTCTTGAACAATTAATATATATAGTTATTGATACACAATTGATATTTAATTATTGATGCTTAATCGATGGTCATGTCTGCTCATTGGTGGGACGAAAGCTACACATGTCGTAATTCATAGGCATTACGAAAATGCAGTGTCCTGACTCGTGACTGTCGTCGATCCTGGCGCTTTGGATAGTTGGAGCCAGATTATAGGCTAGATATGTACGGATGATAAGAGACAAGAAGGACAGGTTGAAGGACGGCCAATAACCTTAGCCAACAGATGGTCTATATTCATGAACGGCAGTTGTAATGTTTTTCTCCTCGTAGGAATGGCAGCTGAGCATCCTTCGTGCAAATTGCCATATGAACGATCTTTGTTATGAAAAACGTGGCTTAACAAATTCTCTACTCAAATGCGTTAATCAAAAGACTTCACTAAGTCACATGCCAAGCACTCATCCAAACCATTATTTATTCAACTGGAGCCTTCATATATTATGCACACATACGCCTATATTCATCATCGACCAAAGCATCGATTAGAAGAAAATGGGTAGGGCTCCCTGCTGCTCGAAAGATGCAAGCCTCAATCGTGGAGCGTGGACTGCGGAGGAAGATTTGGTTTTGAGCGAATACATCGCAACTCATGGAGCTGGTGGGTGGAGATCTCTTCCCCACAAAGCCGGTGAGGTTTTTTAATTTGAGATAAAACCCTAACAGTAAGTGGAAGCAGCTTATTTAAGCTATTAGAAGCTCAAGATAGTTTGTGTTTCTCAGGCCTGAAACGGTGTGGGAAAAGTTGCAGACTTCGTTGGTTGAATTATCTCCGTCCTGACATTAAGCGGGGAAACATTTCCCCAGACGAAGAGGACCTCATCATCAGAATGCATAAACTTCTGGGCAATAGGTATGAAACCAATTATACTTAGACTGAATAAACGTGTGTGCAATCTTCAAAATGTAAATGAATGATATTATTGTATTTGCAGATGGTCATTAATTGCAGGGCGGCTGCCTTGTCGAACAGATAACGAAATCAAGAATTATTGGAACACCCAGTTGTATAAGAAGCTGGAAAACAGCGGATCCCGTGCTCAAGAAAGCAGAGGCATCAACATAACGTCTAAATCTCGATCTTGTCGTGATGAAGCTCGTCACGTTTCTAAAAAAGTTCTTGTGAGAACGACTGCGGTGAGAATAGCGAAATGCCCCGTCAAATTGCAGGGTGATGCTGCACAAATTGTTGACCCCTCCAAATCATGGAACCAGGCATTTGTGGAGGAGTTAATGATCACAAACAGCGATATCGACTTTGTTACCAAGAATAATATTGTGGATTCTGCATCCCCCTCCGTGGAAACTAATGAAGGAAATTCTGTCATGTCTATGTCCAATTTAATGGATCAGCAATTCCAGTATTCCCCTCCGCAGGATGGAGTTATATCTTCGAGGAGTTCATTTTATTTGGACGAGTTGTCTTTTCCGGAGCGTAATCTGATATCTTCAAATGATTTGGTAATTGAAGAGTTGGATGTGAGAACAAATACTGAGATGGAACAAATGTGTCCTCTAGATACCAATAGGCAACAAAATAAAAGTTTTACTTTCTGCAACGAGGAAGGAATTGAAGAATTGTTCAATGAAGAAGAAGGTGATTGGATAGATGAGTTACAATATTTGTAAAGGTCAAGTCTATTAAAAGAGGACGATTCTGTTTAATGAAGTATGAAACCTGTTTGAGAATATTAATCACGGGTGGAGAACTTGAACCCTAAATTATATTATTGCCGCTCCTATTGTACGTCCCCTTAATAACATGCCTCACATCCATGATCCACGTTCTCATAATTAAATGAAAGTTTGGGCTGTACTTCTTTGAAATTGCAGTATGTGACAAACTTTTTTTACGTACAAAACATAAAACAAAAAAGTCCTGCTAATTTACTAAAGTAACTAAATCTCTTCGTTTTCGGTTTTGTTTTATTAATAAAACATGAACACTGTAGATTTTTACGCGGGAGGCATGCACCGTATGAGAAGGCCGTTCCATGAAAGTATTTGTCTCTATGGCTATAATGTATTAGAGCAATTTTGTCTATGCAAAATGTGAAAGCTTTCAGAATGCACGCTAATTGTTTGACAAAATACTTACTGTAAACGTGGTATCACATGCTGCGATGGTTACTTGATTTACTCGAAATGGGATTTCACTATAAAATTTTAGGGTTTAATGTTAGCCTAAATTTTTTAGTCATGAAATAGGACTTTTGATACGGGAGTAGAACTTGAAGTGACTAACTTTTGATCTGACAGTTGGATCGTCTTGAAATTTTACTGGGTGGTACTAGATATATATTAACATGATGGTGTGTTAAACTTTACTTGCAAGGTTGTGGCCGTTTCGGCAGATTTTCAGGCCCGGATTCCTTCATCTAATAGCTTAAAATTGTCTCAGAAAGTTTTGTTCACTTTTGACTAGATCTTAGAACTTTAATAACTTGTTAGAATAAAATCAAATTTTCGTGTGAGCCTTAATTTATGAAGGCATATTTGGCACGCTAATTTTGGGGCCCATCCAAGTTGTTTTGCTAGTAAGTTTGTTTTTGAATTTTAGGGTTTTTTTGGTAATTTATGGTTTTTTGGCATTTTAGTGTTTTTAGAGTAGACGTGACATAAAAAATGGATTATAATGATGTAAAAGATTAGTGTGGATTTCTTCAGAAGAGTCTTGTTTTTTGGGGTTTGTCATATAAGAGGATGGATGAGGAAAAAGTAAAGGCAATTTTTGAATGCCCTATTCCAAGGAATATGACAGAGGTTCGTAGTTTTCATGGATTGGCAACCTTTTATAGAAATTTCATGAAGAATTTTAGTAGTATTGCTATACCCATAACATAGTGTACAAAAGAGAGGGAGTTTTTATGGACCAAGGCAGCAACATATAACTTTGAATTGCTAAAGAAGAAAGTGTCACTAGCACTTGTTTTGGTATTGTCAAATTTTAGCAAGGTCTTCGAGGTTGACAGTGATGCCTCACATGTTGGGATTGGAGCTGTAATAAGTCAAGAACAACGACCAGTGGCGTTCTTTAGTGAAAAGATAAATGAAGTTGGGAGGAGATATTGTACGTATGATGTGGAATTTTATTCTATTGTTTAGGCATTAAGGCACTAGAGACGTTACTAATTGGTAGAAAAATAATTTTTACTCTTCACTAACCATGGAGCCTTGAGGTATGTAAACACACAGAAGAAACTAAATAGCAAGCATGCAAAATGGGTTTCATTTTTGCAAGAATATACTTTTATATTAAAGTATAAGTTGGGTAAGCATAATCAAGTTGATGATACCTTGAGTAGGCATGTAACACTTTTGACAACAATAGAAAATGAAGTAGTAGGGTTTGAGGATGTTAAGGAATTGTATGAAGGTGATCCAGGTTTTGGTGATTATGTTAGACAACTTAAGGACCCTACTATAGGTACTAGTTCTTCTGATTATTTTATGCAGGATGGTTATTTGTTCAGGGGGAAACAATTGTGCATTCATGCTGGTTCAATCAGAGAAAATATTATAAGAGAATTTCATAGTAGGGGGTTGGCTAGACACTTTGGTATAAGTAAGACAATTGCTCTTGTTGTAGAAAGTATTATTGGCCAAAGGTAAAAAGATATATAAGTAATATTATAACATGATGTAGAGTGTGCCAAATGGCGAAGGGCCATGCATAGAATATTGGGTTGTATATGTCATTACCTTTCCTTACAGGGCCATCAGTTGATTTGAATATGGATTTCATGTTAGGAATTCCTAACACACAATGAGGTAATGATTCTATCTTTGTTGTGGTTGATATATTCTCTAAGATGACACATTTCATTTCTTGTAAAACAACTAATGATGCTACTAGAGTTGCAGATTTGTATTTTCAGAAGTGGTTAGATTGCATGGATTTCCAAGATACACCACTTCAGATTGTGACACAAATTTTTTGAGTCACTTTTGGAAGACTCTATGGAGGGTAAGTGCGATCACGGTTCCTGAATTTCGGGTTCAGCAATAACAGAACCTAAAACCACGAGCGCAGTTATAAACTACGATTGTGGAACTCTGAGACAAAAAAAGTCATCCCGTGAATCCTCATTTTCTCCATTTTTCATTTCCAACCGTGATTTCTACTAGACATTTTTCATTGGAGTTTTGAATACCACCTCAAAATTGCTCATTGGACTTCTGGATCATGATAGATTCAATCATACTGCCAAGACGAGGAGGTAAGCCCCCGATTTTAATTATTTTTTTTGCATTTTATGTTTTTTTTGCATTTTAGGTTATTTTTCTACATTTTCATGGGTTTTTGAAATGTTTGTTTATGTATACAATTTTCTTGTTTTTTCAGTTGGTCGCCAAGCTCAAAATCATGCAAACCATCAAAACTTTCCTCAAAACTCTCTGAACATTCCTCAAAACCCTTCAAACATTCCTCAAAACCCTCCTCCAAACATATATCCGCCTCTTGTGGTTCCTTATCTCTCCACTGAACTAGCAAGAACAAAAGATAATATCATTGGAAGAATCTGAGAAAATAAAATTGTCATTGAGAACCTTATTCAAACTATAAGACAAAATCATGCCACAAATCCATCCCGCATGACTTTAGCCAACACATTGCAAACATTGATTAGCAAAGTCAACTCTGCGACAAACCAAATACATAGATGGAATACTTTTAGAGGTGATTGTAGGTGGTGGTATGTGGATAAATTATCCCATGAGGTCGTAAAAGACAAAAAAAATTGAAAATACCTCATTTTTGCATTATATACTGACCCAAGAACCAATGCCCCCCTGTAGTTACTTTTTTGGTTAAGGAGGTGGCTCTGCACATAGTAGACTTGCTGCACGCATAGGCCAACCAAGGATCCCCCATGCCCCAAAACCTCCACTTCCTTCATTTATCCCTCCTATAGTGAAGGAGGTTATGGAGATTGACACACTGCATGCATTGAGGGAGCTCACTAATGCTCTAACCCAGCATAGTGACCAGAGCAGTGCCATTCCAACCTAATGCTCAACAACTTCACAGGCTACCAAAAGGCTCAAGAAAAAACTTTCCAAAATTTAGAGGGGATGGTTCTCAACTCCCATAAGAACATGTAGTAGAGCTTATCACCACTTGCGATGTATTGGGTATTGAGCACGAAGATGTGTTAGTTCATCTTTGTATGGAGTCGCTTCAAGAAAAAATTGTTGAATGGTTCTACATGCTACCTTTGAGGTCTGTCACTTGCTGGGAATATATAAGAAGTGTATACAAACACATGTTCAAGACCACTGAAGATTGTCAGGATATTTTGGTCCAATTGGTACAAATGAAGAAAGAAACCTCTAAATCAATGAGAGACTTTATAACAAGATATAATAGAGTGATAAGAAGAATCACTGAAGATGTGGTACCTCTTGAAAATAATTTGAAGAGATTATTCATGATTTCCTTTCCATTAGAAGTACGTTTCTTCCTTAGAAGAACTCAACCAAGAACATTTAGGGAATCTCGGGACTTCTCAATAGAAACCAATCATGATCTAATAATGTCTAGTAAAGTAAAAAAGGACATAATTTAGGCTCAGTCACCATGGACCCAATATTCTGAAAAAATTTAAATGACTTGATTGCCTTGAAGAAACAATCGTCCAAGATCACATTGTGGAACACTCCAAGGAAAAAAAATCCTTCCAATAGACCAAGGATTGCTCCACCTTCTCAACATCTCCCTCTCAAAGCACCACCAGTCAATGTGGCCTATAACACTGAAGAACCAAAGGAGGAAGTGGAAATTGAAGAACTTGAAGAATAAAATTTGTGGGATGATAACAACTATCTTCAGGTCAACGAAGTTGATGGTGATATACACAATGGCCTAACTGAGTACGTTGATGATGAAGATGATGATGATGATGAAGCTTAAGGCTTCTCATTTACATTTTTCACTTGTGCATAGTCCAAGAAAGGTGATCCATCCTCACCAACTATGGTAAAGGAAAATAAGAAGAAAGAAGATTCTTCTATGGAGATTCCACAAAATAAAATCATCATTAGATCATTACCACTACAACCTTCGATGGATTTAGCTAAATAAAAATCAGACCCAATGGTTAGCAAGGATCATGATGCCATACCAAATAAGTCATCCAATCCTTCTTACAACTAAAAAATTGTTAAAAATAATTCTCCTTCAAATGTTGTTTCTACAAAAACATCTAAAGTTACATCAAAACCTACATCCACATCTCCTTCCAATAAATTTACTACACCTGTGAAGGAAAATTCGAACCCCAAAATAACAAAACCTTCACCATGTAAACATTTTTTCATTCATGGAATGTTTACCTTACCCACCATAACCCAATTTGACTTTGTGGAACATGTAAGAAAAAATAATGTCAAGCTCACAGAAATAGGATACCTATAAATGTATCCTGCCTGGTTTGATAGGTTCACTGATGTAATATGTGGTGCTAATCCTATAACCTCAGGTTCAAACTCGAAAGGCTTACCCCCCATACCATCCACATGACCTTTTCAAAACATGATATCCGTTAGTGCCTCTAAGACACACAAGGTTGAACCTTTCTACATATCACTCCTCATTAAAGGCTTCCAAGTAAATAATTACATCATAGATTTCGTAGGCTCAAATAATTTGATCCCCGTCAAAATTAAAAATTCCATAGGCCTCACCTTGACCCATGTAAATGGAACCTACTATTAATTGGAATGCAAACAAGTTCCATTTATAGGATTTATCAAAGATGCATAGGTAGCATTATCTACTTTCATAGATAATAAGGTGCTTCTAAGCACCCTAGTGGTAGACATCCCTACATCCTTTGGCATGCTACTGAGCTAATGCTTTTGTAGAGACTTGGGTGGTGAAATAAAAATGGATAGGTAATATGTAACTATTATATTGAAAGGTGAGATGAAGAAGTAGCTGTGAGTAAGAAAGATGAAGTACACAGTATGAAAGTATGATGATCCAAAGGAAAACATTATGTTTCAAAATGTGGTATAGGAATCTACTTCCTCACATCAGACAGAGATGAGAACTTGCCACTTCTTATAGAATAATAAGAAGATCAAGTTTGCACAATGCAATTTGATGATAAACATTCTAGTGCATGTTTGGGAGCAGGCATGGTTATGTACTCACCTTCTAGAGAATTGTACCCATTTTTCTACAAGCTGAAATTAGATAATATGAATAACATGAAGGAATATGAAGCTCTTCTCTTAGGCATGGGCATGGTAGAAGACATGGGAATCAATAAGATGAGATGTTAGGGTGGATTTAAGGCTATAGTAAAGAAATTCTGAGAAGAATATCAGGTGAAAAATCCAAGAATATGACATTATAGAAAATGAGTATGGGACTGCATTGAATATTTTAATGCATTTTCCATCAAATCTATCCCATGAGAAAAGAATGAAAATTCTGATTCTCTTGCAGTGTCAGCTTCTCTAGTGACACCTCATCCTTCTTTTGGTAAAGACAACATGACCATTGAAATGGTGTTTAGGTCTAGTGTACAAGATAATGCAAATCATTGATAGGTCTTCAATAATGATAATCAGATCTTGGCATTCTTAGAACAAAGGGACAATTTTAATAACCTCTTCTTTGAAGGAAGCGAGAATTAGCATAGCAAAGTGGTAGCCGAAGAAGAGAAAGAAGGAATTGAAGGGATCAATGAAGGAGTGATCAAATGTAAAAGAAATAAGATTACCCAAGGCCTTGTTTCTCTAGAGGACCTCTTTCACAAACATGACATATTCATTCAAGAGAAATCAAAATAATCTTCTCATTTTGTAGATGATTTTGAGAAGGAAAACATTGGTACGCTGGAAGAGTCAAGGATGGTCAATATTGGAAAGTGTTGCTCACCCAAGGAGAAGAGAAGGTTTGTTGCGTTACTAAAGAAATATTAAGATGTTATGGCCTACTCTTATGATGAACTCAAATCCTTCCAACTGAAGGAAATACATCACTTGATTTCCTTGAAGAAGGATGTCAAGCCATTCAAGAAAAAACAAAGGCCATATAACCTGAATATTCTTGATACCATCAAAGAGGAGGTAATGACAATGCTTAATGGAAGGATTGTATTTCCCATACGTCATTCAACATGGGTGGCCAACATTATGCCAGTGTGGAAGAATAATGATGAAATAAAAGTATGTGTAGATTTCTATAACTTGAACCACGCATCACTAACAGATAATTATCCTCTCCCTATCATGGAGCAAATTTTGCAAGCTATCACTATATCTGAAATACTTTCATTTCTTGATGGATTATTAGGGAAAAATCAAATGAAATTGGTAGAGGAGGATCACGCATAGACAACCTTCACAACGCCTTAGGGCACTTTTACGTATAATAGAATTCCTTTCGGCCTAATAAATGAAGGAGATACATTTCAAAGGGCAATGGATTTGGCATTGAAATATTTAAAACATTACATCATCATATACCTTGATGAGCTCACGGTATTTTCATAAAATAATGAATACTATATCCATCACTTTGAACAAGTACTTCCAAGTTGTGGAAAACATGACATATCGTTAAACCTAAAAAAGTGCATTTTTTGAGTCACAGAAGGAAAGTTGTTGGGTAACATTGTGAAAAAACATGGAGCACACATTGATCCTAAGAGAGTATGAGCCATTCAAGCACTATCTCTACCCATAAGAAAGAAAGGAGTTCATTCCTTCTTTTGAAAGTTGAAATTTCTTTGTCGTTTTGTTCCTGAGTTTGCTGAACTGACAAAGCACGTCACCACCATGATGAAACAATAGGAAAACTTCAAATGAAATAATGAAGGGAAAATAAAATTTGAAGAGATCAAAAAATCTATTGCCAAATCCCTAAACCTTGTGTCTCAAGATTTCAATAAAAAACTCATCATGCATTGTTATGCATTGTAATACATACTCTCTACCTTTCTAGTACAAAATAATGATGAAAGTGTGGAGGAACCTACTACATCCATGAGCTGAATATTGAAGAAGCATGAACAAAAATCCAGCAAGATGGAGAAACATGGCTTTGCCATAGTCAAGGCTATTAAATTATTCAGATTTTATGTATGTTAAACTCTCGTACTGTGGTAATGATACTCGATAGTGCAATCAAGTCCATCCTAAAACAATAAGATCATGGAGCTAAAATAGGAAACTGGTTTGCAAACATTCATGAGTATGATTTGGATAGCTTGCCTTTTAATTTGGTATGAGGAAATGGATTGTGTAGGTTAATCTCTTAAGATGAAGCACTCAAGGCTTAACGCTGTGAAGATAACTATGCTTACCCAATTTATTCTGAAAATAATCCACAAGATATCTTTGTAACCACTAATTACGAGTGGTATAATGATATTTCCTATTACGTAACTAATGGAGAATGCCCTTCTCATTTGTATTATAAGTAAAGGAGAAAACTCAAGTTGAAGGAAAAAAGGTTTGTAATTTGAAACCGCACACTTTACAAGAGGGGTTTTGATGGACGCTTCCGCAAATGTGTAGACAAAGAGAAATAAGAAAAATTATTTAAAGCATATTGTCAACCACTTAACCTACCTTGAAGAAAAATATGTCAGACAAAATTTTTAGAAAAACCATGTACAATGAAATTCTCCAATGCCAAAATATGAAATTTTCAATCTTCAAACTTCAAAGATTTTTCTCTTTCAGAGTTTTATTGCTCAGATTCGAAATTCATATTTTAGCTCTCTAAAGTCAAAAACCCGGAAAGTCTAAAATTTTGGACTTTCAGGATTTTGAGTTTCAGAACTTTTTTCCCCGTGTTTTGTTTAAATCCCTCTCAGAATTCTGAAGTCTAAAATTACGAAATTCTAAAATTTTAGACTTTCAGTCTTTTCGGTTTCAAAATTCTCCAAGTCGTTTCTAGGATTTTCACTTTAAAACTTCTGAAGTCCAAAAGTTTGAATGTATGAATTTTGGGACTTTCAGGTTTTCAGGTTTCAAAATTTTCCATTGCCGATTCCTTTTTTCATCTCCCAATCTTTGAAGTCCAAAAGCTCAAAATTTCAAATTTTAGTCTTTCAGGTTTTGAACTTTGGGAGGTACTCCACACAATTAATTTTTCACTTACATCTGTACGGATTGTATTTTTGCCATTAACATCAGGTTCTCTATTTAAACACAGTTTCTTACTCATCATTTTTACATGAAACTTTTGCTCTGACATTCCGTTTCTCATACTTTGCGACGTCTTTCTCAAGGTATGGTAACTTGTTAATTTTATTTATTTTTTAAGGTCCTTTTATTTGTTTCTCTCTCATTTTGTTTTTTCTTTGGTCTTCCTCTGTGTATTTTTTTGAAATTTCACCCCCTTTGTTCACCATGTTTCGTATTTTGAGTTTTCTTCAGGTATTCAGAGTTGTTCGAAGGATCTTCTCAAGTCTTCCATGCTTCTTCTCAATTCTCATTTTTCAGAATTTGGGAGTTAGTATTGTTTGGAAAAGTTCTTTTCCTTTTCTTTCAAAAAAATTGTTTGGCAAAATTCCTTCAGAGAAATTCTTTTGGAGATCTATTTTTCGAAACCTTTTTCGGAGAAACTTGTTCAGAGATATTATTCAGAAGTTTTTTTCCTTTGGGTTTTTGGAACTTCTAACTTTGGAGAAATTATTTTGGAAATTTATTTTCAGATCTTTCTTTCATAGAAAGGCTTCAGATATTTGAGTTCTGGAAACTTTAACAAAGTTTTTTTGCAAAAAAATAATTTGGAACTTATTTTTCAGAATTTTTTATAGGAAAAATTGTTCAAAGATTTCAGTTTGGGAAACTTTTTCAGGAAACTTTTACAAAGAAATATTTCAGAGTTTTACTTTGGAACTTCTAGCTTGAGAGATTCCTATTTCAGAGAAAGGCTTCAGAGATTTGAGTTCGGGAAACTTGTTCGAGAAAAAAATTTGGTGATTTATTTTGAAACTTCTAGCTTCAAAGATTCTAGTTCAAGAATTTTTTTGGAGATTTCAATTTAGGAAAATTTTTCAGATAATTTTATTAGAGATTTCAGTTCAGTGTTTCTTTTTGAAACTTTTCAGTTTGGGACTTTGGAAGTTTTTCTTTTCAGTTTTCAGAATTTCTATAACTTCAAATTTCAAAACACAGGGCTTTATGTCTGCTTCCACTTCAAATGGAAAAGAGAAGATGAAGTACTCATTTCTTGGGGTTTCTCCTCACTCCTACCTGTCTTCCAAATTAGGGAATATAGGGGACACCGACCTGGGGAAAATTGATTTTCTAGATTTCTAGGAAAGATTGAAGGCTCCAAACAAGAAACCATGGATGCAGGCCATCTACTATAGTGGGCTTGCCCTTGCTTCAAGTTTTTCAACATCCATGCACTACCCAAAGTTCATTTTAGTTGTAGCAGCTCACTTTTACAAAGACTCCATGTCAGTAAGAGATAATGATGATAAGGTGGTAATCCATTCTGACCCAGACTTCCTTGAAGATCTACTTAAACTTCCTGTCATTCATTATTACACCACAATTTCAGCTAAGTTAGCAGTGGAACATTGGGAAAAGAAATATGAAGTATGCATAAAGATCATGCTGAAAACTTATCTGGCTAAGATCTACTCCAAACTACCCAAAACTATGCATTGGTCAGATTTTATTCAAGAGGTCAGCGATCATATTGTGCTACTAAACAGAGTTTTGGTTCTTCCTTATTTAAAGGAATTCCAAGAATGGATGTTTTTCTACAACATGAGCATCAAGAAGAATAACGAGTTTATCTGATGGGGGGAGCATATTAGTAGCTCCATTTTCCATCGATTCGACAGAGCATATTAGTATCTTGTTGTCGCTATGGGAGATTTTGTTGGTTTGAATACCAGGGGTGTTCGCAGCACTTCCCAAATGTATGAATTTTATCCCCAACTCACTCTGGATGAGGAAAGTAGGTATTTCAGCAGTGTCAACGATGCTCTCTTTGCTATCATACTCTATTATTTGACAAAGAACTATAAAATTGGAGGAATTCCGATAAATATTTCAAATAAGTGCAGAAATCAGGAGAAATCTACTTTTAGTTTCCTACATTTACCTATATATAGATTCTGGGTTTCATACGTGCCCCAAAAAAATTGCCAAGGTACCCCACTTACAAATGGATTCTATTGGAATTCGTTTGACAGTTATTGGATTATCATCGAATCCAAACTAACCATCACAAAGTAGGAATGAATTTCCATATTTCGATTGGCAGATACTCTTGCCCAAGTATTCACAAGGCTAAAAATGTTGATGTAGAAATGGCCGAAGTAACCCTTTGGAACTTTCATCCATGGATTAATTTTGAATATTGGGGTAAGTTTGGGGAAACAGGTTAGTCCATTGCCCACATGCTCCAATTGGAAGATATATGTATTCATTGTCAGGACAAATACATTTTGTGATAAAGGGATTATGAAAGATTGACCCTTGACGAGGTTCAGCAATTTGGTTTAGCCAATGTGCCAAAGGACATGCAAGACAGTGATGAGGTTTTGTTTTTGTCATATAAGGATGATAATGTTTCCAATAAACCGTTGTCATGGATTGACTGGTATGTGGAATAATGTAGTAATATAAAGGAGAGGGCAAGACCCATTTTTAAGAGGACGTTCAGTTGGTTGGCCACCTTGGCAATCTCACCCAAAGGGGAAAATCAACCTACAAATACAAGGGCTATACCAACAATAAACCAACCAACACCAACTAAGGGAAAAAGGTTGTACTGAAAAGGATCCGACAATCCCAAATAAAATTTCATTTGTTATTGGTGGCTCATCTCTCTCTAAGGATTATACTCCCAAGCCCATGTCTGCTGCAGTTCCTGTAAAAGATGTGGTTGAAGTTACTGACTCTCCTAGTATCTTCCAAAATCCATCACATCTTCTTCCTCCTCCATTATCACTTCAAAGATCACTTCCTTCCACTTCCACGACCATTTCTTCTTTCCCATCCCCTTCTAAGGCCCAAGTATTCTCATCACTTCTACTTCTACTAACTCGGGGAAACTATTGGGTCTCCCATTTCCTCATTACTTCCTTTAACACTTCCTTTTTCTTCAATCTTACCTCCTAACATCGTTCTATCAACTCCCATGGTTGTCCTTACATCCACACCATCCATCATTGCTACTTCTACTCAATTACTAGCCAAGGTGTTTAGTGATCTTGTTCTAACCAATGTTTCATGTATTGATTTTTTTGCTCCATCTTCATCAACTTTAGCCATCTCGAGATGGCTGTTTAGAATAAGTCCTAAGAAAAATAATAAGGTTCCTCTGGGATATGTTATAGATCTTAGCATATTGGAGAATATGCCTAAGGAACAAGCCAAAAGACCAAGAACCATGTCCAGTCTGATGGTTAACACATCCAAAGAACGGGTGATAGATGTTGCCACCCCAATTGAGGGGAAAACTAAAGAAAAAATCACAGCTACAGATTACCGGATTTATACATTCTCATTGGGGAAGGCTACTCATGAAGGAACTAAGAAATATGTGCACACTTCTCATGGGGATATTTTGGATAAATATGAGAAAGATAAGGCCACTAAGGATTAGCTCAAAGCCAAGGTCGAGCAGCTCACGTCACTACTATGCAAAGTAACCCAACCCACTCCATCTACTAAAGTCTCAACTACTACGGATATGACAATTTCATCTACAATCGATGATATCTCTTATTATGAGCTCGAGAATCTAGGACAGAAAGGGATATCAGTTGGTGGATGGATGGAGAGAATTCTATAGGAAGCCAATCCTTTAATCAAGGAAGCAGTTGATATATATAATGATCTGCAGGTTGTAAAAATCACCATTTCCAAGATGGATGAGGTCTTTTCTTAAGATAGTAATAATCTAAATTTAAATTTGGCAACATGGAGTGAGATTATAGAAGAGGATCTTAACATGCTTCTTTAGGAAGAGGTGATCAGTGATGTCTCAAAATTATTTATATATCAAAACGCCATGGAATTCAACTATCAAGTATTCAAAGATTTGATCAATAAGTTGGAGGAGAAGAAAGTGGAGATCACAGATGCCCTAAATGACATTTTAGAGGAATTTGATATTACCAAATGTAAATCCTTCACTGAAAATATTGATGCTCTTCCTGAAGATCAAATTAAGGTAAATTTCAAGGATTTGGTGAAGCATGATGACGAGGTCACCAAAAGTTTCAATGTGACTCCATTGACTGATTGGTCTTGTGCTAAATTTCATAGGGAGACTAAATACAGTTACAAATAAACTTTGAAGATTGCTAGTGTGGATCATGAAGGAGATTGAGAAAGCAGATGTAGTGAATCACTATGCGTGTGGGCTTGGAGATCAATAAATTTAGGGAATTATCAAGTGATTCATTGTGTATAAAAAATGAATGGATATGTGAGAAGGAGGAAAACAAAAACTTGTAGGTGAGGATGGTGTAGCTGAACCAAGCCAAAGATGAGCGGCCATGAAAGGACAAGTCCAAGCTCTCGATCAGTTAAAGTTACATGGCTGACTGAGTCAAACCCTTGTAAAAAAATTTTTTATTGTCAAGGGAGCATGTTCCCTCAGTATTAATGACATTTATATTTTTAATTAAATGTTAGTTAAGGGCCCAGTTGTAATGGCTCAACCTAAAAACTTATAAATAGTTAAATGCTATAAGGCAGGAGACAGATTATTTTTGAGAGGAGTGGTTCTTTACACTTGGAAGAGTGCTTCAGAGATTCTAAGAAACCTTTTAATTATATTCAGAGTTACACCTTGCTGTTGAAAATCTGATTTATTGTGTTGAATGGTTAATAGGTATTTACTTTGTGAATTTACAATTCCTTAGTAAGAGTGATTATCTTACCTTTATTTCAAGTTATCTATTTCATGTTGTGAAGGAATAATACTACTATATTTTATGTTAGTTGTGAGAAACATAGTTTCTGTCTATATTAATTTCATTTCATTATTATACCTAGTTGCAAAGATAAATGTGTGATATATGCATGTGTGGTTTCCTCATGATAAATTAATTTTGTGTTGAATCCAATTTGATCTACCCTTATGTACACTCAAGTTTAAGAAAGGAATGCCCGCCCCTAGTTTGTGGTATTTTGAACCCTTTCTAGTCGCGTTAGGTGAAGGTGGTAAATGATGAAAGCATCTCTCCCACATTAACCCTTAGATATTTTAAACATCCCTTAATTTGGAGCAACATCAGCCTTAGTATAGTTTCATTTCTGCATCCCTTTCCTTAAAAATCATGAAGATGTCAACTTAGGATTAGATGGTTATTTTATTACACTAGGAGTAGTAAAGCATTAAGTTTAGGAAGAGGAAGAGGACCTTCTCTGGAGGTTCACCATGTCCCCAAGTCCCATAGCTTGAGAGGTGATCCCATGTCTCCCAATCACACTGAACATGTTGTTAACATTTTGGCCATTCGAAGGGTGCAGTGATTTGGTGAAAACAATTTTTGGCATGCCCGGTGGGATAGAGTTGGTACTTATCTTCTCATTCCGTTAACTTAAAAGTACCTGGTGACTCTATCTCTCTAGATTTCAAAGTTCAGTACAATCAACTTATGTGAAGAATTAAAAAAAGAGCTTCTTTAAGGCAGGAAAATTATAAGCATATAGAACATTCCTTGTCTCCCCCAAGGAGAAGGAGAAGAAACCTTTTAGTAGCACCAGCCATCACTTTACCTCATAGAGGGCATTAGACTCCTCCTGAAGGAAATTTTCCTCCACCGAGACATAATCAAAGTTTGAATGTCGTGATAGCCAATGCTTGTCTTACTTTCAATGCCAGCAGTCATTTGTTGTTAGCACAAAGAGATGCCATACTGACAGCTCCCTTAAATTTTTTTACCATTTTACATTGGGAAACTAACGTTTCACCTCAGGAGAACATACTAGATGTAGCTAGCATTTGTGTAGTACATAATATCATAGAAGATAATGTGGCAGTTTGACTCCTTGCTACTTCATTTAAAGGTAGAGCACTTCAATGGTTTCGTATTTTAACTACTGGATCTGTTACCACTTGGAACGAGTTATGCACAAAGTTTTTTAATCAATTCAAGGATAAAGTTATCATATATCTCTTATAGAACAATTTCATACTATCAAGAGGCCCCGTCAAGAGTATATGAGCGATTTCAACCTCTGTTTTGATAAGACTTGGAAATAGATCGTAGCACTTGTAAGACCATTTCAAGAGAGTGCATTTCTGTATTAATTACGGGCATTAAATAGTGATGTAGCCATCATGATTCAATCTATACAGGGTAACATTATCCCTTGTGCTTACAAAACTGCTATAAGAGCTGAAAATTGTTTGATTTAAGCAGGGAAAATTACTCATAGACCTCCCATACATGTATTTGCAGAGCTCGCAATAAAATAGCTAGTTTTTACCCTATTTCAAGTAGCTTCTAGTCCAATGGTTACGCATGCATCCAATCCCTCAAATGATCTAGCTGAGGTAAAGTCACTGTTACAAACTTTCAGGAATGAACTGGTAGCATTGAAGTGGTAGTAGTCCCAGTATGCTCGCCCCTTTGAACCCCAATATCAAATGAGTATTCCTCCATTCTAAGGAAATGTTCAGTCATAAAATCAAGCCACAAGCCAAGCTATGAATGTAAAACCTTTAAACTTTCCAAATTGTTAAGCTACTAGTTCTTCCAGAGCTATAGTCCCAGTCTAGAAAAATTTCATCCAAGACTATGGATGGTGCTACCCTTATTCTTAACCCCATAATCATAATATATTTCCAAATGGTGTTTTAAGTCAAGCCATTATGGTTCAAAGCATATCGTCTCTACCTAAATCATCTTCCAGACCATCTAGTCTCGAAATTCAAGACACACCTCATGATGAAACCACACTACTAAATTAGCAGTCAAAAGACTTTTGTGGTTTGAATACTGATGCCTCTACTATAGCATCCAACACATGTTCTAAGAAAAGGGCAATAGAGACACAGTATTCTAATACTAATTAGGCATCTACTTCTTAGCCCCTAACACAAATACCAGATGATAAAGGCATGAGAATGAATTAATCAAAAGTATTTATAGATAAATCTACATAAAAGGATGGGATTTCAAGTATCACAATGCCCAATAAGCATTTTCTGAAAGAGGACCCCAATGCCCCAAAAGGCATTAGTAAAGTTGGAGAGATTCCATTCAACATCATGGAGCAAATGAAGAAGACCAATTTCAGTGTTAGAATGTGGGATTCACGATTATATGATCGATTATGGAGCTAGTAGTTTTGTAATGCCCAAGCAGGTTGCTGATATACTGAAAATTTCATATACTTTGATTTTAAGAGGGGTTGTTCACCTAGAAAGTACTACAGTCCAAACTATGGGGGTCATTAAGGGGATTCAACTTGCTATTGACGCATGTCCCAGTTTGACATTCACGAGGCACATATCCATCATTGATCTTCCTCCCCTCTTTCCTATTTTCTTATCACGAGATTTGACCACAAAAATTGGTGGTTATTTGTCATCAGACTTGTAGTAAATGATTGTGAGGTCCTGGTATGGAGTTCTAAGGTAACTATAAGGGAAAAACAAATCTATCACAATCATGTGGAACCTTACACATCCAAACCCATAAATGGTAACTACACCATTTGTGACCCCGAAGATGAGGATGTAGATCATGAGCCAACTACTCTCGTAGAAGTGGTTCTGGATACAGTTCTCGATGAGGTGAGTATAGATCATCAATATGACCCTTATGCTGATATATTGGCAAATGAAGAATTTGGTCTATTATTTTTTGAAGAGACTGGATTAGGTATGTATTTCATTCATGAAGAAGATGCCATCATACCTCAACATTTTAAGGCATCAAGTGATACAAACTAACTGTGGAGATGTTATTTGATGGCTCATGAAGTAAAAATGGATCTAGTGTAGGGGTTATGTTAATTTTTCTAGAAGGAAACAAATATTTCTCTTCCTTTTGGTTGCAGTTCAGTTGCACTAATAATGTTGCTGAATATGAAGCCCTTATACAAGGAATTTAGCTGGCCCAAAGAAGAGGAATCCAAACCTTCACTGTCTTTGATGATAGCAAATTGGTTGTGCAGTAAGTTACAGTCCATTGTGCATCAAAAAATGATCTAGTAAGGTCATATAAAAATTAGGTTTGAGACTTGATAGAATATTTTGAGGCTTTTGGGATTCATATAACTCCTAGGAAGAAAAATCAAGATGCTAATAGGTTGACTACTATTGGTTTCCAGTACAATGTACCTACAAACATCATGAAAGAAGAGAAACAAAAATTCAAAATGTGGTCCATCCTTTATTACCAAATAAAAGTTTGTAGGTGTTCGATAGTGATCAACAGATTGTTCTGTTCCTATAGCAAGAAGCAGAGATCACTGCTAAACATTAAGATAAAGACCAAAATTCTTACAACACTCGAATTATACAGCTAAAAGGGAATAAGATGCTAAAAGGTCTAGTTACATTGGAATCCATCTTCAATTTGGATGATCAAGCCAAGTACAACACTAATATGGTGGTCAAGGAGGATGATTTTGAAGAGGTTAAGGTGACAAGTGAAAAAGTTTTGAAAATTGGTAAGGTATGCACTACTCATGAGAAGAAAGCTTTCATCGAATACAATCAAGAATAACATGATATTTTAGCATGGACCTATAAGGACTTGCGTTGTTTTGATCCCGAATTAGCTTAACATACTATTGAACTGGCTCCGAATTCCACACTAGTTTATAAAAAACTAAGGACAATCAATCCAAAAATTGATCCTTTGATGAGGAAAGAGCTAACCAGGCTTATTTAGCCCTGCATAATTTTTCCCATCAAGCATTCTTCATGGGTAGCCAATTTGGTACTCATAAGGAAAAAAAATAATGAAATTCAAATGTGCGTAGATTTCAAGGATCCGAACAGTGCCTCATTGAAGGATCACTACCCTCTCTTGTCAATGGAGAAAATCCTCCAAACAATGGTAGGGTCTCAAATATTTTCTTTTCTTGAGGAATATTCAAGATATAATCAGAGTTTGGTTCAAGCATCTGATCAATTCAAAACTGCATTCACAACCAAATGGGGCACATATTCTTACAACAAGATGCATTTTGGGTTATTCTAATGCAAGGGATACATTTTAGAGAGCCATAGATATGGCATTTAGAGGACTCATCAACGATATGATCTTGGTTTACCTTGATGATATCACTATCTACTCCAAACATGTTGAGTATCACATTACTCATCGAAGAAAGGTTTATCGAAGGTGTAGAGATTTTTGGTGTCTCACTGAAGCCTAAAAAGTGCATTTCCAGAGTGTAGGAAGGAAAGCTATTGGGGCATATTGTTTCGGTAGAGGTATTTTCTATCGAAACAACTAGGATTCAATCAATTATGTCCTTATCCATCCCAAGTCATAAGGGTCTCCAAAGTTTCTTGGGGATTATAATTTTTTTTCAGAGATTCATTCCTTAGTTTGCAACATTAGCGAAACCGCTAATATTAATGCTTAAAAATAATATTCCATTTTCATGGAAGAAGGAAGGAAGAGAAATATTTGATGCCATCAAGACAACTATCTCCCAAGCTCCAACACTGATGAATCTCTAATTTGATAGGGATTTCATTCTTTATGATTTCGCAGGTCAGGAAAGTATTTTATGAATCCTCACCTCGTATAATGATGATCTGATGGAGCAGCCCATTGCCTTTTTTAGCCAGTCTCTTAAGGAATATGAACTCAAATATTCCTTCATTGAAAAGTAGGTCTTTGTACTCATTCGAGCCCTAAAGAAGTTTAGGCATATGTTGTCTAACAACAAAGTCCATTTAATGGTTTCTCATCCTAGTGTCAAAGAATTTTTGTTGAATAAAGAGATGAATGAGAAACATGCTAGGTGGATTACAAAAGTAATGGAGTATGATGTACACATCAAGGTCACTAATCTTTTCAGGGGAAAATGGTTATGTCAGCAGTTGGCTACGGACAAGGAGACCAAAGATACGGAAGATGTCATGCCTTTGACTACTGATGAAGGAAATGATCATATTGATGAGTCAACTAAGATGCAAAATTTCCTTCTTTTAGGGATATACCCACCATATATAGATAAATTCCAAAGATATAATTTTTGTCTTCAGTTTATTCCCTATGTCGTTATAGATAATGTTTTCTTCTGAAAGGATTTAAATGGTGTTCTTCTATGCTGCATCAAGCCAGAACAGGTGAACAAGGTATTAGAGGAATTCCACAATGGCATGTCTGGAGGACATTACTTTGTAATAAAAACCACCACCAAGATCATGCGAGCCAGTTATTACTATCCAAACTTGTTCAAAGATTCTCATATCTAGGTGAGGAAATGTAAGGAGTGTGCTCTTTTTACAGGAAAACAAAGACTGGTAGCTCTCCCATTACATCCCATTCAGGTGGATCAACCCTTCATTCATTGCGGATTTGATTTCATTGGGATGATCAATCCTTCATCGAGTGAGGGACATAAATGGGTCCTTACTGTAACAAATTATTTCACTCGCTAGATAGAGGAAGTGGCCCTAAAGGTAAGTAATGAAAAGGATGTTCTAGATTTTCAAGAAAATTTGATGACAAGGTTCAGTGTTCCTTTTACTGTTATCTCAGATAATGTTATGGATTTCCTCAAGAAGAAGATAAGTGAACAGGGCATCAAGGATGGAGTCTACCTCAAGACATCATCTAACTATTACCCATAGGGGAATGGGTTGGCTGAATCTAGTAACAAGAATCTCATAAGAATCATCAAGCACACAATGGAGGCTAGTAAAAGAACCTAGCATACATAGCTCAAGATTACCCTATAGGCTGATCAGATAATGCTTAAAAAATCCATCAGGGTTTCTCCTTTCATCCTTGTATATGGAAGGGAAGTGTAATTTAAACTTTCCTTTGAGATTCCTTCCATAGACTTGGCTTATCAACTTGAAGTTACGGAGGATAATGCCTTATCAGTGGGGTTTTTTGAACTCATAGAGCTGGAGGAAATTTGAAATATGGCCATGAATACGTTGACAAAACATCAGGCCCAAGTTAAAAAATCCTTCAACAAGAAATCCTCTGATAGACTGTTCAGGGAGGAAGAATTGGTTCTTAAATGGGATGAATATCACGCAAAATTTGGCAGGGATGCCAAGTTCGATGCTCTCTAGAGTGAGCTCTATGTTATTACAAGTTGTAAAGAGCCGAATTCATTTCACCTATCCACACTCAATGGAGAATAATTTCCCATTCACGTCAATGGGATACACCTCAAATCTTTCTTTTGAGGATGTTCCACCCTGTAAAATATTCTTTTTCTTTTCCTCTAAGTGCTTTGCACATCATTTGTTGTCTTTTCTTCTACTTGTGTGTTTTCTGTTTTAGTTTTTTTTTAAGACTCCTTTAACCAATGTTTTTCTTAAGGCTACTAGTCTAAAAGCTTAGTAAGGAAGCATTCCCTGGAGGTTGTAAAAAATGTTAACCATTTAAACTACCTTGAAGAAAAATATGTCCGACAATTTTTTTAGAAAAACCTTGTACAATGAAATTCTCTAAGGCCGAAATATGAAATTATGAATCTTCGGACTTCGGAGATTTTTCTCTTTTGGATTTTTATTTCTCAGATTCAAGATTGCTCTTTCTTCTCCCGAAGTCCAAAACTCAGAAAGTCCAAAATATTATACTTTTGAGATTTTGGGTTTTTGAACTTTTGGCCCCTCTTTTGTTCAAATCCCTCTTGTACTTCCAAAGTCAAAAATTCTAAAAGTATGAAATTTCAAACTTTCAGGCTTTTGGGTTTCGGAATTCTCCGATTCATTTTTAGGATTTTTACTTTAAAACTTCTGAAGTCCAAAATTCTAAATTTTTGGACTTTCAGGTTTTTGGGTTTCGTAATTTTCCATAACCAATTCATTTATTCATCTCCCAAATCTCGAAATCCAAAACCTCGACATTCTGAATTTCAGGCTTTTAGGTTTTGAGCTTTCAAAGGTCATCCATGCAGTTAATTTTTCACCTACCTCCATATGGATCAAATTTCTACCATTAATATTGGGTTTTCAATTTAAACTCGATTTTTTACTCATCATTTTTAACTGACACATTTTATTTCACATTTTGTTTCTTGTAATTTACGACGTATTTCTAAAGCTATTGGAATTTGTTTAATTTTTTTGGTTTAAGATCCTTTTCTTTGCTTCCCTCTCATTTTTTTTTCTCTTTGGTCTTCCTCTGTTTATTTTTTTGAAATGTCACCCCCTTTGTTCACCATGTTTCACATTTTGAGTTTTCTTCAGGTATATAGAGTTGTTTGAAGGATCTTCTTGAGTCTTCCATGCTTCTTCTCAATTCTCATTTTTCAGAATTTTGGAGTTAGTATTATTCAGAAAATTTCTTTTCATCTTCTTTCGAAAAATTTTTTTAGGAGAATTCTTTCTGAGAATTTCTTTCATAGATTTATTTTCAAAAATTTTTTAGGAGAAAATTGTTCGGAAGTTTTTTCGTTCAGGTTTTTGGAACTTCTTAATTCGGAGAAATTCTTTGGAAAAATTATTTTTAGAACTTTCTTTGAAAGAAAGGCTTTGAAGATTTCAGTTTGGGAAACTTGTTCAGAGACATTTTTCAAAAAAAAATTGAAACATCTTTTTGAATTTTTTTCCAAAAAATTGTTTAGAGATTTTAGTTCAGGAAACTTGTTTGGTAGACTTTTTCAGAGAATTTTTTTTGAGATTTCTTTTGGAACTTCTAGTTTTGGAGATTCCAGTTCGGAGAAAGGCTTCAGATATTTTAGTTTGGGAAACTTGTTAGGGAAACTTTTTTGGAGATTTTTTCCAAATATTTCTTTCGAAACTTCTAGCTTTGGAGATTTCGGTTCGGAGAAAGGCTTTGGAGATTTTAGTTCGACAAACTTGTTCGGGAAAAATTTTCAAAGATTTATTTCAAAAATTCTTGCTCTAGAGATTCCGATTCGGAGAA
Source organism: Taxus chinensis (assembly GCA_019776745.2). Classification (NCBI taxonomy): domain Eukaryota; kingdom Viridiplantae; phylum Streptophyta; class Pinopsida; order Cupressales; family Taxaceae; genus Taxus; species Taxus chinensis. The sequence goes on along the minus strand of CM034154.1, from coordinate 633,761,120 downwards.
AGTTTTTGGAGAATTCAGTTTCGGAAATGTTTTAAGATAATTTTTTCGGAGATTTCAGTTCGGGACTTCGAAATTTTTTCTTTCGGTTTTTCAAAATTTCTACAACTTCAACTTCCAAAACACATGGCTTGATGTCTTCTTCTAATTCAAAGGGAAAAGATAAGATGAAGTACTCATTTCTTTGGGTTACTCCTCACTCCTACCTGTCTTCTGACTTACGGAATATAGGGGACACCAACCTAGGGAAAAATTATTTTCTAAATTTTTGGGAAAGATTAAAGGCTCCAAACAAGAAATAATGGATGCAGGCCATCTACGACAATGGGCTTTCCCTTGCTACTAGTTTTAACACATCCATGCATTGCCCAGATTTAATTTTAGCTGTAGCAACCCACTTTGACAAAGACTCCATATCAGTCAAAGATAATGATGATAATGTGGTAATTTGTTTAGACCCAGACTTCTTTAAAGATATAATTAAACTTCTTGACATTCAATATTATGATGCAATTCAACCTGAGTTAGCAGTGGAACATTGGGACAAGAAAGAGGAATTATGCTCAAATATCATGATGAAAACATATCTTGCCAAGAGCTTCAATAAACTAACCAAAACTATGCATCAGTCAAATTTTATTCAGAAGCGCACTGATCTTATTGTGCTACTAAGAAGATTCTAAGGTCTTTCTTCTGCAAATCAATTCTAGGAATGGATGTTTTTGTACATCGTGACCATTAAGAAACATGACGAGTTTATCTGATGGGGGGAGCATATAAGTAGCTCCATTTTCCTTCAATTAGGTAGAGTGTCAAATACGAAGACTTTCTACATGATATCCTTCCTAGTGTGTGTTTCTGCTACTATGGGAGATTTTGTTGGTTTGAATACCAGGGGTATTCGCAGCACTTCCCAAATATATGATATTTATCCCCAAATCACTCTAGATAAGGGAAGTAGTCATTTCCACAGAGTCAATGACGCTTTATTTGCTTTCATCCTCTATCGTTTTGATAAAGAACTATATAATCAGACGATTTCTGATGAAGCTTTCAAATAAGTGTGGGAATGGGGAGCAATCTTCTTTCAATTTCCTACATTCACCTATATCTGAATTCTGGGTTTCATAGGTTCCCTAAGAAAATTTCCAAGGTGCTCCACTGACAAATTGATTCTATTGGAATTGGTTCAGAATTTATTGGATTATCATCAAATCTAAAATAAGCATCACAAAGTGGGAATGCATTAACCTATTTTAATTGGAAGATACTCTTTCCCAAATATTCACAAGTATAAAAATGTTGATACAGACATGGCCGAGGTAACCTTGTGAACCTTTCATCCATGGACTAATTTTTATTATTGGGGTATGTTTGGGGAAACGTTTTTGTCCAATGCCCATGTTCCCCAATTGGAAGATATCTGGATTCATTATCGGGACAAATACATCGTGTGACAAAGGGATTACGAAATATTTATCCTTGATGAGGTTCGGAAATTTGGTTTTTGCCAATGTGCCAAAGGACATGCAAGATAGTGATGATGTTTTGGATTCATCATATAAGGATAATAATGTTGTCATTAAACCTCTACCATGGATTGATTGCTATGTGCAAGAATGTGACAATACAAAGGAGAGGGTGGGATCCATTTTAAAGAGGACCCTTAGATTTCTGGCCATGTTTGGAATCTCACCCAAAAGGGAAAATAAACCTACAAATACATGGGCTATACAAGCAATAAGCCAACCAACACCAACTACGGGAAAAAAGGTTGACTCAAAATGCTCCTACAATCCCAAAGAAGATTTCATTTATTGTTGGTGGCTCATCTCGCTCCAAGGCTTCTACTTTCAAGACCATGTCTCCTGCAGTGTCTGTGATAGAAGTGGTTGAAGTCAGTGACTCTCCTAGTATCTTCTAAGATCCATTACATCTTCTTCCATCTCCATTATCACTTCTAACATCAATTCCTTCATCTTCCACAACTATTTTTTTCTTTCCCATCCCCTTCTATGTCCCAGGTACTCTCATCAATTCCATTTCTATCAGCTGGAGAAAATATTGGGTTACCCATTTCCTCTTTTCTTCCTTTAATAGTTGTATTTTCTTCAATCATACCTCCTAGCATCGTTATATCAATTCCTATGGCTGTCCTTACATCCACAGCATGTGTCATTGGTACTTCCACTCAAATACCAGCTGGGGGTTTTAGTGATCTTGTTCTAACCAATGTTGCAGGTATTGGATCTGCTACGCCATCTTCATTAGCTTTAGTCATCTCAGAATGGTTGTTTAGGAGAAATCCCAAGAAAAAGAAGAAGGTTCCTCTAGGAGATGTTATAGATATCAGTATATTGAAGCATATGCCCAGGAGACAAGCCAAAATACCAAGAACCGTGTCAATTCTGATGGTTACCCGATCTAGAGAATGGGTGATCGAAGTTGCACCCCTGTTGAGCGGAAAACTAAAGAAACAATCATAGCTGCAGATTACCAGATTTACAAATTCTTATTGGGGAAGGCTACTCATGAAGGATCTCAGTAAGATGTGTACACTTCACTTGTGATTATTTTGGAGAAATATGACAAAGATTAGGCCACCAAGGATGAATTCAAAGCCAAGGTTAAGCATCTCACTTCACTACTCTACAAAGTAACCCAACCCACTTCATCTTCTAGAGTCTCGACTACTGCGGCTATGAAAATTTCATCTACAATCGATGATATTTCTTAACATGAGCTTGAGAAGCTAGGCCAGAAAGGGAGATCAGTGAGTGGATGGATGGAGATAATTCTACAGGCAGCCAATCCTTTAATCAAGGAAGCAATTGAGATATATATTGATCTGCAGGTTGTAAAAATCAACATTTCCAAGATGGACGAGGAATTTACTTAAGATAGTAATAATCTAAATTTATATTTTGTAACATGGAGTGAGATCAAAGAAGAGGATCCCAACTTTCTTCTTCAGGAAGAGGTGATCAATGACGTCTCAAGATTATTTGAATATCAAAAGGTCGTCGAATTTTGGTGTCAAGTATTGTAGGATTTGATCAAGAAGTTGGAGGAGAAACAAGTGGAGATCATAGATGCCCTAAATGACATATCAGAGGAGTTTGATATAACCAATTACAAATTCTTCAATGAAAATATTGATGCTCTTCCTAAAGAATAGATTAAGGGAAATTTCAAGGATTTGGTGAAACGTGAGGATGAGGTCACCAAAAATTTGAATATTGACTCTATTGACTGTTTGGTCTTGTGCAAATATTTCATAGGGAGACTAAAGAAAGGTACGAATAAACTTTGAAGATTACTAGCTAGGGTCATGAAGAAGATTGAGACAGTAGATGTAGTGAATCACTACACATGTGGGCCTGAAGATGAAGAAATTCAGAGGATTATAAATTGGTTCATTGAGTACAAACACAAAATGGTTGTGTCGGAAGGAGGACAACAAAAAATTACAGGTGAGGAAGGTGTAGCTTAACCGGACCAAAGCTGAGTTGCCATGGAAGGAAAATTCTAAGCTTTGGATTGGTCAAAGTTATATGGTTGACTGAGTCAAACCCTTACAAAAAAATTTCTATTTTTATGGGAGTATGCTCCATTAATATTAATGACATTTCTATTTTTAGTTAAATATTAGTTAAGGGCCCAATTGTAATGGCTCATCCTAAGAACTTAAAAATAGTTGAATGCTTCAAGTTAGTCCATATAGATTATTTTTGAGAGGAGTTGTTCTTCAAGATTGGAAGAGTTCTTAAGAGATTCTAAGAAACCTTTTAATTATATTCAAAGTTACACCTTGCTGTTGAAAATATGATTTATTGTGTTGAGTAGTTAATGAATGTTTACTTTGTGAATTTACAATTCTTTAGTAAGAGTGATTATCTTACCTTTATTTCAAGTTATCTATATCATGTTGTGAAGGAATAATACTACTATCTTTTATGTCAGTTGTGAAAACCTTATTTTCCTTGTGTATTAATTTTATGTCATTACTATCCCTAGTTGTAGAGATAGATGTGTGATATATGCATGCATGGTTTCCTCGTAATAAATTCATTGTGTGTTTAATCCAATTTGTCCTACCATTATGTACACTCAAGTTTAAAAAAGGAACGTCTGCTCTTGGTTTGTGGTATTTTGTACCCTTGCTAGTCACAATAGGCAAAGGTGGTCAATGATGAAAACATCACTCCCACTTTAACCCTTCAAGATGTTGAGCATCCCTTAATTTGGTGCATCACCAACCTTAGTATAGTTTCATTTCTGTTAAATCCCTTTCCTTATAACTCATGAATATGTTAGCTTAGGATTAGATGGTCATTTTATTAAACTAGTAATTGTAAAGCATTCAGTTTAGGAAGAGGATGTCGGCCTTCACCAGAGGTTCACCTCTAGCCCATGTCCCATAGCTTGAGAGGTGATCCCATGTGTCCCAATCACACCAAACATCATGTTAAAATTTTTTCCATTTAGAGGGTGCAGTGATTTGGTGACAACAGTTTTTAACACGCCCAATGGGAAAGAGTTGGTACTTCTCTTCTCATTTCATTAACTTGAAAGCACCTAGTGAATCCATCTCTCTAGATTTCAAATTTCAGTACAATCAAATTATGTGAAGAATTAAAAAAGATATTCTTTAAGGTGGGAAAATTATAAGCATATAGAACTTTCCTTGTCTCCCCCAAGGAGAAGGGAAAGAAAAATTTCAACAACACCAATGACTGCTTTACCTATTAGAGGGTATTTGACTCCTTCTGAAGGATGTTTTCCTTCATTGAGACTAATGTTTCACCTCGGGAGAATATACTAGATGTAGCTAGCATCTGTACAATACAAAGTATCATAGAAGATAACATGACAATTTGACTCATTGCTACTTAATTCTAAGTTAGAGCACTTCAATGGTTCTAGAGTTTAACTATTGGATCTGTTACAACTTGAAACTAGCTAGGCATGAAATTTTGTAACTAGTTCAAGGACAAAAGTGATCATCTCTTTCTTGTAGAACAATTACATACTATCAAGCGGTCCCCTCAATAGTATATGAGTTATTTCAACCTCTGTTTTGATGAGACTGGGAAATAGATCCCAGTACTTGTAAGACCATTTCAAGAGAGTGCATTTCTGTATTAGTTACGGGCATTAAATAGTGATGTAGATGTCAGCAGACAGAAAGTACAGAAAACAGGGAACTATGAAATAAATGCTGGATTTGTGTTACCTGTATCCTTTTACCTATCTGCAGAGAAATCGGCGTCAACTGGGTAGAATCGGCGTCGATTGAGACTGGTCGACGTCGATTGAGGAGGATTGGCGTCGACGGGATAAGATCGGCGTCGACTGGAGACAAATCAATCAATCAGGGACTATGCGACAAGATTCGGGAATTGGAAAGTGAATGTGGTCTGCTGGATGTGCCGAAGTTGGCGAGATAGTGGAACAGAGTCACCAGATGATAGATGGTCGTGACAGGGGCAGAGTAACGGTGCTCCTCTCAGGGATTGATTTGGACAGGATCTGTCCTAATCTGAGACAATTGATGCTAAAAAGATCTCTCTTTCTCACACCCTGTATCTCTCTCGCTCTCTGTTCGTGCGTAAGTGCTCTCTTTTTTCGCCTGTTCGCTTTTTCGCTCGTTCGTGATCTCTTTTCGGTCTCTTCGGTCCTTAGAACTGAGTTCTGGACTTGCTTTTATAATCGGCGCCGCTTCTAGAAAATCGGCGCCGACCATATGGGTCGGCGCCGATCATGGAAAAGACTCCCGAGCTGGCCAAAAATGATCGAAAAAGATAAGACTTATCCCGACTACGGGAAAATATCTCGCTTAGGGAAGATTAAAAATAGATGTGCTATATGGATAGAATAAATTTGGGGTGGATAAGTGATTAAGATGCATGGGAAGAAGCGTAATTAAATATTTAATATTTAATCACTCATGGGTAAGATGTGATGGGATGAATTAAATTTGGAATAAGTGATTAAATCACAAATTGGATAATATCCCAAGGGGATAGTTGGTGAGGTAAACGTGCCCCAGGTTACCTAAGCAAGTAAACGGATGAGAGGGACACTAAATTGGGTAACCAATTTTAAGTGTCTACATTTTGCCCCTTTTTGTCAAGTAACTTGCGATAAGCAAGGTTATGAGACAAAAACAAGGAGATGGAAGAAGAGAAGAATTTGTGGTGATGTGATCCCCCTCAAACTAGGGATGGGATGGATGATAGAACAGATGATCCCGAGTTTGAAAAAGGTAGATGAAAACGCAGGATGCCCCAGTCGGATGTCTGGAGTAGATCTGATCATTGATGACGCATAAAAATAAACAAAAAGGCAGCAACCTAAGGAACTCACATTGGTAGGGAAAACTAGCCGGTCTCCTCATGAGACGACGTTAGTGCCTATAGACCCATGAGGGTAAGGAGAACTGCAAAAATAGTCAGCATCTAGAGAGACACACACTGGTCGGGATAACTAGGCGGTCCATAAATCAGACGACGTTAGTGCCTACAGACCCGTTTAACTCTAAGCTGCCAAAAAGTACAAGTGTCCCACGCAAAGGGAACAAACCCGAAATAGACAATGATATCGAAAAGATGCGTCAAAAGGCAAAATTCAGCACACCACAATGATCAGATAGATAAGTAAGCCAAGCATCAACACTATGGCAAATAGACATCAAAAATCGGCGGCGACCAAACTAATCGACGCCGACCAAAACAAGCGGCGTCGACCCAAAAAATTGGCGCCGACCAATCCAGACACATATAAATATGCGAATGGAAAACGTAAATGATTTATTTGCAACGTGACGATTGATTCAGAGAAAGCCAGATTTGTGATTTGAGCATCATGGAAGCCTTTGGGAGTAGACAGAAGCGCAGGAGGACACGACCTGGGGTAAGTGATCATTTTCGAACCCACTTTTCTTAATTTATTTTTTTTTTGTTTGATTTTTTTGTGCATGGGAGGCCAGGGTCTGGTTTACATCCGGCCAGGCAGTCGGTGCCGATTGGTTTAATCGGCGTCTATTTGTTTTTGGATTGGTGTCGATTAGTATTAAACGGTGCCAACTTAAGTGAACGACGCCGATTTTACCAAATCGACGCCGATTGAAAGATATTCATTTTTATTTTTTTTGGTTCAGGAAGATGAGATTTGGGGAAATAAGAGACTAATTATGTTTTTGATGTTGTGGATGCAGGCACGAGAGGCTATTCATATGAGGGATGCCATCCCTGAGCTATTGGAGACGATCCTTCCTGATGTGACAGATGCAGACTGACAGCATTTAGAGCTAGCCGGGCTCGGGGGTTTCAGATATTATAGACGAGTGCCACGAGATGTGGAGCTCATATGGGCATTAGTGCGACGTTGGGACAGCCACACGTGCACATTTTGGTTCAGGATAGGTGAGATGATGATCACCCATGAGGATGTATTCAGGATCCTCAGATTACTGATTACTGGGGACCCGATCGAGATCACACCGCGGGAGCAGCAGCAGAGGGCCCTGGTGCGATTATACAGAGATAGAGCAGATGACTTGGAGATATTATCTGGGGTAGTGAGGATAGCCTCACAGTACAGGCAGGATAGCCCTCGGAGCAGGCGGATAGCCTTGATTCAGATGGCTATCTCCTATTTTTCCCTGTCAGACTCAGGAGGTGGGAGATTCCGATTGCTATTGCTAGACTGCGTTTGCGACATCTTGCACTACAGACAGGTTTTTGCCTTTGCCAATGCCCTGATAGCTCAGGTATATTATGAGCTACGGATGTACACCACTGGTCGGAGGACAGGGATCGATGTCAGTTTTCTGCTTCATTGCTAGGCATATGAGCACATAGCAGTGATCAGGCCATCCGGGCTTCCTTGGATGCCAGCAGCAGTGGGGGGTGTTGATTATGGATTTCGGAGATAGCGGGCTGACATGGCCGTAGGAGATACAGGTAGATCAGCCGAGTGGTACTCTGAGCGTTTCAGGACGCTTACACCAGATCAGGTCATCTGGAGGCCATATCGGGCATTCCCGACATGGGCTGGTCAGGACGCCCACTTGGCAGCATTGAGACGGAGTCGGGTGGTCAGGGGCCGTAGGCTAGATATGTGGGAGCGAGTCCCGTTTATGCGGATACTGAGACAGTTTGGCCTAGTACAGACAGTACCGGCCACCTACACGCCGTATAGGCGGGATAGCAGGGAGACGGATTTGCCGATTTTGATCCCGGCAGACCCATTGAGAGAGGCCCCACCCTCCACAGACAGTGACGATGACGCAGGGGTGGATGAGGGCTATGCAGCATGGTACGACATAGAGCTTCCATGACATCTCCCGCCCTCTATAGATGCTGATGAGGAGGACATAGCTACTACGCTGGACAGATTAGAGGGAGAGCATGCCACCCTCACACAGACACATCAGGTAGCTCTGGAGGAGATCAGGGCTTTGATGGAGGAGAGGGATGCCTTGATTGTGGAGAGAGACACTGCTCGGCCAGGGGGGAGCGAGATACAGCGATCCAGCAAGAGGGGCCGCTACTTTCGGCACACAGGGAGGCCCTCAGGGCAAAGTACGGAGATACTGGTGCCACATCAGAGTTGGTACACAGGGCACGACCCTAGGAGGGGCACCACCATTAGCGTCAGCAGCCCCAGCAGCACCAAGTGATCGTTACGAGCATCGCGAGTAATGTGAGCTTGAGACACGTACCAATTCTCCTCGCTGAGGTGAGATATTACAAGGATTGCCCTAGAGAGCATGCCCTAGATTGTGCATCGGTAAGGGGTGGGAGGAGAGCAGCGACGGCTACGGCGAGTGGAGCCCTTAGGCGAAGGGAGCACTGGTGAGGATCGAGGTGGGCCGAGACCTCCAGAAGCAGGGCGGATCGAGCTCGATGCGGCGGCCAAGGAGAGGAGAGGCCAGGTGCAGAGGAGGGTGGACGAGATAGTGTCCTTCCACGGCTGCTCAAGATTACCATATAGATTGATAGATTTTGTATTTGTATAGTGATGTAGCCTCGATTGGAAGGCATCGTATAGATGGCTTGATTGAAAGCCACCCATTTTTGTACAGAAACACATGTATATAGATTATCATGTTATTTGTCATATACTTGTACTTATGCTTTTTAGTTTGATATACATGGGTAGATGGATATAGATAGAGGATAAAATAGATGTGATTGGATAGATATAGACTGATAGATGATAGAAATAGATGTGATTAGATAGATTGAAATGTGGATAAAATAGATGTGATTGGATAGATATAGACTGATAGATGATAGATGTGATGTGGATAGAACTTTGATAGATGGATATGATGTAACTTGGATGTACATGTGCTTAAATATTTTGATGGATAGATAAATAGATGTGTTTGATGTATGGATTAGATATAGATAGATGTAATACCTTGGATGTACATTTTTTTTTTTTTTTTTCGATATTTGATGGATAGATAGATAAATGTGTTTGATATATGGATGTAATTGTAATGAGAAATGAATACAGATAGATGTTTTGATAGATAAGATGAACTTAGATAGAAGATAAATTTTGATTGAATTAACATGTGAAATGCCAATTTAACAGGATGCAAGACAAAGAAATGGAGAATACTCCTTGCAAGAGCCAAAGATGAAAGCGGAAACAACCGTGACTTAGAAGTGAAGATACTCGGAGAAGAAGAAAAAATGATAAGTTGGACTTCCAACCGACCATAGATAAAATCCAGAAAGGAAACCAAAAGACCAAGCATATAAGGCCCTATATAAGATTAAAATAAATCTGACACTAACTAGTCGCAAAACAGATCTAGGATAGAAATGGAAAGAAAAGTAAGTATCTTGTCAGAATTTACAAGGGACAGGATACATGTCCATGATAGGAAAATAGGATTCTCCATATGATCGACAAAAAGGTCCTAAATCTCAGCTTCATGATTTTGACAGAAAAGCAAACTGATCAATGCGGGAAGTTTGCTTGATATGGAAACACTGATCGATGCGGGAAGTCTTTCAGTGATGCTAAAAAGTGTATAAACTAACTGGAAGGCTGATTGATTACAAGAAGCCTTGAGTATTTCTTTGAGAAACAGCCGTTCTTCAAGGGAGCGGTCTGTATTTTGGAATTTTAATGATAGCCATCCTTCGAGGGTATGGTCTATGTTCTTTTGATTCACTTAATAATATATATGGATAGCTGTCCTTTAAGGGATCAGTCTATCTTTGGATAGCATCTTCTTTTTTTTTTTTTTTTTTCTTTTTTTTTTTTTGAAACTTTTTGGAAGAAGCTGAGTTTAGACCTAGATAGATCAGATGAAGGGGAGGAGAACATAGAAGAACATGTACTCATGCCCCGAGCAGATCCGATTAAGATAAGTACTTGGGACAGATGAAGTGGTGATTAAGGTATTCCTACCATGAGGAGGAACATATCCAAAAGAAACGTGCAATGAGTAGAGCCGCGATACTCATATTTAAGGGAAACGAGGCAATAGGTGGAGAGCCACACAATTTCAAATCACCACGAAAGTAGATGACTGGTTATTAGGACGGATGAAAGATCTGGGTTGCGACTAGATTTGTGTAAGATATATTTTAACAATAGAAGGGCCGTAAATGCCATTAAGAGGTTCCGCTTCAGGTACACCATCCATGGAGGACAAACGATAAGCCCCAGACCGATATTTATGATGATAATGTAGGGGCCCATCCAGTTGGGAGAAACTTACCACGTTGACTCCTTTCGAGTGTAGTGACATTTTGATTTTCCTTAAGAACAAGGTCACCAATTTTGAAGTCACGGTGTTGCAAGTTCTTGTTGTAAGCACATTTGACACGCTCAAGATAGACTTGATGATGCTCAAGAGCGTTAAGACACCGCTCATCTAATAATTCAAGTTGTGCTAGACGATTTTGACGATAATCCTCATCGGAGACAAATTCTCTGAGAGAAACATGGAGAGATGGGATTTGGACTTCCAAGGGAAGGACAGCCTCAGACCCATAGACGAGAGAGAAGAGAGAAGGGAGTAGCACCAGTAGGAGTACGAATGCTAGTCCGATAAGCCCAGAGAGCGAAAGGGATATGTAAATGCCAATCCCTACCAGCTCGACTAGTTATCTTTGCGAGGATATTACGCAAAGTTTTATTGGAAGCTTCGGCCTGACCATTAGCTTGAGGATAGTATGGAGAAGAAAAACTGAGCTTGATATTGAAAGCGTTGCAGAGATTTTGCAAATCGGCGTTCTTGAAGGACTTACCATTATCTGTGATTAGCTTGTGTGGAACGCCAAAGCGACAAATGATGTGTTGATAGACGAAATCAACTATGGGTTAGCCTTTGTTGAAGAAAGAGGGATAGCTTCTACCCACTTAGTAAAGTACTCAGTGGCAGTAATGATAGAATGATGATGTGTGTGAAGAATGGGGATTGATGAGACCAATAAGATCAAGACCCCACTGCGAAAAAGGTGACAAATCCACCGCAGGTTGCAAAGCCTGACTAGGGATGTGCGTGAGATTGGAATGTTGCTGACACTTGACGCACTTCTTAGTGTATTCACAACAATTGATTAAGAGAAGGCCAATAATATCCCAAACGGAAGATGCGTTGGCTACAGTTAAGCCCACTAAAATGTCCACCACAGATACCGTCATGGACCTCCTGGATAGCTTTAGATGATTCATGGGTTTTGAGGCATCGAAGCAAAATACCATCAAAGCCGCATTTGTAAAGAATCCCGCCTAGGATAGTATAGCGGTTGGCGTGTTGGACAAAAGATCTTCTACCATTGGAAGTCAGATCTGGAGGAAGCACCGAATGAGATAGATAATCAACTATCTGTTGATACCACTCATCCTGAGTATGGGTTGTGACAGCATTGATTGACGTTAGTTGCCCAATATGAGATGGTTGATCTAATCGTTGCACAACCACATAAAGACGTGAGTCTTTGGTAAAAGGCGGGATAAGTGAGGCTAATGAGGCCATGGTATCCGCGAATCGATTTGCAGTGCGAGGAATGGCTTGGATGGTGAATTATCGAAAGATTGGAGTTGAAAAAGAACGATGTCACGATATTTTTGAAGGATATCATTCTTGCATTGATAGACACCCGTGACTTGATTAACGATGAGTTCAGAATCACCAAAGATGTCAATATGACGAGCGCCGAGATTAATGGCATTTTGAAGACCTAAGACAAGAGCTTCATACTCAGCCACATTATTGGTGCACTCAAAGTTCAATTTGTGTGCAACTGGGATAGGCGTACCCCAAGGAGGAATCATCACGAAAACTTGCACCTCCCCCTTGCTGGCATTTAGATCCATCAAAGAAGAGTTTACTTTAAATGGAGATAGACCAAAATCAATTGTTGGATATATTCATCAGGGAATTGAGCAAGGGGGTCTTGAGTGTCTGGAAGAGGAGCATCAGCTAATTGATCTGCAATAACCTGACCCTTGATAGCCTTTTGCGGGATAAACTCGAGGTCAAATTCTGTCATAAGCATGAGCCAATGATTGATATAATCATTGTGATAAGGCTTTGCATGAATTGTCTTGAGGGGATTGACACTTGTGACAATGTAAGTTTTGTGATTAAGGAGATAATGACGAAGCTTAGAAGTTGCGAAGAAGAGAGCGCAACATAGTTTTTCAGCTTCAGAGTAACGTGTCTCATACTCATGGAGGGTGTGACTGATGTAATAGATAGCTTGTTCTTTACCACACAAGTGTCCCGATGCGAGATCATGGCTCCCAGAGCATGGTCAGTCACAGAGATATAAAGATAGAAAGGCTCCCCCTCGCATGGAGGTGTAAGCACGGGTGGAGAAAGAAGATAAGCTTTGAGATCATCAAAGGCCTTTTGGAATGCTCATCCCATTCAAACTGAACATTCTTAGGGAGGAGATGGTGAAAAAGGTTGACAACGGTCCGACAATTGGGAGATAAAATGACGCACTGACTGAAGACGTCCTTGGAGACTGTGGAGTTGCTTCAAGTTAGACGGGGGAGGCATCTCAAGGATGGATTTTATTTTTGCGGGGTCGACTTCAATACCCCTGATGGAAATGATAAAACCTAAAAGTTTACCAGTGAGAACGCCAAATACGCCTTAGATGGATTTAGATGAAGACAAAAGCGGATAAGCCTCTCAAAGAGAGGTGCAAGGATGAAAAGATGATCCTGACGATGCTTGGACTTGCCGAGGAGATCGTCAACATAATCCTCCACAGTTTTGTGTAAGAGATCATGGAAGATGTATGTCATTGCTCGTTGATAGGTTGCTCCTGCGTTCTTAAGGCCAAAAGGCATGACACGATAACAAAAGGTCCCCCAAGGGGTTATGAAGGAAGTCTTATGTTGGTCTTCTGGTGCGATGAGGATTTGATTATATCCAGAGAAACCATCCATAAGAGAAAGCATCTCATGACCTGCAGTTAAATCTATGAGTTGGTCGATATTAGGAAGAGGAAAATCATCCTTTGGACAGGCAAGATTAAGATCCCGGAAGTCGGTACAAATTCGAATCTTCCCAGTAGCCTTAGTTACGGGTACTACATTGGACACCCATTGCGGATAATCGATGGGTTGGATGAAGTTAGCCGAGAGCAAGCGCTGTAATTCTTCTTTAACAAGAAGGGCTACTCTAGGGTGCATTTTACGTAATTTTGCTTAACTGGTTTGATGTTGGGAAGGGTAACGATATTGTGGACCACAATATCAGGATCGAGTCCTGGCATATCCTCGTATGACCAAGCAAAGGCTTGACGATGTTTGGAAAGAAAAGCGGTAAGTAGTCCCCTAATTCCTGTGGATTAAGGGATTGGCCGACCTTAATGATGCGAGGGTCTTCAGAAGTCCCTATATTAAGGTCGATAGTGGCTTCGTTGAGAAGGGTAGATGTGTTAGAAGGAATAGTCTTGGGAAGATATGAATCCTCTTCCCCTAGATAGGTGAGGACAGAATCGTCATCCGCACAGTGGATAGTGTTGATAGTAGGAGAGTCGTCTCCAACTATTTCAGGGAAGATTAATGGTATAGAAGCGGACCGATTGTTAGTCTCATAGACTAATGGCCCTAAGGAAATGGTATTGATCAAAAAAAAAAAGTTAGGTGGGATGGAAATGTCATCGTCCACATCAAGTGATGCTTCTGATTTAGTGGGGGAAGGTGGTTCTTCAGTAGGAAGAGGCTCATCAAGAATAGTGAAAGTGGCCTTTGAAAGAGGTTTAAATCCTAAACCCAAATTTCTGATGTGGCATGAGAGTAGGAATGGACTTGAGGTCATGTATACCTTGTTCATATTTTCCGAGGTCAAAACCTTTCCACGCGCATCGATATAGATAAGTTTTTGCAAACGTGGGATTCTGTAGATAATCAAACCATGTTAGGTAAGGTTTGGCTCTAGGAGGAGAATCGGAGCGATAATGAGGCGTATCAAGACCACCATAGATGAAATTGGTCTGTTGATTGGGCAGACCAATGGTGACGATGCGACAGACCTGGTTGATATTCAGGTTGTTTGTCTGGTCTACCATACTCATTAGGTTTGAGATGGGCATCAAAAGAAAAGAGAGGAAGCTCTCCTAGTGAGAAACGCTTTGCAATGTCTCTTCTAGATTTTGTAAATCCGGTAGTTTGGTTGCAGGTATAGAAGAAGATGAGGCCCCGTCAGGAGAATATGGATTTTCTTTTAAAGGGGCAGATCTTGTGGTCATGTCGCATTGTGCGGAAGGAAAAGGATCTCCTGGATGAGTATATATTTTGCCCTCATATTGATATTTTAAGCATCGATGGAGGGTGGATGGGACACAATGCATTGCACGAATCCAGGAGCGTCCGAGGATCATGTTATAGTGGAACTTTCCTTTGACAATGTAGAAGAGTTCATGAAGCAGCTTCTTACCTACTCGAATGGGTAAGACCACAATTCCTAAAGTAACTGCTAGCTGATCGTTAAATGATCAAAGGGCGAAAGGTGGGGGTGACACCACATTCTTTGGTAACTTAAGTTGCTCAAACGTGTGCGAGGAGATGATGTTGAGTGCAGCTCCCACTATCGATCATGACACGTTTTAAGGTAGTGTTTATTGATTTGGACTGTGATAAAGAGGGGAGCCTCCAAATCCTCTGAAGAAAGAGGAGGAATTTCCAAATCCTCGAAAGAAATGGCAGTTGATGGTCCATTCAGTCCAACAACCCACTCGAAGGGCTGGGGCTCATCGGAATTTACTGCGATGCGACGCAGATTATCAATCAGAGCCTGGCGATGTGTGTGGAGAGGATTGGATGATGTCAAAAAGAGACATTTTGACCGGAGCCTGGGTGAGTTGTTTCATAACACTCTCCTCAACGGAAACGGGAACTTAGCCCAAGGTGCAGCACGAATAGAGACCCTGGGTCGTGGTGCTGATGAGGAAGGAGAAGAACGCCTTTAGGGGCTGCAGAAATGACAACCCGTGGTCGAGATGCTGAAGATGAAGATGGGTTATCATAGTGTTGGGTTCTAGTGGCGATATGGATTGTGTCAATTTGAGAAGGTGGAAGATCAAGTGGAGTGGAACCACTAGAGGTCTGAGTGGATGGTTGAGGTTTGGATGGGGCTAAGGTGACAGGAGGGTGGCTTCCCAACTCTCCCCTGTACTTGTTCCTCCTCCTCCAGCAAAAGGTCACTTTCTTTCAGAAGGTTCTGATAACGGCTTGAAGAGCTTTACATCCCTCAGTATCATGGCCCGGAGTACGGTGGTAAGCACAAATCAGATCAGAGTTAAACCAGGTAGGTTTCACTTCCTTTAGGGTTATAAGGTTTAATCGAAGGAAGGGTTATGGATGAAGATTGGATAAGTTGATGAAGGATTTCGGTGTAGAATCCGGTAGACGAAGAGGAGGATAGAGATGATGGAGATGGTTCTTTCACATTAACCGACTGCCGAGGGTAAGAGGACTTGCATGTTAGGTTTAACAGTTTTTTTAGGAATCCTCTTATTTGTTTGGACATTTGGAGGAGCAGTCTTGGGCACTTGAGATGGGAGTAAGTGAGACATGATTGACTTTGGTGGAGGAGGAGCCCCTAAAATAGATTTTGAAGATGATGGAGATGTGACAAATTTTGCAGTCTTTGGAGACAAAGGGGGTTGCTTGGTCGGATGTACTGATGATTTAGATAATGTCGGTTTAGAAGAGGATGAAGCTCCCAAAGTAGGTGAAATCGGGTGAATATAGGGTGTCTTGGTTTTTGGTAATGAAGATGATGATCTTGATAGAAGAGGGTGACATCTTTTTAGTAGGTAAGTCTATTTTCCGGGGTATTGGTGAAGAATGTGTTGTAGAAGAAGACGATGGCTTTGATAAGTGTGTAGAAGAAAACGCCTTCTCAGCGGGCAAATCCAATCGTTTATGAGGCATAGAGAGAGATTTTTGTGGAAGAGCACCAAGAGTCTTGATGGTCGAAATATGGGCTTTCCTTTTTCAGGGATGGTGACAACTTCAACGGCATAAGGTGATTGTAACCTTTTCGGAGGAAGTAGGTGGGGAGGTACTGATGGTGTAACGTTTAGATTTTTGTTGTCTCGGTTTAGGTTCCGGAACCAAGTGTATAGGTGTTGGTGCTACTTCTTTTGATTTTTCTTTAATAGACGAAGTAACATTGGTGATGGAAGAAGGGGGTGATGAAGAAGCAGTTCCTTGTGAAGGGACTACTTCTGATGCAGTAATCATGGGTGAAAAACTACTGTAGGAAAAGAGATAGGAAGAGTCAAAATCGAAGATGCTTCCGTTGAATGTTGGCACAATGATAGGTACGTTCACCAAGGGCATAGTTGCAGCAGGAATGGGAGCAACAGAAGTGGATGTGTCTGAAGTGGAAACTCGAAGGGATGTAATTGCCTCGAGTATTGAAAGAATGTCTGATGATGAGACAGATGAGGATGATACTGTCTCGGGTATGG
This sequence comes from Taxus chinensis, assembly GCA_019776745.2. NCBI lineage: Eukaryota > Viridiplantae > Streptophyta > Pinopsida > Cupressales > Taxaceae > Taxus > Taxus chinensis. The sequence goes on along the minus strand of CM034154.1, from coordinate 633,744,144 downwards.
ATGGAAGGTCAGACAAAGGAACGGAGAAGATGACTCCGTGCTTAGTAATGTAGGAATATTCAAAGGTGGGCCATCTGAAGAGAATGGAATTCCAGTGATTGATGAAGTGGAAGGAGGTCCTGATTCGATTGATGGGTTTGCAGATGGATTGGTTTCAGAAGAAGAGTCCTCGGTAGAGATGAAGTTGATGGTGTGAGTGTTTGATTTTTGAGATTCTGAAGCATTATGGTTTGGGGCATGATGGGAAAAGGTTGTTTAAAAAAACATCAAGTGCCTGATTTGGGGGAGCATTTGGGTTATCTAGAATGAGCTCGCCTTTATCAATGAATTTTGGACAAAATTTTTGAAAGTCTGACATCGTTCAATGTCATGACCTTTGGTTCTGTGATAATGACAGAAATCATTTTCCCTATACCAGAATGGGCGCTCTCGGCTTTCATCAATATCCCTAATGGGGGGAAGTTCGATCATGCGAACTTCCAACATTTTTTCTAAGATAGAGGCATATGATTCCCCCAATGGAGCGAAGGATCGAGATGATGAAGCCCCTTTCGAGCAGATGAAGGGTCTCTTCGTGGTGTGTTGATTAGAAGTATTATCGGCTCGTGATGCGTTTAATACGATGGCGTTGGTGGATCCTTGATTTTTGTCTTTAGAAGGAGAAGAATTTGGTTTGGTAAACCGAGAAAAATCTGGTTTGGATTTAGAGCGAAGTTTTAGCTTCCCTTGCTCAATGGCGCGAGATTCAAGTTTGCGTGCCATCGTGAAGGCTTCCTCAAAGGTATGAAAGGTTTGGATCCTTAAAGTGGAAGAATGTGACTAGCACAAGATCGAGTAAACAACTCGATTTGTTGGGATTGAGGAAGGGAGAAAGACAATTGGTTGATTATCCCTCTCCAACGAGCGACAAAGTCTGCAATAGACTCATCATCGAATTGGCGAATGTTATAAAGATCTGTGATCGAGATCTTATGTGCGATATTTATTGAAAAGTTTTCAACAAACATCTGGGCCAATTGAGAGAAGGAAAAACAAAGAATGTTGAGGGATGTTATTGTACCAGTCTAAAGCAGGACCTGCTAGAGACATAGGAAAGGTACGGAGCATGAGCTCCTGATCTTGGACTATGAGATAGCAAGCATGTTTGAATGCTCGCAGATGTTGTTGAGGGTCTTCCCGACTATGGAATTTTGAAAATTTAGGAAGTTCCCATTGGGGAGGATAAGGCTTAAAAGCCACTGAAGGGTGAATGGGTTCATTACACACTTCTTCAAAGGAGTATGAGGGACGAGCCCCTTTTGTGGAGGCTTCCAAGTCTGCGATTTTCTTAAAGAGAATTTGAACCACATCCGATTGAGGAGGCGGTACATTGGTATGTCCTACATAAGAAGCAAGTGGTGGATGTTGTTGAGGTGTCAATGGGGGATTCATTGTTGATGGATAGGATGATAAGAGGAATAACCAGGTGTTCTGGGTGACACCAGGTGGGTATTTGCTGTGAGGTAGCTTGCATATAGGCAGGCTTGTGAGATAATAAGGGGTTGAGAAAATGAAGGTTGGATGACGGATGGAGCCTGTGATTGGTGGACTCCTATGTTGTTGATTGGATCGGGATGGATTGAGGAACATGGGTGTTGGTTGGATTGGACATGTTGGGGAACAAGACCTGAAAGGGGCCTTCTACTGCCGGCTTAGGTATTAAGGGTGCCGATGTTAGCTGATGGACGAAGGTCACAGTTGCTGGAACATTGGAGGAAATACCCCTAGAGGACGAGAAGTAGGAGCCAACTGACTATTCGGAGGGGGTTGGCTCATGAAGAGGTACTGACCGGGACACAATGGAGGGCATAGATGAATTAACAGCAACATGCGGGTGTGCAGACGCATTCATTATAGCAAGGGTAGAAGACCTCTTAGAAGTAGGTGGTGGAATATTCGAGGTAACTGCGGTATTAGGGATAGGTAAGACTATTTGGGAATTAGTCGATATGGAAGGTGGAAGAGAAAAGGGAGGCATAGGGGCCTTGCCCTTTCCGTGGCTGGCTCGAGGTAAAAGAGATGGTGCAAACTGCTCTACAAAGGCTTGGGATGATCCACGAGGATAATCGTACACTTGTTGGATTGGTGGACCTTGATCAGATATTTCGAATGGACTTGTGTACTAGGTAGTCCATGAGGGCTATCGGGTTACGGTCGAAGAATGCCTGGAATTCAGGATCTCCGCGGGGAACATACTCCGAGTCAGATGATATTTTTCGAAGGACTAGGGGAAGCTGGACGTGATGGGATTGCTTTGGCTTGATGGAAAGGGTTATATGACCAGGATGGGGACCCAACCAACTAACAGCGGTCCCGAGGAAGATTGGGGGGTGCCGAAACCTCCACACTAGTGGTGATCTCGGAGGAAGAAGGAACTAGTTGAGCCATTCTTCTGGATTGTGATCGGGTGATAACCGTCATAAACACACAGACAAGAAAAGTGACCTAACTAATGCACAAATAATTCAAGTAGCGCAAGTGATTATCTCCTTTAAATTTTAATGCTTTTAAGAAAATAAAATGTCAGGAAGGCTTTTTAGAACACGAACTACTCAGATAGCCAAACTAAGGATGGTTTGGGTAATGTTGGTGAGGAGTCCCGAAGGCACTTCAGTAAAAGACCGGTACGTGGCTTGATATAGGGGCCTACCCCCGCACTTCACACACCGCTGCGATAAGGGAGTCGGGTGCTTTGCCAATATATACCAAAATCTTCCGTGAATTTATAGCGCGGCCCGAGTACCGCGTAGGCTCTTCCTCTTGGATATCACTTCCAAGTAGGTGAGGCCAGGGAAGGAGATTTTGTTTAAATGCTTTATACCTAGTGATTTTGGCTTTGTGTGCAAGGGTGAAAAATAAAAATCAAATAGTGTCACTACCGATTTTGATCAATTTTCCAGCCTAATTAAAACTAGATGAAAAGCATGGCAGCAATGACAAAGAAAAATTCTTTTTAAGCACTTAAAAAAGAAGTGTTTGATTTCAATGAAGACAAGTCAAACAGATTCTTTCCCAAATGTGAGATTAAGTTCTTTTTAAACACCAAAAATCGAAGTGTTTGGATGTGATAGGCAACCGACAAAGAAATCCTAAAAAGGAGAAAAACATCGTAAAAGAGGAATACCTGTAGATTTAGCTCTCCAAGGTGTGTGGACTTCAAAAAGCGCGTTGTTGAGCTCTTCCCCTCGAACAATCCCACGAACAAGAAAGGTGCTCCGCAAGAAGAAGTTAAGCGAACACAAACAAAATCCAGAAAGATATATCCGGATAATGGTGTTGGATGAAACGAAAAAAAAATTTCTATTTTAAGGAAATAGAAAATTTCAAGATAATGATTCCGCATAAAAAGAAGCAAGATTGAAATGATGAAAAGAAATGCTCAAATAGGACTGATAGAAATCAGTGAAAAAAAAAAAGAACAAAGTTCAAAACTAGGAAAGAAATGAACTTACTAATAAGGGACTTTGGTTCAAGTCCCACGGGGCTGTGCCAGAATGTAGATCAAGAATTTTGCGCTTGTTACCTGTCCAAGTTAATGCACCAAACTAAACACAAAAACCCTGAAAAAAACTCCAATAAAATCGATACCTGATGAAGATGTAGATGGATGAGGAAGTCGATGTAGATAAGACGGGCGCACACAAGCAATTCGCACAATAGATCTGAATAACCTGCCAAAAACACCGATGCTTGACAGAAAAAGACCACGTTAAAAGATATTTAAGTGGACTGCCCGAGAAGCGATAAGCTTCCTCGGCTGATGTCAGTCCACGTTTTCAATTAAGAAAAGAAGCATACATGATAAAAGATGTAAATAAAGACTAGATTTTCTGATTGCAGTAATAAGAATAAGAATCTAAACAGCAGACAGAAAGTACAGAAAACAGGGAACTATGAAATAAATGCTGGATTTGTGTTACCTGTATCCTTTTACCTATCTGCAGGAGAAATCGGCGTCGACTGGGTAGAATCGGTTGTCGATTGAGACTGGTCGGCATCTGATCGATCGAGGAGATCGGCGTCGACTGGAGACAAATCAATCAATCAGGGACTATGATGCGACAAGATAGGAATGGAAGGGGAATGTGGTCTGCTGGATGTGCCGAAGTTGGGTAGATACTGGAACAGAGTCACCAGATGATAGATGGTTGTGACAGGACAAGAGTAACGGTGCTCCTCTCAGGGATTGATTTGGATAAGATCTGTCCTAATCTGAGACAATTGATGCTAAAAAGATCTCTCTTTCTCACACCCTGTATCTCTCTCGCTCTCTGTTCCTGCGTAAGTGCTCTTTTTTTTTCGCCTGTTCACTTTTTCGCTAGTTCCGTGATCTCTTTCGTCTCTTCGGTCCTTAGAACTGAGTTCTGGACTTGCTTTTATAATCGCCGCCGCTCCTAGAAAATCAGCGCCGACCATATGGGTCAGCGCCGATCGCGGAAAAGACTCCCGAGGTGGCCAAAAATGATCGAAAAAGATAAGACTTATCCCGACTACGGGAAAATATCCCACTTAGGGAAGATTAAAAATAGATGTGCTACATGGATAGAATAAATTTGGGGTGGATAAGTGATTAAGATGCATGGGAAGAAGTGTAATTAAATATTTAATATTTAATCACTCATGGGTAAGATGTGATGGGATGAATTAAATTTGGAATAAGTGATTAAATCACAAATTGGATAATATCCCAAGGGGATAGTTGGTGACGTAAACGTGCCCCAGGTTACCTAAGCAAGTAAACGGATGAGAGGGACACTAAATTGGGTAACCAATTTTAAGTGTCTACAGATGTCATTATTCAATCTATACAGGGTACCATTATCCCTTATGCTTATGGAATCAGCGTGAGAGCTGAAAATTTCTTGATTCAAGCATGGAAAATTACTCCTTGACCTCCCATACCTGTATTTGCGGAGCTTGCAAGAAAATAGCTACTTGTTGCCCTAGTTCCGGCAACTTCTAGTCTGATGGCTATGCATGCGTCCAATCCCTCAAATGATCTGGCTAAGGTAAAATCACTATTACAAACATTTTGAGAATGAACTCATAGTAATGAAGAGGCAACAATCCTAGTATGCTACATTTCAACCCAAATATCAGACGAGTCATCCTCCATTCCAAGGAAATGGTCAATCACAAAATCAGGCCATAAGCCAAGCTACAAATGTAAAACCTTTGAACTTTAAGAATCCTTCTGCTACCAATTCTTCTAGAGCTATAATCTTGGTCTAGAAAAATCTCATCCAAGACTATGAATGGTACCACCCTTATTCTTAGCCCTATAATCAGAATCTCTACCCAAATGGAATTTTAAGTCAAGCCCTTCTCTACCTAAATCATCTACCAGACAATCCACTCCCAAAAGTCAAGACAAACCTCCTGATGAAACCACAGTACTAAATTTGTAAGTAGAAGACTTTTCTTGTTTGAATATTTATGCCTTCACTATAGGATCTAACACACGTTCCAAGATAATGGTAATAGATTCATAGTCTTCCAATACTAATAAGGCATCTACTTCTTATTCCCCAACACAAATACGAGATGATAAAGGCATGAGAATGAATTAATCAAAAGTATTTATAGATAAATCTACAAAAAAGGATGGGATTTCAAGTATCACAATGCCCAATAAGGATTTTCTAAAAGAGGACCCCAATGCCCCAAAAGGAATTAGTAAAGTGGGAGTGATTCCGTTCAACATCGTGGAGCAAATGAAGAAGACCAATTTGAGTGTCACAATGTGGGATGCACTCTCTATTCCTTCTCAATGGAACTTGCTACGGGAGGCTTTGAAAAGATCTGGCACTACTAAAACATCATTGGGTCAAGAAGCATTAGTGGAAACCAACATATGCCAACTCAAAACAAAAAAATATGTTAAGCCCAACAAACTTCCACCATTCTATATCTCGCTAATTATCAGTGACCATTTGGTACACAATTGTATGATCGATTATGGAGCCAACAGTTCCTTAATGTCCAAGAAAGTTGTAGATGTACTGCAAATTCCATATACTTTGATTTTAAGAGAGGTTGTTCAATTAGATGGTACTGCAATCTAAACTTTAGGGGACCTCATTAAGGGGCTTCAACTTACTATCCATGCATGTCCTAGTTTGACATTCGTGCAGGACATATCCATCATTGATCTTCTTCCGCTCTTTTCCATTTACTTATCATGGGATTTCACTGCAAAAATGGGTGGTCATTTGTCATCAGACTTGTAGCATATGATCTTGAGGACCCGGTATGGAAGTAAGGTAACTATAAGGGTAGAACCAATCTGTCACAATCATGTGGAACCTTACATAACAAAATCCATAAATGGTAACTATGCCATTTCTAACCCCAAAGATGAGGATGCAGATCATGAGCCAACTACTCTCATAGAAGAGGTTCCAGATATAGTTCTCGATGAGGAGAGTATAGATCATCAATATGATCCTTATCTTGATTTATTGGCAATTGAATAATCTGGTCTATTTTTTTTCGAAGAGACTAGATTAAGTATGTATTACATTCATGAAGAAGATGCCATCATACCTCAACTTGTTAATGCATAAAGTGATACAAACATACTGTGGCAGATGTTCTTTGATGGATGACAGAGTCAAAATGGATCTAGTGTAGGGGTTATGTTAATTTCTCCATAAGGAAACAAATATTTCTCTTCCTTTCGGTTGCAGTTCAATTGCACTATGAATGTTGTTAAATATGAATCCCTTATACAAGGAATTGAGATGGCCCAAAGAAGAAGAATCCAAACCTTGATCGTATTTGGTGATAGTGAATTAGTTGTGCACCAAGTTATAGCCCATTGTGCATCAAAAAATCATCTACTGAGGTCATATAAAAATTGGGTTTGGGACTTGATATGAGATTTTGACGCTTTTGGGATTCATGTAATTCCCAGGAAGAAAAATCAAGATGTTGATAAGATGGCTACTATTGGCTCTCAATATAATGTACCTATGGACATCATCAAAGAAGTGCAGTAGACAATAAAAAAGGTGGTCCGTCCCGTAGTACCAGATAATATCAGTAGTTAGTAGGTGTTTGATAGTGATCAACGAATTGTTCTCTTCTTACATCAAGATAAACTCCAAAATTCTTATGCGGATCAAATTATACAGCTGAAAGGGAACAAGCTGCCATAAGTCCTGGTTACATTGGAATCCATATTTAATTCGGATGATCAAGCCAAGCAGAGGACTAATATTATGGTCAAGGAAGAGGATTTTGAAGAGGTCGAGGTGGCCAATGAAAAATTTATAAAAATTGGTAAGGTATGCACTGCTCATGAGAAGAAATATTTCATCGAATTATGTCAAAAATGCCATGATGTTTCTTTGATCTCATCTTAGCTCAACATATTATTGAATTGGATCTGAAATCCAAGCTAGTTCATCAAAAACTAAGGCCAATCAATCCCAAAATTGAGCCACTGATGAGGAAAGAGCTAACCAAGCTTATCGAGGCCTCTATACTTTTTCCCATCAAGCATTCTTCCTGGGTAGCCAATCTGGTACCCATAAGGAAAAATAATGGTGAAATTTAGCTGTGCATAGATTTTAAGGATCTTAACCGTGCCTCATTGAAGGATCACAACCCTCTCCTATCAATGGAGAAAATCCTCCAAATAGTGGTAGGGGATAAAATATTTTCTTTACTTGATGGATATTCAGACGATATAATCAAATTCTAGTTCAAGAATCTAGTCAATTCAAAATAGATTTCACCATTAAATGGGGCACATACACTTATAACAAGATGCCTTTTTGGTTATTTAATGCAGGTGCTACCTTTCAAAGAGCCATGGATATGGAATTTAGAGGACTCATCAATGATATGATCTTGACTAACCTCGATGATATCACTTTATACTCCAAGCATGTTGATGATTATATCACTCATCTAAGAAAGGTTTTTTGAAGGTTTAGATATTTTGGTGTCTCACTGAACCCTAAGAAGTGCATTTTCACAGTGCAGGAAGGAAAGTTGTTAAGACATATTGTTTCGGTAGAGGGATTGTGTATTGAACTAGCTAGGATTCAGTCAATTATGTCCTTATATCTCCCAAGTCATAAAAAGGGTCTCTAGAGATTCTTGGGGACTATAAATATTGTTCAGAGATTCATTCCCCAGTTTGTAACATTGGAAAAACAAATAACAGTTATGCTTAAAAAGAATATTCCATTTTCATGGACGAAGGAAGGAAGAAAAAGCTTTGAAGCCATCAAGACAACTATCTCCCAAGCTCCAATGCTGGTGAATCTCCGGTTTGATAGGGATTTCATTCTTTATGCTTTTGCAGGTTAGGAAAGTATTTTAGAAATCCTCACCCAGCATAATGATGATCTGATGGAGAAGCCCATTACATTTTTTAGTCAGTCTCTTAAGGAATACGAACTCAAATATTCCCTCGTCGAAAAAGTAGGTATTTGCAGTCATTAGATCCCTAAATAAGATTAGGCATATGTTGTCTAACAAAAAAGTCCATTTAATGATTTCTCATCTTGGTGTCAAATAATTTTTGTTGAAAAAATAGATGAATGAGAAATGCACTGGGTGGATTACCAATGTAATGGAGTATGATGTACACATCAAGGTCATTAAGATTGTCAGGGGAAAATAGTTATGTCAGTAGCTGGCTGTGGACATGGAGACCAAAGATATAGAAGATGTCATGCTTCTAAATGATGTTGAAGGAAATGATCAAATTGATTGGTCAACTAAGATGCAAAATTTCCTTCTTTCAGGGATATAACCTCCAAACATTGATAAAGTCTAGAGAGGAAAATTTTGTCTTAAGTCTATTCCATATGTCGTGATAGATAATGTTCTCTTCTAAAAGGATTTAAATGGTGTTCTTCTAAGTTACATGAATCAAGAACAGGTGAACAAGTTATTAGAGGAATTCCAAAATGGGCTATCTGGAGGACATTAGTCTGCACAAACAACTACCACCAAGATCTTGCAAGCTAGTTATTACTGGAAAGACTTGTTCAAATAATATCATATCTGGGTGAGGAAATGTAAGGAGTGTGCTCTTTTCATAGGAAAACAGAGACTGACAACTCTCCCATAACATCCCATTCAGGTGGATCAACCCTTCATTCAGTGGGGATTAGATTTCATCGGGAAGATCAATCCTCCATCTAGCAAGGGACATAAATGGGTCCTAACTACAATAGATTATTTCACTCGCTAGAAAGAGGCATTGGCCCTAATAGAAAGTAATGAAAAGGGTGTTCTAGATTTTCTAGAAAGTTTGATGACAAGGTTCAGTGTTCCTTTTACTGTTATCTCAGATAATGTTATGGATGTCCTCAGGATGAAGATAAGTGAATGGGTTGTCAAGAAAGGATTCTACGTCAAGACTTCATATAACTATTACCCAAAGGGGAATGGGTTGGTTGAATCTAGTAACAATAATCTCATAAGAATCATCAAGTGCACGATGGAGGCCGATAAAAGAACCTGGAATACACATCTCAAGATCTCCCTATGGGATGATAGGATAACACGTAAACAACCCATAAGGGTTTCTAATTTCATGCTTGTTTATGGAAGGGAAGTGAAACTTCCACTTTCCTTAGAGATGCCTTCCTTAGAATTGGCTTATCAACTTGAAGTTATGGAGGATGATTCCTTAACAATGAGGTTTGTTGAACTCATGTAGTTGGAGGAAATTTGAAACCCAACCATGAATACATTAACTAAACATCAGGGTCATGTTAAGAAACCATTCAACAAGAAATCCTCTGATAGGATATTCATGGAGGGAGATTCGGTTCTAAATTGTGACTAAGATCATGCTAAACCTGACAAAAACACCAAGTTTGATGCTCTCTAGAGCGGGCCCTATGTTATTACAAGCTGCAAAGAGGTGAATTCATTTTGCCTATCGAGACTCAATCGAGAATAATTTCCCATTCACATGAATGGGATACACCTCAAAGATTGCTTTTGAGGATGTTCCAACCTGTACATTGTTCTTTGTCTTTTGCTCCAAGTTCTCTGAAAATCATTTGTTTTTTTTTCTTTTACTTGTGTGTTTTGTATTTTAGTTTTATCTTCTTAAGACTCCTTTGCCCAATGTTTTTCTTAAGGGTACAGGTGTGAAAGCTTAGTAGGAAAACATTCCTTGGAGGTCACCAAAAAAATTTAACCATTTAACCCACCTTGAAGAAAAATATGTCAGACAAAAATTTTAGAAAACCCTTGTACAATGAAATTCTCCAAGGCCGAAATATGAAATTTGGAATCTTTGGACTTTGGAGATTTTTCTCTTTCAGAGTTTTATTGATCAAATTCGAGATTACTCTTTTAGCTCTTCGAAGTCCAAAATTTCAGACTTTCAGGCTTTTGGGTTTCAGAACTTTCACTCCTTTTTTGTTTAAATCCCTTTTAGACTTCCAAATTCTAAAATTCTGAAAGTCTAAAATTTAGGACTTTCAAGCTATCAGGTTTTGGAATTCTCTGAGTCATTTTTAGGATTTTTACTTTAAAACTTCCAAATCCTGAAATTCTGAAAATCTAAATTTTCAGACTTTCAGGTTTTTGGGTTTCGGAATTTTCCATTGCCAATTCATTTTTTTATCTCCCAATCTCAAAAGTCTGCAACCCCAAAATTCTGAATTTCGAGGTTTTAGGTTTCGTTCTTTAGGAGGTCCTCTATGTAATTAATTTTTCACCTACCTCCATTAGATTGGTTTTTTGCTGTTAATATCAGGTTTTTTATTTAAACTTAGTTTTTTCCTCATCTTTTTTACCTGACACAGTTTCTCTGACATTTTGTTTCTTGTACTTTGTGACGTCTTTTTCAAGGTATGGTAATTTGTTTATTTTATTTTTGGTGTAAGGTCCTTTTTTTTGTTTCCCTCTAATTTTTTTTTCTCTTTGGTCTTCCTCTGTGTATTTTTTCAAAATCTCACCCCCTTTGTTCACCATGTTTTGAATTTTGAGTTTTCATCAAGTATTCAAAGTTGTTCGAAGAATCTTGTCGGGTCTTCCAAGCTTCATCGTAATTCTCATTTTTCAGAATTAGGGAGTTAGTATTGTTTGGCAAAGTCCTTTTCCTTTTCTTTTGAAAAAATTGTTTGGGAGAATTCCTTTGGAGATATTCTTTCGAAGATTTAATTTTGGAACTTTTTTAGGAGAAACTTGTTTAGAGATATTGTTCGGAAGGTTTTACCTTCAGGTTCTCGGAACTTCTCACTTTGGAGAAATTATTTTAGAAAATTCTTTTCAGAACTTTATTTTGGAGAAAGGATTTGGAGATTTTAGTTTGGGAAACTTGTTCAGAGAATTTTTTCGAAAAACAAATTTAGAACTTTTTTTGGAAATTTTTTTTCAGAGATTTCAGTTTGGGAAACATGTTTGGGAAAATTTGTTGGAGAATTCTTTGAGAGATTTCTTTTGGAACTTTTAGTTTCATAGATTCTGATTCAGAGAAAGGCTTCAAAGATTTCAGTTCAAGAAACTTGTTCTGAAAACATTTTCAGAGACTTCATTCGAAACTTATGGCTTCGGAGATTCTGGTTCAGAGAATTTAGTTCGGGAAACTTTTTCAGAGAATTTTTTCAGAGATTTTAGTGCAGTTTTTCTTTTCATAGCTTTTCAGTTTGGGAGTTCAGAATATTTTCTTTCAGGTTTTCATAATTTCTACAACTTTAGTTTCTGAAACATAGGGCTTGATGTCTACTTCGACTTTAATGGGAAAAGAGAAGATGAAGTACTCATTTCTTCGAGCTGTTCCTCACTCTCACATGTCTTCTGACTTAGGGAATATAAGGGACACCGACCTGGGGAATATTGAATTTTTAGATTTCTTGGAAATATTAAAGGCTCTAAATAAGAAATCATGGATGCAGGCCATCTACAATAGTGGGCTTGCCCTTGCTACCGGTTTTACCACATCCATGCATTTTCTAGATTTTTTTTAGCTGTAGAATCCCACTTTGAAAAAGACTCCATGTCAGTTACAGATAGTGATGATAAGGTGGTAATATGTTTGGATCCAGAATTCTTCGAAGATCCACTTAAAATTCCTGACGTTCAAGATTACGCCACTATTTCACCTAAGTTTGCAGTGGAACATTGGGACAAGAAAGAGGAAGTATGCTCAAAGATTATGATGAAATATTATTTGGCCAAGAACTTTTCCAAACTACCCAATACTATTCATTGGTCAGATTTTATTTAGGAGGTCAGCAATGTTATTGTGCTACTAAGAAGAGTTTCAGGTCTTCCTTCTACAAAGGAATTCAAGGAATGGATGTTTTTGTACATCACGAACATTAAAAAGAAGGATAAGTTTATCCCATGGGGAGAGCATATTAGTAGCTCCATTTGCCATCAATTGGGTAGAGTGTCAGATACGAATAATTTCTACATGAAATCCTTCCTACTGTATTTTGTTGTTGCTATTGGAGATTTTACTTGTTTGAATACCATGGATGTTCACAGCACTTCCCAAATATATGAATTTTATCACCAACTCACTGTGGATGAGGGAAGTAGGCATTTCTGCAGAGTCACTGATGCCTTCTTTGCTATCATACTCTAACATTTTGATAAATAACTATATAATTAGATTATTTTTTGATGAATCTTTCAAAGAAGTGTGGCAATGGGTAGCAATCTACTTTCAGTTTCTTACATTCACCTATATCTAGATTTTGGGTTTCATAGGTTCCCCAAGTAAATTGCCAAGGTGCCCCACTGACAAATAGATTCTATTTTAATTCGTTTGGAAGTTATTGGATTATCATTGAATCCAAAATAAGCATCACAAAGTGGGAATGCATTTCTCTATTTTGATTAAAAGATACTCTTGCCCAAATATTCATAAGGCTAAAGATGTTGATGCAGAAATGGCTGAGGTAACCCTGTGAATCTTTCATTCATAGACTATTTTTTATTATTGGGGTAAGCTTGGGGAAATAGGTTGGTTCAGTGCCCACGTGCCCCGATTAGAAGATATATGGATTCATTTTTAGGATGAATACATCATGTGACAAAGGTATTGTTTTCACCGAATCACAGCACCCTTATGTTTATACAAGTGCATATACTTGAACTCATGGTGTGATTGGATAACATGGGTACTATCTCCAAGTTGTGGGACTTGCTACTTTAGATAGACCTCTAGAGAAAGTTGGTTCTTGCTCCTAAACTACCTGCCACAATCTACTCTAATGCAGGATAAGCTAACTGTTCTAATCTAAATTTCCAAGGGACCAGGGAAAGAGAATGCATAAAATGATAGCCTACACTAAAGCGGTGATACACCAAAAAAGGAGGATGTGAGAGTAGTCTCCAAATGTGTGAAATACAGAGGCAAAGTGCACACTAGAAGAGGTGATGACGGTTCACCATAATCCAGCAAAATGCATTCACAATAATATTCCAAGCATACACAATGATAATGAATCCCTGCAAGAACATAATAAATAGACACAATATTCTTATAGAAATATCAAAGGGGCAAGAAGAATGCAAGAAAACACAGCAGGGGAAGATACATCCCACAAACTGGTATTTTATTGCTTCATGATATGCACAGTTCAATCTATTACAAGATAAGGGCCTAGATCACCATGCAAGGATTCCACTACAAGGGCCTACAACACACTGGCTTCACAAAGAAATTTTGGTAGAGATTTTCTACCCAAAAACTTTCTCCTTTACAATGAGCCCAACACCCCAATTTATAGAAAAAATGAGAAGGAGAAGAGAAGGGAAAATGGAAATCCCGAAATCTGTCCTTCAACCACCTGTAAGAGGCATTAAATTGAGTGAAATGATTGTATATTACTTGCAAAAGGATCCCCATACTGTTCCCATGTGCTTGCAGCAGAGAAAGAATGATGACCATGCCTCTTAATTGCACTCCCAACTACCAAATAAAACACTGTTCTGAACCCGGCCACGTTTTCTTAAAAATATCAATCAATTTTTGATCAAATCTAGAATTTCTTGATTTTTTTGCATCGGTCTCAGAACCATGATTCCAACGGTACAAATTTTATTCGATTTTGTTGAGAAATGCAAGAGTTATGGCCTTCTGAGTGCAGGTAGCTATTTTGGGCCTAGCAGGTGTTTTCTGTCATTTGACGGGAATGAACATTAACTGACTGGAGCCGAATATATTTATCTTAATTAAATATATCTACCCTCATCAAAAATAATAAATCAAGTTTTTTTTGGCGTAGAGGACGTTGTGCTCGTTCCAGAAAGTCCAATTTTGTGAAAATCGGAGCTCGGAGTCAAAAGTTACGGCCGTTTGAAGTTTCACGGGCCAAACGTTGACTTTTCTTCTCTGCCTTCAGCGGCTTCGGCCTTTTCGCATCCCACGGGTCCCTTTGTCCCAAATTTCCCAGTGCTGCGCAGGACAAATTCTTCCGATCCGCCCGAAATGGGCTCCCATGTCCCTTTTCTGCCGGGTGACATGTGGCGTGATCTGATTGGCTTTCAGCTCCTTCGGCTATCTGCGTCCCAAGCGTCCCTTTGTCCCAAATGTCCCAGTGCTGAAGTTCCCTATTTCAGCTGAACCAGCTAGTTCTCGTACTCTCGTCCCAATTGTCCCGGACTGTTTGGGACAAATTTCCCCGATTCACCCGGTTCGGCCGGTTCGCGCCCTTTTGTCCCAACTGTCCCGGTATGAAAGTTCTCATTTCAGCCGATCCGGCCGGTTCACGTACTTCACGTACCTTCAGCCCAACTATTCCGGGCTGCCTTAAGTCTTTTCGGCCGACTTGCATCCTCCACGTACAAACTGCCCAGATGTCCTAGACTGCCTGTTTCAACAATTAGTCAATTTTTTCCAATTTTCAGCCAGTTCGGATTTCCGCGTCCCGCGCGTCCCTTTCTCCCACTTGTCCCAAATGCTACGTAGACCACCTAGTGGCCTTTCGGCCGGTTCGTGCCCTTTTTTCCCTCATGTCTCGACTGCCCGGGGACTAAGACTTAGCCTTTTTTAGCAATTTTTTCTGGCCCGAGCCTGTTTTTTTGCATTTTTTCTTACCTTTCCTCAGAACTTTCTCTCTTCTTGGGGGTGAATTTTGGATAATAGGTATTATGAAATATTTACCCTTGACGAGGTTTGGCACTTTGGTTTGTCTGATGTGCCAAATAACATGCAAGACAGTGACGAGGTTTTTCATTCATCATACAAGGATTATAATGTTTCCAAACAGCTACTGTCATGCATTGATTGGTATGTGTAAGAATGTAGAAATAAAAAGGAGAGGGAAGGAACCATTTTTAAAGAGGACCTTCATTTGGTTGGCCACCTTGGGGAATCTCACCCAAATGGGAAAATCAACCTTTAAATACATGTATACCAGCAATAAGCCAACCAACACCCACGAAGGGAAAAATGTCAAATAAAAAGTCTCCTACAATCCCAAAGAATATTTCATTTGTTTTTGGTCACTCATCTATCTCTAAGGCTTCTACTCCCAAGACCGCATCTCCTGCAGTGCCTATGACAAAAGTGATTGAAGTCAGTGAATCTCCTAGTATCTTCCAAGATTCCTCACATATTCTTCCTTCTCCATTATCACTTCCAACATAAGTTAATTCCATGGTCAACAACCATTTCTTCTTTCCCATCCCCTTCTATAGCGCAATTATTCTCATCACTTCTAGTTTTATAGGCTATGAAAAATATTGGGTCATTAATTTCCTCTTTACTTCATTTATCACTTCCATTATCTTAAATCATACCTCCTAGCATCGTTCCATCAACTCCTATGGATGTCCTTACATCTACACTATCCATCATTTCTACTTCTACTCAAATACTAACCAGGGTTTTTAGTGATCTCTTTTTAACCAATGTTTCAGGTATTGGATCTGCTGCTCCATCTTCATCAGCTTTAGCCATCTCAGAATGGTTGTTTAGGAAAACTCCCAAGAAAAAGAAGAAGGTTCCTCTGGGAGATGTTATAGATCTCAACATATTGGATAATATTCCCAAGAGACAACCCAAAATACCAAGAACCATGTCAAATCTGACGGTTAACTCATCCAGAGAATTCCTAATAGAAGTTTCCACCCCCGTTGAGGGGAAAACTAAAGAAACAATCAGAGTTGTTGATTACTAGATTTTAAAATTCTCAATGGGGAAGGATAATCATGAAGGAGCCAAGAAAGATGGGCACACTTCTCTTGGGGATCTTTTAGAGAAATATGACAAAGACAAGGCCACTAAGGATGAGCTTAAAGCCAAGGTCGAGCAGCTCATGTCACTGCTATGAAAAGTAACCCAACACACTCAATTTACTAAAGTCTTAACTACTACGACTATGAAAATTTCATCTACAATCGATGATATTTATTAACACAAGCTCGAAAAGCTAGGAAAGAAATGGAGATCAGTGAGTGGATGGATGGAGATAATTCTACAGGAAGCCAATCCTTTAATCAAGGAAGCAGTTGAGATATATAATGATCTGCAGGTTTGTAAAAATCATCATTTCCATGATGGATGAGGCCTTTTCCTAAGATAGTAATAATATCAATTTAAATTTTGCAACATGGAGTGATAACAAAGGAGAGGAACCCGACTTGCTTCTTCAAGAAGAGGTGATCGATGATGTATCAAAAATTATTTGAATATCAAAAGGCCATGGAATTCTAGTGTCAAGTATTGTAAGATTTGATCAAGAAGTTGAAGGAGAAACGAGGTGGAGATCATAGATGCCCTGAATGACATCTTAGAGGAGTTTTATATTGCCAATTGTAAATTATTCAATGAAAATATCGATGTTCCTAAAGATTAGATTAAGGGAAATTTCAAGGATTTGGTGAAGTGTGACAATGAGGTCACCAAAACTTTAAATAGTGACTCCATTGACTCATTGGTCTTGTGCCAAAAGTTTTTATAGGGAGACTAAACAAAGTTACAAATAAACTTCAAATATTTCTAGCCAGGATCATGAAGGAGATTGAGACAATAGATGTAGTGAATCACTACACTCGTGGCCTTGGAGATGAAGAAGTTTATGGGATTATCAAGCACTTCATTGAGTACAAACACCGAATGGCTGTGTGGGAAGGAGGACAACAAAAACTTACAGGTGAGGAAGGTATAGCTGAACTAGGACAAAGCCAAGTGGCAATGAAAGGAAAATTCCAAACTCTGGATTGGTGAAAGTTACACGGTTGACTGAGTCAAACCCTTGTAACAAATTTGCTAATTTCATGGGAGCATGTTCCCTTTATATTAATGAAATTTCTTTTTTTAGTTTAAATGTTAGTTAAGGGCCCAATTGTAATGGCTTAGCCTAAGAACTTATAAATAGTTGAATGCTTCAAGTTAGTAGATATATATTATTTTTGAGAGGGGTTGCTCCTCAAGCTTGGAAGAGTGCTTCAAAGATTCTAAGAAACCTTTTAATTATATTTAAAGTTACAACTTGTTGTTCAATATATGATTTATTTTTTTGAATGGTTAATTAGTGTTTTCTTTGTGAAATTACAATTCCTTAGTAAGAGTGATTATCTTACCTTTATTTCAGGTTACCTATTTCATGTTGTGAAGGAATAATACTACTATCTTTTATGTCAGTTATCAAAACATTACTTTACTTCTGTATTAATTTTATGTCATTATTATCCATAGTTGTAGAGATAGATGTGTGATTTATGCATGTGTGGTTTCCTCAAGATAAATTAATTGTGTGTTGAATCCAATTTGATATAGCCTCATGTACACTCAAGTATAACAAAGGAACGCCCACCCCTGGTTTGTGGTATTTTGTACCCTTTATAGTTGTGATAGGTCAAGGTGGTCAATGATGCAAGCATCACTCCCACAGTATCCCTTCTAGTTGTTAAAAATCTCGTAACTTGGTGCATCACCGCCCTTAGTATAGTTTCATTTCTGTAAAATCCCTTTCCTTAAAACTCATGAAGATGTTAGCTTAGGATTAGATGGTTATTTTATTACACTAGGAGTAGTAAATCATTTAGTTTTAGAAGAGGAAGATGTCCTTCTCTGGAGGTTCACCTCGAGCCCAAGTCCCACAACTTAAGAGGTGATCCCATGTTTCCCAATCACACTGAACATCCTGTTAACATTTTGGCCATTCGGAGGGTGTAGTGATCTGGTGACAGCACATACCATGACCAAGCATGCAGTGGAAATTTCTCAGTGATGCTCACTACAAACAAGATCCTCCGAGAAAGGTATTATTGGCCTAGCCTCTTTGTAGAAACTCAAGAATGGGTTTCCATCTATGAAGCATGTCAAAAGTTCATTCGGAGACCTTAACTTACAACATTACCTTTCAAGCCATTTGTTATTGAAGAACCATTTCAATAGTGAGGAATAGTTTTTCATCGGTGTACTGAATCCTCACTCAAGTGCGGGGAACACCTATGTTCTCACAAAAAACAAACTACTTCACAAAATGGGTGGAAGCCCCTTTAACGAAGTAAGCCAACACCGAATTGGTATGTAACTTCTTCAAGGAGAATATCATAGTACATTTTACAGTGCCACTAAAGATTGTAGCAAAAAATCCTAACTATTTATCTTCAAGGGAGTTTTATGAGTTTTGTTAAGGCCAAGAAATCTCATTGTCTCATTCATCAAACTATTATCAACAAGGAAATGAAGAGACCAAATCAAGTAACAAAAATATCATGACCATTTTTGACAAGCACCTACATGAAAAGAAAATGAATTGGCACAAGAATTTATATGATGCATTATGGGAGAATAAGATCACCCCAAGAAGGCAATAGGTATGTCACCATTCCAACTGCTATATGGAGTCGAAGTAGAAATTACCATCACGGTTGAGATGCCAACTCTCAATTTTTTCCAAGGAATAGGAGATGAAAAGTACACATATTCTATTGATAAGAGGATCATCTTTCTGAAGAAGATATAAGAGAATAGACTTCGAGTGGTAGAATGTATCAGGGAGAACCTATTAAAATTAATGAATATCTTGGAAAATAAATTGAAAATGATATAATTCAAAGTTGGAGAGCTCGTCCTGTTATGGGAAAAGTGTAGGGAATAAAAAGGAAGCCACAAAAAGTTTGATTCATTGCGGCTTGGCCCATTTAAGATTCATGAAGCTTGCGGAGATAATTTTTTTCTACTCTTATATTTGGATGGAACGCTGCTAGAATGGGCTCACAGTGGGCAATATCTAAAATTGTATCATGAGTGAAAGGAATTTGTCCCCCGCCTTGTACCATAGGTGATTTCTAAGTGTGTTTCTATTTGTGTGGTGTGTGTTTCCCTTCCTATTGTGTCTCTTGTGTTTCCTTTCTGTTGTTTTGTGTGTGTGTGTGTGTTTCCTTCTTTGTTATATTTCTCTCTTGTGAACTTTACATGACTCCATAGGGCCCAATGGATAAGGAACTACTCAATGGATCATATGGTCTAAAGTTGAAATTATGGATTCCCCATGTCATGTTTGTTAGTGCTCAATTTAATCTCGCCCTGTTTGTTCAAAATTTCTTTGTCTGAATGGTTTGAAGTGTTCTCTGTCTCCCTACATGGATGCGTGAAATATTTATCCTTCCTTTGGTTTATGTTTGTTTGTCCTTTCCATGGGTCATGGATCACGTTGATTTAGGTGTTGTTTATCATTTCTTTGTTAATGAGAAATAATTTGTAATTTAGGCATGAATTGGGGGTTTCCCCTTCCTTCTTTTTTTCCACAGTCATTTTTTCCCTATCAAATTTTGTCCCAACATTTTTCGATACGTGGTATTTTCTAATTGGATGTGGCTTGGCAGGTCTTTTTGGTGAAACTTGTCACTTTTGTCGCATTTGTAAAAATGCCAAATTGGTCCCACGATCCCGATATTTTTTTATTAGCTATTCAACAAATATGAGGTGGCAGGGTAAAATTATTACTTTGACCCTGAAGATGGAAATGTGTCCATTTTTCAAGTTACAAGCAAAGAGGTGGGTTTCCAGAGTGTTTTTGAAGATTTTTTCCCTTTTGTGAAAAGGAGCAAATTTATAAATTGATCCACAACTCTGTGCGGGACAAATTAATGTCACATGTTTGAGGTAACATTTGAAAATTCAAAGTGGGGAGGTGTGTTGGTGGATCACTTTGGAGTTTTTAAGCTTTGTTTTCAAATGAATAAATAGTATAAAAGTGAGTCGCAACTCCGATGGGGCCCACATAAAAAGCTAGAAGTAGAGAGGCGGGTATTTTAGATTCTCAGACCTACTTCAACTCAAATATTTTCCACGTGAAGGACCTACACTCATTTGAGGAATCACCTCACGGCTTGGCCTTTGGAGTTGTGCTAAGGAGACACATGGATTTTTCCATTAACCCTACCCATACTTAGACTTTTATTCAAACGACCGATGCAGATTTATCACACCATGGACATGTGGAGGGCCTGCACTCATTTGAGGATCCTTACCTTTACAGTTATGCCAAGGAGACACGTTGAGGCTTTCACTGGATCCTCTCTATATTTCAACTTCTCAAGAAACTTTTGAATGCCTGGGACATGTGGAGATCCCGTGCTTATTTGAGGATCCACTTGTAGGTCTTACCTTTATAATTGTGCCAAGGAGACACATGGAGGGTCCCGCTAGATCTTCCCATACTTAGAGCTTTTTTTCAAGTGTCCGGTGTAACTTTGTTGGACATTAGACACCTAGAAGGCCCATGCTTGTTTGAGAGTCCTTCTTTTGAGCTTCATACGAAAAGAATTCCGATGAGACACGTGGAAGACACCACTGGCCCTGCCCATACTGAGACTTTTTCAAAGTCCGAGGAAACTTTCTTAGGACCAGGGCACGTGGAGATCATGCGCTCATTTGAGGTCCCTCCTCTAGACTTCATCTTTGAAGTTACACCGAAAAAACATGTGGAAGGTTCCACTGGACCATCCCATACTCTAAATTTTCTACAGTCAGTGTAACTCTCTAGGGTTCTAAAAACGAGGAGGGCCCGCGCTCATATGGGAACCTGTCTCTAGACTTCACCTTTATAGTTGTGCCAGGGAAACACATGGATGTTTTCATTAGCTCCTCTTTGCACATGGCTGACTCAGACTCGAAGCGCGGGGTATGTGGAGGGTCCATGCCTATTTGGGGACCTGCCCTTGAATTTTACTTTCAAAAGAGCGCCAAGGAGACACGTGGAGGGTTCCCGCTAGATCTTCCCATACTTAAACTCTTCAAGTGTCCAGTGTAAATTTTTTGGACCCTAGACACGTGGCAGGCCAATGCTTGTTTGGGAGTCCTTCTTTTGAGCTTCATACAAAAAACACACCGAAGAGACATGTGGAATATTTCACTGGCTCTACCCATACTTATAATTTTTAACAGCCAAGGAAAATTTCTCGTGCCCTAGGCATGTGGCACCTTTCGCTGGTCCTTAAGCTTTTGCAACAATTTTTTTGGGCTGAGACACGTGGAGAGCCTGTGTTTGTTTGGGGGTGTCCATTTTTGGGTACCATATAAAAAGTGTGCCAAAGAGAGACGTGGAGGCTTCCGCTAGCTCCTCTTTATACTAAGACTTTTTCAAAGGTCGAGGTAGATTTCTTGGGCTTAGGGCATGTGAAGATACCGTGCTCATTTGAGGTCCTACCTCTAGACTTAAAGACACGTGGAATCTTCTGCTAGACCTTCCCATACTCTGAATTTTTTAGCAACCGGTGGCAAATCTCTATGTTTCTCAACACGTGGAGGGTCGCACTAGTTTGGGAATCTACCTCTGGATTTCACCTTTGTATTTGCGCCAAGGAGACACGTGGATGCTTCCACAGCCTCTTCTTCACTCTTGGTCGAATCAGACCCGCAATGTATATATAATGATATAATCCATACGAGGGCACTCATTTTTGAGAGGCATGAATGTAGGTATCCTTCTGAGGGAAATCATTTCTCAAGGTTTAATCTTGAGGGTGAAAAGGATTAATTGTCATATCTATCCATATGAAGACACCAAAGAATTATTAAAAGGGGGATTTCCTACATAATAGAATAAAAGAATGATTAAAAAGATAGTTGAGGGACTGAGAAATGTGATAAGTTCATGATTTATCCACCTGACAACTTTTGGGTGTAAATTTATTAAACATCAGTTTCTGGAACAATCTTGTAACAAACAAAGGATTCCTCAAATTTTATTCTCTTGTGGGGGGGGGGGATTTTAGGATGAGTGAGCAAGTGAAATGTATAAATGTAATGAGAATACTCTTACAAATGGTTAGAGGTTAACTTTTCTGAGAAAGTTTGAGAGAAACCATTTTCCTGAGAGACCAGTTTGTTTCCCTGTGTCTTTGGATTCAATCATGTCAAGGTGGCTGTAATTGTACAATCATTGACAAGATCTAAGATTTTTGAGGAAAATTTCCCCTGCTCATGAATCTAATGAAGCTTGAATGACTTTGTGTTGATCATGTGCATTATTATGTCTGATTTTATTTTAGAATGTTTTCAAATATTTTTTCTTGTTCCTATTGCAATCTTATGATAAAATATCTCTGATTCACACAAGATCTCATCTGTTTGTTAGTATTGTGGCATTTTCAATTTCATTATGAGAAGAGCCTTCATCTGGTAATGAAATAAACAATTTAAATTCACTTTACTCTCACTATGTTAATAAATATTGTTTGTAATCCTATAAGTGTATCTTAGGTGTGAGGAACCATTGATTTCTAGCATTTTATTGAGTCTTTAACAAGAGCCTTTGTGTTGAATTCTCAAAGAGTGTGTGAAACTATGTGTCTTTAGGCCTCCATTAATGAACACCTTCTGGTTGAAGGAATATTTTAGCTGTCCTGAAGTTTATAATGTGTAATTTTTCAAATTTTTGTAAAGGTTCTCAAAGATCCTGTACAATCAACTCTATCTTGCTTAACTTACCACCAAAAAATTTCTCAAATGAGTGATCCTACCCGAACCGCCCCTATTTTTATAGTGTACCCAAAAATGAACAAATTCCATTGCCAAAGTATGTAGGGACAATCAGGACTCATTTATTGTCTTTAGTAACCAAAACCTTTGTTCAGGAAACATCTACACTCTATAGTGTGACAACTCATGAGATTTAGATTGTGTTGTATCAATCATATTTTCACAAGGTTCTCATTAACATTATGCAGAGAAGGGTCTCTCAATGTTCTTTAATAACACAGGTTACAGAACGGGTCCTCTCACCCTACTTGAAGGCACAACCTAAAGTAGTGGTGGCAGATCAAACCCTCAGTGAGGTGTTATCCACTTCTTTAACGCCCAAGTGACAAAGAGCCAAACAAATCTCATCCCCGGGTACAAAATGACTTAGATCATGGTTTTTCTATCTCTAAACATCCTGCTAGTTTTCTGATGTTGCTCAACCCCTATGGAAAAAACAATTTGGATACTAACACCGTATTGGTGCTATTATTGGGGATTATTTGAATACTGGGACCTATTTTTCCGTCAACACCACCGAAGTGGTGCTATTTTTGGGGATTATTTGAACTCTGGGACATATTTGTGTGGCAACAACACCAAGTGGCGTCATTCATGGGGAATATTTTAATAGATGTATACACATGCTAACTGAGGTAATGTATCTTGCATGATTTAAGTACAAATATGTTGTTTTTAAACGTCATCCTTTGTTGAGATCTGTAAGATTTGTGTAAGATTACATGTTCATTGGGTAGTATTTCTAGTTTCTAGTTGTTATTACACTAAATTTACATAAACAGTGATGAATGTGGGAAACGGAGGGTTGGATCTATTAATCTTTGCAGAAATTAAGCATTGATAGACACTTAGCAAGTTACTTATAGTGCATCTACACAACTAAGGTGAAAATCCTTAGTGGCGACTCTGTGTTGAATTGAAATTTTGATGATTACCAGTGCCTTAATCTATGTCAAGTGATACTTTTCATTAATATGTGAAAAGTTGGAGGGAAAAAGTTCTCTCTTCACCAGGGATCCTACTAAAAGGTTATTTCTAGAACTCAGAAAAAGAAAATATAGAAAGAAAACAAGTCTAGAAAGTTGTTGGAGATCAAAAATAAAAAATGAAGATATCAGTCTTGAAGGATGACCGATATGTGGTTGAAGATTACTATATGTCTTCAAGTGATTTTGAACCAGGTAATCTTTATTTAATTTTGAATTCTCCAACTAGAGAGGGGCCATCATTTGTATTTGAAAATTGTGCTTCTATATTTTCCCCTATTTCTTCCAAGGTTGACAGGGTTTCCCAATAAGCTAACTCATTAGAGAATATCTATTTTAAAGTGCATATTCATGTGCTCCAAAGACCCCTCATTCCCTATCATTTTGTTTCTTCTGTAAATTCACCACCTTAAGGAAATATGGCCTAACCTCTAACTAGACCTCCATTTTTTGTCAACACTTTTGGACCTAGAGATTTTAGAGGTATGGATGATATCCTAAAATAGTGCCATAAGATGTGAGAAACAGGTTGCCAAAATTTCAATGAAATAATGCCATCACTAGTGACCACCATTTAAAAATCTTTGTCAATATGATAGAATATTTTGAAATTGAATTTTAATACGTGTATGTAAAGTTGTTTATCCATACTCTTGAGGAGGATACATGTGACTGGTATAAGTATTTACTAGTTAGTTCAATAGATTCATGGAATGAGATGAAAAATCACTTTAGATTGCAATATGGGGATAAGATAGATCCCAAGTTCATTTTATCTGAATTTGAAAATATTAAGAAAAATCCAAATGAATCTATCCTTGATTTCAATACTCAGTTAAATAATAACTTTAATAGGCTACCTGTAATCCTGAAGCCAAGAAATGTTTCCTATCTGATAAAATATTCTAATGCTTTTAATAAAAAGTCTTCCTATTACTTAAGAGATAAGAACCCAAGAAAATTGAGACATGATTTCACTATGGCCTTACAAATATAAAATAACATTAAATCAGTTGGAAAGCTTTCCAAGAGAGAGGGTGTCAAGTTGATCAATCCTGAAAATCCTCAGTCAAGAAACGTTGTGGATCTAGAAGAGGTTGTAAAAACTTTGGCTGTAGCAGTTAAAGAGATATATGATAAATTGGCCACAGCTGAAAAAGGGATAGGAAAAAGTTCCAAGGGTTAGCACAAGCCACATAATTAGGAGAGATCTGGAAATCATCCCAGAGGTGATCACAGACTAGATGACAGAGGAAAATGGCTTGTGGGATCAGGAAATAAATAGCCTTAACCCAGTGAGAATAGATTGGTTCTTGATCCTGACTTTCAGAGTTACTACTATGGAGGAGACCAATGTTATCGAGTGGTGTGATAGGTGTTTATTATGACACTTCCCATGTTATGTAGATCAAGAAGTTTAGGAAGAAAATGATGATGAGACATATGATGATGTGTGCATGATGGAATGCTCTATAAATTCACAGCAGGGGACAACCTCAATTGAATTGATAATTTCTAGAACTATTGAAGACTTCTGGGATTGTGTCCATCAGGTATTGCCTCTTCCTCCCATTAATGATTTTGAAATTGATATGGTACAAGAATTTGATCTTCCTAATCATAATTTTGAATACATAAGGGCTTTGATTGTTAAAAATTATGATGGAGGGATCCCTTCCGAAGAGGACAAACAATTGTTGATGAATGCAGTAGTTTCTTAGGAGAAATAATATAACACTATAAGTAAGGTTGTCAAATGGGGAGGGCCACAAACAAAAACAAAAGTTACAGTACTTAACAGTATCCCAAAGGAAACCCCTAAGAGAGATACATCTGACAAAGGTCTAATTACCCCAAATAAAACCTGTACTTCTGCCCATGCCCTACCCAAATATGTTCCTTGTGACATAGCCCAAATATTGATTCAGATCAAGGTCAGTGTTCCCATTTGTGAAGTAATTAGAATCCCTGAGCATATGAAAAGATTATTTGAATATTTAGGATTTAAAGAAGAGAAAATTACCCAAGGAAAGAGTGTAAAAATGTATAGGTTCCTTCTATTATTGTAGAATCAGAAATACCATAGGTATTGGAGGAACTGGGTGAATCACCATAGGTCTATTTGGGAACTTCTCTAGTTGAATCTCAGCTTAATGTGGATCCATTTTTTACCACTTTGATTATTAAGTATAGGCTGGTACATAACTGTATGTTTGATTCAGGAGCCTCATGTAATGTAATGCCTCTTGCAGTCATGAATGAGTTAAATTTCAATGCAACAACAACTTATGGGAAATGTACTTCTATGGATTCAAGAGAATTTCTAGTATTTGGGTATGTCAAGGGATTAGTAGTGCAGTTGGCAGCTTTTCTAGGAAAATGGTTGAACACGAATGTGGTTATTGTGGACTATCCTACCAAATGGGGGATGCTATTATCTAGAAAGTGGGTAGTTATTATAGGTGGAAGCGTACAAATTGTACGATGAGAAGAAAATGTTATATCTCATTGAGGACCCTAATAATGCTTCTTATGAAGTATTGTATGCAGATGTCGATGTCGACAACTTTGTGGGTTAAGCTGATTTTAAGGAGCATGAAATTGATGAGTGCAAGTATCTTGAGTAGATTGGTTCTCCCTGGAATCTGATGTTTGATGGAGTTTTTTCTAGATCTGGTAAATGCACAAAAGATAAACCTCAGAAAATATGGCTATGTAGCCATTTGGATAGAGAATAAAAACAAGAATATGTCTAGTTGTTAAAGAAGTATCAAAACTTCTTGGCTTGGTCACACTCAAAATGGTAGGAAATTGAAACATTTCCTTTGATTGAGTTCTCTGAATCAAGGCATGCATCATTGTATAGTGTGTAGTATTTTAGTTCTGTTTTTTCTAAGTTTTTCTATTTTGGTTCATCTCGGTCCTTGGAGGCTAGTTTTTATTGGGTTCTCAATTCTATCTTGCGAGGATTAGTTATTTTTTTTATTCTTTACAAGATTGTTGTTGACTCTATTTCCCAATGGAATTTTGGCACATGGTTTGTTGTTCTTTTGGCACTCACAGGGAGTTCCCATCCCCGAGTCGGAGCCAATGTTGGTGCTCAATTTAATCTCACCCTGTTTGTTCAAAATTTATCAGTCTGCATGGTTTGAAGTGTTTTTTGTCTCCCTATATGGATACGTGAAATTTTTATCCTTAATTTGGTTTTTTTTTTCAGTCCTTTCCTTGGGTCATGGATCACATTGAGCCAAGTATTGTTTACTAGGTCTCTGTCCATGAGAGAGAATTTGTAATTTGGGAATGAATTCAGGGTTTCCCCTTCCTTCTTTTTTTCCACAATCATCTTTTCTTTATCAAATGTTGTCCCAAAATCCATGGATATAAGGTATTTTCTAATTGAATGCGACTCGGTGGGTATTTTTTGTGAAACTTATCACTTTTGTCACATTTGTAAAAAATGCCAAATTGGTCCCTCAGCCCTAATAGTTTCTAATTGGATTTTCAACAAATATGAGGTGGTAGGGTAAAATTATTACTTTGACCCTAAAGATGGACACGTGTTTGTTTTTCAAGTTATAAGCAGGGAGGTGCGTCACTAGAAGATTTTGAAGATTTTTTCCCTTTTTTGAAAAGGAGAAAAGTTATAAATTGATCCACAACTTCATGGTGGATAGATTAATGTCACATGTTTGATTTGGCATTAGAAATGTCAAAGTGGGGAGGTAGGTCGACAGAACACATTGATGTTTTTTAAGTTCTATTTTTAATGAATAAAAAGTATAAAAGTGAACCACAAATCAGGTGCGGCCCACATCAAAAGTTAGAAGTAGAGAGGTGGGTCTCTGAGGCATTTTGAGATTCTCAAGCCCGCCTAAACTCAAATCTTTTCCACATGGAGGGCCTACACTCATTTGATGATTTTCATCTTGGTCTTATCTTTAAAGTGGTGCCAAGGAGACAAGTGGATGTTTCCTCTAGCTCCTCTTTATAATTAGACTTTTCAAGTGCATGATGTAACTTTCTTAAGCTCAGGACATGTGGAGGGCTCGCGACTATTTGGGGACCTTCCCCTGAATTTTACTTTTGAAAGAACACCAAGGAGACACATCAAGGTCTCTGCTGGATCTTCCCATACTTAAAATATTCAAGTGTCTTGTGCAAATTTGTTACATCCTAGACATGTGGCATGCCCACGCTTATTCAGGAGTTCTTCTTTTGAGTGACATACCAAAAAAGTGCCAAAGAGACACGTGGAAGATTCCGCTGGCTCTTCCCATACTTAGACTTTTCAATGGCTGAGGAAACTTTCTCGGACCCTAGGCACATGGCACCTTCCACTTGTCCTTAAGATTTTGCAACAAATTTTCCAAGCTAAGACATGTGGAGAGCCCACTTTTGTTTAGGGTCTCCAATTTTAGGTACCATATCAAAAGTGTGCCGAAGAGACACGTGGAGGCTTCCACTGGCTCCTCTTTATATTGAGAATTTTTCAATCACCGAGGCATCTTTCTTTGGCCCAGGGCACATGGAGAGTCTGCATTCATTTAAGGTCCCGCCTCTAGACTTCATCTTTGAAGATGCATCGAACAAACACATGGAAGCTTCTGCTAGACCTTCCCATACTTTTAATTTTCAACAACCGGTACAACTTTCTAGGGTTCTTAACACATGGAGGGCCTATGCTCATTTGGGAACCTGCCTTTGGACTTCACCTTTGCAGTTGTACCAAAGATACATGTGGATTATTTCGTTGTCTCCTCTTCACTCTTACATGACTTGGACCCACAACGTAGATATATGATAGAATCCATTCCAGGCCACTCTTTTCTCAAGGTGTATTCTTTAGGGTGAAAAGGATTGCTTGTCATATCTAGCCATATGGAGCCACCAGAGAATTATTAAAAGGGGGATTTCCTACAAAATAGAATAAAAGAATGATTAAATAGACAATCGAGGGACTGAGAAATGTGATTAATTAATGA
Organism: Taxus chinensis; assembly: GCA_019776745.2. Lineage (NCBI taxonomy): Eukaryota > Viridiplantae > Streptophyta > Pinopsida > Cupressales > Taxaceae > Taxus > Taxus chinensis. The sequence goes on along the minus strand of CM034154.1, from coordinate 633,715,201 downwards.
TTTATCCACCTGCCATATTTTGGGTGTAAATTTGTTAAACATCACTTTCTGGAACAAAATTGTAACAAACAAAGGATTCCTTAATTTTTTTTCTTTTACGGGGGGGGGAGTTTGGGATGAGTAAGTGAGTGAAATGTATAAATGCAATGAGAATACTCTTACAAATGGTCAGAGGTTAACTTTTTTGAGAAATTTTGAGAGAAACCATTTATCCCAAAAGACCAGTTTGTTTTCCTATGTCTTTGGTTTCAATTGTGTCTAGGTGGTTACAAGTGTACAACCATTGACAGGATCTAATATTGTTGAGAAAAATTTCCCCTATTAATGAATCTGATGAACCTTGAATGACTCTGTGTTGATCATGTGCATTATTGTGCCTGCTTTTCTTTCATAATGTTTTCAAATAGTTTTTCTTATCCCTATTGCAATCTTATTTTAAAATCTCTCTGAGTCACACAATATCTCATCCATGTGTTAGTACTGTGGTATTTTCAATTTCATTATGAGAAGAGCCTTCATCTGGTAATGAAATTAAAAATTTAAAGTCACTTTACTCTCACTATGTTGATAAATATATTTTTTAAGCCTATAAGTGTATCTTAGGTGTGACAAACCAAGGATTTCTAGCATTTAATTGAGTCTTTAGGAAGAGCCTTTTGTGTTGAATTCTTAAAGAGTGTGTGAAGCCGTGCGTCTTTGGTCTTCTATTGATGTACACCTCGTTGAAGGAATATTTTAGCTGTCCTGAAGCATTTTTTCTGTGAGTTTTCCAATTTTTGTAAAGGTCCTCAAATATCTAGTACAATCAACTCTATCTTGCTTAACTTCCCACAAAAAAAAATTTCAAATAATTTCTCAAACAACTGATCTTACACGAACCACCCTTGTTTGTACTTTGTACCCAAAAATAAACAAATTCCTTACCAAAGTATGCAGGGACAATGAGGACTCATTTATTATCTTTAGTTACCCAAACCTTTGTCCAAAAACATCTACACTCTATAGTGTGACAACTCATGAGAGTTAGATTGTGTTGTATCGATCATAGTTCCTTAAGGTTCTCATTAACATTGTGTAGAGAAGGATCTCTTAATGTTATTCACTGACATGGGTTACAGAACAGGTCCTCTCACCCTTGTTGAAGTCACAACCTAAAGTAGCGGGGGTATATCAAACACTTCGTGAGGTGCTATCCACTTCTCCAACGCCCGAGTGACTAAGAGTGAGGAGAATCTCATCCCTGGCTACAAAACGACTCATATCATGGTCTTTATATCTGTAAACATCCTACTAGTTTCATGATGCCAGTTGCCCCCCATGGGAGAATAAATTTGGATATCAACAATGTCTTCAGTACATTTAATCCATGTCATGTCCCCAAGTTAGAGCCAACTATTGTCATGTAAATGTGCAACAAGGAATTTAACAATTTCCGAACATGACAATTATATCTCTATGTTATTTTTTTCAAGTCTTACCATTCCAAGACACCTGAGTCTATCTAATCATTCCAAGTTCAACCTCTTGATTAATTTTATCACATCCCCCTAGGTGATTTTAGGAGTTCATTAAAAGTTACAAGCTTTAGGAAGTTGTGAGAAGGGCTATCATTGGCCTTCCTAGGACTGAAGAAACCTCATGGAGTAGATAAGAAAAGAAAAAATGGGTGTGGAGGTGATACAAAGGCCTTGGTACATCATGGAATTTATTCTAGAAGAACTCAAAGAAGTTGAGGTAGTTTGACCAAAATTAGGGTTCACAGGCCTAGGCAGTGTATAGGCCAAAATAGTCATTGAGATTTTCGAAGGAGATTCTGGGAGCTCCAAATGGATTTAGGAGAAAATATAAAAATATATGGAATTATAATTCTAAGCCCTATGATATGATTAAATTATGGTTTTAACAACACTTTGGTGCATTGGTTCTAAAATCCATTTTTATCATGCACACGTGGAGTGTTGGTGTGTATTATTTTCCACATCATTAGGTGTTTCATCTCAATTAGGTGAGATTGTAGGTCCATGTGTCATTTAGGGATCATTATGAGATTCCATTACGTGTCAGTGCGTCATCATGTCAGTGCATAAGTGTGTCAGTGCATCATTGGGAGTTAAAATTCTATTCTAGGAATGTAACTCCCCCTCTCTACTCGAGTTTTCATGATTGCAGCATTGGGGGTTACTTAGCACCTCCTATATGTACACCCCATTTGATCTATGAAATAGAGGAGAGTTTTATGGCTTAACCAGGTTCTTCCCATGTTTCAAATCTTTGCATGCACATTTGGTTGATGCTCTCTACTCCCAAGATCTCTTCACGCTATCATTCACACGTTCATTGATGTGCACGTCATCCCTCGTGATCCTTGCTTGTAGGTTTTAAACCCTCTTTCATGGTGTTAGAGTGGATCTTATGGATATGTACACTCATCAGTGTTTCTATATGTGTTTTTTGGCTTTTGGCATGATCTTCAGATTCTCATGCATGCGTTGTAATGGTTATTCCAGCCGTGCTCTACTTGCACTAATTTTGGGGTGTTTATTCCTTTGTTTGGGTTTGTCTATGGTTTGTTTGGTCATGTTGGTGTTTGTGGATTTTTAGGTTTCTCTGAGGTTTGGATGTAATTGTTTGGAGCTTCTCTAGGTTACACTTTCAGATTTTTCTACTCCGAGTTCGGTGTGTGAGTTTGTTGTTGCGTGGACTGTTGGCTCTCTTGCATGCTTATTGGCTCAGTTTACTCTCAAGCATATCTCAAAGTTCATGTCATTGTGAGGTGCATTGTTCTCCTGTCAAAACTGCCTACATTGGGTCACCATTTTTACTCACATTTTACCCTGACCTACAATGTTTTGGCACCTTCAGCAATGGTTTCACCCATCTCTGGCTTGGAAGGGTCCACCTTGCACTATCCATGACTATGCATTTTTCATTTTTAGTCGACTTGCCTTGTTTTTGCTTGAGGATTGCTTCTCTGTGGAAAATATTTTCCATTGACAATCTTATGCCCTTCTCAGCACAACTCATGGATTCCAATTTGCAATCTTGTGCTCGTACAACATGTCTTTTACATCATCCTTTGCGTTTCCCTTGGGAATTTTTCTCCACGTCCATGGACGTTTGGTTCTCTAGCCTCCCACTTCCATTCTGGTGGCTACCACGCAAAGCTCCTTCCTGCACTCACATTTAGAACCTCTACTCGATGTTGGTTGCTTCCCCAACATGTAACTAGTTCCCTTATTAGACATGTTGCATTACATTTGGCTCATGCAGTCTGTGCACATAGACCCATTTCCCAACACCGAACCTCACCCACCAGCTCTGCTCATAACATCTTCTACCTGCGTTTTTACATAGACCTCTACGAATCTATTTTTATCTAGCACATGGCCCCTCTCTAACATCCAGACCTGTTGTACAAAGCATGTGGATTTGGAGAATCCTTGGGGATTTTCAAACCTGTTCAACACCTTTTTGGCTAGCCGTGGCATCTCATTAGACAACAACACCTCAACGTGGGCCCCCCAATTCAATCATTACTATTAGGAATTGTTTTCTGGATAAAACATCACCTTTGTTTTTACTTTTTTTGGGTGATTAAAGAAAAAACATTTCATCCATGGCATGTAATAAGTTATAGAATGTTGTTTTTGGCTTATTTAATCCCCTCATACAAGCATCAAAGAAGGAGGGCGAGGTCTGGGGTTAGCAGGAGGCTAACCCCCCCTCACAATCAAAACAAACCCCTGCCAAAATTCCATGCCATTTCCAACAAGTACCCACATGATACCCTTTGCACCTATCTCGTGCACTTTTTTTAATGCATTTGCAGCGTTTATTGCTTTTTCTCATCAGTTGTGGGAATTATTTTTGGCTATAACTTTTGACTCGTTGCTTGGATCTAAGCACTTCTTTAGTCAAAGTTACATTTTTTTATGTATTCTATATGATGGGATTATCAATTTTGTAAACAAACTAATTTTATAAAGTGCCACATTCCAGGGGGTTGACTGTACTCTTGGGTTTCCACACATAGACGCATTATCGACCGAGTCTGGCGTCTTGCTTTTGTGCACTTTTGATTCCACATCATGGAGAGTGGTCTTTCCAGACTTGAGCATCATAGGATCACCTTAAATTCTCTGCCATTTCTCACCAGGAGAGGAAACTATTCAATTTGGTGTGCTTCCATGGAATGTTACTTCGTCCCACGAGGGTCTTTTACCCTTCTTACTCGGGCCAATTCCTACACCCACTGATCATCGTCATCTAGAAGACTTTCTCGACACTTGCTCCCACATATTTTTTCACATGATAATGCATGCCTCTCATTCTCTCTGCTTTCACGTGGCATAATTAGATCCACCTTAGCATGTCTGGAGCATTCTTCAATCCCTCTATAGAGACCCTTCACACACTATAGTCATTGTTTCTACTGCTGATTTAGTTGTCTCCTCTATTTCTTTGTGTGATGATAGTTCCACTGACACATGCTCACTTGGTTCTACTTCTGATTCAACTAGGATTGTGTACCCAATTCTGATGTAGAGAGCATTATAGAGGACTTCTCTCCTCTTTCTCTTACTATTCCAGAGAGTGATGCGACATCCCACATCTCATCAGATATCAAGAAGTCTTCTACTCATCCTCATACCATCATCACACCTACCTCCTTTCTACTTCTAGTGTGTGAGGCCCCTTCCACTCCTCTTCCTTCATTGGATGACTCATACCTATCTGACATCACTCTTCTATTTGTTGAGCCCCATCATTGGGATGAGTATCTACCTGACCTTAGTCATCTTTTCACGGAGTCCACTTGTGATTCTCTACAGGTCCCTCATCCATCTACATGTGTTTTATAGGAGTTCCATCATCTCCATTCTTGGGAGTGCCCCTTCTAGGATTCTTACCACTTCCACTTTTCTAGAGACCTTCATTGATCCAACCTCAACTAGCGATCCCTTTTCTGTTATGGAAGATGTTTTGTTCCCTTCACATCATGTGGACATCCTATCTACAATTTTTAACTCTTAACACTTTGACATTTGTACGCACATGGCATTACCTCCAGTTCCATGGCACTCACTCACTAGACCTATGTCTTTCTTCTGTGCACCAAACTCAAAGTTCTTTGTGTTGCTACCTTCACTTTCCTTTGTGGAGTGGACGGAATTCCAACACGTCATTTCTATCCTTCCTAAGGGCAGGCACATAGTTCATTTCAGGTGTCTCTTCTTCATTCCAGAGGTAGAGGATCTCGTCATCGACATTGTTTTGGGAGACCTCCTAGAGCTACAGAGTTTAGATCCATCCATGGCATCTTCTGCATTCCTCTCATCCTCTACTTCTCTCTTCTTCTTCTTTCTGAGATATTGCCTCTTTGTACATGGTTACCCTTTCAGGCTCATCTATGGCCGGGACCCATATTTGGCATCTTTCTTAGATTACAGAGTGTTTTGTTCTCTTGTGGTGGATGTTTTTCCCACTGGATTTTCCTTCACTGCTTGGGACTTCTTTCTTGTACATGGGTACTTCATCAAGCTTTGTGCCGAGACCCATTTCTCATTTCTGACTTGCCACCTCATCCTAAGTTATGATGAAGGGGGGGGTGTTGGTTTGTATTATTTTCCACATCATTAGGTGAGTCATCTCACTTAGGTGAGATCGTAGGTCCATGTGTCATTTAGGGGTCATTATGAGATTCTCTTACACGTCGGTGCATCAACACGTTAGTGCATCAGTGCATCAGTGCATCATTGGGAGTTACACTTCTATTATGGGAATGTAACTCCCCCTGTCTACCTGAATTGTGATGATTGTAGCACTAGGGGTTACTTAGCACCTCCTATCTGTACACCCCGTTTGATCTATGAGATAGAGGAGAGTTTTATGGCTTAACTAGGTTCTTCCCGTGTTTCAAATCTTTGCATGCACATTCAGTTGATGCTCACTCCTCCTGAGATCTCTTCACATTGTCATTTTCACGTTCGTTGATGTGTACGTCGTCCCTCATGATCCTTGCTTGTGGGTTTTAAACCCTCTTTCATGAAGTATGAAATCAAAAATCTAATTTTTCAGGGATAAAATTGAAAAATAAATACATGATAACACCACCATTTGATTAAAAATGTGAATTTCCATTTAGGATGATATAACATTTCATCAAAAAATTCCATCAGGAGTGCAAGTTATTGTCATTTAAAGTTGTGATCTTAAATCGAGTTCGAGAGTTAGCCAAATTGTGGGGAGGACACGTTTAACCTCCAAGAGTTTGGCGGGATTTTCTTTCTCTCATGTCCCTCAAGGCTAGGGACATAAAACCTTTAAAAATGCATCCATTTCCCATATGACCTCAATATCATCATGCAACCTCCAAGATCACCCCTTAAGCCCCCAAGTGCTTGTTGAAGATGAAATTCCCTATAGTCAAATCTCTGCCATGTGTCAGCTCCAAGAGCGCCGTGGAATTTTATGTCCCTAATTTCCTTCATAGGTTAGGTAAATAAAACCTTTAAAAACATACCCATCCCCCTAAATGAGACTTTTGGTCAGCCATATGATCCGCTTCCAACCCCTCAATACTTTAAAGTTGATTTTCTAGCTTTCATTCCTTGTCGTTAGATCTTAGCCATGTGTTTTCACCTTGATCACCATGGAATTTGATATCTCTCATGTCCCTCACATGTCATGGACATAAAAACTTGAAAAATTCATCCATCTCCCTTCTTAGCTGAATTTTAAAATTTTAAATACTTACCTAATTTCCACTTCTAACTCCTAACACTCCCACGCGCATAGCCATATCTGCACACTTCCTCTGAAACTTCCTACCATCTCTCTACCATTTCCAAATATCAAACCAGCTCAACCATGGCATCACAATACCTTTCCCATTGCAATATGTAGGTCTTAGAAGGAGTTTTGAGAAAACAATGAAGAAGAATTAAAGAATGAAGAGAATAAATAATGACAATCTCCATTTCCGTGAAGAAGAGATTCATAGAAATATTGCAAACCAATACACATAAAAAACACCATTAATTATGTTAATTCATCTCTCAAAAACCATAAAAAACACACCTTAAATCCCTCGTTATGCTGTATAGACCATTCATAGTGAAGAAATCTTCGTTCCGACCCAACAAAGAAAATGTTGGATTTCTCGTCAAACCGGTTGTCGGAGTGAAACAAGATTTCATCTGAAGCATAAGAAGAAAAAACCTATTTCAATTTTTTTTTTCAAATGGAGGTGAAAACAAGACCTACAATTTTTAATTTCCTTTAATTGTTTCCTGTGTCGAGAAGCATTGTCAGGTCGAAAAAATTGAAATATTAAAATATCCTAAACTATTGAGTGAGTAGGTCTAAAATTACAGAGGGGTGACATTAGGCATAAAACCATATCGTAATTTTTTCTTTCCATATCAATCTGACCTCTAGAAATCCCACTTTCTAAAAATAGTAGGTCTTCTGCATAGGGGATTGCTATTTTGTTAAATTCATAAACATAAGAACTTACAAAGGAGAAAGAGACATTAAAGATGCACTGCAGTTGAGAACTCTTCATATTCAAACTTTCTAAAAATAGTAACTAGTCCCACATCCACCTACTAAAGATAGAAAGTTAATTTAGAAGGAGCAAGGAACACAGGGAGAAGGGGAAATCAAATTCACAACATTTAGATGAGGTTCGACAGAGATTCTTTTTCATACTTACTAAAAATAGTAAGTTATTATTTCTAAGGAAAACATGAAGCATAAGTGGACATGACAGAAGCATGCAAAACCCTTCACCTATGAGTATGAGATAAAAAAAATGATGTCTTATACATGGACCTCAATGACATTAGAAATCACATGACAAACAGAGACCAAAATAAGATTGAAGATCAGATATTCACCAGTGGCTTGTTCGCTACTCGCAGGATACCCAATGTTTGTTCAAAGTCCATAGTTGGTCCTAACATTCTCTCACCGCTATGAGCCTAGAAAAAAACAATACAAGCTGATAATTGTACAAAAATTACAGTCATTAGACCTAAAAACATCTTACTTTATCTATAGATATCAACATCACCTAGCATTTTCTTCATCACAAAAGACATGGCCTTGGACGATTGGGAAATGATGGATAAATACATACATGGGGTTGTACTTGGTTCATGGTTGAAAATATGAATAAATCCCTCAAGGATTCCCAAGAACCTTCTGAGGTGTGAGTTCCAAGAAGGATATTTAGTTGTCATCACTCTCCTTAGTAGAGTTATGGGCAAAGCGAGCATAAGAGACTTCCAAGACTGGATGGGCCTTTTCATCTTGACGTTCTTAGAAGGAAAGCATAGAATTGATTATGGGAAAATCATCAGTGAAAATATCCATCTCCAATTGTTTGAGGTACCCATGAAAAAGAATTTCCACATGAATTCTTACTTTCTCTATCTCCTCGCTAGCTAAAGATCATTCAAAGTATTGGCTATCACGTAAAACATTACTGTGAAGGTGCCTACGTTTGAGAAACTTCCATAGTTGGTGATGGAGGAAAGCCATAGGAATTTAACTTATGTGAATGATGTGTTCAAAATGTAGGTGGTTTGAGGTTTAGAAGGGGATCTGGAAGATAGGATTTTGTCACAAGTGGCATCCTTGATCAGGAAACACGGTTCTTATTTCATACAATTCATGACATTCTCCTACCTGTGAGTTTTTGACTTTGAAAAATATGTACTAAGGATTTCAAAGTACCTTAGTGATAAAATGATATTGTTCAATCTTTGCAAACAGATCATTGAAGTGAATAAGAAGCTTAGAAGTAGGAGGAAGAAGTTTATTCCATTTCCTATCTCTCTCAAGGTATTGACATATAAGAGCTCAAATGAAACATCTCATCTTGAGGATTCTTTCACTCATTTGACTTTGTATTCCTACATTATCAGTCCTAAATTTAACATCCAAGAAGACCCATATTCTTTCTATCTCCTAGAATTGCAACATGAGATACAAGTCAAGGAATACTGGGCCAATTGTGTTGATGAATTTGATGTGCATAAATAATACCATATGAGGATGAAATTTAGTGAGATGATGAAATTCAATTTATCTTGGTATGAAGATATTTTCCATGATGATGGGACAAAGATGTATGATCCTGAGTATGCAGTAGTCAAGATGTCCCCTTTACCTCTAATTAACAAGTATGTTCATGAATCAGGGGATATATTATATCATACTAAGAAGGTGGTGAGGGTACCGAGAAATTGGTTTTCAAAACAAGAAAACCATGATCAACTACTCATAAGGAATTCCAACAAGCTAGAAGAAATCCTCCCATCAGTCATCTTGAAAATTCATAGAGGAAAATTCAAGTTCTAAACACTCCAGAACAAATTTGAAAAGGAATGCCACATAATTCAAAAATCTTATCCTCACACGAAGACACCAAATAAACTCAAGGTATAAGAATGCTCATTTGCATCACTAGAAGAGGAATTTTTGATCACAAAAATGCAAGAAGAAAATCAAGTGGCTGATACATAAGTGGAGGAAGAACAAATGGTCCAACACCCTTTCTTTGAGCCACCGTAGGACGTACCACATCTTGTTGACAACCATACTTCTCTCATTCAAGATTTGTCTCTCCCTCCAAAATAAGGAACTTTTGGTGTACCTATCATTGAGCCTAAATCTGATAAGATGTTTTCTTGGATATAGGAAACTATTTTCCCTCTGCACCTGCACTGTGTAGGAAATGGGAGCCCCTGGTCTATGAGCGATTGTCTCATTGGCCAAAGAAGAAATATCAAGAAATGTCACACATATAGCCTTAGGGTTTTATAGTGGGGAAATGGGTAGCCAATACATCGAAGTAGCTCAGTCCAAGGTAATCAAAATAGTTTATGAGATGATACAAGATGACTATTGGATGAGCACAATACAATTAGGGCCAGAAAATCATGAAGGGGATTTGCACATGTATTAACAATATTTCATGTGCATGGTGGCAAGGAATAAGGAGTATAAAAAATATTAATGAAGTAAAAGAGCAGGTGTGAACTTTGTCATTATATGTGCAACATTTATTTTATCCTAATGCCACAATAATTCCCACTATGGAAATTTCACCCATTAGTAGTTTCAATCTAGAATCCATCAGGAGGACGCATGAGTTCACAATGTAGGAGAGAGGGAATAATGAATGGATTAACTCAATTTATGAAAAATGGAATTCAGTTCTCTAAGAAGCTGTCAAAATCTTCTCTTACATATGCGTGACAACAAATAGGACACAGAAAATCAAGAAGGACTTAGAGAAATAAAGGGACTATTACGAACCTTTGGGCCCAATAGTAGCTTAAATAAACAACAATCATCGTCAGGAGTTAATTGATAGGAACATATTTGAAACTCCCTCAAAGGACTTGTCATATGTATGGGTGAGGGCCTTGGTAATCAGGTTTGAGGAAATCTATTGGGCCATTATAGATCCAGAGTAAAAAGAAGAACAAGCATACAAATTTTAAGATAGTGTAAATCAAAAAAATCAAAAACTTGGAGTACTTGCAATGGGTGAGGATATAACTTCTAAAGTGTTGATTGGTCCATTTGAAGAATACATCAAGAAAGAGGTAGGTAACCCATCACCCTTCACTAATTATACCCTCGACTTCCTCTCATAGATTCGGGCCTCTATTGTACTTATCATAGAGAAAACATTTATTGTGGTTCAGGAAGTGCAAAGACATCAATAGTGTGGCTGATTGATTGACATATACCTTGGGCTATGTTCGCATTCCTTATGCCCACATAGTTTTTACCAATAAAAACTTGTTTCAGAAAAAATCTTAGAGGAATAGATGCCTTCTCAAGAGCGCGAACTGGAAACCAGTCAGGGAGCGAGATAAAATCCACTGCAACAGCGTCATTCTTCTACATAATTCTTCTTCTTTATCTCTTCTTCTCCTTCATTTTTCTCTCTTTCTCTCTCTTCTCTTCTAGCCTAATTCTCTCTCACATAAATGCTATATTTTTTCATTGAGGTTTTCACTTTTTGATATAACTTTAAGTGAATTTAGAAACATAATATAAACTTTAAGTCACCTTGATTTTATAAAAGGGGCGTAAATATTTAAGTGGAATATGAAAAATCTAAAGTAAAATTAAAGTATTTGAAAATTCACTAGGAAGATGAAGAGTTTCCATCTCTTTTATAAATTGTAGCAAGCTCCTCATTTGAGCTTCTTATGAGAAAACATCTTATACTTCTTAGATATTGGAGTTGTTTTTTTTTAATTCATGAGACAGATATCCTTGTGAAGAGAGCAAAGAGATAGAAAATTTCTTCCATTTTCCCTTACTCAAAAAATGTCTTCTATTTCTATATTGTGTATAATTTTTACTTGAGATTCAATAAAGGAAGATAGATTTTTAGCCTTTTTGGACTAAGGAGGGTTTTTGGTACTTTTTACTCATTAAACACTATTTGGTCGTTGTTTATATTACATATTTGATTTCTTATTAATTCAAGTGCACACATAATGAAATGTTTAACTGGTGTATGCAAGTCTCTGATTTTTCTACTAGCAACATTAGTTTCTCTTTTCTAACTTTCTCACTCCATTTCCTACTCCCCTAGAGAATTCCTCTCTTGCATATATATTCAGGCTTTTGCCGTAGGGTCAGCGGGGTGCCCTTGTTGGAACCCCGAATGATTTTCCAATAGAATAAAACTCATTTTTACTCATGCATGCAAATACGATAGCTTCATCAGTTAATTAGATGGATTTAGACTCCCAAAGTGTTGGAAAGATAACCACCAATTTTTCCCTGACAAATTTTATTGCCAACACTATTTAATAGAAAATATACTTGAGTTGTAGACACACATTTTCTTTATTTGTAATTTATTTTTCATAATCCTTAATATGTTTGGCATTGGAATGTTACATGCTAAAACCTATAACGTAATGCGCAGTCAATTTCCATGATAAAGAATAAAAACATGAAATCAAATGTAAATCTTACCATGAGGAATTTTCATTTACATAAGAATGAAATGATATAGATGAAAATAAGACATACACCTATTATGTTTGTGGAGAGATAAAATCTCATCCTTTTGTTATATTTGAGGATGTTCTTTTCTTAATTTACTAAAGGATTTTATATGCCCACTCCACAGTTGTGCCAAGGAGAAGCTAGAGTATTATCTGTCTGTAACCCAACATAGAAGTCCAAAGTGAATTGAATAATAATAAAATGCTGAAACACCCTACTAAGGAGGAAGATTAGGTATAAAATTTATTCAAAAAATCATATATTAGTCTGTTTAAGTGTAAGAGGAATGGAATGTCTTCCTACAAAATACATATTCTCTTTGATACCTTTCATATCCCCATGAAAAACAAAATTACATATTGATCTAGGCCCAAGTTTTAACAAAAGGACATATAGTAGATATAAAAATTAGTGTGGATGTGCCCTTCCCATTTATCGGGTCAAAGCATATAAGTGTGTCCCACATGGTGGTCAAAAATATTTTAAAATTTGGCTACTAAATAAATATATTGAAATACTATAAAAACTTTAAAAAAATATGCAAAAAGAAATAAAAGAGATAAGGTATTGAACTAATGATGGAGGAGGGATAATTATGCCTCAAATATTTTTCAAGTTATAGTGAAAACGGAATTACATGTTGAAGGAATGAATTAATTCGTGTTACATATACTAGTTTGAACTGTTTGAATTGAGTTAGCTTAGTCAGAACTAATACCAAAAACTAGAAGATATTGTATAGAATCTAAAACTAATCTAAAATTTTATGCAACTATCCATTGGAAATTAATATATAGTAGAGTCAGGATTGTGTCCTACAGTCTTGACCAATCAATATGGTTATGACTGTGTGTATTTTTACACCAATTTATGTGTTTGTGTGTATTTATGAGTACTTAGACCATGTTGATACTTGAATGTTACCCATATATATATATATATATATATATAATATATATTTATATATATATCTGCCATATAGTAGTGGTAGAATATACCCAAATTAATGTCCTCATTTATTAGGTATGTGTAAAAGCCATGTTCAACACTTAGCTCAAAAGAAAATATTTTAACCGATGCACTTTATGTTAAAGAAAATTTAGGAGAGTCCAAACTATTGAACAGATGGCCAAATTGAATAAATTTTACCTATATAAAGAGATGATGTGTTTAGACATAGTGGGAACCATGACATGCAAAAAGTAAATAAAAATTGAAAGAGATATAAATAATATATGATAAAATATAAAGTATGAATCCATGTAGAAAAAGATAAGTACAATAACAGTGAAATTAAATGTAAAAGATATGTAAAAATAGATCACACTAAATATAATATAATCCAAAAACATGGGACACTCATAGTTTACTGAAGACAATAAAGGCATGTAGGCCTACATCGAATAAAATAAGATATGTATTGGAGTGCCCACTCCTCTTCTACATTGATAGTACTATGATTTTTCTTATTTTAGATTGGAGCCATAGACACTATTATCATATTGATCTTTAGATATAGATAGATGAACATTGTTATATTTGATTAGTTTACTTTATAGACAATATGGATGTTTTATATTTATGACATGATGTGATTCAGTGAATGGATTCCATGCATGGATTGACATATTAGTATGTTATGATCTTAGAGATATTACTGTACTGACACATTATTTTTAGATATATAGATGTTGCTATTTGATTTAGTTGGTTTTAAGTGATCTTATTACTAATTGATAAATTGATAAAATTGAATATATTTAGAATTGTGAAGCCAGTTGGTGAATTACTTAAGTTTTGTGATGATTTATTTATGATATTGTTGATGTGAATTGATATGTATATGTGTGAATTTTATTACCTCGATGTCATAAATATGGCCACAAGGGGAAGAAAGCTATTGTTTTCCTCGTTTTTTTCAGGCATTGGCAACACAACAAACAAAAGGGGATAGGAGACCAACTATGAAGGAATTTGGGGTATTGGCAACATGTCACCTTGGAAACTAGTGTAAATGTATGATTTTATTATTGTTAGTTTTTTCAGGAGGTCCCTATTGGGGGGTGGCCTCAAATGTGACCTTGGGTAAATTACCGATTTCCCTTTTTGGTTTTATTTAATTGTGAGTAATTGTATTTTTGTTAGTATTGTGAGTCACTTTTATTATTTGTGTTAAGTAATACTTTTAAGTTAATTAGACTTGAATAATTAGTTAAAAATAGGATGTGACAGAAGGGGATAATTAATGTGAGTAGATAGATTCTTTGTTTGTGTTGGATTTGAAAGAATTTAATTACTTTTGAGTGTTGTAAACTCAACCTTGCATGAAAATTTCGGATTTTGAATTTCAAGCCTATTTAGGAAGCTTGTGGGGTAATTTAGGCTTGCCCCAAAACTCTTAAAGTCACCCACCCAATATGCCTATGATGTGAGGGGATTATTTTAGGCCTTTTTGTGTGTTTTAATGGAGAAAAAGAGCAATTAATTGACACCTTTCTTACAAGAGTCTTTAATTGTGTCCCTTTAGGGGTGTTAGGTTCGTGTTTGAGTGTGTAAGATAGTTTTCATTCCATCAACCACCAATTTATTGTAGGTTTGTTTATTGAGTTTGACTTTGTGATGCACCCAATGGAGGAGAAATGATGTGGTATCCCTACATGGAGCCACATCACCTCTATCTCGATCTCTTTTCTAGTTTATTCTAATTTGTTTGAGGATTTGGGGATTACTTGTTTTATTTTGAGACTTTTTCTTGTATAGGAGATTGGTTTGAGAGTTTTGTTTGGATCTTGAGAGTTATATAGTGATTTTTTGGAATTGGAAAAAGGCTTAGAACATCCTTATGGATTGTCAAATAGCTACAATGGCAAGGTAGAGTCTTCACCCATGTTTTATTTTCAAACTAATTTGTTGTACATATGTTGGATAATGAATTACTGTTGCATGTGTCTTTTGGGAGGTAAAATGGCCCTTAGGTTGCTGTTAGGATAATATGGAAATGGGGATATTTTAGAGTGAATATGAGTTTTGGGCATGGAAGGTTAAAACATAATGGGCTGGGGTGTCCCACCTTGTGATAAGTAAAATGTGCTTATATTTCCTTGTTTTTATTGTGGGAGGCATAAGAGTGTGGGAGGCATAAGAGTCTTTTTTTTGCAGGGATGAATAAGATTTTTGTGGGTTGTGATTGAGTTATTATAGGTTTTAAGGCTAAGACCCGAACCCTTAGGAGGAAGTAAGTAGATCTCCATGTTCCTTCTCTTTCTTGGCTTGAGTTTAGATCATTTTTGTTGAAACTTGTGTGTGATGATGTGATATTGTTGTTGTTTTTGTTGTGTTGAATTTTTTGCTTTATTTTTAATGTGGAAGCCTTATTAATTTGTTGAATGGTTGTCATATACCACCCATTTCTTCATTGTTGGGGCTTGCGGGCCGATGAGGAAGAATGATTTTTATTCCTCATTGGATTATTGGTTGGGTGGAGAGTGTTTCCTACTCCCATATTTTGGTTGTTGTGTTTGGACTTTCGAGAAAATGGCAGAGCTCAAGTAAATATTTTGTCTTTGTAGCACCTTCAAGAGATGGAGATGAGATTCCTCTTTGTAAAAGAAAACTTTACCATAACGTCTCGATTTGAATGGAGGGCTTGTAACTTGCCTTCTAAAGAAATTAAATCTCTTGAAAAATATGTTGTAAAATGGTTGATTTGTATCAAGTTTTCAAAGTATGTGTATGCTAAAATAGGAAAAATAGAAATTTGTATTTTCTACTTGAAAATTCCTTCACCTTGTAAACTTTACTAAGAGTCTTGAAGGAAGAAAATTACATTTTAAATGTGTTAGTTCTTGTAAAAGAAAACCACCCAATCTTGCATTGTTAAATGAAGTAGAAAATTTGAAATGGAAATAAATTTATTTCAACATAAGTTTATTTTATAGCCTCTAAAGTGTTATTTATTCTACATTTTTAAAAGGATTGATGATCATGTTGAAAATATAAATTATGGCTTAAAATGGATTTCCATTTAGTTATTGTGAATGGAAGTAAATGGTTGTTTGTTCAATTTAATGGTCAAATAGTTAAATTATTGTTACATTTATTGTTATTTTAAAAGGAAAGAATCATTTAATGTTTTCTAGTTGATATTTGCATATTAAGTATGAAACTAGAAATGTTATCATTCTAGCAACCCATGATGATGTGCCAAAGTTAGCAAGAACCTGACAAGGTCATAACTTGAGTTTCTGGTGTCCCACTTGAGTCCTTTTTCTTGAAATCAAATGTTTGGATGAGATAAATGCACCAATCAATCTTCCCTACCAGTTGGAGCCAAGTTTTGGCACATTTTCGAGCCCTAAATCCACCATCTTGAGGCCAAAAATTAGGATTTATGTTGTAGTTCGGTTTTCTCCTATTTTTGGGCATTAGCTAATTTTAGTCTATTAGTTACATTATGATTTAGAAAGTTGGAGATTTCTCTTTTTGAGGAATGTAGAAGATGCATGGTAATATTTGTACCTGTATGAATAAACATGTAAACTTACTAAGAATAGCAAGTTCTAGTAAATTGCTAAGATAATAATTTCTACCACCTAGAGTAGATTTAGTCAAAGTTAGTTAGAGTTTTCTTGAAAAATCGAGTTGGGAGTTTTTTCCTATTTAGGAAACTTTGTAATTCATTATCCAATAAGGAAGAAGGAGATCTATTTTCTTTTAGTGTTCATATTACTTGCAGTATATCAAGTTTGTTTAGAATTTGGCTACATTATCTAGTATCAGAGTAGGTTCGAGTCTTTAAAAAATGATATGGCAGGAAGAGAAAGAGGAAGAGGAGGGGTTATTGCGTAGATGAATAGAAATATGCAATATCTTTAGAGGAAAGTTTTTGCACTTGCTGCACTAATAACCCAGAGAGGAAATCAAGGTGGAGATGACACATATGAAGAAAAAAAATTTGAAGAGGAGGAAACGCAAGTGCTACCATTAGATTTTGAAGAAATGATGCTTCGAGCATTAAAAGGAAAGAATGATAGGATAAGAGTTGATGTTTCAGGACTTTGGTGGTAGTCTAAAACTAGAGGAGTTGATAGAATTTTTAACTAGCATGAAGAAATTTTTTTAATGGAAGGCTATGTTAGAAGGAAAGAAGGTAAAATTTTCATGCACAAAATTGAAAGGTCATGCTATGTTATGGTGGGATCACCTACAGAAAGATTCATCAAGAAAGGGAAATAAATAATTAGGACATGGAATAATATGGAGAAGAAGATGAAAGATAAATTTCTCCCCATGGATTATGCACAAACCCTTTACAGGAGGTTTCAGAATCTCAGACAGAACTTACAAATACTGGAAGAATACACAGTTGAATTTCTACAAGTTGTCCATTCGTGTAGAGCATGAAGAAACTGAGGATCAAATGGATGCAAGGTATGTAAATGGATTAACATTTTATATTTAAGATGAGATAAGTATGCATAGGATTAAGGGCATGGAGGATGCATATCAATTATCCTTAAAGGCCAAGGAAAAAACAAAATCCTCAAAGTTTTATGAGATCACTTGGAATGAATAGGGGGGCCTCATCTTCCTTTTAGGGACATGTTGGTTTTAGCCAAGGTAGGGGAGAATCATCTCATGGATTAGAAAAGCAAGAAGATATGAGACAAAATTTATAAAATCAACAAAGAGGTAGAGGATTTTCTAGGGGCGGAGGATATGCTGGAAATAGAGGATGGGAGGCTCCACGAATACCATTTTTTTATTATATATGTGGTGAAGAGGGGCATCAGGCTTTTGAATTCCTGCATTATTATACATATGACAAGAGGAAAGAATATTCTCCAAGAGTAAATCTTGTTGAAGATGAACAATTAGAAGATGGACAAGACTTGGAAATTCTACCAAATGTTGGAGAAAATATGATGATCAAGAGAATAATGTTTGCTCCAAGAAAGGATATCAAGGGGGGGTGCATGACTACATAGAAATATTTTTAGAACAAGATACACTTCAGGAGGAAAGGTATGTAATGTTATTATTGATGGTGGTAGTTGTGAGAACATGGTTTCAAATGGCGATGGTCAAGAAACTGGGTCTACATTTTGAGAAGAATCCTAACCCTTACCATATTGCATTGTTTAAGAAGGGTAATGAAGTTACTGTTAATAAGAGATGTTTAATAAGTTTTTCCATTTGGAACAGTGACAAGCATGAGATTTGGTGTGATGTTATTCCTATGGATGCATGTCATATGCTGCTAAGAAGACCATGGAAATTTGATAGAAAATTTATTCATGACGGGGGAAAGAATACTTATACTTTCTGGAAGGATGGCCCAAAAATAGTTTTGCTACTTCCTAAGGAAGAGGGCAAGGCTGAAAATATGCTTTCTACAATGGCAATTGGTTTTTGTTATGCACTAGTCACAAATAAGGATGAACTTGCAAGTGCACAAATACCAGTAGAAACAACATAATTAATAGAATAATTTTATGATGTTATTCGTAATGATCTACCTGGTGGATTACAACCCAAAAGAGATATTCAACACCATATTGATTTGATTCCAGGGTCTTCACTCCCAAATCAAGTGGCTTATAGGATGAGCCCGACATTACATGGAAGTAGTTTTGAATAGGCAAGTGGCAGAGCTCGTGAGAAAGGTCGTTGTAAGAGAGAGCATGAGTATGTGTGCATCCCCATATTTATTAACATGAAAGAAATATGGAACATGGAGAATGTCCATAGATAGTAGAGAAATCAATAAAATTACAATCAAGTATAGGTTCCCAATACCCTGTCTTGATGATATGATGGATGTGCTTACTGGATGTAGGTATTTCACCAAGATTGATCTTCTAAGTTGTTACCATCAGATTTGGATTAGAGAAGGATACAAGTGGAAAACAACATTCAAGATAGGAAATGGATTATATGAGTGGTTGGTGATGTCATTCGGGTTATCCAATGCACCTAGTACTTTTATGAGACTGATGAACACGGTGCTGTAGGAGTATAATGGTAAGTTTGTTGTTGTTTATTTTGATGATATCTTGATCTTTAGTAAAACTAAAGAAGAACATTTGAGGAATCTAAGGATGATTTTTGAAGTGTAAAGGAAATAAAAACTCTATGTAAATATGAAGAAGTGTACATTTATGCAAGAGAGTTTTGTATTCTTGGGTTTTATTATTTCAGCAGATGGGGTACATATGGAGTTAGAAAAGATAAAGGAAATTATTAAATGACCTAATCCATGGAGTACAACTGAGTTAAGAAGATTTCATGGTCTAGAAACATTTTACAAAAATTTTATTAAAAATTTCAACAATATTGTAGCACCTATAATAGATTGCACAAAAGGAAGGGATTTTTTGTGGACAACAGGTGGTTGAGGATAGTTTTCAGTTCTTGAAGAAGAAGGTGATAAAGGCACCCATTTTGGCACTACCAGATTTTGACAAATTGTTTGAGGTTGATTGTGATGCCTCACATGTGGGTATTGGTTCTGTTATAAGTCAAGGTGGAAACCCAGTAGATTTATTTAGTGAGAAACTAAATGACGTAAGAAATAACTAATCTACTTATGATGTGGAGTTTTATGCAATTGTACAAGCATTAAGGACATTTCAGGCATTACTTAGTGCCTAAAGAGTTTGTGTTATTTACACACCACATAGTCCCTGAAGTATGTGAATACCCAAACGAAGTTTAGTATTAGGCATGCAAAGTGGGTATCATTTTTGTAGGGTTATACTTTTTCTCTAAAACATAAATTAGGGAAAACATAATCAAGTTTCAGATGCATTGAGTAGGCGTGTGACTTTGTTTACTGTTAGATTATGTATTTACCTTAGCTCATGTTCACCTAGGTACATTATTGTATTTATCCTCACCCACTTATGTGTGTGGATATTTCTTATTATTTATTTAGATATCAAGAGATATTATCTAGTTGTTAGGTATAGTTCTTTCCTTGATCTATGGTATTGACTAGTTCTTTCCTAGATGTATGGTATTGACTAGATCCTTGATGTCTAGTTCTCTCATAAATCTATGGACTTGACTATTTCTTTGATGACTAGTTCTTTCCATGATTTATGGCTTGATCTACGACCTTGATAGGTTCTTAGATTGTTATTCCTTTCCTATATAAGCAAGGCCCATTCTCATTGTATTTCATTGAGTTCCATAATAATATATGATATTGTTTCTCATTTGTTTGCAAAGGTTTTATGTAAAGATATTATGGCGAATTGCTTTCATCTTATTGATCGTGATGTTTGATTAGCATCTGTGTTATTTGCTTGGTACGATCTGGTCATTGTTCCTTTCATACACAAGAGAATACACAAAAAAAGTTGAATAGTAGGCATGTAAAGTGGGTATCATTTTCGGAAGGTTATATTTTTTCTCTAAAACATAAATTAGGAAAATAGAATCAGGTTTCAGACGCATTGAGTAGGCATGTGACTTTGTTTACCACTATGGAAAATGAGGTGGTGGGTTTTGAACCAAAAAAATTATGTGAATACACAAAAGAAGTTGAATAGTAGGCATACAAAGTGGGTATCATTTTTGTAGGGTTATACTTTTTCTATAAAACATAAATTAGGAAAACAGAATCAAGTTTTAGATGCATTCAGTAGGCGTGTGACTTTTTTTACCACTATGGAAAATGAGGTGGTGGGTTTTGAAGCAAAAGAGGGTTTGTATTCTTCTAATTATGATTTTAAGGATATTGCTGAAAGGTTAATTCCCCCATTATCAGAAAATGTAGGATATTTCCAGGATGAGTACATTCTATAGGATGGCTACCTATTCAAGGGACGCCAACTATGTATTCCAGTTGGGTCTATGAGAGAGAATATAGTGAAAGAGTTGCATAACAGAGGATTGGCTAGGCATTTTGGTAAAGATAAGATGATAGCCTTGGTAGTAGAGAAATAATATTAGCCAAAGATGAAAATATATTTGGTAATATATGTGGACAGGTGTCAAATTTTCCAAACTGTTGAAAGGCCATGTATAACATATAGGGTTGTATATGCCGTTACTTGTTCCTAAAGGTTGGTGGAAAGATCTGAATATGGATTTTGTTTTGGGATTACCAAAAACACAACAAGGTAATGACTCAATTTTTGTGGTTGTTGATAGGTTTTCTAATATGGTTCATTTTATTTCCTACAAGAAATGAAGTGATGTGATAGATGTAGTAGATTTGTTTTTTAGAGAAATTATTCGTTTGTATTGTGTTCCAAAAACCATTACTTTAGACAGGGACACAAGGTTCTTAAGTCACTTCTGGCGGACTTTATGGAAGAAATTGGGAACTCAACTACTATTCAGTAGTGCCTATTATCCTCAGAGTTTGGGAAACCTATTAAGGTGCATCATTGGGGAAAATACGAAACAATGGAACTTAGCATTACCACAAGCTGAGTTTGAATATAACAGTTCCATAAATAGATCCACAGGAAAGTCTCCATTTTCAATTTTGTATGGGAGTAATCCAAATGGGGTGTTAGATTTGGTACAACTACTATTTGATGGAAAATTCAGTGATGATGCTGAAGCATTTGTTGAACATATACAACAATTGAAGGAAGAAGTGCAGAAGAAGCTGCAAAATAGTAATGATAAGTATAAGGAAATAACAAATGTGCACAGATGGATAAAGGTATTTATAGTTGGTGACTTAGTTATGGTATATCTATAGAAGGAAAGGTTTCTAAAAGAAACATATAACAAGCTGAAGTACAAGAAGCTTGGTCCCTACAAAATCATGGAAAAAGTAAACGATAATGGTTATGAGGTAGAATTACCAGGGAATTTTGAGATCTCTCACGTGTTTAATATTTTAGATTTGTATTATTTTCAAGGGGATGGTGTAGAAGGGGATGTTATTGATGAAGTAGTATATTGGAGGCACTAGGTTCTTGTGAAGAAGAAAGAAGAAGTGGATCAGATTCTAGATAAGAAAACAATAGACACGCGACATGGGAAATACAAAAAATATTTGGTACAGTGGAAAGGACTGGAACAAGAGGATGATACTTGGATCACAGAGTGGGAGATTAAGAAGTTGGATGCAGATAAATGGAAGCAGCTTGAAGCAAGAGCTGCATTTTTTTTCAAGCAGGGTAGAATGATGCACCAAAAATTACAGGAACTTAACAAGGTCATTACTTAAGCTCTGGATGTCCATTTGAGTCCATGTTATTTTGAAACAAAAATTTTCGATAAGAAGAACTCACCGGTTAACCTTCCCTATAGGTTGGAGAATGGTTTGACACATTTTAGGGCCCTAAATCCGCCATCTTGAGGCCGAAAATTTGCATTTAAGTTGTACGGTTTTTTTCCTATTTTTAGACATTAGTTAATTTTATTCTATTAGTTGCATTATGAGTTAGAAATTTCGCAATTCCTCAAATTTAGGAATGTAGAATATGTGTGGAAATTTTTTTTCCCATACGAATAAACATGTAAACTTACTAAGAATAACACGTTCCAGTAAACTACTAAAATTAGAAATTTCTGCCTCCTAGAGTAGATTTAGTCAAAGTTAGAGTTTTCTTGACAACTTGAGTTGGGAGTAGTTTTAATATTTAGGAAACTTTATATTTCATTATTCAATAATGAATAGGGAGATGTATTTATTTTGGAGTTCATATTACTTGCAGTATATCAAGTTTGTTTAGAATTTGGCTACATTAGATGAATGAAAGACATCGTAGTTGAATTTATTATTGATTCTAAAACCAACTTAAGTAGAAGAACTGTTACAAAATGCATGTTTAAAAGGTTTTTTTTCCCAAGAATATAACTACCACCTTGTGTAGAGTGGTGGTTTCTGAATTGTAGCCCAACATAGAGCGAAGGTCAATGAACCGCTCCCTCGAGCAGGGCAGTGGTCACAGGACCACTGTCTTGCCTAGGGTAGTGGCTTCAAAAATTTTGACAGAAAAATAAAATCCATCTGTTAAAAACCCAAATTTAAAATGAAAGGAAATCTAAGCCTAAAATAATTAAAAGCTAACTTCGAGCAACTAAAAATGAGTTGAATTAAAGTGTTTAAGCTATCTAAATCTTGTCTTATGGCACCCAAATGAGAAAGATTCTTAGATTTAAGGAAAGGAGGGTTTTCCCCAATTGTTGAACTCAAAACAAGAAATGTTTTAGTAAAGAACAAAATACATCCATTGTAGGATCATTACATTAAACAAATGGATAGTATTATAATAGTGAAAACTTTACAACTAAAGAGATGAAAATTTTTCCATGGTTGCTGTTTTTTCTCTCATGGCTCTTCATCTTTCTTCTCTCCCAAATAAAACCTGTAAAACAAAAAAAAAAGAAAATAATTCAAAGGAATGAATAAGAACACTCCATAAAGATGATTAGGGTTCGTGAGAAATCACTAAGATCTAAGTGCCCACATTGAATCCATCTAAGGGTTTTGGTTCAACCCTAAAAAATTTAGGTGAGAATTAAGTGGGAATATGTCTTATAGAAAAAACCATGTGTAGCTTAGGAATGGGGCCACTAAAGGAGTGTTTGAAGGTAAATTTAAATTGTAACCTTAATGTGTATTTGGCGACTTTTAAAATTAAAAATTCCATGACTCTTGTAATTAATTACATCAAGTTTACTCAAGGGTAACTAGACAACATTTAATTTAGGGATTAAATTTAATTGTACTTAGCTTAACGGGAGGGTATGTTTAGACTTAGCTATAGAATAATAAATTAATAAATTAGATTAGAACCATGTTACCAAATTAATTAAAGATTGTAAACACGGAATTTTATGCCAATAGGGGGAGTTAAATAATATTAATTAAATGTTTATTAAAATAGATAACACATTAACTGAGGAATAAACTAAACCTAGTTAAAGGTTACCCCATTGTAACCAGTTTTAAAAAATAAAAAATAAAAATTATTCCATAAATTTTCAAATCTAATTGTTAGAATGTCTTGGGTTTTATGTGGGAAATTTGTGGGCATTACATGTACAATGAAAAAATCATGGGACAGAAACAATGTTGTAAGACAATCATGACACACAACGCACATAAAGTGAGACCTGAAAGTAGTAACCCACACATAAGTATGTAATGAGTTAAAGTGTTTGAACATGATCATATAATATAGAAAGCAATATAGGTTAAAATACCTAGAAAAAGAATTTCCAACATTAGAAAAGACATATTTGTTAATATTTATATATCAAAAGATAACATGTACACAATATGTAATCAAGTGTGATGAATAAGTGTAAATAAACTATAATAGAATAATAAAACATGAATGTAGTGTAAAAAAAGATTTACCCAAATATATAAGATGTCTAGATAAATGGCTAATCAACATTTATCATTGGCTACTGATATGTGTATATAATGCATCAATATCAAAATATCTTGTGAACACATATTTGTAAAGAGTAAAGAATCTTGTTATCTATAAAACTAAAATGAAAAACAACATGCTTAATTTAAAGTGCTAACCACTTGTGTGAAGTGTAGAAGTCCAAATTTAATATTATTGTAACTATATGAATGTGTTATTTTTAAATTATGTAAATGTATTTGTGTTTCTACATGCTTTACTATGTACATGAAAGATCGGTAATGTTGAGATATCAAGTGAGATCCTCTTAAGGAAGTGGAGAAACTAGAAATAGAGGCATATGCCTTGATTTTATAGATCAATGTTGCTCAAATATAAGAGGTACAATAGTCTTACTAGTTGTAAAAGAGGTTTTATTAATTAAAAAAGATATATGGGAAGTAGAACCCATATTTATCTATAATCTGATTCATTCCACATTAATACAATAATTAAGCTTGCATTCTTGTTCATTGTGATCAATCTCTTCTTATCCTCCTCTACATGATCCTTGTGTGTGTGCATTTGCGTGCGAGAACGCACGCGCGCGCGCGCGCGCGTGTGTGTTTAACAACGATATGAAGAAAAATATATTGTTATATAAGAAGAACCACCCAACAATAATGCATATGAGAATATAATAAAACTTATAGGAGGAGAAATATTTAAAATTCTTATTGAAAGAAAAAATAATACACAAGTAGAAGCAAAATGGGATGGTTATGAAAAACACATAGAGGAAAATAAGTTTGCTTGATTCAAAATTTTATCCTAATAATACCTATCAACAATTAAATGAATATATTATGCTAATGATTCCCCCTTATTACATTTTCTAATAAATATACCCCTTGCTAAGAGTCTTGGTTAGTATATATGTTACCTCATAATTTATTGGGTAGTAGTAGAATTGGATGTAGTTAATCAAGACTTCATCTCAAATGTAATGAAATATAAAATCAATATGCTTTATTATTCGATAAACAACTAGATTCTTCACAAGGTTCAACACACCCTAATTGTCACAATGAATGATAGGTGGATTTTCTTTAGGAATGTGCATGTCAGTCATAATGTGAAGTAAACAAATCACTTCATACATAGTGCCTCGTGTGGCATAATATTCAGCCACTACAGATGAGAGAGAAATAACAAGATGGTTCTTATTATTCTACAAGATAGGTTTATATATAATATGAAACAAAAATCATGTAGTTTAGTTTCTATCATCAACATATTTGACATAGTTTGAGTCGGTATATCTAGGAAACAAGAACTAAGAGTTATGTTGATATTGTAGACCATAATAAACTATATTTTAAAAAATCTAAGAACATTTGTTGCTGAAACCTAATGAAATTTCTTCAGGTCCTACATAAATTTGTCAAGATAGCTAATAATAAAGTATAAGGTTGTTCTGGTATAATTCAAGTAAATAAGATTGCAAACAAGCTTCCTATATTGAGTGACATCTACTTAAGGTGAATCCCTTATGTAGGAGTAACTTGAAAATAATTAAAATTTAGGTTTTTCATTGGTTTTACGAGTGTTTAGAGTCTACTTAAGATGGTCATAACATGGAATAGTACATTTGGAATCTAGAGGAAAGAATAAGGAGTTTCTAAATAATGAAATATTTGAATATTTGAAATTAGTCATAGATTTTTTATATTATAATGTGTTAATACAAGATTAATAAATTTTTTAATGAATGGTATAAGTCATACATTCAACATTTTCATGACTCCCTCACCTTACCTAGACTCTAACTCAACGTAGTTTGTCTAATCCTTTTTGATGAGGGTTGAGTTAAAACCCTAACTACCTCAAATCACTACATTTTTCAAGGATTAATTCAAACAAAATAGAAGGAGAGAGTAATAAGGATGTGTGGAGATGAATATCTCTATAAATGATCCTAAATGGCTCTTGAAGCTATGTAATCACTATGATCTATCAATAAAGCTTCTTATATTGCAAAACTATGCAATGAAAGTTAATGATTTGATTGAATGTTAATATATTTGAATGAATACTATGGTTATTTTATATATATGAATGACCTATGAGAGGATAAGGTCTATACAAAGTCATGAAGGGCATCAAGGAGTAAACAAGTTAGGAAGTTCCAATAGACCACATATATGTATGTAATTGTGACTATATGGTATAGAGGTAGTAAAATTTATTTTACGCCCTATAAAAACCATTTCATGAAGGACTTAGGGTGTGTCATGAAATTAGAAGGGTGGTGAAGCTATTATAAAGTAATAAAGATGTCTCTCAAGAGATGAGATACCTATAGAACTAAATGAAAGATAATCTAGAGTAAATTTAAGTGTGATTGGGATAATTTTCACATATAAATTAGAGGAAATCTTGGATTTTCAAAGCCCATTGTATGGTTAAAAGAAAATAAATATCCATATCCGGGAGAAGATTCTTTGTTCAAGGTTTTGTAACCAAGAAATATGTATTATGATAAATAATAAGTGTGAAAATGTGGCTTTGAGTTGATAATAAATAATTATACATGTTAGCTACGAGGTTTAATAGTGTTGAGACATTTCTTGAATATGTTTAAGATTATAAATTTGAAACAATCAGTAAAGACTGGGTCAATACAGTTTAAGAACCTTGAGATAAGCATTCTAGTTAAAATTCATTCAAAATATGACCATGAATAATTATGTATGGTTTTAGTTAGGTTAAGGATTTGAATACAAGTGATTAAAAGGTACGATAAATAAATGCTTCCATCAAGAGTGTAGATGTATAGTGAAGAGGAAAAAGAATGCACTCTCATGAAACTCTAACAATCTAGAGGATAAAAGGAAATAAATGATACTTTAAGGAAACCTGTGAAAAAAATGGAAGAATAAAGTTGCTGGGGAATTTTGGAGTAAGTGTGAACCTTCAGAGAGCAATAAATTATGTTTTTAAAAACCTTAAACATGTCAAACCAATGAGTTTCTTGTAGAGTAATGTCCCTTGAGAAGAGTTTAAGGAGAGTAAGGAAACATATTCATAAGAAGAACATAATAGATCATAGATAAGTGAATTCCATGATTTTATGGAAGGAGTGTAGAAACATGAGAAAATGAAGTGAAATGACTTTCGAAAAATGAAGGTCAAGTCAGTGATAGAGTTGAGGAGGACTGTAGGTGCTTGTACAACAAGAATGATTGAGAAGGTACAAACAAACCATCAATAACAGAAGATTCACGAGTAGGAAAATTAATTGGAAGGTTAATTGAGGGGATGTAGGGGTGATAATAGGTGCTAAATAAATAAAAAGGATGAAAGAAAAAATTTTAAATCTAAAAATAAAAGTTGGGAATGGTGAGACACATTTGAGAAGCTAAGAAGCCAAGAAGGCTTCAAGAGGAAAAATTATTAAGGTAGTGAGAGGGAAGTGAAAAAGTATTATTGATAGCATGAAAAAGAGTAATAGAAGGTTTTTTTATGTGTTTAGTAAGTTTAAATAGGTGGAAACTAATAAAATCACATCTCTATTACTTAGAAACCCTAGCAAGACCTTAAAGTGAGCTAATTGAGAAGTGTGATTGATTGTTGAAGGAGTTGTGGGTGAAGTGCAACAAAGAAATTTCACATCAATAAATAATAGGAAAATGGGTATGAAAAACACCCTTTATTTTTTGCTTGAAATTTTATGGATTCTTCAAGACACAAAGGCTTGTATGTCAACAGGGTTAGTTGAGAAACATAGTAGAAAATGGTAAAAGAGGAATACAAATAATTAGCTTGGAGCTAGTGCATGAAGCTTTGCAGAAACATGAATGGGAAAAATGGGTTACTAGAAATATTACCATTGAAGAATGATTCTTTATATTTTGTGATTTTTTTCAGAAAAAATATTTTAGAAGAGGTAAAATGAAAATTAAGGTCTATAAAGGAAAATGGTGAAAAACGATCATGTGAAGCTATGTTAAATGACTTAACATATTGGTTTTATGTTATCTGATAGGTGTAAGGATGATTTTTCTCTTGGTTCATTGATTTGGTGCATTTTATCCTTTTAGGCACAAGTTTGGCTACTTGAAGTAAAGGTAAAAGTTTGATTTTTGAGTGTTTTGTGAAGTGTTTGTGTTAGCTATTGTTATTGGTGTAAATTGTGTTTTTTATCCACATCAATCCTAGATCCTACAGAGTTGGAAACCATTCTCCAATAATGTGGTCACTTGTTTACAATATGACATCCCATAATTTTTAAGGATTCTCTAATTATATTTCATATGTGAGATAAAAATGTGATGTTTTTTCATCAATATTTCTAGGCCAAGACAAAATTGAAGTATCCCAAAATCTATCAAGTCAAAATATTTATTTAGATCTTTATTTCAATTTTCAAAGAGAATCTTTTAGATACCTATGATCAAAATATCATAAAAATACAAAATAAGAATAATAATCTTTGTACCTACCTTCTTACTATACAAAATTAAATATGAGGGGTTATGACTAAATCCATGTTGCAATAGGTGATAATAAATTTTAATGTATTATGCCCTTGGTACTTTTAAATATGATTCTCATCCAAAATCCATTCTATTTGGGTCATGTAGACTTCATTTTTTACATCACCATTCAAGAAAATACTTTTTATGTCTATCTACTAAAGATTCCATCTTGTAGGTGTTGTCAGTGCATAGAGAATTTTAATGGTATTTATATTTATAGTGGCTACAAAAGTCTCCTCATAATAAATTCTTTCTTAATGAGAATACCCCATAGCTCAAATTCCTTGTTTGTACTTGTCAATAAATCCATCTACCTTGTATTTGTTTTAAAAATCAATTTTAAGCCAATGGATATGTTTTATGCAGGTAGATCAACAAGTTCCCATGTTTGATTCTAAATTAGAGAGTCATATTTAGCATTTTTGGCCTTCCTCAAATGTGGTAGAGTTATTTCATGTCATATTTTATATAGTTTTGTATTATCATCAACTTTTTGAGATGGTTTCATTGATGTAAATTTGGTCGATGTGAGTATGGAGTGTTTTCATTGATGTCAAAATTAAGGAGTGACATCATAATGAGGTGTGCATCTCAGTTTCCAATGTAATTATTAGTATTTGATAATTTTTAGAAACTATTAAACATGTTTTCCTAGGCATGATGATAAATTTTTGAGGTCAAGGTTTCATGAAGAAAGCTTAAAAGTTAGTTTTGAGGTCTAAAACTTATGGAATCCTTGAGAGTTTCCTATCCTAATGAGTATATTGATCATTTTTTAGTGCTAGTAGAAAATTTTGAGTATATGAAATTATTTTACATGTTTATATGCATATGTATTCAAAATTTCAAGTCCTAGTTTGGATTATTTTGCAACATATGGCATTTTTGGTAAAACTAGGTGTTTGGGAATGGTGTTTTCAAGTTGTAAGTCAACTTTGTGATACATGTTGGAATGTTAATGTTATTCAATAGAACCTAATTTATTCGAGACATGTTGGTATATTTCCTATTTTACAATTTTTAGCATTATTTTACCGTTTAAGGTCCACATCTTTATGGATAATTGTTAACACCAACAGGTCAAAAAACCACCTAAAACCCTAGTTCAAAGTTGATTAGAGATATATTACTCAAACAGGTTTAGAAATGAATTGTTTTTCTTGGTTGATGATTGTATCATGTAGGGGACTCTCTCATATATCCCCATGTTATTTTTTATGTTTATACGAGTTAGTGGGCCCCTATGAAAAACTATATTTTCTTAATATATGTTTGTATGTCTCAAGTTTTGCAAATAAAAAAGAAAACAAATGGATGTTTCATGATTCCATGTACCTGTATTACATTCATATGATGATTTATAGATAATTTTTAGTCATTCAGTGGCATAACCAATTCAAGATCTCACAAATAGTTATTGGGTGTTAAGGAAAAATCTTAACAAACTTGGAGAAGTGAACTTATTGAGCACTTTGGTTTGATTTGATGATTAAAATTCATGTGGTTATGTTGTAGATATTGTTAGTGTGAGTTATCCTATGTGTCCTGCTCTCATATTGGGAGGGTCATCTCATATGGGTTAGGTTTAAGGTTAGGTTTAGGGTTTCATGTGTGTCATGCACTAGGGTTACTCAACACCCTATATGTACCCCTTTACTATTCAGTTATGAGCATGCCACGACACTTTGTTGTCTTTCCTCTATACAAGCTTTGTTTCTGTTGAGCATGTTCTTCCATTACTGATCAATTAT
Source organism: Taxus chinensis (assembly GCA_019776745.2). Classification (NCBI taxonomy): domain Eukaryota; kingdom Viridiplantae; phylum Streptophyta; class Pinopsida; order Cupressales; family Taxaceae; genus Taxus; species Taxus chinensis. The sequence goes on along the minus strand of CM034154.1, from coordinate 633,684,523 downwards.
TTCTTGTTATCGTTAGAGCTATCACGATTCTGTTAGAGTGCAACTACTTCGTGGTTCCTCGTTTCTGATTTGATTCTCGCAAACTCTTCTCATGGTATCAGAGGTAGGAAGTTAAGCACACCAACCCCAGAGTAGTGTGGTGATGGGTGACCTCTAGGGAAATTCCCAATGTCACTATCTCCTAATGTTGTTGGGCCGATTGGGTGTATACCCAGCTCCATCATGTGGGAGGGTGTTGGCATAACAGCTGGTTAACACGATGAGATCCCTTTCCACCATAAGTTCAAGCTTTTGGTGTGATGGAAAATCATTTGGTATCAGAGCTGAGATTAGGTAAACATGCACTCGATATTTTTTAGTAGTGATTACTCTTTCTTAGTTTCATTATTTTACTCTGCATGTAATTTTTTCGATCACTATTTTATAGAAATATTTTGCTCACGTCTCTAACAAGCTTTCTCGAAAAGTTGTGTCATTTTTTGTTCCTTTTCTGTGTATGTGCAGGTTTCATCATTCCTTGAGTAATTAGGGGTTTTGCCACCATTTTTAGTTAGCCACAACTAAATCCAAAATAGAGTATTTTCTAGTTTTTTATTTTTTTATTTAACTGGAATTTTTTTATCTCTATTTCTTGTTTCTCTGTGTCTTTTTTTGCAGGATAATTGTTGCAGGATGTTTATTGTAGGATATTGAGAGTTTTGTTGAGCTGTTCCTTTACTACCCATGCATGTTTCTCTTGTCTTTTGCTGAACTGTATTGTTGTTTCACTGGCCAACTGTCCCGTGGCCATTTTTTCTTTGCTACTCCCCCATGACCTTTCCAACACATAGCACTAGCAAATAAATCAAAATCTACTCACGTTTTCTTGTCATTTTTCTCTACATGCACAGCAAATTAACAAAAAAAAAATAGTTTTTTTGGAACCCTGCCCTCTGCTTCTACCGCCTCCGACCCTGTCCGGGCCCTACCACCTGCCATGCCCACTCCCTGCGCACTGCAAATCAAACAAAAAATAAACCCTGCCATTTTCTTTTTAGCCTAGACCATTTTATTTTTTTTCGGATCCGCGTCACCTCTCCCTAGCGTACGGCTGCTCCCTTTGGCCTTCCCACACACCTACATCAAAACAACAAACAAAAAAAATCTATCTACGCAAAACCTTTACCTCTACTTTTTTATAAAACTTGTCCTTTTTTGGTTCATTTTAAAAGTATTACTCCCATTTTTTATAAACTTGTCAGTTTTAAAAAAAATCTTTGATAAGTTGTTTTATAAAACGTGGTAAGTTTCTATTTATTAAAACCTTTTCCAAAAAATTTTAAAAATCAAACCAGCCATATTTTTTTAAGCCATTTAGTAAAGTTTCTAAATCATTGGTAAGTTTTTAAAATCTAATTCACATTTGCTTTTTTAAATAGTGAATATTCTTTCAAAAATTTGGGAGATTGTTTTCGTAAGTATTTCATATACTTTCCTTAAATATTTCAGTTTATGGTATGTTTTTTTCAAAAAGCTTCAAATATTTATTAAGTAAGTATTTTTAAAAAAATTATTTCTATCTATAAAAAAAAAGAAGCCTTTTTAATATATTTTTTCAAATTAAAATTGCTTTTTAAAAAAGGGGAAAGTATCTTTAATTAGTTTTTTTTCCTTTTTAGATTTTAATTAATTAGATTTAATTTAATTAAATCTATTTTTATTAATTAAAAATTAATTTGATCCACTCATTTACGATTACTAGTTAATTAAAAATTGACATCTAAATAACCTCTTTATCGTTTTTTTTCCAATAGCTCTAAAAATAGCAAAATTGGGCGTTTCCAAATGGTAAAATTTAGAGTTATTGTTGGTTTTCTTTCACTAATCATGTGCTCAAGTGTGCAGTGATACTTCGTGCACCTCTTTGCCTTCCAACCTCTTTTCCGGGGTTTTGAAGATTATCTAAACTCCTTGAGTTCTCAAACCTTGTATTTCACCCTTATTATTGCTTGCGAGTAGTGAGCACGTCCGCCATATTCTGCAGCAATGGGGTTTCCTTTTACGACATGAGATGTTTTTTCTCACCACCAGGGTTGGCTTTTGCATCCTTTCTATTTTTTTCTTGTGCTTGTTTACGGTGTCCTTTTTTGTTGCGCTCCACGAAACATTGTTGTGGTCTCCTCTCTTGCGCGTTATTATGCTGATTGCAAGAGGACTTACCAAGTGTTTAAAACCACACGCATGGACCTGATTGTAATCAACGCACTAAACTATAAAGTGCTGAAAGTAGGGGTGTTGTTATTGTCTTGGGTGGTTGTGTTTCTTTTATGCTTTTCTTTCTCTCTCTCTCTCTCTCACTATGGATGCACTTTCAATTCCCTTACTTACGTTGTTCAAATTTTTTGAATGGAGATCAAAAATAATAAGAAAACTAAGGGGTAAAGGGTTATTTTGCATCACCATGGGACCTGAGACTGAACCAAACAACGAAACTGAAAAATCTACGTGGTTAAACTGTAGTGATGAAGCCTTAGGTATTCTTTGCATGTCCATTTCTCCTGACTTTCTCTTCCACATTGAGGTTTCTGAAACATCGAAATCTACGTGGAAAATGTTGGATTTGATGTTTGGACAACTAGATGACATGAGAGCACATGAGTTGGAAAAAAACTACTAGGGTTAAATCCTAGTGACTTTGAAAACCTACAAGCCTTCTTCTCAAAATTTGTCCACATTAGATTGTTGTTAAAAGGATGTCAAGTAGAAAAGAAAGATTCTCAACTGATCTTTTTAATTCTCTATAAGTTAGGTCCTGAATATTCTGTCTTCGTGTCAACTTTCTACACTACAAAAGTTGCTTTGGGCGATACTTGGACTATGCCCTCCTTTGACTATTTTTCGTGTCAACTCATTTGAGAACATGACAAACTCATTCAAATGGGGTCTCTCAAGTCCAAGTCACATGACCTTGTAGAAATTACTAGCAAGGGAAATAATACTAAAAAGAAGAAAGAAACAAAGGATCAACCTAAAAAAGAAACCAAGACCTAACGTAAAAATGACACAAACATTTCGACTTTTGAGCCTTTTGCATAGAAAAGAAAGTATTTGTGTTTGTATTGGAAGAAGTCTAGTCATACGAGAAAAATTGTTTTTAGAAGTAGATCGATCACTTTCTCATTTACTTGTGAAGAATAAAATAAGTGCTCCTGAATCCATAAAACAAAGTGCTCCAAAGGCCGAGTATTCTACTACAAAAGGTGCTAAAAATGATAAGAAGAAAGGAAAGGCCCTTATAGCTGCTAGAGTTGCTCCTTCATCGACATGGATTATAGATTCTGGTGCCTCGTACCACATGGGTTCCTTGCATGTTGAGTTTTCCAACATCGAACCTCGTGGAATGTCCCAAATCATGATGGGTAATGACACGACCGTGTCAGTTTCCGGTAGTGTATTGGTAGAGATGGATGGGGGAACATTTAACCAAGTGCTGAGTGTTCCTGATCTCTCTACCAATATCCTATAGGTTTACCAAATTACTAAACTTGGTGAAGGAATGTGAGTGGAATTTGTCCTAACTCAGTGATTATTTGTGAGCTTAACGATGATGCTACAGTGGCCGAGGGAAAGGTAGATCATTGTTCACAGTTGTACACATTCTCCCACTTTACTTCTGATACTATGCCCACTACCTTGCTCACTCATGTAAATGAGGTTAGTAAGCTATGGCATGAGCATTTCGGACATCTAAATTATCGCTACCTTGAACAATTGAGCCAAAATGAAATGGTCCACGGTTTTCCTGACATCAAGTTTTCTAAGGGTCTTTGTGAGGGCATCTTGAAAAGAACTTTGATATAGGAAAATCCTGGAGAGCCACTCGTCCTTTGGATCTTGTTCAAAGTGATGTTTCTAGTCCATTTCCTTCTCCTTCATTTAATAGAGCTCTTTATGTGCTAACCTTCATTCATGAATATTCACGATATACTTGGGTATATTTTCTTAAGCTTAAGCTTGAAGTCTTCAAAAAATTTCAAGACTTTAAGGCTCTTACTGAGAAATAGGTAGAGCAGTTTATCAAGGTTATTCAAACCAACAATGGAGGTGAATATGTAAACAATAGGTTCATGGATTTCTGTACTTCTAAAGGAATGTCTTTGTAGAATATAGTTACTTATAGCCCTTCAAAGAATGGAGTCATAGAAAGAAAGAACTGTACTCTTAAGGAGATGGCTACTTGTATGATTCACTCGAAGTCTCTTCCTCTGCAGTATTGGGCCGAATCAGTGAATTGTGAAAATTACATTTAGAACCATGTTCCACACAAGGCAATAAGAGGGATGACATCCTTTGAAGCTTGGTTTGAACGCAAGCCTGATGTTGAGAACTTTCAAGTCTTCAGATCCAAGGCTATGGCTCAGATCCCCAAGAAGAAACACAAGGCCTTAGAACCACAATCCAAACCTTGTATCTTTGTATGGTATCGTGATGGCATGAAGGGGTATCGATTGATGAATCCTACTTCTCATGAGCTATATATTGAGAGAATTGTTAAGTTCAATAAGTCTTCTTTGACTTCTACTTCTCCACCTATTAAGGTTTTTCAGCTCACTGACTCAGATTCTAACTCATCAGATGATGATACTGTTAAGCGTGCTCCTCTTCCAGATCCTCTTAACCATTAGACCTTTAAGTCTTTTGATTCTAATAGTAGTGATGACGAGAACTATGTCCCTTTTCACTCAAGTGAAGAATCTTTTAACTCTGAGCCTGATCCTCCTGGTCCCCTTTGGCCCAAGAAAACTTTGCAAAGTCTTGGAGATTTAGTTAGAGATACTTCAGATATAAGACGTAATGACTTAGATTTCATTGGACCCTACTCTTTCTTATCCTCTGCTTCTGATCCATAGTCTTTCTGAGAGGCTTCTGGTATTCCTGAGTGGGATTCTACCATGGATGAGAAGTATTCATCTCTCATGAAGAATGATACTTGGGATCTCACCACTCTTTCGAAAGGAAGAAAAATCATTCGGTGTAAGTGGGTGTTCTGAAAAAAGTATGGAGTAGATGGAGATGTCAAAAAGTTTAAAGTGTGATTAGTAGCTAAGGTTTTCTCCCAGATAGCTGGGGTTGATTATACAGAAACCTTTACTCCAGTTGTGAAGATGACTTCTATTCGACAAACCCTAGCCATTTCCATAGCAAACAGATGGAAAGTCCATCAAATGGACGTTAATATTTCCTTCCTTCATAGTGACCTAGAGGAAGATATCTATATGGAACAACCTCTGAGTTATATCCAAGATTCCTCCCTCGTTTGTAAGTTAAAGAAGTCTCTTTATGGCCTTAAACAAGCCCCTCGGGCTTGGTATGCCAAGATGGACTCCTTCTTACTTACATTAGGGTTTACTAGGTGTCACTTTGATCCAAATGTTTATATTCTATGGTAAGATGACTCCATACTCATTCTTGTTCTATATGTTGATGACTTGTTGATCACATGCACCTCTTCCTCTATTATTGATTCTGTGAAGATCACCTTAGCCAACAAGTTTTCCGTGACTGACTTAGGTTTGCTTCATTACTTCCTTGGTATCCAAATTTCTCAATATGACTTCGGAATCTTGATTTCACAACCTAAGTGTGCTCTTGATTTGCTAGCTCATTTTTAGATGTTCGATTGCAAGTCTTATCCTACTCCTTTTCTTTTCAGGGTTAAGTTGGTTTTAGATTTCTCTACTCCCTTGGTTGATGGTACTGTTTATTGACAGTTGGTGGGGAGCTTGATCTACTTGACTCTAACTCGACCGAATTTATCATATGTTGTTGGGATCGTGTCTAGATTTATGCAGGAGCCACATGAGATGCATTGGAAAGCAACTAAATGGATCCTTCATTATGTTCGTAGCACTTACGCTGATGGGATTCACTATCATGGAAGGGTTGATAATGACTTGATTAGGTTCACAGATTCTTATTGGGCCGGTGACTTAGATCATTAGAAATCTAATTCTATCTATAGTTTCTCTCTTTGTTTAGGTCCCATTAGTTGGGCTAGCAAGAAGTAGAATGTAATTGTGATATCATCTACAGATGTAGAATACAGAGGAGCAGTTAACACTACCATAGAAGCTATTTGGCTACAGGGTATTTTGACAGAGTTTGGCATCCACTTTCGGCGGCCTACCATTATCTACTATGATAACATGAGCACAATATCTATTTGTATAAATCTAGTTTAGCATCAGCAAACAAAGCACATCGAGATCTATATGCACTTCATACGGGAGCTCATTCATGATGGTATCATTGACATTTAGTACATTAAGACAGCTGATCAGATTGTAGATTTATTCACCAAGCCCTTCACTGAGATTAAGTTTCTTCACTTATCATCTTTTATTAGGGTGAGGTCTTCTGCAGCTGCTCATATCCTTCGGGCTATGTATTCCTTCTTTTCTTCTTCTTCTAGGAAGACTGTGTTTGTATATGGTCACCTTATCAGGCCTTTAGTTGTTGGGCCCCATTGACACATATTTCTTAGTTGTTTAGGAGTGTCTTCCTCTTCCGTCTAACTCATAAAAACCACTAACCCAGCTTCGATGAAGGGGGGGTGTTAGTGTGAGTTATCCTATGTGTCCTCCTCTCATATTGGAGGGTCATCTCACATGGGTTAGGTTTAGGGTTAGGTTTATGGTTTCATGTGTTTCATGCACTAGGGTTACTCAGCACCCTATATGTACCCTTTTACTATTCATTTATGATCATGCCAAGACACTCCATTGTTTTTCCTCTATGCAAGATTTGTTTCTGTTGAGCAAGTTCTTCCATTACTGATCAACTCTTTCTTGTTATCACTGGAGCTATCATGATTTTTTTGGAGTGTAACTACTTCGTGGTGCCTCATTTCCAATTCTATTCTCGCAAACTCTTTTAAGAGATAATGTGATAAATTTAAATTTTTTTTTGAGTGATTTCATGGCATGAATGGATGTTACAGAGCTATTCCAATATGGAGGAAGTGCATATAGGTTATGAAAACATTCTTTGAATATTTTAAAGCTTTGAATACTTAGCTTTGAAGTGCATATGTGTCAATTTGTTTTGTTTTGCAGGAATACTTAGCTAGAGTGGCTTCTTGAGTCTTAAAGAACCAAAAGACCTAATCATGCTATTTTTGACCTAAAAAAGATTACATTTTGAATTTTTCATGTTCCTAAGATGTTATTTTGTCTGTTATGGACAAAATATGAGGTATTAGTTACTTCAAACATGTATATATATGAGGCTATTAGGCCTACTTTTGCAAGAGGACTGTATGGATAAAAGTACAAGCTAGAGGCTTAGTGTGAGGGATGTATGAGGTCCTAAGGACCAAGAAGAATGCATACATGTTGAATATCTAAAGTGATAAAACTATGAAGTGAAGTTCATCCATGATCTAGTTAAAGTGATGATGAATAAGAATAATTGAGCCAAGAAGGTAGTTTTGTGTGTTCTCGGGAGATATTATCTTGTGTATGAAGTGTATTGATGTTTAAGGATAAGAGGTACTTCTAGAATATCAAGCAGAAGAGAGAGGAAAAGATAATAAGTGTAAATAAGTCCATAATTTGTTGATATAACGACAAGAGAAGGTTGAAAACAATCTTAGGTGTTTGAGTTGGTACTTTTTTATTCATGCGGAGTTATTTCTTCACTAAAACCTTAAGGATTTTGTCCTCCCTAATTTATTTTTTCTAGATAAATTACGGGTTGGTGCTCCTTCTAGATTTTTTTATTCACTAAATTATATTATTTTATATTAATACAATGATCAGTGGGTTTTCTTCCCCTTGAGGATTTCCCACATATATATTGTGTTCATATTTTTTATCTCTCTTATTTCAAGATTATATGGATGGTTTTGAGTTTCCTTTGATGTTTTTGACATGCTTATATGATAATAGTTTACTGAATGGTTCATAAAAATAAGTTCAAGTTAAGTAATTAAAGGAAAAGTTTTTTAAGACATTGAGTCATCCCCCTCTCTTTGATTTTGCTTCCAATAATTAGTATTATAGTAGGTACTTTAGAATAGGTTTAACAACTTTGTGTAGATCGTAGAAGCATAAGATGGCTAAGAAATTGAGTAATTAGATCCAAGATTTGATATCCTTTGCCAAAGTTATTAAAGAGGAGATATGCACTTTGAACAGTGACATCGTCAAAGAAGCCAAGGCGTATAAATAATAAATGATGATCATGGATAGGTAAATGATAAGATCATCAAGGAAATGGACTCTCATAGTAAAGGTATGACATCTTGTCTTAAGGTCAAAGAATAAGAATGCACCAAGCTCAAGAAAGAGAAAAAATCCCTAAAATCCAAGAAGGAAGTTAACACAAGGTATGAAACATAGTTGAAGTCCTTAAAGGTAAAGTTTGATTAGATATCCAACTAGTTTAAAACCTAAGAGGAGTTTGAGAAGATAAATTAGGATCTATATAATATTTTTAATAGGAAGAAGGTTTCAAATGACATAACTGGTCAAGTTTTCATTAGAGACAACATGAAGAGCTATGGAGGTGATAATGTAGGTCGTAGTTCTTATAAATTTTACATTGTGCACAAGGAGGATGTTATCACGAGAAATTAAATTTCTAATACCATCATACAATGTAATGCAATAAGGTATGCCAATTCTTTTAATGGTTAGTTCTTTGGATGATATTTTTTTTGTCATAGGGAAAGATAATGTAGAAGAAGAATTCCCAAGAAGTGATATGCATGGGATTATAGCCCATAGAATTCAAGAGGTAAGAATCTTGATTTCTATAGCTGTCACCAAATGGGTCATATTGAAATTTTTTTTCATCACGGGTCATCAAGGAAGGTCAAGAAAATTAAAGCTCATAAATTCAAGAAAGAATTGAAGTCAAATTCATTCAAATAGGAACCAAGTACAATCAAAATTAACATTAAGTTTGATCTTTTAGATAAGGTGAAAGAATAGCCAAGGATAGTCATACACATCATAAAATATAACCATGAAGATAAGACCATAAAAAAGAGCAAGAAGAAAGCTTATTAGGATTTTCTAAAGGACAATAAAGGAGGATTTGTTTCCATTAAAGTGGATAAAACATACATTGAAGTACACAATGAGTATATGCTATCAAATCATGTACTATCTAAGAATGTTGAAAATATCATAACATAGGTGACAATCAAGGTAAAAAGGATCCTAAAGAATAAATATCACCCTAAAGACAAAAAAGGGATGGAGATATGGGAAATTCATGATTTTATGGTGTTTTATTATCCTACAGAGTAGGTGTGTCTTCTTCATGATTGTTGAAGACATTCAATATTTACTTGAAGTAATGAAGATGTGTATAATTATTGTAGATATGGAGTCATTTATCACATGTTGGAAGTGTAAGACTATTGCGAGAAGAGTTTCATTCAAAGGTATATGCTTGTATGATGTCTTGTTTTATTCATAAATTCAAGTTGTAATTAGAGTTATTCAATAAGGTTTGCAAGGTCCTGTAGGTTTAGATAATCATATTAAATAATGTGCTGACTCGACTAGTCATGTCACTGTCACGAAGATGAGTTGCAGTGAATTTTTTTAGTTCAGTTATAGTAATGGTGTTTTATTTCAAGATAGTATGCTTCAAGAAAGGTGTGTTTTTATCTTTGTCTTCACACTTTCACTCATGAAATTATGTCACATTCATGGAGTCATAAACAAGTTTTGAAATGTCTTAGTGTTAATAATTATGTTGTAAAGAATCACGCATTACGAATTGGGAGTATGGAGTATTCAACAATTGTCTAAGGAAAATTAAGATGTATTATGATTATAAGATGTAGAATAGACTTATGTTCTTGAAGAGAACTCTGAAATATGATACAAATTTTGAGTTATCAATTTGAATAATTGTTGAGTGATCATCACGAATAATATTGAGGCTTGAAGGTAGATAGATAATTTGTGAACATGTTTTATAAATTCATTCACTATCATGATATGTGATAAGTATCAAGAAGACTTATGACGCCTTGGGGTAGGTATATAGTTTGAAGGATTTTTGAATGCATATTAAATATTAGAATTTTGTCTTGAGACATAATAAACATACATGTTAATTTTAAAGTCAAGTGATTGGTCTATAGGAGAAATATGTTTTGAGTTATAGAATCCTATAATGTTTTGAGTGATATAAAGTGAAAAATGGATCCTTTGAAGTAATTTTAAGATCAAGAAAAAATTATTGGAGGTAGGACAAAAGGTCAAACTTTATAAAATATGGGGATGTAAAGTAACAGGGTTGTGAGTTTGTGAAATAATTATTGTTGAGGTATTGAGTGTTTTTAGAGGTCCAAAGTTCTCTATATGGATATGATTATGAAACTAATAAAACATCATGAAATGCTAGATAGGTGGATTGCCTTCATAGTGAAATCAGTGTTATAAGAAAACTATGAAATCTTGTATGTTTTTGTTATGGAATTTAGGCATTTGATGTATTGTTTCACCTTACATATCATGAAGTATTAGGGTATGGAAATATTATGAGAGTGAAGTCATAGGTTTGGAAGAGTGTATATGTAGAAAATATATTTGTTATTCCTTGAGTATCTCAAAGGGTGTTTGAAAGTCTAGTAAATTGGTTAGCCTATTTTGAAATATGATTACATGCATGACTCAGCAGAAGTCTATGATTTAAGGCCTAATTCATTAGGATTGGAACAAAAAGTGTCCTAAGTACAGAAGAAAAATTTATTATCCTATCTTGGAGACCTAATTTTATCTTTTGAAACAATGTCTCCTGAAGAACACTTCTCCTAGTTGTATTTATAGTTGTGAATGAAGATAATAGTTCTTGATTATCCCACATCAATATAGAGTGAAATAGTACATGATGTTACCCTTATAAAAATGGTTTACATTATGCTGACTTGTGACTCATGAAGGAGGCAAAGTAAGTCAAGAAGCATATGATTTATTTGTATGAACTCATAGAGGAGATTTTTATCTTAGAATAATATTTTTTTCTTTGATTTCTTATCAAATTATGAGTTGTATAGTTTTGTTATTTGAAGCATCTTATCGTTTACATGATTTGTCCAAAGAAAAAAATATAGTGTGGTTTGTATCAATATTCTTTTATTTCTTGAGATCTTTCTATTCTTTAAGATTTCAATAAATGAGAAATTTATCTTTGGGGGTGCTAGTTATCCTCTGAGGATCAAATGATCAAGGTATGCCAAAGTATGTTTGTGAGAACATAGTCACAATTTATATAGAGGTATGAGTTTGTATATTTGATAAAGTCGAGATGAAGGATATATTAGCTCTTATTGAGAAATATTTTATAAGCTATATCATGAGAAATAAAGTTAGTGAAGGTTGCAAAATCCAATTTTGTATTAATCTTTCAAATTATGGATGTGCCTAAGACTAAGAGGGAGCTTAGAAATTTGATTTTTGAGCTCTATTATGGTAATGAAAACATTCTTAATCATGTTTTCTCATCTAAGAAGGTTTGTTGCATTTTAAGCATGTTATTTATTGATATTTTTGAATTTGAGAACTTTTATTGAGCATTGTTGAATAATTTGGTCTATTGACATCAAGGGTTTTGAGTCATATGGTTGGTTACCTACTAAAGGTAAGCATCTTTGTAGTCTTTATTTCATCTGAGAGGTATGCATTGAATAATAGTGATATTTTCATGTGAGGTAAGTTCAAGTTATGATTTCAAAGGAATAGAATGTTCAGCTCAGGTGGACCATGTGTTGTTTTCTATGGTTGGTCTCTTGTAGTTACATCATGTCAAGAACCTAAGGAGAGTATTCTTGGTCACTATTGTTACTAGTCATTTGGTCTTCAGTTAGATGGAAGTTTTTTGAATACCCTAGTGTGTTTAATAATATTTTTCATTCATATAAAAAGGGTGAGAATGATTTGATTGCTAATATAAGAACCATAGCGGGAGAATGAGAAATTTAAAAGTATCATTTTTTAAGTATTTTCATTTTGTGTATGTTTTCCATCAATGTGATTTACATAAATGATAAAGGGGGGACTCTAGATATGTTTTCATTGACGTCATGTTGGTCAAGGTGAGTTTGGAGTGTTGTCATTGATGTCAAGATGAAGAAATCAATTCTTGATGAGATGTGTATTTCATTTTTGAAGGTAATTATTTATATGTGAGTATGATTAGAGCTATTACATTTTGTTATAGGCATGATGATAAAGTTTAAAGGTCATGGTTTGAAGAAGAATTATTGAAAGTTGGTTTGGAGGTTTGAAACTTTTGAAATACTTGAGAATTGCCTATCCTAATGAGGTAGCTTGATCAGTTTATAGTGAAAGTATGAACAAGTAATAATGGGACCTTTCAGAATGTTGATACAGGTATTTTCTCAAAGTTATAGGTCCTAGTTTGGATTATTTTGCAAGATATGGTTTTTTTGGTAAAACTGAGTGTTTAGAAATGGTGTTTCCCAACTCTAAGTCAACATTGTGATGCTCATTGGAATATTATTTCTAAGGATGGGAACCTAATATATTAGGGACCTATTTTTATCTATCCTATATTTTATTTCTTCACATTATTTGAACAATCGTTAACACCAGAACAAGTCGAAAAGCCTCTGAAAATCATAGTTTGAATTTGATTGGAAACATATTTCTTAAAAAGGTCCATAAGTGAATAGTTTTTCTTATTTGATGAATGGATTATGTAGAGGACTCTCCCAGATATCTCAAGGTCATTTTGGGTATTTAGATGAGTTAGATGGCCCCATTGAAAAATGGTTTTTTTGTGAAAATATTATTGTATCTCTAAACTTTTGCAAATGACAAAATAAATAAATGGATTTTTCATGATTTCAATGACGTCTAATACATTCCTATGATTATTTACATATAATTTTAAATCATTTATTATCCTAACCAAGTCAATTCCTCATGACTATTTTTTGGGTTTCGAGGACAACGCTAAGCTATCTTGGTGAGGTGAAGTTATTGAGAAATTGTGATTTGATTCGATGATTATAATGCATGTGGTGGTTTTTTAGAGATCATTTGGTACACTTTCATTTATTTTATTTGGAATGGTTGAGTTATTTGAGGAGGTTGAAGCTTCATTATTGAAAGGAAACTTTCAGTGTATGAAGTCCTAATAGGGAAATATTTATTTGTGAGTGATTACAAAGTATGAGTGGATGTGGTAGATCTATTTCAACATGGAATAATTATGTATAGGTCATGTACATTATATTTTAAGATTTCTAAGGATTTAAGACCTTATAAGTGTCAAGATTCTTTGTTGTGTAAGAAGATCTAGTTGATTTTAAAAAAAAATACATTTTTATAGAACCCTAATAGGATATTTCAAACTCACATGCAATAATATAGAATGTAATTCCAAAAATTACACAAGAAATAAGAAATATGTTGTAAACCATTAAGTTCAAAAAAGAGGAGAAAAGTCTTAGCTGATTCATAGTAAGTTTGGAGGTTTGTGAAGTTAGAAAAATACTAAAACTGGAATAGAGAGAGTCAAAATAAACCCAAAAAATTGTATGAGAGTGACATCATGCTGGACCTTTGTGCATGGAATGGTATTGGGGTGCCTAGGCACCAGAGACCTAAACTAGGCGTAAGAGTCTGCATAAAAACCTAGGAAACTAGTTTTTACACGGTTACTAGATGTTTGCTAAAGTTCATATTTGATCAACTTTATGTCACACTAAGTTAACAGATTTTTCACTTGTAACCTGCAATGAAAGAGATATCCTACAAAACTCCAAAACATGTTATATCCTAAAAGAGGAAAGATGTAAAAGGAGAGTCAAAATTATCCCGCCGGCTACCTGACTCAGTGCACTTATGATTCAGGGGCTTCAATACATTTCAAACTTCATATAGTTCTAGTGAGCGTGTGTCAACATTGTGCACTCAGATGCTATTTTGTGCAATTCACTTAATAGAAAGTGATATCTAGATGAACCAATGTAAGTAGATGTGTTTATGGAATAAAAGAAACTTACCTTCTTATGTATGCATGCAGATTTAGTAGTCCATTATCCCTTGAGTGAAGCTAAATGGTTTTTTTGATGCTTTTAGAATTCCTTTGGATACAACCATAGGTGATGGTAACAGACGCTTAAATTTTGGTTCTTTATTATGGTCACATAGATTTGTATTTATATGATTCCATTATTTGAAGTTGGTAATTGATAGCTAAAACTATGACCCTTAAGAAAATAAGATGCCCATAAAATAAAACAGGCCCAGAAGAGGCAAGAAAAACACAAAGAGGTCAGGGGTGCCTAGGCGTTGGATTCCTCATTGTGAACTAATGTTTAGATTCAAAAAAGATAAAGAAATGAAGATTAGACTGGGATTTTGGGTGTGGAAGACTAAAGAGGAAATAATAAAGACATAAAATAGGCCAAAGGTAGTTGTTAATTACTAGTTTTCTCACTTATGAATCAATTGAATAGTGGCATGCGATTAGGACCTAAAACTATACCCAAGTACTTGATTTTGTGTCTACATTCTCCCCCACTTTTTCTTATCGAGTAAATAAGTGATAACATAAAGTATATAATAGATGCATAAATGATAACCATGTAGATTGATGGAAAAAGCATGTTGAATAGACAAAAAAAAAGTGTGTAGCAATAAAGATGAAGAGTGGAAGCTAAGGAGGTGAAAGTGACCCTAAGGGTTAAGCTTATGTGTTGTTGTGTGTTGTACCTATTATTATTGTAACTTATTGTTTGCTGATATGGGGCTGCTTCTTGTTGCATATTAAGGGCATACCTTCATAAGAAGAGTGACAGAGTAATCAAAGTCATGTGTTATGAAAAATCTATAAAAGTATGAAAAATATGTAAGAATGCGAAAAGTAGTGAAATGAAATTGTGGACCCGATCCATAAAGAGTGAAAAAGATAGAGAATTGTACTAAAATTTTGATAAAGAGAAAGTTTTTCATTTCGTCTCATGCCAATTGTGAGTTTTTTGGGAGATCTCATGCCATTGAAGAAGAAGTGTAGGGAAACATTTCTAGTGTTATTCTTCATCTTTTTTCTGCTCCAAAATGTATACACTACTGCAGATGGTGTGATCCAGTCTTTCTCAAGTTTGATATTTTTTGATCTAGTTTGATCAAAAGAAAATACAAAAATGGAAATAACATGCATTCTTCTTGCTAGAAGATTGATTTTGTACTGTAAAATTAATTTTAAAATTCCTAAAAGTTGTGTTGATTAGAGAAAAATTGTTTAACTGTCACCTAGTCATAGGTGCCCAAAAAAGGTCAAAAGCACCTAGGAAACCATGTTTGTAGCTAGATGCTAGTGTTTGTGTTATACCAAGGACCCAAGTCATAATTTATGTCCCTTATATAAATGTAGACTATGACATTTCTTTAATGTGTACGTCTAAATTTTTATTGTGTGCCTCTTGTAATGGGTGACTAATTCACATAATAGATGCCCCCCTCATTTGGGGTCCATGCGATGTCACTAGGAGGATGTGGCCAAAAATATGACACTATGATGAATTGATGTGATCTGATGTTGAACTAATACCATTTTAGAGGAGGGAATTTTTTTGGTACAAACGAAGGCTCATGAAAAAAATGGATAGGATACAAGTGTTAGTGAAAACTAGAAAATAGGCATATAGAAGACAATGTGTAAGCTATCAAGCAAGAAAATAATGTAGACCATGAAAAAAAGGTTGTAAAAATGGGACATGACTCACTATGTCACAAGATAATCAAATTCAGAGCGGCCAAAAGAATACAAGCAATGAACATACAGGACATGGGGAAAATCCCACAAAAATGGGAAACAATGAAAAACAATATGAATAAAATCATCAGACAACCATGGTATCAAATAGGTCCTACAAAGTAAATGATGCACATGAATGTCTTGTTATTGTGTTAGAAAGATAAAAATTATGTCAAAATATGTATAGATCGATATGAACTAGTGTGCTATGAATATTAGAAAGTAGTAAATAATTGAAAAATAAAAAAATTAATGTGTACAAATGTAGATTTCCCAGGAGACACGATGGGACTAGTAAGAGGTATAGTGCAAAACATTCTTGTTACATGTAATGATATATGTAATGTTTTCATCCACAACTAGATGGAAAGTGAATGGACATGTATGTATGATAAAGATAATGACATACAATTTATCTAACTATCATAGTAAGAAACGTGTGCATGTGAGTATAATCAAGCAAGAACAATGTGTAATAAAGATAGGCAATATGCAGTGTATGAATGTGAAGGAATTATATATAAGATGAATGTAATAGAAACAGTGTTCCCCCCAAGTATGCATGTATGAATGAGTGAGTCGAGGTTCATTTATAAATTATCTCTCAGCAATCAAGAATGAACCATTGAACAAGAGTGTGTAATTAGGAAATAGTTTGAATTATATGCACTATAATGATATCAACAATGAAACATAAAGTGTAAATGATTTGAAGGTGGTTAGGTATATTTCATGTTTAGACCTTCAACATTTGGGTATGAACTGTGGAACTAAAGTGCGTCATCAAGGAGTGTGTGGTGTGAGAATGTGATCCTATAAATATGTGTCAAAAATACGTCAAGTTTTAAATGTGTTGTGTGTATCATCTGAGGTTCATGAGTGGAGTAATCCCTCGATAGTCATGTGAGAACCATATCATAAAAGTGTGTCATCAGGTAGTGAGTTCATTTCATGCAAAATATTGTTTAAGATGAATTATGTTAAGTGGGTTCTTGAGTGGTTTACCCTCGGGAGTGTCAAGGTGATAAACACTATCTCCAAGCTTGTATGTCATAACATAGGGACCAAGCCAGTTATGTTTAAATTTTCCCTTTAGGGGAGATGCATAATTTTTATGTTTCTAATTTTATTTTAACACAAGATCTCCCACATTGAATTCAAGAGGGGGATTTTTTCTATTATACGCTCTAGTGATGTAAGATTTATATACTCGAAGGTGTTTAAGAGCTTAAACCTGGCTGGCGTCAAGAATTTCAAGATCATGTAGGAGTTTCTTGCGATATTCATTGTCCATTAGTATACCTTTGAGGGAGACCCGTAATGAAGGTAGTTCAAGCTCGAGTGGAATGATGACCTTCATAATTTAAGAAAGGGACAATGGAGTAGCATTATTGGGGGTACACTCACTAGTGTGATAATCTCAGAGAGTATAGATGATCTAGTTATGCCAATCATCATTGTTAGCATCAACATTGTTTTGTAGAATTTTGACAATGGTTTTATTAGTGGCTTCGGATTGACAATTTCGTTGAGGGTAGTAAGGATTAGTGAATGATTATTTAATCTTGAATTTTATGCTTAGTTTTTTAACATCCTTATTTTTGAACGAACATCCACTGTTAGTGATAATAACAAATGGGATGCCAAAACGCTTAATGATGTGAGTAGTATTAAAATGACATATATCGGTCCTGGCAATGTTTCGTAATGGCTCCGCTTTGACCCCTTTTGTCAAATACTCGGTGGAAATGATGATATATTTGTGACCGTTAGTCGATTTAGGATTTATCATGCCGATAATATCAAATCCTCACAAAGAGAAAAGCTATGAAAGCACAATTGGGTGAAGGCCTAAACATGTGCATGTTATAGGTTATCGCGATTTTAGCATTTATCACATATTTTACTGTATTTGAGGAAATCTTGTTCCATGGTTGGCCATTATTATCTCCGGCATGGGAGTTTATGTGAGAAAACCTTGAAATAGAAGCGACCACCGCATAAACTATCATAAACTTGTGATATAGCGGTGGGGATGTAACTCAAGATCAAGTGAACATTGCAGAAGGCTGCCAAATGATATTTTAAATAAGTTCACACCGATAATTGATAGTGTAATCGATGAGCTTCACAGGGTTTAAGGTCATCATGAATGACTTACCAATACAAAAATTTATAAATTGGAGCAAGCCATTCTGGATGATCTTGATTGCGCATGATGTCACAAGATTCGAGAGGTTAAGTATCGATGGATGACTATTTTAAATTTCAGATAATGAATGTGGCATGCTGATTAGTGATGTCCTGGGGTAAAAGCGATGCTACACTGGCCATAACATTTGTATGAAGATTATCATAGCAGGGGGTGGCCGTGAGAGAGTAAGACTCGAATGTACCCAAAATATTCTTAACCAAATTATTATATGGCACTAAATGTGCTTCTTTTGTGTGTTAAGTGTCATTGACTTGGTTAATACTAAGTTTTAAATCGTCATGTATGTAAATATTTCGAATGATTAGTTTACGAGAAGTGACGAGGATGAGGATGATAGATTCGTACTCAGTAATGTTATTTGTGCAGGAGAACCCAAAAAACTATATGCAAAGGGGCGGTGTTCACCGTGAGGAGTAACAAATACTATCCCAGCGCCACCTTAGAGGTGAAATGAGACCCGTAAAAATATATAGTCCAAGTGTATGTATCAATGCAGTAAGAAGTGAATTCGTCACGAAAATAATAAGATATCAGTGGTGCGTGTGATAAAAGAGCATCAACTAATTGATCAGTCATGTTTTGGCCTTTGATTATTTTTTGCAGTATAAAGTTGAATTCGAATTCAGAAAGTAACATGACCCACCGTTTAAGATGGCCCAAAAGATGCATGGGAGATAATAAATAGTGCAAGGGATTGACTTTAGTAATGATGTGGACCTCGTTGTTGAGTAACTAATGTTGCAACTTGTCAGCAACAAAGACTATCTTAGATAGAGTTTTTCAATGTAACTATATTTTCATTCATAAGGGAGTAAAGTTTGACTGATGTAGGAGCATCTCTCCTTGTGACACATTTTGGGTTGAAAAAGGAATTTTTGTGTGAAGGTGTTTTAGGAGGTCTTAGAAGTTATTAATGGTCATTATAAGTCCATGTCATTAAGTCTAAGTGGAGACTAGGTTTCAAAAATTCAAATGCTATGTTTCCTTTCAAATGTAATAATTTGAATTTGTTGTGTGTCTAAGCCATTATTTTCATGTTTAAGGAGTTTTGGTGGTCCTATGTGGTTTTAAAGTCATGTTAAAAAAAAAAAAAATCTTATTATGAATGAAAGGAGCACATGATGTAACTCCATGTTAAAATATGTTTTCAAAGTTAGGACGTGTTTAAGAAGTTATTTAGTGTAAAAGGTGATATTAAAGGAGAGTTCTAGTTCGATGGAGATGCGGGAGAAAGATAAGGAATGACTAATTTGTGTAAGAAAGGAAGGAAAACAAACTTTGGAGAAGATATCTATAGAAGATTAATAAAGAGAAAAGTTTTTTTCCCTCATAAAGGATTACATATTATTTGATTCATTACATTTTTTTTTTATTAAGAAGCTTGATATTTATGTGTTTGTTGGTATAAATAGGCATTGAAATATCTCTTAAAATTTGATAGAAGCCTAAGAAGATGATTGGAAAGGAGGGAAGTCTATACATTTTTCTTAG
Source organism: Taxus chinensis (assembly GCA_019776745.2). NCBI lineage: Eukaryota > Viridiplantae > Streptophyta > Pinopsida > Cupressales > Taxaceae > Taxus > Taxus chinensis. Next base: position 633,665,025 of record CM034154.1, on the reverse strand, counting down.
TCTATGACAATGTAGTTTCAAGCCTTTAAAAGCTAGAGACGAGGATTAGACTTCAATATGAAAAATTAAGACTTATACAATGTGCTAGGCCTTGAAAGTTTTTTACCTAGTTTCTAGAGGGTGTAAGGAGTATGTTTTAGTTAGTTGAAGAGTCATCAGTTGTCTAGAGAAAGCACAAGTTGCATCAATATTGAGCTAGGTTTATGGATGAGATTGTGAGGCTACAAGACATAGTGATAGTCTTGGCAAGAAAAACTGATTATAAGAACTTTGTGCTCTCTAGAGAGGTGTCATATTTTTTATTAAGCTTTAATAATTCCAAAGGAAATAAAATTCCAACAATTTAAAGATGGAAAGTCATCCAATTTGCACAGTTGATGCAAGTTTTCTACATAGTATAGTGAAAAAGTCCAGGTTCCTAATTTGTGCTTGAAAATTTGATTTTTGTAGAATTATTCCAAAAGGAACCTACATTGGGACTTTGCAAGGAGTGGAAAGTCATTAAAGGGTATTAAATAAAGTAATTAGAAAGTGAATTGAGGATTTGAAACAAAATATAGACTTGATTTTTTCTTATGATAGGGTTACTAAAAGAGGTAACAAACATAGAGAGAGAGAGAGAATAGAGAAAAAAGGTGTAAAAAATAATTGAGAAACAAAACATTTCCTACACCATTTAAAGCCTAGTGAGTACTTGAAAGTTTCCTGAACTTGTTCATGGAATCTTATAGTTTGTTCCAACTATTATACTACCAGAAGAATGCCCTTATGAAGCCAAAATTGATAATTTTGTGATATAGAGGTGAATTTGAATGTTTTGATTTACTTGAACAATTTTGATGGATGGATAGGGATGATGTGGTCTTGAGAAATGTGTTGAAATGATTTATTAATACAATTGGGACTTTTTATCTAGAAAATTCATATTTGTTTGAGGATTTCTTGACTAGGAAAGAGTAGTTTTTTTGCAAGTTTGACAAGTTTAAGATATTTGATGGATTCTAATTTAGTGGCATAGTTTTGTTTGTTGATGATCTACATCAACAACTAAATTAGTATGTTCCCTTTTCACATTGATGGTCATCATTTTATCTCAAAATATCCCCTAATGCATAAAACGTGGACGAGATATACAATAAAAAAGGGCCATCAACCATGACAGGGACAAGAATATGAGGATTTAATAAGTAGGATTCTATAATGTGGAATGCATGCTAGAAATGGTTATCCCAAACAAACTTTGTATCTCTTTTCATTAGGTGTGTAAACAGTGGGGGTACTATTACCAAGTTGTGCAATGAACCGACAAATGGATTGAATTTTACCTTGTAGTGAACATAATTGGTGTAAATTATGAAGCATAGGCATGTCAATAATTACTCCAATTTTATTGGTATCAAGCTCAATACCACATTGGGAAATGATGTAACTAAGAATTTTACCAGTTGTCACATCCAAGACACACTTCTTCCAGTTAAGACTACAAACATTATACCTTCATAAGCACTTGAAGAGTATTCAGAGATCTTGCACATGAGTAGAAGTGTTTTTTAATTTAGCCATAATATCATCGATATAGTATTCAAGGATTTTATGAATGTAATCATGGAAATTTGTTTTCATATCTTGTTGATATGTCACCCTAGTGTTTTTAAGTACAAAGGGTATAACTATGTAGTAGTATGTGCGCCACGGTGTAGTAAAAGAAGTGTTTTCCTGATCCGAGGGGTTTCTTTTTATTTTGTTATATATCTGGAAAATAAATCCATGAACATAATAATATTATATCTAGGAGAGGATTCAATGATATCATCGATATTCAGAAATGGAAAACTACACTTAGGATAAGCCTTATTAAGATCGTGAAAATTTGTCCAACAACAGACACCCTCCATCTGGTTTCATAACTAGTGTAATATTATATACCAATTCTAGCTAATCAATGCCACAAATAAAACCAACATCTAAGAGTTGTGGAATTTCTTCCTTTACATATGGTTGTTGGCACGATTCCTAAAATTCCTGAAACCTAAAAGTTTGAAATTTTGAACTTTCGTACTTTTTCAGACATTTCTACTCCATTTTGACACACTTCCTGAGGTATCTAAAACCTCAGAAGTCTAAAATTTGAGAATTTCATTTTTCAGAAATTCAGAAATTTTCAGACTTTCAAGGTTTCGAGTTTCAGACATTTTCCTGTCAATTTTTTCCCTATTTTTCCCCGAAGCGCCAAAAATGCAAAAAACTGAAAACTTGAGCCTTGTCCATTCTTTTCCTCCTGATCTCTAATCTTCTTCGATGTTTTCTCGGTCGTTGATTTTCTGACCTTACATCTCCATTGTTGAGCCCACCTGGAACTCAATTTTTTGTTATCGAATGTGAGCTCAAACGACTGAACCAACCCCCTCCATCATTCCCCCATTACAAGGTCATTTTTGTTCAATTTTACCTGAGGGGAAAAATTGGATAACAATTTGGCAAATTACAGGGTCACCTACTTTTTAGGTGGAAAGATTAGTTGCCTTGAAGTATCCATTAGGCACAGAGTCATGAATTGTAGCCTGATATTGATATTTTTCATGAAACTTCTCCCTGATTGCTTGCACTCTCAATTCTCATAATAAAATCTTTAAGACGAGATTTCTGAGAGTAGAAAATTGTGTTGATGTGAAGCATTCACCTACTTCAGGAATGGATCGTTACAACATTCACTTTTAGAGGCACATTGAACTGCATAATGAAACAACCTAGAGAAACAAAACCTGTGCCAAAGCACTTAGGGAAATTGATACCTAAACTACAAAAAAACAATGTGCATACGCACTTAGAGGAATTAAAACCCTAGACTAATATTTACAGGGTGAAACTTTTCTTTTAGCAGTAATATTTAAGATAGATTCCATTCACTGGAATTTGTAATTCTTCTCCCTCCAAGGTAGACAATTAGAAGGAATTTCTACTTTTATGACTTTTGGCCATGTAGTTCCCACTACAAATGGCATCAATCTTGAAATGCCTACCTGATTTTACCTTATATGTATCCACTTCAGGACTAGGTCCCCTTCCTAAAAATTCCTTTCTCTTGCATTCTTGTCAAACCATATTTTGACTAAGGCCTGATCTTTCTCCATTGTTTGAACTACATGTTCTCTAATTTCTTCCAATTCTATTAGCTCTGCATATCTTTCCTCCATTGGTTCGAACTCAAACAACTCCAACTGCTTCTTTCTTGTAGATCAACTTGTAGGGAGGGTTCCCTACTGACCTCTTTGGTGTGATCCTATCAGCCCATAATGTTGCTTTTAGCTTTGTATGTCATGTACTATGATTTTCTTCTAATGTCCTTCTGATGATTCTTAGAAAATTCTTGTTCGTGGACTCTCCCTACCCATTACCCTATGGGTAATAGTTTGAAGAGGTGTTTGAGTAGATTCCATTCTTAACATCCCATTTTGTGATCTTGGAAGCTAGGAATGCCAATTCGTTATCTGATATGATAGTGGCCAGCATTCCAAACCTAGTCACTATCCCTTCATAGAAGTATAGTATGCTAGTCTCATTCACTTCTTTGAGAGCTACTTCCTCAGTCCATTTGGTCAAATAGTCCATTGCTATGAGAATCCACTTGGGAACTTGGCTTGAGTTTAGATTGATGACCCCAAATAAGTCCAGTCCCCATTACATGAATGGCTGGTCAAATAAAATTCGGCGCAATGGGAGTGCTGCCAGTCTTTCCTTGCCTGTGAAGAATGCACAATTTTTGCACTTTTTTATCCATGTGTAGTAGTCACTAAACACTTTGGGCCAATAATAACCTACCTTCATTATGTTGAGAGCTATTACCCATGGGGTAAAATGACCTCCGACCTCTCCATCATTGAAGTCCTGTAATACCTTTTCAATTTGACATGTTCTAATGCATTTCAGTAGAATATCACTGAAATATTTCCTAAATAAGACACCATCAACAAGAACATATGGAATGGCTTTGTAATCTGAAGTATCTCCTCCTTGCTTTTCTCAAATCTTGAGGGCATAGGAATGTTTGTAGGAAGTGTATCATATTTCGAGTCCAACAAGGGATAGGAACCTTATCATTTTCTTGTTCTTGACTATCTTGTAGTACCAAAACAACTTCATTTTCATCACTAGCATCAACCTGTTGACTCGAGGATAGATGCTCACATAGTCCTTTTCCTAGGACCAGCTTAGCGACCTTAATTTTAATGTCATACTCCATGACATGAGTGATCCATTCTACACGTTTCTCATTCATATCTTTGTTCAAAAGGAAGTCCTTGACTCCCACATGAGATAATAACAATTGGATATTGTTATTTGAAACTAGGTTCTTGAACTTCTTCAAACTTCTCATCACTATAAGGAAATGTTTCTCAATGAAGGATTATCTCACTTCATAGTCCTCCAAACTTTGACTGAATAAGGAAACTAGTTATTCAAATCCCTCTTTGGTTTGTTTCACTAGGATTGCAAAAAAAAATTTCCCTGCCACAAAAGGCATAAAGCATGAAGTCCTTAGATAAGTCTGGATTAACGAGAGTTGGAGATTGGGATATGGATTCTTTGATGGCTTAAAAGTTTTCTTTTCCCTTAGTTTTCCACCTAAATGCCACGCTCTTCTTCAACATTAGTGTTATTGGCTTCGCAAGAGTGGAAAAATTTGGCACAAACCTATAGACAAAATTGATTCTTCCTAGAAATCTCTGAAGAGCCTTCTTATGACTTGGCAAGGGCAATGCCCGAATCGCTTCAAATATTTCTGGATCGACATCAATCCTTCCTTTGACACAATATGTCATAGGATATTTTCTTTCTGAGCCTAGAATATGGATGTTTTGGCATTTAATGGTACCGTAAATATCCTACATCTTTGAAATACCTATCTCAGACAAAAAGGTGATCTACTACATTTTTAGACAACACAGTGATATCATCAAGATATACCAGTACTATTTTGTTGATCAACCCCCTGAATTCCATGTCTGTTGCTACTTAGAAAGTGGCTCTGGCACTAGACAATCTAAATGGCATCTTCCTATAGGCATAGGAGCCCCACTTAGTGGGAAAATCCATTTTGAACTAGTCAGTCTTCTTTTACCATTATCTGATTATACCCCAAGTAGCCATCGAGTAGGAAAAATATTTCTAAGCGAGGTACCACTTACAAGATTTGTTCCATTGAAGGGAGTGGATAGTGGTATTTATGGGATGCTCTGTTCAGGTCTCGAAAGTCCACGCATAACCTGATTTCCCCATTCTTATTCCTAACCCGAATCAAGTTGGCAACCTAGCTCGAGCACTTGATTGGAAATATAATGGTTACCTGTATTAGATTTTTTATATCTTTCTTCATAAGAGGCTCAATGTGATGGTTGATTGGTCTTTGTTTTTTCCCTGATGGGTTTAGCATCTGGGTCTAGTTCAATTGTATGTTGGGCCAAATTCGGATTGAATCCTCATAGGTCCTCATAGCTCCAAGCGAAGACATCTAGAAACTCTTGGGAAAGTTACATGAATTCATATCTTTCGTGTTCATTGGCCACTTTTACAATTTGGAGTGTTTTTCCCTCTCCAACCGAGATTGTCTCTGAATACTCTCCCTTGACCTTAATGTTTTCTTTCTCTTTACAAAATTGGCCATTAGGATTAAATATTGACTCCAGTGTCACTAAAACTTTGGGAATCTTGTTTGTCTATAGCTGCACTACTTGATCCCCATACTACTACTCCAATTTATCTTGATTCCTATATGAGAATTCAGCCTCTTCTTGCAACAAATTAACAATATGTGGATCGTTCTCAAACACATGCCAGATTGTGTTATTATCTGACACTATTGGCCTTACAATCACATGGCTACATGGTTGTGTTTTGTCTCTTTTGATACTGTCAACCACATCAAATGTTTCTCTAACTGCTGCCAGCCTATCTACAACTTCATTCTTCTTCCTGGGTATGGACACAATGTTGAAAGATTTAATGTCTTCAATTAGGTCCCATACCTTGTTTTTGTAGATCTTGACTAGGTCCTTATTTCTAGCATGTTTCCCCCTGACTTGATTAACGATTAGCTCACTATCACCAAATACTTGCAAATTCTTTATGCCTCTTTTCCCAGGCCAATGAACTCCATGAACCAACGCCTCATATTCAGCTGTGTTATTTGAACACACAAGTTGAAAGTTGAATAATACTTTATGTTTTGTGGTGGAACCAACACTGCACCTCCTCCAACACCACGTTTTCTTTTTGAACCATTGAAAAATAGTTTCCAAAATTCATTTTCATCCTTAGTTTCTGGCTTGGTGATATTACGGATGTGTAATTTTTGTTCATGTACACAATATACAGCCAATTTAGACTCTTCAATTTCCTTATATGGGTTGAATGCATGCCTTTTGTTTGCCCATTCATCTAGAGTTAAATATGGGATTCCCTGAACCTTAGTTCTAATTTATAGATCATTTGAACATTCTTCTTGATTAAAGGCTGAGCAATTTTCATTGATTGGGTTTGGCACATGGGGCTCAATGTGAAAGTTTACAATTGGCTCAGATTTGATGGTTTCCTTGGCTCCATACCTTGTTTTGAATAGCATGTGTGACCAATCTACTGATATATATCCACCAATTTTTTTAATGAATTCTCTTAATATATATAACACAAAGAGTGGTGGAAGGTCAATTACCGACACATCTTGCAAGATTGTGACATTTTGATAAGCATATAGTGTTAGGCTTAACCCCTTGATAACCCCAACCATTCCTACTATTATACCATCTAGTTACACTATTACTTTCAACACTTACTCATATTTTAGAACCAATTGATCTGCTATTTGTTTAGCCATCATTGAGCTACTTGTACCTGAATCGATCATGTAATTATGTACCAAGTGGTTCTTAACAATCAATGACACATAGAATGATGGAGGCTTCAAATTTTTGCATGGTTGAACATAACCTTGTTGCACTGCAATAGTGAGAACTTTCTCATGACTTTGGTTTGATCTATGAGAGGTAGACCAATTGGCCATTATAGCTTGCAACAAATCTCATTGTCCTAGGATTTCCAGTGACACCCACATGGAAATTCACATGTGTTTTCTTCATTTTATTGATGATGTTGAAAGGGAATTAATTATCCTTTTGTTGTCCCGTACTTGGCACAACCTTTTCTGCATCTTGAACAAGCACATGTGCTGCTACAACAGGTGCCTTAGGCTGATTTTGTAATTTCAAGGCTGCATTTGGTCTACTAACCCTTTGTTGTGTAGGAGTGGGATGAGAAACAACTGGATTAAATGAATTTCCTTCCTCTATGTTCCTCTTCTTTGAATGTGTGTTGGCAATCATGCCTTGAAAAGGTTGTTGGTTAATTCCATAAAAGTATTTTATTTTCTAATTAACCAACGTGGTTTCTGTTGGAGGTGCCTCTAGCTATGTTTAATACTGTTGATTTCCCTCTTGAATTTATTCTTGAGACACAGCAATGGTCTATACCATCAAGTCCTGGTTTAGTGCACCATTGAAACACTTTGATTTATTGTGAGGTAGATTATAGGTGTGACACCAGTCATACTCATGTGCCATGTTGTTTTGTACTATAGCAAAGGCCCTCAATGTTGAAGCTATGTTTGGATCATATGGTTGTAATGATATGGAAGCTTGAGGTTGTCCTTGGTTTGAGTTTTGATTTGTAGCCTAAACTGGTGGTCTATATTGTTGGTATGAGGGGCCTAGATTGATACTGATTCTGAGGTTGATACGACATAGAACTCTGACCTTGTTTTCTCTTGATACTTACTAGCTCATTTCCTAAGTTCTGTAGTTATTTCATAACCTCCTATAACTCCTTTGAAGTACTAGAAATATTTAATGCTTCATTATTGCTTTGATTTCTAGGGGCTGGAATGGGATTCAATTCTGGCATTTGAATAGCTATACGAGCTCTCATGTCTAGATAGAGAGGCTTTCGTGGCCTTGGTGCTAGCTTACTGACATAAATCAATAGTTTTCATCTATAATAGAAATATTATAGGATCTGGGTAAGGTTATACCTCCCATAGATTGGATCATCATGGCTATATATGAATTTATAACCTTAAAGAAATAGAAGAATGCTCCTTCGGTAGTTGGTCTAACAACTACCGAAATCCTGTGCCATGTTGGCTAGAATCTGAAACTGAAATCGGTCAACTGTTTATTAGGAGCCCTCTTGATTGTTGTCAATTGTTATAATAAATAAAAATTATCCCCCTTTTCCCAAAATTGATTATGAAGGGTTGTGCACTAATGGTAAAAATTCGGAATAGACCCTATTGTTAGGCTTGGAAACCATTGAAAATATTTACCATTAAAATATGAAGCTAACAACTTGACCACAATATCCATTTCATTGATTTCATGAATTGCACAGACATTTGCAATGTCCTGGATGTGGTCGATTGGAGTCATCTAGTTGTTTCAAGTGAAATATGGGATGTTCTTCAATGTCGCAATTAGAACTACATTTTTAGCATTTAGGGAAAGTGGACTACTTCCCGTGAATTTGACATATGGATTGAGTTGTGCCATCCTATATGGTCAGAGAACTCTCAATGATTGAAGGAAATGTCTACCAAGTGGAGGCGTAGAGTAAGTCCTGTTAGGTGGATATGGTGATCTTTGTGGTCTTCTTCCTCTCCTTCCTCTTCCTGGTGATGATTGCAAGTAGACAAATAATCCCTCGTCTCAAGTATTAGACCTAGTTCAAATTATTCTCATGTACTTGGGAAACCTTTGCTCCTACATCGCTGAATTCTATCCCTTTGAAGTCGTTAGATTTTTTGGGGAAATGATCCTTTAAAGGCTAATTTTGCCAAGTTACACACCAAACTCGATAGAATAAAAATAAAAACCTTGAAGGACCTGTGTATTTGAGATTCTGGAGGTCGAAAATTGATTTGAAATTATAGTCTCAAAAACCTTAAAATACAAGACTTCGGAAAGTTCAAACACCTGAAACCTTAAATTTGGAAGTCTAAAAAATCCCAAAATCCTAAAACTTGAAATTCAAAAAACTTAAAAATTTCAAAAATCAAAATCACAAAAAACGAAAAGTACCCTTTTTAAGATTAGCCCTCTATCAACTGGTGAAATTTGGACTTTTTTTTAGCAACTTAAGCCCCTAAAAATTGATTTCGGAGTTCATCCTGAGAGGTGAAAAGTCCAAAATTTGAGAAATTGTAATTTCTAAGTCTAAATTTGATGAAAATTTCTTCAAAGATTGTAGAATGACCTCTTGGTCCAACCGGGCATGAAAAATCTATTGATGCATAATCATAGCACCCCTGAATGTCTGCAACTCGATGGGTTTAGACCCTCAGAGTGATTTTATAACATGGAGCTTCTCCCAAAGTGTTGGACTTTGTGAATCGAAAGATATCTCTGGATTAAGGCTAGTTCCTATTCCTCTTTTCAGGTGCACACATACAATTTGTAGAGGATCTACTATAAAATCTACTCTAACTTGCAAAGGAGACATGGTTGAGAATATGCATGAAAATAAACCTAAAATAACAAAGGTGATGCACCAAAGGAATGTTGAACACATGATTTAACATTAAACACAAACCGTAGGAATGCAATACAACCACTATGCATAGATAACCAAGATTACAATGAGATATCAGGAAGATGTAATGAACATAAGAGAGTGTTGAAATCATCAAAGACTTATTTTTTTCCCTAAGGATTTGATACAATCCATTACAATAGCCAAGAGGCACAAACTTGCATTACACTTTGAAATGTTGAAATCCACAAATTCTCTTGCAAACAAGAGAATAAGGGAGGGTGCAAAGCCAAAATGTCAAACCTTTAGAAAATTGTCCCTGCTTACAATATATAGGAAGAATGAGAGAATGAGATGAGAAGAATTTGAAATCTTACTCCAACCACCAAAGAAATGCTTTTAGTTCAACTGCAACAATGATGGGTTCTACCACAAAACCTATGCCTCCATGTGTTGTTCCTTGTTGGGCAAGAAAGGAATCCCATACTTCATTAATGGTGGTATGTGAGAAACATGAGACACCTAAAAAATGGTGGACTATATTTTTCATTTTTAAGAATTGAGTCCCACACCATTAAAATATCAAGTCATAGTTGAGTAGTAGACATTGAGAGATTTAAAAAAAGTCCTCTCTTGCTCAAATCTAAGCTCTCAGTCAAAATTTATGACCATCTGAAGCTCAAGGTACCATTCTACAAAAATGGCAGGCTGGGAGTTCCGAAACACTAAAAGTCAAAAATGCATGCAACCTCTGAAATCCTGAAATTTAGAATTTTAGAAATTTTCATTTTGGACAAAAAAACACTATTCATATGCCAAATTGCTCTAAGAGTTCTGAAAGTTTGAAACCCGAAAACCTAAAAGTCCAAAATTTTAGACATTCAAAATTCAGGATTTTAGACATTTTCTAGACCTTTTTGCATTTTGGGGATTCAAGACTTCCAAAACTATGAAGTTTAAATCCATAAAAGTCTAAACTCTGAAAGTCTAAAATTTCAGACTTTGGGATTTCAGACTTTTTGCTTGCCTTTATCTTCTTTGGGATGATTCCCAAAAGTCCTAAAACCTCAAAAACCTGAAACTCCAAAATTTTAGACATTTCCGCTCCATTTTGGCATGCTTCTCGAGGTCTCCGAAACCCCGAAAGCAAGAAATTTTGGACTTTTAGGTTTCAAAAATTTGGAATTTTTGGCTCCATTTTACAACTTCGTGCTTGAGATTTCCGAAGTCACTAAACCTGAAAGTTTAAAATTTTAGACTTTCGGGGTTTCAAGTTTCATACATATTCCTATCATTTTTTGCCATGTTTTTCTTGAAGCACCAAACATTTAAAAAATTGAAAACTTGATCCTTTTGCATTTTTTTCCTTCTTATCTCTAATCTTCTTCAACGTTTCCTCAACCATTGATTTTAGACCTTGTATCTCGATTGTTGAGCCCTCCTGGAACTTGCTCTTTTGGGATCGAATGCGAGCTCACAAGACTAAACCAACCCCTCCATTGTTCCCTCATTGCAATGCGATTTTTCTTCAATTTTGCTTAAGGGGAAAAATTGGATAATAGCTATTCCAAGCCTTTTTTTGTGAATGCATTGACAACTCTCTCTCAGCTAAATCTCCACTCTTAAGTCCTTATAGCATTATTGTACTTTTTGTACTTGTAGCTCTACCTCACTGAAAATACATGTACCTTACACACTTAAAAGAAATAGTTAGAAAAATTGAAGGCCATATGATTTTCTTTTCATGTTTATTTCTTCTTGTCACATGCTGAAATTGATATTCTACTCTTTTATTCTTTTTAAGTTTGTGTAATTCTGATTTCATGTTCAATTTTATGAAAGTTCATTTATCTAAATCTATGAATACAAGAGAACAATGAAATATGGAGCTCTAAAAGACTTTTCGTTTTCTCTTCAGGTACCTCCCCATAAATAAAATGAGAGCCAGAAGAGGAAGCTAAAACAAAGGACTATAGGGAAAATCCATCCAATCATGGAATGATGGATTTCCTATTTCCTTTTCTACATAGCTTTAAATACATGTGCTTTCATTTCATGCACATACTTTTAAGAGTTATTCCTAGGACTTGTGTGGGTTCATTGTACTGTTATTCCTTGTGAATAAATGAAACTATTTTCATGTAATGAGTTGTATGTACTTCTTCTTTCTGTAGTTTCTCAAATTGAATGCATAATAAATAAAATTGTACAACTCATTACATAAATAATTATCTTAATTATGGGAATAAATTAAATTCAATCCTACCTTTTCATTCCCATTGAAAATGCATAGTTGTTTGTAAAATTGTACCTTCCCATGCTTCAAATCATCATATGAGATTTTTGTTTTAGAACATAATACTTCACATATTTTATCTTTACCACCTTTACCAAGGCCTTATAGTACTATTCCATGGCTACTGCATTGTCTTGTTGAAGATGAAACATCTAAGAGGCAATATACTCAAGGTGGTTCCTTCTGGGACAATACTTTCAGTTCTTACTTTGATGCATAACATCTTGATCTGGTCCACAAACAAGAAATCAAAATTTTTATCCCCTTCAGATATAACTGCTCAAAGCATAGTCATACTTCTAACCTGTGTAATATGAGAAACTTAAAATTTTTGAGTTGACCTTTCGTACAGGGTGAAAAAAAATTCAACTATACCTGCACCAATGTTTGATCCCTACCATCACATACCCTCAAAACAAGGTCAAAACAACAAATATATATATATATATATATATATATAATTTGGTTATTTTGTAGCTTTGGACCCATGGTGACCGTTCTCGACGAGAGAATAGTCAAAATGACCATTACAAGATCGTGATCATGCCTCCACAAGCGAGACATCAGATTGCGTGGTCTAAGGTTACTTTTCCTCACTTGTTTGTTTTGAAACCTAAAATAAAAAGTGTTAAAATATTTGTCTAGGAGGGGAAATTTTTGAAACTACTTGTTCTAAACTAGTCTTTAGAGGGGACACCCATAGGGTAGTCTTTTATTTCATCCAAAATGGTCATTTTTTGTGTTTTTAATGAGATTTTAAGGGCTAGGTAACCATACCGCAAAAAAATTCAAACCAATACCCTTAGAAGGGTAGAGGTTATAGGATCACCACCATGGTAGGGCGGCAGCTACAAAATTTCTACCCTGGTAAGATGGTAATCGTAAATCCACCGCTTTGTATAGGGTAGAGGTTTTGAACAAATTGTAAAAATACTATTGTTAAGAATAATTTTTCTTTTGAATTTTTGTTTTTTATGATGTTTTTGATGAGATTTCCTATTGAAACATATTATTGACTCACTCTTTTTATTTTTTTAGTGGATGTAGACTAAGGAAGAGTACATCTATTTGATTCCTGAGTGGGATTTGAACTTCCTCTAGGAGATCCCTGATAAGCTGACTCAAGGTGAGGTTGATAGATTGTATAAAGAGGGCATATGGAGGATTACACGGGTGCCCCATGTTACTTCTATTATTCATGTACTATGTGATCTATTCTCTGTATGGAATGCAGACTGGAACACTTTCTAGCTTCTTAGTATCAGGGGTGAGTGGACTATTACATTGGAGGATGCGTACAGGATACTTGGTCTTCCTATACTTCAGAGGAGATTGAATATTCAGACAACATGGTCTAAAGCCAGGAGGAGTTTGTGGGATAGTTATGTGGATGATTTCGTGGTGTCAGTAGGCACCAAAAAGGGTATGAGGATCCTATCTATTACCACCTCTCCTATCCCCACTATTCGCTAGGCCATCATGGGTATTTTGGCTTCATAGTTGATAGGGGACAAGGGTGTGACATGTTATTATTTATTGGGCTTCCATTATTACTTAGATTGAGGAACACAGATGCACTTATGAATGGGGAAAAGATATCCTTGGGACCACATAACACGATTTTTAGCATGTAGTCTGATTACAATGATAGTCTCTTACTCACCCTACACTCGTGATGAGTTTGGTTTATGACCGCATTATCCCCCATGAGAGACGAGTGGGAGTAGATGATTTTGGGGCTGTTAGGGTTGTCAGATGGACGATGATGTCATTACTAAGAGGGCCACATCATCCATTAGATTTATTGACTGCTGCAAATGTTTTTGCTACTCCTTACTAGGATATGGTAGGAGTCTAGGGGCAGGACGGGACTATAGTGACATATTTTTCCACTACTTTTCAATTATTGGATAGGACAGGGAAGGTGGAGACTCATGCATTTGATTGAGTGGCTCAAAAAAAATTCCTTCCTTTCATTGATATGTTGCCTCCTATATCACCTACATATAGGAGTGTATGGGAGGCTCAAGACATCCCTAGAGGAGATGTTTATTGGATTGTAGCAACTACAAATGTACCTATTATAGTTATACATGTTGTTCATGCTCGACGTATAGTTATTTCCATTCCTACACCTTTATTTCAGGTCTATGTTGCATTGTATCACAACGGGGAAAATGATATACTTATATATATATGATCTGATAGTGAGGAAGAGATAAGTGACGATATTGGAGAGGAGTTTGGTTATGAGGAGGATGGAGAGGAGACCGGGGATGACTCATATGGTGAGGAGTTGGGTAGTGAGACTGGCGAGCAAATTCACATGGAGGAGGAGGAGAATGACCCAGAGTGGATGAAGACTATGAAGAGATCAAAAAATTAGAAAGAGGAGGTGGATGGCGAGAGGGATACATTAGTTTATGAGGATCCACTCCCTCATGAGGGAGAGGGAGATGAGGAGTTTGTGCTGAGATAATGCATCACCTCTTAATTTGGAGAGGCACAACAGGCACTATTAGTAGAAAGAATTGTTGCACCTTTCAATCCTACATAGATGCATGGAAATGCAAGTATGTAAATACCCTTATCTTAACTCTATGAGTTATAAGTGTTATTTGTTACACCTAGTATCTTTTATTTTTCTAACTTGTTAGTTTTTCTTTGTTTTGTAGTGACCACTCAGGGCTAGCAAGATTTTATTCATTAGGTCTGGATAAACACCCTTCTGATCCCTTTAGGTAAATATTGATCTGATTTAACTGAGGACATAGGAAAAATATTATGGGCCATCTGATACACTATCATATTTGCACGTGTTTGGAGGGAAGTAGAGGTCATCAATTCTCTCCACACTCAGGTTTCTACATATGATACAACCAAGAGATTGATGAGGTGGAGCCATTCTCGTAGTGAGACGACAACCAACATCTTCCGTCATGATCATTCACAAAATTTAGTTCACTCTCGACATTAGACCCTCAATAGGAGTCCTGGACACAGCCATGTGTTGTCCTAGGGATATCATAGGGATTGATAGGCTCTTGAGACTTTATTGCATAATTGCCATTTTACGAGGCACATATATGACGTTTTTCTATTTTGAGGCTCATTGTGATAATTTTGAACATTCCTAGTGCATGATGGAATTGTACTTGAACTTGAATTATTATGATATATATACAAACTATTCTTTTTGGATGGGTTATTCTTTGTATTCAGATTTGACTTATCTTTTGGTTTGATTCACCTGTGTACTCTAGATGCATATAATTTCTGATTTTATATGATTTTTAGATTATACGCAATGGATGATGAGTGATAATAGAATGATTTTATATTTTTTGTTTTGTAATGCCAATATATGATGATTATGTAGATAAGTTGTAATGTTGAACTTTATCTTTTCAAGAAATGTTTAGTACTTGTTTTTGTTTTGGCAATATCTAATGAATGATGGTACGAGAATAAGAAGAATTCTCTCTACTCCTAACCCCATGCAACTAGTAAAATGTGAGGGCTCAACAACGAGATCTAGGAAGGATGTGAATATTTTGGTTTTGATAGATATGAAGACGATGAGAGAAAGATAAGGTTTTGACATAAACCTAATTGACAACCCATAACTTAACCCTACATACAACTCACTACATAGCCTAATTGTGATTTCTAGCAAGTTTACCTAGAATTTGATCTAAAAATGTGCTTTACATTTACACGATCTGGTTTTAATGTTTTGATTCTCCTTTGGGACATGTATATCTAAATTAATTTTTCTTGGGATTTTAAGATTTTCAAAGTACATTTATTAGATTAAATTACTTTATCTTATTGATTTATTTATACATACCTCCTATAACTTTCCCTATACTAATAATAGGAATCATGGGATTATCATCAAGGAAAAGGCATAGGTGAGTAAGGTTAGACCCTTCCTTTCCCAACCTCATACTACTAGTAAGAAGCACAGACTTAGTACCAAAAGTTGGTAGGGGAACGAAGTGTATAAATGAAAAGTTTTTATTTCATTTTAGCTTGAGATATATACTTTTTATTTTTCTTTTGAGCTTTAACCTATGCTTTTGGAAGGGAAATATTTCCCCTAGCCTTAACCCTACACAACCAATAAGATGTGAAAGCTCAACACCGAAGGTTAAGATAGCTAAACAAGTATTCCGAGTGACGTTGTTTCGAATGTTTTGTACCAAATATTAGTTTCAAGGGAAAGATATGACATCCTGAAGATTCTTGAATTGACTATGAGCAAGAACAACCATGCTAGAAAAAAATCTATAGGAAAGACCAAGTATGTAGGCCTTGGTAGAATTAGTGTCATAATTTCATCTTGTCTTGTTGAACAAATGAAGTGATATAGAAGTGTTGATGTATGATTGAAGAGTTATGATTTCAAAAGCTGCCAATGTATTGTAAAAGATTTTGAAAGTTACTTGAAAAGAAGTTCCTTGATCACAAAATTTTATAGAAGGACCTAATAGATGAAAGTAAAATTTAGATGCCACTAATTTACATATCGAAATGTTGATGGATCATGTGTAGTATCTTTTTAGGTGAAGATATTTGAAGGATTAACTAAATTCCCCACCCTCTATTGTATAAAGGTCATATACACCATTTTAGTAGTCTTGTGTGACTCGATATGAACCCAACCACTTGGGCCTAAACTTCTTTCATCGGTATTTTCATCTATTCAGTTTTTGAGTATCAATACTAGATCTCCCTCACATATTTCACACTCATAGACTTTCCTATTATACTGCCAAGTCATTCAGTTAGCGTAAACACTATGTCAATCTTCATCATTGATCCTAGTTTTTTCAAGGAATTCTACTTGAGAGAGTCGTGTCTCTTGATATCCTTCTTCTCCTATAATTCCTTGTAGTGAGATACAAATCCTAGGTATTTCAACATAAATAAGTAAAAGTTCTTACACACCAAATACCAAAGAAAAGGAGGATGCCCCCGTCTTTGTTCTTAATGTTGTTTGATAGGCCAAAAAGGTCAGAAAGAGATTTAAGTTCCAATATCGTTTATTCTCCTTGATAATTTTTAGGATAATGGACTTTAACATCTTGTTTGTAGCCTCATCCTATCCATTTTCCCAAGGATAATAGAGAGAAGACGTATGGTGATTTATTTTGAAATTTTTAGATAGTTCCCGCATTTCTTCATTTTTGAAATACATTCCATTATTAGAGATAATGACTTGTGGGACCTCATACCTATAAATGATTTAGTTCAAAATGATCTTATTGATTATGCATTAAGGTATGGTAGTAAGAGGCATGGCCTCTACCCACTTAGTAAAGTATTTTGTTTCCATGATTATGAAGTTATGGCCATTTTTTGATGAGGGAGAGAACTTCCCAATCAAATGTAGGCCCCACGTGGAAAAGGGTCATGGTGTTAACATTGGTTGTAGAGCCTGTGTTGGTATGTGGATTTCGTGGGAGAACTCTTGACATTTATGACACCTTCGCACAAACTCTACTACATCATGTTTTAATGTCAGCTAGAAAAAGCCCTTCCAATGTATTTTCTATGAATTAGCATGGCCATTGAAGTGACCTCCACATAATACACTATGAGATTTATAAAGAATATTCTCAAATTCTTCTTCATCAACATATATTTGCAACATTCCATTGAAATATCTATGATAGAGAATTTGTTCTATGACCATGTATTTAATGGCTAGGATGCGTAACCATCTTCTTTTTCATGAACTCGCCCCCTCTGGATACGTATTGTCCATAATAAAATTAATGATATATGAATACAATGGACACTCAGAGACGGGAGGATTGGTTTCAAAAAAATATACACATTCATCAGGGAAGTACAAATCAACTAGATTTCCTCCATCTAATGGGTTATAAGCTAGCTAGTCTACGATGATTTGTCCTTTGAAAGACTTCTAATAAACAAAAGTTATCTTGAAATTTCCCATTAGAGTTATTAAATGTCCAAATTTATTAAATAATAACCCTTGTGTTGAAACATCGACAAATGATCTATCTTGACGATAACTCTCGTTTCTTGGTTAAGTATGTAGTTTATTAACCTTTTAGTTGCAAGCACTATGGAAAGGCATTATTTCTCTACAAGAGTATAATGTTTCTCATAGTTGAGCACCATTCGACTGATAAAGTAGACCTAATGGTCTTATTTATTATCATCCTCTTGAGATATCATGCAATACAATGAGACATTCTGTAACCTATGAATATTGAATTAAGGGGCAATCCAAATCAAATGCCTCGTTGCACTCTTCCATCCAAATGCTACAAAAATCCTTCTGGAAAAAAATGTTTATCAGATGAATTGTGAAGGTTAGGTAAGAAATAAACCTTTGGATTGTACAAAGCTTTCCAAGGAAATATCTAATACTAGACTCATATGTTGGTGGGATAATTTTCAATAATGCTTGGATTTTAGTTGGATCTACATCAATCCCTCATAAGGAGATCATGCATCCCAGTAACTTACCTCAAGTCATACAGAACACACATTTTTTTTTATTTAACATAACTCCATATTCGATAATACTGGAGAGGATGATGTGAAGAAATTCAAGGTGAGAGCAGTGGTTTTTGGCCTTATTCAGAACATCATCAACATAGGATTATACAATCTTATGAGTAATATCATGGAATATGTAAGTCATTTCTTGTTGGTATGTGGCACCACAAATCTTGAGACCGAACGACATGATGGTGTAACAGTAGGTTCCCAAAGGAGTGATAAAATGTGGTTTTTGTATGATCTTCCTTGGATATTCTAATTTTTTTATATCCAAAAAACCCATCCATAAGGGACAAAAACTCATAACTAGTTATTGTGTCAACAATAACATTAATCGATGGCAGTGTGAAATCATCCTTGGGACATGCTTTGTTAATATCATGAAAGTTGATTTAAATGCATATTTTTCCAATATTATTGAGAATGGGGATGATGTTAGATACCCATTATAAGTAGTCAAATATTTTAATGAACCCCACTTGTAGGAGTTTCATAACTTCTTCCTGAACCATGAGAGACACCTTTGGCTTCATGGGCCTCAACTTCTACTTAATCATTTTAGCATCTGGCATAGTGATGATATTATGACCTGAAATGTGCGGAGAAATTCCTCTCATTTCCTTATAGAGAAACACAAAATATTTCAAATTTTTATTAACAATTGGAATGTGTATTTCTATCTCCTTTGGAATTAGAGAATACCCTAGCTTCAAAAAATTTAGTTCCCCTCCGTCCCATTGTTGATATCAATAGTTCCTTTGATCAAAGATGTGTTACCCTCTTCAAATGTAGGCAATGATGGAGGTAGCTCTAATCCCCCCTCCTATTCCACTTTATAGACATGAATACATCCTGTGGAGGGAGGTTCTATTGTGGGATCGTAAAAGTAGGAGGAAGAGTGTGGGATGAGAGAAAATCCAATCTTATGGTGGGTGAGATGTAAATCCATGTAAGTGTTTAAGTATCATAGGATTGCTTCACCATTCTCAACATAGTATAGGGTGATGGGCATATTCTCATCTTCTACATATGCCAAAATTGGAGTTGTTGGCACTTTGCAAACCAAGACTATAAAACTTATATCTATTAATTCTTTTCTCAGAGTAAAGCGAGAAGCAATAGTTTCTATAGATTCAGCAAGGAGGTTTTCTCTCAAGGTAGAACTTTAATTAAAATAAAGTAAAAATCCTTTCTTAATTCTAGGAAGAAATTCTTATAGAGTTGGAGGTGTTCAGCGCTAGTCTCATATACCTCAGACACTTGATTTTTAACTAATTTTGAATCACCTAGCACCCTAATGTTACAAGCACCCATCTTATTGGCTACTATGAGACCAAGAAGGATAACATCATATATTTCTCTATTTTCCATACCTAAAAATCTATTTTGAAAGAAAAAGGGATGACCTTGCCCTCTGGAGAAGTCAGGAACACACTTGCGCCTGCACCATAGCAGAATTTTCTTTGTCGAAGTGGAGATTCCAATTTTTTTTTTTTGGGATATTGAAGTTGGATCATTATTTGTATCTTCTTCTTTAGCCTCTGAAACTTCCACCATACAGATTGCATCAGCTGGAAGAACGCCAAGTCCCAGGTCATGTCCTATACCCATAGAATAAAATGGAATGATAATTAGTGAAGAACTATCCAATATCTTGACAATATTTGTTGTAGTTTATGTTGATATTGTTTCTACAATAGTATTTTTATCCTTTACAGCGGGAACTCCTTCAATTAAACCCATAGTTATAGCTCTATTGTGGGAACCAAATTTTAGTTAGGAAGTGAGTCATTTGGTTTATTTAATTGGTTTGTTGGGAGCTCTAACTAAGAATGCACCCCCAGTTTCTTTTTCATATATTCTAGGTGTATGTTGAAAGGCTTTGGGTCACCTTGTGTGATGAATAATTTCCGCAAGTGTAAGAATATTACTTCTCAGAAAAAATTGGGGGGAATAACCTTCATGCGGTATATCCAAGGATGCCTAGGAATCATATTATATTTTGCTTCCTGATCGATAACATAAAATTCCATGAGAACCATCCTGGGCCCTAGGGTGACTGAAATCTCTATGGTTCTAATTGATGTTCCCTTGAGGCTATTGTAACCCATAAACATTTTTCTCATTGAAGAAAAATTAATTTATCCATAACCTAACTTCTGGAGAAAATAAAAGGGGACAATGTTAACAGCTTCCCCATCGTAAATCATCACATTCTTTACATAGTTATTATATATCAAGATCTGTAATTACATATCCGAATCACCTCTATGTGTTATTTCCACATTTGTAGAAATCTTACTGATGTCGAACAAAAATCTATCATCTCTATCAGGCTACCTAGGAGGATAGCCATCGAATTTATATGGTTCTTCTATGCCTCTAGAGGAGGAGTGACATTGATTAGGTGTCCAAGTCCCAATGCTTCTAAAAAGAAGCTCTATGAGATGGAGAGTTCTTCAACAAATCTAAGAAGGAGATGTCAAAAAATGTCTTGGTCAAATCATTAATGAATCGATAAGCCCCCATCTAATATTGACATGTAAATAGGTATCAATTGCAATGAATAATTTTGATTTCTTGTGGCAGCATTAACTTGTGGTTCATTTTCTAAACACTTCAATCCCATAATCTTTGTTTGTTGGTGACTGTCCAAAGGAGGTGACACTAGAGGTTTTGATGACATTGAGGCTTCATGACCATTTTTCCCCTATTGAGATACCTTTTTTTGAACCATTGGGATCTAATTTACCCATCTCTAGTGCACGTAGGGAGAGGATCACTAAAGATCCTAAGAGGTATGTAAGTCTTTTTAGTAGGTGTTGTTGGATTTTCCAAAAACATGTCAACGAAGAGTTGTCTTTGGTCTTCTGGAAAATCTTGAAAAAACATGTTACAATAATAGAATGTTCTTACATCATGCCCTTAGACCTTTTGGAAACCACAGTACAAGTTGGGAATCATAATCGTGAGGTCTTTGGTTTGTATTCTAATTGTTTTAATTAAAGTTTGGGTCCCCATTGCCCTTAATTTTGAACTTGGTTTGAGTACCTGTTTAGAATATTGGCTAGGGCCTCGGGCCTGCATTTGTTGAACTTATTTTAATTTTTTGTTGTTGTTGTTTCTCTTGAGGATGATTGAATTCCCACAACATTAATTGTAGGCATAAAATTGTTATTTCTTCAGTTATTGCCATTTACGTTGTTGTTAGTAGTGTTTTCATTGGGGGTGCTAACAACAGCTTATTTCTTCTCCTCGGTAACATATTTAGTTGTAACCCCCATGATTCTTGTTAAGCACCTTTAGTTCCTGATTATATTTTGTGTAATTATGGTAACCTAAGTTACCTTGGTTAGGATTGATAAGTATACCATTTGTTCCATAGGTCTTGTGACCATTGTCTATAGCTTCCTGATCAATTTGGAGAGCACCCTCCAATACTTCTTCATGTCTCCTCAATGGAAACTTCTGGAATTATTCCTTTGTTTCCCTATTAAGGGAGTGAAGGAATAGATCACATACATTTGTTTGATCCATGTTAGGAGTGTTTTCCAAATAATAGAGGATTTGGTACCATCTTTGGATGAAATTGGTAGTAGACTCATTGTGCTCTTTTTCTATGTGAAGGAATTATATGATTCACATCCTTGGGAGATTGTTCATGTCAAAAGCTTTGATAAACTCATAGATGAGTTTCTTGAAAGAATTTATTAGATCCTCCGGTATCATGTAATACAAATCAAAGGCGATACCTTCTAAGGTCTTAGGGAATATTTTTTTGATGACTACATCATATGAGAGAAGATCTCAAATGGAAGTTACATAAGCCTTAGTGTGTGCATTAGGATCACCCTCCCTTTTGAATTTTGGATTTTATGACAGAGGTCTTAGGAGTATGACACTCCTTATGGAGAAGTCAAGAGGATCCTTAAGATATTCAGAGTATGTCCCCATTGTGTATGAATCAACCATCGAAGATCCTTGTTGGGGACATGGATGTTGCATTTGTTATTGAAATGGTGTACCATATACATTTTTTGGGACATAAGGCATCCCATTGTGGGTGACCATATGGGCATGGGTAAGAGTACATGTCCCCATGTGGTGACTTATAATACATGTGCATGTAACGAGGAAGATTTTTTTGATATGTATTTTGAGGTAGAAAGTTGGGGAAGGTTGCATTTCAAGATGGCATGGTGTTTGAGAATGCATTTGCAGTTGGTGCATGTTGTGGGTATCTATATGTAACATGAGGGGCCATACCCAAGGTTCTTCACCCAACTAGAAGATCCTCGGGGCCAAGAACACCCATGTAAACTAGAGGACTTGGCAAAGTAAGTTATTGGCCATAGTTCTGTGAATAGAAAGGAATCTTTCTTTGCCTAACATATTAAGTCTGAGTATTTTTTGTGAGTTCCAATTCCTCATTGATGGTGTGATGTTTTTCTTTAGCATATGCTTTTGAAACTTTGTCTGTTATTGATGAATATGATATTCTGCTAAAAATTATTGATTGTTTTGCCACCACTCATTAGCAACATTTTCTATTGTAAGAGGGGTAGTGATGTTGTTTTGAAGCAAGACATCAACATGTCCTTATGGCCTATCAAAAGGTTGATTTATTATTTTTTGGAAGAGTTTATGCCTTCTAGTGTAACATGCTAAATATTCCTCATATAAATGTGGGAGTTGGTCAAACTACATACTAATGGGTTGTCTGAACAAAACCCAATGATGTGAGCTTGTCTCTCTGGTAAAAGTCATGTTATTATAGCTTGAGAGTTTAGGCAGTTGTGTTTTTGTAATTTGGTCAACTTCCTCGATCCTTAGTAAGGAACAAACATTCTTCCCCAAGGAGGAGGTGTTTAAATATGAGAAGTCAATTTTTTTTTCCCATGTAGAAAGAGAGGGTGACTCTTTTTGTCTACCCATCTGATAGTTATATGTATCAAGACCTAAAATGGGTCATTCATATCCATCACATCCTAAAATATTTGGGGGGTATATACATACCTGTAGAATAATGGGAGAGAGGAAGATGGATGAAGAAAGTGGATCAAAAAAGAGACTAGCTCTTCACGTTAGGTTCACTAATTTGTATGAAATAGAATAACCACGTGACCTTCTATCACACCCAAATTCCCGTGGTCCTGCCGAGACATCATGTGTGGAACAAATATGGTTACGTGGATGGTATGAAAATAGTCAAACAAGCTATTGAGGCAACCTAATATCCTCAAGATGCAATATCGAGATCTAGGATTCTAAGGAAAATAGAGTCTCTCTAACTTAAAGTTTCCTGATGGAATGGTCAGAAATAATAGCTACTTGGAGGCTCCAATCGATATCAAGATTTGGGGACATTTATTCTAATAGTTATGGTACTCATGGAATGTAACGTATGGGCACCTTGTATGAATTTATAGACAATGTCATGTAAATGAGTGTCAGAGGCATGATGGAACCATAAGGTCTATGGGAGGTTATTTAATCTAGTCCAGATATCCTTAGCCTGATCGATTACAATGTTTAATACGGAAAATTGTGTGATAATATCTAGTGGTAGTGGGGATGATCTAAAAAACTAGCACACATAAACTAGTGTTAATATCTAATTGGTCTAAAAGTCCATTAGGTTGAGTGACCTGAGGATCAAAACCATGAACTCATGGTAGGTGTGGTCCCTATATGGTCATATGAGTGATCAAGATTCTATGCTCAGGGGTGGTCAGGATACCAAAGATCAGGGGTCGTCAAGTAATTGTAAGCCTAATTGGATGCAATATTTAGCATGTTGAGCTATTCTATCTTGTCTGTGTATTGGGACAGGGTCTTGAGGTAAAGGAGATAGAGTCCCGTATCTACATATGTAAGTATTTTATGTACATTTGGTTATAGGACTAGTGGATCATAGCCAAAACATTTCTCTTACTGTGGACCTTTAATGGTCATGTAAATACTCAACGCAATCTATAATTGGTTTGATTTGACCAAAACTCAAATGCTTTATCATGTTCAATTTTTAATGCATCTAGTTGTTGATTGATTCTTTATATGTATCCAGTTATTTTCTAAATATTGAATCCAATACCTTGATCAATATTAGCTAATGGTACTTGTATATTTGGTTGAGGCACTATTGGTTCGAATACAAAATATTTGACTTGTCTAGGTCCCATAATTGTCATGCAAAATGTAACTAAATTAATCTAGTGCAGAAAAATAATTGAGTAAAGGAAATTTAAAATATGTTTTTGGTAGTTTCCACAATATAAACTAAATAAAGTAATGAAAGTAACTAATCTACTGAAAGTAAATATTTTTTATTCTTTTTTGATATTCTGAAAAAATCTTCTAATCTAAACAAATGAATCTAGTACAAACAATTAACTAGATGTAGCTAATCATTTATGTAATTGTGTTGATATAAACCTCAAAAAATTAATTAATTGAATGATTCCTAATCAAAACCCTCATTGATTTGACCTCAGAGGTATACAATAAATCACATCTTCAAAGAAGCTATTATTCCCTTCAACTTCCATGGTAATATTGAAGAGAAATATTTGTATTATGATCTAATATAATGTTATTTTTTTATAATTGAAACAAAAAAATATTGTCTCTAATCTATTTGATATGAATTTGAATGAATATGATTCAGATTTGAAAATTAAATCAATGAAGAAAACAAACAACACCTCCAACCTAGATATGGAAGAAAAATAATAATTTGGTTGTGTGAATATTTGTCCCCTCAGTTTATCCTTTCCATTTCTATGTCCAGATGAGTCCAATGGGTGGGAATGCAACAAAAACAGAAGAAGAAAAGTACATGAGTAGTAGAAACTTGAATTGGTAGAATGGGAAACAAAGAAGGTGGGAGAATGCAATAACTATTGAACTGTGATTGGCTTTGGCAATTTCCAGCAAGAAAGGTAGCAGTTTTGCAATAACAAGAATAATAGAAAATTTCTCCTTTGTATTTTCTTGAGAATAAGTAATGGTTATATAATAAATTGACTAGGTTGTGCACTCACACACAAGGCAGCCTTGGGATGCCACATCATTGGGTGAAGGGGTAGTTAAAACTAATTAATTCCATTTAAAAATAGGAGTGAAATCAATGCAATCAAGCCTAAATTTATCTAATTTGGTTCATAAACGTGCCTTCAAAGTGAAGTTAACTAAAATAACACGTTTCTTATTCACGCATGAAGGTTTCTAGAAAAATCGTATAGAACCACCGACCTACATAGGGTGACAAACACAGAACTGCCACCTAGCTTAGGGTGGTAGTTACAAAACAACCACCTTGGCTGGGCAATGGTTATAAAACCACCACCTAGGCAAGGTGGTCATTTTGACACTAAATATCAAAACATGCATAAAAAGAAGTGGGAAGCTAGAAGAGAGTGTGCAAAGGCTAAATAGGGATATGTAAGTTATAAATATATAATTTGAATTTATTCACAAACTTGAACACCTTCTAAAAGGATATGAACAATCATTGGGGACATTTTGTAACCATTTTATGACAATTTAACATGTGCAATTTCGGCTACATTTAGGCACCTATGAAAATAAACTAATAGAAATCCTAAATAATCAAATATTAGGGACTTGAGGTTAAGAAGGAGTGTAAGGGAAAATACTAAGTAATAAAATAAAATAGAACCATCAATCTTCATATAACAATAAAAATTTACAAAATTGTCATATCTCACCTTCTAGCTTGTGATTGCATGTTATCGACTTATTTCTCATCCCAAGAAACGCTTTTTGTGATTGAATTTTGATTGTAATTATCACTATAGCCTCATTTTTAAGTCACATCAAGGATGATGCTCTTACAAGGGGAGGGAAATATAGTACCATTTGACTCCAACCTATCTAACTTTATAACAATAGCTCTTGTGTATTCTTTTAATGCCCCAAGGCCCATCCTAATAGTTAATGACTTAACTTCCCATCAAACTAATGCATCATATCAATAATAAAAATGATCATTAAATTAGTAAAAAATAAAAAAAAGTACGGAAAATGGTAATTAATAAATAATGTAATAATGAAATTCCTCTAGTTGGTGTGTAGGTGGGAACTTGGGCCTGGGAGGAGAAGTGTCATTCCATGAAATTTTTGTAACAAGGAAAATGTTCACACTTGTTTTGGAAACTAGAGTTAATGCATTGAAAATAGGCATTTGGAAATATCTAACAAATGTAAATTTGTATGTGTCTAGGATGATAACCCATGTAAATCTCCTCTCCCCTATATGTATCCTCTCAAATTGTGTCAATTTAGGATGTTTAATAAAGTATGGTCCTTTATAAAAATGCATTACACAAGTGTAAGACATGGTTCCACAAACTAAACCATATTTTTTCCCCAAATGGTCATGTTGTATTATGCTATGAGTTTTTTATTGGAATTCGTTGACTTAGGAATCCTTTAGTATTGTTTTTTTCTCCCCAATAATGTACCAACATGGTCTACCATGATGGTTGGTTACACAGACTTTTTTTGTTCTAAAATCTTTAAATTTTCAAGATATCCTCTTGGAAAGTTGTTAAAGACGGCTTTAAAGTTATCACAATGCATTGGTAGAGGGGGATTTGGTAAATTTCGTTGGTTGCATACCATTTTTTTATATCATGGTTGTGTTGTCCACATGAATGAATCAAGTTACAAATGAAATGGTCATCCTCATGGAGCATTTTTTTTCTCACCCATTGTAAAGAACATGTGTACAACCCAATCAGTTAATATTTGTCAATGTCATCCCAAAAAATTCCAATATAGGGAGCTTTGAAATAGGAAAAGGACATCAAACAAAAAATGAAGGATAGTGGAATGGTTCAAACATTATAGTTGGAATTGCACATTTGACATCATGTTGTGATATTGAGATTGAGATTATAATATTTAGACGTATTGGAGAGGAGTTAACCAACTATTTGTGTGCTTATATGCCAAAAAAATTTGTATTTTAGTTATGTGGACAATGTACATGTGTCTTGTTGGGTGTTAGTGATAGCTAGGTAATTGATTCCTTATTTTTTTGGGCAAGGTCTACATTGGGAGAATAATGGTATTTTGGATAGGAAAAAAATTATATTATAATGGTTTTCAACAGTTATAGTTATAGTTATAGTTATAGTTATAATGGTATTAGGAATGTGGAGGAGGGATTGGTGAGCATTGTGTTAGAGGTTTTGGCTGCATAATGTATATTATCTGAGATGAAACTGACATTTGAAAATCCTATCACCCAGTCTCCAACCGTTGGGACATGTACTACATCTAGTGCTTGGGTAGATATTTTCAAAGTACCACCCGACAAGCATGTGGTCCTCAATCACCCTCAACTTCTCAATATTTATTCAAAAGTACTAACAAAAAAAAGGGGTGGCCCACATCCATGTTCTAGATGGGTGTTTGGATCATGTAATGGGAAAAAAACATCTTGCACTTGTTGATAATTTTATGGGATCTAGACCCAATATTGATGTGATCAGGAAATTGGCCTTGAGAAGATGGAAACCCAAGGGTGATCTAGTTATTACAAGCATGCCCCGTGGTTTCTGCCTTGCAAATTTTAACCAACATCCAATCTAGAATCGGTTCTTTTGGGTGGACCCTGGTACATGGGTAATATGGGACTTTTCTTGAAAAGTTTATACCCAAGGTTTGACCCAAATACTGAAAATATACATAGTATTCCCATATGGTGTAGACTTCCTGGTCATCCTCTTCAATACTGGGATGATGAGATCTTGCTGAATATAGCTAAATCTATTGGTTTTCCGATTAGAGTGGATGGATCTATAAGAAACAAAAATAGGCTTGTTTTTGCCAGATTATGCATCTTATCAGAAATGGAATAGGAACTCCTAGAGCATGTTATTATGTAATCCAAATTTGGTAGAAGGAAACAAAAGATTGAATATGAAACTTTTCATTTGACATGCAAAAAATGCCATAAGCTAGGGAATTTCACCAAGAAATGTCCTACTCTAACAAAGCTAAAGGAAGCATGGCATCAACAAGATAGAAACATTGATAAAAATCTTAATGTCTCTGATGGATCCATGCAACCACTTAATTATTCGAGGCTAAGGATTCCACAAATGAATATGATGATTTGGATAAGGAGCAGAAATAGAAAGGAGTAGAAAAAATGTTTCTAACCCGTCAGATATGAAGTATAAGAATCTTAAAAATGGATTCATAACTGCTATAAGGTGACCATCGGTATGTAGAAATTTTTTGCACCCCAAAACTCCTATTGCAAAAAAAGTAGGAGAAGCTATAAAAGATCAAGGAGATAAGGAAATGGAAGCTCCAATAAAATTAATTATGGAAGTGGACGATAAAAATTGAAAATTTATCATTAATATTATCTCCAAGGATGGAAAGCAAATGTCAAATTTGAATAAAGAACAAACTATCCACAAGATCTTAGAGTCTACGGAACAATCACAAGAAAATAATTTAGAATGTAAGATGCAAGAGGTAGCTTCAAGGGATATTATCTAGGATAAATGTCTAGATACCATAGACGAAGTACTCTTTGATAATAAAGACAATATGGATCTAGATGTTTCACCTGATTCTTAGACATTTCTTATAAAATGATGAAATAGATAGGGTAATGGGCATAGGAGGAATACCTATTGAGATGTTGGTTGTAGGTTGTTACGTGCGTCTGAATTCTTGATCCACAGCTGATTGTGAGATATTCCTTTTTTTCTTGGAGGAACTACCTGAAATAGAACACATGAAAACCAAAAAAAAGTTAAACAATATGTGGAGTGGACTACCTAGCATGTGCTAGATCTAGGAAGTGTGATACTTCCTAGATGGCTGTCAGTCCACTGTTTGAAACAACTTAATGCCAGTAGTAAAATAAATCCTACTATAGTTAAAATTATTTAGGTATCACATTCATGTATAATAAGTGAATTCGTTCATGAAGGGCTAGGCTATGATTGAATCTGAAGGTCAAGGTCACTATCAGGATATTGTTATTGATCAGGGTTAGATTCTGGTTAGTTTAGGGTATTTGGTGGTGTTTTTAATCTTTGATCTCAGTTTCTGGTAAAAGACTCAAAGACCGACGTAGGTTTTTTTTTAACTGGCTATGGTTATGGGTGACTGGCATCGGTATGGTTAGGGTATAAGAAATTTAATAAAGCTTGGCTGGGTGATAGATCTGGGGTTAGATGAAGGTGGAAGGGAAATGATGAGATTTGTATGGATCTTAGATATGCACAGGAATGATGAAAATCGAGGTATGGTTAGTTCAATGGTGTGGGTAAAGAAGTAGTTAAGTTTTGATGGAGATAAAATGGTGGGTAATGGAAATAAAAGCATAAACTAATAACAAATGTAAAAGGATTTGCTCAAATGATAAGGAAACAATGCAAGTTAACATTCTTACTATTTGCACGAGCTTGATGCCTGGTTGGTAATGGTGGGTGGTCAAATGAACTTGGTGTGATGATGGAACTTCCCCGAATGCTCCTGTGAAGGTAGGTGGCCATGTGATTGCTTCAGGTACTGGTTATGGATGCTCTAATGTGTATACTAATGTTAAATCTACTTGCATATAGCTCTAGTTTTGTCACTTATTCTCTAAAGATACGATTATCTCTTAGAAATGTACTAACCTCCAAAACAATGTGCCAACCTTAAAATAAGGTTATTTTTGGAGTTAAAAGGTAACTGACGGTGCTTCCAGCTTTACCAACAATGGTTAAGGGTAACTGGCGTCGGTTAGTGTAGGATTTCCTAGGTTTACTAAATTGTGTAGATTCCCTTGATTTTCTGGGATCTTGTTTCATTTACTCCTTGAATTAGCATAAAAACCTCCTTCTAATGGGCGTGAATGTGGTTGGAGGGAATGTAGGCATTTATTTTTGGGTTTTGGGTAGGTTTTAGTTATTTATGGCAACTTACGAAGAATAGGTCTTAGGGTGAGGTGGCTTGATGAGGTGGATATATGGGCATTATCCCAATTAGAATATTTAAATAATAAATATTATGAGGATAATGAATTAATTTAATTAAATTAATATTATAGCAGGGTGAAGGGGGTCATGGCTAGGTCAATTTGTTCAAGGTATTTATTTGACAGGGGACCAAGGGGAGTGTGACCAAATGTTAGTGTCCAAATTTTGCCCCTTTCTTTCATGTAGCTTGTATTGGTAAGTGACGCAGACAAAAATAAGATGTGGTTGGCCCAGGAGTGGGTGATCCCCCTCAAACTAGGAACTGACGAGGTAGAAGATAGAAGTGGTGAGTGGTTTGATTAAAAGGTGAATGTGATGAAGAGGTAGGTGGGTAATGGGGGAAAATGGAAAAAGGGTACACTCGGGTAATCTAGGTAATGGGTCAGTGTCAAAGGTAGTAACATTCAAACCACGGACACGTATAAACTACAGCATGGTACCAGGCTACAGAACAAGAAAACTCCACATTTTCTAAGGTCGATAGGTTTATCCCAAAAAGTTTGAAGTCATTATGGTATCTAAGGTATAGGATATGGTTAGGAAAACATGATGTAGGTCAGGTGTAAGAACGTTTAGGTGTGTTCTACTAAACCAAAAGTAGGGTCAGGATGAATGGTCACAAAAAGATGCAAGGAAAGGTCATTACGAAAAAACAACACATGTAATAGTGACACAAGGTATAGAAAACACATGAAGTCAAAGTTCACTAGTGATGTTATAGGTCCAAAAATCTAGGTCACAGCACAACTAAGATAGTAAATGATGAGGTCAGGAGGGTGAGGTGAATGGTCAGGGTAAGCATTGGGTGAGGGAAAAAAGAGTGACAGGTAGGGTAATAGGGTGAAATTTTGGGAAATGTGTAAGAGATAGTGATCGATGCCGGTCAAGGGTAACAGATGCTGGTATAGGGTAGTTGACCATGGTAAGGTAGGGCACGTGGCTTAGGCCGGTGAAAGTAAAACTGGCGTTGGTTAGATCGGGGATGTTATAGAAAAGAAAAATCCACATTTTTTGTAAATCATTTTTCTTCCTATGAATTGGGAAAATGACACAAGAGAGAAAGAAAAGGGGAAAGTGTCTAGATGGAATGGAGAGTTAAGTTTGTGAGCCAAATAGTGGGTGATCGGTAGTTGAGAGGTGGTTCCATTGTATCAATTGTGTGATTTCATTGGTTGGAGGTGCGGTTAGGGATTAGTGATAGCGGAGGCTGGAGAGGGATCGAGCAGGCCACCGGGGCAGCGGCCAGATGTGCCACCACAGTGACGACAGCATGATGAGGTAAGAATCAACCATTTTTTGTGTTTTAGTAGATAGGTTAGGTGAATAAGTCGAGGTTTGACAATTTGGGTTTTTTCTTTTGGGTGGGGGGGAAAAATAAAAAATGAAATTTGAAATGTGGGTGGGTAAATTGGGTAGAAAAGGAATGGGGAGAGAGGTGGGTGGGTGAAGGAGGGGTGAAAGGGGCTGCGGGGAGGTTTAGGTAGGGATGGGTCAGTAGAAGAGAGGGGAAAGGGGGATTTTTTAGAGAAGGGAGGGTTTGGGCGTCAGAGTATTTTCCGCGATAGTGAATAGCGTCGGCAGGCTTCAGTCGGTGTCGGTAGGGTCAAACCGGAATTGGTCATGAAATAGGTTGTCTTAGGCATGGATTAGGTTAGGTTTTCTTAATCTTGGACCGAGTCAGGTCTTAGGCATGGATTGACTCAGGTTGGTGGTCTAGGAATGGTTGAGTTTAAATTAGTTGAAGTTGTGATTCATTAATTTGTGCAATGAATGATGGGATGGGTCATGTTTAAATTGATTTATAATACATGCATGATTTATGTCATGATGATGATAAAAATGTTAAGCAAATTGTTGTTTATTTTGTTTAATTTCCAATTTTTGACATAAAAAGGAAACTAAGTGGGGTACAATGTAATTTAGAAAGATGAAAGATGAATTGGTTAGGGTAGAAAGTATCTGAGCTAACCTCCAAGGGATCCATGCCCTCTAAGTGTTGGCTACATAGTCCTTGTGAAAAGGGACCTTAGACTGATGTAGTTCTTCCATAATCTAAGGAAGAATATGAGGGGGTATGAAAATGAGTTGGTAGGTTTTAGGAAATATTTTTGTTCAAGTTTGTTAGGTGTGGGTGAGTTATGGGAAAATTGGTTAAGGTGATTTTTATTGTGGTGGAAGAAGAAGATTACCCCAAGAGTAAGTGTCGAGGACCAAGTCCTGTATAAGGTAATAAATATGTAATAAAGAAGGCTAAAATATAAGAGGAGGCAAGAAAGCTACTAGATTGGTTAGGATTATACCAAGTAGGTCATACCATGGATGAGATGGTGAACATGAGACCATAAATATGTATACTGATTAATTGTTCTAAGGGTGAAAAGTAGTCACATGATCACCAAATGTCATGGTTTCTAAGAGGTCCCTTGAGGTGGTAGGAAATGGGTGTGCGAATGGTGAGAGGGGTGAAAGGTGGTTAATTTCGATATGATATGAGGTAGCATGCTCTTTGGGCAAGAGATCCAAGATCACAACGGGCAAGTCCATGACTAAACGGCTTTCTGTGTTTGCTGATTTTTGAGATAGACAGATCAATGCAGGAAGACTATATGGGATGAGTAAATTAACTCTTGATGTCTTCATGAAGCTGATCGATGCGAGAAGCTTCAGAGTCTCTCACTTATTTCTTTTTTTTTTTTTTTGAAAGAGCTTTACATAGCTGTCCTTTGAGGGAGTAGTTTATTTATAGCAGCGATTACTGAGAGGAAGATGTACTTTTGAGGGAATCATCTTTTCATTAGAAGTTTGACTCAAGGAGTTGGATCCCCATGTGAGGGATTTTGAAGTCATGGAAAAGATCAAGGTGAACAACAAGATTCTTGTTCAGAAAGCAGGAGGAAACAACCATGGGATCTCATCTAAAGGTAGATGAAAAGTATCCATGAGAATCATGCTATGTGCAGCACCTTCATACACATATTTAAGAGTAGATAAAAAGTTCCAGATTACGTAAATTATTCTTGTTTAATCACTGGTGAGGTGTAAGATGTGGATAGCACTCAAGGGACAAGCATGAAAAGAGGAAAAAGGTGAGGTAGGAATAAAAGTCAACAGTAGAATGGTCAAAGATGTAAGGGCATTAATGGGTACAAGTTGGGTTTACCATCAAGTGATGATAAATGATAAGCACCTGATCCATAAGTATCGGTTACAATGTATGGTTCAAGCCAATTACGAGAAACTTATCCCCGTTTACTTTTTCCTACTTTGGTTACATGTTGATTTTATTTTAGGATGAGATCACCAACATGAAAGGTTTGTTCATGGACACGTTTATCATAGGCACATTTGAAACATTTTTATTAAACTTGAAGATGATCAAGAGTGTTAAGATGATGTTTGTCTAATAACTCAAGTTGTGCTAAACGGTCTTAACGAAAGTTTTCATCATTGATCATGTCATGGAGAGAAATTCAGATTGAGGGAATCTAGACTTTAAGAGGTACAACTGTAGACCATAGAAAAGGGTGTGGTAGCAGTGGAAGTACGGAAACTAGTGTGGTATGCCCACAAGGTAAAAGTAATGTGTGTTTGCCAATCCTTCCTAGTATCGTTAACTAATTTCATGAGAATTTTGTTCCAGATTTTATTAGTAGATTCGACTTGGCTGTTGGTTTGTGGGTAATAAGGTGATGAGAAACTTAGCTGAATGCCAAAGGATTGCAAAGTTTCTGCAATGTTTTGTTTTTAAATTATTTTTCATTATCAATGATAAGGCAATGAGGGACAACCAAAGTGGAAAATTATGTGATGATGATGAACTCACATTATTTCTTGCCTTTCATAGAGGTAAGTGGTATGGCTTCAACCCATTTTCTGTAGTATTTAGTAGTGGTGATGATCCATTGATGTCATTGGGAAGAATGGGGGTTAATCTCTCCGACAAGATTCAAACCCCATTGAGAGAAGGGCCAAAGCTCACGGGTGACCTTGTAAGGCATGACTGGGTGTTTGATGAAGGTTGGCATGTGTTGTTGGCATTTTACACAAACATGGTTTGATGTAGTCACAACAATCAAGGTTAAGGGCCGGCTAGTAATAGCCTAGGCGAAGAGAATACACTTAGCAACAACAAGGCCACTGAAGTGACCTCCCACATATGCCATCATGAACCTCCTTAATGGTATAATGAATTTCAGGACTAGTGAGGTATCGTAAGAGAATTCCATCAAAGTTCACGCTTATAGAGGAGGCCCCGCATGATGACATAACAAGAAACATTTGTAAGGAAGGCGCGTTGTCCATTATGGGTGAGATCTGGAGATAATATGGAGAGAGAAAAATAGTCGGAGTATTGTTTGTACCAAAGTTCACTCTCGGGTCAGGGGTAGCGGTTCCGATGAAGTAAACGTCACTGAGGTAAATAAGAAGGTGATTAGAATTCGTTGTACGGTGACAAAGATTTTAGAATCGGAAGGAAAATTGGGTATTTGGGAAGCCAAGCAGGGCCATGGTATCTACAAATTTGTTGGTTGTAACATGGGACGGTGTGAAGGGCGTAACGGTTGAAAGGTGTTCAAAAGTAATGTCTACATGATGTTTATACTTTTGAAGTATCTCATTATGAAATTTGTATATACCATTGACTTGGTTTATAACCAATTGAGAGTCACCAAAGATGTTGATTGATTTTACATCTATTGCGTAGGTGGCTTGGAGACCTAATACAAGTGCTTCATATTTGGTGATATTGTTTGTACATTCAAAATATAAGTTTGAAAGACAAAGGCATAGTGATCACTATCAAGTGGAAAGAGGATAACTCCTAGCCCCGGCCCCCACATTGACACTTGGAACCATCGAAAGAAGAGTTTCATTTGGTAAGTGGGTTTGTCTAGGGAAAGAGTGGCAATTGACTCATCTGAAAAGTCAAAATTAGGAGGGTTGATCCCCGAAAATAGGTGTGTCAGCCAATCTGGTCAGCGATAGCTTGGCCCTTGATGCACTAATTTTGATGAATTAAGTTCAAGGTCGAGGTCAACCAAGAGCATAAGCCAATGTGTGGCCCGTTGATTTTGGTAAGGTTTGGCATTCATGAAGTGTAAGGGGTCGATGTTGGTGACAACATAGGTTTTGTGGTTGAGTAGGTAGTGGCAGAGTTTTATGGAAATGAAAACTAAGGCTAAGCAAATTTTTTTGGAATGGGTGTATCAGGTTTTGTAGTCCAAAAGAGTATGACTTATGTAATAAACTACTTGCTCCCTGTGTTGTTCATCACGATGAGCAAGCATGGCCCTCAAGGAGTGATTAGTAGTAGAGATGTATAGGTAGAAGGGTTGGTCGTATTTAGGTGGGATAAGTATGGGTGGTTGGAGAAGGTATTTTTTTAAGGCCTCAAAATCTTTCTGGTATTCATCATCCCATTTAAAGGATACATTCTTCTTGAGAAGCTGATGAAATGGTTGACACTGATCAGAAAATTGTGAAATGAAATGACTAATAGACTGCAACTTACCTTGGAGGCTACAAAGTTGTCTAAGGTTAGTGGGTGGAGGAATTTCCAAAATGGTCTTGAATTTGGTAGGGTCAACTTCTATACCACGTAGGGAGATGATAAATTGTAGAAGCTTTCCTGAGAGGACTGCAAAGACACATTTCTTTGGCTGAAGGTGAATGTAATATTTAATGAGGCAGTCAAAAATGGTTTTGAGGATGGCGAGATGATCAGGGAAGCATTTAGATTTGGCCAAGAGATTGTCCACGTAATCTACCAATATATGGTGTATGATGTCACAGAAGAAATAAGTCATAGCCCACTTATATGTGGCACCAGTGTTTTTAAGGCCAAATGGCATTACTCGATAGTAAAAGGTCCCCCAAGGGGTGATGAATGCAGTTTTATGTTGATCCTCTGGGGTAAACAAGATTTGATTATAACCTGAGAAGCCATCCATGAGTGATAACATCTCATGACCAACGGTGAGGTCAACCAGCTGGTCAATACTAGGTAGACGAAAGTCATCTTTTGAGAAAGCTAGATTGAGATCATAGAAATCCATACAAATACGGAGTCCCCCTATCGCCTTGGTGACAAGGAAAATGTTAGAAATCCAATGGGGATAATCAATGGGTAAGACGAAGAAAATGGAAAGAAGGTGGTGAAGTTCTTCTTTAACGAGAAGGCCAAAGCGAGGGTACATTTTCCTTAGTTTTTGTTTGACAGGTTTGGCATCAGGAATGGTTACGATATTGTGGACCACTATTGTAGGGTCAATACCAGGCATGTCTGCATAAGACCATGCGAACACGTGGTATAATCTTTGAGAAAGAAGTGATGGCTTCATATTTAGCAGGATCCAAAGATTGACCAATCTTTAGGATGTGCGGGTTGTCCTGAGTATGAATGTTAATCTCAATAGTTGATTCATTCAACATGGTTTGCATCTTAGAAGGTAACGACCGATGAATATATGAGTCTTCTAGCACCAAGGTAGGTGAGTATAGATTCATCATCCTTGGCATTGAATGGTGTTAATAGAAGCTATATCATCACTCGATCATTTCAAGATATAAGAATGAAAGAGAAGATGGATCCTTGCCCTCAGCGTTGATAAGTGAGAGGGCCCTAAGGAGATGGTGTTTATGTAAAAAGAAAAGTTAGGAGGAATGGAATATAAATCCATCGACTCCATCGGGGAAGGCGGCGATGAAGGTGGAGCAGGTGAAGAAGGTGGAGAAGATTTGGTATAATTAGTAGTAGTGTCTGATAGAAGATAACGGCGCCGTCAGTACGGTGCCGCCAATAATGTGGAGTACGGTAACAGTCAAAGTACAATAGGAATGTTGTAAAAAGTAAATATTTGTCGTAAGTGGTCCGGTAATGTTAAAATGTCAAAGTTTGGGTAATTAGAGAAGTAGGGTCTACATGATTAGGAATTAGAAATATTATATTGGTAATAAAGACAAGGAGTGAGGTCATAAATATTTTGTGTATTTTATTTGTAAAAAGTCTAAAAATGTGGAACCCATGTAAAATGATAAGGTTTATCTTATCTTAACAGATAAGCTTACATGTACAGATAAGAGTTAAGGTATGGAATATGATTCGTCAGAGTGGATTTCTTATCCTATCTTAGAGATAAGATGGATAAGCCTGGAAGTTCTATAAATAGAGAGGCCACCCCCCTCATTTAGCATAGAAGGAAGTAGTGAGAAATATTGTAGGAAGTGTGCGAAGGAAGCCATCAGTTTAAAGGTGTGTTGAAGAAGCCATTAAGAGGTGTAATTGTAAAGTTTCTCCCATAGTCTTGGTGAAAGGCAAGTGAAGTCAATAACACTTGAAGTACCTCATGGGTGAGATTGTAACAGTTTCATGTTAATATTATAATTTATTTTGATATTTCAGATTTGTCATCATTCTGTCTTATCATAGTCGATGGTATTCTTGTGTTATGTTGTTGTTTTGTTTCCAGATTACATCCACCAAACTAAAGGCTGTGCATTAGTAAATAATCATAGCACGAGGAGTTCCCGGTGAAGAATTATCATAGTGCCGGATTGGTGATGACATTTTGGTTCCGTTGCCGGGACCATTCCTCGTTGGTGGATTTTCTGGAGAGATATTCCCACTTAGTCAAAAATCAATTAGAGGGTAACCTTGTTTTTACTGTGCATAGTAGTTACCATGGTAAAGTCATTTTTGCCATGAATAGTAGTTACCATGGTAAAGTCATTTTTGCTGGAATAGTATTTACCGCAGTAAAGTCACTTTTTACTGTGAATAGTATTTACCGCAGTAACTTCACTTTTTACCGTGAATAGTATTTACCGCAGTAACTTCACTTTTTACCGTGAATAGTGTTTACCACAGTAAAGTCAGTTTTTACCGCAGTAAGTCAAGTTTTACCATAGTTTACCGTGGTCATTTCTATTTTACTGTAGAAAGGTGTAAAGTCACTTTCTAGTATAGTGATTCCAATTATTTGTACACATAAGTCTTGTTGATTGTACTTGTGAGTTGGTATTTCACGGTGGTTACTTTTGAAAATGGGAAAGATTCCTGTTTTTTCAGCTCAATCTAATGAAGATGCTTCTTCTTTCATTCAAGAGTTTAAGCGATCTTGTATTTGTAATGGCCTTATAAGAAGGGAACAATGGACTGAATTTTTTCCTACCTTTTTGGATGGTTCAGCACTTAGGTGGTTTGAAACACTAGGTGATAATGTGAAAAATTCATGGGATTTATTAACTGAAAGTTTTCTTGAAGAATTTGGTGAACAACAGAAATATGCAGATCTCATGATCGAGATCACAAAGCTATCCCAAGGAGAGAAGGAGAAGATAAGGGATTATCATGCTCGTGTTCTAGAGCTAAGGAGGAAGCTCGATGCCCAGATCCGGAAGGAAGGACTAGCGGATGGGTTGATGAATGGCGTGGATAATCTCCTCTGTAAGCACTTCATTCTTGGGATGAAGCCAGAGATCAGACAACGAGTGAAGTATGACCGCCCAGCTACCATTGAACAAGCAAAGGAGATTGCAAGAAGGCAAGAAGAAAGCATGGAAGAGGAGCCCAAAGAAATTGTTGCTAAAGTAGAGCCTACACCAGCACCTTTGGTCCAGAATCCACAACCACTCCCGGTGAGCACAAATATTTCTCCTAGTACATCTACTGAGTATGAAGATCTGCTCAAAAAGATGGGTCAGTTAACTATTAATCTTCTTCAAGGAAAGGAATTTAGTTCTCAGGGAGGAGATAGAGGTCCAAAAAGAAATATTTCTGAAGTTGTTTGTTATGGTTGTTATAAAAAGGGTCATTATAAGTATAATTGTCCAGATAGAGCTTCTACATCTGGTAAAGGAGATAATGATAAAGGAAAAGCACCTGTGAATTCTTTTGATGTAGTAGATAAGAGCAGAAATAATGAAGTAGATGTGTTTGTAACAAAAAGAAAGAAAGAAAAAGATAATCAAGATGGAAATGATCCTAAGAAGATGAAAGAAGAAACTAGTAAGAAACATAGGAGAAGAAAGTTGGGTGTGCAGGATTTTCTGATTTCACAGGGGCAAGGACCATACTCCATCTTGGAAGATCTATCCAAAAGGCCTGCAAATATTACATATGGTCAACTCTTGGCTATGTCTTCTGAGAAGAGGCGGGAGTTGCGAGGTGGACTCAATGCTCGAAGAAGGAAGGAGGTTGAGGTCCCTGTTTTGGAGGCAGAGGCAGATCCCTATGCTCCACAAGCTGAGGTATTATGTAATGGTATTTCAATTCATGATGTCTTAGTTGATGGAGGTGCTGCAGTTAATGTAATGACCGAGTCTGTAATGAATATGTTGGGTTTAAAAATTGATCGCCCTTCAACACTTATGTTAAGGTCATTAAATAAAGGAAAAACTAAACCAGAAGGTGTAGTTTCAAATGTGGCAATATCTGTTATGGGTGTGGTATGTGTGGTAGACTTTCAGGTGATGAAAAATGGTACTGTTGCGTACCCAATGCTGCTGGGAAGACCATGGCTAAGGAGAGTTCATGCAAGAAACTACTGGAATGAAGGTTTCATGACACTTGGACGTGGTAGAGAGAGGGTGAAGATAAATGTGATCCCTCGACATCATAAGGCAGAACCTGTGGATTCAAGTGATGAAACTGATGATTGGACATCCTCTGATTACTCTAGTACCAGTGAAGTGGACACTGAAGATGAAGAAAGCGAGGTGGATGTTTCAGTCATGGATATCCTTCCAGTCACACCAACTCATGACCCCATAAAATTATCTGAAGAAGAAGTTGATGATCGTCTCCAACAAATAAAGATTGGTGATGCTGTGATGGAGAGTGAGAAGGAATCCTACCTCCAGCTCTTTCGAAGGTACATACACCTATTCACTTTTGATTACAAGGAACTCCGTCAAGTAAGTTGGGTAGAACATTGTATTGAGCTGGTAGATGGTGCTAAGCCCATAAAGCAAATGCCATATAGAATGAATCCTAATTTTTCCAAGACTGTAAAAGAAGAAATAGATAAGTTGCTTGATGCAGGATTCATATTTGCTGTGGAGAATTCAGAATGGGTTTCTCCCATTGTGATCTCAATAAAAAAGAATGGGAAGCTACGCATTTGTGTTGATTACAGGAAGCTCAATAAGGCAACAAAGAAGGATCATTACCCTCTTCCATTTTCAGATCAGATCTTGGACGAAGTAGCTGGCCAGGAGTGCTATAGTTTTGCTGATGGATATAGCGGCTACAACCAAGTTCGTATAGCAGAGAAAGATCAGCTGAAGACCACGTTCACCACTCCTTGGGGAACGTTTGCTTATAGAGTTATGCCTTTTGGGTTGTGTAATGCTCCAGCAACATTCCAGCGTTTGATGAATAGGGTGTTCGAACCCTACATTGGGACCTTCATCAGAGTATTTCTGGATGATTTTTGCATCTATGGGAGCAAGTTGGACCACCTGCACCAAATGGAGACAACATTTCAAAGGTTAGATGAAGCACAAGCCTCACTAAACCCTACAAAGTGTGTCTTTGGATGTTCTAAAGGTGTTTTGTTAGGGCATGTTGTATCCAGAGATGGTATTGGTACTGATCCTGATAAAGTTTCAAAAATCAAAGATTTACCATTTCCTCTTAATAGAAGTAAGTTGAGATCATTTTTAGGCCATGTGGGTTACTATAGAAGGTTCATCAAGAATTTCTCAAAGATTGCACAGCCACTAACCCAGTTCTTGAAGAAGGATGTTACTTATGAACCAGGAAATAAGGCGCATGAAGCTTTTGGACAATTGAAGGAAGCCCTGGTGTCTTCACCTGTTTTGAAGAATCCAGATTGGAGCAAGCCATTCATTGTGTACACTGATGCCTCAGATGCAGCACTAGGAAGTACTTTGAGCCAA
This sequence comes from Taxus chinensis, assembly GCA_019776745.2. Taxonomy (NCBI): domain Eukaryota; kingdom Viridiplantae; phylum Streptophyta; class Pinopsida; order Cupressales; family Taxaceae; genus Taxus; species Taxus chinensis. The sequence continues at coordinate 633,623,691 of CM034154.1, read as the reverse complement.
AAGGATGAAAATGGGAATGAACATCCAATTTACTTTGGGAGCAGACAAATGAGCAGTGCTGAGGTAAATTATACTGTAACTGAAAAAGAGGCTCTGGCTATCATTTTTGCTGTAAAGAAGTTTAGAAATTACTTGCTAGGGCAAAAATTTCTAGTTGTAACAGATCATCAGGCTCTAAAATATATTGTAAATAAGCCTAACCCATCAGGGAGGATAGCAAGATGGATAATTTTGCTACAAGAATTTGAATTTGATATTATAGATAGGCCAGGAAAGAAGCATGTCAATGCAGATGCACTCTCTCGAGCCTATGATGGTTTAGGATCATCTTGTGATGATGATGATTTCCCCGATGCAGCATTGTTATCCCTTGACACAATCCCTAGTGAATACATAGATATTTGGAATTATCTGAATGAATTCAAGTTTCCTGATGGTGCCAATGCAAAGACTAAGAGAAAGATTACTCAAGCCAGTCGTCCATATTCTATTCTGCATGGAGTATTATTTCGAATAGGACCTGATGGACAGTACAAGAGGGCAGTTGGACGTGATCAAGGGAAGGAACTGCTAGAAGAATTCCACAATGGTACATGTGGAGGGCACTTCTCTGGACAACTTACAGCAAGAAGGATCTTGGATGCAGGTTATCACTGGCCCACTCTTTTTAAAGATTGTTATAATTATTGTAAGACATGTGATATTTGTCAAACACATGGTAACCGTAAGACTTCATCAGCTCCATTATGTCCTATTCTTCCCCTTGGTCCCTTTGAAAAGTGGGGAATAGACATTGTAGGTCCACTTCCAACTACATCACGCCAAAATAAGTATATTGTAGTTGCCACAGATTATTTAACCAAGTGGGTTGAAGCTAGGCCATTGAAAACAGCTTCCATGGATGAAGTGGCAAGGTTCATGTATGAACGCATTGTCACCAGATTTGGTTGCCCATTAGAAATTGTAACAGATCAAGGAAGCCACTTCATTAATGAGGTGGTAGAAGCCCTAGTCAATAAGTTTTCTATTAAGCACAGGAAGGCAACAACATACAAGCCAAGCACAAATGGACAGGTGGAACGAACAAATTTTGTGTTGTGTCAAATTCTAGCAAAAGATGCAGCCTTGCAGGTACATAAATGGGATAAAAGGATTCATGCAGCATTGTGGGCATATAGGGCAACATCAAAGTCAGCAACAGGATACTCCCCATTTCAGTTGGCCTATGGCATTGATCCAGTTCTTCCTATTGAGTTTGATATTCCCACTGTGAGAGTTATGAAAAATGAAAGGATGGATGAAAGTGATTCAGTAAAAGAAAGGTTGGTACATCTTCATTTGCTGGAGGAAATGAGAGAAATAGCAAAGGATACAAGCCATAAGAAGAAAATGAAGCAGAAGGAATACTTTGATCAAAAGATCCGGTGGTCTCCATTTCATGTGAATGACTTGGTTCTAGTATATGATTCCAGATACAAAAAAAGAAGACAGAGAAAATTTCTTCCAAAATGGATGGGGCCCTACAAAATAGCAGCTGTGCATGAAAATGGTACGTACCGACTGGAGGAATTGGATGGCACTCCCATTACGAAATGGGTCAACCACGACAAGTTGAAGATTTTCCAAGCACCAGAATAGTCTACTCCGAGGACGGAGTAGAAGCTAGGAAGGGGGAAGATGTCGACACTAAAATTTTCCTCCGTAATTTCTATTTCATTAATGTATGTATTAGGAATAGGATGTTGTTAAGTATAATTAGTAGTAGCGTCTGATAGAAGATAACGGCGCCGTCAGTACGGTGCCGCCAATAATGTGGAGTACGGTAACAGTCAAAGTACAATAGGAATGTTGTAAAAAGTAAATATTTGTCGTAAGTGGTCCGGTAATGTTAAAATGTCAAAGTTTGGGTAATTAGAGAAGTAGGGTCTACATGATTAGGAATTAGAAATATTATATTGGTAATAAAGACAAGGAGTGAGGTCATAAATATTTTGTGTATTTTATTTGTAAAAAGTCTAAAAATGTGGAACCCATGTAAAATGATAAGGTTTATCTTATCTTAACAGATAAGCTTACATGTACAGATAAGAGTTAAGGTATGGAATATGATTCGTCAGAGTGGATTTCTTATCCTATCTTAGAGATAAGATGGATAAGCCTGGAAGTTCTATAAATAGAGAGGCCACCCCCCTCATTTAGCATAGAAGGAAGTAGTGAGAAATATTGTAGGAAGTGTGCGAAGGAAGCCATCAGTTTAAAGGTGTGTTGAAGAAGCCATTAAGAGGTGTAATTGTAAAGTTTCTCCCATAGTCTTGGTGAAAGGCAAGTGAAGTCAATAACACTTGAAGTACCTCATGGGTGAGATTGTAACAGTTTCATGTTAATATTATAATTTATTTTGATATTTCAGATTTGTCATCATTCTGTCTTATCATAGTCGATGGTATTCTTGTGTTATGTTGTTGTTTTGTTTCCAGATTACATCCACCAAACTAAAGGCTGTGCATTAGTAAATAATCATAGCACGAGGAGTTCCCGGTGAAGAATTATCATAGTGTCCGGATTGGTGATGACAGTACCGTTAGGTGAGTGACTGGAGGTCAGCGGAAAATGGACAGGTTTGTGATGGTGGTTTGGGTGTGTAAGTGGTAGTATCAAATCCTCTATAAGTAAGACTGGTACGAAGGTGGGGAGGACCATAAAGGATGCATTCTCCTATACAATTATCATAACGAGGGTGTTTGTGAAGACTTCCATACTCTTGTGGAGTAAGGAATGTGTTGACACTATATAGACGTGATACTCCCCCAGAGTGAGGAATTGAAAAATTCCTTCCAAGGGATCCATGGTTGGTATGTGGGTAACTGGAATAGACGATGTGTCAGTGGTCGACGTAGAGGTAGAGTTAACAGATTAGGAGGCTAATTGTTCATGGCTGCGGAGGTTGTGGCCAGTGGTAGGCATGGAGGAGGCATGTGTGGTCGAGGTAGTGGTTGTGCTGCTAAGCGGTGGTGTTGGTGAAGTAGGTAGGGGTCATAGAGGTAGATGCCTTAATGGGTATGAGCACATCATTGGGTTGGTAAAGCATGTTACATGTTTTAAAAGGTGAAGGATTAGCTGGAATAGTATTGGTGTGTCCTTCATTCTCAAACTTTACATAGTGACTGCAAAGTGGAAGGAACGCAACCAATGACATGAAATCCAGGGTCTGCTAAGCAACAGGTTGTATTGGAACGCCCCCTCCAAAATGTAATATAATTCTAGAATAGCGTATGGGGACCCACGCCAACGTGGAGAATGACAGTGCCTTGTGTAGAGGTGATAGCATCATTGAATGAATGCAACATGACAGGATGTTTATACATGTAATTGTTAGGTATGCATATTTGAGTGAATGCATGGGATGAAATGATATTAATGCTAGCGCCCCCATCGATCATTACACGTCATACACATATATCATCGATGTGGACAGAGATGAAGAGAGCTGGGTCTTGGGTCATCGGTTTGGTGCAATGCGATCTCTTCCTTTTAGAACCTAAGGGAGGATACTTGGTGAGTAGGTTGAGGTGTGGATAAAGGTAGAAATTTGGTGAGAGAGGCTACATGATGGGGGTGAGATAATAGAGGCTATGGGTGTAGGGTCATTGGGGTAAAACCTCAATAGAATGCAAGAACCTCCATGAGAGCTTAACGATGGGATTATGACGTTTGGATGAGGTCGTATAAGGGACATTTCGAGGGGGGATTGGTGTAGTTGATTGAGCATGGTTCGGTGCGTGACCCCATTAGAGATAGGATACGTAGGGCTGTGGATAGTGATTTTAGGTATGAGCTGCAAATGATATGTTGGGTATAAGATTGGTTGGTGAGTCAGTTGCCTTTTATTTGCCTTTGTCCCTTCTAAGCACGCGTAGTGACGTGTGGAACATGTTGATATGAGGTGAGGGATTTAGGTGAAGGTAGGTGAGCCATGAAAGGTATGGCAAGACGAAGGGAAAAATCCAAGTGGCGGGAAGGAGAACTTGTGAGATAAGCTGGGAACATCGACATTTGGGTGGCAGGTTTGGTGAGGTCTTTGATGCGAACCATGTTAATTTCAAATTTTGGAGGTGATTCTAGGAAGCTATGGGGGCAAAGTTCTTGGTCATTAAGTAGGTAATGAGGGAAGAATTGTAGGGAATGGGTATTTGTGAAATGGGGTCCTCCTCAAGGAGGTCATCATCGCCAAAGTTGGCTTCAGGATGATACTTTTTTGGATAAGAACCGTTGTTCAAAGCCTTACAGTTCTCCACATCGTGTCCCTAACAGACAATGGTAGGTGTAAATTTTAGTGTCATCAAACCCTTTTGGCTTTGGTTTGAGAGGGTTCATAAGGTCTGAAGTGAGTGGTAATGGGATGACAAAATTCCCAAGGAGGTTGCTTAAGATTTTGGCATATGACCCTGCTAGTGGGTTGCAATGGGAAGTGAAAGTGGGTTTGGACGTAGGTGTGGTTGATTGTTCAAGAACGATCCTTGTAGGAGGGGGAGTGGGTCAGAGCTATGGCTTTGGGTGCTGGAGTGATCTTGGGTGTATGGTCATATTTGTATTAGGTAGGGGTATGGTAGATGAACTGGGTAGGAGGGTGTATGGTTGTTTTGACTACCTTATTGGAGGGTAGCAAATTTTTGTCTTTGGGTTGCACCTTCTTGGGTAAAGGTGATATGGGTGTACGAGATCTAGAGGGAAAGCGTGGATGGGGGAAGAGGGCGAGCATTACCCACGGGGATAACAGAGGTGTCTGTGAAGGTAGATGACATGCGGTCATGCAGGGGGTGTGAGGGATAGAGACTGAAGTGTAGTGGGTAGTGAAGAAGTAACTGAGGGTATTGGAGGTATGGGTGGTAAAGATGTTGCAGGTGCAGGTGTAAGTCATGTCAGGCACTTGGGTATGTTAGAGGTTTGCGAGGAAGGAATGGGCTGTTGTGTTTTTGGTTTATTGACAGGTGGAGGTTTCTTAACCATGTTAGAGGTTGAGGTCCTAAGACAGATGGAACAGGTGAAGGTGATGACAGGTGTGATTGGTGCACATACTGGGGTATGAGTTCTATGGGTTTGGTTCTTCTGTTTGGGTGCCAGAGTAGGTTGGGTGTTGACTTTGGAGGATGTAGCTAAATCTAGTTTGATAGGTGGATGAGTAAGGCTGGTGGTTGGGTGACCCCTAAGGTAGTAATAGGCTTAGTCGAGGAAGATGATGTAGGTGTGGGTTTGGATTTATATGTATGTTGGGTTATGGGTAAGGGTGTGTGTTGAGCTATGATGGGTTTCATGGAAGAAGTTGTGATAGAGGTGGTTGTGCTCGGTTTGATTGGTTGAAATATTTTTGGGTAGACAGTGGAAGTATCAGCAAGTGACATCTACATTTGCATTGAGACAGGAAGCAAAAGGTGCCCCCAAAGTAAGGCTCTATCCACATAATCTAAGTGATCAGCTAAATGCACGAGAATGACATGTCTGTAGGTGAGGTTGATGAGGACCTAATGGAAATTCCTCATAAAATGTGTCTTAGATACGGGGAATTTGCTAGCTTCGGCTTCCGTGGGTAAGAGAGCCGAAAGTAGGTCTGCAGGATCTTGGGTAGCTGATGGAGAATGCTCGACTAGAAGGAAAAGGTATCTCTATTGAGATCCTTGATAGGTGGAGGAGATAATGGGTGCTCCTCTGTAGGTGGAGGAGATGATGGGTGCTCCCCTTGGGTGGAGGAGATAAAAAAGTAACCTGGACTGGACAGCATTGTGGGTGATGGTTCCCTTGGTGGAGAAGTTAAAGGTGAAATTGTTCTCGATATTAGTGGAAGGGCTCCTCCACGGGTGAGGAAGGAGGTGAACGATGTTCCTCTGTGGGTGGAGGAATAGGTGAGGTGGATTTAAGTGTAGGTGGAGGACTTCGGGCTAGGATTTTCTCTGATGGAAGGAATATGAGGTAATTGGGAAGCAACAAGTTGCATCACTGAAAATAGCATGGACCTCACAGGTATGGCTATCATGAGTTGAAGTCTCTCCGGTTTGATTAGCAGAAGGGGCATGATTAGGAAAGGGTTTCTTAAATATGTGTAGGTTTTGATTGGAAGGTGCGTTAGGATTATCCACGGTTAACTCACCTTTCTCAAGACCATTTCTTGGACAATGTTTTTGAAGGTGATGCAATTGCCATCACTATGACCCTTTACTCGATGATAGTTATAGAAGTCGTGTTCTTTATACCATGTAGGTGTGGGGTGAGAAGGGTCAAAACTAGTATGTAGTTTTATAGGCAGAAGGGTGATGGCTCCAGCTTTAATGAGCTTTTCTAAGACAGAATAATAAGGCTTCCCAATTGGGGTGTATTTCCATTGTTCTCGTCTTAATTGAAAAGTCTAGATGGGTGAAAGATTAGATAATGGGCTAGCTTGATTTGAAGGATGAGATGGGAAAACTTTAAGTACCACTACATTAGTGGTCCCCTTTGCCTTTGGATAATTTTTTTGTGGTTTCTATGAAGAAGAGTTATCATTTGAGTTGAATGTTGAATTCTTATTACGTAGTTGGATTTTCTTCTCTTCGATGGCCCGAATCTCTAGCTTTCATTCCATAGTAAATGCTTCATCAAAGGTTTAGAAATTTTGGACCTGTAGGGTTGGCGAGATATGTCTAGTTGCAAGCCCATGTGAAGAGATCGATGAGTTCATTTTACAATAGTTAGAATGTGAGTTGATTGATCAGGCTAAGCCAGTGAGCAATGAAATCTATGATAGATTCGTCATCATAATGACACGTGGAGTATAGTTCAGTCATGGTAACCTTCTTAATAGTATTGATGGAGAAATTATCCAAGAAGGCTTTGGCTACCTGATTAAATGAAAATATAGAGTGTCTAGGTAACCCACTATACCAATCTAACGCAAGTCCAGTGAGAGACATGGGAAACGTCCTCAAGAGTAGAGCATCATTGTGTGTGATTAGGTACCATCCATGTTTGAAATACCACAAATGTTGTTGCGGCTCTTCCTTTCTATTGAAATGGTTGAAATTAGGCACTTCCTAATGCATGGGGTATGGATGAATAGGAATGGATGGATGTATAGGCTCATTGCAAATCTTGTCGTAGGTGAGAGTGTTTTGGGAGCTAAAAACTGATTCCTCTAATGTCTGCATCTTGTCCATCATTAATTTGATTATGTTGTTGATAGGTTGCGATGACTAGGTGCCTCTTGTAGCATAAGAGGGTTGCTGTTGGGCATATGACAGGGGCGACATTCCAGTATATGGTGCAGCTGCATAGGTGGTTTGAGAAGAAGGTAGTGAAGTAGCGGGTATGTACCCAGAGTGAATAACAGATGAAATAGGAGGATACTGATAGTACGTACATGGAGGTGGAATGGTTATGGTGACCCTAGTGACAATGGGGGATAACGATTCTAGAATAGAAAGGATGACATTTTGAAAAGGGGTACGGGGTCACTGACACTAGGGATGGTAGTGTAGCTATGGGTATATGAAAGACAACAGGCATGGATGAGGTTGTATTCTGGGTGGATGGAAAAGGTATAGTGGATGTGGTGGGTACAACGGACATAGAAGAAATCACAGTCAGAGTGGGTAAAGGGCCTAGCTGCAAAATGACTGGGGGTAAAGTAGATGCGACATTTTGAAAAGGGGTACGGGTCACTGACACTAGGGATGGTAATGTAGCTATGGGTAATATGAAAGACAACAGGGATGGATGAGGTTGTATTCTGGGTGGCTGGAAAAGGTATAGTGGATGTGGTGGGTACAATGGACATAGAAGACACGACAGTCAGAGTGGGTATAGGGCCTAGTTGCGAAACGATCGCAGGTAAAGTAGATGCGAGTAGTGCGGAGCCAGATGGGGCTGATGTAGGAGTAGTAGAAAGTGTTAGGGGGATAGATAGGGACATGCCATATATCAACTTACCTGAGGCATCTTAAGTGGACGAGTGGGAAAGATAAAACTACAAGGTGGTAGGATTTTGGTCAAGGAGTCATGTGAACTCCTCGTCTCCGGTAGCGATAGATTCCATGGCAGGTGATAAAATGGAAGGTGGTGAAGGGCTAGATGGGAGTGGTATACAATTGGCATGGAATACAAGGGAACTTTCTTGTCTCTACGTTAGTACCATGTGAACAGGTACTAATGTGGTAAGACTGCTTTTTGTAAGTGACACAAAAACACAACACAAGTAGGATAAATAGGCAGTGGTGGGTGAATTGGGGCTAAAATTTCAGCTAGGAAATGACACAGGCTATCCAATGTCGGTTAGGATAAACCAATGCCAGTCATAGGTAACCAGTTCCGGTCACTATGGAAAGTGGACAATTGGTCAAAAACAAGCTATAAGGCCAAATTTACCAGGTATGCAAATTCTAATGAGATTTACCAGTAAAGTGAATATGATGAGAGTTATAGGGAATCTAAATAGTCAAAGAAAGTGAATATGTGTCCTTTTGGGTAGGTCAACCAAAAGAAAAGTGAACCGATGCCAGTTGGGTATAACCGATGACGGTCAGGGGTAACCAATGACGGTCGCTAGATCGACACCGGTCAATGTGAAATTGAAACAATGATGAAGAAAATGTGGTTGTGAATTAAAATTTCATTTGGAATCAAACCCAAAATTCTAGGAATGATGAGAATATGGTCTAGGCACACTTAGATAAAGTTAGAATACACCAAATGTGATGAGGACTGTGCAAGGAGAAAATAAGAAAAATGAAGAGTGTGACCTCTCAACTCAAAACGTAAGCCAAGCAGAAACACTAAGAAAAAATACGGGCCTAAGAGTGCTTTTTCTATTATGTTTGTTTAGCTTATTTTATTTAAGGACCGACTCATGAACTGTAGAATAAAGTTTTTTGGTGAGGATGGCTTCCTATGAAGAAGGAAATCTACAAGGAGAGGTTTCAAGTATGTTATGGTGGGGGCAGGCCTCACTCTGAAGTATGACTCAAAAAAGCAGTGAGCTGGGTGCCCACTGTGTCGTGATTATGTGATCACCTATAGCTTCTTCTAAGAAATATGTTGTTTATGAATATGTATATTCTCAATTTTTGTGAGGTTAGGTAAGATTCAGAGAAAGAGAAAGAGAAAGAAGTGCTCTTCTATGATTCATTTTTCAACCATCAACTGGTCATGACTCCTAGCGTAGAGGTTACCCTCATTTAATGTGAGCTAATACAGAAAAGCAGGATGAAATGAAGTTAATTTTAAACCCAAATCAAAATATGGAATTTAATGAAACAATAAGAGGAATAGGAGAGAGTATGATCCTTCACTAATGCAATGTAAATTAAATATATGAAGAGTTCTTCTTGAGCACCAAAACATGATTGCTTTGAGACAATAGAAAGAAGAGAAGATTCCAAGGGAGAAATTTTAATGTGAGAACCTTTTAGAAAGGAAAAAAACATGCAACTTTCTCCTAGAAATGAACAAATGCAAGGAACCCCAAATTGGCCCCACCGGGCGTGCCAAAGTGTTTCACCTAATTCTTAGATGGTTCTTAGAAAATGATGAAATCGATAGGGTAATGGGCATAGGAGGAAGACCTGTTGAGATGTTGGTTATAGGTTGTTGCGCACGTATGACTTCTCGATCCACAGCTGATCGTGAGAGTTTCCTTTTTCTCTTGGAGGAACTACCTGAAATGGAAGACAAGACCACCAAATAAAAGTTAAACAATATGTGTAGTGGACTTCCTAGCATGTGCTAGATCTAGGAAGTGTGATACTTCCTAGACGGTTCTCAATCCACCGTTTAAAACAACTTAATGCTAGTAATAAAATAAATCCTATTGTATTTAAAATGATTTAGGTATGTCATTAGTCTACAATAAGTGAATTAGTTCACAACGGGCTAGGATATGATTGAATCTAAAGCTCAGGGTCACTGTCAGGATATTGCTATTGATCAGGGTTAGATTCTGGTTAGTTTAGGGTATTTGGTGGTGTTTTTAGGCTCAGATCTGAATTTTCTAGTAAAAGACACAGAGACCGACGTCGGTTTAGGTTAACCAGCGACGGTTATGGGTGACCGGCGTGGGTATGGTCGAGGTATAAGAAACTTAATAAAATTTGGCTTGGTGATAGATCGGGGTTACATGAAAGTGGAAGGGCAATGATGAGATTTCTATGGATCCTCGATATGCACAGGAATGATGAAAATATGGGTATGGCTAGTTTAATGGTGTGTGTAGAAAGGTAGTTAAGTTTACATAGAGATAAAATGGTGGGGAATGGAGATAAAAGTAGAAACTAATAATACATGTAAAAGGATCTACTCAAATGACAAGGAAATAATACAGGTTAACAAACTTACTATTTGCATGAGCTTTATGCCTGGTTTGTAATGGTGGGTGATCAAATGAACTTAGTGTAATGATGGAACTTCTCTGGATGCTCCTGTGAACGAAGATGGCTATGTGATTGCTTCAGGTACTAGTTATGGATGCTATGATGTGTATACTAACATTGGTTCTGCTTGCATGCATTTCTTGTTTTGTCACTTGTTCTCAAAAGATGTGATTATCTCTCAGAAATGTGTCAACCTCCAAAAAAATGTGCCAACCTTGAAATAAGGTTGTTTTGGGAGTTAAAAGGTAACCGACAGTGGTTCTGGCTTAACCGGCAGTGGTTAAGGGTAACCAACTTCGGTTAGGGTGGGATTTCCTAGGTTTACTAAACTGGGCAGATCCCCTTGATTTTCTGGGATCTCGTTTCATTTACTCTGCAGATTAGCATGGAAACCTCCTTCTAACAGGTGGGAATGTGGTTAGAGGGAATGTAAGCATTGATTTTTAGGGTTTGGGTAGGTTTTAGTTAGTTATGGCAACTTACGAAGAATAGGTTTTAGGGTGAGGTGGCTTGATGAGGTGGATATTGGGCATTATCAGGATTAAAATATTTAAATAATAAATATTATGAGGATAATTAATTAATTTAATTTAATTAATTAAATTAATATTATAGTAGGGTGAAGGGTGTCATGGTTAGGTGGATGTGTTCAAACTATTTATTTGACGGGGGGACCAAGGGGAGTGTGACCTAATTTTAGTGTCTACACTAGCCATTCACACTAAGGGAAATAACACTCTCTTGAGTCTACCTCTACTGTAAGAGAAAAATTTCTCTTCAGTGACAAAACAACAACTTCACAGTTGCATGATGAGTGGAAACAAAGTAAAAAAGAGGAGGGGGAGCTTACCCCATTCTCACCAAAGGTACCCTCTGATTGTGATAATGACTTGAATAATGGTTTCATTGAGGTCAAATTAAACAAGATAAGAATGAAAGGATTTGATAAGATACGTGATACCCTTTACAATGATAAAATGAAGAAAAATAGGAAATTGGGAGGCTTACACTTTCAAAATAGCTAGATCATATGCTCGGATGATAGTAGATTTTTGAAGTTGTAACAAAAAGAACAGACTCTCTAAAAAAATAACTAAGAATGAAATAAACTAAGAAATCTATTGCAGATGGGACTCAAAGTCAACTGAGCCATCTGGAAAATGCTTCCCCCATCTTTTTTAGATGAAGATTATTTCCTAGAATATTAGAGGTCTAAATGGCAGCGATAAACAAAGAATTCGTACGGAATTAATGAAATCTGGTAGACTTTGCATTAGAATTTTTCAAGAAACAAAAATGAAAACAAATGATTTGGAGGAATGCAAAAATAATTTTTGGGATAGTTATGAATTTTCTCCTTTCAATTTTCAGGGAGAGTCAAGAGGATTGGATATCTTTTGAGATAATAACCTTCATACTAGAATGACAATTTATGTTTCTAATACTCATATCGATGTTAGGTTTTATTATATTAATAATTAATTAACATGGATCCTCTCAAAAATTTATGTACCGAACACTGTCACTGGAAGAAGGAGTCTTTGGGAAGATCTAAAAAAATTTAGAAACAGATTTAAGGATGATAATTAGTTTTTTATGGGGGAGTTAAATTCCCCACTCAGTCCTAGTGAAAAGCAAGATGGTAATCCTTATTTCTCTACTAGTATGGACGAATTTTATGGATTTATTTCTACTTCAAAACTTATTGATTTCTAACTTCATGGAAATAAGTTTACTTGGAAAAATAGAATAGTTTGAAATGACTTAACTAAGGTTAGATTAGATACAGTTCTTATATCTACTAACTAGATATTAAATAAGGATTTTCATCTATCTTCTTTACCCAAAATTGGCTCTGATCATAATCTAACTATGTTAAACCTATTCAATTAGTCCAAGCCTTCACACAACTCTTTCAAATTTAAAAAAAATTGGATGGACCATGAAGATATTTCAAAATGGATTAAATAATAGTGCACATGGCATGGAGAAGGAACTACTCAGTATAATTTACTTCAGAAACTTAAAAATGTTAAGAAAACACGTGAAAAATTTAAACAAAGAGGTCTTCAGTAATATCTTTGATTAGAAAAAGGATGGAAATTCAAAAATGCAGGAGCTTGAACTAAAAATCTCCACAAAAGGCTTGAGTTATGATGATCAAATTTTAGAAAAGAAACTTTTGTTTGAGTTGCATACTTTGTGTAGAAGGGAGGAGACTTATTTGAAGCTCAATTCCAGGGCCATTTGGTTGAAAGAGGGAGATAGAAATAGAAAATTATTTCATATGACTACTCTTAAACATAGGGTTTGCAATAGAATCACAAAAGTATCAAAAGGAAATGATAGTGTTACCAAAGATAAGAAAGAAATCAAGGTTGAAGCTTTTAGATTCTATGAAAATATGCTAACAAAAAACAATGCTTCTAATGAAGAGGTCGCATCTTTCTTGTTAGAAGCCATTCTGGGAGACATCATTACTGAAGAGGGATTAAAGGATGTTGCCAAATTATTCACCATAGAGGAAATCCAAAAATCTTTATTTTCTCTTAAAGGTGACAAGGCTTCGGGCCTAGATTTTCTCTGCAAATTTCTTTCATAAATTTTAAGAAATTTTGTCAGAAGACATTTTGAAGGTACTGAATGAATTTTACAGAACAGGAAGTCTCCTCAAGGAACTAAACAATACTCACATTATTTTTGCCCCCAAAAAAATGGATCCCAAAGACTTTAAGGACTTATGTTCTATTAATTTGGTGAATTTGATCTATAGAATTTTCACTAAGATTATTTCTACTAGAATCCAACCTATCCTCTCTTATCTAATTTCAAAGCAATAAAGTGTATTCATTAAAGGGAGGATAATTAAAGATGCGGTGATTATGGTTAATGAAAACTATTCATTCTATGGACAAAAACAAAAAACCCAGTACGGTAATGAAAATTGACATGAATAAGGCTTTTGAAAGAGTTTCTTAGAGTTTACTCGATAAGGACCTTGCCAAATTTGGTTTTTAGAATAAATTTAGGAAGATCATCTGGTCTTTCACTTCTATGGCTATATTTTTAGATGTTGTCAACGGTACACACCATAGAGGCTCTTCGCCAGTATCAGGGGCATAAGATAAGGGTATCTGATATCCCCTCTTCTCTTTATACTCATGGTTGATAGCCTTAACAGATCCATCACTAAATCTTTTAATGTAGGTCTGTTTAAAATGGGTTAGACCCACTTCTGTAAATCAAATAGCCTCACATCAACAATTTACAGATGATACAATTTTAATTTTGTTGGCATCCATACTTGAAGCTAAGGCAATCAAGGATATTCTAAAATTCTTTGAGTCTTCCTCAGGATGACAACTAAATTTTGATAAGAGTTTCATCTAGTTCTTCAATAATCGTTAGGAATGACAATTTTTTTTTTCTCATATTCTGGGTTATAAAATCAGCTCATTACCTACAACCTATATGGGGTTACCTCTTGGTACTAATAAAGTTTCCATAATGGTGTGGAATGCATTACTTGACAGGTTTAAGAAAAAACTATCTAGATGGAAAGGGGTGGTTCTTTCCAGTGATGTAAAATTTCTTCTTATCAAAATAAAATTTTCAGAACTTACCTATATATATTATGTCTATGTTCAACATTCCTACAACAATTATTGACAAAATTGAAATAATCTAGAAACACTTTCTCTAGTAGAGAACTGAAGAAAAATTTGGGTATCACTTGGTGGCATGGGATCAAGTTTGTATACCTAAAATAATAGGTGGGCTTGGTATAAGGGGAATTTAAAAAATTATTATTGCTATAATTTATAAAATGGGATGGAGAATATTAAAGGAGGAAAAATCCTAGATTGATTTAATCAAAGCCAAGTAACTAGCTCAAAAAAATGTGAACTCACTCCTCTATGATGACCAGCTTTCCTGTGGATCTGTCTTCTGGAAAGAAATGATTCAACTGAGGAATCTTATTAAGCAAGGATGTAGATAGAAAGTGGGTAATGGAAGTGATATACAATTGTGGAGGGATAGCTGGAATAATTTCTATCTGAATAATATATTTTCCTCTATCAAATATATCCTAGATGACAAGTATGGTACTAGAGTCAAATATTACATTGATATAGGGGGAAATAGAAGAAGATGGAAACAACTCAGTGTGGATGTGCCTAAGATAAACCATGTGGTCTCCTCTCTTCAAGAGAAGCTAGATATCATACCTCTTAATGAGTCTCATGTTAAAGATGAACTTTTTTGGAGTAATTATTTTGATGGTGAATATACTATCAAATATGGGTACAACTACTTTTTTGAAAATAATCATTGTGATTTCAAATGGATTAAAATATGGTTTCATGAGCTAACTCTGAAAGTTAGCTTCTTTTTTTGGCTTATTCTTAATGGAAAGATACTCACAAATGTTCATTTAATTAGAAGAGGGTTTATTATGCCAAAAATGTGTTGCATGTGTAAAAAGAAGGCTTAGGATATTAAACATATTTTGATCCAATGTGATTATTCTTTGAAACTTTGGAGTATCATTTTTTCAAAATTCAATATTTTTTGGACCCTACCAAATATGTTTTCACAAACCTCGGAACAATGGGGACCCCCTTATAAACACTGCATGGTTCGAAGAGTCTGGAAAATGATATTTCCTCATACCATTTAGAGGCTTTGAAAAACAAGGAATGATATAATATTCAGGAACAACAAAATAATATGCAATAAAAATTTCAATAAGATTTTCAATGATATAAAAGATAATATTGAGAAATTTAGACCTCCCAATAAGAAACAATATCCAAAAAATGAATAGGTTATTCTATCAAATTGGAAAATTGACATTAGAAACATTTAGAGACAAAGGAATTCAACTACTGATAGGTCTTTAATACATTGGACCCATCCTCCCAAATATTTGTATAAGCTCAACTTTGATGGTGTGTCAAAAGGTAACCCAGGTGAAACTACTGGAGGAGGAATCCTAAGGGATCACAAAGTCTGTGTAATTGTTTCTTTTGTAAGAGGAATGAGACATCAAACAAACCACTATGTTGAAGCCTTATTAGCTTCCTGGGGTTTAAGAATTGTTAAGGAATGCAATATTATGAACATTATTATTGGAGGAGATTCATTGAATTTTATAAATCATTTGAATCAAATACATCCCTCTAGCTAGACAATACAATATTTTATTCATGATTCTATAAGCATTTTCCTTTCCTCCAATACCTTAAAAATTGTTGATACCTATAGAGAAGGACTTAGAGTGGTAGAAACATACGAAAATTATAGGATTAATTGCTAGTTTACCACTTGGTATATTGAGGATAATATCCCCATTGAGGTACTAAATTCTATCATTATTATTAATGATAAATGTGAAATATAACTTCCTACTCAAAATCCTTGCTGGGATATCCGCCCCTTTATGCGAAATGCAAACTCCCACATGTAGTAGGAGTACTAGCGTTTATTGCCATAAAATTTGGCATGCCGATTGGGTTCACACAAGGATGGTTAAAAAGTGGATTGGGGAAGAAAGAAACATTTTTTTTTGTTTCAAGAAGCTTAAGCACGAATGGGAAAGAATGTGTGGAACTCCTTCCCAAATTGAACTGCATTGTGACCCTCTATGGAAGGATAACGCTGATCTTTGGAACTTTCTATAGTGAGTAGAAGTTGCCAATTTTATTGAGAAGATTCAAGGGTACGATCAAAACATTACACAATTTTTTTCCACATACTAGAAGCAAATAAAGGTTATTTATGGCGTGAAATAAATTCAGAATATAAAGGAATTAATAGCGGAATTTATGGGTCTTAGTTTAAAAGGCATCAGATTCTTCAACAAGAAGCCATAAAAGAACATGAAGGCTAGAAAATTCATCTAATTGGGGAGGAACTGCAATTTTTCACAATGGGTATTAAGGTAAACTCCATCCCTGCACCATTTGATGATCTTTCCAAGATGATGGTCCATTTCATTACCCTTGAGGGCAGGTATATCAATGTTCCCATAAAGAATTTGGTATTTTTAAGCCATTATGGTAGGAGCCTACTTTTTTGTTTCCCAAAATACATTATGAACTCCATGGAATGTTCCATCCTAGAGTACCAAAACCATACTCGTATCATTCCCCTTCACCAGGTCTTAATTTTCCTCCTTCACATGCACTATGTTGCCCATCAACTTGTCATTCCTGCTACTCCTAGCTTTCCACCCATTCCTTACTCTCTCAAGCTTGTTCACTTTTTCATTCCAACTACTATCCCTAGAGAGAGGAAAATTAGAACTAAAAACCCCTCTTTTTGCAAAAC
Organism: Taxus chinensis; assembly: GCA_019776745.2. Classification (NCBI taxonomy): domain Eukaryota; kingdom Viridiplantae; phylum Streptophyta; class Pinopsida; order Cupressales; family Taxaceae; genus Taxus; species Taxus chinensis. Next base: position 633,606,967 of record CM034154.1, on the reverse strand, counting down.
ACAACCTTCTCCTTCGACAGAGTCCTTCGCAGTAGCCAGGACATTGAAACTGCACATAATCTCTTACATATCAGTGCCATATGACACAACATTACTACTAAGAAGGAGAAGGAGGATCCTCTAAAGATAATTGAAAACATGGAAAAAGAGCTAGAAAGTTTCAAAAAGGATGTGCATTGGTGAAGAATAGATCAATTAAAACTATAATAAATTAAACTCCCTGGATAACAAATCAGGGAATTCTGAAGTCATAGATGATCACAAAATTTCAGTTTTTAGAGCTATTGGTTAACTCCTCGAACAATAGGTTAGAAGTATTACCAATCTTAGTGGTGTCTCTGAAGAAATTTGGGGCACAAATGTTGAAAGGAACCCTACCCTTTCTCAATTGGATTCCAATGACCCTACACACATTACTACCTTGGCTCTCATTATCTCATTATAGACTGTTAAGTCAAGATTTGATAGGTATTCCAAGAAATAATCTGCTGTGGAGCTGACTTGGTGTTGTTTTGATTTTTTTTAGTTACTGTGTACTCGGTGCTTTATTTTATTTTAATATCTATCTTCTCTCCTTTTAGTAGTTCCTTTTTTTACTACTGCTAGACTTACTGTAATTTCTAGATTTTGATTGATTTTTTATCCTACCTCTTGTATATTTGGCTTTTGAGACTTTTTGTAATAATGTTAAGTACCTTCAAAAATATCTACCAATAATAAAAAAATCAGATACATCTAGAGTTGGAACGACCAACTTATGTTCTAAAAAAATGTTAATCAACCCTTGCCAACACCTCCTTATCCATTCTCCAAAATGGGAGTCAATTTTAATCATGTCACTTCACTTTTCCGACACAATGTCTACCTGTGTCAAGGTTTAAGTAATTTGGATAAATTTTTGTTTATCAACCATACTCTTAAACCCCACTTTGACATGTTTGGGAGACTTAAATAACTAGAATGGATATCTGTAACACATTTAATTTATGAGTTGAGTTTTAATAGTATAATAAACCTATTTATCATTACTTTGAAAATTTAATAAATCACATTTTTCATCGACACGAGAAATACCTCTCTGAAATCCCAAACCCAAAGGTCAAGGTTTGACCTTGTTACTTATGAAGATGAGATGTTACAAAAACTTTTATAACTCCCTTATTTGATCATTTTATAATTTAACAGAGCATGTTTGGATCCATGTTGACCCTGTTTCCAACATTGGGTAGCTTCTGAAGGTTAGAAGTTGGGTTTGGTTTTGGCTTGTCTTTTTGTCCCTGATTGATGAAATTTCTATCGGTCTTCATAAACCTCAAGTATATATAAATGAAAATTTCTTACAACCCTTACTTCTAAGAAAAACATGTCGCTAGTTATTTTTATGAGGGGATTTTATAGGCCTTCGATCACTGGTTGACTAGGTCAAACCCCCCAATTATGACTTGTGTCTCAAGAAACATAGTTATCATTTATACCTCATTTTATATTTCTATGTTCCATAAAATTCATCAAATACCCTTTATATAGGTGAACATATATGATGTTCCTCATGATGTGTTCTTCCATCGGGCATAAGTTTGTTAACGTAATTTCCTAACCTTCTGCAAAAAAATAGTCTTTTTCACAAACTAGTAGGTAAATGTGCAATATTGTTATGGGGCCCTCCCAGGATAAGTAGTAGATGATAAAATTTGTAAAAAATTATAACTGACTGTATGGATCTTTCATTTGTTCCTTGCTTTGAAAAATATGAATGTCGGGAAAAGGATGTTTTTTCTCTTTCTTTTGAATCTCTCTCTCTCTCTCTCTCTCTCTCTCTCTCTCTCTCTCTCTCTCTCTCTCTCTCTCACCTCCTCTAGTTAGGAAATGAAATAAAATGAAATGAATGTATATCTAACTCTCTCTTGTTGCATGCTTAGTATTATAATTATTACACTGGGACACTATTAAAACACAAATTATGCTAGTTTTTGGTAGATATCATTCCAAGTAGTTTGTTCTTACCATGCGGTGGATGCATGTACTAGAATAAAGACAAGTGGAGTGTATAGGTGTTTACATTTTAGAATTTTACCTTGAAATAATGTAGTTGTATATGTTATATCAGTGACATTGTTAAGAATGGATATGTAATTTTCTTTTTTTTATGATTACAAATTTTTTTTCCCATTGGGAAATATAAAATTGTGTTATTTTCATACTTGTTGCACATTTAGATGTTTGAATAGTTCCCTAATTGTTGCACTTTCATATGTCATTTTAGAAAAATAAGTTAATGTATTATGCTGAAAGGTATGTCATAAGAACTCCTATAGATAGTATTCACAATCAGTGTAGGTAGATGAATTTTGAAATTTGCTATTTAGAACTTCTAGAATAGTCGTAGTTTAAATGTAGCTTGGATAAATATATTAAATGGTTAGGTGAAGTGTTGACCTAGGGAACTTTCTTAGTCTCTTAGGAAGAATAAAAACTTGTAGTAATGTGTTTTAATTGGATGAAAATCAACAATTATCTTATAGCATGTAAATAGAATAAAATTTAGAGATCTCATGCATGCATCAAAATGGATATGTAGTTATATTGGAATGTTGTACTTGTGATTTAAATGTACTAAAACAATCATTCCACTCATTAATTGTTGTATTTTCTTTATTATCACTTTTCATGTTTAGACGGTTATTGTTTTGCCTTAGTTAAATAAACAAAACTAATATATAAACCTTTTTTCATCCTTTCACACTTAGTCGAGTCATGTTAAGTCTCAAAACCCATATCATGTGAAGAAAAGACTTAGATCTTTCAATAGTCTTTTTTCCTGTTTTTCACTCAGGACAAGTCTTAAAAAACTGTTTACATAGCTTAGGTATGTTTGTGTGAGAAAATTATTTTACTATGTGTACCGTGTCACTCTTGGTGTGAGTATGGCCATCATCCATAGATTTCCTAGTTTTAGTCTTATCATTATAAAAAAAATATCCTTCGTGTATGTATTATCCTTACCCCTCTAAGGGGTAAACAAGCCTTGTGAATATAATTTGGGTGTTTTTTGTCCTTAAAAAATATTATCAAAGAGATGTAAATGGCATGAGTGGAACCTTTTTATAAGTTACCTACACATGAGACTATTTATTTTGAACCCCATTAAACCCCTCTCAAACAAAATTGTTAGCTTGACAAGAAGTATGGAAGTTTCCTTGAGTTGCACAAAGATTATGTTACTTGAGGTTGTTTGATTACTCTTGTTGTGAATTTAGTAGGGTGTACAATATGGAGAGAAACTGAATTAATTAATAAAAGTACCTCATTGAGGTTATCGGTGAATGAAACCTGCAAATATGTTACCCAACAATCTTTTAGTGTCTTAAAAGGCCTTTGCAAGTGTAAGGTGAGTTGGATTCCTCATTTGTAATATGTGTTTAATGTTTGAGTTGTTAATGATAATGAAATGGAATTTTTTGTGTGAAATGACTCCCCTTGCAGTATTGAGACCCTAAATGTTAAGCAAGTATTGTATAACTTGATATTATTTTAATGAACACTTATAATAGACCAAAGTAATAATGTAAGTGAAATAAGAACAAGATTAAGTGAGATGTCAGTTTAGGAGAAAAAGATACTTAGATTTATCCTTATAACTTAATTATAACTTGTTTTATGTTGCTAAAAGGGGGGGTAAATTACCCCTAGTGAGTTTAAGCTTTCATGAGAACATGAATTCGTATGGAAAAAAAAACTTACGATTTGTAAATATTAACAAATACTCAAACCAAGCATTGAATGATAATAACTAAAAAGGAAATAGACATGCCGTAATGGATTAAATATTATATGAAAAGGGAACTTGGACTTTAACCTCCTGTAATATTAAGATTACTTATTTGACTTAATGTCAGGTTCGCTTGTGTAATGAAGGTGAAAATAAACTACAAGTAAACTTTTTTTGGGAACAAACCCTTGGCATAAGATATAGCATTAGGATATTTGTATGTATTTAAAATACATAGAACTAGTAATTGAGTTAGGGAAATTATTATAATGGAGAAAGAACCAAATTTAAGTGTACTTATTACAAGTTATGTTTTAAATGGAACAATTGGAGGTAAAACGTTAAATGAAATACGTAAAAATGTAACCTAGTTTTAACAAGAATGAAGGATTACATGTTAAGTGTATTTTAAATAATTAAGGTCAACAATGAAATAGTAGTCTAAAAAATATGTGAACCATGGAAGTGTCGTGATGTGGATAATGCCTACGCATGCATTTATATTGTAGTTGAATCATTATTTTGTACTTGTCATTTGAGGAAAATGTTGCTTGATGTGCATCATGTGTTTTAATGTTATATATATGGGTTTAGTTTGTGTAAATGTCTTATGTGATGTTGAAATATCTTAAGTAATCCTATGTGGTGTCATGTATCAAGTAATGTAATTCCAAAAGAAAAATATATTCCGGTAAATTTTATTGTTGTATTTGTGTGTCAAAATTGTGGGTGTGATAAGCCTCTTGTACAGAAAAAAGTATAGCAGCAGGAAAATCTTTTAATTATTGAGCCCTGGTGCCATCCGAAGCTCTCTTTGGCTCAAAAATGACAATTTCCCATTAAAACAAGAAAAAAATATGCCTATTACGAAATTCTGCTTTATTAAAGTTTTCCAGAATCACTTTCAAGAGTAAACTAGGAAAATAATTTACCCAAAAATAGGGTTTTCTCCTCTAGTTGAGCTAATTACAAATAAATGCAGTTTCCTAGAACTCAATATGGAGGGATGTGGGCAATTGGCTTGACCCCCTGACTTATTCTTTGTCATTGCTTTTACAAAACCCCATTAAATAAATCAGTTCCTTAAGCGCTTGTGTACATTCGAATGCAGGTATATGTCTATAAAGTTGAAACATAGAGAAAAATCTTTAAAAACAACCACTCACATCAACAACACGGCCTGATTTGGCGGGCGAGCAGGCCAAATGACCCTACTTTAGGATTTTCTTGTGCTTTTATTTCCACCAATTAAGCTTTAATGTGTTTTCTTTGTTCACTGCCACTTTGGTATTTCAGAGGGGTCTGTTGGCACGGGTGACGGGAGAGAACTGTATTGGATTTAGAGCGCGGCTCAGCTGCTTCGCTAAGGGAGTCTTGACTTAGAATCTTTATCTATGTAACTCGCCACATAAAAAGGCAGTCTTAACTTAGAATCTCACACGTCTCGAATCTGGATTGAATGTGGGCTCGACGTTATTGTGTGAATCGACAATTCTGTGGAGGTATCATCCCGTATGGTTACCTGGTCAGTTTATAGATACCTAACTCATCGCACTTGACAATAAATCTACCCCATCTCACCTCTTCGATATAATAACCCAACTTAGTCATTGGCCCATCTCTTAAAGTCACCCAACTCGTCCGGATAACTCGCCCCTTTTGAAAAGTAACTCAACTTGGTGTTGTGTCATGCCAACTCACCACTGGTATCCTGCCTTTCCCAGATTTCTGTAACCAATAAAGGTGATGAAAATGCCTCTAAATTTACAGGTGTTGCTAGATCTAGATACTATGACCAATATTGGTGATAAAACCGTTGATTGGAAAAAAAATTTGCTGTTTTTAAGTTTTGTATCGTTTCCAAATTCTTCTAGATTGCTACCTGGCCCTGCTTGGGTGACTCTTACTTGTCTATTACACAGCAAATTTTTATTTTCTTAAACTGACTTCACAAGATCTTATAGAGCTTACTAGGATGTGGCGATGTAAGGATGGCTCTGGGAAGTTGCACGAGTCAACTTTTGTCTCTCTAATGCACTAATTTCTTCTACAAACTCGTTGATTTCTTCTGCAATCTTTCCAACACTCATTGTCTTGAATGTACAGGCTCCTGAACCATCTCTGATACCAAATTTTGACAATGGTTAGTGCCCAACCTTTCTTCCATCTTTATATTTACCGACTAATTGCATTTACTAGGTTGCTGATATCGATTTAGTGCTAGTTAGACATTATGTGGTTGCTTTACGGATTATTAACATTGATATAATGCGATTTAACCATTATAGGGTTTTGTAATAAATTACTCTTGTGACATAGGTGATGTTTGAGGCACGTTGTGCCAATAAAAATTTGCAATACATATTACTAGTTTATTGTACCCACACCATTAAGGATACTAACATGATGCAAATTATATAGATTTTACAATAGATATGATGGATGAATGATGAATCTATTTCATATTGTGATAATTAATTATGATGATTATGCTTTGGATATTTTTTTTTTTAATTAATGGTAAATAGTTTTTTTTTAAAGGGACTATACCCTTGTACAAAGAGGCTCAAAAATCCATATTTAACGATTTGCTAGAATAAAAAAAATATCAAAAAGATATAACGATGAAGCCCAGTTGTAGAGAGCAATCTGCCAGAAAAATAGCCTAAAAATAGCTAAACAACACAAAAACAACTTCAAAATAGCAAGTCCACAACAAAAGGACCTCAAGCAGTAAAAAAACATCAACACCGAGGGCCGAAAGCAAGATATAACCATAACTTATCCAAGATTATTCGTCGAATTCGCAAAATATGATCAGTCTTAAGAAAATGCTTTTTGCAGCATACCGTAGTCAAAGCATTGCCCCCCGTCTATATTCCCATCCACGTCAACCATTAGATTTGCAATTAAATTTTGATTCTCCCGCTCACTGCTAAAACTGTTATTCGAATTTCCTATATCAATAATTAATTAAACCTTCCCTATTTGTATCTGCAAATCAAGCTTATTGCCTATTTGTTGTGCTTTGGATGTTATCATGGAATAATTGAGATGTGTTGGTGCTCAATTTGATCTCGCCTTACTTTCTCTAAAAATCCTTCAATCTGTGGGCTCTGTCATATTTTCTATTTCCTCAAATGGATGCGTACAAGTTTTATCTTTACTAGGGTGTAATTGTAAATCCCTCTCTATGGTCGTGGATTGTTGTCGAGCCTTGTATAATTTGTAAAAAAAAATTCCTTGAAGAAAAATTCAATTCTGGGCGCAAATGGTGGAGTTCCCCTGCATCTCTTTTTTCGAGGGGAGTGTTTTCCCCATCAAATTGTATCTCAGCATCTTCAGCTATGTGGTCTCTTTTGATTGGATGAGGCATGTCAGGTGTATTTTATAACTTGTAACTTTTTGCTATGTTTGCAAAAAGATCAATTTGGCCCTGTGGCCCCATTGAGTTCTTATTCGATGGTCAAATTTATAAAGACAGAGCGAATTTCTCTTTTTTGCCTTGAAAGTTTATATGTGTCCATTTTTATTAGATGTGGCCCGACGGGTCTTTTAAGTGAATTTCACCATTTTGGTCTCATTTATAAAAAATATTAAATTGGCCCCATGGCCCCGATAGCATTTGATTGGCTATTTAGCAAATATGGCATGTTAGCAGAACACTTTAAAGTTTTTTGGGTCAGCAGGCAGGGAAAAAGACTTACTTTGACCTCGAAGGACATGTGGCATATTTCAAAAGTTAGAAGCAGAAGACGGGTCATTGGGGCATTTTGAAGTTTTTTGCGTTTTTGTGGAAAAGGAGAAATTTTTTGAAATAACCTGCAACTCCACTGGGGCCCACATCAAAAGTTACCAGTGGGAAGGTGGGTCGACAGAGGAAAATTGGAAATTGTGCCTTTTAGTTAAAAGGGGTAAAATTGCAAAAATCAGTCGTGAATCTATCAAAGGCACAAATTAAGCCACGTGTCGAGCTTGTATTTCAAAGGCGGAGGGGCGGGGCAAAATGTGAAAATTGTGCATTTTCTCCAAAAGTCATAAAATGCAAAAGGCAACCCTAGGCCCGCTTCAAATCAGATTTTGCCACGTGGACGACTCTAATGTAATGTTGAGAAATGGAAGAATCAACAGTTTTTGTGCATTGCATCTGTTTTTACTGCCATTTTTGCTCCAAGACTCTTGGATATGCGAATACAAATTGTTTTTCATCATTTTTTAATGAAATTCCTTGTTGTTTTTGTCTACAAAGTGCAATTGAATGGATTTAGAGCTTAATTTGTGAGTACAAGGAATGTGTGATATTTTGAATTTGGAATTACTTGAGCACTTACAAAAATGTGAATTACCAGAGAAGCTAGATGGTAGAGAAAATTTGTAGAGGAAAGAATGAGGTGCAAAGGATGAAATGATGGAGGTTGCTATGCACGAAGGATGAAAATGATGCTACCAGTTAAAACAATGATGGCAGATATTTGCAATGATTTACCTTTTTGAACAACTTGGAAACTTTTTGTTGCAAACCTGTTAAATTTCATTTTCTGGAAGTCATGGTCAAACATGTAACAAACAAAGGTTCCTCGAATAACCTTTTCTTGGGGGAAAAGCTTGGATGTAAATTGAGTTTTATAAAAAACATGCTTTATTCATGCAAAATGATCGAGGGGTTGAATTTTTAGGAGAAAATTTGAGAAATCCCATCTCCTTGGGAGACCATCTAGAGAAACCTGTTAATCTATTATGTTTTAGATTTGTTCATGTCAAGTTGATTGCAAGTGTATAGGCATTGACAAGCTCTGATATTGTTCAAAGAAACTATTCCCATATGCTGATGAATCTAATCAACTTTGAATTAATCTGTGTTAATCTTGGTCAAATTTGTGTCTCTGCTTTATTTTAGAATGTCTGTGAAGTAGTATTTCTTGTTCCTATTGCAATCTTTTGTTAAAATCCCTTCAAATCACATAGGATCTTCATCCCTTGTGATAGTTTAGTGGCATTTGCAATTTCATTACGAGAAGGGCATTCATCCTGTAATGAGATAAACAATTTAAAATCAATTAACTGTTATTTTGTTGATAAAGATTGTCTTGTAAGCCTTTGAGTGTATCTCAGGCATGAGGAACCAGGGGTCTTGAATGTTTAATTGAGTCTTTAGCTCAAGATCCTTTGTGTTAAATTCTTGGCATATTGTGTGAAATCATGCAAATCTGGGCCTCCATTGATGCACACCTTTTGGTTGAAGGAATATTTTACCAATTCTGAAGCATTCTGTCATTTATTTTTCCAATTGTTGTGAACATTCTCAAAGATCTGGCAAAACCAATTTTATCTTTCTTAATTTCCAACCAAAAATTATTCAAAAACAATGAATCCTACCTAAACTACCCATTTTTTCCCTGTATGTCCACAAATGAATAAATTCTATTGCCAAAATATGTAGAAGCACATTAGGATTCCGTAATGTCTTTAGAAACCTTAACCTTGTTTAGAAAATATCACCATTATTTAGAAGTGACAACTCGTGAGAGTTAAATTGTGGTGCATTGATCATATTTTCTGAATGTTTCCTTTCAAAATTTGTGCAAAGAAGGATATCTTCATTCTCCATCACCAATAGAGGGTACAAAATGGGTCCTCTCACCCTAGTTAAAAGGCACAGCCTAAAGTAGTGAGGATAGATCTAATGCTTTTGAATGGTGCTATCCATTTCTCCAACATCTGAGTGATAAAGATCCAGTTGAATTGCCTCCCCAGCTATAAAAGGACATACATGATGATCTATCTGTCTCTTGAATTCTTGTTAAATATGTGATGCTTCTCATCTTACAAAGAAGAATAAATTTATGATACCAACACAATTGCAGAGAAAGTTGATATGTGGGGAAAAGAAATCTTCAGGGGAAAGAGTTCCTATATGTTGGCCAAGGCAATGTTTCTTACATTGTTCGCAACAGTGCAAATAAGCTCAATTAATTATGAGACGATACATACCTACATTGATATTTGTAAGAATCCTGGGGGAATGTTATAAGTTCTATGACTGTAATATTTCCAGTTTTTAGTGGTTATTACACTATCGAATGTAAGGTATCATCAGTGAGCTAGAGACTACTATGGGGAACAATGAAGTGTGGGGAAAAAAATGCTTAGGAAAAACACTTCCATAAGTCCAAAATACTCCCGTTGATATCCATAGTCAAAGGAAACCATGATATAATGCATTTAAAACTTTACTAATGTGGGGAATTAAGGTCCTTAGTGTAGAACTAAGTGCTCAATAACAACTAATTTCATCTGGAAAAGGAGTGTCCACACAACACTAGTAATCAATTGAAATTATGAGTAACAAGGGGATACGAGGATATATCTTGAGGAATGAAGGAGATCTATTCCTCCTTAAAGACTCCTACCAGAAGGTCTGTAATATCCCAAAAATGGGAAAGTAAAATTGACTGAAGGAACTTGAACGAATTTTGAAAGTCATGTTGGAGATCATAAATCAAAGGAAAGAGTTACAATCATGGTAAGGTCTCAGCCTGTTAGATAAAAAATTCCATACTTCCTCAAGTGCTTCTAAAATTTCAGGTAGTCTTTTTTTAAATAGGAATCATCAATAGTAAAAAGGGGCCTATCTTTTGTATTTGAAAAATATGGGTCTCAATAAAACCCCTCATGTATAAACTCCATACGTGCACGAATAGAAGAAAATCACAAAGATATCATAAAAAGGTAGTTAGCTCTAACTCTTCATACAATCAGAAGGGCATGAAGGAAGCAAAACTGACCCCTAAAGGGGACAATCAATAATGTTTCTGTGATGTGAAGATCACCTCCCAAAATATGAATACTGGCATAGCCCCACCTGAAATCTTTATCCTCCCCTCCACACTTTTGGTCACTATCATACCCTAGAATTGATGGCTAGATATCCAACTATGCAAGTGACCATAAGATGTTATAAACACATTATCATCACTATTGAGGTGGGCATGAAGAATATGCCACTACAAAGAAAAAAATATATTGATTGCATGGACTCAACAATGAAAAAATTGAGGTTAGATGGTAGTATGGATTGATCAACGAGTCGACTACAGTAAAGAAAAATAGAATTTGAAATTGACTAGAATTAGCAATCCTAAAGAAGTATAGAGAGGATAATTTCAACACAATATTCAATCACAAAATCCTGAATAGGCTGACCAGTGATCATGACTGAACAAGTAGAATGAGACACTGTCTCATAAAATAATCTGATGCTATTCGATAAGAAGGTTACCTATCATTTGAGGGATGAGAACCCAACAACATTGAGGATTGAGACTTCAACTATGTCTTTGCTAAATATGTAGACCAAGGATTTCATTCTAATATTGCAAAAATATGGTAAATATCCTATAGACATGAAGGCAATCCAAGAAAAAATATATATCTTATAGAATGCCTGACTATGAAGTAAAGTTGTAGATATGGATTAGGTATGTAAAAACTTTGGTCAGAGCTATTAAAGAAATATCCTATAGAGACTGGCCAGAGCATGATTTCATGCATTCTTACAATCTATAGAAAATGTAATCTACATAGTGCAAGATTTGGAGAAGATAAATCATCTTGGAGGTGATCATAGATCTTATGAAAAAGGAAAAGGACCCATGGGGTGAGGAAATAGACAACCCTAGGCCCTTGAAAATAGAATCGTGCCTGATCATTTGACTGGCAGAGTTACTGCTATAGAAGAAGCCAATGAAATTTAGTGGTGTGACATATTTTTCTTGCCACATGCCCCATGTGATGAATACAAAGAGGTTGAGGAAGAATATGATGACACTGATGATGATGAGTGCATGATGGGGTCCTCTATAGGCTCATGGTAAGGAGTAACCTCGATTGAATTAATCAGCACCAGAACTACATCAGATTTATGGGATTGAATTCACCGGGTATTACCCCTTCCTCTCTCTCATACTTTTGAAATAGATATGCTACAAGATTTTTAATACTTAAGGGCATTAATGATTAAAAGGTATAATGGAGGAATCACTTATGAGGAGGATAGGCAGTTGTTGATGAATGTTGTGGTTGCCCAATAAAAAGAATATAATAGTAGGAATAAAGTTGTCAAAGGGGCAAGACCTCAGGCCAAACCAAAAACTCCAGTTCACACAAATATCCTATAAGAAAGATACATCTAGCAAAGGCGTTGTTTCCCCAAACAGAAATGGTATCCTTGTCCATGTTCAGACTATGAAAAATCCTTCACTCTCAAAAGAGTTTTTTAGTTTTTCTCCAAATGTTGCCTTGCCCAAATATGTTCCTAAAGACATTTCCCAAGTTTTTAGTCAGATCTATATTTTTGTTCCAACTGTTGAGCTGCTTAGGATTCTCGAGCACAAAAAAAGGGTCTTTAAGTATTTGGGATTCAAATAAGAAAAGATTGTACCCAAGGCAGAAATGTAAACAATGCTGAAACTCCTTCTACCATTGCAGAGTTAGAAAACTCCAAGTACTGGAATAACTAGGTGAGCCACCTGAATTATATTTGGGAACATCCTTGGTTGAGTCTCAGTTGAATGTGGATCCGTTTTTCACTACTCTGATTATCAGCAATAGGCTGTTACACAATAGTATGTTTGATTCTAGAGCATCATGCAATGTTATTCCTCTTGTGGTCATGAATGAATTAGATATCAAAGTGACAATAGCTTATGGGAAGTGCACTACCATGGATTCCAGAGAGGTTCCAGTGTGTAGATGTGTTAAGGGTTTGATAGTGCAACTTGCAGCCTACCTAGGCAAGAACTTAAAAGTAGATGTTGTTATTGTTGATTTCCCTACCAAATGGGGAATGTTGTTATTAAGAAAATAGGCTTCCAGTGTGGGTGGGAGTGTGCAATTGGATATGTCTTTTGCCACCATACCTATTCAGGGAAACATTTTAAAGTTGTATGGTGAAAAGAATATGTTACATCTCATTAATGATCTCAATAATGCTTCTTATGAAGTGTTATACATTGGCATTGATGCTGATAAATTTGTTAGATTTGCTGATGGTAAAGAGCACAAAATTGATCAATGTAAGTCTATTAAAAAAGTAGGTTCTCCTTGGACTTTGTTGTTTGATGGGGCTTGCTCTAAATTTTGAAATGGTGCTGGTATTGTTCTGATATCTCCAAGCCAGGAAGAGTTTGTTTTTTCTTTTAAACTCAACTTTGAGTGCACTAACAATATTGCTAAATATGAAACACTATTATTAGGTTTAAGAATTACTTGGAAATATTGTATTAGAGACATCATTGTTAAAGGAGATTCAGAGCTAATTGTCAAGAAATTTAGAAAAGTGTATGTAAAAAAACAAGAGAATGAAGTAGTATAAGCATGTAGTCTTGGATTTCATTGAGATGTTTGACTCCTTCAACATAATACATCATGATAAGAAGCACAATAGTGTAGCAGGCAAATTGGCTATATTGGGGTCCAAATTTGAAAATTGTATTGTATCCCCCTATTGTGAGTATAATATTGAGGTATTAACTAAGCCATTTATTCCTGAAAATGTTAAACATTGGCAAGTGTTCGAAGACGATGCCCACGTGTAAAGGTTTTTGCAAAACCAAGGAGAATTTGTGATCAACGTATAGATTAGGAGCCAATGGTTTGTGTAGCTTATGGAAAGGAGACTTTATTTGGAAAATAGATCATTCAGTTCAAAACTAATATGCAGTATCCCTTATGGGATACTACTTAAAAATGCACAAATTATTGAAAATTTATAGCCAAATAAAATATTGAGTTTTGTAGATTTTTACAATAAGGACAACAGACTAAAGAAAATTAAAATCTCCCAAAATATCCACTTGAATTACATGAAAATTTAAAGAGAGCTTTACATTATTATAAAAGACATAATAACATTAATTTTAGAGTTTTACAAAAATTAAAATGCTGCCAGAAAAGCACAACATGCCCCAGACAACTGGAAAAATTTAGAGGTTCCTAACTCTCCAAATACAATAGAAAAAATTAAGGGTCTTTGGAAGTAATATTAATAGGTATAGGAAATGGCATTTAAACCTTTATATCTGAAGGGGACCAATTGGAAAACCCTCAAAATAAAGGTTGTAAGTCACCTAGCTAGGAAAAGGGTCAAAAATTAATGAAGATGCCTTCAACATGTTGCCACCCCTGCCCAAATGACTGACGTGAATCTGATCCAAAAGTCCTCTATTATCTTCCCCAAATGCCCCCAAAAATCCTCAAACCCTTCCTCTGAACCCTCTATTATTATATTTGTAACATAGCTCTGAAAGCAGCTCCAAAAATGACAGACTAGGGTAGATATCTCGCTACCAAAGAATGCCCTGCTTGCTAGAGATGGGTCTCTCACCACAAAAGCTAGGGTCCCTGTGGGATTTCACTCCATAAGTTGTAGATGGGAAACACCAACTGCACGTGAAGGAGGCTAAAATATATGTAACAAAATGTTCCTTTCCTTTATCCCCCAACTCCTTATATACTTCTCCAAGGAAAAAGATCCCCAATAGACCCTACACACATTTAATTCCATGGAGGGGCCTATAAAAATAAAAGTAACTTAAGTTACTTTTCCCCTTTAAGTCACCATGGCCTAAAAGTGACCCTCAACACAAAATTAGAATATTAAAACGACATGGCCCCTTTCCAATAGCTCCCAGTGTCCACAACCCCTTGGGTTTGACCACGGCTTGGAATTGACCTAGGCCTTAGGCCTTTAGCATAGGAAAGGGAGACATTACATTCCTCCCTTCTTGATAAATTCGTGACCCCAAGAATTATCATTTCCTACTACACAAGATGAATACCTGTTAGCGCAGAATCACAGCACCCCTGGATGTTGATCAGATTTCTAGTTTGATCATACTAGCATCCAATGTGATTGCACAACATGGAATCCTTTCTCCAAGTGTGGGAATTGCAAAAATGAGAAAGGAATCTCCAGAGAATGCCGGTTCCTATTCCTAAACTACCTGCCACAAGCTATTCCAGTGCAGGCAATCTAATCTAATCATAATCTAACCATGCCAAGGAGATAGAGAGAGAGAGAGAGAAAAGGGAAAAATAGAGCCTACACTAAAACGGTGATACACCAGAGAAGGAAAATGTTGAACATCTATCAAAACTGCCATGGAACAAGGAGAGGTGAGCAATGGGAAGGATGGAAAGATGCATCACAGGCCCAAGGATAGATTTCACACAGAAAATGTCCCAAAACTCCATGAACACAGCTCCAAACCTGTAATGAGTATTAAAACATGCACAAATACTTTCAATGAAGAGAGGCAAGACGAAAGACAAGCAAAGAACAAGAAAGGATGGACAGATGCATCACGAAACACATTTTTGTTGCTTTAGAAGTTTGCACAGAACATCATTTTAATGGTAAAAGGAAAAAATGCCATTATAAAGCAGGGGAGGAGGTTCAAACTCCATTTTCAAACACGGAGAAGAAAAGAAGGGAGGGCCGAGCAGAAAAGATGAACAACCTCTTTAAAAAAAGAGCCAAATCTGGCTTTTTACAATGCATGGGTCGAGCCCAGGAGAGAAAAAACGTATAAAAATGTGGAAGCCATTCCTCATTGAATGAAGATGCATTAAAATAGTATGGGAATCCTTACAGACCCATGCCCTTACATTTTTGACCATACTGAAGAAGAATGCGACCCATTTTGCATTAAAACTGGTTGTTGAAACGTCATTTCTGGCCATTACCACGTGCCAGAGGTGTTTTTCAATTTTCTCTCTCCAAACTCCATCAAAATTCAAAAATGACCATGGAATAATGTAGAGAATTTCACCAACTTTCCATTGATATAAAGAAATTGAAAATCTGAGCTCTGGATTGAAAGATATGGCGATTTGAAGATTTAGGGCAAAAACAGGCCAAAACGGATCGGCGGGAAAATATTTGAATTTTTTCCGCACTCTGCCACTTGGATGACATGTGTCAGGATCTAATTCATCCATGGGCTCATCCTTTGAAAATTTCTTTCGGGCCCTTCCTTAATTTCTTGCCACTTGGACACGTGGCACTATTTTATTGGCTCGGGCATGAAGGCGCAGTTTGTCCTTCGAAAATTTGGTATTTTTCACTTTGGGAAAATTTTCCCATTTTTACCCCACGCTCCACCACTCAAGTGCCACAAGGCACGATTTCATTGGATGTGGGCCCTTCTTGCCCATTTCCCTTTTGTTTTTTCCTTTGGAAAAAATTTCAAAATTTTCCCGTCGGGCCGATGAGGTGAAGACACGTGGCGAGATTAGATTCATTGGCAGCTCTTTCAGCTTTCCGCATCCGACGCGTCCCTCGCGTAACTTTGGCCCGAATGTCCCAAACTGTCTCGGATGAAATTCTCCTGTTTCGGCTGAATCGGCCGGTTCGTGTCCTCCACGTACTTTTGGCCCGGATGTCCCAAACCATCTGGGACAAATATCCCCGAACCGGCCGATCCATGTCCCGTGTATACTTTTGGCCTAGATGTCCCAGACCGCGGGAAACAAGACTTAGGCAATTTTTTCCCTCTTTCGGCTGATTCGGCTTTTTGCGTCCCATGCGTCTCGACGTTCCAACTATCCCAACTGCTGTGCGGACCACCTGGTGGCTTTTCGGCCGATTCGCACCCCGACGTTCCAACTGCCCCAACTGCTGCTTGGACTAGGACTTAGCCAATTTTCTTTATTTTTTCGGCACCAAGCTTGGCTTTTGCAATGAACCTCAGTATGACCCAAACCCTTTAGACCCGAAATGCCTTAACACAGTCCTGCAACCTTATTTTTTGCATTTCTTCCATTTTATCAACCTGTTGGGATTCCTTCTTGGATGGGAGAGTTAGAAAAAGGCCAAGGGGGACCCCAAAAAACATGATTTTGGGCCTTGAATCAATCTACTTGCTCGGGACTGAATAATCTGATGCATGTTATCAAAATTACCCTGGGGGTGAATTTTGGATAATAATTTGGCAACTCAGCGGGGTCATCTACCTGTTGGATGAAGTTACCAGTTGCCTGAAGCATCCATTGGGCATGGAGTCATGAGTTGTAACCTACAAACTGATATGAACTTTCAAAACCTCCTCTCTGAGCCATTTGGAAACCCACTGAAATGGAGTCGTTCTCACCAAAATGCCACTGAAATGGACTGTGCAAGAGTAAAACCAGCACCAAAAAAACTATGTACAGACTTGAAAATCATACATGCTCCAAATGGAACATGCAGAGTGTGCACAAGCACTTCTTCTACTAAAAGCAAACCTACCTACTCTACTCTAACTGGAAGAAAAGGCAAGCTAAACAAACCTTGCAATTGGTTGTGAGAAATAGCTTCCCTTTCTCAAAAGTGGCAGCCATGCAATTGATTTGGCAATGAACATGGATGATTGGATGGATGGAAAATGAACAAGAAGCTGGTCTTCCACCCAAATCATCAAGGTATCAGCTGAAGGAAAATTCAATACCTCTTTTAGTTGCTCTACATTTGGATTGAAGAGGTATGGCAGTTGATTCTTGGAACTTTTTAGCTCACCCTCATGCTCAAAATAAAGGATGACTGGTTGTGACTTCTCCTTTGGCTCCAATAAATCCAAATACTTGATTCGGTAAGGTATGGTCCATTTGATATGCCCATAATTCTGATTTTCAACTCCAAAAATGGAGTCTTCTTGTAGACCTTCTTGAATGAATGGTGTGGAAGCAATGGTAGAATCTTTGTGTCCTTTCTCTTCCTCTAATGAAGGACATGAAAGATTAAAATATTTTAATCTTGGTTCCAAAGAGCTGCTATAAGATGCAGGCTGCTGCAAATGAATGTTATCCTTCATGACAGCAGACTCAAGTGTTTCGAATGTGGATGATGAAAGAGAGAATGGTGGAAACTCAACCGGCTCTTCTCCATCAAAACAGTCCTCCAAATCCGACAGATAAACTACCTCATGGCTGTCCTACTACAAATGCTCCACTTCCTCCATGGTGTCTTCTTGATCTGTAACTTGACCACCATGGTTTCTTTCACCCTCCAACATTGAGTTTGAGAGATCAAACTCCTCTTCAGTACTAGAACTTGAGAGAGGTGAAGTAGAAATAAGAACTGAAGGTTCTCCTGTAGACTACTTTTTTCTCAAAGCCCTTGGATCTGCAATTTTCTCCTCCACAACTAGAATGTGCTCCTCTTCTTTTGGATCTGGAGCAGCTTCTCCTTTCTCTACTACTTGAAGACAATCTTTCTCTTGATAGAAATCTTCCTCTAGCACGAATTTTTTCAAGTCAAACTCTTCAATCTACTGCTCTAGGGGACAAGTTGGGACTGCAAGATCTTCCTCTGAGCTTTCTTCCTTTATGGCTGATTGTGCAAATTGAATTGAATCAGCATTCCCTTCAAATAGAGTGCCAACATGGACACTACTTTCTGAGCAAAATGACTACTGATTTGCTTCTTCTTTTTGCTCTTCTTTTGCTGCCATGAAATCAGTCTTAACCACCATTTGTTCAACCTTAGCCTCTTCTGTAGGTTTAACCATCAAGGGGATCTTTTTCATCCCAAATTTGGCAGCCCAAACCCTCAAGTTGTCTGTCGTTTCTTTTCTGTTGGGCTCCTCTTCTTGCTATCCTTCATGGCCGATTTTTGCAATTTCTTCTTCCCCACATGGAATTGGGAATGCGAGAGGAGGGATGGGTTGTAACTCAATTGATTTGGCAATTTTTTGTGGTGGTAGAGGAGGTGAAACCTCTTGTTTCTTTGGGGGAGAGCATATTTCTTTTAGCTCTTGTGGAGGGGATGACTGTTTGGAAGGAAAAAGGAAAGAAGAATTGAGGTGTGGTGGAAGAATGAGAGGTGGAGACATGGGATCAACATTTGGGACAGCAGATGGGGAGTTTAGAATTTACAATTCCAAATGAGATGGTGCTTCTTGAGTAATGGGAAGAGAAAAACCAGATGATGGTTTAGAACTTACCCATTGACAAGGTTGTTCAACAACAAGTGTATAGGCCTCTATTTCTGTTGTCCATTGTGCAAGTTGGGGCAGCATCTTCATCATGAAGTCCAGCTTCTCCTGAGGGCTGAAGTGTCTTGGAAAAGGGCCTCCCCATGGACAAGGAGTCCTGCAACCAATTCTAAAAGCTCTCATTTGAGTTGTTGCTCTAGACTGCACCATATTTACCTCCATCTTTTGAATTTTCTCCAACAGACCAGCATTTTGCATCGGATTGTCTTCATTATATACATACTCTTGCTCTTGGAAAGCTCCATAGCCAAACTGATTTTGGCATTGCTGCTCATATGCGTATGCATGCTGATTTTGAATTTGTTCAAAATGCTGATTAGGAGGATTTAAAAAACATGTTGGAGGTGGGAAACATTGCTGCTGTTGTTGAAAATGTGAATTCCATGATGGAAATGAAGTCATGATTACACAAGTTCATGGAATGGAAAAAAATGAAAGAGATGGAAAGAAATATGGATGGAAATGGATGGAAAATGGGTCTGCAACTTCAGAAATGGGTTGCTGATCAGATGGAGTCACTAGATGTGTTTGCAAGTGCCTCCAAAGGCTGAAATCTTCACAGGAACACACCAACCTGAAAAAGATGAAGTTGAAGACCTCTAAGGTCCCACCGGGCATGCCAAAACTGTTAGGGCAGAATCACAACACCCCTGGATGTTGATCAGATTTCTAGTTTGATCATACTAGCATCCAGTGTGATTGCACAACAAGGAATCCTTTCTCCAAGTGTGGGACTTGCAAAAATGAGAAAGGAATCTCCAGAGAAGACTGGTTCCTATTCCTAAACTACTTGCCACAAGCTATTCCAGTGCAGAAAAGCTAATCTAATCCTAATCTAACCATGCCAAGGAGATAGAGAGAGAGAGAAAAGGGAAAAATAGAGCCTACACTAAAACGGTGATACACCAGAGAAGGAAAATGTTGAACATCTATCAAAACTGCCATGGAACTAGGAGAGGTGAGCAATGGGAAGGATGGACAGATGCATTACAGGCCCAAAGATAGATTTCACACAGAAAATGTCCCAAAAATCCATGAACACAGCTCCAAACCTGTAATGAGTATTAAAACATGCACAAATACTTTCAATGAAGAGAGGCAAGAAGAAAAACAAGCAAAGAAAGAGCAAGGATGGACAGATGCATCACGAAACACATTTTTATTGCTTTAGAAGTTTGCATAGAACATCATTTTAATGGTAAAAGGCAAAAACACCATTACAGAGCAGGGGAGGAGGTTCGAACTCCATTTTCAACCCTGGATTTAAGAAAAGAAGGGAGGGTCGAGCAGAAAAGATGAACAACCTCTTTAAAAAATGAGCCAAATCTGGCTTTTTACAATGCATGGGTCAAGCCCAGGAGAGAGAAAATGTATAAAAACATGGGAGCCATTCCTCATTGAATGAAGATGCATTAAAATAACATGGTCGTCCTTACAAACCCATGCCCTGACATTTTTGACCATACTGAAGAAGAATGCGACCCATTTTGCATTAAAACTGGTTGTTGAAACGTCATTTCTAGCCATTACCACATGTCAGAGGTGTTTTTCAATTTTCTCTCTCCAAAATCCATCAAAATACAAAAAATGACCATGCAATCATGTAGATAATTTCACCAACTTTCCATTGATATAAAGAACGTGAAAATCTAAGCTCTGGATCGAAAGATATGGCGATTTGAAGATTTAGGGCAAAAATAGGTGAAAACGGATCAACGGGAAAATATTTGAATTTTTTCTGCACTCTACCACTTGGATGACACGTGTCAAGCTCTGATTCATCCATGGGCTTATCCTTTGAAAATTTCTTTCGGTCCCTTCCTTAATTTCTTGCCACTTGGACATGTGGCACTATTTTATTGGCTCGGGCCTGAGGGGCACACTTTGTCCTTCGAAAATTTCGTATTTTTCACTTTGGGAAAATTTTCCCATTTCTCCCCCACGCTCTGCCACTCAATTGCCACATGGCATGATTTCATTGGACACGGGCCCTTCCTGACCATTTCCCTTTTGTTTTTGCCTTTGGAAAAAATTTAAAAATTTTCCCGCCGGGCCGATGAGGTGAAGACACATGGTGAGATTTGATTCATTGGCGGCTCTTTCAGCTTTTCACATCCCACGCGTTCCTCGCGTACCTTTGGCCTGGATGTCCCAAACTGTCTCAGACGAAAGTCTCTTATTTCGGCTGAATCGGCCGGTTTGCTTCCTCCGCGTACTTTTGGCATCGATGTCCCAGACCCTCTGGGACAAATATCCCCGAACCGCCGAAATGGACCGACTTGCGCCAAACCAGTCGATCCACGTCCCGCGCGTACTTTTGGTCCGGATGTCCCAGACCACACGAAACAAGACTTAGGCAATTTTTTCCCTCTTTACGCCAATTCGGATTTTCACGTCCCACGCGTCCCGACATTCTAACTATCCTAACTGCTATGCGGACCACCTGGCGGCTTTTCGGCCGATTCGCGCCCCGATGTTCCAACTTCCGCAAGTGCTGCGCAGACTAGGACTTAGCCAATTTTATTCATTATTTTGGCACCAAGCTTGGTTTTTGCAATGAACCTCAGTATGACCTGAACCCTTCAGACCCAAAATGCCTTAACACAGTCCTGCAACCTTATTTTTTGCATTTCTTCCATTTTATCAACCTGTTGGGATTCCTTCTTGGATGGGAGAGTTAGAAAAAGGCCGAGGGGGACCCCAAAAAACATGATTTTGGGCCTTGAATCAATCTACTTGCTCAGGACTGAATAATCTGATGCATGTTATCAAAATTACCATAGGGGGTGAATTTTTTATAACAATACCATGTTGTAAGTTTCTCTACCTCACCCTGTCATAAACCAAGGATCGGTGTAATTTGAAGTAATCAAGAAACCCCATGCAGTCATCATGAGCTCCATATGGTATCGAGAAAAATATTGTCCATGAAGTAGAATGATACCCAAACTGACTCTCCTCTGGTACCCACACCGAAATTTCCAATCTGTCCAATTCCTTCCAATGCAAGGCTATCATCATGCGATCACTGACTAACTCTCCAATCAACTCCTGGGTATGAAAGTCTACTTTGAATCCTATAGAATCCCCTAGATACCCCTATGAAACAACCTGTATACACACAAATGGTGTTAACTCTTCCAAAAGACATACACTCATATAAGAGTAAGGCTCCTCATAATGTATCTCAATGTGTCCCATCGGGAAAAATTCCGAAGACTCCATTAGATACTCAACTGACAATATCAGCTCCACACAGTCCACCTCCTGTGTTGAGTGTTAACCTACCAAATAACCATCAGTCAATTTCATCTCCCCACTGAATAGCACATGGACAAACTGCTCACCAGGTATAAAAGCAATAAAATACTTAAGCGTGCTATCCCATGTCAACTCAAAAAATGAACCCATAAGCTCTGACTTTTCATAGTGAAAAACCGTACATGCATGTATACAATTGAGAATATTCTCACTCAACATATGCCATATGAACCTCTTTGACATTAACCTACAGATCTCATCGAAGCTCAAGAGCCCAGTCACGAAAGAACAATGCACATGTCGAAATATCTCCATACTCAACCATGAATCTGACACAAGGTACAATTTTCCCTGATAGAAGATCATATCATCCTATATGTGACCATCCAAAATGTCACGAGTGTGTCAGTTCTTGGAGTACTCAACAAGCAAATGAGATCTCCAGTCTACCAAAACCTCAGATAACCAACATAATGATAAACTCAGATGGTTTGAGATTGTAATCCCAATCTCTGTAACTGTCTCATGTGCAACACTATTGGCTACACCACTCACCACATCTAGAGTAGAAGTCTCCATCATAACTAACTCAGCCCCCAATTCAACACCATATGACACACTCTCCACATAATTCAGCATGGTGTGTTCTGTGTCTGCAGAATTACAATCCGTCAGAATAGGAGTCAACAAATATCCCACTCGTCTCATACCTTGTAATGTCACAATGATCCACAAGATGTTGAGTTCCTTCACAATTCAGCTGCTGCAACGACATGCTTCTTTCTTCACCAATCACATCTTTTGCAATCTGCCCTTGTATACCATGAAATCTTATTTATTTTTTTTCCTTGAAAATTTTCAATTTATCCCCATGAGGGATGAATGCAAATTTTCCAAAAGATGGAAGCCAATATGTCCAATGAATGATTCCAACTTCAAATAACCCAAATGTACAAACACATTCAAATACTTCACATCTCTTAATGAAAATAAAGAAATGAGTTACCTTATTTATGCAAGACATGTATTTCTATAGACATAAATCATCAATTCCTTCTATGTTGGGAATACTCATGACTGCTCCCTCATCATACTTTATTCTCTGTCCCCATATTTTCATTACATCATTTGCCCACATCATTTCCTTGAACACTTGTAGGTGTTTTCTTGCTTGGGAAGCTATCAATCTAGCAGTTCTAGCTCTACTATTCCATTCCTTACACCATTTTAGAGTTTCCATTACATCCTCTTTGCTTGCATATATAAATTTATTCTCCTGAGCTTGAATAATTTCTATATCAAGAAAAGGTTCACTAATGCAATTATTTTTCTAAATGGAAATCATACCTTTTCCTCTAGAAGCTTCTTCTTCTTCAAATGAGTTCTTTTGTAATTCAAATACTAGCATATGATGATCTCACTTGGGCTTGCTACCAATCTTCATCATGCACTAATATGGAAATGACACATTATCTCTAAAACCCTTACTCAAAGATTGGTATCCTCTAACAAGAATCCTCATCAATCACCTCTAGTGGGTTCCCTTTCTTATTGTTCTCACCTTTTTCCTTATCGTCCCAAGATTTGTTTTGACTCAAATTCTGAGTGAGTTGACTCAAATACAGGTTAGTGGCTTCCTCTTGTTTCACCATGTTGGTGAACGTTTCCTTCATAAAACCCACATTGAGATCTTTCCAAACTACCATATTTAACCCACACAGGCTGGAGGAAAAAAAACTCTGATACCATTGTAGTATCCCTTATGGGATACTACTTAAACATGCATAAAATATTGAAAATTTATAACCAAATAAAATACTGATTTTTGTAGATTTTTACAATAAGGACAACGGACTAAAGAAAATTAAAATCTGCCAAAATATCCACTTGAATTACATGAAAATTAAAAGAGAGCTTGACATTATTATAAAGGACATAATAATACTATTTTTGGATTTTAACAAAAATAATAATGCTTCCAGAAAAAGCACATCATGCCCCAAATAGCTAGAAAACTTTAGAGGTTCGTAACTCTCCAAGCACAAGAGAAAAAATTAACGGTCTTTGGAAATAACGTTAATAGGTATAGGAAATGACATTTCAACCTTTAGATTTGAAGGATACCAATTCAAAAACACTACAAATAAAGGTTGTAACTAACCTAGCTTAGAAAAGGGTCAAAAATTGATGAAGATCCCTTCAACGTGCTGCCACACCCTCACCAAATGGCTGCTATGAATCTGATCTAAAAGCCCTATGTTATCTTCTCCAAATGCCCCCAAAAATCCTCAAACCCTTTCTCTGAACCCTCTATTATTATCTATGTGACATAGCCCTAAAAGCGGCTCCAAAAATGACAGACTAGGGTAGATCTCTCGCTACTGAGGAATGCCTTACCAACTAGGGATGGGTCTCTCATCACCAAAGCTAGGGTCCCTATGGGATTTCACTCCACAAGTTGTAGATGGGAAAAAATATTTGTAGGTGAAGGAGGCTAAAATGTATGCGAAAAAAATTTCCTTTCCTTTCTCCCCTTTCTCCTCATATACTTCTCCAAGGAAAAAGAGCCCCAACAGACCCTAGACGCATTTCATTCCATGGAGGGGCCAATAAAAATACAAGTAACTTAAGTTATTTTTCCCCTTTAAGTCGCGATGGTCCAAAAGTGACCCTCAATGCAAAATTAGAATATTAGAACCACGTGGCCCCTTCCGAATAGCTCCTAGCATTCACATCCCCCTGGGTCCGACCACGGCTTGGACTCAACCTGGCTCTTAGGCCTTTGGCATAGGAAAAGGGGACATTAGATAATACTATTCCCAGAGGTTTGGTAGCAGTTGAATCAAACTTTGATAATGTTGATTACATTGTCAAAAAACAAATCTCAACCTCAAGGGATGTTGAAGATCATGACCTAGGCATGAAGGATAAACCACGTAAGATTTGGCTAGGTAGAAATTTGAGAAAGGAAGAAAAGCAGTTGTATGTCTAATTGTTGAAGAAATAATAGGACTTCTTAGCATGGTCTTATTCTGAACTGAAAACATATAGAGAGAATATTTTCTAGCATGAAATTCCCTTGGAAGCTTCTGTGAAGCTATTTAGGTAGAAATATATGTCAATCAATCCACTCCAATGTAAGAAGAATTGAAAATTTTGAGGGATGGAGGAATCATACAGCCCACAAGGTAATCATCATGGGTTACAAACTTGGTACCTATTAGAAAAAAGAACATGGATATAAGGTTGTGTATAGACTTTAAAAACTTGAATAGAGCATCAATGAAGGATAACTACCCTCTACCAAATATGGAAAATATGTTATAATTGGTTACTGGTTCAGAATTGTTATCCACCTTGGATGTTTTTTCTGGATATAACTAGGTAGTTGTGAAGGAATCAGAGCAAATTAGTACTTCCTTTACCTCTCCTTGGGGAACGTATGTATATGTCATGATGCCTTTTTGTCAAATGAATGTTGGAGCCACTTTCCAAAGAGCAATGGATGTAGCTTTCTCTAGATATATTAATTATTTCGTTGCTATATATCAAGATCATGTGATTATTTTCTCCAGAAAAAGGAGTGACCACCTACAACACTTAAGAAAAAATATTGTTAAGATGCAAGGAGTATGGTATTTCACTAAATCCCAAGAAGTGTCATTTTGGAGTTTAGAAAGAAATGCTGCTTGGACACATTGTGTCCAAGGAAGGGGTCATAATTGATCCTGAAAGGTTAGAAGCCATCAACAAAGTCCCTATTCTAAGAACCAAGAAGGGAATTCAATACTTTTTTTGGTAGATTAATTTTATTAGGATATTTATCTCCATCTTTGCTGAACTAACCATCCCAATCACTAGCATGTTGAGGAAAGATCAAAGTATCAAATGGGAAGAAACAACTATTCAAGATTTTGTTGGGATCAAAGAACCATTAAAAAATGCACCTATTCTAGTAGCTCTAGATTATAAGAAGGCTTTCAAAATGGTTTCACTTGCTTAAGAAAGTACTATTGCATCTATGTTGTTGAAGAAGAATGATGAGGGAGCTGAAAGACCAATTGCCTTTTTCAGTAAGGCATTACAAGGAGCTGAGCTAAAGTATACTATCATGGAGAAGTAGGCATTTACTTTGGTAAAAGAGAAAAATGTCGTTAAGCTATATTCTAAGTTCCGAAGTCATTGCTTATGTTCCCCACACCATGGTACAAGATATCCTATCAGAAATAGAGGTTTTCAAACAAGAGATGTTGGTGGGTAAAAAAATTATAAGAGTATGATATGGATATTCAAACAACAAAATTGGTCAGAGGTTTGAGCCTAGAAAACCTTATAGCAAAGAGTAATATGCAGAAAATTGAAGCAAATGAAGTTGAAGAAGAAAGGTTGAATGTCCTTAAAAAGTTGATAAATTCTAAATGGTAAATGGACATAATTGTTTATCTCAAACATATGCAGTGAACTGAACATTTGAGTAAGAAACAAAAAAGATCACTTAAGTTAGCTTCCCAAAAATATGTCATTACTGATTTTAGGCTAGCTTGGAAGAACCCTGAGGGAGTTTTCTTAAGATGAATTACTGAAGATGAATCCCCTAAGATAAATGTTGATCTACATGGAGGAGTTTTTGGGGGGGATTTTGTTGGAAGAGACATAACTCATAAGATCTTAAGGGTTGGCTATTGGTGGCCAACTCTTTTCAAGGATACAAATCTGTTATTAAGAAAATGTGAAAGTTTCCAACACTTTTCTGGAAGACTGAAAGCTTTAGACTCCCTTCCTTTGCAGCCTGTATCAATTGAAGCCCCATTTAGGCAATAGAGAATGGAATTCATTGGTGATATTTCAGATCCTACAAGTGTTGGCCATAAGTAGATTATAGTAGCCACTGATTTCTTCATGAAGTGGGTGGAGGCAATCCCCACCAAGAATGCAACTCACCAAATTTTGATGGATTTCATTCTGAATCATATCATTTACAGGTTTGGAGTTCCTTCTAAGATAGTTGTTGATAATTCCATGAGCTTCTGGGATAAACCTTTGGTGGCCATGTTCCACAAACATGGGATCAATTTGACATATGCTTCCAATTATAATCCCCATCGAAATGGAAAAGTAGAGTCCAACAATAAAAATATGTTGAAGATAAGTAGAAGAACTTTGGATTTGAACAAAAGGAAGTGGGTTGAGCAGTTGAAATTTTTTGTTTGGGCTGATCAAATCACTATTAAATGAGCTACTAGAAAAAGCCAATTTGAGTTGGTGTATGGAACTTAAGATTTGGTTCCCCTGCATACATAATTGTCTTCATTCCAATTTCTTCAACAATTGGAATATCAAGAGGTTAATCTATATGATGCTTGAATCAATCATATTGTTGAGTTAGATGGAGAAAGAAGGGCATCCCATTAGAGGCATGTAAAATTTAGAGAGAAATTGAAGAAGTTGTTTAATAAGAAGGTGACTCCCAGAGCTTTCAGTGTGGGAGATCTTGTGCTATTGTGGGATAACAGAGACAAGGATAAGGGAAAACATGGAAAGTTTGATGCATTGTGGATGTGCCCCTATTCAATTGATATTATAATTGGTGAACATACCTTATTCTTAAAATATATAGATGGGAAATTTCTTGAATTTCCTATTAATGGAAGGCATTTGAAACATTTCCTTGATTGATTTCTCAGAATCAAGATATGCACCATTGTATAGTGTATAGTCTTTTGGTTTCTTTCTGCTTTCATGTTTTTCTATTTTGGTTTGTCCTAGTCCTTGGTGGATATTTTTGTTGGTTTCTGAGTTTGTTCCTAGAAGTTTGGCTCATGACTCTATTACCCAATGGTTTACCTTTGGCACTTGGTCTATGATTTTTTTTTGTGGCACTCACTGGGAGTGCCCATCCCCGAGTCAGAGCCAATGTTGGTGCTCAATTTGATCTCACCTCGTTTTCTCTAGAAATCCTTCAATATGTGGGATCTGTCATATTTTCTTTTTCCCTGAATGGATGCATACAACTTTTATCTTTACGAGGGTGATATTGTAAATCCTTCTTTATGGTCGTGGATTACTGTTGAGCCTTATATCATTTACAAATTCTTTGTCCTTGAAGAAAAATTCAATTATGGGTGTAAATGGTGGAATTCCCCTGCATCTCACTACTCTATGAGTGTTTTTTCCCTATCAAATTATATCTTAGCATCTTCAGCTATGTGGTCTTTTTTGATAGGATGAGGCACATCGGGTCTATTTTATAACTTGTAACTTTCTGTTATGTTTTCATTTAGATCAATTTGGCCCCATAGCCCCATTGAGTTCTGATTGGCCAGTCAAATTTATAAAGACAGAGCAAATTTCTCTTTTTTGTCCTGAGGGTGTATATGTGTTCATTTTTTATTGGATGCATCCTAGCGGGTATTTTTGGTGAAATTTGTAACTTTTGTCTCATTTGTAAAAATATCAAATTAACCCCGTAGTCCCGATAGCATCTGATTGGCTATTTAGCAAATATGGTGGGTCGGCGGAACACTTTGAAGTTTTTTGGGTCAGCAGGTAGGGAAAGTCTTACTTTGACCCCAAAGAAGGACACGTGGCATATTTCAAAACTTAGAAGTGAAAGGTAGGTCACTAGGTAATTTTGAAGTTTTTTACCTTTTTGTGAAAAAGGAGAAAAGTTATGAAATAACCCGTAACTCTGCTAGGGCCCACATCAAAAGTTATAAGCGGGAAGGCAGGTCGGCAGAGGAAAATTGAAATTTTTTCCTTTTTGTTAAAAAGGGTAAAATTGTAGAAATGAGCCGTGACTCCATTAAAGACCCATATTAAGCCATGTTTCAAGCTTGTATTTCAAAGGTGGAGGGGTGGGGAAAAATGTGAATATTGCACATTTTCTCCAAAATTCATCAAATACAAAAGGAAACCCCAGGCCTGCTTTGAATCATATTTTTCCATGTGGAAGGCTCTAATCTAATGTTTAGAAATGGAAGAATCAACGGTTGCTGTGCATTGCATCTGATTTTTCTACCATTTTTCCTCTAAGACTCCTGGAGATGCGAATACGCATTGTTTTTCATCATTTTTAAATTAAATTCCTTGTCGTTTTTTCCTACAAAGTGCAATTGAATTGATTTAGAGCTTAATTTGTGAGTCCAAGAAATTCAAAAGTTGATATTTTGAAGTCAGAATTTCACGAGAGCTTGCAAAAACATGAATTACCAAAGAAACTGGATGCAGAGCAAAGTTGTAGAGGAATGAATGAGGAGAAGGAAACTATAGGCATAAAGGATGAAAAATGTGTTGGCAGAGGAGATGACTGGATGCCCCAGTTAAAACAATGATGCAAATATCTAAAATGATTCACCTTTTAACACCTGACAACTTTTTGCTGTAAATATGTTAAACATCACTTTCTGGAAATCATGATCAAACATGTAACAAACAAAGGTTCCTTGAATATTATTTTCTTTGGGGGAAATCTTGGATGTAAATTGAGTGTTATATAAAGCATGCTTTAGTCATTCAAAAGGCTGAGGGTGTAATTATTACGAGAAAATTTGAGAAAGCCCATCTTCCTAAGAGACCAGATGAGAAACCTATTAATCTCTTATGTTTTAGATTTGATCATGTCAAGCTAGTTGTAAGTGTATAGCCATTGACAAGATCTTAGATTCTTCAAAGAAACTTTCTCATGCTGACGAATCTAATCAAATTTGAATTAATCTATGTTAATCTTGGGAAAAATTGTGTCTTATTTATTTCAGAATGTCTGCAAGTAGTTTTACTTTTTCCCATTGCACTCTTGTGTTAAAATCCCTCTAAATCACATAGGAGCTCGTCCTTGTGTTAGTTTAGTGACATTTTCAATTTCATTATGAGAAGATCCTTCATCCTGTAATGAGATAAATAATTTAAAATCACTTGACTATCATTTTGTCGATAAAGATTATTTGTAAGCCTTTGAGTGTATCTTAGGCATGAGGAACAAGGGGCATTTAATGTTTAATTGATTATTTAGCTTGAGCCTTCGTGTTAAAATCTTGGAGATTGTGTGAAACTGTGAAAATATGGGCCTCCATTGATGCACACATTTTTGTTCAAGGAATATTTTAGCTATTTTGAAGCACTCTGTCATTTAGTTTTCCAATTATTGTGAAGGTTCCCAAAGATCTGGCAGAATCAAGTTTATCCTACTTAGTCTCCCACCAAAAAATATTCAAAAACAATGAATCCTACCTAAACTACCCCTATTTTCCCTGTATGTCCAAAAATGAATAAATTTTACTGTCAAAATATGTAGAAGCAATCAAGATTCCATAATATCTTTAGTAACATTAACCCTATTTAGAAAATATCACCATTTTTTAGAAGTGACAACTCGTGAAAGTAAAATTGTGGTGCATTGATCATATTTTCTCAAGGTTTCCTTTTAAAAATTTGGCAAATAAGGATATATTCATTCTCCTTCACCAACAGAGGTTAAAAAATGAGTCCTCTCACCCTGGTTGAAAGGAACGACCTTAATGTAGTGGGGATAAATAAAATCCTTTTAATGGTGTTATCCATTTCTCCAACATTTGAGTGATAAATAGCCAGTCGAATCACCTCCCTAGATACAAAATGACATACATGATGATCTATCTATCTCTAGGCTTCTTTTTAAATCTTTGATGATGCTCAGCTTGCAAGGGAGAATCAATTTGGATACCAACAAGATGAATTATATGTTTTGAGATACCATCAAAACATATGTGACATTTTTGGATGGTTATCTTGTTTGGATGTTGGTTGATTTCTTGTTTTGGATTGTGAATCATAAGTGAAATAAGTATCGTTTGTGGTATAGTTATAGTGATTTATCCATGATTGAATTATTTTCATTATTTAAATAATATATTTTATCTAGCTTGTATGTTTAATGTTTGAATTGAGTGTTCATGTTATATGGAAGAAAGGAGAATGTTTATTTCAGAGATGTTCCTTGGGTTTCAAAAGCAGATGACTGGGATGAGTCCTAGCCATGCATGATTGTGTATAGCTTTGTATGTTTGTGGCATGTTCATGTTTGGGACACCATGGGTGATTCCTTATTGTAATTATATTAATTGTAAGTTATATTACTCTTGCATTGAGCTTGTAAACGGACATAATGTTCCCTACATGTGTTAATTGTATTTTAAGGTTTTTTTTTTATGTTTTGGACCACCAAATTGTCATTTGGGTGGGCCCCACCACATCAACCCTTGGGCCATTTACCCAAATCTCGAATTTGGCCTAAATTTGACAATTTTAGTGACCTCTTATCACTTTGGGGGTTCCCCTTTCATGGAAATAAGCCCCTTGGACCCTACGTATGGGTAGTGAGTCTCTTTTCAAGGCAAAAAGTTATTTTCCATCCCATTCTACCCCTTCACACATCACCATCTTGTATGGATGGTTGGTTCTTTTTATTTCTTAAAATTTGTAGGGTGTTCGATTTATTTGCATTTTAGGGAATTGAGGAGATTAACTCCAAACTATATATTTTTATGCTCTTTGTAATTTTGGGAATCTATTGTGGGGAGATGAGATCAGTGACACATAACACCCTCTCATTTGGGAGGATTGTAATTTTTTTTAATATTTTTATACTCCCTCATGTAGAGGGATTGTGACTTTTTGGTCATTCTTCCTTTAGGAGCTGGAGATTTGGAGAGAACTCGTAGAGCTTGGAGCTTGGAGTGTGTTGGATTTCCTTGTATTTGTAATAGCTTTTTGAGGTAGGCCTTCACACCACTAAAATTTTATTTTGTTAGTATGATGTGTTTTAAAAATAAAAATGATGTAAAATGTGTTGTTGTTTGTATGTTTTTATGGGAGTGTTTGTGAATTTGGACTTCCTTTCATTTTCTCCATCCATCATGATTTTGTGATGGATTTTGGAGTTGTTGGGGAAGAGGGAGAAAGATCCTGTACACCACATGGCTTGATGGGAAAGCCATGATGGTCTTATTTTTATTCCTCCCATAATATGGTTTGATGTGGAGAAGGATTTACATATGGTTTTAACTTCCTTCTCCATCATTGGAAAGGAAATCATGTATGGTTTGAAAATCCTTCCAAGAGGAGTCTTGGTTCTTGGGATGGAGATATAAGGAGGGTATTTATAATTGAGAGATAATGATGGTATTTTGATATTATTATTGTGTTCATATGGTTGGTTCACACTTTGTCTTCTTATGGGATCCTTACCACTCTTACCCTTTGGGTAAAACATAGATTTTTCCCTTTTCATTATTTTCATTTTTGGGTTATTGTATGCGTTAAAAGTTGTGTGTGTGTGTGTGTGCGCGCGCACGTGCATAGTATTATCACCCTTGTTACCTTCACTTGTGCATTCTTAAGGATTGATACTCTCTCTCCCTTGGGCTTGTACGCTAGTTAGTATGTCCTTCATTTATTAAAAATTTCATGTGATGATGCCATTATGTTCAAAGCAAATTGGGACCCCTATTCTATGTGCATTAAAGACTATAGTGGAGAATAAAATTTCATATTAGGCTTGTATTTTGGTGAAGAAAAGTTAGAAAAAATTGAAATGTTGTTCCCCATTTTTAGGGAGGCTTATCCTCTTATATTTTATTATTATCTTGTAATTATGTTGTAACCATTGTTAAGTGTCTCCTATATTTAGATCAATCATCTATTTTGAACTTGAAAATGTTGAGTCATGTTATTCTCTTTTGTAAAGGAATATTTGTCTATTATAAGGTTGATGTCTTCATGTTGTAATGACTCATTTTCTTTCTATTGAGAAATTTTGTGAATTTTTTTGTAAAAAGGATGTAGGTGTACTTATATTCATTAAAAAGATCATTGTAAGGATTTTTTATGGATTAGAGAGGTAGTAGTATTACTAATTTGTGTTGGATTAAATATTTGAATAAATGAATGCAAGTCTGGTACATGAAAAGGGTTACCTTTGATCTATTTGTTTTTCCTATTTGATGCATAGCAAAGAGTTCTTTCTTTGTATTCCATTTTTTTAACAATTTTTTTTTTCTTGCATGAGGTATGGAAGTAAAGAAGGCATATTCAAGTTGAATTTCATAGTATATGATGGTAAGAGAATGTGGAGTGTTAGTATAGTTTAGTATGGATTCAACTCCTAACAGGATCATGTTATTTTCATTCTTTAAGATTCACTTGTTCCACTTGGAAATATAAATACACTATGCTTATTTTCGACAATCATGGGAATCTCATACTTATTTGTATTGAGATTCATGTTGCAACCTTGTTTTTTCTAAAGTACAAAATGTATGGAAAATTTTATTGGACCCTATAGGAATCAATGTTCATGATTACAAAAATCAATATTTTGTGTCTTAAAATAGTAAAAGAAATGAAAGAGCTAGTTGCTATGAGTTCTTATAATGTATTTGAAAATAGAG
Source organism: Taxus chinensis (assembly GCA_019776745.2). NCBI lineage: Eukaryota > Viridiplantae > Streptophyta > Pinopsida > Cupressales > Taxaceae > Taxus > Taxus chinensis. Next base: position 633,573,482 of record CM034154.1, on the reverse strand, counting down.
TTTCTTTTATGATTCTAATTTTTGAATGTAAGTCATAATGTTTCTTTTAATCTATTTTCTTCCTCCTGGAAATATTAGAATACTATGCTCCATTTTTAAGAGTTTTATTCTTAAGGGAATTTTAGAGAAAGGAGATTTAAATAAACTCAATTTACATAGATCTCCCTTGTTTATCACCTTTGAATAAACATTCAGACAAAAAAATAAACAAAACCTTTATATTTAAACATATATATACCAATATAAAAATATACCTCATTTTGTATAAACTTGTATTTTTAACACTCTGGGAAAATTTAAGAAAACCAAAATCATAGTGAATATTGCTTTAGCCAGTGATACTTGAATGTATCTTAAATTTCTTGTTTGTGTGTGTGTGTGTGTGTGTGTGTGTGTGTGTGTGTTTGTGTGTGTGTGTGTGTGTGTGTGTGTGTGTGTGTGTGTGTGTGTGTGTCCTTAAACAAAAAAATATGGAACGAAATCAATTTGGTTTGTGTTTAAACTATATTAAACAAAAATACATAATGAGGAGGTTTAGAGCAGGCCGCAACAGGGCCACGAACTGTCCCAAACCCCTTCCCCTATTTATTTAAGCTACAGAATGGGGTAGCGACCCCACCCAAAACCTTGGGTGGCCCCTTATCACCCATGCTTTCACTATATAGTCGATCAACTCAGTTGACACTTTTATGACCTCTGCAACATTAAAAAAATGGCCATGAAGGTCGCGGCCTCTCAAAAGTTTGTTGTTTTCTATATATATATATAGACACACACACACACATACATATATATATATTTATGTGTGTGTGTGTGTGTGTGTGTGTGTGTGTGTGTATGTGTATATATGTATGTATGTATATGTACATTAACATATATGACATTAAGATAGATTAATGAAATGGAGTGCATAACTAGGAAACCCTAGGTAATTTGAAAACAAAACTAAAAAAGTTTTTTCAAACCCTAGTTGTAATAAAATTATATGTATTTAAACCCAAAAGATATGTAAGGGGAGATATCTCCTTCCACCACTAAAATATAAATGCTTATAAAATGGAGCTTCCATTTGCCTCTATGAGCTCTATCTTCCTTCTTCTTCCTCCATTCTCCTCCATGGAATAAACATATGCACATGAGAAAGGTGGAAAAACAGAGAAAAAAACAAACACAACAAAGTAAATTAAAAGATAAGGAAACAAAACAGGAGGTAAGGTTTTCTAAGAATCCCTAAGATCTAGAGATGAATATAAAAGAATCCTAGGGCCCAAAACGAACCCTACAACTTAACATGGGTTGGGTAGATTTTAAAATGGGATTGGAATGAATTTAATTAAATGGGTATCTAAGGAATTAATCTAGCTTTATGGTGAGAATTTAATTTAAAATAACATGTATTTTATGATATGGTTAATTAAACTAAGGGAATGTGAGCTTTTGATTCTTGATAAAATAAATAATTATTTTAGCATGCGAGTAATGTATTAAATACTTGGGAAATTAATAATTAAATTATAAATTTTATTATAAAATAAATAAATGTGGTTTAAAGGTGTACTTTAATCCGGAAACACTTTGGGGAAAATAAAATAGCATTCCTTAACAAGCTTTAAAAAATTATCAAAATTTTTGGGTGTTTAGGTTTTGTTTAGCACATGCCAAGTATGGGGCACTACACTTAGTATCAAAGCTTGGGTTCCAATATCGAGCGCACTTGGTATGTTTGTGTAATAGATTAATAAGTTTGGTTTGATTTCTTTTCCCATTTACGAAAACGTTTCTGCTAGACCTATGATGTTTTCTTCTTCATCAATTAAAATTCGTAATGAGGTATTCAATGTATCATACCTAGAACAACCACTTTGGAGAATTGTTCCTACTCAAAGGGTGTGTCTTGCGTTTGAGTTCAAGCTTTGACAAGAAAATGTTAGAAATAGAACCGTGGATTGTGTTAAGGAGGAAGGACATTCAAGGTTTAATATTTTAAAACACTTTGTAAAAGTTAGAAAAAGTTGTTCAAAGTTAGCATGCGAAATGGCTCTTAGACTTATGTATCAGAGATTGTTTGGGTTGACCATATTCTCACATGACATGGGATGTCACAATAACATTTCAAACCAAATTAAAAGATCGTTTGATTGTTTAATTGAAGCCATTTTAAGCCATGTTGATTACATTGCTGCAAGGGACAACAACTGAAATATAAAAAAAATTGTTTTGATCTGGGCCAATGATATAGGGAATTTTTCTAGAAAATGTAATTCTACTACTTCTAACCCAATTGATTGTAGATTTTTTTTTGATAAAAATGGAATTTGGGGAGTGATTTTTTCATGTGTGTTTAGGAGGTGTCTAGTCGTTCTGGCACAAAAACAAGCTAGTCAATCACATAAATTAGCTCTGGAAATGAGGTCATAACTAGAGTTCTGGTTATCAAAATTACATTGTTTGAGTATCACTGGATTCCTTATATATAAGAAAATTGATGAGAGATGATAGAAAGAGTTTTCAAGTTATGAATGAGTATTTTGGAAACCCATTTTGTAGCCTATTTCACTATAAATATTTTGTAATGCAATAACAAAACATTAATAGCTGGCCCCAAAAAGGTGCTTCTAGTTCGAGATTCATTCACTCACTTTAGGTTCTACATGTATTGTTTGAGTCTCTATATAAAAAATAATTGGCTAGAAGTATTTGTTTTACCATTTAGATATTGGGTACTTGTTTGGTATGCTCTTTTTATAATTGTTTTGGCTAGATTGTATAACAAGAGAACTGGATCTTAATGAACCGTTTGACTTCTTATGATACCATTGGAGGGTGCAAAATTTTATAATACGATGATCATGATGTCTTACTTATTATCTAGGTTTAATTTTATTACCTGAAAAAATTATATGCTACGAGGAATTTTTGGGTGCTATCAGTTTTGGTATAGTTTGGTCATTTTAGACACCGTAAAAAGTATAGTTGTTGATTTTGGAAATAATAAGTGTTCGAATATGATATTGTAGAATTTTTCCCTAGATATAAGGTGTATGTTTAGGGTGTTTTGCTAGTTGTATTTTCTCTTTGAGTTATCCGTTATTACTTAGGAAACTCACTCACAATGTTAAGGGAACCTCTTTTAAACCTAACAAAACCCTTTTGGTGTGTGTGTGAAATAAACAATTGTACTCTATTTTTGAACAACCTAAATAGACAAGATGGTCTTCAACATTATAAAATTTCATTTTTGAGAACTAGAATAATTTCACTCCCCATGTATGCACTACTAATCTCAAAAATTACAAATCTCTTACAAAAAAATTATCAAACTACCTTATAACCTTGCTTGTCCTTTTGGAAGTGTATATCTAAAATAAGCATACTCGGATGAAATTTTTGATGATGTAAGCTCCTGTAATTTGTATTCAAACCATATATGATAAGGGAAAATAATTCTTAATGTCTATTATATATATATATATATATATATATATATATATATATATATATATATATGATGGCATTATGCAAAGTGATATTTCATAGTTATTTTATCTTTTTCTAAGTAAACTAAGTAGTCCTTGAGCTATTAGGAACTAACTCTAATTTACACAACTTAAAATCCTTATCAAATCTCTCAACTAATTTTTCAATTAGCTTATTTAATGTTCAAATTATTTTAACCCTTCTCTAGATCGACAAGCCCATTTTCATATTATGATCATTTACTAAGTTTTGGTACGATATAACATAGTTAAATTGCTTCAGCCTATAAGATACACTTGTGATGATATCCCTTTCCAAATTAGTTATACCATTATTAAATAATCACATTTATGAAACTAAGAAATATGAGTAGAAATAATTTAACCACCCTTTCCCTCTTACCTAATCTGGTAGAAAGAAGAACAATGATTATGTGAAAATAACAACAACCTCTCATCCTCTCTCTCTCTTTGCGAAAATAAAATAAAATAAAATAGTGTCAATTGCTCTCTTTTTTGGGAATTATGGTATACCAATGATAGTGTTGACCATTGAATTATAAGTAATATGATGTAATAATGATTAATACAATGTTTCATCATCCAACATATATATATATATATATATATATATATATATATATATATAGACACATATACATATATATATATACACACATATACATATATATATATATATATAATTATGTGCATATACCTTATAAACTGGGGTAAAGTCATGAAAATGCATGTAAGTGAAAAGACTTGTAAAATATTTATTGTTTACTAGTCCTTGTTGCCCAACAATGCTATGGTTTTTTATTTTCTAAAATTTAAAATTGACATGATCACAAGTCATAAGTTTAAAATAAAATAGTGAGGTTTACTATTTTATTTATGAGTAAATGCTTTTGACTTGAGCTATGAACTGGATGGGTAAGGGCCCCTACCCTACAACATTGTAGTAGAAGAAGATGGGAGAAAGATGGAAGAAACTAGAATTACAAACATAAATGAGAGGAGGAAAGGAGGAAGAAGGAACAGAGAGTGACGTAGAGCGAAGAAGCTGAAGGAAAAAACAACATTAGAAGGATGGTGATAAACTCAGCTGGATCGAAGAAATCAGCCATGGGACATACTGGCATGAACACTGGCAGCTCTGAGTAGTAGAGACAAAGCAGAACTGGCATGGTCTTTCAGCTCATTAAGGTTATTGATCGTAGAGTGCATTAGGACTAAGGCTTCATAGATATTGACTGTAGGAAGGAAATGATGATCAAGCGAAGGATGCATGTTTTGCGTAAAGGTTACTAGATCACGGTATTAGCCACAGAGCCATTGAATACCTTGAGTTGAGGCCAGGGCCAGCTTGTTAACCTCCTTGACCCACAGAAAATAATCTGGGAGGGAAAAATCTCCTAACTGTTCATGTAATCCCACCTTGTGGATAGGATAAATTTCATCCTCTGTAATGAAATCAACAACAACAGGGTCAGGATGAAGGAGGAGGTAGAAAGAGACGAAGGCCGACGTGATGTCTGAATCTATCCTAGGACGCCAAGATCAGAAATGGTAGGAATCCCCTAGGATGGTTTTGATCACTTCCACTTCCTCAGACGAAGAGTAACAGAAGATGGGAAAGTGCTGGTGATGATCAATCTCTAAAGTATCAGTCAATTCCCAGAATTGTACATGAAGAGCTATAAATGGAAACCCGATGAAAGCCATGGAAATAGAATACAAAGAGCTCAACTAGATGAGGATGAATAGAAAAGAAGAAGCACCAAGCTTTACTTAAGGAGCCCATGGCGTGAAGCACCAGAAACTACCTTTCCACAGAGATGATTGACATGAGTCCTTCCTAGGCTGAGCCATCACAAGAGATGGTTGCTGCATGTGGGGAGTCAATCACAAAATTTTCTAGAAGATCTTCCACTGAGTTAGACTCACAAAAAATATGACTAATTCTCTAGAATTTTAGTTTTCCAAGCTAGAAGATGACAGACTAAATGAAAGGATTGATGTGCTAGGATGGGGCAGAACCCTTCGAAATGGTGAAGGTAATAATTTGGGAGTCCCCCTAAATTAGAAGAGATTCCCCTCCCATTTTGATGGCTAGTTTGACACCCTCTAAAAGGGCCTAGAATTCTGCAATGTTAATGAATAATTGCACATCGGAAAAGAACCCGCCATAATGAGGATACCAGCTTCATCATAGAGAATGCATCCAGTCCCTGAAAAACCTGGGTTGTCTCTTGAAGTACCATCAAAATTTAATTTCCAGGAACCTTTGGGAGGAGGTTTCCAGATAACCTATTTCCTACGAATAAGCTTCTCAACTTGGGATAGGCCTTGTTTGACAATGGGTCCAGGTTTTGGAATTTTGACTAGGGGACAAGCCTTGGAAATGTGAGCATTCATCAAGGAGAATGAGGGATTATTCAAACTATTCTTAGAAATTATTTCAAAAATGGAAACTTCTAGTTTGCTTTAAAAGGCAGAAAGAGTGCACAATTGATTATGAAAAAGGTGTAGATTTCTCTCCCACCAAATGCGCCACATGAGAAGAAAAGGGGCCACTTACCAAATAGAAATCAAAGAACTATTAGAACCCAAAGAGGGTTAAGAGAAAAGGGAGTCTTTGATGTTGTTGCAATGGACCTAGGAAAGATTAAGTTTTCCCAAAAGCCAATGCCATCCTTGACAAGAAAAGGCACAAAAGAGGAAGAGATGATCGAGATCTTCTTCCACATTACAACAAAGGATGCATTTGGAGGGACTAGCAAAACCCCAAGATCTTCTATCTAATTGGGTAAGAACTTTGTTTTTGAGGATGAGCAAGTTGAAGATCACTACTTTGGGAAGTAGAACGGAGTGCCAATAACCTATTTTGAGGTGAGTGACAAAACTGGACTGTGAAAGAAGCATTCAATAACCATCTTTAATAGAGTAAATGCCTGAGATGGAGCCGAGCCAGAGCAAATGGTCCTAACAATCATTGAAGGAAACCATTCTCGTATGGATCTCATCTGAGAGGGTAGAGCACTCCATGCTCGGGACATTCAACTTAGAAGGATCTTTCCATTGCCATGAAGGAGAACCATCCAGACGACGGGAACCATAATTTTCAACGTGATTACCTGAGGATGATATGATTTAGTTCATAACAATGTTGAGGGAAGAGACCGAATTAAGAGGGGGGTAGCCGTTACAACCATCCACCCAAAATTTGACCTAAGTACCATTGTTAACAAACAAAGAAACCGAATCTGTGATTAAAGATTTGCATTTGTGCATGAAGTTCCAGATATGGGAGCCTTTAGGGAGATATTCATAAGAAAGAAGAAGCTATCACCTACTTTCCTCGTAATATTTATGAGAGAGAACCTAAAGTGCCATCCTGTGTGGGAAAGAGATGAAGTTCCAAACTAATTTAGCACCCAAAGTAATATTATGGAGGATGAAATCCACAATCCTTAAGCCACCCGAAGAGATGGGTGATTTAACCACATCCCACTTGACTAGATGAAATTTGTGATCTTCAATTTTCCCCTGCCAAAGGAAGGTTCTGATAACCTTTTCAAATTTCAACAAAACTAATTTAGGGAGAGCTAGAACAGATAACATATATACTGAAAGTGCACATAGAACCGACTTAATCATAAGCAAATGACCTGCCAATGAGATCCATTTCTCTTTCCATGATTTTAACCTATCCGAAAGGGACTGGAAGAGGTCATTCTATAATAAATATTTGCCTACTCTAGAGAATAAAGGGATACCCAAATATTTATGGGGAAGAGAACCAAAAACAAATCCTAGGATTGCCAGAATCCTACGCTACAGACAAGGTGAAACATTAAAAAAGAAGATAACTTATTTATGGAAATTAATTACCTAGCCTATAGCATTGGAATATGAATTTAGGATATTGGACAGAACACGGGCTTCTAGAATAGTGGCCAAACCAAAAAGGAAAGTTTCATCTGCAAACTATTGATGAGTAAGAGAGGGCAAGATGGAAGAAATCGAGAGGCCTAGAAGGGATTGGGAGACAACATTTGACTTAATAGAATAACTCAGAGCTTCAGAAACAAAAATAAAGAGGAAGGAAGATAAAGGGTCTCCTTGCCTTAGATCCATGCTGCTCCAGAAGAAACCTTCAGCAGATCCGTTCACCAAAATTGAGAAGCGACGAGAGGAGATACAATTGAAAATCCAATCACAAAATATCTTGTTGAAACCCAAAGCCTACAAATATTTGAGAAGTAAGCTCTAATTAATGCGAACTTAATTTTTTCTATAATCAAGCTTGATCATCATCCCATGACGTGAGGAGAGCTATAAGGTATGAATAAGTTCTTGTGAAATGATCACCCCATCTTAGATGGATCTTCCAGGAAGAAAGACACTTTTCTCTTATGAGAAAATAGAAATGAGGAGGGAACTGATTTGAGAGGCGAGGGCTTTGGAGATGATCTTAAATGAGGTATTGCAAAGGGAAATAAGACATAAATCATCAAACTTGTTAGCAGGATATTTTTTGGGGAAAATGTAGATAAAAGTGTGATTGATAGAGCCGAGGATTTTACCAGAAGACTGAGATTCTTACACAGCTTGCCAGACACTTGTACCAATAAATTCCCAAAAATATTGGAAAAAGGTAGCTAGGAAACCATCCGGATCAAGGGCTTTGTCATGAGTCATAGAGAAAACAATTTTATGGGTATCCTCTAGAGAGAAAGGGGAAGATAGTCGTTCGTTATCCGTCTCAGTAACCATCTTGGGAATTTAATCTAGCAAAGGAGATTGAGCAGCTAAAGAAGAATGCATTTCTTCGGTTAAGAGCTTATGGAAAAAGGAAACAACCTCAATTTTAATTAGAGGTTGAGTCGATATCAATGTGTCATCTGGAAACTTGATGGAGGAAATATAATTTCAGTTTCTACTTGCTTTAACCGAAGCATGGAAAAATTTGGTTTTCTTATCACCATATTTTAACCAAATTTCCCTAGATTTTTTATGCCAAAAAGATTCTTCCTTCAATAAAAGATCCCCTAGTTCAATGAGAAGGAGCATTTCAAGATTATAATCTTCTTACCACATACCAAACCTAAGAACCCTATCACTGAGAGTGCGTAGGGATTTCTCAACTCTAAGCTTTTTCTTGAAGGATATTTTTAAAGGAAAGTGAATTCCAAGCTAATAATTTATCTTTGAGCAGGGATATATTTTTACAGAGAATGAAAATTTTGGTACCGATCACAGAAAAGGAATCCTACCATAATTTGATGAACGATTTGAGAGAGGGGTCCTACATCCACATGCTTTCAAACTTAAAAGGCGAACACTGAGGGGGAAGATCAAAATTTATGGTCAAATAAATAGGGAAATGACCAGATCCAAAAAGGGGGGAAACAAATGTTTGAAGCAGGAAATTCTGTTGAAGCCAAGATTCTAAAATCAGAAATCTATTGAGTCTAACCGCCAAGTTCCCAAAACCAGGATAATGATTATTCCAATTGAACCACCCAGATTGTGGTTCGGAATCCTAAATCTTGGAGGAATGAACAAAGGAAATAAAATCAGATTGGTAATGAGATTTCCAACTGATACCACCACATTTATCCCTATCAGAGATGGTAGAATTAAAATCCCCTGCCATAATAATTTTAAGATCAATAAGGGAGCTCAAGGAATCCTGAATTTTATGCCATGTTTCCTTTTTTATAATCAGATTATTCAGACCATAGACATTGCATAGGAAAAAAGTTTCATCAAAATGATTTAAATTGACCTGGGACCATTGCAAACTGGCAAGAGAAGTAAGGATATCCACACTGCACGAGTTGGATTTCTAGAGAAGATTCAACCCACTAGAGGCTCCTTCTGAGTTAATGAAGAAGCCTTCCCATCCTCGCCAACTCCGAAACAAGCCATCTAAGCATGCCACACTGGACATCTTGGTCTCTTGGATCAAACAAATGGAAATGTTCAAATCGGTGACATAGTGCCTGAGCAGACGCTATTTGTTAGCTGTATTGAGGCCTCTAACATTCTAAGATAAGATATTCATCTTTTCTTTAGAGAGGACTCACGTCTCTTACTTGAAAATGAGAAAAAAGAGCCTAGCTGAGATTGATTACTAGAAACCAACTCTTTTAGAGAAGAACGAGATTTGGAGTGCCTCCCGACAAGAGCTTTCAGATTGAGATTCAAGTTATGAATAGGTGGAGTAGGTAGAATCCCATGACTAGATTTCAAAATATCACCTTCTTCTTCCGAATTGACTGATTCCTCCACAGCAACCTCTGTGGAGGCATTGAGAAACTCTTCTTTATGACCCACCAAATTTTCTAGGGAGGTAGCATCTGAACCCAGGCGATTACCTTTGTGGAATAAGAGAGGATTCGTGTTGAGTCTTGTACCACCGAGGCTGTTTCTTTGATAAGGGAGATAGTGTTAGGATCCAAGTTTAACGGTTCTAGAGAAAGAGACTTTTCCTTGACTGGTGGAGGGGGATAAAAGTACTCAAGAGGTGGAGGAGGATCCACAATTGCTGGGGCTTGAGGCGATGGAGGATTCTTTTTCCAAATAGCCTGCCATAACGAAGGAGGAGAGTTACAGGCTTTTTTGAAGTGACACGGTTGTTTACAACAGAAACAACAATTCGAAATGGTCTCATAATCGACCTTTTGAACCCATTTACCAATGGGGGAAAGAATCAAAATCTTGTGTTGCAATTTTTTTGATATGTCAATGGATATATGGACCCTGGTGAAGGAATAAAGTGTTCCTTCGATAGTCAGAGGGTCTATACGGATGACCTGCCCCAAACTGGAACAAATTTGAGAGAGATAAGAAGGGGACCAGTACTCACTAGGAAGAGAATAAAGGTGAATCGAAACCTAAAAGCCTTCCATGATGGCAAGATTTGGATTGAAATGAGTCGTCCACCTTCGAAGATGAAGCCCAGAATCGAGAAGTGAAAACTCTTGCCTTTATAGGGAAACATCCCTTTGAGCTTGGCTACAAAAAATGACAAGGAAGAAACCTTTGTCCAAGAATCTAATGTGGAGACCACTCACCCATTGGGTATTGCACCAGTTGTAGATTCCGTTAGCTGAGAGACGTTGACTCACTAAGTGAGGTTTACTATTCTTAGTTGTGCAATATTCACCTAATTTAGGATACACACTAAATAGTTGGTCTTATGTAGGTAACTTAAGCATTGGATGGTAATTCCTAAGTTATAGGTGAGAAAGTAATGTGAATAATCGAAGGTTGTAATGGTCTCAAAAATTAATTATGCCTTTAGATACTTGACTCTTAGGAGATTCTTGTGTAATATTTATTACATATTAGAAAACTCTCAGTATCTTATTTTAAAATAAATGATACAACCCCTTGTTGTAAGGACTAAGAATAACAATTATCTATCTATTCCACCTACATTGGGTGACGACAACCTTTGATACTAATATCAACACTAATTAAGCAATGTAAACTTGGAGTTGTTTTGAAAGATATGTTGTTTTGGGGTTCTCTTGAAAACATGGCACCAATTATTTCACAATTCAATAAGGTTGCGAAATTTCCATTATTGAATTCAACCTCTAGTTAAGGAGTATATTGATATCCATCTCTTGTGACCTAATGGGTCATTTATCACCAAATAATTTTAGAGTAAAAGATAACATAAATTTAAAATATTGAGAAGCGTTACGCTATACCTTTCTTAAGGAATGTATAAACGGAAACTTTTCTGTGTCCCGTACATGTTATAATTTTCTAAGTTGGGTAGGGTCTTGATATGTCTTTGAAACATCCCCTTTTGAATGCATTTTTCTTGCCTCACTCATTTATGTATTCTCTTAGTTATAGTGATAAAGAAACGATGAAATTAAGTAACCTCCTCATATGTCTTATTATTATATATATATATATAATAAATTATATTATCCTTAATGAGGTTTCTAAGAAAAATTTGAACAAAAATTTAGATGTTTTAGAAAATGGTACATGCTACGAAACCTTGAAAATAACTAGAAAATCAATTATAACTTGTTGGTTAGTTATATATTTCACCCAAAACTTACTGGTAATATCATCATGTGAATGCAAAATGCTTACCAAATCAAGTCATTCCACCCTTAATTATGCTTGATATTATGTGAATCTTCATCCTTGACCCCTTATTGAATAATTAAAATGTTAGGACCATATTGGATAGACTCATGAATCATTTTCCAAATTTTAAAGTAATGGTGAGCTAGGAGCTGAAACCACATGTAAACTTGGAAACTTTCACTCTCTTCTTGTGTGGTATTTTTGGTAACTTTTGATGGTATCCATGAGTGGGATTAGACATATGAAGAATGCATAAATTTTTAACCCCATTTGAAATGACTTTTATGTTCCCTTGACACCATCAATAGTTTCCTTTAAATGTGGAGCTTTTGTTATACATCCACTTATGTCGAACCTTTTTGGGAAGTTTGGTGATGATGAAAATGAATCCTTTGGAAGTTAGTGTTATACAATTTTTTCCCTCAGGAAAAATTAAACAAACATAAATTTGCACACTGTGAAAATGGGAATGATTCAGTCAAGAGATCTTGCATTTCGAGAGAACTGAACACATTGCAGACAAGTTCAGGAGATTGAGCTATTTTAGAGAATCAAAAAGTTTCAAAAGTCTAAAAAAATCAGACTTCAGAGGTGGAGCTTTTGGAGGTAGGATAAAGGTGGATTTCTAGCCCAAAAAATAAAAAAGGTCTGAAAGTCTGAAATTTCAGACTTTCAGATTTCAAGGTTTTTGATATCTCAGTGAGCACAGATGTAAAAAAGTTTTGAAACTAAAAAAATTCTGAAATTACAAAAGTTGAAAAGTTCAGACTTTCATTTTTCAGAGTGTTGGAGATGTGGAATTCAGTGTTTCACATTCTTCGGTGACAAAATAGGAAATATGAACACATATGTCTGAAATCTTGAAATTCTGAATCCCGAAAGGGTTCGGATTTTGGAAGTCAAACTTTTTTTTGAATTCAACATAGTGGCATTTTTGGAGTCTCATATTTTTGGGTTTTGAAGTTTCGGAACTCTCAAGCACTCAAAGCAATGAAGAGTAAAAAAAAATCTGAAATGGAAAGTTCAGAAATTCCAAAAGTCCAAAATTTCAGGCTTTCAGGTTTTGGAGTTTTCTATTTTTCACGTGCCCAAGAATATGAATAGTAACCTAACTTCTGAAAATAAAATGTCTGAAAGTCCAAAGTTCGGTATTTCAGAGGTTGTATGCATTTTAGACTCCGAAAAAAGAAGATCAAGAACTTTCCATTTTTTTCTAGAATGACACCCAAACCTTCAGATGGCCATAAATTTTTACTATGATCTCCGATTTACACAAGAAAGGACTTTTGGAAATCTTACAATGTCCTCTACGCAACTGTGACTAGTTATTTTAATTTAAGTGAGACTAAGTTATTCAAAATGAAGAAATACATTCCTCCATTTTTTAGGGTTTCAGACTTCTCACCTACCAAAATAATGAAGTATGGTCTTCCTTTTTTTCCCTAGGCATGGGTTTTGCAGTATAACCCATCATTGTTGCAGGTGAATTCAATTAATTTTAGGGTTGTTGGAGAAAGAATTCAATTCTTCTCTCCCCTTTCCTCTCATTCTTCATATATATTGTAAGGAGGGGCATTTTTCTAGTGTTGGATAATTTTTCCTTGTACTCTCCATTCTTCTCTAATTTTCAAGTGAATTTACTGAGTTCAAACCTCCTATCTAAATTGTAAATGAAATCTTGCCTCTTGGCCATTGTAATGCACTGTATCAAATCTTTGGAGAAATAATAAAATTTTGTGGATGATTTTTAACCCTTTCTTATTTTCATTATTGCATCTTCATGATCTCTCATTGCAATCCTAGTTATTTGTGCATGGTTTTTGTATTACATTTTAATGGTTTGTGTTTAATGTCAAAGAAGGTGTACAAAATTCCTTTTGGTGTATCACCTCCTTTAGTTTAGGTTTATTTTCTTGCATCTTCTTAACCTTGTGTCCTTGGAAAGTTAGATTAGGTTTTAGAGAAGATCCTCTACAATTTGAATGTGTGCATCATAACATAGGAATAAGAACTGGCCTTCATCCGGAGAGCTTTCCCGATTGCAAAGTCCCTCACTTTAGGAAGAGCTCCATGTTATGCAATCACAATGATAGCTCTAACCCATTGAGTTGAAGATATTTAGGGGTGTTGTGATTATGCATGAACAATTTTTCCACATCAGGTGGTACAAAGAGGTCATTCCATAAGATTTGAAGTAATTTTCAAGAAATTCAAACTTACAAATTCTAAGTTCTCCAATTTCAAACTTTTCAACTCTCCGAATGAACTCTGAAATTGATTTTCAAGGGCTTAAATTGCTCAAAACAAGTCAATTTTTCACCATTTGATAGATTGGGGGCTAATATTAAAAAGGGTATTTTTATTTTTTTGATATTTTGATTTTCAAAATTTCTAAATTTTTGGGATTTTGGATTTTTTCCAAATTTCAGGTTTCGGGGTTTCAGAAATTCAAAATTCTTTCATTTTCAAGTTTTTCGAGAATTTCATTCCAAATAAAATTTCAACCTTTAGAATCTCAAATATATAGGTTCTTCAAAAGTTTAATTTTAATTTTTTCAAGTTTGGAGTGTAACTTGGAAAAATTCAGCCTTTAGGGGCTCATTTCCAAAACACATTTGGCAACTCCGAAGGGATACAATTTAGTGGTGTAGCAGCACAGGTTACCCAAGTACATGAGAATAGTTTGAACTAGGTCCTACACTCGAGAAGAGGGACTACTTATCTACCTACAATTATCACCAAGCAGAGGAAGGAGAGGAAGAAGACCACAAAGATCACCATCTCCACCCAATAGGAATTTGTCTACACCTCCACCTGGTAGACCTTTTCTTCAATAAATGAGAGTTCTCTAACTAATCAGGGTGGTGTGACCCAATCCCTATGTAAACTTCACGGGCAGTAGTCCACTTGCCCTAAATTCTCAAAATTGGGTTCTGGTTGCAAAAATAAAGAATATTCCCTATTTCACATGAGAAAATCATACTACTCCTATTGACCACATCTAGGACATTGCCAATGTTTGTGTAATTCATGAAATCAATGAAATGGATATCGTGGTCAAGTTGTTAGCTTCATATTTTAAAGGTAAAGCTTTGAAATGGTTTAGGAGCCTAACAACACGGTCTATCTAGAATTGGGACCATTTGTGCACAACCCTCCACAATTAATTTGGGGAAAGGGATATAATTTGTATTTATGGGAACAATTAACAACAATCAAGAGGGATCCTAATGAGAAAATGAAAGATTTCAATTTCCATTTCCAATGAACATGGGACATGATTGCGATAACAGTTAGACCAAACTCCAAAGGAGAATTCCTCTATTGCTTAAAGGCTATAAATTCATATCTAGCCATGACGATCCAATCAATGGGAGGAACATTGATTCTAGGAGCCTATAACATTTTTATTTAAGGTTTCAAATGTTTGATTCAATCTAGTAAGCTAGTACCAAGGCTACTAATGCCTCTCTATCTAGACATGGGAGCTCTTATAACTAGTCAAACACCAGAGTTGAATCCAATTCCACCCCTACAACTCAGAGCAAAAATGAGGCATCGAATTCTTTAAGAACTTCAAAAGAGTTTCAAGAGGTCATGAAACAACTATAAAACCCTACGAAATGAGCTAGTGACTATTAACATATAACATGCTCAAATTTTTAGACCATATCAACCTCGAACTCAGTATCAAGCTAGGCCCCCCATACCAGCAAAATAGACCACTAACACAGGCTATAAATCAAAACTCAAACTATGGGCAATATCAAGCTACTAGGTCATTCCATCCATATGAATCTAAATGCAACTTCAACATTGAGATCCTTGGTTCCCTCTCAAAACAACATGGTACAAGAGTACAAATGGTTTTACCCCTGTAATCTACCTCACAGTCAATAAATGTGTTTCAATGGTGTGTTGAAACATGATTTTATATGTATAGACCATTGGTGTGTCCTATGAACCAATTGAAGAGGAAAATAAGCAACAAGAAACTTTACAAGAGGGCACCTCCAATAGAAACTAAGTTGGTTGATTGGCAAATAGAAGACCTCTTTGGAGTTAACAAACCACCTTTTCAGGGTGTGGCTGTGAACACACGGTTAAAGAAAAGGAACATAAGCAAGTGAAAACTATCTAATTCATTTGTTTCTCATCCTAATCCTACATAACAAGGAGTTGGTAGATCAAATTCAACGTTGAATGTACAAAATCAACCTAATGCACCCATTGTAGCAGCACACATGCCTGTTCAAGCTCCAAAAAAGGTCATGCTAAGTAAAGGGAAAAAAATGATAATTCATCCCCTTTCAACATCATCAACCAAATAAAGAAAACACATGTGAAAATTTCCATGTGGGAGTCACTGGAAATTCTAGGACAACGAGATTTGTTGTAAGCTACAATGGATAATTGTTCTACCTCGGATAGATCATACCAAAATCAAGATAAATTTCTCACTAATGCAGTGCAACAAGGTGGGAGTCAACCAAGAAATTTTTTGAAGCCTCCATCGTTTTGTGTCATTATTTTCTGGGAACCACTTAGTGCACAACAAAATGATTGATTCAAGTGCAAGTAGCTAAGTGATCACAAAGTAAACAATAGATCAATTGGGTCTAAAGTATGAACCAGTGTTGAAAGAAGTACTGAAACTAGATGGGAAAGCAGTAGGAATAGTTGGGATCATCAAAGGGTTAAGTATTGCACTATATGCTTGTCCTAATGTCATAGATCTGCAAGATGTGTTTGTAATTGAATTTCATCCACTCCTTACACTATGTCTATAAAGAGACTTCACTACCAAAATTGTTGGATATCTATCAACAGATTGGACCCACATACTTTTCACGACGAGGTATAGAGCCAAGGTGACCATTAGATCAGAACCAATTACCAATTTTCACATCGAGCCTCATGTGCCAAGTCCTGTCAATGAAAATTACTAAGCCTTTGATTAGGAATAATGTTTAAACAATCTAGAAACTGGTATGAAGGTTGAGGGAATTCTAGATTTGACTCTAGTTGAATGGGTAAATGAAAGGCATGTATTTGATGAATACAAGGAAATGAAAGATGTAGATATGGGTGTATATTATTTACATGAATAAAATTCCCCCATTCCTAACATCACAAGGCTAGAAAATAATGATGACAATAAAGTATGGCAACTATTTTTCGATGTTTCAAGAATAAAACAAGGTGTTGGGGTGTACATCATTGGTATCACCACAGAACATCCAATATTATTCAACTTTCATCTTTTTGTTCACTTGTTCAAACAACTTAGCTGAATATGAGGCTTTGATTCATGTACTTAATTGGGCTAGGAAAAAAGGGCATGAATAATTTGCAAGTATTCTAGGATACCGAGCTAATCGTGAACCAATTCAGGGGACAACATGCTACGAAGAATGACCTACTCTAGAGCTATAAGAATAGGGCGTGAGATATCATCGAGGAATTTGAAGCTTTCAACATCAATTCCATACCCAGTAAGAATAATGAAGCTGTGGATAGGTTCACTGTAGTTAGATCAACTTTTGATTTTGTTAATAGCATCAAAAGGGACAAAATGTAACCACATATCCATGTGATTATAAGGTCAGCAATTTCAGACAATAACACAAGATGACAGGTGTTCGAGAATGATCAGTAGATCATCAATTTCTTATTAGAAGAGGTTGAATTATTATCTAGAAATCAAGATAAATTAGAGTAGTAGTACTGGGATCAAGTAGTGTTACTACAGAAAAACAAGCTTCCCAAAGGTTTAGTAACACTAGAGTTAATATTAAATCCTAATGACCAGTTTTGTAAAGAGAAAGCAAACATACAGTTTAAAGGAAAGGATTCAAAGCTAATTTAAGTTGGGAAAGGAAAAATACTCCAAATTGGAAAAGTGGCCATTGAGTAAGAAAGATATGAGTTCATACAACTCTACCAAAATTTTCCAAATGTATTTTCTTGGAGCTAGGAGGACCTATGAGGATTCAATCCAAAACTAACACAACATACAATAGAGCTAGATCCAGATGCTAAGCCCATCAGGAAAAAGCAAAGACCAGTCAACTCACACATTGAGCCTCTTATGAAGAAAGAGATGAACAAGTTGATAAAGGTAAGCATTGTATTTCCTATGAAGCACTCAAGCTAGGTTACAAATTTATTACTAGTCACAAAAAAGAATGGAGAAATCATCTTCTACATGGAATTTCAAAACTTGAATAGAGCATCTCTTAAGGATCACTACCCACTTTCTTCAATGGAAAAAAATTTTACAGGTAGTATGCGGATAAGAAAGTTTCTCTCTCCTAGATGGCTACTCAGGGTATAATTAGATAGTGATGAAAGAATATGATCAATTCAAGATGACTTTCACCACTAAGTGGGGAACCTATACCTATAAGAAAATTCCATTTCGACTATCAAATTCTAGATCCACTTTCAAAAGGGCGATGGATATGGCATTCAAGAGGTTGATCAATAAAATAGTGGTAGTGTATCTTGAAGATATCACTGTGTTCTCAAAAAATGCAGCAGATCGCCTCTTTCATCTGAGACAGGTATTTCAAAGATGTATGAGATTTGGGGTATCATTGAATTCCTAAAAATGCATATTCCTAGATCATGAAGTCAAGCTCGTAGGCCATATTGTGTCAAAAGAAGGATTGACAATTGACCTAGAAAGAGTTAAAGCAATGCAAGCATTGCCATTTCCATTCCATAAGAAGGGTCTTCAAAGCTTCTTAGGAAGGATCATTTCATCCAAAGGTTTGTACAAAATGTTTCCACTCTTGTAAAACCAATAAATTTGATGTTGAAGAAGATAATGGCATTTATGTGGAAAGATAAGGGTAAACCAAGTTTTGAGGTTATCAAAGAGGCTATATCCCAAGCTCCAACTCTTTTCAATCTAGAGTTCTCTAAGGAAATCATGCTCTATTTCTTTGGCAGTGGAGATGTGATTTTTACAATCCTAATGAAAAAAAATTAAGACGGATCAAAACGGCCAGTTGCCTTCTTCAACCAAGGTTTGAAGGAATATGAAACTAGGTAGTCTTTCATTGAAAAGCATGTTCATGCACTTATTAGAATATGTAAGAAATTCAAGCACCTAGTCTCAAACAATAAGATCCAATTTATGGTGTCACACGCAGGAGTCAAGGATTTCCTTGTGAACAAGGATTTGAATGAGGAAATTGTAGGATGGATCACTTGTGTCATGGAATATGACATTGAAATTAAAGTCACTAAGTTCGTCCATGGGAAGGGATTACGTGAACAATTAGCCTCTAGGAAACAGGATGGGGCTATCTAGGTGCTACATGATGTTCAACAACAAGTAAATGATAATGTTCCCACTTCTTGTTGGACTCAAAATATGATACACTTCCTACAAAAAGGACCATGCCCTCGAGAAATTATGTAGTGATCACTCCTTTTCGACACAATTCTATCCTGATATTGATATTGTTATTTCTCAAAAGTACACCCTATAGAGATGACAGTAGGTGTTATAGGCTTTCTTTGAATATCTATTTTTCATAGATACAATGGAAAAACATCAGGTCTGTGGGTCTACCTATTTTGACATGAGTCTTCGGTATTAAGTTTGGTTCCCTTTTGATGTATCATGAACTAATTTTTTGAAGTTTTGAGGGTAAAAACATGACTGTACAAATGAATTGAAAAATGGTGTGATACACCAAACTTGTTGAGGTCTTTAACTGAGTACATGCACAAATAATTTAAGAATGGTTTTTTGATGCACAAACCAATAGTTTTCAAAATAATATTAAGGCAAAATACTTGATGTATTGACAAAATGATTCACAAAATATTGTTAAGATATACATGCACACTAATATTGTGTAGAATTTACTAAATTTGCAGCAAGGTAAGATGATTAATCAAGGAATTCGACATTCACAAGAAATAATAAGGTATACATAGAATTGCAAATAATTAGAAAGGAAGAAATAAATTCTCATTCAAAGGGTAAAACTCACAATAAATTGGATCTTATTGTTTGAGAATTTATAAGGTAAAACTCACAATAAATAAGGTATACACATTTCTCAGTAGGATCATACTTGCAGGGCCAAATTTTCCGCAATTGCTTTTAACATAACTGTGTTACTTGCACCACTGTGAACCATGAAATTATGAATCAAATAGTCTCCAATAATCAATGATAAATAAAATGGTGGCGGATTCTTGATATCATGATCATTTAATAGATTTTGAGCCATCCATTAAAATTCTTTAATGCGGTCCTATTCAAAGAACCATGTCTTATTTCTCGACTTCCTTCTCTATTAGTTTTGAAGAAATTTGTAGCTTAGCAAGTTCTTGACAAAGAAGGCCTTGTTGTCCTAGAATACTTAGAGCATCCCACATTGAGATATTAACGTTATGAATTTTCATTATATCAACGATACTAAAAGAAGTAACAATTTTGGAATTAGATTCTATTGTTTTAGCATAGGCTTTGGAGAAAACTTGCTTTAATTCAGCTGCTCTTGATATATGAGGTATAAACAATCTTCTTGGATCAAGTTGTAACAATATTTGTTGTTCTTTGCAAATAGAAAAACCTCCTATTTTCTTAGGAACAACCAGTTTTATTTGCTAATTTTTGGTCTTTATCTACTATTTTATCAGCCTTTGTAGGCAGAATAGGTCTTTTTTGATACTTTTGAATTTCCTGAACCTTTTCTTGGGCCGTAGTAGTAACTACAATTAAATCATCTTCATTAAAAACTAACTAGGTTTTGTTCAAGTGCTTTCTGAACATGATTTTCTTGTTCCCCACCCTCCATTTGAGGCATGGACAATGTTTCAAGTTGAAGTTGTGCAATAAGGCTTATCTTCAGGAACTCATTTGGATAATTTGAAAATTGTATGAGGTTGATTACATGGTTGACACCATTCTTCTGTAGCCATATTAACTGGGAATAAAGCTTTAGATGAACTTGGAGATTTTGATTCAAATTTCCTTGGCTGATATGGTTGTCTATAATTCTAATTCTGTTGACAAAGCTACCTATTTTTCTAGTTTTACTGATAAGAAGCTTGATAAGGCCTTCTAGGTAATTCAAGTCTATTTTCAATCGACGTTATCTCATTTCCCATAGTTTGCAAATCTTTCAACACATCATCTAATGGGGCTAAAATAGTAGGCTCCAAATGGTAATAGGCTATGGGATAGGTGCCAAATCTACTACAAAAGGCATTAAAGGCCTTAGTGCTAATTTTTCGGCTTGAATAAGATGTTTGCTAGCCTTTATAGCAATTTCATAAAATGTAAGCAGAGTGTCACCTCCCATACAATGAATCATAGTTGAAATATGATTGTTTAAGGATATGAGATGATAAATAAAAGCATGGTCAGCTTAAGGCTTGACACTAGATGGAATTCTTTCCCAAGTTCTAGAAAAATCTATGTTGAAAACTAGCCATAAAACTCATGAGGAGCTCTCTTAATTCTAGACAACTTTCCTATGCGGGATAAATGATCTGAATGATCTTGAAATTGTTTCAAAAATTTCTCACCTAACTCATCCCATGTTCTTATGCTTCCAATTTCTAAGGTTCTATACCATTGCAGGGTTTTTCCTTTAAAGGATGTAGCTAAAAGTCTTAAAGCCACATATTCATGAGTAATATTATGTACAACAAAAAGGGTTACAACGTCTTTGATGTGCTCGGTAGGAATAATATGATTTTCACCAGTGAATGAAGGTAAAATTTTCATGGTAGCATTAGGGATATCATGATAAAATGGAATTAGTAATGGAATACCATTAGTAAAGGCCACAAAATTCCTAAGTGGTTGAATAGCGATCAGAAAAACTAGGATGTGAACAAAGAGATTAATACATGGTGAAGGAATATTAGGAGGATGGTTGTTAAAACCAGGCTTATCATAAGGTAGGGTGTTACCAAATTCTACTTCTTCTTGCAGAATTCAAAGGTAAAGAAATAAACTCAGAAGTAATTCCTCTTATCGATGATCTTGTCGTCACTTTAGGCATGGAACATGCTGCAAAAATAGTTTGAAATTAGCCTTATGGAGTCACCAAATAAATATTTTAATTTTTAGAATAAGTTGTTGCAACTTATTGCTCTAAAAGTAACTTTTCTTTGTTTCAGTGAATCTGCTATAAATTGTTCTAATTTACTCGCAGATTTGATTTTCATGGTCTCACTCGGTGCATGCCAAATAATTGTTATCTCTTGATAAATGCAACCTATAGAGAGATGAATATAGGTGTTGTAAGATTTATCTGAATCTCTCTATTTCATAAGATACAATGGAAAACAGCTCAGTTCTATGGGTATACGTATTTTGAGGTGAGTCTCTGGTATCAAGGCCGGTTCCTTTTTGGTGTATCCTTAATTAATTTTTAGGGGTATTGAGGGTGAAAATATGAATGTAAATGAATTGAAAATTGAGGTGATACACCAAACCTATTGAGGGATTTGACTGAGTACATTCACAAATCACATTTGAGAATGGATTTTGGATGCACAAACCAATAGATTTTAGAAGAATATCAATGCAAAACAACTTGGTGTATTAAGGGAATGGCTCACATTAATACTATTACGAGAAAATATGCATAGTAATATTATGTAGAAAATTACTAAATTTGCAGAAAGGTAAGATGATTAATCAGGGAATTTTACATTCACAAGGATTAATAAGATATACACACCACTGCAAAATAACTAGAAAGGAAAGAATCAATTCTCCTTTAAAGGGTAAAACTGGAAAAATCTGATTTCAGCACTCATGTGTCCAGCAAATTCCTCACTTTGTGCCTTGCAATTGCACATAACATATAGACAATTTTCTTCATCCTTTCCATCCTAAAAATGGGCTAAGATTGTACTTGCCCATGCATTCTATTTTTATCTCTTTAATCATAAATAAATAAAGGGATTGAAAATAAACATGCTAATTACAATGCGGACATACTAAGGCTATGAGTACAAAAATACATCTTAGTCAAATTGTAGTTGAATGATCTATTTTTAAAAAATTAAAAGCTTTGAATAACTTAGTTAATAATAATATTTGCTTAATTGCTATGAAAGTCTTCTCCGGTACAGTGCAATGCAATTTTTAACTAAATGACGTGACATTTGCAACTTAGTGTTTTATCCAATTGCAAAGATTAGTCTTGGCATTATTTAATCCTACCCCTTTGGATGTACATGCAAAGAATCAATCTCTCTGTGTGTGAGCAAAAATAGTTCTTTTATTTGTAACAATTTATCCATTTATCCAAAATACTTGGGGACCCAGTTGTGATATTTTTATGTTGACCATGCATGATGAAATTTCCTCTCCTCTTCTCTGTGGGGACCACCTTGATGCTACACTTTCCTGATATTCTTATTGCATTGGCCACCTTTTGAAGAAATTACGAATGATTTGAAAAATATGAGATAATATTGCTCTTAGCTTGACTTGGTCGGCATCATACTTGGTCAAAAATTGTATGCTTGAAAAAGGGCCCTCTTGAATTGATCATGGTCATACATATATTTTCGACCCTCCTTTTGGATTATCATTACATCATCACTGGTTTTCGGTATTTGATTATTTCTTGACATATACCTTTAGACCTGGTTACACTCAAGGTCACTGGAATTATGATTATTGGCAATGGGGTCATGGTCCCCTTCACTAATGATGCTCGACCCTTCCTAATTTCCCTTGCTTCCAATCTGCATTTTTTTAAAAAACTGAAAAACATGATGGTGATTCGGTCGATTTTACATATTGGTTCATCACCGTTGATTCTTCGTGTTCCTTGATTTTTCAGGTGTGAGTGCTTAAAATGTTTTAAATGAAAATTTGATCAAGCACCATTGATCTTGAGTACCCTAGTCATTCTGAACGGTTGATACAATTTATTGACCTTAGTAATTTCATTCTCTGATGGATTTGTGCTTAATCCTATAGCCGCTGATCTTAAGTACCCGATTCATCCAAACAGTCAATCACTGATGACCTGGGTTGGTCTGCATTATGATGTCTAGGCCATCTAAGATGTGTTCCCTAACTATCATTATCCATTGATCCTTACGTGGTTACCTTTGTGCTTTGGGACAAATTATTTACGTTGATCTTCTGACACGTCTAAGGCTCACCATTGATTTTCGGGTAACTCCAGTTGAGTTAGGGTTCTTGGTGAGTTTTTTCTTGGAATGGTTCACCCAAAATGAGGCTTAGCTACATTATTCATTTGAATTTCTCGGTTGTGTCGAAAAATCCTTGAAATTTGTTTGAGTTCAGAGCCACCATTGGTGAGTTCATGCTCGAGCTCAGTTTTTATTTGCATAAAACAGTTATGTAGGCTTTGAATATCTTCATTATTTTAAGATGAGTTTGCAGTGCATTCTTTGATAGAGGTGGCTACTATTGTTATAGATCTTGATGCCCATGCGAAACATGCTTTTTAGCTAGTTTCTTTGAGATGACCCTTGCTTTGATACTTATTTATAAAAGGTTTTTAAAGCCACCATTGGGTGCATTCATGGGGTTTTGTGGTATTGTTTCTTCTTAAGCTTGAAGTTTCTTTTGTAAGCTCATACAGAGGCTCCTATGAAATGAAATTCTGTAAAATTCTTCGATGTGTGGCTCCCATTATTTTGCCATCGAAGCTCTGAACTGATGGTTTTTGGTTCTCCATGATGGGTTTTCTTTATTTTGTAGCCACTTGTATTCAAATATTAGTTCTTTTCCTCTTCTCTGTTTGGCGCTAAATAACTTGGGTCAAACACCTGGAGGTAATTCAGTTTCAAACCTATTACAATTCCATCAAAATGAATTTGTGAGATTTTTGAGCCTTCTGTGGCTATTCTCTAATGGTCTGTTTTTGTATAATATTTGTAAGTATTTGTAACAGTCTAGGGCTCTGTTATTATAGCTCAGATTTATGTTGAAACTTTCAATATCTAGCTCCAGTCTTGAAGCCTCGAGCCTACTACTTATTTGTGCTTTTGAAGATTTCTATTTTACTATTTCCATGAGGCTTTGTACCTATTTCTTTAGCTGTTATGGATGAAGATCTAGGGTTTTCAATAATATTGCTCATGATTTTATTATACTTTCGAGCTCTGATTGTATGTTGTCAATATGAGGTGTCATGAGTTGGAGATATGTAGAAAATGTTGGGGAAGCTACTGACTGCTCCTTATATGGCTGTAAGTGGTATATCTAAGATCCTGGGTTTTTCTTGTGCAAAAACCATTTGTGTTTTTCCTATGCTTCCATTTCGTGACTTTGGGCTGTACTTATTGTCAGCCATGATGATGAACATTGAGTATGTTTGTATATTTTCTGTTTCGTACTTTAGTGTAGAAATATATGATTTGCAACTAGGTAGGTTGGTCATTGATATAGTCTGAGCTTCTTTGTACTGAGTTTTTCATTGTTGTGATTTCTTATTATACTATATCCTCACAATCTTCAGAGAAGAATTTTAACTTTCTGTGTATATCCTTTCCAACTAGAGGCTTGAATTTGGGACTTCTCAGTCATGATTTGCGTTTGTTGTATTTTTACATTTTTTCTCATGTTCGTGCTTGAGTTGTGTCCTTTCTTTGTATTTCATGTTGGGGATCTTTATAGGATATGTGTTCACTTGCCACTACTCATTGTGCATTTGAATTGTTAAATACTCCATTTGGGTTTCTTATTTCAATCATAATAGGTCTTTGAATACCTGCTCTTGAATGTATTGAATCTTTAATACTTTGGAAGATTACTTTGTCTTTGATCGATAGTCTTTCAGATTTTGATTCTCTGTAGTTTTATGGTTGATCATTCCTTCTCTGTTCTCCGCAAAAAATGGCTACAATGGACACTTAATTTGGGTTGTTGGTAACTCCACTATTTTTTTAAAATTGCTTGGTTTATAACACAAATTTGGGACCTTCTGAATAGAAGATATTTTACACTATTACTCTAATTGAAAAACTCCTTATGTTGCTAGTGTATGGATGTTTTCTGTGGTTTTTTGGAACAGTGACTATCTTCGACTACATACCTATTTCTTCCTTGATGGCTGTCTATAACTATTTTCTTAGAGCTTTCATGATTCATTGTAGCTTGTATTGATGGCATGTTTCTATAGTATCATAACTCAAATCATATTCTACTCTAACTAGCAATTTGTTGTAGAATTGTTCAGGAAATTTGATTTTTCTTTTTGAAATCCTATAGAATTTTGCCATAATTATATAAATTACTTCCACTGTATGTTGTATCGTTGCTTTAATCTTTAAGATGCAACTCAAAATCTTGTAGTTCTGTTGAAGCTGATGGTTACTATAGCCTGTAGCTTGGCCTAAGAATGATGCCTAGAGTTGTAATTTATATCAATTTATGCACCCTTTTGATATATTATGTGCTATAATTTAAGTTTTAATGCTCACCTTCAGGTGATGAAATTTGTAATTAACACCCTGACTGTACAATGATTACTTGTCTTTAACATTATTTAAAATAACATAGTGCTGGTCATGTCACTTGTATCTTGATACCGTAGAGCAGAAAGCTTACAAATAAAAAATAAGATATTAATATTTATTTTTGGATTGCCTGGCACTGCTCGAGCTCGGGTCTTTTCTACACTGTTACTTTCTGAATTTGAATGTTTCTTCAATGTACAGGTTGTAATTACTATTTATTTTGATCGTCTCCTAAAGATTCAAAAATATTTACTTCTCAAGTTGTAACTTGTATGTCAAGGATTTAAAATTAATCATAGTTGCCACTAAACTATGTTTGTGATCCAGTAATTTCTGTTTTTAAAGATGTGCCTTGAATGAGTGATCTCGTATTTCAATTTCATTACATCTCTTTGTAAAGATACTATATGTTTGTAACAAATTCATACTAATCGACAGTGCCTCCTTTGAAAGTTGGTCCTCGTATAGTTGACTCCTTTTGTGTAAATAATTTTATATATGATGACGTTATTCTCTTGTAGACAGTAGCGATGGGGATAATGACTGCAATCTTATTTTCTAGTACTACATAAGTGTACTTTATTTCATCTAATGTAATTGTGACTTGATATGTTTTGTTCAAAAGAAAGTTCCCTTTTTGGAATTTTTTCTTTGATCATTACTAACAGATATGAATGAATCCACATTTTTCTGGAAGCATTTCTAACCACTGAAATTGAGAAACTTTAACTTGGCTCTGAATCATATTATTGATAATATCTTCAATTTGTGTCACTTGACTCTGCACTTTTTGTATGCATTCCATTTGTTAGAATCTATAGCACTAAACTTGCATTTCTTTTATGGATTAATATAGGTATATCTTTGTATATTCATCCTTTATTTTGAATTGAAATATATGTACTTTTTCTAGTTCAAATTGCAGAATGTAATACTTGTGATATGTAAACAGAATAGTCAGTTTTTATTTTCCTTCTTCTTACATGTACCTGACACCTTTATATAAACTAGTTAGAAAACATTAGGTTTTTTGGCCTCTCTCATGTTCCATAGTTTTCTTCTTTTATCTTTCCTTTTCTGAAAATTATTATGGGAATCATATACAATGATGTAGAATAATTCTCTTATAATATTCATATGTATCTGATGT
This sequence comes from Taxus chinensis, assembly GCA_019776745.2. Classification (NCBI taxonomy): domain Eukaryota; kingdom Viridiplantae; phylum Streptophyta; class Pinopsida; order Cupressales; family Taxaceae; genus Taxus; species Taxus chinensis. Next base: position 633,546,233 of record CM034154.1, on the reverse strand, counting down.
ATTAATCTCTCATACCTCCTAACTCTAGGATATCTATATGCATGAAATCTAGGATAGTACAAGAATATGAATTGTACCCTGAGCTTAGTCTTGATAGTTTTCCCTTTTCTATTTCTTAGGTACAATTCTTACTCATTGGATAGATGAGGATGAAGATGAAGTAAAGTTGGAGATGGAGGATGGAGCAAACCGAAGATGAAATAAACTCAAGGCAATGATGGGTTTTTCATACTCCTTTACTTTTCTCTTTCATGCACATGTACCTTCTAATTCCAGTAGTTATGAATTTACTTTGAGTTACATCCCACATGACTTGTGTGGGAAACATTTAAATCCTTTATGAATAAAATATCTGAATTTTGGAAATTGAGTTGTGTACTTCTTTCTGCATTTTCAGTTTTATGTATGGATTGTATAATGAACTAAATAACTCAATAACATAATTGGATGTACTTAATCATGAAGGAAAGAACTTTAAAATATCTACAACTTTAATAATGAACTCTCAATTACTATAATATGCAACTTATGTTTGCTTCTTCCAAAAACTTAACACTCCATCTATTCTGTAATTGGATGTCTTCATCAAGCCAATACAAAAAAAACAAATGTCCTTAGGGCTTTTATGTTCTTTTGTCTGAAGATAAACATGGAATTGCAGACTATGTGATTTTTTACGTTTTGTAACAACACACATAGCTGCAAATTATCATGTAATCATCAATTACTTCAACTGAGTAACATAATATTGTCTGAAATGAAACTCTCCTAGCTTAGGCATCACTTCATCAAATGCTATCCATCATAACAAAGTTTCGAGTAGCCCATTTTTACACACAGTGCAAAAATTGTCAATAGATAGCCCAATGGACTGATGTTTAGACATTTACCTCATGATACATGGGATTAGTACATGATACCGGTTAGACTCATATGTCCATTATTGTCTCTTTGAGGGGAGGTGTTCAATATGATATCACTAGATGGTGCACTCAAATACTTGATATATGTTGATTTTCATTGAAATGGAGTTCTTATCAAGACATGTGAATATTATTAGGATGTTTTCACTAGAATTGCAAGTGTTATGGATGTTATGTAAAGGAGTTTGCCATGTAGAAGGAACATTTTACACCCCTCTATGTCAATATTGAAATTATGAATACTCCAATTTTTTATCCAAATATTTTTGATCTTGTATTACTATGACTGAATAGGATCATGTAGGAAGTATTTACATGAACTGTCCAGAACTTGTTTAACTAACCATCGAAGGGCTATAGTTAACCAACCATGTAATAGGATATTCGGGTATTGATGTTAGAAACTTGGTCATGGTGTGTCAACTCAAACGTGGGGATCGGTACATGATGAACATGACATAATACATGGAGGCACCTCATCATACAAACATTCACATTTCTTGTTATTGGTGATTTTTGGTTGGAATGATGGGTTATTTGCTCATTTTGTCTTAAAATGTGAATTTTGGATTTTGGAGCTTTTCGAAGTGCTTTGGAAATTTCTTAAGCTTGGATTTTGAAGAGGCTTTGTGAAGGTTGTTCTTGGATCTTGATGGAGATGTAGGCTCTCAACATTTTTATTATTATTGCTACTTTGTTTTTTGTAATAGGGTATGTTGTGCTTGAAATAAAAGTATATTTGTCTTGTGATGGTGTTTGTGTGGGTTCGTTGAGTAGACATGTTGACCTTAATTGGGTGTGTGAGAAGGGATTATGGGACCATTCTGACAGAGGGAAAATTGATTTTATGTGAGGCATGAAATTTTGGGAGTTTTTAATGGGAGTCTTACCTATGGGGAGAGAAAATGGATTCATGGATTTGTTGCATGTTGCAAGGAGAAACATAAGGATTTGTGTGATTATTTTGTTGCATTTAGATGCTTTGGGTAAGCACTCCCACTACACTTGGGAGGCATCAGGAGGTGGTCTCCCATAAACATTTCTCTATTTGGTTTGATCCTCAAACCTTTTTGTTGTTGTCAAATTGTAATTTTCTGAAGTCATTTTTGTTATCATGTCCCTAGTTGACATGTCTTGTATGTGTTTGTTGTGAAGCCACGTTGTCCAAGTTTTTGCATTGTTACGTACTTAAAATTCCTCATGGTTCTTTGGTTCAGGGCTAGAGGTCCATTAAGGGAAGTGGATTTTTCACTTACATGGATTTAAGGTTATGGCGTAGAGAGCGTTGTCTACTCCCCCCTTCTTCCTTTTTTTGTAATTTCTTTGTGAAGTTGAAGAAAACTAAAGTTGGAGATACTTTTGTGGAGAGGATCATACATCTTGAGACTAATTTTGTTTAAGACTCCGGCTTCTCATGATAGTTTTAGTTGTAATTTATTCAAAAATTATGGGACGTAATCCCACTTTGAGTTGATTTGAATTTTTAAGTTGCAAGTTTTTTGATAAAGTTTGTTGTATTACTAATGGAAATTAATTATCTTGCAAAATATTTTAAGAGTGTGGATTGAGAAAATTAAAATAGTCAAACATGTGATTAGTCTTGTGAAAATAAATTATCTCGAGTACATTTGTATAGTTTTTGAGAAAGGAAGCTTTGAATGTAGATGAAATGGATATACCCTTAGTACTTTACGTTTGTTTCAACATATCCAAGTTGATATATTTTCCTTTCCTAAAAGTATATTAAATGTAGTAAGACTCCATTTTGAAATAAGGGACAAGTATTTTTATAGGTTTATCTTGCTTTTCTCAGAAATGGAATTTTTATTTTATTTCCTTAACAAATGAGAGTAAATTGAAGGTCTTAAACTATACATGTATTATTAAATAATTTGAAGGTAATAGTAGTTAAAATACATAAGATTATGGATGTAATAGATTTCCTTCCTATTATTACATTTCCTCACATAAGTTGTGTAAGTCAAACTTACAATTGATTTAACTCGACATGGCCTTGGATGCAACAAAACAAAAATACTTTCATATGAAGGAATCCATACTTTGAATGCAACTCATAATTATTTAGTTATACAAGGTATAATTAATATTTAATGTCTGTCTCTTTTTGTATGCCCTATCTAACATTTTCGTAACAAAAAAAAAATGGATATAATTCAAAATTATCTTACTAGTGCAAATATATACTATTAATAGTGTGTGTGTGTGTGTGTGTGTGTGTGTGTGTGTGTGTGTGTGTGTGGTGTGTGTGTGTGTGTGTGTGTGGTGTGTGTGTGTGTGTGTGTGTGTGTATGTAATCAACAAATGTCATTAATTCATAATAATTACTATTATTGTTAATTATTATTGTAATGGTTATTAATTATTTAGTATTAACAATAATTATTAATATTATTAAATTTAAATGATCTATTATAACTAATAAAATTCCTTTATTAATTTGCACAAAACTTAATAACCGACAAAGAAAAATTAATAATTAATGAAGTTGGTAAGCAGCCTAGATAGCATTTGTACCTGTTTAGGTTCTATAAGGTGTTGGGAGGAGTCACTGATCCCTTACCTCCCACCCTTATTGTTAAACTGGGATCGATTCATGGTTAGGGTCAGGTGACCCCTCCCGTCCAATATTGTTTGTTGTTAATATACAATCCCTAGGTAGGGACCAAGACCCCCAAGAAATAAATTTTTTATTAATTTATGAACATCAAAACCCCCTTATGCAGCAAAGGTGGAATTTATTAACGCAGGTAAAGCTCTCTCAGACCTTCTGCCTCTCGGAAATATTTGCCTCCTCAGTCATGACCAATATGATATAATCCTATATATATCTCTATATCTCTATATCCACATACCCACTATCACATATATATTATATCTTCATAATGATTCACTCATCTATACACTCCCACATTTATTTGTATTTTTTGCGTTATGTATTTTTATTGAAAGGAATATATGTATTTTTAGGTTTTATTGTATTTATACCTAATCATAAATACACACACAGTGTGTGACTGTGTGTGCTGTCACACACACACACATATACATACATACATACCTTACATACAAGTTGTATATTGATATACATATACATGTGTATCTTAGGCTTGGTATATTCATAATGTATGTGTATTTCCATCAGAGTTTTTTTGAATAAAGAAATGGAATATATTAGAAAATGTTCTCATCTTTTGAACAAATGTAAATACGCAAAATGTGGTATTTTTTAGAAATCATGCTTACAATAAAATGAGAAATTTACCAAAATAGCCGCACTGTAAAGGGTAGAATAGAAAAAGAAAAAGAAAATATTATGGGGTTTAGGATGTGTATATATCAATGCCCCTAAGCAATAAAAAAAAGGTGGGTCTGATCCAATGTCAATCCAACAACATCGGACACATGGTCATTTTACGTCGGAAAAGTGACAGGAAAGCTTGAGAATCAACAAGTAACTCTTCTGTGTACCCGACCTCCCGAGGTCGTGCCGAGACAACCGGTGTGGGTAGAATGTGCAGGCAAACTAGTTAGGTAATCTAATGTCTTCGACACGCACTAATGGTATTTTGCGAATCTAAGGCAAAGAAGGCCCTTCTAACTTGGACTGGTGTGATAGATCGATCAGTGAGGATGACTGCTCGAAGGCTCCAATCAATATCGAGCTCTGGCGTGATTCGATCTATGGGTTGTGGGATACGTGGAAAATGACTCGGGATGGTTTCGTGTATTTCTCCTGATAGGGTCATATGGTAAATATGGTCGATTCTATGGACGATTCTCTGGCCTAGTCCAAAATTCTCTAGCTTCGTTAGCTGTTGTATTTAGTAGGGATAACTGTTGAATGATGAGAGGTGGAATCGGAGTAGACTGAAATACTAATTTACGTAGGCCAGTGTCTATGTCGAATTCTTTTATGGATTCGTTAGGCTGTGGGATCTGCGGATCACAACCATAGACTCTTGGTTGTTGCGGTCCCGTTATGGTCATACGGGAGATCAAGTTCTGATCCCTAGTATCCAATAGTCGTAAGCTTTTTCAGCTTCTATGTTTAGAACCAACAGTTGTGCGATCTTCTCAGAATACCTTACAGGCGTTCTCGCAACTTGGATTCTTAAGCTGGTATCTATATCTACTAGGGTGTCTCCAGCGTCTGGCTGTGGAACTAAAGGATCACACCCGAATGTTTGTTCTCTTTCGAGCCCTTCTACAGTCATGTGGGTATTTTCTAGGGTAATCTGTAATTTGGCTGATTTGACCAAAATAGATGTGCTTGGTCGTCTTCGATGTTTAACCCTCTCAACTGTATCCTGATCTGTTGGAAGTCTGTTGTTGTTTGGAAGACGTGTATCCTAAGGTTTTGGTCAATGTCAGTTATTGCTACTACGGTATTGGGCTGAGGCACAATTGGCTCGAAAATGTATTCCCTGGGCTCCCTAGGTCCCGTAATTGTCATGCAAAAGCAGTAATGAAACAAACAGTAATAAAGTAAAATCTAAGTGCACTTCTAGCATATATAATTTCTTTTTGTATTTTCCGGCAATTTATAAGAGAGTAGCTATTTAAAATATTTAAAATTGACAACTAAATTAACAACGTAAAAACAAACAAAATAGCCGAGTGTAGCTATTTGTCTGTGTGATTTTCTATATCTATTCTAAACAACGAAATAACTAATCTATCTGCAAGATTCTCGATCCTACCTCAGAAGTGAGGAATGAATCATAGTTTCTCAGAAACTATCAATCCCCACAACCTCCCTGGCAATATCGAGAATGGAAATAACTGAAATAAAGTGATTAACTACTTTATTTGATAAGTTCCAACTAAAAATTTGAAAGATGGAACCTGGATTTCGCAGAACAGTGGCGAATCCGACGGTGTGTGTGTTCTTGTCCCCTCAGTATGATCTCTTCGTTCTTTGTGCTCACGTGAATCCAGAAAAGCGTGAAATGCTTGCATCAACAGGAATAGATATTTGGATCAATGGACAGCCTTCAAAATGCAGACAGAATAGAATGCGGATAGGAGAGGAATAGCACAAGAGTACAGAGCTTGGCCTATGCAATTCCTAGCGGGGTCTACTGCGAATCATGCAACAAAGAGCATCCAGAACCTGAGACTAGTCTGTATGAAGAGCAAAACCTGCAACTTTAATGGCTGCTTAGACCATTCTACTCCAAAACAATAATGCTGTCTGCACAAGTTGGATCTATGGCTTACCAACAGTAACACAAAGCTAAAACAAACCTGCAACAAACTATGCTACCAATCCTAAGCAAACTAAAATGACCATAGCACTGAAAATGTGAAAGTTGGAGTGAAAATGGTGGCCCAAATAATGTTTGCACTTGCACAAGTTGGATATGTGGCTTACCAGCTGCAATACAAAACTAACCAAAGCACTCAATGAGAAATCTAAGAATTCTAAACAAAGGAAAACTAAATCTACTGCAACAAGAAATTTAAAAGCAAACTTTGGAGCAAAATTCAGAACTAAAATCAGGGGCTTTTTGCATGTGCACAAACCATGCATTTATAGGAATCCAAACATGCAAAGATCAAATCTAAACTGAACTCCTAAACATTAAACAAAAGAAAAACACTATTCCAGGGGACCAAAAACATAAATGCATGCTCAAGTCGGCAAGAAAAGCTGGTAAAGCGTTGATTTTTGCGTGCGTTCCGTCAAAAGCACGTTCTGGAAAACGCGCACAGGACCGCTGCCCTGCTCAGGGCGGCGGTCACGAGACCGCCGCCCTTAAGGGCGGCGGGTTTCGTCACTGAAGACCAAAAAACCAAGAAAAGAGGGGAAAAAAAAGGAAAACAAAGCACGCAGGGGCTAAGCGAGGCATGCGGGATGTTAACGCATATCTGTAAAGCTTTTCTGGATCCCGAACACCTTGCGAAGAGACCTGTATCATCATTGGGGCACTTATTACACCGTTCCGCAGCACAGTACCTTACAATTTTGGGTACGTACATATTGCCCCCTCGGAGAAGCATTTTAGCCATGAAGAGGCATAAAACGGTGGGTCCGAGTATGGCCGTCCCGAAATGGGAAGTTAGAAGTTATACCTTACACGCCCGTGTGTTGAAATGACGTCGTCCAAAATTCCTGCTACCTGCGAAATGAATAGAGAACTCAAATGCAGATAGATACAATAATTTGAAAAATAAACGTTAAAATAATAGAGAAAGAGGACGTACCATTTGTGCGAGGATAGAAACTTACCTCCGTCGGCGCTCCGAACCTGTGAAAAAGATATTTAAAACGAATCAGGGCGTTATATATATGAAAGTGGGCCCATTTTCCTATTCATTTGCACGAGTCGATTTGATAGGTTTTGAGTTCTGGGACCCACGGTGACGGTTTCTTGCGCGAGTAGAGTCAAAACGTCCGCAGTGAGATAGAGATCATGCCTCCACGTACGGAACGCCACCCCGCGAGATCATAGGTTGGTTTTCTTCAATTTTGTGCTTTTCCCTCTTCAATTTTAAAATGCTAAATTTGTTGCAATGGGGAGGTTATTTTCGAAAATGTTTGGTTTAAAGGGTCCATCTAGGGGGGGCGCCTACTGGGTAGGCCCCATTTTTGATTAAAATAGTCATTTTTCACATTTTTTTGGGCTTTTTAAGCTTAAAAACCCGCGCGGGTTTTCGGACCGCGACCGCCGCCCCGGACAGGGCGGCGGTTACACGACCGCCGCCCTGTACAGGGTGGCGGTCACGAGACCGCTGCCTTTAAGGCGGCAGTTACAAAACCGCCCCCCTGCTCAGGGCGGCGGTTTTGCACAGAATGCAAAAGAACCTCACTTAAAAGCTTTTACTTGTATTTTTAGCATTTATACGTGTTTTTTTATGCTTCTCTTGATATTGTTTAGATACTAACTTACTCTTCCTTGTGTGTTTTTTGGTGTATGTAGGCAAAAGAGGAGTACATTAGATGGAGCCGGGAGAGAGAGTGTGACTGGCTGCCCGGGGTATTGGATGCCCTCTTAGCAGATGAGGAGGACACATTGCAGAGGGCCGGCATATTACGTTTATCGCGTGTGCCCCACGTTGCTCCATCCAGTCACATTCTTTGTGACCTATTTTCATATTGGGACGTGGATCGGAACACCTTCTGACTGTCAGGGGTCCGTGGTGAGTGGACCATCACTTTGGAGGATGTTTACCGCATTTTGGGGGTCCCGATCATCGGGCGAAGACTCACACTGGAGACAGCAGGGTCCAGGGCACGGATAGCTCAGTGGGCTGGTTATATGGGGGATGTAGCCATTTCTACGGGGCCGAAGAAGGGAGTGCGAGTTAGATCCATTCCTTCTTTGCCCATCCCCGTATTTCGACAGGCCATCATGGGGATCCTTTCCTCGAGACTGATCGGGGACAAGGGAGGGGATACATTGTTATACTGCTGGGGCCCCATTATTGCACAGATAGAGGGACATGGCTGGAAATACGCCTGGGGTGTGGACATTTTGGGGACCACCTACCATGACTTATACAGGGTGGTCCGATTGCAGGGACAGTCCTTGAGCCACCCCACTCTAGTCATGAGTTGGGTGTATGAGCGCTTCATTCCGTATGGCAGAGGCGTGGCGGTGGCAGATCCCAGGGCGGTGAGGGCAGCCCGATGGTCAGGTATGTCAGTGCTCAGAGCACCTCACCAGCCAGTAGCCACCCTTACCACGGCGGACATGGAGGCTACACCGTACCAGCTTATGGACGGTATATGGGGAGAGGAGACCACGACATTGGTCTCCTGCTCCATCACAGGGCAGCTTATTGATCGTGTGGGCCGGGTAGAGGTACATCCCTTTAGCAGGGTTCCTCAGCAGTTTGGCCTCCCCTACGCGGCTATGCTTCCTCCAGTAGCACCTGTTTATAGATTAGTCCGAGAGGCTAGATGGGGGCCTAGAGGCCGTGGTTGGACAGCAGTTACCCCTGGCATTCCTATTACAGCCAGGGGGATTGTTCGGGCTAGAGGGAGAGCTGGTGCGCCTCAGGCACCATTACTTCAGATTGCTGCAGGTCCTGCTCATAGCAGTGACGACCCTATAGATATTGACTCTGATTCTGAGGAGCACATAGAGGGAGGGTCAGAGGAGCAGATGGACGAGAGTGATCCTGAGTGGCATGATACTCAGGATATTCTGTGGGCAGAGAGGGAGGAGGAGAGTGCAGAGAGAGAGACCGTGGCTTCTGAGGAGCCACTCTCCCGAGGCCATGGTGGAGATGATGAGTCCGTTGCGGGGCGCCATGTTGCCCCAACTACAGGAGCAGCTCCTCAGTCGGCAGCGGCATCAGCAGTAGGTGCTGGCCCCGGTGACCCATCTTGGAGGCTTGGTGATCCGAGTACGTTATCCTCTCCTTCTTTCAATGCTTGTTTGTTTTAGGATTTGTTTTTGAATGTTAACTCTCCTTATATTTGTATTGTGTATACTTTAACCTCTTGCCTAGTTCCTAATTCATTTTTCTTTCTTTACTTTGCAGAGACTGTTGATGAGTGGCGGGATCTAATCCGTAGGGTTTGCGTCGATTCTCTGATGATCCCTATGGATAAGACCTGTGCGGAGTTATCTGTGGATGCCAGGGAGCCCTCAGCAGCTGGCAGGCACACTGACGTCTTCGCTCCCGTTTGGCATGTGGCCAAGATGGTGTCAACTCTCCATACAGAGTTGGCCGGCTATAGGACAACCGAGTGTCTTATGAGGAGCCGTGCTCATGGCGAGACTACAACTGCCCCTAGGGACCCTGAGCCCTCCGTCCATTCAGAGCGTCAGCGTAGCCGGAGTCCTAGGCGAGGGCGCGCACCTTCAGCGGGATCGCACAGGGGTTGAGAGGCCACTTGGCTTTCTGTATTTGTACTTATATTCTTTTGTGTATTACGGGCTCTTTGAGCATTTTGACCATGCCTAGTGCATGATGGCATTATATATAAACTTTGATTTATTTATATATATGCGTCGGTTTTGGATCAAAACTTGTCATTTGTATTCTATTTTCTTTATTTCCAACTGCTTCGTGTATACTACGATGTATGTTTTATATGCTTTCTAGAATGTATGCAATGGAAAACAGATAATGCAAATGTTTGCTTTCTTTTTGTGTTTTCATGATGCTGATACATGATATTGTAGATATATTGTGATCTTAAATCTTAGTTTCTGTGAGCAATTTGGATACCTCATGATTTGTTTTGGCAAAGTGATGAAAATAATCAGTATGATGAACAGATTAACTTGCCCCACTCCTAACTCCACGCAACTAGTAGGATGCGAGGGCTCATCACCAAGAGCCAAGAAGGGCGCAAGTTATGGAATATGGTGAAGTGATAGTGACGAAAGACAGATGAAGCTTTGGTGGAACCAAATAAAAACTACAAGCTTATTCTACCTGAATGACTTCATAGTTTTGGATGCAACTTGCTTTGCGGTTTATCCAGACTTAGACCCGTAGATGGCCACATAGCAGACAAAATCTGGTTTTTTTCTAGGATTTTTAACTCTCTTGGAATTTTTGAACATCTGATTCATTCGTTATTGACTCAAAGTTTGAATTGATCGTTTATGACCTTTTAATATTTACTTTGTTTAGAGGACCCCCTACACTTTGTCCCATGCTACCTGTAGGAAACATGGGTTTATCACCGTGGGCAAGGCATAGGCGAGTAAGGGCATTTCCATCCTTTCCCAACCCTACGTCACTAGTAAGAGACGCAAGCTCATCACCGAAGGTTGGTGGGGCAAGGAAATGTGTAAAATAAAATTTTCTGTTTAATCACTTCTTGACTTGTCTATTTGAGTAAAATGTCAGTATATTCTTATTTCCAAAGAGATGTGTATATGGGATAGATGTGACACTATGAAGCTTCTAGAACAGACCATAGGCAAGACACCAATCCTAAGAAGAAATCAAAGTGAGAACAAACTTGCAGATCTTGGTATGATTACCGTTAGGACTTCATCATGTCTGATTTTGTTTGATAAAAGATTCTGAGTTGATTGATGATATCGAAGATGGAGAAGTATGATTAAAGAACTTTATGCCAGAAACATCACGAGTTTGAAATAGATTACTTTGAGAATAGATTCCCTGATCACAATTTGTGTAAGAACAAGTGGACAAAATGATCCTAATTTGTATGAAAATGCAATGTAGATAGTTATATGGGTAGCGTTAGCTGCTTACGCGTAGAAACGCTTGAGGTGGAGAGAATTGACTGTTTCGCCAAACTCCTCTCCTTCTAGCGTGCATAAGAGGTATGCACCATTTCCGTAGTCCTTCATGACTCAGTATGGGCCCAACCATTTGGGCCGGAATTTCCTTCCTTCGCCGGTCTTCTTGTCGATCCGGCTGTCTAACCTTAGAACTAGGTCACCTTCGTATATGTCACGTTCATAGACCTTCTTGTTGTACTGCCGGCACATCCGGTCGTTATAGACTCTATGTCGTTGTTCAGCATCTAACCTAGTTTCATCCAGACTCTCTAATTGAGAAAGACGCGCTTCTCTGTAAGCGTCCTCATCCAGAATCCCTTGTAGCGAAATGCGGAGACTGGGGATTTCAACTTCGAGTGGGAGAACTGCTTCTGACCCAAATACCAATGAGAAAGGAGTTGCTCCTGTTGGCGTTCTTATCGAGGTTCGGTGGGCCCACAAGGCCGGATATAACTTTAGATGCCAATCCCGTTTGTTTTCTTTCACTGTTTTAAGGAGAATGGCTTTTAACGTCTTGTTTGTTGCTTCAGCCTACCCATTGGCTTGGGGATAATATAAGGAAGCCGTATGATGGCTTATTTTGAACTTACTGCATAGCTCCCAAACTTCTTCGTTTTTGAAAGAAGTTCCATTATCTGAGATAATGATTTGCGGGATACCGTATCTGCAAATGATTTGGTTCAAAATGAACTTAGCGATTACGGAACCAGGCACAGTTGTAAGAGGCATAGCCTCTACCCATTTAGTGAAATATTCTGTGGCCGTAATTATAAAATTGTGGCCGTCTATGGATGAGGGAGAGAATTTCCCTATTAAGTCTAGGCCCCATGTAGAAAAGGGCCACGGAGTAGCGATCGGTTGCAAAGCTTGTGCCGGCATGTGGATCTCATGAGAGAACTCCTGACATTTATGACACCTGCGTACAAACTCTATTGTGTCATGTTCTAGAGTGGGCCAGAAATAGCCCATTCGATGTATTTTTTGAGCAGTGGCATGGCCACCGAAGTGGCCTCCACATATACCGCTATGGGATTCATGGAGAATCCTCTTGGACTCTTCTGTGTCAACACACCTTAAGAGCATCCCATCGAATGCTTTCCGATAGAGCACCTACTCTATAATGACGTATTTAGTTACGATAATACGTAACCGTCTTCTTTGTTGAGGTGTAATTCCTTCTGGGTACTTATGGTCCATGATATAACTAATGATATCAGCGTACCAAGGGCACTCAGATATAGCAGGTCAGGTTTCGACGTAGTCTACGCATTCATCTGGAAAGTCTAAGTCTACTAAGTCGCCTCCGTCTAGCGGGTTATCAGCTAACCAATCTGCAATGATTTGTCCTTTAACTGACTTCTGGTTTACAAATGTTAATTCGAACTCTCCCATTAAGGTTATAAAACATCCAGCCTTTTTGGACAAGGACCCCTATGTGAGAAAAGTCCGTAAATGGTCTGTCTTTACTATGACCCTTGTCTCTTGATTTAGCATGTAGTGTCTTAGGCGTTTAGTAGCAAAGACTATGGCGAGACATTCTCGTTCTGCTTGTGTATAGCGCGTTTCGTAGTCGAGCAATGTTCGGCTAATGAAATAAATCGCACGCTCTCTTTTGTCATCGTCTTCTTGGGCTAGCATGCAAGCTAACGAAACATCGGTAGCCCGTGAGTACAAAATTAAAGGGCGATCTAGCTTTGGTGGCATTAGCGTAGGCGGTAATAGCAGGAAACGCTTGACTGCATCAAAAGCTTCATTGCAATCTTCATTCCAATCAATGCTATAGTCTTTCTTGAGTAAATTGTTGATTGGATGAACGGCGAAGCTTAGATCCGGGATAAATCTCTGGATTGCGCCCAACTTTCCGAGAAATGATCTGATTCCAGATTCATTCGAGGGTGGGACCATTTCGAGGACAGCCCGAATTTTGGCTGGATCAACATCGATCCCTCGTGACGATATGATGTAACCTAGGAGCTTTCCTCCTGTTACACCGAAGACACATTTCTCTGGGTTTAGGGTAACTCCATATTCTATTAGGCGTGAAAGGATGATGCGGAGTACTTCAGGATGGTCACAACGCTTCTTGGCCTTAGCCAACAAGTCATCTACGTAGGATTCCACGATTTTATGGATTAAATCATGAAATATGTATGTCATGGCCCGCTGGTACGTAGCACCGGCGTTCTTGAGACCGAATGGCATAACAGCGTAGCAATAGGTTCCCCAAGGAGTTATAAACGTGGTTTTAGCTTGATCTTGCTCGGAGATTTTGATTTGATTGTATCCCGAGAATCCATCCATGAGAGACAAGAGTTCAAAACCTGCTGTTGCATCAACAATAACATCTATGGATGGTAATGGGAAGTCGTCCTTAGGGCAAGCTTTGTTGATATCTCGAAAATCTATGCAGATGCGTATCTTTCCGTTCTTCTTGAGAACGGGAACAATGTTGGATACCCATTGGGAGTAGTCAACTGGCTTGATGAATCCTACCTGAAGGAGTTTTATTACCTCCTCTTTTACCATGAGGGCTACTTTGGGCTTCATGGGTCTTGATTTTTGTTTAATTGGCTTCGCATCTGACCTAGTGACGAGGTTGTGTACCGCAATGTGGGGTGCGACTCCTGTCATCTCTTTATAATTAAATGCAAATGCCTTCTGATGTTCTTTGAGAACTTGGGTGTGTATTTCCACTTCCTCTGGGGTTAATGAAGAACCTAACTTTAAAATTCTTGGTTCATCTTCCGTTCCGATATTGACATCGATTGTTTCTTCAATTAAAGAGGCATTACCCTCTTTGAACTCAGGTGGTGCCGGAGGTAGATCTATATCATCCCCGTTTTCCACCACGTATATATTAGGTTCTTTTTGTGAGGGAAGATTCATTACGGGATTTCCGAAGTAGGAAGATGAATGCGAGATCAGAGATAAATCTAGCGTGTGATAGGAGAGATGTAGTGCTGCAAAGGCATTTAAGTAATCCAAAGTAGCCGCATCATTTCCAACATGGTCTAGGACGGTAGATTTACTTCCGTTTGAAAGAGGATCCATCATTGTTTTTATTAATGGTTCGTTACGAATGGATACCGTGAAATGAGTATCTTCTAGTTCATTGTTTGGAGTAAAACGTGATGCTGAGGTTGCTATTGAATCGGCGAGAAGATTTTTTTCTCGCGGGATTGCTTCAATGGATATGAAGTTGAATGCCTTGCTTAAATCTACTACAGCGTTTTTGTAAAGTTGCAAGTGTTCGGCTTTAGTTTCATATACCTCTGAAACTTGGTTTGCAACTAATTGCGAGTCTCCTAAAACTCTGATATTATCGATACCAATTCTTTTGGCTAAGGTAAGGCCAAGGAGGAGGGCTTCGTATTCAGCGCCGTTGTTTGTACATTCAAAGTTTAATTTAAAAGAGAATGGGAGGACCTTCTCTTCGGGCAAGGTAAGAATTATACCTGCCCCCGCTCCATAACGGCATTTAGCTCCATCGAAATGGAGAGTCCAATACTTAGCTGGGAGTATGGATGTAGGTGTATCTGCTGTGTTTGCATACTCTACTTCTACCATACAGAGATCTTCTGCTGGCAAGGAACCAACACCTAAGGAAAATCCTATGCCTACTGAATCGAATGGTAAGAACATTGGTGAATCTTGTTCTATTAATTCAACGATCTTTGCAGTAGTCCCTAATGATACTGTCTCTTTAGTTTTACCTTTAGGGGTTGGAATTGTTTGGACTATGTTGGTAGTTTCAAGATCCGTCGTAGGTATCAACTTTTCCTCTGGCTTTGGGTCAGAGGGTTTGTTAAGTTGGTTTGTTGGAAGTTCAAATTCTGAGTGTACACCTGGTCTTTTCTTTAAATCAGCTAGGTGTACGTCAAACGGCTTTGGATCACCTTTGGCTATAAATACCTTTCCCAGATGCAGGAATCTTACTTCTTGAAATAGCGTGGAAGGGATTGCCTTCATGCGGTGTATCCATGGTCAGCCGAGGATCATATTATAGTTAGTTTC
This sequence comes from Taxus chinensis, assembly GCA_019776745.2. Taxonomy (NCBI): domain Eukaryota; kingdom Viridiplantae; phylum Streptophyta; class Pinopsida; order Cupressales; family Taxaceae; genus Taxus; species Taxus chinensis. The sequence goes on along the minus strand of CM034154.1, from coordinate 633,531,055 downwards.
TCGATCTATAATATAAAACTCAGTCAGGATTGTTTTAGGTCCTAAGGTGACCGGTAGTATTATAGTTCCTATCGATGTGGCTTTAAGGCTGTCGTAGCCTCTCAAGGTATTTCGTGTAGTAGAACAGTTTGTTTCTCCATATCCCAATTTTTGGAGAAAAGAGAAAGGAACTATGTTAACCGCAGCTCCGTCATCAACCATTGCCCGTTTTACATAGTTATTATAAACTTGTACTTGCAAGTGTAGGGCTGGATCGCCTCGGCGTGCGATCTCAGCATCTGTAGGCATTTTACTTATTTCGAATATGAATTCAACATCCCTATCCGCCTGTCCCGGTGGATAAACATCAAAGTCTATATGATTTACCTGCGCTTCCGGTGGTGGAGTGATACTAACTAAATGACCCAAACCTAACGCCTCTAAAAGAGCAGCCCTATGAGCAGGGGAATTCTTTAGTAAATCAAGGAATGAAATATGCGAGAAGGTTTTTGTTAGATCATTAATTAGATCATAAGCACCCATGGGTTTTGCTATGGTTTGCTGGATGTTATCTATTTCCGGCAGGTGGCTTGGACTTGGTTGAGAGAAATACTCTCGTGTTCTCGTAATTGCTTCAACGGGTAATTCGGAGTCTAACTCTACTAATCCAACTACCTTAGGTCGTGGTTGACTTCCTAGTTGTGGCGCGACTAACGGATTTAGTGAGGTTGAGGCCTCGTGATCGTTGTTTCCCGTTATTGCACCTTTGTTTGTTCCAGTTGGTTTCAACCTATCGCTATCATGATTTGGGAGTGGATCATTAAAGATCTTGAGAGGGGCATTCTGAGGGGAAACTGCCCCTGCGAAGGTACTTGCCGTTGGTAACGTAGGATCTGCTAAGAACATATCCATAAAAAATTGTTTTTGTTCACTTGGCAAGCGTTGCATGAATTTGTTGTAATCACGACACGTTCTAGTGTCATGACCCCGAATTTTATGGAAACCACAATAAGAATTGGGGTTGTAATTCCCGTTTTGTTGGTTTGGTGTGTATTGTGGCCTAAAATTCTGATCAAACTGTTGCCTATTAGGACTAAAGTTTTGTTGTTTCTGGTTTTGATTTTGGTTTTGATAACCAAAGGAGTTTTGGTTTGGTCCTTGTATGGGATTTCGCCGTTGTTGTTGTTGTGGATTATTAAAATCCACTGTATTGATCGTCGGGGTAAAATTGTTGTTTCTTTGGTTGTTTGTTTGTGACGGAGTATTAATGACATTTATCCTCTTGGGCTGGTCAGTTACTCCATCTGTTGTTACCCCACGATTTTTGTTAAGGATTTTGGGTCCTTGATTGACGCTTGTAGTGGTTGTAGTGTTTTGAGTAGGGGTGATTAACCTCCCATTTGCTCCATACGTCTTACGGCCACTATCTATCACTGCTTGATCAATTCGCAGAGCGCTCTCAAGTACCTCGTCATAAGTCCTTAGTGGGAACTTCTGGACTTCTTCCTTCACATCTCTGCTAAGAGAATGAAGGAATAAATCGCATAGTTCCATCTGATCCATGTTTGGAGCGCTTGCCGAGGAATAAAGGACTGTGCGCCACCTTTGGATGAAATGGGCGACAGACTCGTTATGTTCTTGCTTGATGTGCAAGAACTCCCTGATTCCTGTCCTTAATAGTTTGTTCATGTCGAAGGCTTTGATGAACTCAGACACGAGTTGTTTGAATGAATGTATGGAAGCCTCGGGTATTCTGTAATACCAATCGAGGGCAATGCCTTCCAGCGTTTTGGGGAATATTTTAGCAACAACCCCATCCCATGGGAGTAGTTCACGAATGGCTGTAGCGTAAGCTTTGATATGCGCATTCGGATCTCCTTCTCCTTTGTATTTAGGCAAATCGGGAAGAGGCCTTGGAAGCATAACGCTTCGTATGGCGAAATCTAAGGGCTCCTTTAAATATTCTGAATAAGTCCCTATCGCATACGTCTCAACCATTGATGGTGCCTGTTGAGGAGGCGGTGGCGGAACGGGTTGTTGATATGGCGTAACGTACGCGTTAGCAGGGGCATAAGGCAATCCTTGCATTTGAGTAAACATGCCGGGGGATGAGTACAAATCCCCTTGTGGTGATTTGGAGTACATGTTTAAGTACGAAGGGGTACTATCCAGGAATGGATTGCTTTGTACTGGACCTAGAGGAACAGTACTGGCGATAGTGGGTCTAGTTGGCACTTGTTGTGAATATTGAGGAGTCATACCCAATGTGCCTACTCCTGTGAGGAGATCCACTTGGCTAGGATGGTGCGGAGGATTGGAACTCCCTGTTTGTATGATTCTTGAATTTTGACTTGCTTGGGCAAGTTCTAATCCTCTAACCTTTTCCATTAGATTTGAAATGACTTCGTTTGGTGAAGCCATGATATCGTGCCTTGGTGGCGTTTGTTGTATATCCCGGTGTTGTATAGGCATGTGATAGCCTGTCATGAACTGATTGCTATCTTGCCAAGTTTCTCTGAGAGTATTTTCCATACGTGATGGCATAGGGGAGTTTTCTTGAGGAGAGAACTCGGGCTGTATCTGCAAAGTTCCTACAGGTGGGTACATGCCTTGAGAGCGTTGTTCACTCCTAGGATAAAGTATTGATTGTCCATCGTCTAAGACCAAGTATGGATCCGATTGTCTACTAATAGGCGGTCGGAATAATACCTGAGGAGATGAAGCAGACTCTCCAGTTAATGTCATATTGTTCGAGCCTGAAGGCTCTGTTTGTGTTTGATCAAGTTGCTCCAACCCCTCTGTTTGGTAGGACGAGTTATATCTAGTCCTTGGTGTTTGTGTTGACAATTGATTAGTTGAATAGTTGTCACCCCATATTGAGAGTGAGGGTGATGACTGCCTATTCTGTTGGGCGTAGTATGCCTCAAGACCCAAGAGGGGTCTGCCGTATGCATCTAATCCCGACATATTCGGGGGGTATATGAATACCCGCAGAATAATGGGAAGGAGCGAAGGTGATGTGGAGAAGATGAAACTTCTCAAAGAGAAGGTGAAAGAATTGCTTGTTTCACGTCGGGTTCACCAATTTTGTACGTCGGAAAAGCAACAGGAGAGCATGAGAATCAACAAGTGACTCTTCCACGTACCCGACCTCCCGAGGTCGTGCCGAGACAGCCGGTGGGGGTAGAATGTGCAGACAAACTAGTTAGGCAGTCTAATGTCTTCAACACGCACTAATGGTATTTGCGAATCTAAGGCAAAGAAGGCCCTTCTAACTTGGACTGGTGTGATAGATCGATCAGCGAGGATGACTGCTCGAAGGCTCCAATCAATATCGAGCTCTGGCGTGATTCGATCTATGGGTTGTGGGATGCGTGGAAAATGACCCGGGATGGTTTCGTGTATTTCTCTTGATAGGGTCATATGGTAAATATGGTCGATTCTATGGACGATTCTCTGGCCTAGTCCAAAATTCTCTAGCTTCGTTAGCTGTTGTATTTAGTAGGGATAACTGTTGAATGATGAGAGGTGGAATCGGAGTAGACTGAAATACTAATTTACGTAGGCCAGTGTCTATGTCGAATTCTTTTATGGATTTGTTAGGCTGTGGGATCTGCGGATCACAACCATAGACTCTTGGTTGTTGCGGTCCCGTTATGGTCATGCGGGAGATCAAGTTCTGATCCCTAGTATCCAATAGTCGTAAGCTTTTTTAGCTTCTATGTTTAGAACCAACAGTTGTGCGATCTTCTCAGAATACCTTACAGGCGTCCTCGCAACTTGGATTCTTAAGCTGGTATCTATATCTACTAGGGTGTCTCCAGCGTCTGGCTGTGGAACTAAAGGATCACACCCGAATGTTTGTTCTCTTTCGAGCCCTTCTACAGTCATGTGGGTATTTTCTAGGGTAATCTGTAATTTGGCTGATTTGACCAAAATAGATGTGCTTGGTCGTCTTCGATGTTTAACCCTCTCAACTGTATCCTGATCTGTTGGAAGTCTGTTGTTGTTTGGAAGACTTGTATCCTAAGGTTTTGGTCAATGTCAGTTATTGCTACTACGGTATTGGGCTGAGGCACAATTGGCTCGAAAATGTATTCCCTGGGCTCCCTAGGTCCCGTAATTGTCATGCAAAAGCAGTAATGAAACAAACTGTAATAAAGTAAAATCTAAGTGCACTTCTAGCATATATAATTTCTTTTTGTATTTTCCGGCAATTTATAAGAGAGTAGCTATTTAAAAATATTTAAAATTGACAACTAAACTAACAACGTAAAAACAAACAAAATAGCCAAGTGTAGCTATTTGTCTGTGCGATTTTGTATATCTATTCTAAACAACGAAATAACTAATCTATCCGCAAGATTCTCGATCCTACCTCAGAAGTGAGGAATGAATCATAGTTTCTCAGAAACTATCAATCCCCACAACCTCCCTGGGCAATATCGAGAATGGAAATAACTGAAATAACGTGATTAACTACTTTATTTGATAAGTTCTAACTAAAACTTTGAAAGATGGAACCTGGATTTCGCAGAACAGTGGCAAATCCGCCGGTGTGTGTGTTCTTGTCCCCTCAGTATGATCTCTTCATTCTTTGTGCTCACGTGAATCCAGAAAAGCGTGAAATGCTTTGCATCAACAGGAATAGATATTTGGATCAATGGACAGCCTTCAAAATGCAGACAGAATAGAATGCAGATAGGAGAGGGATAGCACAAGAGTACAGAGCTTGGCCTATGCAATTCCTAGCGGGGGTCTACTACGAATCATGCAACAAAGAGCGTCCAGAACTTGAGACTAGTCTGTATGAAGAGCAAAACCTGCAACTTTAATGGCTGCTTAGACCATTCTACTCCAAAACAATAATGCTGTCTACACAAGTTGGATCTGTGGCATACCAACAGTAACACAAAGCTAAAACAAACCTGCAACAAACTATGCTACCAATCCTAAGCAAACTAAAACATGACCATAGCACTGAAACAGTGAAAATTGGAGTGAAAATGGTGGCCCAAATAATGTTTGCACTTGCACAAGTTGGATATGTGGCTTACCAGCTGCAATACAAAACTAACCAAAGCACTCAATGAGAAACCTAAGAATTCTAAACAAAGGAAAACTAAATCTACTGCAACAAGAAATTTAAAAGCAAACTTTGGAGCAAAATTCAGAACTAAAATCAGGGGCCTTTTGCATGTGCACAAACCATGCATTTATAGGAATCCAAACATGCAAAGATCAAATCTAAACTAAACTCCTAAACATTAAACAAAATAAAAACACTATTCCAGGGGACCAAAAACATAAATGCATGCTCAAGTCGGCAAGAAAATCTGGTAAAGCATTGATTTTTTGCTGTGCGTTCCGTCGAAAGCACGTTCTGGAAAATGCGCACAGGACCACCGCCCTGCTCAAGGCGGCGGTTACAGGGATCGCCGCCCTGTGTAGGACGGCGGTCACGAGACCGCCGCCCTTCTGGGTGGCGGTTTCATCACTGAAGACCAAAAAGCCAAGAAAAGAGGAAAAATAGGGAAAACAAAGCATGCGGGGGCTAAGAGGGGCATGCGGGATGTTAACGCATATATTTAAAGCTTCTCTGGATCCCGAACACCTTGCGAAGAGACCTGTATCATCATCGGGGCACTTATTACACCGTTCCGCAGCACAGTACCTTACAATTTTGGGTACGTACAGTTCCTTAACATGCAAAATTGAGAAATGAGAGAAATCAACAAAAGAAAATAATAAAATCCTTAAGAATTTATACGGTTGATTTGAAATCCTCTCATCCAATGGTCCATGTTGGTTTCATCCAAGGGCCAAGATTGTCCCCTACAAAAGTTAGCTAGGGGTAGGTGAGGTGATAATTTGATCACATGGGTTTCCTTTTTCAATGGGGCCACTAGTGTGTTTTTAAATTAATTTATTTATTGCCTTTTATCCTTGAATTAAATTAAATAAACTTTCCCCTTATTAATTTAGTTTAATTTTATAATGGATAATTACATAATTAGCTTGGTGTAAATTAAAGGGTTATTTTGACTTGGAATTTAATTATTTAATTTTACATGACTTTAGGAAACCATTGTATTAATTTTATTTAGGATCATCTGAATGAAGTATGTCAAACTTAATCATAGATTAAATCGATTATTTTATTCAAATATTACTATTTAATTAATTTTGGGATGATGGTTTATTAACCTAGGGATTAGCTTAAGGTTGCAGTTATTCTTTAATAAAAAAAAATTATTCCCTAATTTTTCTAGTATAATCTATGTTTGGTTTTGGGGTTTCATGTACAAATTTTTGTGGGAATTACATTTGGTATCAGAGTCATGAGTTCAACACTTGAATACCATGCACACCTAGAAAACACGAAACAAAAAAAAAAAAACATAATGCAACTTTAAACCTAGTACACACAAGTATGCACGATGTTTTGAAACATATAAATTTTAGAAAACCGAAAAAAAATCTTAAATGATTATAAACTAACTCTCACTTTGGTCTATACAGCAAGCATGGACCAGACAAGGGGTTACTACATATGGAGCTAGATCTACAACACCCATATCAAGCAGTAGCCGCTATCCTTCCCCAGATATTGTAGATGTTATAGGAGGTTAATGCCTCTATATGTAGAGGATCGATAAGAGCGCGACCTAATAGGAAGGACAGGGAGCCATTAGTGGAGGCCTGTGTGCCTTCACATCATGGTGTAGAGGATAGGGTAGAGAACTCCCATGTGCATTCAGTTAGACATGAGTCACCTCTTAGAGAGCTCAGAGATTGAGATGTGATGCACAAAGATAGGTCTAGGAGCCCTAGGCCGAGAGATGATCATATAGATAAGCTTAGAGGGTGAAAATCATCTATAGCGGACCACATTAGAGAAATAATGAAGTTGCACCCACCTCATTTTATTGGAAACACAGATGGATTTAAGGTTGAGGCATGGGTAGTTAGCTTGAGCGGATGCTTCAAGTTATGCCCTTGTTATAGCAACACGAAAGCTCGTGTTTCCATCCACCTTCTAAGAGAAAATGTCAAAGTATGGTGGAGGATTGAGGAGTAGAAGCTCCATGTAGATTCTGAGACAATGACTTTGGAGATATTTGAGGAGTATTTCAGGAGTAGATATATTTCCAGAAGGTTCATTTAGCAACGTATTGATGAGTTTCATGATCTATGACAGGCCTCCATGATGGTAGTAAAGTATGAGGGATGGTTCATGGATGTACTTCAGTATTAATATTACATGCAAGATGAGAAGGTTCAAGTTCATAGGTTCATCAGGGGCCTAAAATTGTACTTGGGTGGGGGCAGTGTGCATTCATTTCCCACATACATTATCAAAGGCCTTGGATAAGGCCTATATTATAGAGGAAATAGGGGGAAGACTCTGGAAGCATGTGATAGAGTGAGGAGTTGCATACACTAGCTACAGGAAAGTATGTCAAGGGTGTTAGCTCCTCCTCATGGTGGAAACACCTTAGCACATTCTTCCTTCCGTGCTCCTCAACCTCCTCCTCAGTAGCAGTAATAACTAACTTGACCACCCTTTCAAACTCGTCAACATCATGATGCTCAGAGAGGGAGTAGTATGGGACCTCTAGCTAAGGGGGGCAATAGGAAACAGGGTCCACCTCGAGCGCAGTCTATAGGAGCACGTCCACAACAACACCCAAAGATATCTATGGCTGGATAATCAAGCCCTTCAGCACATACTATTAGGCCACCTGGAGGACTATATACAAAGTGGAGAGGACCAAGCACTTGTTTTTGATGTGGCATGCATGGACATCATTGGAGAGAGTGCCCTCATAACCCTATTAATTAAGGTAAGGAACCTACTTTTGAGCCTACTGTTGGCAACATGGTGGCTAGGAGCCACATGATATATACATCAGTTAAGACCCACCATGTAGAGCACCAAGGCATGGTGGTATTTCTATACCTATTTTATTTGACTTAGGCTCATCATATTATTTCATTTCATAATCTTTAGTAGAGAATTTTAGGATGGTGGCAGTTAGGCAGGGTCTTAGTTGGGACATCGAGATGGCTTCTGGAGACAAGATCTTTGTTTACTCCTTAGTGAATGAGTGTGTAGTGGACCTATGACTCTTTGCCACTAGTCTAGATCTTTAGACCCTACCCTTGCATTCTTATGGACTGATTTTGAGCATGGATTGGTTGTCTACACAAAAATCCAGAGTTGATTACTACATTAAGATTATATCTTGTGTAGATGATTTGGGTATAGATTCAATGATAGTTGGAGTCAGGTGACCCATTTCTATTTACACTATTTCTGCTATGCATCTAAAGCGGTGTGCATAATGGGGTTGTCAATTGTATGGTATTACAGTTAGTGATAGGTTAGAGGATGGGGCTAGTGGACCTTCACTTGAAAATCACCCCATTTTCCAGGATTTCTTGGATGTGTTTCCTAGTGAGCTGTCAGGGATACCTCCCTCGCATGATATATATTTTTACATTGATTTCGTTCCAGGAGAGGAACCTATCTCACATGCTCCTTCTAGGATTACCACACCTAAGCTATATGAGCTCAAGTCACATCTTAAGGGCCTTCTCAAGAAAGGCCTAATCCATCCTAGTGCATCCCCTTGGGGTGCTCCAGTGATTTTTATAAATAAGAATGTCGGATCCTTGCGTTTGTGTGAGGACTATCATCAGTTGAACAAATTAATGATCAAGAATCGTTACCCCCCTTCCTCAAATTGATGATTTGTTTGATTAGATTAAGGGGCCAGTGTATTTTTTAGTTAGATCTGAAGTCAGGGTACCATTAACTAAGGATTGTAGAGGTAAATATCCATAAGTCATATTTCCACACGAGGTATGACCATTATGACTTCACAGTTGTGTCATTTAGTCTTACAAACACCCCTATAATATTCATGAGTCTGATGAACGGGGTGTTTAGGACCTTTTTAGATCATTTTGTACTCATGTTCCTTGATTACATCTTGATCTTCTCACGTATGAATGAGGAGCACGAGGATCACCTTCGTCAGGTTTTGTAGTGTCTTCATGAGCAACAATTTTACAAGAACCTAGATAAGTGTGCGTTCTTTCAGTTATAGGTGAAGTATTTAGGTCACATAATTTATGTGGAATGTATCATAGTTGATCCTTCTAATATTATATCCTTTATTGATTTGCTAACACCTACTAGTGTGATCGATTTGCATAGTTTTATGGGTTTGGCAAGATACTATGAGATATTTGTTTAGGACTTCTCTCAGGTTGTACGCCACATCACTTTTCTTCAAGAGAAAGGAAACAAGTTCATCTAATCAGATAAATGTCATCAAGCCTTCAGGAAACTGAAGGAATTCCTTATGACAACACCTATTCTTGTAGTGTCAGACCCTTAGGGAGAGTTCTTCATTTATATAGATGCTTCTTTGGCAGGGTTAGTAGGTATGTTGATGCAGGAGGGCCGTGTCATAACTTTTGAGTATTATAAAATCAAAGAATATGATTTCAATTATTAGAGTCATTACCTTAAGCTTACAGCTTTCATTCATGCCTTGGTTTGATAGAGACACTTCCTTCTTGGCTGGAGATTTATACTCTAGACTGATCACTTGAGTCTTCGCCACCTCTTCACATAGTCCAATCTCAAAGCTCGTCAGTGGTGTTGGATAGAGTTAATTTTTGAGTTTGACATGGAGATAGGGCATGTGAAGGGGGAGGAGAATTTGGTTGCAGATGCCCTGAGTAGATGGAGACATGTGGCTTTGGCTACCTCAGTGAGTACATATTTGTGGACTAGGATCTTGCAGAAGCTTCCTCACGATAGTTTCTACCTTGTACCTAGATTATAGATTGACTCTGAGAGACCTCTTAAGGGGAAGAATGATGGTTTCCCATTATAGGCAGATGGTCTTCTTAGAAACAGATTTCATATTTATGTTCCTAGAGATGGAGGCTTGAGATACAATATCTTAAGAGAGTCTCATCGTGAACCTTATTCATCCCATCTAGGGGTGAATAAGATGCATGCTACTTTGAGACAACTTTATATTTGGAGAGGCCTTTCGGCAGGATCTAGCTCAGTTTTTGTTACACTGTTTAGAGTGTCAGAAAGTGAAGGCCGAGCATCAACATCCAGCTGACATTAATTACCGGCATGCCATACCAAAGTGGAAATGGGACATCATTTCTATGGATTTAACTTTACGGCTACCAACGTCGAGACAATACCATGACGCCATCATGGTCATGGTGGAAAAATTGGCAAAAGTGGATCATTTTTCCCTAGTGAAGACCACCTATACATCTAGTGAAGTAGCATGGGTATACCTTAATGAGATTTTCATACTGCATGGAACTCATGGAAGATAATTTTTTACCATGATCCGTTATAAACTTCTTACTTTTGGACTACCATGTAGCGGCTTCTAGGTATGAGTATCAACTTGAGTAAAACTTATCATCTAGAGACCGATGGATAGAAAAAGAGGGTAAATAAGATCTTGGAATGTATGTTAGGGATATATGTCATGGACCAGTAGTCTAGGTGGGCGGAGTACTTGTATTTGGTAGAATTTTCCTTCAACAATAGTTTTCAAAGTTCGATTTCCATTGCCCCTTGTAAGGCGTTGTATGACAAAGAATGTAGGACACATTTTATTTGGGATAGATTGGAGGATAGGGTTTCTCTTGGGAAAGATTTGGTATAGGATATGGATCAGTAGGATATCTTTAGTCGTCAAAGGCTTCAGAAGATTTGGGATAAGTAGAAGAATTACGCATCCCTGAGGAGGGCACAAAGGTGTTATTTCATGTCAAGCCTTGTAAGAGTTCGATCTATTATGGTAAAGGCCATAAGTTAACTCCTATATTTGTGGGTCCCTTTGAGATCTTGGAGTTTATTGGTTCCTTGGCCTATCATCTAGCATTGCCACCCATCTTGTCTCATGTGCATGATGTTTTTCATCTATATGTACTTAGTAGATATGTTCCAGATCCCTCAAATGTTTTACATTAGACCACATTGCTAGTGTAAGAGCAAGGGTAGGTGTTAGTTGAGACCATGCACATAATAGAGCATGGGAGCCTTGGCCTTCCAGTCTGCAAGATTGAATAGATGCGGCTCCAGTGGGCTAAGTACGATGAGACTACAGCCACTTGGGAGGATGCTACTATTTTGCGAGATTAGTTTTCTCATCTATTCTAGTAACTTCCAGGAGGAATTTGATTCTAAGGGGAGGGTTATGTAGCGCCCACTCCTCTTCGACATTATTCTATCTTGACATTGACACTATTAGACTGATGTTTAGACATTTGATTATGATACATTAATTAGTAGATGATAGATTATACTCATATGTGGATTATTGACACAATGATGTTATGTGTTATTATGATGCACTAGATAGTGATGTTAGACAATTGATATGTGTTGATTTTCATGATATGGATCTCCTATTGACACATCATGTTTTGGGATGTTTTGAGTAGAATTTTAATCTCATGGATGTTATATTTAGAGTTTTACATACTGATGGAAAATAGAATTGTTAAATTTTTAATGATAATCATTGATTTTATATTCATATGTTCTCCATGTTTTTAATATGGAGGAAAGGCCAGAGAGGTATTTGTTGTGGGAAAGAATTTTATCACAAACATCGAAGGGGATAGGGGACCAACCACAAAAGGATGTCAGGTTTTGAGAAACGAGGCAAAATTTGACAACTTATGTAATGTTGTTTTGTGTGTGTGTCTTTTATGTCTTGTTGGGAAGTCTCCCATCAGGGGGTGATTTAACATATGTGGCCATGGGGTGAATTGTGTGCCTTTCTTTAATTTTTGTATGTGTTTATTTATGTGGTGGGTTGTGGGTTGAGTATATAATTTTAGAAAAATTGTCACTTTATTAGCATGTGTAAATGTGTGTTAATTAGACTCAACCCTTCTTGTTTTGTTTAACCAAATTAGAGATGTGATAAATTGTAAAGATGAGATATTTTAGTCCTTGTGTTAGTAAAATTAATGTAATTTGGGAGAGTTTTACTCCACCTCAAGTTCAAAATTCGGATTTTGACTTGGGGGCACTTTTGGAGACTTGTGGGACAAGCAAGACTTGTCCCATGCCTTTTAATTTTACCATACAACCTTACCTATGGGCTGAGAATCTTAATTTTGAATCCTTTATACATTTTCGAGTGTAAGAGAAGGAAAATATTTTCACTTTCTTTCTACCCCAATTTAATATGTCCTTTGAAATCCTGGTGTGTAATTTTTGAACCATCTGGGTTATCATAGTCCTTGCTTGTGCATTGATGTTTCTTGTTCTTGGTGTGTACACTTGAGTGTGGGGATGGGAAATGATTAAGTGGCATCCTACATGGAGCCACCTCATCATCCTCACATTCCATTTCTATTTATTGGTGATTTTAGGTTGGAATGGGGGTTACTTGCTCATTTTGCTTGTTGTGCACTTTTAGCTTTTAGAGCTTTTGGAGTGCTTGTCTTGGAGAAGGGGCGGGTGTCAGTGGAAATTTCTTGGCTTGGATTTGAATAGGCTTGTGAAGGTTTTCTTGGATCTTGATGGAGAGGTAGGCTCTCCACCTTTTTATTATTATGTTATTTTTGTTATTGTAAGCAATGTTGTGCTTGTTAAGAGTATATTTGTTTTGTGATGGTGCTTTTGTGGGTTTGTTTAGTAGTTGACCTTAGTTGGGTGTGTGCGAAGCGATTATGCGAGCTTTGGGGAGGGAAAATGGAATTTATGTGAGGCATGTAATTGGTGGGAGTGTGAATCAGAGTCTTACCTATGGGAAGAGAAAAGGGATTCATGGATTTTTTGCATGTTGCAAGGGAGAGATAAGGATTTGTGTGATTATTTTGTTTACTTGGAGGCTTGGGTAAGACTCCCACTTAACTTGGGAGGCTTAAGGAGATAGTATCCAATCACCCTTTCTCTATTTGGTTTGATCCTCAAACCTTTGTGTTTTTGTGAAATTTTAATTTTATGGATTATGTTTTCATGTTTGTGTTGAATGCATTGTGTGTGTTTGTTGTGAAGCCACCTTGTCCAAGTTGTTATTTCTCCTTAATGCTCCTCATGGTTCTTTGTTTGGGGCTCAGGGCCCATTAAGGGAATGGCTTCTTCCCTTAATGTATTTAAGGTTAGGAGAAGAGTGTTGCCTACTCCCCCTTCCTTGTTTTGTGGTTCCTTTGTGAAGTTGAAGAAAACAAAAGTTGGGGCAACCTTTGTGGAGAGGAAATACATCTATAAGACTTGAATGTTGGCTTACTGATAGCTTTGTTGTAATTTATTAAAATTTATATTTCCCAGTTTGATTGGATGCATTTTAAAATTCTAAGTTTGTGATAAAGTTGTTGTCTCTCTTAGAAATTAATTATCTTGTAAACTCTTCTAAAAGTGTGGATTAAGAAAATTAAAATGTCAAGTGTGATTAGTCTTGTGAAAATAAATTATCAAGATTTGTATGGTTTTGAAGAAAAAAAGATTTGAATGTACATGAAAAGAATACACCATTAGTACTTTAAGTTATTGGTTAGACTCCATTTTGAAAGAAATAAGTATTTTATTGGATGCTCTTTCTTTCACAATGCAAATTTTATTTTGATGGTTTCCTTAAAAAGAGAGTAAATTGAAGGGCTTAAACTATACATGTATTACTAAACTACTTGAAGGAATTAGTAGCCAAAATCCTTAGATTAGATGAAAGCTTTCCTTTTCTATTTTCATTTATTGAATGAGTTGAGTATGTAACTTTATTTATCTCCTCAACTTGGCCTTGGACGAAATTTCAACAAAAAAAAAGGAATCCAAATAGGCTAGAATATCTCTACATTATTAATATATTAGTATAATTAATATATTAATGTTGTTTCTTTTGTTATAAATTAGTAACAAAATTAAATAATGTGAATAAGACTATATTATATTATATTATATATATATATATATATATATATATATATATATATATATATATATATATATATATATATACAAATAGGTTGGAATATCCATACATTATTAATATATTGCTATAATTAATATATTAATGTTGTTTATTTTGTAAAAAATTAGTAACAAAATTAAATAATGTGAATAAGACTATATTATTTATATGTGTGTGTGTTATTATTATTATTAATTATTATTTTTATTATTAGTAGTAGTAGTAATAATAAATATTAATATTATTAATAAATACCATTATAAGTAATAAATTTTTTTCTTTATTTGTTAAAACTTAAAACAAAAACAAAAAAAATTAATTAATGAAGCGACTAGGCCACATAGGGGATTATGTTAGATAGAGGGGTGGGGAGGGGTTGCCGACCCCACCCCCCAATATTGTTGTTTTTAATATACAATGTGGGTGGGGACCGAGCCCCCACCAATGCATTATTTATTTATTTATTAACTTCAAAACCCCCCTTATGCGGACAAGGATGAATTAATGCAGTCTACGTGTATATTGATTTGTGGCCATGAATTTCTAAATCCACTTTAATATATATATATAATTACAGGATATGTATTTATAAATGTATACATATATATAACTATATAAATACCTTAATATTGGAAGTATATACATACATGTATGTATATTCTAAATGTGAGATTTTTCAAAACAAAGAAATGGAATATATTACAAAATGTAGATATTTTCAACAAATGTAAAATACCCATAATGTGTATTCTTTTAAATCATGCTTAGTGTTGGTGCTCATTTTGACCTCGCCCCGTTTGTCCTTGAAATTCTTTAATTTGCAGGCTCTGTCGTCTTTTCTATCTCCCCATATTGATGCATGAAAACTTAGTTTTCCATTTGGTTTCCATGATTAGTGCCTTCCTTTGGTCAAGGATCACCTTAAAGTCTAGAATTTTTTTTTGCTCCTATGTCCATGTGAAAAGATTTGTAACTTGGGCATAAAATCTAGTTTTTTCGCTTCCTTCCATTTTTCCACAGTCATGTTTTGTTTTCCTTGTCAATTTTTGTCCTATTATTTTTGGATACGTGATTGGATGTGGCTCAAAGGATCATATTTGGGCCTTATATCATTTCCAAATTCTTTGTCTTGAAAGAAAGATTCATTTCCAAGCACAAATTTTGATTTCCCTACATTTTACGGCTTGACAGGTGTGTTTTCTCTATCAAACTTATATCTCAGCATCTGTGGAAACTTGACCCTTTCTAGTTGGATGCGGCTCAACGGGGCACTTTGAAAACTCTAAGGCCTATTTTAACTCAAAACTTGTCCACATGGAGGTTCGAATCTCTTCTGAAAATTTGCCTTTTGGTTTGGCCTTGGAGTTGCGTCGGGGATACACGTGGAGGTTTCCGCTGCCTTGCCGAGACTTAGATATTTTTCTCATGCTTCTAGGGTAAATTTGGCATACCATGGACACATGGAGGGATGGTGCTCATTTGAGGATCCACCTCTGGGTCCCACCTTAACATTTGTGCCAAGGGGACATGTGGAGGCTTTCGCCGGCTCCGCTCTATACTTAAACTTTTAAAAGAAACTTTCTAAAGGCCTAGGAAATGTGGAGGGACCGCACTTGTTTGGGGATCTACCCCTAAATTTAATTTTGAAGAAGCACCAAGTGGACACTTGGAAGATTACGCTCAGTCTTCCCTTGCTTAGACTTTTCAACGGCCAAGGAAAACTATCTCAAACCCTAGACACATGGCACCTTCCGCTAATCCTTCAACTTTTTAAAACTCTTCCGAATTGAGACACATGGTGATCTCGTGCTTGTTTGGGGTTATCCACTTTTGAGGACCTTACCAAAGGTGTGCCAAGGTGACACGTGGAGACTTTCTCTAGCTCCTTTTTATACCGAGAATTTTCAAAGGCCAAAAGATGATTTTCTTGGGCCTAGGGCACGTGGAAGGCCCACGCTTGTTTGGAAACTTGCCTCTATACCTCACCTTTGTGGTTTTGCCAAGGAAACACGTGGATGGCTCTAATATTAAGTTGAAAAGGGGAAGAATCAATGGTTGGTGTACATTTCATCTATTTTTTCTGCCATTTTTGCTACAAGACTCTTAGAGATACGAATATGCACTATTTTTCATCATTTTTTGATGAAATTCCTTTTTGTTTTTGTCTGCAAAGTGCCATTGAATGGATTTAGAACTTAATTTTTGAGTCCAAGAATTGTTAAGGTTGATATTTTGAAATTAGAATTGCTCAGGCACTTACAAAAAAGTGAATTACTAGAGAAGATGGATGCGGGGCAGAGTTGTAGAGGAAAGAGAGGGAAAAGGATGAAATGATGGAGGTTACAGGTGTAAAGGATGAAAAAGGTGTTGCCTTGAGGGCGAAAAGGATTACCTATCAGATCCATCTATACAGAGCCTATGGAAAATGATTAAAATAGGGATTTCTCACATGACATAATTAGAATGACTGCCAAAAAGTTGTGACATGACATCCTAGTCGTTAGTCGAGGGTCTGAGATATGTGATCAGTTCATAAGTGGTCCACCTGGAAGCTTTCTGATGTGAATTTGTTAAATGTTACTTTCTGAGGAAAATTGGTAACAAGTAAAGGTCCCTTCATTATTCTTCTTTTTTTGGGGGAAAATTGGGATGAGTGAGCAATTGAAATGTATAAATGCAATTAGAATACTCTTTCAAAGGGTTAGGGGTTGACTTTTTAAGATAAAATTTGAGAGAGCCCATCTTCCTGATAGACCAATCCAAGAAACCTACTAATTTCCTATGTATTATATCTCAATCACATCAAGTTGGTTGCGATCGTACAGCCATTGACAAGCTCTGAGACTGTTTGAAGAAAATTTCCACTGCTTATGAATCTAGTCAATTTCACGTTAATTTGAGGTAATCTTGGAGAAATTTGTGTCTGCCTTGTTTCAGAATTTCTACAAGTAGTGTTTCTTATTTCTATGGAAATCTTGTGTTAATGTCCCTCCGAATCACACAAGATCTCATTCGTGTGACAGTTTAGTGGCATTTTCCATTTCATTTTAAGAAGAGGTTTCATTGTGTGATGAGATAAAAAATTTAAAATGACTTCACTGTCATTTATTGATAAATATTGTATGTAAACCTTCGAGTGTATGTTAGGCATGAGGAACTACGGGTATTTGATGTTTTATTGATTCTTTAGCTCGATCCTTCGTGTTAAATTCTCAAAGATTGTGTGAAACGGTGTAAATCTAGGCCTCCATTGATGCACACCTTTTGGTTGAAGGAATATTTTAGCTATTCCGAAGCTTTCTGTCATTTAGCTTTCCAAATGTTGTGAAGTCTCTCAAAGATCTGGTATATATCAAACTTATCCTGCTTAATCTCCCACCACAATTATTCAAAAACAATGAATCCATCCCAAACTACCTGTGTTTTTCACTCTATATTAACAAAGGAACAAAATCTATTTACTAAAATATGCAAAACAATCAGGATTCCATAATGTCTTCAGTTACCTTATCCTTGTTTTAGAAGTTACAATTCTTGAGAGTTAAATTATGGAGTATTGATCATACTTTCCCAAGGTTTTCTTATTAAAATTTATGAAAAAGAAGAATATCTCCATATCCTTCATCAAACAGAGGTTACACTAACGGTCCTCTCACCCTAGTTGAAGAGACACAACCTAAATTAGTCAGGATAGGTCAAATCCTCTTGAAGGTGTTATTCATCTCTCCACAATCTAAGTGACAAAGGGCCAGTTAGATCTCATCCTCGGCTACAAAATGACATACATTATGATCTATCTTTCTCTAATCTCCATGTCAATTATACGATGCTAATCATCTTGAAAAGGAGAACAAATTTTGATACCAACACTTGTGGCATCATTGCTGGAGATTATTTGAGCTCCTAGATTTATTTTTATGGTAACAACACTTGTGTCGCCATTGTCGAGGATTATTTGAACTCTGATATTTATTTGTGCAACAAAAATACTCATGGTGCCATTACCGGGGATCTGATTTACGTTGTCAGGGATCTTATTTGCATTTTCAGCGACGATATGTTGATTTTTTTCTAGTTCATACCCATTTGGCCCATCAACAACACTCGTGGTGCCATTGCTGGGGACTCTTTGAGGTATTGTACAAATGTAGATCATAAAGACCCTGATAATACTTCTTACACATGTTATGTGTTAATACATTGCTAAAACATCATTTATCTATTCAGATCTGTAAGAATTGTTCAAATTTGTAAGTTCTAAGTGTAATATTTCTAGCTTATATAGTTATTACACTAAAGTTTGTATCATCATTGAAAAATTTGGGTAGAAGAAGAGTAGATCTTATAAGAATTGAATGAATCTAGTATTGACATACATTTGATAGGTCTTTCATGGTGCATTTGCACAAACTAAGGTGAAAATCCTTAGTGGAAACTCCGTGCTGTTTAAATTCTTAATAAATATCAGTGTCTTAACATATATCAAGTAAGATTTTTTATTAATCTCTGCAAAGCTAGAAGGAAGAAGATATTTCTTGGCCAAGGACCCTATTAGAAGGTTGTTTCCATAGTTATGAAAGTCTAATTTAGAAGGAATAAGAATTTGGGAGGTTGTTGGATATCAAACATCAAGAAAAGAGATATCCATTAGTGAAACTAATCAGCCCGTGATTAAATATTGCAATACTTCCTCAAGTGCTTCTGAATCAGGAAGTCTCTTTAAAAATCTGAATTCTCCAACTAGAGAGGGTCTTTCTTTTGTATTTGAAAGATTTTCATCACATTTTTTCCCTGTATTCTTCAAATCTTATAGGATCTTCCAAGAAACAAAGTTTTTAGAGAACATCCATTATGAGAATTGTATACTTTTTCCCCACATACCCCTCACTCCTTATCATTTTGTTTCTCTAGTAAGATCACCTCCCCAAAACAATATGGCCCAACCCCGACCTAGACCTCTATTTTTTTTGAACACTTTTGGTCCTATAGATTTCAAATGTATGGTTGGATATCCAAATGTTGTGCCCTAAGATGTTAGAAACATATTGCCTAAATTTCAAGAAATAATTCCATTACTGGGGATCGGCACTTAACTATTTTTGTCAATATGATTAAGGACATTGAAATATAATTTGACGATGTGTACATTAAATTTTTTATCCATATTCTAGAAGAAGATGTGATTGATTGGTATAAATATTTTCTAGATAATTCCACTGATTCTTGGACAGAAATGAAGAA
This sequence comes from Taxus chinensis, assembly GCA_019776745.2. Taxonomy (NCBI): domain Eukaryota; kingdom Viridiplantae; phylum Streptophyta; class Pinopsida; order Cupressales; family Taxaceae; genus Taxus; species Taxus chinensis. The sequence goes on along the minus strand of CM034154.1, from coordinate 633,511,853 downwards.
TGCTTTTAGATTACAGTATGGAGATACGACAGACCCTAGGTTTCTTTTATCATAATATTAAAGTATACAAAATAATCCTAATGAGTTTGTTCATGAATTCAATATAGGGTTTAATAAGACCCTAATTAGTCTGCTTGTGATCCTGAGGCCATGTGATGTTTCTTGTTTAATAAAATACTATGATGCTTTTGATCTGAAAGTTGCATATTATTTAAGAGACAAGAACCCAACAACATTGAGGCAAGCCTTCACCATGGTTTTACAGATTGAAAATAATATCAAAGTAGTTGGTAAGCCTCCTAAGAGGAAAGGTATCAAGCTAGTCAATCTAGAGAAACTTCAGTCAAGTAAGGTTGTGGAACTTGAGGAAGTTGTAAAGACTTTGGTCAAAGATGTCAATGAAATCTCTTACAAGCTAAGCAGGGTAGAGAAAGGAATTGGACAAGGTCCTCAAGGTCAGTATAGGAAAGGGAAATAAGGATAAGAAAAATTTGCAAATCTTCCTAGAAATGATCAAAGATCTGATGACAGAGGTAAATGACCCATGGGAGCTAGATAACCCCAAGCTAAGGAAAATAGAGTAGTGCCTGATCCTATAAATGCCAGAGTTATTTTTGTTGAAGAGATAAATTAAATTGATTCATGTGACAAATGTTTCTTACTCCACCAGGCATGTGAAGTAGAGAAGAAAGTCTAATAATATGATGATGATGATACATTGATGATGATGTATGTATGGTGGATTTCTCTACACGCTCAGAGCAAGGATCAAATTCAACTGAAGTAATAAGTAAAAGAACTTCTGCAAGTTTTTGGGATTGCATTCATCGGGTACCTCTTCTTCCTTCCCTCTCACAATTTAGAAAAAGATATGGTACAAGATTTTTAACTTGCTAATAATGATTTTGAGTACCTAAGTTCTCTAATGATTAAGAAGTATGATGGAGGAATCCCATCAAAAGAGGATAGATAACTATTAATGAATGTTGTTGTTTCCCAAGAAAAAGAGTATAACACATGAAGTAAAGTTGTCAAAGGGTCAGAGCCTCAAACCAAACCAAAAACCCCAGTTCTCACCAATAGCCGAAAAGAAACTCCAAAGAAAGATGCATCTAGAAAAGGCTTTTTTGTCTCAAGTAGAACTGGTGTTCCCACTCATGCACAAAATGTGAAAAATCTTGTGCCATTCGATGAGTTTGTCAATCTTTCTCCAAATGTTGCTTTTCCTAAATACATTCCTTATGACATTTCCCAATTATTGACTCAGATCAAGATTTCTATTCCAATTGTTGAGCTATTTAGGATTCCTAAGCACAAGAAGATGGCCTTTGAGTATTTGGTATTGGAAGAAGATAGGGGTACCTAAGGTAGAAATATAAATAATGTAATAACTCCTCTAACCATTGCAGACCTAGAAAAACCACCAACATTGGAGGAGATAGGTGAACCACTTGAATTTTAATTGGGAACATCTTTGGTTGAGTCTCAATTAAATGTTTATCCATTTTTTATAACGCTGATTATTAAGGATAGAATACTGCACAATTATATGTTTGATTGCAGAGCATCATGAAATTTTATGCCTCTAGAGGTCATGAATGAATTGAACATTAAAGTGATAGCAGCTTATGGCAAGTGTACTACAATGGACCCTAGAGAGGTTTCAGTTGTAGGATGTGTAAAAGGTTTGGTGGTACAACTTGTAGCTTATTTGCGTAAGAACTCGAAAGTTGATGTTGTTATGAAGAAATTGGGTTGCAAGTGTTGGTGGAAGTGTTCAGATGGATATGTATTTTTTCACCATAACAATTGAAGGAATCCTTGTAAAGGTGTATGGAGAGAAGAAGATGTTGCATGTCATTGAAGATCCCAATAATGCTTCTTTAGAAATGGTGTTGGTAATGTTCTAATTTCTCCAGGCCAGGAAGAGTTTATTTTTTATTTCAAACTCAACTTTGAATGCACTAACAACATTGTTGATTATGAAACACTGTTATTGGGTTTGAGAATTTCATGGAAATATGGTGTAAAGGATGTCATTGTCAAAGGAAATTCAGAATTGGTTGTCAAGCATATTAGAAAATTGTATGCTACTAAAAATCAGAGAATAAAATAATACAAGCATGTAGTCTGGGATTTTATTGAAATGTTTGACTCATATAATATTGTATATCATGATAGAAAGTTTAATGTTGTTGTAGATAAGCTAGTAGTGCTAGGATCCAGATTTAGAAATTGTACAGTATCTCCATTTTATGACTATGATGTTGAAATACTAACAAGGCCATCGGTCCCTGACAACATTAAAAATTGGAAAGTGTTTGATGATGATGCCCAGATGAAATGGTTTCTACAGAACCAAGGTTATTTTTATGACAAAAATATAGATTGGGAACCAATGGTGTGTGTTGTTGAAGGAAAAGAAACTTTATTTGGCAAAGACATCATCTAGGTGAATAAAAACACGATTCCCAGAGGTTTGGTGGCACTTAAATCGAACTCTGGTAATGTTGGTTGCATTATTAACAAGATTATTTCAGTTTCAAGAGAGGTGGAAGAGCGTGACCTAGGCAAAAAGGAAAAACCACGTAAATTCTGGTTAGGAAGAAATCTGAGCAAGGAAGAGAAGCATTCTTATGTTTAATTGGTGAAGAAATATCAAGACTACCTAGCTTGGTCTTACTCTGAGTTGAAGGCATATAGGGAAGATTTGTTCCAACATGAAATTCCTCTTGAATCTAATGCCAAGCCTTTTAAGAAAAGACAGAGGCTAATCAATCCTCTCCTTTCTTTGAATATGCAAGAAGATTTGAAGAAGTTGAGGGATGGAGGGATCATTCAGCCCACAAGGTACTCATCTTGGGTTACAAATTTAGTACCTGTCAAAAAAATAATGGTGATATAAGGTTATGCGTAGACTATAGGTACTTGAATAAAGTGTCATTGAAAGATAATTACCCTTTGCTAAACATGGAGAATAAGCTACAATTGATAACTAGTTTTGAATTGTTATCCACTTTGGATGGTTTCTTTGACTATAATCAAGTTGTTAGGAAGATATCAGAAAGAAAAAATACTGCCTTTACAACTCCTTGGGGAACTTATGTCTATGTCAAGATGCCTTTTAGCTTAATGAATTTTGGAGCAACTTTCCAAAGAGCATTGGATGTAGAATTTGTTGGTTATATTAATGATTTCATTATTTTATATCAAACTGATGTAACTGTGTTTTCCAGAAAAATAAATGATCACTCTAAACACTTGGAGAGAATGTTGTTAAGGTGTATTGAATCTCAAGAAGTGACATTTTGGAGTGCAAAAGGCAAAGTTTCTTGGTCACATTATATCAAAGTTAGGGTTCATGATTGATCCTGATAGAGTGGAAGGAAATCATCAAGGTTCCAATTCCGAAAACTAAGAAGTGAGTTCAATCCTTCTTTAGACAAATAAAATTAGCAAAAGTTTTGTGTCTAACTTTGTTGAGCTAACCATCATTACTAGCATGCTAAAGAAGGACCAAGTTATCAAATGGGAATAAGCTTCCATTCAAGCTTTCAATGGGATCAAGAAGCATTAAAGCATGCCCTTGTTTTGTAAGCTCCAAATTACAAAAAATAATTTTCAAATGTTTTCTTTTTCTTTACAAAACACCATTGCATCTATCTTGTTGTAGAAGGATGATGAAGGGGCTGAGAGAATAATTTCCTTTTTCAGTAAGGAATTGAAAGGAGCTGAGTTGATGTACACCATCATAGAGAAGCAAGCATTTTCCTTGGTGAAAGCAACAAAGGTTTTTAGACCTTACATCTTAAGCTCTGAAGTTGTTGCTTATTTTTCACACACCGTGCTGAAAGCTATCTTATTAGAAATGGAGGTCTCAAGAAAAATATGTAGATGGGTAAACAAGTTACAGAAATATTCCATGGATATCCAAACCATGAAATTGATAAGATGTTTTGGTGTAGCTAAGCTTATGGCTAAGAGAAACTTGCAAAATATTGAGGTGAATGTCCATGAAAATTTGGTAAGCTTTGAATGGTACAAATATATAATCTTATATCTCATAAATTTATGCTTCCTTGAACATTTGACTAAAAAATCAGAAAAGAGATCTTAAGTTAGACTCCCAAAATATGTCATTATTGATTTTGGGTTATCTTGGAAGAACCGCGAGGGAGTTATCTTGAGATGCATCACTGAAGATGATGCCCCCAAAATAATTGCTGATCTCCATGGAGGATTTTGTGGGGACATTTTGCTACAAGAGTTACATCACATAAAATCTTGAGGGCTTATTATTGGTGGCCAACTCTTTTCAAGGATACAACTCTATTAGTTAGGAAATGTGAAAGTTTCCAATGTTTTTGTAGAATACTAAAAGCTTCAGGTTTCGTTCCTTTGCAGGATGTGTCAATCAAAGCCCCATTTAAGCAATGGGGAATGAATTTCATTGGCGAGATTTCATATCCTTCCAGTTTTGGTCATAAATGGATTCTTGTAGCCACTGATTATTTCAGTAAGTGGGTGGAAGCAATCCCCACCAAGAAATCAACACACCAATTCATCATGGACTTCATGCTAGATCAAATCATATCCAGATTTGGAGTGCCAGCTTAGATTATTGCTGATAATGCCATAAGTTTCAGAGCCAAACCTTTGGTGGCAATGGGTAAATTGTATGAGATCAATTTGACATATGCTTCTAACTACAATCCCAAGGAAATGGAAAAGTTGAGTCTAACAATAAAAATGTGTTGACGATCATTAGAAAAACCATGGATCTGAACAAAAAGAAGTGGGTTAAGTAACTGAAGTTTGTTGTTTGGGCTGATAGAATCACTGTCACTACTAATAAAAGCCCATTTAAGTTGGTATATGGAACTTGAGCTTTTTTTCCCCTTCATTTGCAATTGTCTTCATTTTAGTTTGTTCACAAAATTAAAGATCAAGAAGTTAGTCCATACGATGCTTAAATCAATTAGATTATTGAGTTATATGAAGAAAGAATGGCATCCCATCAGTGACATGTGAATTTCAGAGAAAAGTTGAAGAAATTATTTGACAAAAAGCTGACTCCAAGAGCTTTCAGCATTGGGGATTTTGTGCTACTATGGGATAGCATGCACAAAGTTAAGGGAAATCATTGTAAACTTTATGCATTATGGATAGGCCCTTATTCAATTGACATTAAAATTGGTGAAAATACCTTTTTCTTAAAATACTTAGATGGGGAACTACTTGAATTACCAGTTAATGGCATACATTTAAAACATTTCCTTGTTTGATTTCTCAGAATAAAGGTATACTCCATTGTATAGTGTATAGTATTGTGATTTCTTTTTGCTTTTGTGTTTTTATGTTTTTGTTTTTCCTGGTCCTTGGAAGCCATTTTTTTGGTTTCTTGGTTCATCCTTGGGGATTTAGTTATTATTGTTCTTCTCTGCAAGCTTATTCTTTGACTCCATTTCCCAATGGTTTTTTTTTGGCACTAGGTTTGGTATTTGTTCTTGTGGCACTCACAGGGAGTTCCCATCCCCGAGTTGGAGCCAATGTTGGTGCTCAATTTGATCTTACCCCATTTTTCCTTGAAATTATTCAATTTGCGAGATCTTTCATCTTTTCTATCTCCTTGTATTGATGAATGAAAACTCTATTCTCCATTTGGTTTCCATGATCAGTTCCTTTCTTTGCTCAAGGATCACCTTAAAGTCTAGAATTTATTTTTGTTCCTTTTTCCATGTGAAAATATTTGTAACTTAGGCATAAAATTTTGTTTTTTCCCTTCCTTTCATTTTTCCACATTCACGTTTTACTTTCCCTATGAATTTTTTCCTAGTATCGGTGGAAAAATGATTGGATGAGGCTTGGAGGATCATATTTGGGCCTTATATCATTTCACAATTCTCTGTCTTGAAAGAAAAAATCATTTCTGGGCATAAATTGTGATTTCCCTGCATTTTACAGTTCGAAAGGTGTGTTTTCCCTGTCAAATTTATATCTCAACATCTGTGGAAACATGGCCCTTTCTTATTGGATGCAACTTGACGAGGCACTTAAAAAAATCTAAGGCTTGCTTCAAATCAAAAAAATTCCACATGGAAGGTCGACGCTCATTTTAAAATTCACCTTTTGGTTTGGCCTTGGAGTTGCGCCAAGGAGACACATGGACGTTTCCACTGCCTTGCCCAAACTTAGACATTTTTTTCATGCAGCTAGTGCAGCTTTGACAGATCATGGACATGTGGAGGGCCGACACTGATTTGAGGATTTGATTTAGGCTTCCACCTTAACATTTACGCCGAAGGGACACATGGAGGCTTCTTCCAGCTCCGATCTATACTTAAATTGTTCAAAGCAACTTTCTAAAGGCCTAGGACACATGGAGGGACCACACCTATTTGGGGACCAACCCCTAAATTTTATTTTGAAGAAGAACCAAGAGGAAACATGGAGGATTTCTCTCACTCTGCCCTTGCTTGGACTTTTCAACAACCAAGGAAAACTATCTCGGACCCTGGACACATGGCGCCTTCAGCTGATCCTTTAAATTTTTAAAAATCTACCAAACCAAGACAAGTTGTGATCCCGCGCATGTTTGGGGTCTGTAATTTTGAGGACTGTACCAAAGGTGTGCCAAGGTGACACATGGAGGCTTCCACTGGCTCCTTTTTATACTCAGACTTTTCAAAGGCCAAAAGACAATTTTCTTGGGCCTAGGGCAAGTGGAAGGCCCGCGCTTGTTTGGAAACTAGCCTTTGGATTTCACCTTTCCGGTTGCACCAAGGAAACATGTGGATGGCTCTAATATAAAGTTGAGAAGTGGTAGAATTAATGGTTGTTGTGCATTGCATTTGTTTTTCTACCATTTTTTGTCTGAGACTCCTAGAGATGCGAGTACAGACTTTTTTTCATCATTTTTTGATGAAATTCCTTGTCATTTTTGTCTGCAAAGTACCACTGAATGGATTTAGAAGTTAATTTTTGATTCCAAGAATTGTTAAGGTTTATATTTTGAAATTGGAATCACTCGGGCACTTGCAAAAACGTGAATTACTAGAGAAGATGGATGCGGGGTAGAGTTTTAGAGGAAATAGAGGGAAAAGGATGAAATGATGGAGGTTACAGGTGCAAAGGATGAAAAAGGTATTTCCTCAAGGGTAAAAAGGATTACCTGTCAGATCAAGTTGTACAAAGACTCAAAGAAATGAGTAAAATGGGGATTTCTCGCATGATAGAATCAAAATGATTAGGACTGCCAAAACATTATGGCATGGCATCCTACTCATTAGTCAAGGGTATTAGAAATGTGATCAGTTCATAATTGTTCCACCTAGCAGATTTCAGATATGAATTTGTTAAACTTTACTTTCTGAAGAAAATTGGTAACAAGTAAATGTCCCTCAAATATTCTTCTTTTTTTGGGGGGGAAATTTGGGATGAGTGAGCAAGTGAAATGTATGAATGCAATGAGAATACTGTTGCAAAGGGTTGGGGGTTGAATTCATAATAGAAAATTTGAGAGAGCCCATCTTCCTGAGAGACCAATCCAAGAAACCTATTAATTTCATGTGTATTAGATCTCAATCACATTAAGTTGGTTGTAAGTGTAATTCCATTGATAAGCTCTGAGATTCTTCAAAGAAGATTTCCCCTGATGATGAATCTAATAAATTTTGAGTTAATCTGTAAGTATTTTTTCTTATTCCTATTTCAATCTTGTGTTAAAGTCCCTCTGAATCACACAGAATCTCATCCCTATCGCAATTTAGTGGAATTTACAATTTCATTTCAAGAAGAGCTTTCATCCTGTGATGAGATAAAAAATTTAAAATCATTTCACTATCATTTGTTTATAAATATTTTTTGTAATCCTTTGAGTGTATCTTAGGCATGAAGAACCAGGGATCTTTTATGTTTTATTGAGTCTTTACTTCGATCCTTTGTGTTAAATTCTTTGATATCATGTGAAACAATGTAAATTTGGGCCTCCATTGATGCACACCTTCTGGTTGAAGGAATATTTTAGCTATTCTGAATATTTCTGTCATTTAGATTTCCAATTTTTGTGAAGTCTCTCAAATATCCAGTATAATCAACTTTATCTTGCTTGATCTCCCTGCGAAATTATTCTAAAACAATGAATCCATCCTGAACTACCTGTGTTTTTCCCTTTATATCCATAAAGGAACAAAATCTATTTACTAAAATATATAGAACAATCAGGATTCCATAATTTCTTTAGTAACCTTATCCTTGTTTTGAAAATATCTCCATCTTTTAGAAGTGACAACTCTTGAGAGTTAAATTATGTAGTATTGATCATACTTTCCCAAGGTTTTCTTCATAAAAATTTTGCAAGACAAGGATATCTCCATCTCCTTCATCAAGCAGAGGTTACACTAAGGGTCCTCTCACCCTGGTTGAAGAGACACAACCTAAATTAGTTAGGATAGGTCAAATCCTCTTTAAGGTGTTATCCATCTCTGCATAATCTGAGTGATAAAGGGACAGTTAGATCTCATCCCCGGCTACAAAATGACATACATTATTATCTATCTTTCTCTAATCTCCCTGTCAATTATGTGATGCTGCTCATCTTGAAGAGGAAAAAATTTGGATACCAACACTTACAATAAAAGGAGAAATTTACAAACCCTTGTTAAGGGTAGAGTAGAAAAAGAAAAAGAAAATATTATGCGGTTTAGGATGTGTATAATTAGCTTGGCATAAATGAAAGGGTTATTTTGACTTAGACTTTAATTTTACATGACCTTAGGAAACCGCTGTATTAAATTTATTTAGGATCATTTGAGAGAGGTATGTTAAACCTAATCATCGATTAAATCAATTATTATATTTAAATATTATTATCTAATTAATCGTATGATGATCGTTTATTAAATTAGGGATTAGCTTAACGTTGCATACAAACTTTAACAAAAAATTAGTCCATAATTTTTCTAGTATAATCTATGTTTGGTTTTGGGTTTCGTGTACAATTTGTTTGGGCATTAAAAATGAACAAAGAAAATAGGTGATATTTCAGATTACAAGCTATTCCATATGTGTTTCTTGATGGTATCTTGTTTAAGAAGGACATCAATGGAGTTCTATTAATATGCATTAGAACAGGTCAAATTGATAAGGTGTTGCAGGAGTTTAACAATGTAGGGGTCAGAGATCATTTTGCTCCATAGGTAACAAATATAAAGATAATGAAGTTAGGTTATTATTGGTCCACAATGTTTAGTGACAGCTATTATTGGATAAAATATTGCAAAAAGTGTGCATTCTTTACAGGAAAAGAAAGATTAGTAGCACTTCCATTGCACCCAATTTTAGTTGACCAACCTTTCATGTAGTGGGGATTGGAATTCATTGGGATAATCAATCCAAGCTCAAGCCAAGGCCACAATTGGAATCTCATGGAAATAGACTATTTCACCAAGTGGACCGAGGCTGTAAGAGTCAAAGAAGCAAACGAGTATAGCATACTATACTTTTATGAAGGAATAGTGACCAGATTTGATGTACCATCCACTATCATAAAATACAATGCATTGGTGTTCCTAGGCTAAAAGATCATAGAATGGGTTGTTAAGAATGTGATCTACATGAGCACCTTTTCAAAATATTACCCACAAGGTAATGGATAGTCAAAGTCCACAAACAAGAACTAGCTGAGAATCATCAGAAGGAATCTAGATGAAAACCAAAGGACATGGCATACAAATACAAAATCAACATTATGGGCTGACATGATCACACAAAAGAGGTTAATAGGTAATTCCCCTTATAATTTATTCTATGGGAAAGAGGAAGTGTTTCCTATAAAATACCTGCATTAGAGCTCATGAAGAAGTTGGAGTGGTCTGAGTTTGAACCAATGGTGGCTAGGTATGCAGAGTTGATGGAATTAGAGGAAATCAGAGAATGTGTAGTTCAAATGATAGAGAAAGATCAAGCCTTAGTCAAAATATGGTATAATAAGAAAGAAAGAACAAATAACCTTTCAGGAAGGGGACTTGGTTCTAAAGTGGGATACAGATCAGGTAAAAATAGGAAGGCATTCCAAATTTGATGCCATTTGGAGTGGCCCCTACATGATCATGAGATGTAAAAGTAGCAATGCCTTCTAATTTTCTACATTGGATGCAGAGGAGATTCTGATTCCAGTTAATGGAATTTATCTCAAAAATTTATATTGAAAAGGAAAGTTTCACCCTTGTAAATATTAGCCTAAGATTTTAATTCCTCTAAGTGCGTATGCATTTTGTCTTGTTGTAGTATAGGTTTCAATTTCCCTAAGTGCTTCAGCACAAGTTTTGTTGCTCCTAGATTATATCATTGTGTATTTTAGTGTGACTCTGAAGGTGAATGTTGTAATAGTCCATTAAAAAAAAGGTGAAAACTCCAGTTCAAGAAAATTTTCTACTCTCACAAATTTCATCTTCAATATTTCCTTATGAAAATTGAGAGTGCAAGTAGTTGAGTTCAAATCTCAAGATTCAAGATCAGTATCAAGCTATCATTCATGACTCTGTGGCCAATGGATACTTCAAGGAAACTGACCTTTCCACCTAACATGTAGGTAACCCTGTAAGTCGCCAAATTGTTAAATAATTTTACCCATTAGAAAAAATTGAACAATCATGAATTTTCACACTATGAAAATGGGAATGATTCAGTGAAGAGATATTACATTTCAAGAGAACTGAACACGTTGTAGAGAAGCTCGGGAGCTTGAGCTATTTCAGAGAATCAAGAGGTGGAGCTTTTAGAGCTATTTTGGAGAATCAAGAAGTTCCAAAAGTCCAAAAAAATATAACTTCGGAGGTGGAGCTTTTGGCGGTAGGTTAAAGGCGTATTTTAGGCCCAAAAAGGAAAGTCCAAAACTCTGAAATTTTAGACATTCAAAGTTCAGGGTTTTGGAGATCTCGACGAGTGTGGAGGTAAAATTTTTTAGAAACCAAAAAAGTTTCAAAATTATGAAAGTCTGAAATTTTAGACTTTCAGGTTTTGGAGTTTTGGAGATGCAGAATTCAGAGTTTTGGAGTCTTAAGCGAAAAAATAGGAAAAATGACCAAAAATGTCTGAAATCCTGAAAGTCGAAATCTCAAAAGGGTTCAGATTTTGGAAGTAAAACTTAGTTTCAAAGTCAACACGATGTTATTTTCAGAGTTTCAAGTTTCAGAATTTTAGAACTCTCAAGTACTCAAAGTGATGAAGAATAACAAAAACTCTAAAATGGAAAGTTATGAAATTCTCAAAGTCTGAAATTTCAAACTTTCAGGTTTCATAGTTTCAGAGTTTTCATGTACCCAATCAGATGAACAATAACCTGACTTCCAAAACTGAAACATCTGAAAGTCCAAATTTTGGGATTTTAGAGGTTGCAAGCATTTCAGTCTCCGAAAAAGGAAGATCAAGAACTCACCATTTATTTTGGATAACGACACCTAAACCTTCAGATGGAAATAAATTTTTACTGGGAGCTCAGATTTCCACAAGAAATGTGTTTTGTAAACCTTACAGTCTCCTCTACGCAACTATGACTGATTATATTAATCTAAGTGAGACTAAGTTATTCAATAAGAAGAAATAAATTCTTCCATTTTGTAGGGTGTCAAAATTCTCACCTATCAAAATAATGAAGTATGGGCTTCCTTTTTTTCCAAACAAGGCATAATACATGGAGGCATGGGTTTTGTAGTAGAACCCATCATTTTTGTAGGTGAATTCAATGAATTTTAGGGTGGTTGGAGCAATAATTTGAATTCTTATCTCCCCTTTTCTCTCATTCTATAAGGAGGGGTATTTTTCTAGTGTTGGATATGTGCTTTATACCTTCCATTCTTCTCTGATCTGTAAGTAAATTTGTGGAGTTCAAACCTCCCATCTAAACTATAAATGCAATATTTCCTCTTGGCCATTATAATACATTGTATTAAATCTTTGGAGCAATAATAAAAGTATATGGATGGTTTTTAACCCTTTCTTATGTTCATTACAATGCTGGTTATCTATACATAGTGGTTGTACTAAATTTTAATCATTTGTGTTTAATGGAAAAATAGGTGTTCAACATTCCTTTTTGTGTATCACCTCTATTAGTTTAGGTTTATTTTCTTACATCATCTTAACCTTGTCTCCTTGGCAAGTTAGAGTAGGTTTTAGAGAAGATCTTCTACAATTTGAGTGTGTGCGTCAAAACAAAGGAATAGGAACCAACCTTCATCTAGAGGGCTTTCTCGATTACAAAGTCCTACACTTTGGGAAAATATCCATGTTATGCAATCACACTAATAGCTCTAACCCATTGATTTGCATACATTCAAGTGTGTTGTGACTACAATTTAATTTAAACCAAGTTATATTTGGTGAGGCTTGTTTGTTAAGACTATATATATATATATATATATATATATATATATATATAAAGTATGTTTCCCATAAATAGACTGTAATGTTAGAAACCCACTTACATGTGACCATGTAGTGATTTTAGAAAATTATGGTAATAACAATTTTCTTGGAAGCTACAACCTCTTAAATTAAATTACTCTAGACGAGGAAGACACTTAGTACATGACCAAGTTTGAATTGTTCAGACACGATTATTGTAACTAACAAACACATGATACGGCACATTACCACGTGAGATCCTATCCCTATCTCTTCCAACGAATTCCAAGAGAATTTATAACATTAGGAGAGGGGGATGTAGTGCCCACCCTTGTCTTACATTGTTACATTTACTAACTCATTACATTTACTAGGTTGTTGATATTGATTTAGTGTTAGACATTATGTGGTTGCTTTATGGATTATTGACATTGATATAATAATATTAAACCATTAGAGGGTTTTTTTCATAAATTGCTCTTGTGACATATGTGGTGTTTGAGGTACTTTATGCCAGTAAACTATTGTGATACATAGTACTAGTTTCTTGTACCCACAATATTAAGGATACTAATAGGATGCAACTTAGATAGATTTTACTAGAAATATGATGGATGAATGATGAATCTATTTTTGATTGTGAAAATTAACTATAATGATTCTGATTTGGATTTATCATGGAATACTTTGGATGAATTCTATGTTTTTGAGCTACTATAAAAACAAATGTAACATTTTGGGATGGTTATATTGTTTGGATGTTAGTTCCTTTTTAGATTTGGATTGTCAATCATAAGTGAAATAATTATCATTTATGGTATAGATAGAGTGATTTGATTATTTAATTAACATATTTTATCGAATAAGTATGTTTAATGTTTGAATTGAGTATACAGATTATATTGCACAAAGCAGAACATGGGTTTTAGAGTTTCTCTTCAAGTTAATCAAAAAAACCAATGGGGTGATTCCTATCCATGCATGATAGTGTATATCCTTGTATGTTTGTGTGATGTTCATTTTTGGGACGGCATGGGGGATTCCTTATTATAATTATGTTAATTGTAAATTATTTTAGTCTTGACCTAATTATCCGTACATGTTTTACTTGTGTTTTAAGTTAATTTTTTATGTTTTTTTTCACTTGGTACCAACATAATTGTCATTTGGTTGAGCCCCACCATGTCAACCCTTGTGTCATTTAGCCCAATATCGGATATGGGCTAAATGTGGTAATTTTAGGGACCTCTTTACAATTTAAGGGTTCCCCTTTCATGGAAATGAGCCCATTGGACCCTACCTATGGGTAAGGGGGTCTCTTTCCAAAGAAAAATGGTATTTTCCCTCCCATTTAACCCCTCAGACATCACCATATTGTAACGATGACCTTGGTTTCTGTGTCTCTTAAAAGTTATAAGGTCTTGGATTTATTTGCATTTTTAGGAATTTGGGAGATTACATCCTAAATATGTTTTGTTTTATGCTCTTTGTAATTTTTGGAATATTTTATTGGGAGAAGATATGGGTGAGACATGTCACCCTTATCATTTGGGAGGATTATAAATTATTAATTCTTTTTATAATCCCTCATGGAGAGGGATTGGGAATTTTCATTCATTCTTGATTTTGGATTTGGAGATTTGGAGAGAACTTGTGGAGTTGAGAGCTGGGAATGTGTTGGATTTTCCTTGTGTTTGTAATATCTTATTGAGGTAGGCCTTTATGCCTATCATTTTTTATTGGTTAGTATGATGTGTTTTAATAATAAAAATGGTGTCAAATTTCTTGTTGTTTGTATGTTGTTATGGGAGTGTTTCTACGTTTTGAATTCCTTTCATTTTATCAATCTATCATGATTTTCTGATGGATTTTGAAGTTGTTCGAAAAGAGGGAGGAAGACCCTCTACACTACATGGCTTGATGACCAAGCCATGATGCTCTTATTTTTCGTCCTCCACCCATATAATTTGATTTGGAGAAGGATTTTCATATGGTTTGAACTTCCTTCTCCATCCTTAGTAAGGAAATCATGTATGGTTTGAAAATCTGTCTAAGCTGGAGGCTCTTAGGATGGAGATATAAGGAGGGTATTTTAAATGGAGAGATAAGAAAGTTATTTGGTGATTATTAATGTGTTCCTATTGCTGGTTTGCACTTTGGCTTCTTATGGGATCCTTGTCACACTTCCCCTTTGGGTAAAACATGGAGTTTTCCCTTTGTGTTATTGTTTCTTTTGGGATGTTGAATGTGTTAAAAGTTGGGTGTGTGTGTGTGTTATTTAAACCTTTTCTCCCTTCACTTGTATAGTCTTGAGGATTGCTACTCTCTCTATCTCTAAGAGACTTAGAGGGAAGCTAGCATGTCCTCCATTTTTTGAGATGGCATGTGAATATGCCATTTGGTTGGGAAAAAACTGAGCCCATATTCTGTGTATTAAAGACTATATTCGAGAGGAAAATTACACATTTGTCATGGATTTTGGTGAAGAAAATTTATTAAAAATGACATGTTGTTACCCATTTTGGGGAGGATTATCCTCTTGTATTTCATTATGTTCTTGTAATGATGTTGTAACCATTTTTAAGTGTCTCTTATCTTTGGATGAATCGTGTATTTTGCACTTGAAAATTTTGAGTCATGTTATGTTATTTTATGAAGGTATATTGGTCCATTGTAAGCTTGATGTATTCATGTTGTAATGACTCCAATTCTTGCTATTGAGCACGTTTGTGAAATTTGTTGAAAAAAGGTTGTGGGTGTAATTATTTTCATTGAAAAGATCATTGTAAGGATTTTGAGTGGATTGGAAAGGTAGCATTATCATTTGTGTTGGATTAAATATTTGAATAAATGAATGCAAGTATGGTACAGGTAAAGGGTTACATTTGCTTTATTTGTTTTTCCTATTTGATGGAGAGAAAAAAGTTCTTTCTTAGTATTCCATTTTGATTATCATATAATTTTTTTCCTTGCATGAGTTATGGTACTGAAGATGGAAGATTTAAGCTGCATTTCATAGTTTACAATAGTAAGAGAATGATAAGTGTTAGTGTAGTTGAGTATGGATTCAACTCCTTATAGGATCATGTTATTTTCATTCTTTACTATTCACTTGTTCCACTTGGAAATAGAAATATAGTAGGATTCTTTTGCACAATCATAGAAATATCATACTTATTTGTATTGGGATGTATGTTGCGGCCTTATTTTGTATAGAGTAGGAAATGCATGGAAGCATTTAGTGAAGACTATATGAATCAATATTATTTATTATAAAAATAAATATCTTTTGTGTATTAAAAAAAAAGAAGAAAGGAAAGTACTAGTTGTTGTGAGTTCTTAAGATATATTTGAAAATAGAGTTTATTTTATGATTCTTGTTTTTGAATGTAAATGAGAATGTTTCTTTCAATCTATTCTCTTGCTCTTTGAAACATTAGAATACCATGCTCTATTTTTAAGAGTTGTATTTTTAAGGGAAATTTAGAGAAAGGAGACTTAAATAAACTCAGTTTACATAGTGCTCCCCTCTTTATCACCTCTGAATAAACATCCAAACAAAAAAACTAAACACAACTTGTGTATATATATATATATATATATATATATATATATATATATATATATATAGTTCTTTATAGATAATTATAATGAAATAAATCTCATTTTGTATAAACTTTTATTTTTATCACTGTGGGAAAATTTTAAATATCCAAAATCATAGCTACTTTATTTTTACTAGTGATACTTGAATGCATATTAAAATTCTTGTGTGAGTGTGTGTGTGTGTGTGTGTGTGTGTGTGTATTTGCTACAATAGAAAAATATGGAAGCACATCTATTGGGCTCTGTCGTCTTTTCTATCTCCCTATATTGATACATGAAAATTCTATCCTCCATTTCATTGCCATGATTAGTCCCTTTCTTTAGTTAAGGATCACCTTAAATTCCAGATTTTTTTTTTGTTTCTTTGTCCATGCAAAAAGATTTGTAACTTGGGCATAAAATTTGATTTCTTCCCTTCCTTCTGTTTTTCCATAGTCACATTTTGTTTTCCTTGTGAATTTTTTCCCAGTATCTATGGAAACGTGATTAGATGCGGATCAGAGGATCATATTTGGGCCTTATATCATTTCCAAATTCTCTATCTTGAAAGAAAGAATCATTTCTGGGCGCAAATGGTGATTTCCCTGCATTTTACGGTTTGACAGGTGTGTTATCCTTGTCAAATTTATATCTCAAAATCTATGGAAACATGGCTCTTTCTTGTTAGATGCAGCTTGGCGGGGCACTTTGAAAACTCTAAGGCCCACTTCAACTCAAAAAAAACTCTACGTGGAGGGCCGATGCTCATCTAAAAATTCACCTTTTGGTTTGGCCATGGAGTTGCACTAGGGAGACATGTGGACGTTTCTGTTGCCTTGCCCAGACTTAGACATTTTTCTCATATGGCTGGTGCAACTTTGGCAGACCATAGACAAATGGAGGGCCTGTGCTCATTTGAGGATCCTCTTTAGGGTCCCACCTTAACAATTGTGCCAAGGGGACACATGTAGGCTTCCACCGGCTCCGCTCTATACTTAAACTTTTCAAAGTAACTTTCTAAAGGCCTGGGACACATGGAGGTGACTGTGCAGGTTTGGGGACCAGCCCCTAAATTTTATTTTGAAGAAGTTCCAAGAGGAAACTTGGAGGCTTCCGCTCACTCTACTCTTGCTTGAACTTTTCAATGGCCAAGGAAAATTGTCTCGGACCCTAGACACATAGCGCCTTCCATTTATCCTTCAACTTTTTAAAACTCTGCTGGACTGAGACATGTGGTGATACCACACTTATTTGGGGTCTCCGATTTTGAGGACCATACCAAAGGTGTGCCAAGGCAACATGTGGAGGATTCTGCTAGCTCTTTTTTATACTGAGACTTTTCAAAGGCCAAAAGATGATTTTTTTAGGCCCAGGGCATGTGGAAGGCCCGCGCTAGTTTGGAAACTTGTATCTGTACCTTACCTTTTCCGTTGTGAGAAGGAAACATGTGGAAGGATCTAACATAAAGTTTAGAAGTGGAAGAATCAATGGTTGTTGTGCATTGAATCTGTTTTTCTGCCATTTTTGCTCCAAGAATCCTGGAGATGCGAATATGCACTATTTGTCATCATTTTCTGATGAAATTCCTAGTCGTTTTTGTCAGTAAAGTGCCATTGAATGGATTTAGAACTTAATATGTGAGTCTAAGAATTGTTAAGGTTGATATTTTGAAATTGGAATTGCTCAAGCACTTGCAAAACCATGAATTACTAGAGAAGATGGATGTGGGCAAGAGTTGCAAAGGAAAGAGAAGAAAAAGGATGAAATGATGGAGGTTGTAGGCGTAAAGGATGTGTTGGTGCTCAAAATTGTCTCACCCAATTTGTGCCTATAAAAACTTATTGATTTATGGCCTCTGTCATTTTCTCCTTTCTCGTGTTGAGCTTGGTCAGTCTTTGTTGTTCTTTTTAGGCAGGTCCTGGGTCATAAATCACTTAGGGGTCCATGGTTTGATCCCTGTCTCCTTTTTCCTCTGGAAAGGGTATATAATTTGGGTCCCCCATTCCCTGTTCATAAAAAACTCAAATTCCCCCATGTTTTTTGTTCTCCACAGTCAGGATTTGTCTCCCTTATTGTTTCTGCCCTTGATACTTGAAGAAGAATGGATTGATGCATCCCTGAAGAACGTATTTGAGCCATGTAACATTTCTAAACTTTTTTCCCTTGAAGAAAATTTCATTCCTAGGCTGAAAGGGTTGTTTTTCTATATTTTATGGTTTGAAGGGCATTTCTCCCAGTAAAATTTGCATCTTTGTAGCTATAGGGGACATGGAACCTTTTGGTTGGACACGGCTCAGCTGGGAACTTAGAAAAACTTCATGGAAATCCTTAACTCAAACTGTGTCTACATGGAGGCATGATGCTCATTTGAATATCTAATATTTTTTTTGGCCTTGGAGTAGGATCGGGAGGACACATGGAGGGTTCTATTGCTTGGCCTGGACTCAGACAAATTTTTATGTAGTTGGAACAGTTTGGTGGAATAGGACACATGGCGAGCTCACATTCAGTCAAGGTCTCAGCTTTGGGCACCATCTTGAAGTTGCGACATGGAGACATGTGGAGGAACCGCGCATGTTCAGGGAGTGGCCCTTTAGTTTCATTTTAAACAAGTGTCGGGATGACATGTGGAGGCCTCCGCTCACTTTACATTTTACTTAGAATTTTCAACAACCAAAAGGAGATTGCCTCAGATTAGGACATGTGGCGAGCCTGTGCTCATTCAAGGTATCAAATTTTTGGGACCACCTCAAGGTGCACCATGGTGACAAGTGGCATTTTGAAAAGTCAAAAATGCGGGGAGGTGGACCATCTGAGGCAACTTGGAATTTTTTCCTCCTTAAAGATTAAAATTTCAAAATGGCCCACAAGCCTGCTAAGGGAAAAGGTCAATGGTTTACCCTGGTCAATGGCGGAGGTGTGGGCTCTCGGGGAAATTTGGAAAATTTTTGTTTTGAGAAACTAGAGTCAAAAAGTAAAAAAGGAAGTGCGGTCTCACTCCAATCACATTTCGACATATGTTAGGCTCATTTCTTAAGGGCATAGCTATGGGGAAAATTTAGGAAATTTTTTTATTTTTCAAAAAGAGGGTAAAATGGAAAAATTTGGCCGTGGTTCCATTCCAATCACATTTGGACACCTATTGGGCTCGTATCCCGAGGGTGGAAGTGCTGAGAAAAATGGCTTTTTTTTTCCATTTTTCCAAAAAATTATAAAAAGTCAAGAAAATCCCCTGGGTCTTTTCTAAAGTTTGAATCTGCCACATGGATGGCCCAAATTCAAAGTAAAGTTCAACGGATGCTATGAGTCTAAATCTAATTTTCCCCTAATTTCTCTGAAACATATCTAAAAGTGCAAGTCTCCATGATTTCTTGGTATTTTCTACATGCCAAGTAGAGAAGGAAGTTAATGTTGACATCTGAACTTTAGTGGGAAGATCTAGGGGACATCTTTCACCATTAAAATGGTCTGACTTTTGTGCCCGATCTGATTTTCAATTTTTCTTTTCCCGATCACGTAAGGGGCCAGATTTGATAGATTAAGGGTGGAAGTGGTTGGAAAATTGAAGAAAGAGTGATTTACCATAGAAAGGATTTGAATACAAGAGGCATTCGATGAAATCTACCCCCTCGAGCACTGGGATACTTCTTGCAGATCTGATCTTGTGAATCACGAAAAAATCATGGTGAACACTAGTGTATTAAACATTTTTTTCTTTGAGGAAGGGGATCTATTGTAAAGGTTCTAAATGGAAAAAATTTCTTGTGAAAAAGGTTTGGGAGGTTGGAAGTTGGAGGTAAGAGTGCTAGAGCTTGAAGAAAATTCCCAAGAGGAAACTTTGACTAAGCCTATCTTTTGAGAATCCATTTGGGAAGCTAGGTTATATCTTTTTGTATTAAGCTTTATTGTGTCAAGGTGGTTTCAAGTGTATAGCCATTGAAAATCTCTGAGATTTTTCTATGAAAATTTCCCTTGCTAATAGACTTAATCAAATTCGAGTCATTTCCGTGTTTTCTTGAGCAAAATATGTTTGTTTTATTTTTGAATGTCTGTAAGTAGTTTTTTTTTTGTTTCTGTTGCAATCTTGTATTAAAAATCTAATTCAATCACACAGGCCTCAATCCTTGTGATAGTTCAGTGGCATCTGCATTTCCATTTCTCATAAGAGCTTTCATTTTAGATTGGAATAAATGATTTAAAATAAATTTTCTCTCATCTGTTGACAAAGATTGTTTGTAATCCTTTGGGTGTACCTTAGGTGTGATTTGGCTTAGATTTTGATGTTTTATTGGGTTTTCTAACTCGATCCTTTGTTATAGAATCCCAAATATTGTGTGAAAGAGAGATAATCTGGGGCTCCATTGAAGCACATATTCTAGTTGAAGAAACATTATAGCTATTATGTGGTATTTTGTTGGTCTGACTTTCCATTTTGTAAGGTTCCTCAAGGATCTAGTGAATCTAGTGTTACCTTGCCCCACCTCTGACCAAAAATTCATTAAAAAAAAACTAATATTACCCATCCTACCCATGTTTTTCATGTGTGTATGCCAATGCACAATCATCATCTCCTAAACATGCAGAAGTAAACAGGGTCTCCAATTTCTTTAGTAACCTTTTCCTTGTTGTGAAATTATCTCCATGATTTGGAAGTGACAACTCGTGAGAGTTAGATCTAGTGTTTTGATCATATTTTCCCCAAGCTATTTTCTATAAAATCTATGAAAAAGAAAGGTACATGTATCTCCTTTCATATAAAAAAGGTTACAAAATATGTTCACTTACCTTGGCTGAAAGGCACAACCTAAAATAGTTAGGATCAGATCACATCCTTTTTTAATGTGCTACCCACACTTTTCAAAACCTGAGTGATAACAAGTCAGATAGATTAGTTTCCTAGTTACAAAATGACATACATGTTTTTCTATCTACCTCTGAGTTTCCCGTCTAATCCATGATGTTTCCTAGTCTTTGAAGGAGGTTAAATCTGGGTACTAACCTAAATGGTGCCATTTCTAGGGACTTGTTAATCTGGAGTTTCATTAAGAGATTGATTTGTTGATTTACTAACAGTCCATATCTATTTAGCCCGTCAACAACACCAACATAAATTGTGCCATTTCTGGGGATATTATGATTGCAGTTCATTTTCAAGCCCTCATAAAACATTTCTTATATCCTCCAAATGCTATGTGTAGTTACTTCAGTTTTCACATCCTAGTGCACAAGCTTTTATTTAATAAATCTTGGTAAAGAGAGGTCAAAATCTTTCCATTTACAGTTTGTAGCATGGATAGACATTTGAAAAATCATAGTTAGTGCATTTTCACAACTAAGGTGGAAATCCTTAGTGGTGAATCCCTGTTGATATGATCTTTTATTGAGTACCATTGTCTTAAAACTTTGTCAAAGTCAAATTTGTTACTAATATTTCCAAAGTTGGAAGGAAGAATATATTTCTTTGCTAGGGATCCTACTATGACATTGTTTCTAGAGCTAGGAAAACAAAAATCAGAAGGAAAAAAATCCTGGAGAGCTATTGGAGGCCATCAGACAGGAAGACGGATCTCCATTGATGAAAGTGATCGGCCTATCAGCAAAGACTACCATTTAAGTGACTCTGAATCAGGTAGTCTCTTTGTGGAATTGAACTCTCCAGCTGGAGAGGGGCTCTCATTTTATTTTGAAAGGTTTGCTTCACACTCTGCACCTATATTTTTGGAAGTTAATAGGGTCTTCCAAGAGACCAAGCCTTTGGGAGATTTCCATTTTGAAAATTATACTCCTGTGTTCTAAGGACCTTCATCCCCTGATCAAGTTTTCACCCCTTTAGGGTCACCTCCTCAAAGAAACATGGCCCACCCTCCACCCAGACCCCCTTTTTTTGTAAACACCTTTGGACCTATAAATTTTGTGGGAATGGCTGGATATCCAAATGCAGTGCCTCAAGATGTAAGGAATAGAATGCTAAAGTTCTAAGGAAATAATGCTATTACTGGTCATCAGCACGTAAAGATTTTTATCAATATGATGAAATATTTTGCAATTGAACATGAAGATGTATATGTCAAACTATTCATCCATACCTTGGAAGAAAATGCTAGGGACTGGTATAAATTATTGCCAGATAAATCTATTGATTCTTGGACTTAGATGAGCAATGCATTTAGATTGCAGTATTGTGGTAGAACTGATCCTAGGTTTCTTTTGACAGAATTTTAAAACATCAAGAAGAACCCTAATGAGTCATTACATGATTTCAACACAAGGTTTCATAAGACCTTGAGAATATTTCCTGTTAGAATAAGACCTTGTGATGAGTCATGTTTGATCAAATATACTAATGCATTTGATAAAAAGATTGCATATTATTTAAGAGACAAAAACCCCACAAATTTGAGGAAGACCTTCACCATGGTTCTGCAGATAGAGAACAACATCAAGGCAATTAAAAAGCCTCCAAAAAGGGAAGGTGTAAAGTTCGTTAACCTAGAAAAGCCTCAAATAAGCAAGGTTGATGATTTAGAAGAAGTTGTGAAGACTTTGGTAGGGGCTGTTAAAGAAATTTCCAACAAGCTAGCCTGGGCTGAGAAGGGAATTGGGCAGAGCTCACAAGGTCAACACAAACAGCAAGGCCAAAACAAGTTCACAAAACACCAAATATCTAATGATAGAGGCAAAGGACATGTTGGATCAGGAAATATATAGACCCTATCAAGGGATAATAGAATGGTACCTAATCCTTTGGCTACAAGAGTTGTTGTGGTGGAGGAGACAAATGTAATTGATTGGTGTGACAAATTTTTCATACCTCATGCTCCTTGTGAAGAATATCAGAAAGAGGAGGAAGAAGCTGATGATAATGATGATGATGTTTGCATGATGGGTTGTTCCACTAGCTCACAACAAGGGGCAAACTCAAATATGGTGATAAGTGCTAGAACTGCTGCCATTTTTTGTAACTAAATTCATAGGGTACCTATTCTTCCTCTCTCTCATACTTTAGAAGTAGATAATGTACAATATTTTGAATTTCAAAATAATGACTTTGAATATTTAAGGGCTTTAATGATCAAGAAGTATGATGGAGGAATACCATCTTAAGAAGATAGACAGTTGCTGATGAATGATTGTGTGCTCAAGAGAGGGAATATAACACAAGAAGTAAGGTTGTCAGAGGGGTAGGGCCTCAAGCCAAGCCTAAAGCTCCCTTACTTTCAAAAATTCCTAAAGAGGCTCTTAGAAAAGAGGCACCTACCAAAAGCCCTACAATGCCAAAAAAAAAATCATACCCCTCCTCATGCCCAAGTTGTCAACAATCTTGTACCACCTATTGAGTGTGTTGGCTTGCCTTCCAATATTACCTTGCCGAAAAATATCCCATATGATATTGCCCAAGTGTTGATTCAAATCAAAATCTCTATCCCAATTTCTAAGTTGCTTAGGATTCATGAGCACAAAAAGAGAGCATTTGAATACTTGGGGTTGAAAGAAGAGAAGACTGCCCTAGGCAGAAATGTAGATATTGTGAAGACTCCTCTAATCATTGAAGAACTAGAATCACCACCAGCATTCAAGGAGCTAGATGAACCACCTAAGGTCTATTTGGAGACATCCTTAGCAAACTCTCAAATGAATGCGGATCCATTCTTCACCACTTTGATCATAAAGGATAGACTGCTGCACAACTGCATGTTTGACTTAAGGGCACCATGCAATGTCATGCCTTTGGAAGTAATGAATGAGCTAAACGTCAAAGTGACAGCAGCATATTAGAAGTGCACTGCCATGGACTCTAGAGAGGTGCTAGTAGTGGGATGCATGAAGGGTTTAGTGGTACAGATTGCAACTTACCCAGGAAAAAATTTAAAACTTGATGTTTTCATAGTTGATTACCTAGACAAGTGGGGCATGCTTCTGTCAAAAAAATGGGTTGCAAGTGTTGGTGGGAGTGTCAAAATGGATATGTCTTATACTACCATCTCAATTGAGGGCATACTTGTCAGTTGTATGGGGAGAAGAAAATGTTACATCTTATTGAGGATCCCAGCAATGCATTTGATGAGGTATTGTACATGTTGGTGCTCAAAATTGTCTTGCCCCATTTGTGCCTTTGAAAACTTATTGATTTACGGCCTCTGTCATTTTCTCCTTCCCTGTGTTGAGCTTGGTAAGTCTTTGTTGCTATTTTTAGGCAGTTCCCAGGTCGTAAATCACTTAGGGGTCCATGGTTTTATCCCTATCTCCTTTTTCCTACAGAAAGGGTATGTAATTTGGGTTCCCAATTCTCTATTCATCAAAAACTCAGATTCCCCTATGTTTTTTGTTCTCCATAGCTCGGATTTGTCTCCCTTATCGTTTATGCCCTTGATACTTGAATAAGAATGGATTGATGCATCCTTAAAGAATGTATTTGAGACCTGTAACATTTCTATACTTTTTATCCTCGAAGAAAATTTCATTCCCAGGCTCAAAGGGTCATTTTTCTGTATTTTACGATTTGACGTGTGTTCCTTCCAGTTAAATTTACATCCTTATATCTACAGGGGACATGGCATGTTTTGGTTGGATGCGGCTCAACTGGCGACTTAGACAAAATTCATGGAAAGCCTTAACTCATAGTGTGTCCATGTGGAGGCACAACACTAATTTGAAGATCTACTTTTTAGTTTGGCCTTGGAGTAGCCCCGAGAGGACTCGTGGAGACTTCCGCTACTTGGCCTAGACTTAGACAAATTTTTATGTAGTTGGAATAGTTTAACGGAACAAGACACGTGGTGAGCTTGCGCTCATTCAGGGTCTCCACCTTGGTAACCATCTTGAAGTTACACCATGGAGACACGTGGAGGAACCACACATGTTCGGGGACCTACCCTTGAGTTTCATTTTAAACAAGCATCGGGATGACATATGGAGGCCTCCACTCACTTTGTATTTTACTTAGTCTTTTCAACAACCAAAAAGAGACTGCGTCAGAGCAGGACATGTGGCGAACCCATGCTCGTTCAAGGTATCAAATTTTTGGGACCACCTCAAGGTGTACCATGGTGACATGTGGCAGTTTGAAAAGTCAAAAAGGCACGGAGGTGGACCATCAGAGGAAACTTGGACTTTTTTCCGCCTTAAAGATTAAAATTTCAAAATGGCTCACAAGTCTGATGAGGGAAAAGGTCAATGTTTTACCCCGGTCAATGACAGAGGTGTGAGGTCTCGGGGGAAATTCAGAAAATTTTCCTTTTGACAAAATAGAGTCAAAATTCAAAAGGGAAGCATGGCCTCACTCCAATCACATTTGGATACATGTCAAGCTCATTTCCTAAGGGCAGAGCTATGGGGAAAATTTAGAAAACTTTCCCTTCTCCAAAAAGAGAGTTAAATGGCAGAATTTGATCGTGCTTCCGTTCTAATCACGTTTGGACATGTTTTAGGCTCGTATCCTAAGGGTGGAGGTCTAGAGAAAAATGGAATTTTTTTCCATTTTTCCCAAAAAATGTAAAAAGTCAAATAAATCCCCTGGGTCTTTTCTAAAGATTGGATCTGCCACGTGGATGGCCCAAATTCAAAGTAAAGATCAATAGTTGCTGTGAGTCTAGATCTGATTTTCCGCCCATTTCTCTGAAACATGTCTACAAGTGTGAGTCTCCATGATTTCTTCGTATTTTCTACATGACAAGAAGAGAAGGAAGTTAATGTTGATATCTGAAGTTTGGTTGGAAAATAAGGGGGACATCTTTTGCCATTAAAACGGTCTGACTTCCATGTGATATTTGATTTTCTATTTTTCTTTTCCTGAGCACGCAAGGGGAAATATTTGAAAAATTAGGGGTGGAAGTGGTTGGGAAATTGAAGAAAAAGTGATCTATAAGATAAAGGACTTGAATACGGGATGCATTCGATGAAATATACCCCCTCAAGCACCGGGATACTTCTTTAAGATTTGATCTTGTGAATCACAAAAAAATCATGGCGAACACTGGTGCATTAAACATTTTTGTCTTTTGGAAGGAAGGGGCTCTATTTTAACGGTTATAAATGGCACAAATTTATTTTACAAAAGGGTTGGAATGTTGGAAGTTAGAGGTCAGAGTTATAGAGGTCGAAGAAAATTCCCAAGAGGAAAATTTGATTAAGCTTGTATTTTGAGAATCCATTTGAGAAGCTAGGTTATCTCTTTTTGTATTAAGTTTTATTATGTCAAGGTGGTTGCAAGTATACAACCATTGACAACCTCTAATATTGTTCTCTGAAACTTTCCCCTGCTAATAGACTTAATCAAATTTGAGTTCTTTCAATGTTGTCTTGATCAAAATGTGTTTGTTTTATTTCTGAATGTATGCAAGTAGTTTTTCTTGTTTCTGTTACAATCTTGTATTAAAAATATGATTCAATCACACATGCCTCAATCCTTGTGATAGTTTAGCATCATCTACAATTGCATTTCTCAGAAGAACTTTCATTTGGGATTGGAATAAATGGTTTAAAATCAATTTTCTCTCATCTGTTGACAAAGATTGTCTGTAAGCCTTTGGGTGTACCTTAGGGGTGATTTGGCTTATATTTTGATGCTTTGTTGGGTTTTAGAACTCAAGTATTTGTGATATAATCTCAAAGATTGTGTGAAAGAGTGATAATTTGGGCCACCACTGAAGCACATATTCTAGTTGAAGAAACATTTTAGCTATTTTGTGTCATTCTGTTGGTCTGAATTTCCATTTTGTAATGTTCCTCAAGGATCTGGTGAATCTAGTTTCACCCTGCCCCACCTCCCACCAAAAAATTCATTCAAAAAAACTAATCTTACCCATCCTACCCCTATTTTTCATGGGTGTATGCCAATGCACAATCCTCATCCCCTAAACATACAGAAGCAAGCAGGGTCTCCAATGTCTTTAGTAACCTTTGCCTTATTGTGAATATATCTCCATGATCTAGAACAGACAACTCGTGAGAGTCAGATCTGGTGTGTTGATCATATTTTTCCCAATGTCTTTTCTATAAAATCTATGCAAAAGAAAGGTACCTGTATCTCCTTTCATATAAAAAAGGTTACAAAATAGGTTCCCTTACCTTGGTTGAAAGGCACAACCTAAAATAGTTAGGATCAAATCATATCCTTTTTTAATGTGCTAACCACTCTTTTCAAATCTTGACTGATAAAAAGTCAGATAGATTTCTTCCTTGGCTACAAAATGAAATACATAATTGTCTATCTTCCTTTGAGTGTCTTGTCTAATCCATGATGTTGCTTGGTCTTTAAAGGAGGTTTAATTTGGGTACTAACAGGATGAAAAAGGTGTTTTCTCAAGGGTAAAAAGGATTACCTGTCAGATCCAGCTGTACAGAGCCTCTGAAAAATGATTAAAATGGGGATTTATCACATGACAGAATCAAAATGATTAGAAGGATTGCCAAAAAGTTGTGGCATGACATCCTAGTCATTAGTTAAGGGTCTGAGAAATGTGATCAGTTTATAATTGGTCCACCTAGCAGCTTTCGGATGTGAATTTTTTACACATTGCTTTCTGAGGCAAATTGGTAACAAGAAAAGGTCCCTCAAATATTCTTCTTTTTTGGGGGAAAATTTGGGATGAGTGAGAAAGTGAAATGTATAAATGCAATGAGAATACTCTTGCAAAGGGTTAGGGGTTAAATTCATAATAGAAAATTTGAGATATCTCGTCTTCCTGAGAGACCAATCCGAGAAACCTGTTAATTTCCTATCTATTAAATCTCAATCATGTCAAGTTGGTTACGAGTGTACAACCATTGACAAGTTCTAAGACTTTTTCAAGAAACTTTTCCCTAATGATGAATGTAATCAATTTCGAGTTAATTTGTGTCAATCTTAGACCAATTTGTGTCTGCTTTGTTACAAAATGTCTGCAAGTAGTTTTTCTTATTCCTATTACAATCTTGTGTTAAAGTCCCTCCGAATCACACAGGATCTTGTCCCTGTGACAATTTAGTGGCATTTACAATTTCATTTCAAGAATAGCTTTCATCCTATGATGATATTAAAAATTTAAAATCACTTCACTATCATTTGTTGATAAAGATTTTTTGTAAGCCTTCGAGTGTATCTTAGGCATGAGGAACCACAGGTCTTTGATGTTTTATTCAGTATTTATCTCAAGCCTTCATGTTAAATTCTTGGATTATGTGTGAAATTGTGTAAATATGGGCCTCCATTGATGCACACCTTCTGCTTGAAGGAATATTTTAGCTATTCTGAATATTTTTTTCATTTAGCTTTCCAATTGTTGTGAAGTCTCTCAAAGATCTGGTATAATAAACTTTATCCTGCTTAATCTCCCACCAAAATTATTCAAAAACAATCAATCCACCCTTAACTACACATGTTTTTCACTGTATATCCACAAAGGAACAAAATCTATTTACTAAAATATGCAGAACAATCAGGATTCCATAATTTCCTTAGTAACCTTAGCCTTTTTTTGAAAATATAATCCATCTTTTAGAAGTGACAAATCTTGATAGTTAAATTATGGATTATTTATCATACTTTCCCAAGGTTTTCTTCATAATTTTTTTTGTAAAAGAACGATATCTTCATCTCCTTCATCAAACAAAGGTTACACTAAGGGTCTTCTCACCCTGGTTGAAGAGTCACAACTTAAAGTAGTGAGGATACATCAAATCCTCTTGAAGGTGTTATCCATCTCTCCACAATCTGAGTGAAAAAGGCCCAGTTAGATCTCATCCCTGGTTATAAAAAAGACATACATTATGATCTATCTGTCCCTAAAATCCATGTCAAATCTATGATTCTACTCAGGTTGAAAAGGAGAACAAATTTGGATACCAATACTTACAATAAAATGAGAAATATACAAACCCTTGTAAAGAGTAGAGTAGAAAAAGAAAAAGAAAATATTATGTGGTTTAGGGTGTGTATATATCTATCCCCAAGCTTGCAACCTTCTCATCCCTAGATTCCTCCTTTGCCATAATTTTCCTTAACATGCAAAACCAAGAAATAAGAGAAATCATCAAAAGAAAAGAATAAAAGCCTTCCTTAAGTATTTTTAGGGTTGATTTCAAATGCTCTCATCAAATGGTCCATATTGGTTTCAACTAAGGACCAATAGTATCCCCTACCAAAGTTAGTTGGGGTTAGGTGAGGTGATCATTTGATCACATGGGTATCCTTTTTGAATGGGGTCACTAGGGTGTTTTTGAAATTAATTTATGTATTGCCTTTTATCCTTGAATTAAATTAAATAAGCTTTCCCCTTATTAGTTTAGTTTACTTTTACAGTGGAGAATTAAATAATTAGCTTGGTGTAAATGAAAGGGGTTATTTTGACTTGGACTTTAATTACTTATTTTTACATGACCTTAGGAAACCACTGTATTAAATTTATTTAGGATCATTTGAATGAAGTATGTTAAACATATATCATAGATTAAATCAATTATTTTATTTAAATATTATTATCTAATTAATTTTGTGACAGTCGTTTATTAACCCAGGGATTAGCTTAACGTTGCATTCAACCTTTTAAAAAAAATAATTAGTCCATAATTTTTCTAGTATAATCTATGTTTGGTTTTGGGTTTCATGTACGAAATGTTTAGGGCATTACAAATGAACAAAGCAAAGAGGAGATATTTCAGATTACAAGCTATTACATATGTGCTTCTCGATGGTATCTTTTTCAAGAAGGATATCAAAGGAGTTCTATTAATATGCATTGGAATAGGTCAAATTGAGAAGGTTTTGCAGGATTTTCACAATGGAGAGATCAGACGTCATTTTTCTCCACAGGTAAAAAATATCAAGATAATGAGGGTGGGTTGTTATTGGCCCACGGTGTTCAGTGACTGCTATTATTCGATAAAAAAAGTGCAAAATGTGTGTGTTTCTTCATAGGCAAAGAAAGATTAGTAGCACTTCCATTTCACCCAGTTTTAGTTAACCAACCCTTCATGTAGTGGGGATTGGACTGTAATGGGATCACCAATCCAAACTCGAGCAAAGGACACAATTGGATTCTCATGGAAACAAACTATTTCACCAAGTTGACCGAGGCAGTAATACTGAAAGAAGCAAATGAGTCTAGCATACTAGACTTTTATGAAGGAATAGTGACCAGATTCAATGTACCATCCACTATCATAAAACACAATGCATTGGTGTTCCTAGGTTACAGGATCATAGAATGGGATGTTAAGAATAGGATCTACACGATCACCTCTTCAAAATACTACCCATAAGGTAATTGATAGGAAGAGTCGACAAATAAGAACCAATTGAGAATCATCAGAAGGACTCTATATAAAAACCAAAGGACATGGCATACAAATACAAAATCAGCATTATGGGTTGACAAGATCACACAAAATAGGTCAATAGGTAATTCCCCTTATAATTTAGTCTATTGGAAATATGAAGTGTTTCCTGTAAAATACCCACATTAGATCTCATGAAGAAGTTGGAGTGGTTTGAGTTTGAACCAATGAATGCTAGGTATGCAGAGTTGCATGGAATTGGAGGAAATCAGAGAATGTGAAGTTCAAATGATATAGAAAAATCAAGCCTTAGTAAAAATATGGTTTCCTAAGAAAGAAAGAACAAAATTCTTCTTAGGAAGGGGACTTGGTTCTATAGTGGGATGCAGATCAAGAGAAACTAGGAAGGCATTTCAAGTTTGATGCCATTTGGAGTGGCCCCTACATGGTTACGAGATGTAAACATAGAAATGCCTTCCAATTTTCTACATTGGGCAGAGAGGAGATTCTGATTCTAGTTAATGGAATTTATCTCAAAAATTTCTATTGAAAAGGAAAGTTTCACCCTTTGTAAATATTAGCCTAAGATTTTAATTCCTCTAAGTGTGTATTAACAAAAACCTTTTAGGAAAGGGACTTGGTTCTAAAGTGGGATGCATATCAAGAAAAACTAGGAAGGCATTCCAAGTTTGATGCCATTTTTAGTGGCCCCTACATGGTCACAAGATGTAAAAGTAGAAATGCCTTCCAATTTTCTACATTGGATGGAGAGGAGATTCCGATTCTAGTTAACAGAATTTATCTTTAAAATTTATATTGAAAAGGAAAGTTTCGCCCTTGTAAATATTAGCCTAGGATTTTAATTCCTCTAAGTGCATATGCATTTTGTCTTGTTGTAGTGTAGGTTTCACTTTCTCTAAGTGTGTTAGCACAAGTTTTGTTGCTCCTAGATTGTATCATTTTATATTTCAGTGTGACTCTGAAGCTGAATGTTGTAATAGTCCCATTCAAAAAATAGGTGAAAATTCTAGATCAAGACAATTTTCTACTCTCACAAATCTCATCTTCAAGATTTCCTTATGAAAATTGAGAGTGCAAGCAGCCAGGATCAAATCTCAAGATTCAAGATTAGTATCAGGGTATCATTCATGACTCTGTGCCCAATGGATACTTCAAGGCAACTGATCTTTCCACCTAACATGTAGGGTAACCCCACAAGTCACCATATTGTTAAACAATTTTTACCCCTTACAAAAAATTAAACAAACATGAATTTTCACAATGTGAAAATGGGTATGATTCAGTTAAGAGATATTGTATTTCAAGAGAACTGAACACATTGCAGAGAAGCTCGAGAGCTTGAGCTATTTCAGAGAATCAAGAAGTTCCAAAAGTCCAAAAATATATATCTTTGGAGGTGAAGATTTTGGGTGTAGGCTAAAGGTAGATTTTAGGCCTAAAATGGAAAAAGTTCTGAAAGTCCAAAAGTCTGATATTTTAGAATTTCAAATTTTGGGATTTCAGAGATCTCAACAACTGTGGAGGTAAAAGTTTTCTGAAACCAATAAAGTTTCAAAATTTTGAAAGTCTAAAATTTTGGACTTTTGGGTTTCAGAGTTATGGAGATGCGGAATTCGGTGTTTCGGAGTCTTGAGTGACAAAACATGAAAAATGACCAAAAATGTTTCAAATTCCAAAATTCTGAATCCTGAAAGGGTTCAGATTTTTGAAGTCAAACTTGGTTTCAAAGTCAACACGATGGTATTTTTGGAGTTTCGAGTTTTAGATTTTCAGAACTCTCAAGTGCTCAAAGTGATGAAAAGTAACAAAAACTCCAAACCGGAAAGTGCAAAAATTCTGAAATTCTGAAATTTCAAACTTTTAGGTTTCACAGTTTCAAAGTTTTCATACACCCAAGAAGATGAAAAGCAAAATGACTTCCAAAACCAAAATGTCTGAAAGTCCAAATTTTGGGATTTCAAAGGTTGCAAGCATTTCAGACTCTGAAAAAGGAAGATCAAGAACTCACCATTTTTTTTGTAGAATGAAACTTGAACCTTCAGATGGCCATAAAATTTTACTAGGATCTCATATTTTTACAAGAAAGGTGTTTTGGAAATCTTATAGTCTCCTCTATGCAACTACGACTGATTATCTTAATTTAAGTGAGACTAAGTTATCAGAAATGAAGAAATACAGTCTACCATTTTTTAGGGTGCTAAACTTCTCACCTATCAAAATAATGAAGTACGAGCTTCCTTTCCTTCCGAACAAGGCATAGTACATGGAGGCATAGGTTTTATAGTAGAACCCATCATTGTTGTAGGTGAATTCAATGAATTTTAGGGTGGTTGGAGCAATAATTTGAAATCTTATCTCCCCATTTCTCTCATTCTTATGAATATATATTATAAGGAGGGGCATTTTTCTAGCCTTGGATAATTTTGCTTTGTACCCTCCCTTCTTCTTTGATCTGTAAGTGAATTTGTAGAGTTTAAACCTCCCATCTAAACTGTAAATGCAATCTCTCCTCTTGGCCATTATAATACACTGTATTAAATCTTTGATGCAATAATAAAAGTATGTAGATGATTTTCAACCCTTTCTTATGTTCATTGCAATCTTGGATATCTGTGCATGGTGGTTATACTACATTTTACTCATTTGTGTTTAGTGGAAAAACAGGTGTTCAACATTCCTTTTTGTGTATCACCTCTATTAGTTTAGGTTTATTTTCTTGCATCTTCTTAACCATGTCTCCTTGGCAAGTTAGAGTAGGTTTTAGAGCATATCCTCTACAATTTTAATGTGTGCATCAGAACGGAGGAATAGGAACCGAGCTTCATCCAAAGGGATTTCCCTATTGGAAAGTCCCACACTTTGGGAAAATCTCCATGTTATGCTATCAAACTGATAGCTCCAACCCATCGAGTGTCATACATTCAAGTGTTTTGTGACTATAATTTAATTTGAACCAAGTTATATTTGGTGAGGCTTTTTTGTTGAGACTCTATATATATATATATATATATATATAGACCTTAATGTTAGACAATGACTTATGTGTGACCATGTAGTGATTTTAGAAAATGATATTAATAACAATTTCCTTGGAAGCTACAAGCTCTTAAATAAAATTACTCTAGATGAGGAAGACACTTAGTCCAAGACCAAGTTTGAATTGTTCGGACATGATTATTACAACTAACAAACATATGATACGACACAATACCGCATGAGATACTATCCCTATCTCCTACAATGACTTCAAACGGAAATTCTAATCTTAGGAGAGGGGGATGTAGTGCCTACCCCTATCTTACATTGTTACATTTACTGACTCATTACATTTACTAGGTTGTTGATATTGATTTAGTGTTGGTTAGACATTATGTGGTCGCTTTATGGATTACTGACATTGATATAATAATATTAAACCATTAGAGGTTTTTTGTTGTAAATTGCCCTTGTGACATAGGTGGTGCTTGAGGTAATTTGTGCCAATAAACTGTTGTGATACATAGTACTAGTTTCTTGTACCCACACTATTAAGTATACTAATAGGATGCAACTTAGATAGATTTTACTAGATATATGATGAATGAATGACGAATCCATTTATTATTGCGACAATTAATTATGATGATTCTAATTTGGATTTATCATGGAATAATTTGGATGAATTCTATGTTTTTGAGCTACTATAGAAACATATGTAACATTTTGGGATGGTTATCTTGTTTGGATGTTAGTTCCTTTCTCGCTTTGGATTGTCAATCATAAGTGAAATAATTATCTTGTATGGTATAGATAGAGTGATTTATCCATGATTGTATTATTTTTATTATTTAATTAACATATTTTATCGAATAAGTATGTTTAATGTTTGAATTGAGTATGCAAATTATATGGCAAAAAGAAAAACATGGGTTTCGGAGCTTCTCTTCAAGTTAAACAAACAACCCAATGGGTTCAGTCCTAGCCATGCATGATAGTGTATATCCTTGTATGTTTGTGCAATATTCATTTTTGGCACATCGTGGGCGATTCCTTATTATAATTATGTTAATTATAAATTGGTTTAATCTTATGTTGACGTAGTTTAGGGACCTATTTATCCGTACACGTGTTACTTGTGTTTTAAGTTAATTATTTATGTTATTTTTGCTTTGGTACCACATAGTTATCATTTGGTTGGGCCCCACCACGTCAAACCTTGTGTCATTTAGCCCAATCTTGTATATGGGCTAAATGTGGCAATTTTAGGGACCTCTTTACACTTTAAGTGTTCCCCTTTCATGGAAATGATCCCCTTGGACCCTACCTATGGATAAGGGGGTCTCTTTTCAAGTAAAAATCCTATTTTCCCTCCCATTTCACCCCTCATACATCACCATCTTGTAAGGATGGTTGGTATATGTGTCTCTTAAAAGTTATAGGGTCTTGGATTTATTTGTATTTTTGGGAATTTGGGAGATTACATCCAAAATATGTTTAGTTTTATGATCTTTGTAATTTTTGGAATCTTTTATTGGGTGAAGATATGGGTGGCACATGTCACCTTATCATTTGGGAGGATTATAAATTATTAATTCTTTTTATAATCCCTCATGGAGAGGGATTGGGAATTTTTGTTCATTCTCTATTTTGGATTGGGAGATTTGGAGAGAACTTGTGGAGTTTAGAGCTTGGAGTGTGTTGGATTGCCTTCTGTTTGTAATCGATTATTTAGGTAGGACTTCATGCCTATCATTTTTCATTGGTTAGTATGATGTGTTTTAAAACTAAAAATGGTGTCAACTGTCTTCTTGTTTGTATGTTGTTATGGGAGTGTTTATAAGTTTGGAATTCCTTTCATTTTAGCAATCCATCATGCTTTTGTGATGGATTTTGGAGTTCTTAGAGAAGTGGGAGGAAGACCCTCTACACTGCATGGCTTGATGACAAAGCCATGATGCTCTTATTTTTATTCCTCCCCTCATATAATTTGATTTGTAGAAGGATTTTCATATGGTTTGAACTTCCTTCTCCATCCTTGGTAGGGAAATCATATATGGTTTGAAAAGCCTTCTAAGGAGGAGGTTTGGTTCTTGGAATGGAGATATAAGGAGGGTATTTTGGATGTAGACATAAGAAAGGTATTTGCTGATTATTAATGTGTTCCTATTGTTGGTTTGCACTTTGGCTTCTTATGGAATCCTTGTCACGCTTCCCCTTTGGGTAAAACATGGAGTTTTCCCTTTGTGTTATTGTTGCTTTTGGGATGTTGAATGTGTTAAAAGTTGTGTGTGTGTGTGTTATTATAACCCTTGTTCCCTTCACTTGCACAGTCTTGAGGATTGCTACTCTCTCTCTCTCTCTCTCCTCTCTCTCTCTCTCTAAGGGACTTAAAAGGAAGCTAGCATGTCCTCCATTTTTTGGAGATGGCATGTGAATATGCCATTTGGTTGGGAAAAAACCGAGCCCATATTCTGTGTATTAAAGAATATATTTGAGAGGAAAATTACATATTTGTCATGTATTTTGGTGAAGAAAATTTATAAAAATTGACATGTTGTTAGCCATTTTGGGGAGGATTATCTTCTTGTATTTCATTATGTTCTTGTAATGATGTTGTAACCATTTTTAAGTGTCTCTTATCTTGGGATGAATCTTATATTTTGCACTTGAAAATGTTGAGTCATGTTATCCTCTTTTATGAATCTATATTGGTCCATTGTAAGCTTGATGTATTCATGTTGTAATGACTCATGTTCTTTCTATTGAGCATGTTTATGAACTTTGTTTAAAAAATCTTGTGGGTGTGATTATGTTCATTAAAAAGATCATTGTAAGGATTTTGACTGGATTGGAAAGGTAGCATTATCATTTGTGTTGGATTAAATATTTGAATAAATGAATGCAAGTATGGTATAGGTAAATGGTTACATTTGCTCTATTTATTTTTCCTATTTGATGGAGAGAAAATAGTTATTTCTTAGTATTCCATTTTGATTATCATATAATTTTTTTCCTTGCATGAGTTATGGTACTGAAGATGGCAGATTTAAGTTACATTTCATAGTATATGATAGTAAGAGAATGATAAGTGTTAGTGCAGTTGAGTATGGATTCAACTCCTTGTAGGATCATGTTAATTTCATTCTTTACTATTTAGTTGTTCCACTTGGAAATAGAAATATAATAGGATTATTTTGCCCAATCATAGAAATATCATACTTCTTTGTATTGGGATGTATGTTGCAACCTTATTTTGTATAGAGTAGGAAATGCATGGAAATTTTTAGTGAAGACTATATGAATCAATATTATTTATTATAAAAATAAATTTCTTTTGTGTATTTAAATAATAAAAGAAAGGAAAGAACTAGTTGTTGTGAGTTTTTAAGATATATTTGAAAATAGAGTTTATTTTATGATTATTGTTTTCAAATGTAAATGAGAATGTTTCTTTCAATCTATTCTCTTGCTCTTGGAAAGATTAGAATACCATGCTCTATTTTTAAGACTTGTATTCTTAAGGGAAATTTAGAGAAAGGAGACTTAAATAAACTCATTTTACATAGCGCTCCCCTCTTTATCACATCTGAATAAACATCAAAACAAGAACACTAAAGACAACCTTTATATTTAAATACTTTTATATATATAGTTCTATATAAATAATTATGATGAAATAAACCTCATTTTGTATAAACTAGTATTTTTATCGCTATGGGAAAATTTTCAAAATCGAAAATCATAGCTACTATTTTTTTTACTAGTGATACTTGAATGCATATTAAAATTCTTATATATATATATATATGTCTATGTATGTATGTATATCTATGTGTTACAATAAAAAAAGATGGAAGGACATCTATCTGGTTTTTGTTTAAACTGTATTACTCAAAAAAACATATTGAGAAAGTTTGGAACAGACCGCTGCAGGGCTGCAACTTGTCCCAAAACCCCTCCCCTTTTTATTAAGCCAGTGGGATGGCGTATATGCCCCACCAAAAAACCTCGTGTGGCCACCTATCAACCACACTGCAACTATATAGCCGGTCCACTCAACCAACCCTTCTGTGACCCTTGCAACATTAAAACAATGATCATGGAGGTTGCGACCTTTAAAACCTTTGTGGTTTTTTAAACCATATTTAGATGTGGGTGGGTTGGTGTGTGTGTGTGTGTGTGTGTGTGTGTGTGTGTGTGTGTGTGTGTGTGTGTGTGTGTGTGTGTGTGTGTGTGTGTGTGTGTGTGTGTGTGTGTGTGTTTGTGTGTGTGTGAGAGAGAAAGAATATATATCACATACATTTAGAACTATGAAATGGGGTGCATACCCAAGAAACCTTGTATAAGTTGGAAAAAAAACTAAAGAAGGATTTTTCGAAGACTTATAAAAAAATATATATGTATTTAAACCCGAAATATATGTAAGGGGAAATATCCCCTTTAAGCATTAAAATCTGATTGCATACAGAATGGAGCTTCCATTTTCCTTTATGAGCTCAATTTTCCTTCTTCCTCCTTCATCCTCATTCATGGAATAAACTTGTGCACATGACAGAGGGAAAAGAAAAAAGAAAAAAATTAAACCAACACAAAAAAGTAAATGAAAAGATAAGGAAACAAAATAAGAGTTTGGGTTTTCTAAAAATCCCTAAGATCTAGGGATTAGAATCAAAGAATCCTAGGGCCCAAAATAAACCCTACAACTTAACATGGGTCGGGTAGATATTTTAAAATGGGATTTGGGTGAATTTAATTAAATGGGGTATGTAGGGAATTAATCTAGGGTCATGGTGGGAATTGAATTTAAAATAACATGGCTTTTATGATATGGTTGATTAAACTAAGGAAATGTGACCTTTTGATTATTGATCAAATAAATAAATGTTTTAGCATGGGTGAAATGTATTAAACACTTGGGAAATTAAATATTAAATTAGCAATTTTATTTTAAAAATTAAACGTTGATTAAAGGTGTGTTTTAATCTGGCAACACTTGGAGAAAATAAAAAAACATGTTTAAAAGACAAATTATCAATTTTTTTGGGTGTATAGGTTTTGTTTTCGACGTGCCAATTATGAGGCACTACATAGATGGTTAGAGATGAACAACCACCCAACAATAATGCATATGAGAATACAATAAAACAATATTAAGCTTATAACCATATAACAACCAAATAACAAATAACCACATAGTAACAAACTAATCACCTAATTACTATTGTAAAAAATAATTCTACCTATGGTAAAGTAAATAGTATCTATAATGTAAAATTACCTATATATTATAAGTTTTACCTAATAGTGATATCCATTATGTTTATGTAAATCTTAGATGTGTATTTGAATTGAGTTTGTTCAAACATATGTTAGAACTATCATAAACAACATAGAATAAAAATATGCCTAAATTAATTAAAGGACACACTTAAAAAATTGAAATCCTAGGTAACTGATGGTTTGGAAAAAAATAATAATAAAAAAGAGGGTTCACCAAACCCTGGAGGAAAGGTTTCATTGAATGAAAGGTGATGTTTTAGGTGTTAAAATTACAATACACAATTATTAAAATTATGTATTAGATTCATTTGTGAAAATAGACCTTACTTCACCTCTATACATATCCAACCAATCTAAAGTTTCATAGACTTATGCTTCTCATTCAAATGGATATGTGAGTGCATAACCATTTGTGACTATTGAATGTATTACTCTTTATGTGATATGGGATCTAGAAAATTTGTGAAGTTCCATAAACTAGTCTTCTTAAAACATAACTTCCTTAAACCCCAAAGCCTAACTTATGTGAAACCCTTTTATTAATGTAATTTTCATTATTGTTTTCAAAGAGTTTGGTGAACGTATTTATACAATGGACCATGGACCGTAGTTGTAAAGATAAGTGTTGATAGCCAACCTTTGTTGTCTGCTAGGTTTTACATACGAACAAGTTGGTCCCGCCACATCTCATAAAGAGGATCAAATGAGATATGTCATACAATAATTGAACATTGTTATTTTCCCTTGAAACATAATTACCCTTCATGAGAATGTCGGGTCTGAAATTATTGCTATTTGCTTATCAATCGCTAACCGTGTTGTACTAACTAGTTTCTACTACCTTTAGAGCTTTCTAACAGCGTAGCAGTAGCACTATCATGTCTGTCAGCTGAAGGGTAGTGTAACTTGTAACAATTCATGGCGGAAGCTACTCTCTAGATCGAATGTACCGTTTAAGGGGTATGTCCATAAAAACATGTAAGACCATACATGTGTGCACCCTGTTGAATCTATCAAATTATTTCCTCTTGTTTTTAAATATATCTGTTTGGAATGATTTAGTTGTATGTCCAAAACAATACCTGAATTAATAAACATACCTATTGTTTGATGACAAGTCTTAAGTACACATGGCGTAAAAGGATAGGGGCATCTATGCCCATAAGTGCATTTTATGGGAAGAATAACCTGCGCGCAGTCCACCACTGTCACAATCTAACTTATAACTTTATGATTATGATTTAATTATGCCCCAAAAACGGGGCTAACCAAGACACCACTGCAAGACATCACATTGGACATACCGGAATTTTACAGACCATTAAATTACTTCCACTAATTTCACAATTGACCAAAAAATAAAATAAAATTGTCTTTCGTTTATCGCCTTTAATGTTTTGTCCTTAGCGATTTCTCAAACCTCAACAAGGAAATTTATGTATATATTTTTTGGTGATGTGTTTGGAGAACATAGAAAAAAGTGTTAAACGTTGAGCTCGTGGGAGATTCTGTGATCACAAATTTGGCACAAGAATTGTTTAAGATGTAGTCTGTTTTCTCTACAGCAATATTAGTGAATGTCGCACTCTAGTTACTTCCGATGTAGAAGTAAGGTGAAAAGCTATTTCAATTGACACGCACAGCTTATAAATACACACTAATAATTAACAGATCTATTAACTTTTGCTCTCAAAAATTTAAATCATCTGATCAAAATGGGCAGGTCTCCTTGCTGCGCAAGAGATTCAGGCCTCAACCGCGGAGCTTGGACTGCACAGGAAGATTTGATTTTGGGCAAATATATCTCAATTCATGGCGAGGGCCGGTGGACAGATGTTCCCAAAAACGCAGGTAAATCAATGCATTAACGTTCACCTTTTAACTATGTAATGCTATTTTTTCACACATAACCTTAACTGCCAAGCATTGGCTTGGGCTGGCTTAGCTTTTTATGAAAGGTGTTTTTAAGTTGTAGAGCTCGTGTCCCCGGTGGGTATGCAATTTCAGATGAGAATGCGCAGATGTGTTAATCACTCACACTGTGGATAATGTGGTGTTATTCAGGGCTGAAGCGGTGTAGGAAGAGTTGTAGATTTCGTTGGTTAGAGGGGAAACATTTCTCCTGATGAAGAGGAGCACATTATTAGAATGCATAAACTCCTTGGCAATAGGTACCCATTGGAACAAATATAATTGTTATAATGGTGTTATTAATTGTTATATGCAGATGGTCTCTTATTGCAGGAAGACTAACTGGGCGAACAGACAATGAAATCAAGAATTACTGGAACACTCATCTCAGCAAAAAGAAAGTGGAAGAGAAGGAAATTCTTTCCCAACCGCAAACTCCACATACAAAATCGAATCGTGGTGCATTACTCAAGTCGAGTTCTGTAGCGGTGAGAATACCAAATAGGTGCAGAATATATGAAGACGGTGGTGATTCAGATCAAGATCATCAAGAGTTCAGGTCGACTGATGCTCCAGAAACAGTGAAGGCTTCGAAATCTTAGTGCGAAATCGTAGATCCAGCGATAACCGAGAACATGTCTGACTCCATGGAAAATATTGATGAGCTATATTTAGACGATGGCCCATTCCGAAATTCACAGCATTCTTCGAGGAAGGAAATAGGGACGTCCCACGTGCTGAAAAAGGATCTGTCTTGTTGGGAGTATTATACGCCCTTGTCTACAAGCTATGATTTCAGCTTCAAAGAATTTGTGGCAAGGCCGAGCGATCAGCTTATGGAACAAATTTGCCATTCAGAGATAACGGCCGATGTTGATTGAGGAGTGGCAGAAATCTACACTGACACGCACCAACAAGTTGATTGGGTAAACGATCTAGAGTGTTTGCGGAATTCGGACATGCAGTCCATAACTATGCTACAGTTGGAATCCGAGGAAGACTAGGAGGAAAGAATTAGCAAACCGTCTTCACAAATTTTTTCCATCTTCTCATAAATTAGCTTGAAAGCATATTTGTGTAGATTCGTCCGGTTTTTAAATTTTAAATCTGAAGGAATTCAACCGCTCCATTGCATAGGTCTTGGTTTGTGATAATAATTCCTTGAGTCCACACCTACTTTGAGACGTGTTTACAGCAGCACTAAGGATGGTGGACCTTATTGCTGAGACTGTCTTGTGGGTGATTTTTTTCAAGATATCTTCTCATATAATTTTTTTGTCTTTATTCTTTCTGTCACATGGCTAGCTACGCAGCAAATTTCACTAGCCAACGTGCAGGCACTGAGACACTATTATTTTCGCTCGCCTTAGAGGAACAAGCTACTCCAGCAGTCCCAGACTATGCCTTCATCCACCTTCATCCACCACCCATTCCCCACGCATCTCCAACTTATGCACAAGTGAACCCTTCCAACACCTTTCACAGCTGCCCATACAACTGCTCCAGAAGACCACTCACCGAATACAAGGGCTGCCCATACAACCGTTGGGAGCTCTTAATATGCCTTCTTCGTTCACCTGAGGGAATGCACAACTCATGCCTCCTCGACTCATCACAGAACTAGCTCTCTGACACCGCTGGCCGGCTCACTGTCAAACATCCAACTGTTCTGGCACAATGCCACTAACGAACATCGGATGCACCTTTATGTCATCCATCCATGAGTTTGCCTGAGTTGCCGCGCCGGTCACCTATGTGTGCACTAGCGGGGGGAAGTCCTCCTCACGAGTCCTTCCTAGGTGTGAGCCTCTTTTCACCTCGACCTGCTGATTGTTTTGTCACCCAAGTCCAACACCACCAAAGATCCCTGCGTGGACCAATGCAAGCTCGCCAT
The DNA here is from genome assembly GCA_019776745.2 of Taxus chinensis. NCBI lineage: Eukaryota > Viridiplantae > Streptophyta > Pinopsida > Cupressales > Taxaceae > Taxus > Taxus chinensis. The sequence goes on along the minus strand of CM034154.1, from coordinate 633,469,525 downwards.
CTTTTGTACACAACATCACATGCGGGTGAGGTACTCTTCTTCCCTCTGCTCGATCCAACCTCTGATCTCACCCTGATGCCATGGCCATTGACATCGCTATGCCTACTCTTTGAGACACCTGTCTACGTCTAGACCGCATTGAATCCTACTTGAGTCTTCTGCATTAGTTGCCAGCTCACAACACTACAACCGTAACCATGATGTCCTTGACTCAGCCCACCATGTCACACATCACCATGTGAACCAACCTCTTTCCACTTCAATGAGGCTCAGCCACTGCTTCTGCACCCACTCCGCATCCACGCTTCCGTTGCGCCTCCGATACATCTATGTGAGCACTCAACTCATCTGTGTTGTTTAACCTTTTGCAAGGTTGAGGAGCTTGCCACACTTGGCTCGCTCGCATCCGAGTTACTTCTCCTCTGTTTCGACCACCGGATCCTAGTCTCACTCCATCATGCCTCTTGGCTATTTCCCACATGAACTCTGCTTCTAAGGATGTTGCCACCTCAAAGGTCTCCCCAAGTCCACTGTCACATAACTCTAGAGTCCCACTGCTGAGCCATGATGCACATCTCTATATGGACATACTCCACAAGGGGTAGAGTATATCTCTAAGGTCTCCTGAACACCCCATCCTCTGAATGTCCAAGTGCACCAAGAGTTCCACGCTCCACTTGGTGTGGGTGTGAGTTCACCACGTTGGTCTTAATGTCTGTCATGCTCATCTGGATCATTAGGCTTGTGTTGCACTCTCAATGCAAGGCCTTTATCGTGCAAGGTCTTCATGATCAAACCAACTCACTTTGCCACTACTTTGCTCTCATGAGTTTCCTAACTCGCTCCTCGTACATTGGGTAAGTTCTTCGCTCCAAGACACCCTCCACTGGTTCCTAAGTGCAACCAACATTACTCACCAACCCACCTTAGCGAACCTTGATTTTGAGACATCCTCGGGCTCACAGCATGGTCCTTTCAATCCCCCATGCACAACTCTTTCTCACTAGCCAGCCCTCAGAGGGGGGTTACATTGGTGCGCCACCAGGAACTTCCCTGGAGGTCACCCATTTAATGCCTACGTGCTTAACTCACCCAACTTGGCTAGATCTTCTATAGGCCAACGCATGTGAGGTTGTCAACTCCAACGCATGCGAGGGCCAACCATTTGCCTCGGCCAGGAATATCTCTGGCTCCCTAGATAGTGCCTCGTGCACTACCCTGCTCGGATGGGGTCTGCCCATCCAGGGGGATGCGGTCGCTCTATGAGTATGGAGACGTGCCCCCCCTTATATTCTCCCCCACTCAAAGTGGTGACACCCATGACACCATTGATAGACTTCATAAGCCTACACAAAGGATACCAGTGTTCGCAACACTTGGACAAAATGTAAATGCACTACTCACATGCAAATACACAAGGAACCCATCAGTCACTACTTACATAACACAACTTAGTCTCTTCAACATCTCACTGTTGCTCAACTCCTTGTGCTTGGGACAAAAAGTGTCAAATCACTCAACACTTCTATCGCTCTAGTTCCCTTCCGCTGAACTACACTTCACCAAACATCCAACATAATGTCTGATGGGATACCCCTTCTGAAATTCCTACCAACTCTTAGGAATTTTGCATGATGTACAAGTTGTCCTGCTAAGCTCTGAGCCCTTCTTGCACAACGAATCACTGCATAACTGAAGAACTGCAAACAACCTCCACATTGATTGATGAACCACTGCAAGGTTTCACTGTCACTGGAGCTGGTCACACCACGTTCCCACCGCAACATGAAATTCTCCACCTGATCTGGGGGCCTACTTCACCACAACTTCACCACAATGCTGCCCTTGTTTAGCACTTCTACCAACACCATACCACCACTGTGCCTCTGATGCTGATCTTCCGGAAAACTCTTCACCAGGAATACCTCAATTCAATGTAACCTGACTGATCTACTCACCATTATTTTCAACCAACCAGCACTTCCTAAAATGCAACACTTGCTTCACTCTGGAAACATAGCCACTACCACTATTGCCAACCTGAAATTCCGAGGTTTTGCAAAATCACCACACTGATTCTGCCAAGAGAGAGCCACTTTTTCCACTTCATGGCTCGAGTATCAACATGATATCACATCACAGACACTGCAATTCAGCCATTCTCAATGCACAATCTCTATTACAACTTCTAGGGAGTCGTTGCGCTACTCAGTGCTTGTGCACCTACCAATTTGTTGAGTTACTCTATCTCTGCACCTAAAATCTACCAAGTGTTATCCCTTCACATGAACTATCCACCTCAGTGACGTTACCCAACCCACACTGTATGCATCCCTTCCGCCTCCTCCACATCTAAGTTCTGATAAATAGTGGCCTTCTTCTCCCACAAATTCTCTAGCAATCTGCACTAGCTTACTTGCATTGCATAAGAGCCAACTCTTGACAGCTGCATGGGTCTACAATACCCTTATCACCGAATGCCATGCCGACCATGTCGCAACTACATGACTCCTTCCTCATCAACCCACTGGTCTACCTCTAAGAAAGTTCACAGGCTTCATTCATTCCACTGTGACAACAATAAGGCTCAACTTAGCCATGATACTCCACTGGATCACTCTGATCTGACACTTCCCTCTGGCCTGCACCAATCTGCTTCTTACATGGAACATCACTACTCCTCCTGATCTAGTTGTGTTGGTGTCCCACCTTCCGATCACCAACACCGCTGATTGATAATCTTCACAAGACTCAACTCCTGCAAACATGCATGACTCTACTCAGCCATACATTACGTTGGGCTCTTCAATCTGACGCTGCTTCACAAGCACACACTAGTCTACTTCTACTCAGCCCAACCGCGTTGGTGTCCCACCCATTTGATCACCAATGATGTTGATTGCATTGGCTCCCTAGTCTGCCAACTCGTTCTTCAATCAACATCCCACACGCCTGAATTTGACAGCTTTTTCACCAGCTACTCACGTTGGTTTACACTTTGTTCCCAACTCCAGCTCCGATGCTCGTAGACACTCTACATACCAGAGATAACATCACCTCAAATACACTGATATCAGCTATCACGCTGCATATCAGGCATAACATTAACTCACCATCTGTGATACCAGCTGTCACGGGGCTAGCTACGCAGCAGATTTCACTAGCCAACGTGCGGCACTAAGAAACTACTTCTTTCACTCACCTTAGAGGAACAAGCTACTCCAGCAATCCCAAGCTACGGCTTCATCCACCTTCATCCACCACCCATTCCCCATGCATCTCCAACTTATGCACAAGTGAACCCTTCAACACCTTTCACATCTGCCCATACAACTACTTCAGAAGACCACTTGCCGAATACCATGGCTGCCCATACAACCATCAGGAGTTCCTAATATGCCTTCTTAGTTCATCTGAAGGAATGCACACCTCATGCCTCCATGACTCATCACTGAACCAGCTCTCTAACACCGCTAGCTGGCTCACTATCGAACATCCAATTGTTCTACACAACGCCACTAAGGAACATCGCACATGCACCTTTCTGTCATCCATCCATGAGTCTACCTAAGTTGCCATGCTAGTCACCTACGCGTGCACAAGTGGGGGAATTCGTCCTCGTGAGTCCTTCCCAGGTGTGAGCCTCTACTCACCCCGACTTGCCGACTGTTTTGTCACACAAGTCCAACACCACCAAAGATCCCTACGGGGAGAACTGCAAGCTCGCCATCTTTGTAGACTGCATCACATGCGGGTGACGTACTCTTCTTCCCTCAGCTTGATCTAACTCCTGATCTCACCCCGATGCCATAGCCACTAACATCTCCGTGCCTACTCTTTGAGACACCCGTCCGCGTCTAAACCGCAATGAATCCTACTCGAGTCTTCTGCCTTAGTTGTCAGCTAACAAAACTGCAACCGTAACCATGATGTCCTTGACTCTGCCCACCATGTCGCGCATCACCATGTGAACCAACCTCTATCCACTTCAATGAGTCTCAGCCACAGGCTCTGCACCCACTCCGCATCCACATTTCGACTGCGCCTCTGATACATCTATGTGAACACTCAACTCATCTACATTTTTTAACCTCTGCAAGGTTGAGGAGCTCGTCACACTTGGCTCACTCACGTCTGAGTTACTTCTCCTCTGTTTTAACCTCCAGATCCCAATCTCACTCCATCACACCTCTTGGATATTTCCCACATGGACTCTGCTTTTAAGGACGTTGCCACCTCAAAGGTCTCCCCAAGTCCACTGTCACATAACTCTAGAGTCCCATTGCTGATCCATGATGCACATCTCTGCATGGACATACTCCATAAGGGTAGAGTATATCTCCTTAGTCTCCTGAACACCCCATCCTCTAAATGTCCAAGTGCACCAAGTGTTCCATGCTCCACTTGTTGTGGGTTTGAGTTCACCACGTTGGTCTTAATGTCTCCCATGCTCATCTGGCTCATTAGGCTTGTGCTGCACTCTCAACGCAAGGCCTCTATCATGCAAGGTCTTCATGCTCAAACCAACTCGCTCTGCCACTACATTGCTCTAATGAGTTGCCTAACTCGCTCCGCATACATTCGGTAAGTTCTTCGCTCCAAGACACCCTGCACTGTTCCTAAGTGCAACCAACATTGCTAACCAACCCGCCTCATCCAACCTTGATTTTGATACATCCTTGGGCTTGCAGCATGGTCCTTTCAATCCCCCATTCACAACTCTTTCTCACTAGCCAGCCCTCAAGAGTTGCATTGGTGCGCCACCGGGAACTTCCCGGGAGGTCACCCATTTTATGCCTAGGCACTTAACTCACCCAACTCTCCCAGATCTTCTGTAGGCCAATGCATGAAAGGTCGTTAACCCCAACGCATGTGAGGCCAACCATTTTCCTCAGTCAGGATTCCCTCTGGCTCCCTGGATGGCACCTCATGCACTACCCTGCTCGGATGGGGTTTGCCCATCTTGGGGGAGGCGGTCGCTCTATGAGGATGGAGATGCACCCCCCTTATACTATCAATATAGTTGCTCGAGGTTTGAATAATGGTATAGTCGGTAGTCTAAAATCCATTCCATTGCCTACTAAACGGAAAGATGTTGTACGTGGTTTTCTAAATACTTTCAAAGGTCGCACGGGGCCTAATTTTAAATTGAATGGTCACTGTCAAATCCATATTCGTGCATGGTTACTATTTTTTCATTATCACATGTTTATTACGCAGAAAGGTGTCCCTTAAATGAACTTGGGTCTCCAATTTTTGACATGGAGTAGAAAATTGAAGAGTGTGGTTGGAGGGTAGACGACGTTTGGATATTTGGATGTCATACAATAAGCTTCCGTCAAAACATCTCAACCATAGAAAAATAACTTCCGCATTGGTTTGGAGATTTGGATGTCATATTTGTGTGAAATAATGGAGCAAACCTTACAAAATATGAATTTTATGTAAGTAGATTTCATGTATGGGAAGCTTTACAATTCAAAATTACACACGATCCATTCTATAGGGATGTGTTGGTTGATAGTAATGACCTCGACTATTTACCTTCTTCTTCTATAGATATCACACCCTTTTTAAGAAAGGTTACACTCGCCTCTCTTGAAACTCTTCAAGAAGCAACAATTATCTTTGATGAAAACTCTAAAAACATGCCTAACACAATCAATCAAACTTCTTCCTTTGTTCCTTCCATCTTCAATTCAGGTACTAAAGAAGAGGAAATTTAACAATACATCGTTTGTCTAGGAAGAACAGTCCCTTGAACTCTGTAATGGCTAGAAATTATATCTTCCCCTGTAAACAAATACATCATAGAAGGTTTGTTCTCTATGGTGTTTCTGATAGGACATGCCATGTTCAAGTAACCAAGAATGAAGGAAATTATTTTACATGAATATGTTTTGCATTTGTTGCGATACCATGACAATCAATTTGGGAGTCACCCTCACTTCCCATACTATATGCTCAATCTTATTTTGTGTTTCCATAGCCAAGCAACAACTACAGTTTATAGGAGGCAAAATATGAATTCTTGTGTTCACCTCACCATCCAAGACCTTTGCAAAAGGCTTCAAGATCACCCCTCTAACAGCCTCCCCAATAGTTTGATGCATTTTGGTGCAAACCTCTGGGGGACACGATTGTTCTAGAGAAAAAGTAGAGGTTAGCTTTCTGACATGATCGATCAACTAGGGACACCAACTTTGTTCTTCACTTTGAGCTCTGCAAACATGAAATGGCTAGATCTGTATAGCATTATACCCAGCATATCCCCTACAGAAACTCATGCCGCACAACACTAGAAATTTGACAATATTTTCCATCACCCGCACTTGGTGTCTGCATACTTGGAAAAAAATTCACAATTTTCTGAGAAGAAGTTTTGATCAAATATCTTGGCACAAAACACTACCGTACAGGTGATTGCATAGCCTTTTCCCATCTTTTCTTGCTTTGGGATTACATCATTTCCAACATACCAACTTGTCATCAAGTATGAATGGAAGCACAGAGCCTCTACCCATGTCCATGTATTCCTTTGGCTTAACAATTCTCCTTGCATTAATGATATTGATTCAACAAACATTGAATCTCTTGAGGCCATGAGAAAATTCTTTGATTCTTTTGTTACCTCATGGAATCCACGACCAACTTCCAAAAGGCATGAATATATGCATCACTCAGTAAGTGATGACCCCTTCCTATTAAATACGTCTCAAATTATTTCATGTTCTCTAGCTACAAACCTTGAAGACTCCTAAATAGAGTGCAACATCACACAAAATTCTCTGAACAAACATGCCTCCAAAAGAAAAAAATCGGCTACAATGTCGTTACAATGCCCCGTAGGAAACTAGACTTGTATCTACCTTTTTTGTTGATGATGATGGTTCTTTAAAATACCTTCCTGCATGAAATAATGAAAGGTTTTACATATATAACCCTGTTACATTGTCCATTTGGATAGCCAATGTGGACTCCCAACCCGTAATCTTGCGCCATGCTATTATAAATTACATTGCAAAATATGTTTCGAAGGCTGAACAACGTTTAAAAACATAACATCAAATGCTTTCTAGAATTACAGGAGATACATACCCCAATTTCCTAGCTCAAGTGGTGATTACGAAAATGTTGTCTGACAACATCGTAGGGCATGACATAAGTGCCCAAGAAACATGCCACATGTTGCAGAAATTGCCATTGATTTTGTGCAGCCACCCATTTGTTTCCCTAGGCATTGTTTCTGATTGGAACCTCCTCAAAAAAAGTTATAAACCATGGTATATTGTTCGTTCCACTTCTGCTCACATGGAATTGTCAGACTCTGACGAAGAATTGGAGCACCCCTATGAGGAAAGTGAGCATCTTCAAGAAGAATGGTAGTTTTGTGTGCAACTGCACCCTGTAAAAGCCATTACAGTACAGGGCCTGCATTTATTGGGCCGCAGTGACTTCGACATGCAACATAATTGGTAATCGAACAACAATCCTCTTTGTTTGAAAGAAACTAGTTCTTCTTTTATAAATTTTTAGAGAAGCAGTATATCTATGAATAATCTTGACATATCCTCTGTTTAAGCTATCGAATCCTTCTCGAGCAGACAAAAACCAGCATATGATACCATTTTCCATCACTTCTCGCACAAATTAGGCCTTCCTCTTTTGAGATTAATAATTCAAGGAACTGCAGGAACAGGAAAGTCATTTCTCATTAATGTTATATGGTCCACTTTTGCTAAAGCGGCCCCTTCGAAAAAATAGCCTTTGTTGCTGTTGGTGCGTACTGGAGTCGCTGCATTTAACATTTCCGCATCAACCATACATACCTCCCTTCACATACCAATAAATGAGTTGAATCCATTGGAAGGTCATTCTTTATCCTCTTTTCAGGAATCGCTCAAGCATGTTGACTACATTCTTATTCATTAAATGAGTTTCGTTGGCCCAAAATTACTAGGAAAAATTGACTTTCGGTTGCAAGAGGCTTTCCCTCACACAAAGAACTCAATATTTGGTGGCCAATCAATTATTCTTGTGGCTGACTTGGGCCAACTTCCTTTGGTCGAAGACATTCCTCTCTATGCAAGCCATTCCTATGTTACAACCCTTTGGAAAGTATTTTTTGTTTCTATCACCTTGGACACAATTTTCTGTCAACAAGGTTCTTTTTCCAACCAACTTTCTTTCTGAAGATTGCTCCTTAATGTGCACAACAGAACAACTACTTTACAGGACTAGGAACTCCTCATGTCGAGAACATATTCCAAGCTTACAGAATAGGAGATAGCATCTTTCCACAACTGGCCCCAGTTGTTCTCCACAAATGATTTGGTTGATGCACATAATCTGCATATGCTGAAATCCCTTAATGCTCTAATACCATGATGCATTGCAAAGACAAGCAGGGGAGGAGCCCTCACTTCAGCAGATGATGAACACTGTTATGCTTAATAATTTTTAGAGATTAATAATACAAAGTTCTTCTCTGCAAAAAATAAAGTGTTATGCTTACAGCCAACCTATGGGTAGAGTAAGGCCTTCTGAATGGGTCGACTAGAAAAATTGTTGACATAGTCTATGTCAACTCCTCAACACCTCCAAAATTGTCTTTATTTGTTGTCATTGATTTTAACAAATACATTGGCCCATATTGAGATCCACATAATCCATCCCATGTTCCAATCCCTCCAATTTCCTAAGGAACTCGTAGGCAACTATCAATCAGGATGGAATGGGCTTTAACTATCCACAAAGCCTAGGATCTTGCTCTACTTCAGGCAACTATTGATATTGGTGAAACTAAAAGACAAGGCCTTACATTCACTGCCATCTCTAGAGTGTCGTCGTTGGGAAAGCTTCACATCTCTTCCCCTTTCTCTTTTGAATGCTTCTGTAAACTTTCCAACAACCCCCTTCTCCAAGTTTGCAAGAAAGAAGAGGCTCACCTCAAACCTCTCTCCCCAACAGATACAAGTACTTGAAATTGGTTCATTGCTTAAGGTTTTTCCAGTTGTATATACATTTCATTATTGTATATTGTGATTCTGATATCCACTTCCAATATGTTTTTACTTTACATGCTTCAAAAAAATTTAGTTTTATTGTTTATGCAACTTAAAAAAAAAAAAAAACTACCCTCCTCTTCACTTTGTCACAACCGCCTCACAATTCGCTTGCACCCCTTTCTCATTTGCTTCCACCCCTCTCCCCTTGTTGCCTCAAAAAAAAAAAACCTCATTCTCTCCCGCACTTGTTCCTCCTACAAATTTATTGATCCATTTCTCTTCTTCTCCATCCCCGCCCAAACAATCCCCCACCACTACCCTTTTGGTGTTCACATTGCACTACTCATGTGAGATTGCTAGTTATATTTTCACGCCGAATGGCATTTCCAAATGGGAGGAGGACCTCATATGCCTGTCAAAGTAAGAGAAATCGATGCTCTCCCTTGAAACGTACATCGATGCAATGTACGGTTGAGAGTCAGCCATTGATAGCATTCCAAGTTGCAGTGCCACCTGTCGGATAAGCCATCTTGCTCTGTCGGATAAGCCACGTGTTCTGCGAAGCGTCAACATGGTTGAATTTATTGTGAAGGTGCCATAGACAAGCAAAACATTTTTTACGTGTCGAAACCGCCATATGATCATTGTTGGCTGCATCCAAAAGAAATAGTCTTCCACCCGACTTTCCGAATAGGTTCGAAAGGTCTACCGTTCGAGTCTCTGCAAGTTTTGTTGGCGATTCAACATAAATGCAACAACCCTCCCCAACATAATATCGAACCGGAACCTATAGATAAAAAATGGCGAGATTTTGTACTCTGGAATGACCTCAAAGGAGCTTTTGTCCACACTATTTAATCTGTCTTGTTGCCTGTTGGTTGACCTGACCATAAAAGTGCTCAAGTATCCCTTCATGAATCATGTCGCCTTCAGAATTCCGCTGCTTCAGGCCGTTAAACAGACGACCCTTGAGACTGTTTAGTTTTTTTTTTGCTTTCCTCCCTTTAACTCTGCATTCACGGCTCAAGGGAGTTAATACGGATGATGTCGTCGTACGCTTTGGGGTTTGAAGCTTTTTTTTTTATTAAATCGTTGTTTCCTTACTGCAGTGTTTTTTGTTGTTTTCGGCAATGAATTTGAGAGGGTAAAGCCTGTGGATAATTTAGGGGCTCGTCTTGTTGCAGGATCTTCTTTCACCTTCTGGAGAAAAGGATTACTTCTAAATTTACAAAGTTAACTTGGGCTTGACCTTTGTTACCGCCTCTGGGTCTCAAATAAAGTGCTTGTATTATGATGCAAGGAAAATGACAGGTGTGAAAGGCTGTTTACGGCTTGGCGCTGTCCATGTTCAGCTTTCAGTTTTGAAGAGCAGTTAACCCAAAATAAACCACTGTAAGTATTTGTATTTTTCATTATGACCTAGCTTTGGACCTATTTTGTTAACATTAATTTTTCATTATGACTCTATATTTTTATTTCAGTTTAACTTGAGAAAAACTAATATTTGATCGCTATATTTTATTTCTTCGTGGAGCATTGGTGTTGAAGAGAAGGAATATCCAGCTAAGTGGCATGTGAGGATTTACCTTATCTTAAGCTGTAAAGTTTATCAGTGAATAAACAAATAATTTAACTCTGTGTTTATGTGTCTATGGCAGTCCATATTATTAACGAAATAGTTTTATTTGTCTGTCCATCAATTTATTTGCAATTTTTCTATGTAGTATTGAACATTTACAATATAAACGCTTCTTATATTTACTTTATTTTTTTAAAAGTAGAAAAATCTGCATAAACATCCCATACCATAACATAATAGACTAAGTCAATACAAGGCGGAATAAGAAAATAATGACATAGATTAGATTGATTTTGTTAAAATAAAAATATTAATAAAAAACTATCATAAGCTTCACTACAAATAAAAATCTATCAGAAGTTGTATGCATAAAATAATCGAAAGATAATGGATATAGATTAACATGGTAAATCAACAAATTATTTAAAATATTTTATCATTGTTTAGAAGAATAACCTCCAGCTATGAAAATATGACTCCATGAGAACTAATATGCTAAAAGTAAGTATAAAAGAATAATAATCATTTTTTTTTGGCATTTTTTGTATAGTACAATAGTCCCTAATTATTGTGTGGTTGTAATGGGTCATGCACTTGTGTAAACTACACATAGTATGGCGTGCAAAATTATTTTTTAAGTATATTTTTACAGATTGCTTTGTACGCGGATTTCCTCAATCTTGTGATGTTACGCGAATCTGTCTCGTAAACCATCTTAATTTATTTCCTTTGTAATCGAAAATACTATTATTCAGATCATGTATACTTACTTTGTCATTTTTTGCAAATATAGTTTGCTTTATTAATCAGATCATGTCATTATAGTCGAATATAAATGTTTTTTTTTTTTACTATTGTCATGTTGTCTGCTAGGGGAAATACAGAGCATTTATACAGATTTTGGCATGGGGCATAGTGGGGATTAACTTTGCATTAGGTCGTGGGTAAGTTTATTGTCTCTCTATTTGTAACATTTTAACTTTGTTTTGTTAGTGCAACTTGTCTAGCTTGGAATGTTTATTTGATGTTTGAGAAATCAATATCTTTTCTTTTCTTTTCCCATTACACATGCTATTATTAAAAATTTGTATGCCTGAAATTTTTTCCCTTTCCCATTTGAAATTATGGTTGTTAAAAAAAATGTTTTGGGCACTTGCACATTTACTGTAGATTTGTTTGTCACTTCCAGTTTTTTAATAAATTTCCCTTGATTGTAAACTATTCATTTGCATTCCATAGCGACAACCCCTGTTGTTTTACATTGGATAGTTTAAATGGAAGTTCAATTGATAGAAGACATTTTGTTAAATTTCTTGATATTTTTATTTTTTGACATGTGAGTGCACATGCATTTGTGAGAGTCAGGAATTGTTGTGTGTTGAGGATTTTGGCTCCCCCACGAGGACACATCGATCTAGTCTAAGTTGGGTGACAAACTGCACTACACAAAATCTTTTAAAGCCTCTTGCCAATAAAAAGAGTATTGTCCTATTTCGTCTTTTGTAGTTCATCATAGAAATATACCTCTTAAGGGCATTCATACTCTCCCCTGTACTTGAAATTAACATCATATATGTTTTTATTTCATCTAATCTTATTTTTGTTGTCATCCTTTTTACTACCAACATTGGTCTAGATGAAAGAAAACTCACATAGACAATAGGTTGGCTCAACATGAGATGGCCTTCTTTCCACTACTCTAATTTTCAGAAAAAAAAAATTGAAAGAAATTTTTTATTTCATTATGTTTTACTCTCTTGTTAGAGTGAACCTTGAATTTCAAGAAACTACACAAAAGGAATGGATTGTAGTTGCATTGAAATTCGAATTTGTGTAGAACAAAACATGTTGTAATATAACTATGTTCAGAATTACCTTTGTATTATTAACGCCATAAACAAATGGATTTAAAATAGATCCAATATTTCATCATGTCGTCCTATTTGTTTCCTTTTTTGCCTCACAAAATATGGAAGCGCAAAAAATATGTTTAGAATAAAAATTTGTTTATCTTGTACAACACTTTTCTGGAAAAAAAATGTTGGTGCAAAATGCATTCCTTATTATATATGCAAACAAATGCCTCTATTTATGTTGAAATTTGAAAATTTTCATGAAATTTTACATATGGAATGGATTTTAGTTGCATTATTTTACATAAATCTCAATAATATATTTTTTCATTCCATTATTATGGTTTCCAAATTAAGTTGTGTTCCTTTGCTAACAACATGCTTACAATGTGCATTTTTTTCCCAAGTTGCTTTTCCGTGGCAATTCCACTTCCCTTTGTTTTGGGAGAACTAATTTCCAAACCATTGGATACTAGTTATGTCATACCAACAAAGAAAATTGTAAATGCGTAATCATTGCGTTCGCAATAAAGGATCAATGAACAACACTGATGCTCATAAAGAAGCCTTAAAAATAAATCATCATTTGCTCTTAACTCACACTAGCATGACCTCCATCATTCCTAATTTTGGCTCTTTGCCCCCCCATATAGATCAACCTTCAAATAACCTACAAGAATATTCTAATTTCTTGACCGAACAACCTTATGGTATACCCTTTTTAGCCTCATGTTCTTCGAGCACTCCCTGAATTATAAATAATGAACATACTATATTTGAAGGTTGCATCGTTCCAAATTTTTCCTAATCTTTAAGAATTAATTTCTCGCAACAACCCTCTTATGTCTCACATAAAAACTATATCGACCATTGAAACACATTTCCTTCTGAACCATTTCATTTTCCTCTTTCGCAAGCCCAAGATACATCCTCTCGTGTTATTTCCCAATCCCTGCAACAAGCCTCATGCTCAACATACCCATCATTTTCTGAAACTTATCACATGTTTCGTAAAATAATTAATGTTCTGTCTAAAAACAATACATGAACCATTTTTTTAGAAAACTACCCAGGAATGACCACAAGAAATTTTGGAGGTGTACATACTTACAGTAGATGTAATCTTGAAAGAAATGGACATCACTTCTCTTGATGGAACAACATGGAGCCAGGATGTCAACCACCTTGCTTGCAGTCATTGACACAAGTTGAAGAAACACTAATTGCAGTATTTAATCCTATTTTATAGGTTACACAAGCTTGTAGAGGCCAGTCCAAATACGCAGGTCACGGCATCAACTTCCCTCAAAACATATCCTCCATCGTGAAATACCTTCCACATTTCCTTGGAGAATTATACATCTTACTTACACGACAAAAATTTCCCCACCACACAAAATACGTCTTCTATGTTAGCAGAGCATGTGTCTAGGCTACATTGTAGTATAAAGTAGCTCATGATCCATACTACAAAGCCATTTTGTTCAATACTTATTCTCTTTCCTATTTGCCTCTTGACACAACAAATGTTTCCTCCTTGTTGAATAATGTCACACTCGATATTCTTGAACCCTAAGAAGATGCTTTAGAATTATCTTCCATAGAACCTTTTCCACTGCCCAATATGGACGACCTTTCTTTATCTTTTTTTTGTCAAACGAAAATACAAGTACTAAAATAGAAGAGATTCTTTGATTCTTTCTTGCAACAGAACTAGGCTCCCTGATCACACTCCCTTGGCCTGAGCTTGGCCTTTCCCCAATAAATAAATACGTCACACAAGGTTTTTTTCCCATGGCCTTTCAAAGTTTGTTCCCTTTAGGATAAGCCATGTTTAAATATCCTCACATAAAAGAGGTTAAACTTCATGAATACGCTTTACACCTGATGTGATATCGTGGTGGCCAGTTTGGTTCCCATCTGTAGTTCAAATATTTTTTGATTAACCTCATAATGCTTCACAAGAGTCAGGGTACAACATCTCTATTCATGAAACAAGACCTATACCATGGGCTACAAACAAGAATTACAGATCTTCGCCATAGACTTCATTATTGTCCAAATAATACCCTTCCAGATATTATGATGTGATTTGGGACCAATCTTCATGGGACATGGTCCTTTTGTTCTTGCAGTAGGGCCAAGCTTTGTTCTTTACTCTCAGCGCAGCAAACACAAAATTGTCAGAACTTCATAATGTAATCCCTAGAAAACTTCCAACAGAGGCTACAGATGCTCAACGATGGAGAAATGGAAACATTATTTCAAATCCTCATCGTGTATTTGCTTACTTGCATCAACGCTTCATAATATTTCATGAAGAGGTCCTCCAAAAACATCTTGGGGCGAAAAATTATTAGTACAGGTAAAATATTACATTCCATTTTCCCTTATCCTCTATTATTTTATAGCCTTGCAATCTGAATCCTTTCTTCTAACAGATATAAATGGCAACATAGAGGTTCCAAACATGTGCATAGTTTTTTGCAGCTTCAAAATGCACCCAATGTTGAAATAGTGAACAAGAATGGCTCACAAAGTGTAGAGGTGCAAAAAATACTTTGATAGATATGTTTTTTCATGCAACCCTAAATGCGCCAGCCAACAGATGCATTTTATACTCCATCCCATACAAGATTATCCTTTCCTCTTAGACACTATAGAGTTATTTTCCTTTGATCCTCTCTCAAATTAAATAAGTTCTCTCCCACCATACAGTTCTAAAGTACATGGTGAAATATGCTTCTAAAGAAATATCATGCTCGGAAACATACCATCAAATGTTGTCCAGTATCTATAGTAGTTTCGGTGATGACAATTTGACTCTTTTTTCCTTTCAAAAAATGTTGACTGAAAGCATCATCGACCATGATATCAGTGCATAAGAAACTTTCCACATGCTCCTCAAATTGTCTCTTGTTCTTTACAGTTGCAATTTTGTTTTCTTAAATGTTGTTAAGAAAGTATTACGGAGGGTCATCCAATCTAACATCGAATCTCAAGACTCATATTAGCTTGTTGATGTCTACAAGATATAACCAAAGACAATGGAATCCATATCGCTTATATAAATAGCTCGAACTTGGTCTTAAAACAAGTTACGAAAGGGGGAAAATGGAGGTGGCATATAGTGCCTGCATTTTTTCTTATCTTCCCCAGATTTTTTAAGATCCCATCTCGTGACTCATTATAGTTTGAAACATTTTTTTGGACTGAGATCCTTCTATACAAACCTTTTCACAACATTACAATGGACTTATGCACCTCCCTAGAGCAGATAATTTCAATATGGGACCTATTTTAGAATAATTATCATACTTGACATGTGATTCGTTCTCTAATAGAATCCGATGACCTTCGAGAGAAGGAACTTCTAGTGATGAAGAAAATACAAATTTCCCTAATAAATAGTATGAATGGGAGTTATTGTCTCACCTCTGTCCCACTAATAGCATGGAGGTAAATAACCTTGATATATTGGGGCAACGGGAATTTGACATCAACCACAATTGGTCAGAAAATTAAGTGTTTCCAAGTTTAAAGTATATTTTTGCTTCCTTCATTGAGGAAAACAAAGATTTATGTAACACCTCTCGTAAGCCCATTTGGTAAGCCCTGGCTACTTCAACTTTATCACCTGAACAAAATCTTGGTTTTGATAATCTAATTCACTATTTCATGCACAAAGACCAACTACCTCATCTCAAATTAATAATTCAGGGAACTACTAGAACAAGGAAATCATATCTCATTAATGTAATTAGATCAACATTCTCTCCCAAAAGCAATGAAATCAAAATCAGCTCTTCTATTTCTTGCACTAATAGGTATCGCAACTTCAATATTTCAGAATCTAATGTGCATACTACTTTATGGATACCTATAAAAAAAAAACACTGCAGGGAAAATCTTTTTCAAACTTTCAAGAATCCATAAAACATTTTCATTACATACTAATTGATGAAATGAGCTTCATTGGCCCCAAACTACTTGGTTCTATTGACTATCACCTCCATGAGGCTTTCCCACATTTAAAAACAATAGCTTTTTGTAATAGATCTCTAATTCTTGTTTGTGACATTGGCCAATTACCTCCTGTTAAATACATTCGCTTATATTATGGTCTTTCTTATGGAGCCAACCTTTGGAGAAGATTTCCTACAATAATTAATCTAAGAACTATTTTACACCAGCAAGGTGTTCATTTTGCATGGAATCAGTTTCGTGAACTTCTACTTCATGTTCGTGATTCTTCTCCATGTATTGAAGATTGGCAAAGCTTAATGTCACATACTGATAAACACATTTCAGAAGAAGATCTTTAGGGTTTCAATTCAACAGCACATCTATTCACAAGAAATAGATCAATTGACCAACATAACGTTATGATGCTCAAATATTTAACCCTACCTGTTGCACTATGTATAGCTTCTATTACTAGGTGGAGCGTTTTGGGTGACACCGATGATGATCAAATCAAACATAATATTATTCTTTGCAAAAAAAAAAAAAAATGCTTATGGAAAAAATTTAAGTTGAAGTTGCACTCGTCAATGCTACAATTGGGATGATTGTTGACATCATCTTTGGTGACTTATCGTCCCCACTAGAGCTTCCTCTTTTCATTGTAATTATTTTCAAAAAATATGTTAGTCCTTCTTGAGACATTAGCAACCCTTCAAATGTTCCAATCCCTCCTATTTCTAGAGGAAACCACAGACATTTACCTCTTAAAATGGCTTGGGCTTTGACAATAATTAAATCACAAGGTCTTACTTTAGATAAGGCAACAATTGACATCAACAACTTTGAAAGACAAGGTCTTACATTCACTGCTATCTCTAGGGTTCCATCCCTTCACAACCTTCACATCTCCCCCACTTTCTCCTTCGATCACTTCTTTGAAATGGTTGTCAGAAAGTATGTAAATTATAGGAAAACTGAAAAGGATAGACTTGTTTCTCTCTCCCCTTTCAATTAAAGTTAAATCTCTATCACCTCTACTCATACTTTTTCTTTTCTCTCTACATTTGGTATTTACATATTACCCCTATAAATAGCTCCCCCCTTATCTCTTTTGGTGTTCACATCACATTACTCACGTGTGATTCCTAGTTTACTAGAAATCTAAAGCGAGTAGTTTAGTTTGAATGCCAAAATTGATATCATGTGTGAGAAAATCCAAAATGAAACTTAATAATTTTTCAGATATAAGGGGCAATAGGAAGTGATGTATTTGGAATTTTGCACCGAGGAAAATTTAGACAAGATAAGGAGAACAAAACAATTAGGCTTGCACAGTGGTATAAGAAGGAAGACTGAGAAGTTGTGGAGGATTAAGGGGGCCATGTAGATGGAAGGGAGGGACTGGGATTTGTAGAGGGGATTAAGCATGTTGGAAGATGTTAAGGGAATTAAGTCAGGATTCCTCGTTTTTGCGAGATATTAGCATAGGGGTTGTGGATATTTTAGAATAAAGACCAACTAGAAAAATAATGTGAAATCAGAAGGTTAGATAAGAAGAGAACTCTAGATATTCCTATGAAGGTGTGGCCTTATATTTCAATGTTACAGCCAATGTCAATCATGGGTTTGCAAAAAGTGAGGCTTTGAGATTTTTTGATAGAAATCCATTTTATGTGGTAATTTTCTGTGATTAGCTTTGGAAATAGGTGAGATTATAACATAGAAAGGGTTGTTGGGATCCCAGAATGGGCTAGTATACCGATAAAATTTGAAAAATATAAATAAAGGTAAATTAGGTGCTGTTGAGGAAGCGTCATAAAGAATGTCTACAATAGAGCTATTTGTACCATTTACAAGACCTAAATCAACCCATAATTTCATGAAAAGCATTAATTTCTAGTTAATGCAAACAAGAACTTTTTGTTACAGTTAACCATTATGTATCTCTCTTGAGTCTATACATGCGGTGTTTTAAGAAATGGATATGGAATGTAGAGAGTTTCTTGCTTTCATTATCTAAAGGTTGTGGTTTTCAATTAGGTAATTTTTGGAGAAATTTTGAAGGACCTTGTGGAATTCAATGAATTATGTTTTACAAAGGAAAGAATCAGTTTTGGAAATGAGGAAATCTCATTTCTCAAAATATACCAACAAAATTGTGAATATTGAGATGAAGACGATGAAAGGAAATTTTTGCACGTGTTAAATCCTTTTTTCTGAAGATAGAATTCAAGGAGATTGAATTGCAAAAATCATTCCACATCTTATTGGCATATGAATTATTGAGATATGGAGGAATTTCCATGATAGGAAATAGTTAATTGATGTCCCTAACAAGGATGATATATTATTTTCCGAATTTAGTTCTTTTGGAATGGGGAAAGGATTTATAAAGGAGGTAGTTGATTTTACTAAAAATAAATAAAGAAAATGAAACTCGTTTGATTAACTAGAGTATCCTCAATATGTGTAAAGGAGTCTTTAAACTATGAAAATTTTTGGTGTTCCAAGGGTTTGAGTTCTTTTATGGGAATGTAGAGGCTAACGTGTATAATAGATATAGAAATGTTGAAAGTGGTAACCCCATTAGGGGCGAATAAAAGGAGAGGTAAAAAGAATGATAGGTGACATGAAGGTGAAACTTGACTTCATAACATTAATGAGGTTTGACCTTTTGTCCCTATAGTGCTTTTAATAATCATCTGTAATGGAGGAAGGTGGATTTTTTCTTGAGAAGTGGTGATGACTATTATAAAAATTTGATTGTTGGTCTAGGGATAAATGAGATTTCGAAGAATAAAATCATGTTTGTGTGTAGGAAACAATATTAATTTCCTTATTAACATAGATGAAATTTGGACCATGAACTTGTAAAGGAAGGGGAACATTATGAGTGTTCCAATTGTGTTGGGTATCTAATTATCGATGACCCAACATATCTATGATGTGAAGACATTCTTAGTATCCAGGATGGAGCCAAGACAAAAGATACAATTCATTCAAGTTCTTAGGAACATGAATGCCATCATTTTCAGAATGTGGTCCATTATCTAAACTTTATGCCTAACTCATTTGGACCAGCTAACATGCCATTTCCCATAACTATTCTTTGAAAGGTTCCAATATGATATTTTTTCGTGAGGACTAGATTTAATATCTAAAAAATATTTTGGAATGGCTTGTTTAAAAGGAGTTCAAACCAACATAAAAGTTCAAATGTTGATGAATTGTGTGCATAAATTAGGGAGAATATTTTTTAGGAATGAACAATTGTCAGGCACGAGTGAAGCTTCCCGTTATTTCTAGTGTGGTATTTATTGTAACTCAAGTACAAAGAAACTTTGATCAGAGGAAGGCACTCAATAGCTAGAGGAAAGACCATGTATGCTTCATGTTGGCTGTATAATTTGATCTTTGAAAACAAGCAAT
This sequence comes from Taxus chinensis, assembly GCA_019776745.2. NCBI lineage: Eukaryota > Viridiplantae > Streptophyta > Pinopsida > Cupressales > Taxaceae > Taxus > Taxus chinensis. The sequence goes on along the minus strand of CM034154.1, from coordinate 633,449,690 downwards.
AATCAAGGGAAAACAATCCCTCCTCTTTATGGAATAGGTTCCCTTATTGAACACAAAAGAGAAAAGAAAAATACTTATTTACAATATAAAAAAATTTCTCAATAATTTGGTAAACTATTTTCATATTCTAGATGTCTTCATTCAAATATTTTCAATACTAAAGAAAGGAGAATAGAGGAACTACCTTTCAGAAATGAGAGAGAGAGAGAGAGATCTTACTAAATGCTTGACATGATTAAAACATTTAAACTATGCATGTAAAAGGAAAGGACATGCACACATTTGACACAAAGTTCTAGGCATAATATCAATTGACAGACACAGTTATTTCTTAAATATGCATAGCTTCAAATGAATCAGATACGTAATAGAAAGAGATAAAGCATTGAAAAGAAAGAAACTTCTTCTGTATTGATTTATAGTTTAATGTTCTTTGACACCTGGGAAATATAAAAATATGATCTTTTGCAATGAAAAGAAAAGTTCTTTAAATAACCCAAGAAACGGTTACAAAAAAGCCTTTTTAGTTTCCTTTTTTTAATCTCAAAATTTTAATATCTAATTAAATACTACAAACTTAATTTATCTCTTGTTTCCATAACATATGAATAAAGATATAAAGCCACCTGAATTAGATATTTAAACAAAAGAAATTGAGAGCAGGATGTCGATATGCTGGAGGAAGTGTTTATGGCCCCTTTTGTCTTGAGCACTTGATTTTTGAATCTTTTCAATGCTTGAATAATGTCCATGCCTCGGAGAATTGTTGCATTGGAGGATGAATGAGTCCAACTACCCAGACATATTTCCATTTCTTTTCCAAACTCTGCATTTTCCTGGAATTCTTTATTAGCATCCGTGATATTTGTTTACAAGGTGAAATTTTTTTTCATCTTCTCCTTATATATGGTGTCCTTCTTGAACAAATCCTCTTTGAAAAATGTCTTGAACTAAGACTTAATTTATTGGAGGGTGAACATATCATTTGAATTCTCCTTCAAGATTTTGAAGTGAATATCATGGAAGGAAGAATTGAAACAAGCTTTAAAAATTTCACCATTTTGTAACATGTTTATGAGTTCTTTAATGGCTTATTCAAGAACTTTAATCTTCTAGTCAATGCTAAAAACCCACTGCTTATAAATATTCAATTTTTCATCATCAAATACCTTGTTTTCCAACAAGATTTTTACATCTATCTCACCGATTAATCAAAGATCCTTAATACACTCAATCCATAATTTTAGTTCCCTATCCAAAGAACTGAGTGTTTTAGTGACTTTTAATTGAATCGTAGCAATTCTCTCATATTTCCTAAATGCTTCCTAAATGAAATTAAAATTTTTGATTATCAAGTCATCAATCATGGCTTCCATTACCTTCCCATAAGTTACATTCTTATGAATATCTTTGATGCATTGAAATTCATCACTAGACAAAATGATAAGAGGTGGGATGGAAGCCAAGGGAGTCAGGTCAAGTACATTATCTTCTGCTAATAAGGATTTGATGAAACTTGACAAAATTTGATTATGCTCTTCTAATTACTCCTATGTATTCTTCTCTTTTTTGACTCTTTTAATCACTTTAGACATTGTCTCCGTCGAGTTATACACCTCACTGTCAGTTGATGATTCAAAAGAAGAAATTCCTGTTAATTCCATATCACTCATTGATACATCATTTTCATCTTTTTAAACCTTGGGTGTTGCAATATCCATGAATTAATGGCCTTGGGAGACTAAAAAAATATAGAGGTGACCTTAGCATTTTTAGCTAGAGGGGAGGAGTAGTACCTAGAAGTGTTGCGACTTCATCAAAATTATGAGAAAAAATATTGTAAGTGGCCTTCCTTTTCTTGATTTTCACCAATGGTTGTATCCATGAAAATAAAGAACTAGAAGTGGAAGGAGCAATGGGCCCAAGTTTAGATGCACTTAGAGTTTATGCAATAAAAAATTCTAATACAGATGTCTCAGTTTGAGTAATGGGAGCTTCCTTAGTAAATATCTCCACAGACTCTGGAACTAGTTTCTTTGATTCGTCCTCCTCCACACTACTTTCCTAAGAGATATTGATGTTTTTCCTCACTATCATCATCACCAAGGTCCAAAATTTCTTCATCATCGGGTATTGTTTCAATTTTCTTATGAGAGGGTAGCCTCTCACTCTCTTGAATAACCTCCTCTTCCTTATCATCCTTCTTAGCTTTTTCCTTCTTTGTGTACACTAGAGTTGAATATTATGGTGGAGAAGGAACGAATTGTTGAAGTTCCTCTAGAGCTTCTAAAGTTACTTGATTATGAGGGATGGAGGTATGCTGAGAAGTAGGCCTAGATTTTCTTGCTCTAATCATCTTACTTTTCATGTCAAACTAAATCCTTGTTCTCACCAAGACAGGGTTTTTGAGCTCCTTCATATCATCTATTTCCTTAACAAAAAAATCAATGGTTTCAATAGGAGTGTGCTTGATTGATCTCTCATACTCAAGAGATTGTAGTTCTTCATCATCATCCAAAAACACTTTAGGAACATTAAATATACAAAAATCCTCAATTTTCTACAGAGACAATCATCCATAGTACCTTCTTCAAGCCCTTTAATCATTAGAAAAATCTATCTAGTAGTATTCAATATCCGCAAGGTTCTGATAACCCATTCTAAAATTGATGGAAATGAACTCCTTAATATAAAATAAAGTTTTGGGTTTATAAAAATCGAGGGTAAGAGGAGAAATGGTTCTATCAATGTTATGAGCATCCAAGGCAGTCTTACAAGTGTAGTTACCCAATGTTATTGGGAATTGAACTCCTGAAATCTTCTTATCCCTGCAGGTTCTCTATAGCTTATCCAATTGTCTACATATCTCAAACAAAGCCATCTTGTCACTGTAGTGCATATGAATTTTTAGGCTTTGAACCTCAAATCTAGCCTATCATATATATGAGAATTTTGCGAACAGAGTGAGAAAACTACCATAGACATTTAGCAGTTGTTTTTCTTCATCTGAGAACCTTCTAACAGTATCTCCTTCTAATAATCTGACAATTTATATGGTGAAAGCATCATTCCTTCTCTCGAAATGATGATTGTTGACCTTCGAAGTTAACTTTGGATGATACTCATAGATGGGAGCATCCTTGTTGTCTTCAACAGAGGAGAAACCCAACCATTCTCTATAATCCACAATGTTATATATATGATAGAAGGCCATGTGGATGGTTTGAGTTCTTTGAACATTAGCCAATTGTTCAATTAGGTTGTCATAGATTATCCCTACCCAGTTAAATCTTTTCTTACCCCCACATATAATATTAATATATTGGAACATCTAATAATAAAATTCATTAGTGGAGGGAATTCCCATTATCCTTACAACGAGAATGATAATATCTAACAATTCTTCATGGAAATCAACCCTGTACATTGTGTTAGGAAACCTTGAGGCACATTTCTTTGGGTTCTTAAACAAGGACTTGGCCACTCTACTTTTGTATCACTCGTTGTCTTGATCAAACAGAAGTTGTGTTTGGTTTTTGGTAAGAATGTTCGAGCCCTCAATTTTGGGGATTATGAAAGAAATGTGAATATAGCTGTTATCAAGTCGATACACCACCTGTCTTTGAGGGTCAATAAATTCCTTAGTATCTAGGTTAAAACAAGAACCACAAGCAAGAATTGTATTGGTGCATTGGACTAAAACTAGAAAAAACCCCTCCTCCGTGATTCCATTATCCTTAATTAACTGAGAAATGGGAGAAGGGTTTTGACCATTAATATGTGTTGAGCCTCACTATCACCTGTATCAGGTATGACCATCTCAAAATAAATTAAGTGCTCTTGTCCTTTGAAACTGATATTCATTTTATGTCAGGAGAAGAATATCTCTATGATAGCAATTTTCTTAGTTCCTCAAGCAATTCCTTGATAATTCACAGCTTCTTTTATTATCTACAAATTTTTAAAATAATGGAGCTAGATTCGACCATGGCTACTAATGGTGGAGTGGGAAAACTTAAAGTAAACAAAAAAGTAAAATAAATATGGTAACAATGATCAAATACCTGACTATTTATGCACATTTAAATCAAGTCAGTCGGTGAGATGAAATAAATGAGGTAATAAATACTCTATGCAGACCTAAAACAATGTAAATCAAAAAAGGTGAAACAAAAGTGTAGAAATAGCCCATGGGAAAGTGGGAAATTTGGGACGTGTGGAGTCAGAATAGATGATTTGTGGTAAAGGCAGAGAAAACATGTACAATTGTCCTAAGTGACAACAGGACATCAAGGATGCACAGAGCCAAAATAGCTACAATGAGTGAAAATCGACGAAAGTGGACTTGCGGGTAAATCGCAGTCAGAGAGCACTCAGAACATGTGAGACATTAAAATATGAAACCCAAAACATACTAAAATCAGATAATTTGGACAAAAAAAAATACACAGATAGTCCTTGAGACATCGGGACAACATCTCTTAAAAAATCTGAAAAGACAAAATATAGGTAAAGCAAGGAAATGTGGGGAAAGTGGAAAGTCAGAGAAATGATGGCCCAGAGGAACATATTATCTCTCAAAAGTGCACCCTTATTGAGAGATGAGTGAAGGGGTTCTAAGCTTTCTCTGGATCTCTCATTTTCATATATATAATGGAAACACCTTATGTCTGTGGGTATACCTATTGTTGAGGTGAGTCTCTAGTATCAATGCCTATTCCTTTTTTATGTATCCTAAACTATTTTTTATGGGTTTGAGGGTAAAAGGATGACAGTAAATAAATTTTAAAAAGGGGTGATACACCAAGCTTATTGAGGTATTTGATTGAGTACATGCACAATCAATTGGAGAATGAATTTTGGATGGACAAACCAATAGTTTTTGGCAAAATATTAAGGCAAAAACACTTTATGTATTGAGGGAATTAATCACAAAAACACACTAAGATAAACATGCATACTAATATTATGCAAAAATTACTAAATTTGCAGCAAGGTAAGATGATTAATCAGGGAATTTGACATTCACAATAATTAATGAGATATACACACCAATGCAAATAATTAGAAAGGTAGAAATCAGTTCTCATTCAAGGGAAACAACTGGAAAAAATTTCTTCAGCACTCCTTGTGTCAAAAAATTGCCTCCTATGCCTTACAATTGCAATACAATATATAGCAAGATTATTCCCCCCATCCCATCCTAAAAATAGGCTAAAATTTTAACTCACCCATGCATCCTATTTTTACCCCTTTATCATGAAAAAATAAAGGAATAAAAATAGACATGCTAATACAAGAGGCAATTAAAATCCTGAGTTACAAAAATACATTTCAGTCAAATTGCAATTCACTGATCTATTTTTAATAAAGAATGGATGAATAATTTGGCTAATAATAGCCCTTTCTTGCTATGAGATTCTTCTCCAATGTGCATGCAATCTTTTTCTTCTTCTTCTTGATGTGACACTTACAACTTGATCTACTTGCAATGTAATGCTAATTTTAACACTTCTTATAATTTTGCCCCCTTGGATGCACATGCAAAATTTAATCTCCCTATGTGAGAAAAAATAATTATTTAATTTGCAATAGTTGAAAAATATTCACCCATGCATTCCATATACTATGGAGACCACCTTTGGTTCTGACATCTTGACATAGGATTTTCTTCTATAATAATCTGACATGTGAAATACATTTTTCTCCTGCAAGTAAAAATTATTCAACCTCCAATCATCCCACCTAGGGACCACCTATTACCATGCAAAATTAATATTCTCCTTTTACTCCATTATCTTCCTTTGTACAAGATATTTAGATGAGATTAAGGTATTTGAAAGGTTTAAGGTAATCAATTTCTTGACCATGCTTTATTCACCATTATTTGTCTATTTTGGTGTTAATCATGGCATATTGTATCATTGTTTGAGATTTTTTGATCTAAGTTTGATGTAATATAAGGTTTGGTTTTGAAACCACTTTTGATCACATGGTCATATAAACAAAACATTTTTGAATAGGGTCATGAGATCATGAAGATCTTTCTAGCTATCATACCGATTGATCACTCTTTTAAACATTAATGATTTCACCATGATTTGAAAGTAGGGTTGTCGGAAAGTTTTAGACCTTATTTGAATCAATTGAATGATATATTTGGAATTAAGGTTGGTCCCCGTCTCCATGACAGACTCAACCCTTTAGTAAACTTTTTCGGTGATGCAATTTTAACCCTAATTAGGAGTTAAGATCATTTTTAGAGGTTCTACCATGTGGATTACTTTCAAACCACAGTTGAGTTTGATTATGTGATTTTTGGAAATTTTTTTGTCCTCACCTTTGATCTTCGTACCATTTTATTTTCTCACCGTTGATCTCCTAAGCCTTGGCATAGAGATAGTTGGACGGTGGATTAACTCTTCACTGTCAATATTTTGTAACTTTTGATCTCTACCATCGATGAATGTAAACTATATTTGAATTAAGTTAGGGTGTGAATTGATTTCATACTGATCAATTCTCATCCTTTGATCTTAGCACTGATTGATTCTATGAATTTTGATCTCTTCACCATGGTAAGTGAGGTAGTTGGTAGTGGTTGCAATATTGGTCCTTTGATCATTGCATGATTTTATTTTGGCCATTGATCTTTAACCTTGGTTAAGTTTGGTTACACCATGATTGGTTATTGAGAAGGTTTATTTCGTAACCTGAACTTGATCATTTTATTTGCATTGCCATTTTGGAGGGCGAAGCCTTGGAAAATTTTCTCCAACCACTATTGATGCACCTCGATGCTCTCTACATTTCATTTCTCTGTATTTTCACTGTAAGGTATATTAGCTCATTACATAGCTCTGTATAAGATTTGTCGTGGATGCTATTGTTGGGGCTCTTCCTCACTATGAGCTTTATTCGTGCATTTTGTTATGACAATATTTTGTTTCTTGTCTCTGTAGAACTGAATTCTCTCAACCTTGGATATTTTGATATTTGTGTGGTTTTTTTATGGAAGTAAGTGGGACTGAATTTCTTGAGTACTGTATCAAAATGATGTTTCTTTAAATTTCTTCATTGTCTTGTGGCAAATATTTGAAGTAGAAATAAGCGTATTTCTTAGTAAGGGTGAGATCTCACTTCGTTAAATCTATAACCTATTTCCTACTTGATCTTTTCTTTGTATATTGAGTTATTTTGACCTCCCCTTTTCTGACCTTTTCGAAAAACTTTACATTTTCTTGTGATTTTGTGGCACTTGTGAGTTTGAATCTGGTTCTCAGGATTCATTATTCATCCCGCACTTTAGAGTATTTTCCATCTCAGCCTAAACTTGGTAATATTTTTTCTATCCTTGAGTTCTTATGTAACTTGGTGAAAATATTTTCTTGGATTATGGGGAAAAAAATGATTTTTCTTTCCTGTGATTGCATATATCAAACTGTAGCTTAAAGATACTTCATTATTGATGACCTAGAAATGGGTATTCTACTTTTGACTTGAAAGAGAAAGATTCAGAACATTAGTTTTTATGCATTTGTAAGAGTGATATTTGAAACCCTACTTTGTTGTTGGTCCATGTCCAATTTCAAAAGAAATGAGTTGTTGGGTATTTGTTGTTTGGCTCTGAACTTGTCATTTTACTTTGTCTTGGTGATATCTCTTGATGAATAGACTTGTAAAAATGTTTGTGAGCTCCATTTGAAATTATATTTTGAACTCAAATTATTTCTTCATTGCATTTGACTAATTCTTAGCCATAAGAATATGAGATGATATTTTGGTTTCATTTTACACCTTATCATAGTAACTCTTTAGTGTTCTCTATATTTCCTGTATCGGGTCATTTTATTTCTTCCTTTACTTTCAACATGAATAAAATATGGTTTTATTATTTAAGAGATTCCATATTCCCTTTTTCTTATCTGTTTATTTAATACTCAACCCAAAATAATTTATGGGTCTCTTTTGTTGCAACTCCTTTGGTTTTCAATGTATCAGACTGAAAACAAGTAACTTTTCCATATTTTTAAAGCCCTTTGAAAATTTCAGCAATTTGTTATGGAAATGAGAGCTGACTTTCTGAGTTTGTAATCTAAAGCTACTTCTGGTTTACTATTTGTAGATCTTCTAGGAACCAATCTGAGAGCTTGGTATATGATAATAATTTCAGCTTGTGAAAACCACTTTGACTTTATATCTTCCTTGCATGTGTATGTTATAAAAAATGATAGTTGATCTATTTATACACTTCATAACTTACTTGGAATTAACAATTTCCTCTTCTGTAATGTAAGATGAATTTTATATTTATTTAAAATGGCTGCATCTTGTTGATTTAGTTACTTCTTTCATACCATATGTGAAGGTAACTCCTATTACGTTTGATAGAAAAATTGTTTGACTACTATGTGAGTTTCAATCTCTTAATTTAAACTGTGTTGAGATTACGTGTATTTTGTACTCAAAACCGTGACTATCGTTTCCATACTGATAACATGAGCTATAAATTTCAACTGCTCCATCTGTAATTCTATGGTAACTATTCCTGTTAAGTACTAAATTTGAAAAACTAGAATATTTCCTTGAATAATGATGATCATGACTTTATGAAGAATACCTTTATCATGTACTTTTCTCATTCTAAAATAGTCATTTTATTTCTCTTTTTATGTTAGAATAATAATTTTCACTCATGTTCTGGTACTCATGATTAAAGAAGACATTAGTCCTTTGTTGGATTTCTGCAATGCATCTCTATAAGTTGTACTAGAAATTGTCCTTTGATATATTCATCATTAAGTCATATTCAAAAGGTTCTCTCAATCTTTGAACTTGTCATAATTGTGATATCCCATTGGTACTGTAGCTCTACTATAGCATCGCATGACTTTACTAATTTGTAAGAGTGTGCATCTTTGAAAGTGGAATTTGAGAAATAATGTGCTCCTTTATTATAATCTCATTTTTAAAAAAAATTTGGAACTCTTGCCGAAGTCTTGAGCTCATATTTGTGTGTAAGATTATCTAATGAACTGATATGTAGATGCAACCTTTTGACAAGATGTTATGACATGGTTCTTGAAAGTTGTTATGCTATGATGATATTTATCATTGTTGGTAAGGATTCAATTCCAAGTATGACTATAGCTTAAATTATACTTTTTGTTTGTATGGAGCTATAAGTTTGTATTCCAATTGAATTCATTAACACAAGTTGAATGTATTAATCAATCTGCTTTGTTCTTTGTATGAATTCACCTTTTGAAGAATTTTTAGACTTTGGGAAAACATGCTTGTTGGTTGTCCTAAATATCTATATTTTCATTGGCACCTGTAACTTGGTAAGGGTGACTTCCATGATTTTCAAAACTTCTTACTACCTTGTCTTTAAAGCAGTGGGTAAATCATATAATCTTAGATGCATTCAGTTATGTTTCTTCCTGAGATGAGTAATTTTGCTACTTTTTGCACTTTGTAAATATCTTATGACTTGAATAAGTATTTGTGATTGTATTTCTGATCTCAGTCAAAAGCTTTTATTCTTCTACTTCATAGTTTTATAAATATGACCTATTTTCATCGAATTGATTGGTAAGAACCTTAAATACTTGTACTCTTTTACACTGATCATTGTGTAAGGCATGAATGAACTTATCATTTTTTCCTTAAAACTGTTCAGTGTTGAAAGTAATATTGTACCTATACTCTTGCTTCCTTTCTTATAGATTTAGTATTCCAATGAAAGATTAAATCCCATATATCAATTTATTATTTGAGTGGTAATTTGTAAGTTTTGATATTGATTTTGTACTTTATACTTCTGGTTCAGTAATTTGATGAAAACTGATATTTTATGCTTGCATTTTCCTTTTCTTAAAACAAACTCATAACTTGTATCATGTAGATTTCTTTAGCAAGTATTTCCTTTTTGTACAGTAATCATTTATGCAAAATATTTCTACTTTTCATCTACTACCTGTACCTGCACACTTAAGAAAATAGTTAGAAAATATTTAGATTTTTGGCCTCTCTTATGTTCCATAGTTTTTTCTTTTCTCTTTCTTTTCTTGAAATGATTCTTGGAATCATATGTGCTGGTGTAGAATATTGCTCTTATCAATTGTGTATTTGTATATGATGTACCTTATGCTTCTAATTTTTAGAAATCCATCTGCATGTAGTTATATAGTACAATGGGTACAGATTAAACCCTGAGCTCAATATTGATGCCTTCCCTTTTTCATTTTTCAAGGTACACTGTGACTGATAGGAGAGATGGATAAAAGATGGAGGTGGAGCTTAAGTGAAGAAGACTAGAAGAGAACCCAAGGAAATTATGGGTTTCTTCTATACTCTTTTACTTTTAACTTCATGCATATGTACTTCTTTCTTCAGTAGTTATGAGTTACATCCCAAGGCTTGTGTGGGAAATATTGTACTTCTTCATGAATAAATAACATTTAATTTCTATACTTGAGTTGTATACTTCTTTCTGCAGTTTAATCATTTATGACATGTATATTGATTGTATAATGAAATAAACAAGTCAAACACATAATTAAATGTATTTACATGTAGAAATAATGAGTTTTGAAATACCTGTAACTTTAATAATGAACTCTCTTTCTTGTAAACTACAACTATGTTTTTTGTTCCCAAATTTAGCATTTCACCTATACTGTGATTCTTGCCTTCATCAAGGAAATGCATTAGTCCTTCGGGGCTTTTGTATTTCCTTATTGAAGATGAACATGGAATGACAGTCTATGTGAGGTGTTACATTTTGTAACAACACACATATTTGTAGATTACATGTAGTTAATCAATTATTGCAACTAAAAACATAATAAAATTGTAATGCATTCCCCTAGTTAGGTCCACTTCATCAATGTCGATCCATCGTAATGAAGTTTTGAGTTGCTTATTTTTGCACATAGGTGTAAAAATTGTAAACATTTACTGGTGATCCTTCAGGGAAAGTATGCCTACTAGCTTGTAGACCAATGCCTTTCTCTTTTCTATTGGGCATAGAGTTAAAGTCATATAACCAAAAATACCTTTTTGAAAAACAAACTAAAGCTGAGGAAAGGATCTGGAAACCAAATCACATGCATGAATGCAATTTATTGAATTTAAAAAACATTGCAATGTGCATGAATGCACTTATTGAAAGGGAAATCCTACTCTAACCATGGGCACTATAGGATTTTCAATAATAGTGTTTTTGAAACATACCATTCACATGAATCAGAAGTTCCTCTTCCATTTAGCCTTGAAATAGCTGAAATGCATTGTGTTCTTTCGAACGATGAAATCATGTGAGGACCACTCCATATAGTATCAAAATTTATCTGGTTTCGTTTCTTTGTATGACCAATATCCCATTTTAACACAATATCTCCTTCATTGAAAATCTATAAACTTATCCTTCTTATCAAATGTTTTCTTGATCTATTTTTTATTCTTTTCCATGTTCAGGTGAGCTTGGTCTCTTGGCTCCTACAACTCCATTATTTTTGCATAACAAACCTGACAATGGTTCATTATCAAGTAATTCCATCTAGTGTAGTAAATCCAATGCAAGCAACTCAACGGAGATGGGAATTCTTCACCTCTCTTCCATAAACAAGCTTGTATGGTGAATTGTCAACTGATCTTTTATGAGTCACTCTATCAACCCAAAGTGTTGAATTCAACATCAGATGCCAAGCTATTTGATTATCTTTGAGTGTTCTTATGATGATCCTCAAAAGGTTCTTAGTTAGTGCTTTCAGCTAATCCATTACCTTGTGGGTAATAATTAGATGATGCACTTAAATAAATTCCATGCTTAATAGTCTCAATCTCTTACTTTTGCACCAAGAAACACTAAGGCATTATCTGAAATGGTAGTTGTTGGAAGACTAAATCTACAAACTATATATTTGTAAAAGGATAGAATTGAAGTTTTCACTGGCTTATTTTAAGGCTATTGCTTCGGTCCAACGTGTAAAGTAATCTATAGCAAACAAGATCCAATTGTGTCCTTGTGATGAAGGTGGATTTATCATGCCAATAAAGCCGAGACCCCACTGCAAATGAATGGTTGATCTACTGAAATAGGTTGTAGGGGAAACAAAGCTAAATGTTCATTTTCCAACAAAGAAAGCACATTTCTTACACTTTTTTATCCATTTGAAGTAGTCCTTGAAAATGTTGGGCCGATAATAACTAGCTTTCATTATTTTTAAAGTTGTAGTATGTGCTGAAAAATGATCTCCTACTAGTTCCTTCATGAAATTCAGATAATAGTTACTGAATTCTATCATAATCAATACATCTCAGCAAAATTTCATTTATATCTCTTTTAAACAACACACCATCAACGAAAACACAAGGTATAACTTGTAACCTGAACTACCTTTGTTTATTCTTGTCCATACCTTCCGGATAAGTAATCGTGTTGTAAGTAGTTAACCAAATCGGTCGTCCATCTTGATTCCTAAACTTCTTGACTGAGTTTAGGTTGTTGATTTTCTGGTTGTGCCACGATATCTGATCTGATTGATACATAACTTTCAACATGTTGTTCTAAATCTTCTGATTCTGCAGATTGTTGTTTTTCCATATCAGCAATTAGATGTTCACACAAATCTTTTTCTTGAAACTATTTTTACAACATGGATGTTAACATCATACTCCATAACCTTAGTAATCTATCCTGCTATGTTATCATTCAAGCTCTTTGTTAAATAATAATGTCTTTAACACTTGGATGAGAGACTAAGACATGTATCTTATTATTGGAAAGCATTTACTTGAAGTTCTTCAATCCTCTAACTACTAAAAGTACCTATTTCTCAAGAAAGGTGTACCTTGTCTCATAATCATGCAAACTTTGTCCAAAGAAAGAAATTGGTTACTCAGTGTTTTCATCAATAACCGGGGTTAATATATTTGAAATGGTCTCATCTCCTGCAAGTGCATACATTATAAATTTTTTTATCAAAATTAGGATTTGTAAGAGTAGGAGCTCGTGAAATGGCTGACTTTGTGGCCTCAAATATTTTTCTCCCTTCACTAGTCCAAGAGATAGTCTTCTCTTTCTTTAACATGGTTGTTAAAGTCTTGACTAAAGGTCCAAAATAAGCAACAAATCTTCTAACAAATTTGATTTTTCGGATAAAAATAGGCATTTCTTTGTTATGATGAGGCAAGGAGAGCTATGAAATAGCTTCGATTATGAATGGATCAATGGTTAAAAGTTGTTTAGAAACAATATGACCAAGCAATTTACCTTGATGTACTAAAAAAATGGACTTTTTGGTATTCAAAGATATTCCAAAATTTCTACAAAGTTGAAAAGTTCACCTTAAATGCATTAGATGTTTATCATAATTTTTTGAAAATATTGTGACATCATCTAAGTGAACCAATACGCATTTATTTAATAAGTTGTGAAAATCCATGTCCATTGCACTTTGAAACATTAAACTGACATTTAAAAGTCTAAAAGGCATTCTTTTGTAATCATACATACCCTAGTTCATGGTGAAGGTTGTTTTGTATCTGTATTCTTCATGCACAAGGATCTAATTTTATCCACTGTAACCATCCAAAGAAGACAATCTGTCTTAACCAGAAACTATTCTCAAAATCTGATCCATATTGGGTAATGGATAATGATCTTTTAATGAATCTTTATTAAGGTCTCTTAAATCCACACATAACCTAATTTCTCTATTCATTTTTCAAAATTGAACAAGATTAGCTACCCATCTTGAATTATTAACTGGAAAGATAATACCTGATTTGATCAATTTACATAACCTTTTTCTCATTAATGGCTCAATCTTCATATTTACAAGCCTTTGCTTCTACCTAACTGGCTTGGAATTTGGTTGTAACTCTATTATATGCTGAGCTAAACTTGGATCAAATCATCTCTAATCTTGGTATTACCAAGTAAAAACATCTCTGAATTATTTACATAATTTGATAAATCACTATTTTTCAGTCAAGGAACAAACCTTTCCAATAAATAGTTTCTTTTCATCATCCACCAAGATATCCTCATAGTTCTCTATGTGATTTAAAATCTTGGCTTTGTCTTTTCTTAACTTATCATCAAAACTAACAATGTCTTTTAGTGTGACCAATCCTTGAGGTAACTTGTTTGTCTTCAACTAAACAATCTGGTCACCATAGAAGTGTTGCAAGTTTTCCTGATTTACTACAGAAAATTCAACTTCTTGCTGCAAAAATATATAGACTTGTTCATCATATTCAAAACTTTCCAAATCTCTTTGTTATCAGGAACCTAAGGTCTGATAATCAAATTTATATGTGGTTGTACTTTGCTATTTTAAATCTGTTCTAGTACATCAAAGCTAGCACCAACTACTGTAAGTATATCTGCATGTTTGTTTTCAGCTCTTGGGACAGATTGAATGTTAACAGTATCAAAATCATCTATTAAGTATGAAAATTTATGTTTGTAAGATTTCAACAATGAATTATTACACACATTAAATTTTTGTACTTGATTAATAAGGTACTCTGAATCACCAAAAACTTATAAAGTACTGATACCTCTCTTTCTAGCCCATTCCAAGCCATGAATTAATGTTTTGTATTTAGCTACATTATAAGTACAAGAAAATTGCAGGCTTAAAGATTAAAAATACCTTTCGTTTGAAGGGGAAGTAAGAATTAAACTTGCACCTTGTCCTTTCTTATTTTTAGCTCCATCAAAGTGAAGCTTCCATAACCATTCTATTGTTTTTTCTATTTTGGACAACAAGAGAATTTGTGCATTTTCTTCATAAAACCAATAAACATGAAAAAAATATTCTTTTGCTTCTTTGAACTGATCATAAGTGTGTTCCTATTTATTCTTTTCATCCATTAACATATTAGAAACATCATCTAGTGCAAAAACGTGCATTGAAATATCAAAATTAGATTGATCTAAAGTTTCATATATTTGTCGTAGCATTTGAAGCATTTGAAACATGAAGCTCGATATGAAATCTAGCCAGAGGCTCTAAATTTATTGTAACCTTAGTTAAATATCTTGTAGTAAAGAACAAAAATGACCAGTCTGAAAAAACACAACCTCCTTATTTTGCAGTAAAATATCGTGATAAACATAAGGAAAAATAGGGATGTAAATCTACAACAGTCACATCCTGTAAAATAGTAACATTGGTACAAACACGTAAGTTTACCTCCAGATTTCTTATAATACCAACTATGTTGGTTGATGTCTCATCTAGCTGCAACACACTTTTTTGTAGGCTCATACTATAGGCCTAATTTTTCTGCAATTGCTTTTAGCATAACCATGCTAGTTGCACCACTATCAACCATGCATTTATGAACTAAATGATTTGTAATAATCAGAGTTAGATAAAATGGTGGTGGGTTCTTGATATCAGGAGTGTTTAAAACCTTTTGAACGATCCATTTAACCTCTTTAATATGGTCTTCCTCCATTGTTCCAAGGACCATGTCTACTTTATGGGCTTCCTTTTGTGCTGGTTTTGATGAAATCTGTAACTTAGCAAGCTCATGAGAAAATAACTCCTACTATCCTAGAATACTTAGAGAATCCCATAGTGAAATATTAATATTATGCTTTTTCATTAGAACGAAAATGTTAAAATAAGCAACCGTTTTTGAAAAAACTTCTACCATTTTAGTATAAGCTTTAGCAAAAACTGACTATGCTTCACCAACTTCTGAAATTTGAGGTATGAAAAGTCTTTGGGATCAGGATGTAATAATTTTTGTTGGTCCTTTTGAGGTGAACTATTAGCTTTTTTTACCTATAGTTTTTGTTTTATAAGTGACTATGGGAAAAACAAATCTATTTTTCTATTTTTATCTCTCTCTTCATCCTTTTCCTAGGACCTAGTCATAACTACGATAAAATATTCCTCTCGAAGATGACCAAATTTTGTTCTAGTGGTTTCTGACTATGAGCTTCTTACTGACCATCCTCCATTTGAGGCATGAATAATGCTTTAGGTTGAGTTTATGCAACAAGGCTTATATTTAGGAATGTATTTGGACAATTGGTAGCTGAATGAGATTGATTTCAAGGTTGACACCATTCTTTCGAAACCATGTTAACTAGGACTAGAGGGCTAGATCAACTAGTATCCTTTGGGTCTAATTTCCTTAGCTGATATGGTTGTCTATAACTCTTATTTTGATGACAAGGATCTTAATAAGGCCTGATAGGCTGAGCTAATTTGTTTTCGATTGATGTCAATTTACTACCCATAGTCTATAGAGCCTTGAATGCATCATGTAATGGAGCTAAAACAATAGGCTTTATAATGGTAATAGGTTGTGGAATGGTAATAAATATGCTATTAGAGGCATTGAAGGCCTTGGTACCAATTTCCCAACTTGAATATGGTTTTTTTCAACCCTAATGAAAATGTCATAACCTGATGGGAGGGTCTCTCCTCCCATAAATTGACTCATATTTCAAATGTCACTGTTTAAGGCTTTGAGATGGTATAAAAATGCATGATCAACTTGAGGTTTAACACTAATTGGAATTCTTTCCCAAGTTCTAGCAAAATGGATGTTGAAACTAGATATTAATTCATGAGTGGCTCTTGTAATTATAGAAAACTTCTCTATGATGGATAAATGGTAAGAATGGTCTTGAAATTACTTAAGCAATTTCTCTCCTAACTCATCCCAAGTTATTATGCTCCCACTTTCTAAGGTTCTATACCATTGCAAGGGTTGTCCTTTAAAGGATGCAGCTAAAAGTTTCAAAGCTATATCTTCATGAGTTATATTATGGACTACATAAAGATCTGCAATGTATTTTATATGCTCTATGTGAGTAATATGATTTTCACCATTTAATTAAGGTAAAATTTTCATGGAAGCATTAGGAATATCATGATAAACTAAAATTACTAAAGGGTTTCCATTAGTAAAGGTCCAAAAATTCCTAGGTGGTTGCATAGCCATTAGAATAACTAGGATTTGAACAACAAGATTAATATGCGGTGAGGGAAGATCAAGAGGAGGATTGTCAAAACCAGGCCTATTATAATGTAAGGTATTGCCAACTCTTCTTCTTATAGAATTCATAGGTAAATAAATAAACTCAGAAGGAATTCCTCTTACTGATGATCTTGTAGTCAATTAACGCATGGAACATGTTGCAAATATTGTCTTAAATACACCTTACAGAATCACCAAGTAAATATTTTGATCTTTAGAATAATTTATTGCAGCTTGTTGCTCCTAATGTGAGTTTATTTCATAGTAAATTATTGTATTCCGCTTAAGATATAATTAATTCTCCCACTGAGAATGCCAAAAACTGTTCTCTCGAAACTGTACCTTAGTTTAGAGATGACTACAGGGGTTCTAAGATTGCTCTAGATATTTCACTTTCGTAGATACAATGGAAACACCTCATGTCTGTGGGTATACCTATTGATAAGGTGAGTCTTTGGTATCAAGGTCGGTTCCTTTTTGATGTATCCTAAACTAACTTTTAGGGCTTTGAGAGTTAAAGGATGACTGTAAATGAATTGAAAGAAGGGGTGATACACAAAAAATTTTGAGGGCTTTGACTGAGTACATGCACAATAATTTTTAGAATGAATTTTTTATGCACAAACAAATAGTTTTTTAAAAAAATATTAAAGCAAAACACTTTGTGTATTGAGGGAATGAATCACAACAATATAGTAAGATAAATATGCACACTAATATTATGCATAAATTACTAAATTTGTAGCAAGATAAGATGATTAATCATGGAATTTGACATTCATAAGAAATAATGAGATATACACACCACTTCAAATAGTTGGAAAGGCAGAAATTAGTTCTCATTAAAGGGGAAAAAGTGGCTATGTTTTCTTCATCACTCATGTGTCCAAAAAGTCCTTCTGTTCTTTGCAATTACATACAATATATAGCAAGATTATTCCCCCCAGTCCATTCTAAAAATAGGCTAAAATTTGTACTCGCCCATGCATTCTATTTTTACCCCTTTATCATAAATAAATAATGGAATAGAAATAAACATGCTAATACAAGAGGCAATTAAAATCCTGAGTTACAAAAATATATTTAAGTCAAAATGCAGTTGATCGATCTATTTTTAATAAATTAGGATGAATAATTTGGCTAATAATAACCCTTGATTTCTATGTAAGACTTCTCCAATGTGCATGTAATATTTTTCTTCCTCTACTTGATATGGCACTTGTAACTTGATCCACTTGCAATGATAATTCTAGCACTTTTATAATTTTTCCCCTTTAGATGAACATGTAAAATTTAATCTCCCTATGTGAGAAGAAATAATTATTTTATTTGCTATACTTTGAAAAATATTCACCCATACATTCCATCTACTATGGGGACAACCTTTGGTTCTGATGCTGACATTTGCTTGTCTTGTAGTGAATGACATGTGAAATACTTCTCTACAAGTAAACATTATTCAACCTCCAATTTTCCCACTATGGGGATCACGTTTATGTAAAAATAATATTCTCCTTTTTACTCCATATCTTCCTTGGTATGAGATTTTAGACAAGATTAATGTATTTGAAAGGTTTAAGATAATCAATTTCTTGACCCTACTTTATTCACCGTCATTTGTCTATTTTTGTGCTAATCATGCCATATTGTATCATTGTTAGAAACTTTTTCTAAGGTTGATGTAATATAAGGTTTTTTTAGGAGATGAATTTTGATCACATGGTCATGCAAACCAAACTTTAAATACCTTCAAGATCATGATTTGTTTAAATGATTTTATGACTCTTTTACACATTATTTGATCACCATGATTTGAAACTAGGGTCAAAGTGGATAATAATTTGATTAATAATTAAGTCTCCCTCTCCATGACAATTGAATCCTTTAGGTTTTGTCATTGATGGTATTTTAACCATGATTAGAGATAAGGTTTTTTGAGGTTCTGCCATGTGCATTACTTTCAAACCATGGTTGAGTTTGATTATATGATGGTTGGCATTTTCAAATCTTCACCTTTGATCTTCGTACCTATTCATTTACCCACCATTTATATTATGATCCTTGGTAGAGGGGTAGTTGGATTGTGGATTAACTCTCCACCGTTGAGCTTTTGTACCTTCTGTTCTCTACCATCGATGACTATAAACTCTATTTGAATTAATTTATGGTTTGCATTGATTTCAGGATCGATTCTCAACCTTCATCTTTGTACTGATTCATTTTGTAACATTGATTTCTTCACCATGGCAAGCAAGGTCAGTGGTAGTGGTTGGAATATTGGTCCTTTAATCATTGTATGATTTCATCTTGGCCATTGATCTTTAACCTTGGTTAAGTTTTGTTATACCATGATTGGTTTTTGAGTAGGTTTATTTCGTAACCTACACTTGATCATTTCATTTTCATTCCCATTTTGGAGGGCGAAGCCTTGGAAATTGTTTTCCAGACTGCCGTTGATGCACCTCAAAGCTCTCTGCATTTCCTTTCTCTGCATTACATTGTGAGGTATATTAGTTCATTACAGAGATCTTTATGAGAGTTTCATGGATGCCATTGTTGTGGATCTTCCAAGCTTTATGTTTAATAGTATTTGTTCTTGATGAGTACCATCTGAGTATGAAGCTTGATTTCCTAGTTATTTATGATTCTAAATGCTCTTGACCTTGGATATTTTGATTTGTGTATCACTTTTTATGGAAAATGTGGGGGTGCATTTCTCGAGTATTGTAGTTTGATCTTTCTTTCATTTATTCATTGTCTGTGATGTATATTTGAAGCAAAAATGACCATCTTTCTTGGTAAGGGTGAGCTCTCACTTCATTAAATCTATAACGTGTTTGCTACTTGAGATCTTCTCTATATATTGAATCATTTTAACCTCCCCATTTCTGACCTTTTTGAAATTATTTGAATTTTTTTGTGATTTTGTGGCACTTACAAGTCTTAATATGGTTATGGGCATTCATTATTCATCTTGCACTTCAATAATTTTTCAGCTCACCCTAAAATCGGTAAGATTTGTTCTATCCTCGATTTCTTCTATAAATTTGTGAAAATATTTTAATGGCTTATGGGGAAACAAGTGATTTTTCTTGCCTATGACTGCATATATCAAACTACAACTTAAATATACTTTGGGTTTTATGACCTAGATATGGGTATTCTACTTTTGACTTGAAAGAGAAAGATTCAGAACATTATTTTTTATGCATTTGTAAGAATGATATTTGAAACCATGTTTTTTTGTTTGACCATATCCTTTTTCAATAGAAATGAATTGTTGGGTATCTTCTCTTTGGCTCTGAACTTGTCATTTTTCTCTATTTTTGTGATATCTCTTGTCGGATAGACTTGTAAAACTTTTCCTGAGCTCCTTTTTAAAATATACTTTGAGCTCGTACTATTTCTTCCTTGCATTTGACTAATGCTGAGCCATAAGCATATGAGTTGATATTTTGGTTTCATTTTCCACCTTGTTGGTAACTCTTTATTGTTGTTTGTATTCCCTATATCGGCTCATTTTCTTTCTTCATTTACTTCAAAAAATGAATAAAATTTTGTTTGATTATTTGAGAGCTTCCATATTCTGTTTTTCTTCTCTGTTTATTCAATACTCAACCTATAATTTTTTTTGGATGCTCGTAAAATATTTTTCCTTCATTACAATTCCTCGGTTTTCCATGTATCCGACTAAAAACAAGTAATTTTTCCATATTTTTAGAGCCATTTACAAATTTTAATAATTTGTTATGGAAATGAAACCTAACTTTCTAAGTTCTTAATCCCAAGCTACTTCTTGTTTACTAGTTTTATATATTCTAGGCACCAATATGAGATCTTGGTATATGATAATAATTTCAGCTTTTGAAAACAATTGTAACTTTATATCTACTTGCATGTGTACATCATTAAAACTGATAGTTGATCTGCTTTTACACATGGTAACTTACTTGGAATTAACAATGTCCTCTTCTGTAATGTAAGATGAATTTTATATTTATTTATTCTTTGCATCTTGAGATTTACTTGTTATTTTATACCATATAAGAAGGCAACACCTGCTACTTTTGATACTGAAATTCTACTGTGTGATTTTCAATCTCTTAATTTAAACTGTGTTGAATTACTTGGATTTTTTACTCAAAAATGTGACTATTTCCTTACTGATAACATGAACTATACTTTTCAACTACTCCATCTGTAATTCTGTGGTATTTGGTCGTGATAAGTACTAAATTTGAAAACTGGAATGTTTCCTTGAACAATGATGATCAAGACTTTTTGAAAAATACCTTTATCATGTACTTTTATCATTCTAAAATAGTCACTGTATTTCTCTTTTAATGTTAGAATAATACTTTTCATTCATGTTTTGGTACTCATGATAAATAAGACATTAGTCCTCTTTTGGATTCTGTAATGCATATCTTAAAGTTATATTATGTTGTCATTTGATAGATTCATCATTTAGTCATATTCAGAAGGTTCACTCAATCTTACTTGCCATAATTCTATCCAATTAGTACTATAGCACTGTTATAGCATATTTGATTTACGACTTTGTAAGAGTGTGCATCTCTGAAAGTGGAATTTGAGAAATAATGTGGTTTTATTATAATCTCATTTTATTCTGAAATATGGAACTCTTTCCATCTTGAGCTCATATTTGTGTGTCTTATCCCAAACTGATATATAGCAGTCTTGAAATGACATGGTTCCTGAAATTTTTGGACTATGATGATCTTTATTATTATTGGTAAGGATTTGATTCCAATGATCTCTTGAATTTTAATTTCCATTTTTTGGAGTTATAAGTTTGTATTCCGAGAATTCATTAACATAAGTTTAAGGTATTAATGACTCTGTATGTATACTGTATGCATACCTTTTGAAGATGGATTTTCAGAAAAAAAAAAATCTCGTTGGTTGTCCTGAAAATATGTTTTTTCATTCTTCCTACTTGGTAAAATATAGAATTTTACTACGTTGTCTTTATGGCAGTGGGTAAATCATATAATCTTATATGCATTCAGTTGTGTTTCTTCCTAAGCTCGTAATTTTGCTATTTTTTGCACTTTGTAAATATTTTATGACTTGAATAAGAATTTGGGATTCAATACTGATCTTGATTAGAAGCTTCTTTTCATCTACTTCTAGTTTTAGAAATCATGACCTATTTTCTTTGAATTGATTGGTAATAACCCTGAATACTTGTACTCTTTTATACTGATGATTATGTAAGGCATGAATGAACTTTCCATTTTGTCCTTAAAACACTTAAGTGCTAAAAGTAATCTGTACCTATACTTGGAATTTTTTTCTTATAATTTAGTGTTCCAATGCCTTAAATCCCATAGATCATGTCTTATTTGAGCAATAAATGTAAGTTTTAATATTGATTTTGTACTTTATACCTAGCTGTAATTTGATGAAAAGTTATAATTTATGCTTGTATTTTCCTCATCTTAAAACAACTCATAACTTGTATCATGTATATTTCTTTAGAAAGTATTTCCTTTATGTACGATAATCATTTATGCAAAATATTTATACTTTTAATCTACAATATATATCTGCACACTTAAGAAAATACTTATAAAATATTTAGGATTTTGGCCTCTCTTATGTCCCATAGTTTTTGTTTTCTCTTTCATTTGTAAAATTATTATGGGAATCATATGTGCTGATATAGAATATTTCTCTTATCAATTATGTATCTGTATATGATGTACCTTATACTTCTTCTTTTTATAAATCCATCTGCATGTAGTTAGATAGTACACGGGGTACAAACTAAACCCCGACTTCAATATTGTTGCCTTTCCTTTTTCATTTTTCAGGTACATTGTGACTACTAGGGGAGCTGGGTAAAAGATGGAGCTGAAGCTGAAGTGAAGAACACTAGAAGAGAACCCAAATAAATGATGGGTTTCTTCTATACTATTTTACTTTTTACTTCATGGATATGTACTTCTTTCTTTAGTAATTATGAGTTACATCCCAATGGCTTGTATGGGAAATATTGTACTTCATCATGAATAAAATAACATAAAATATATTAACTTGAGTTGTATACTTATTTCTTCTTTTAGCTTTATGACATGTATATTGATTGTATAGCGAAATAAAAAAACTCAAACACATAATTAAATGTATCTACATGAAAAAATAATGAGTTTTCAAATACCTGTAACTTTAATAATGAAATCTCTTTCTTGTAAACAACAACTCTTTTTTTTGTTCCCAAATTTAACATTTCACCTATACTCTCATTCCTTCCTTCATCAAGGAAATGCATTAGTCCTTTGGGGATTTTTTGTTTCCTTGTTGAAGATGAACATGGAATGATAGTCTATGTGAGGAGTTACATTTTGTAACAACACATATAGCTACAAATTACATGTAGCTAATCAGTTGTTACAACTGAAAACATAATAAAACTGTAATGCATGCCACTAGTTAGGTCCACTTCATCAATGTGATCCATCACAATGAAGTTTTGTGTTGCCAATTTTTACACAAGTGCAAAAATTTTCAACAGGACAGAAAAATCCAAAACACCCGCATAACAAAAACTAATCCTTAACACTCAAAATTTTGAAAAATGACTAACTATTTGAAACTAGCTCTGTCTTAGGGGAATTTTACAAGGACATTTTGATATTCACCTTTGTTGAGTTTTTTTAAATGGAGAAGAAAAAACATAACTCTTGAGGAGGTGCTAATATTTGGCTCTTTCTGGGGACATGGTTTGGAATTAGCACTGCGACAATAAGACATAGTATGAAATCTGAAATCTCAAGATATCTAAAATAGACCAGCACCTTATCCATGTGGAAAAATAGACTCAAGGATCAAACAATACAGAATAGACATCCACACAAAGACCAAACAAAGAAAACTATACAAGATTGTACAAAGTACTGCCTTGTAACCTAGGACTGAAACAACTTCAATTATTGCCCACTATATGGTAATGGAAGGGATGTTTAATCCATATAATTCAGGTAGAAATTATTTTCTTCAGCAAAGTGTCTAATCTTGAAAGGACCCAACCAGAGAAAATAAAATTTTCCATGACTTCCCCGAGGCTCCCACCTCTTGTCCCAAAGTAGAACAATGTCTCCAACCTGTAAGTCCCTAGGTCTAGCCTTTTTGGCAAAAAGATACTTTACTCTTTACTTATGTGTATGAATCTCATCCACTAATTGCATCATGTCCTCATCCAAATTCTGTAAGTACATGATTCTCTATTCCAAAGCACTAGTAAAGTTTGAATCTTTAATGCCCTTCATCAGCTACAAAGCTGGTAGTTCCACAATCACTGGCAACAAAGATTCAATTCCATACACTACCTAGAAAGGAGACATCCCAAATTCCATCTTCGGAGTAATTCTATCTTCCCAAAGAGAATCATTCAACTTTTTATACCAATTCCTCGGTGATTCATTAACAAGATTTTGAATGATGCTTACCCAATTCTTGTTTGTTGATTATGCTTGTCCATTTGCTTGGGGGTAGTAATCAGAAGAATGTGTAAAAGAAATTCCATAACCATAAAATAAATCCATCATTTCATAAGAAGAGAAATTAGGAGCATTGTCAGTGACCATTTTACTTGGTAGATAAAATCTAATAAGAATGTTCTCCTTGATAAGGTTACATGTCAGTTAAAAATTTGTGCTTTTTAATATGATGGCCTCTAGCCATTTGGTGAAATAATTAGTGGCAGTTAATACATGAGTGTGTCCAACACTCGAATGAGGGTTAAGAGTATGAACGAAGTATAGTCCCCTTTTTTGAAAAGGTTCTTCTATCATGACTGTCGTGAGTGGCAGTATGGCTAACTTAGGTCATCCCACAAAATTTTGGCAAGATTCACATTTACTCACCCATTTAGTTGCATCTCAAAATAGGGTTGGCCAGTCGTAGCATGCATGAAGGATTTTGTGAGCAATCACAGTGGATGAGAAAGTTCATACAGAAACTTGAGAAACCTTCCACCAATCCCTATTTTGAATAAGGAATTTTCCTATTGCACATACTACGTAGATATTAGTTTAATAACTCTCTTCTCTTTAGCACTTTGATGATATGGTAATTCTCCATAAGTAATAAAATGGGAAATATAGAATATAATTCATTATTTTAATTGATAAATAAAAAAATTGGAATATGTGTGTCTTCTTCGAAAGAGTTATCTTCAACACCTGTAGTAATCAATTCATAGACCCCTATTCCCTGGACTAGCTTAGCTGGCCTGATGTCCAAATCATGCTCTTGTACCTTTAGAACCCAATTTAATATTTTAATCCTAAACTCTTGTTTTGTGAGAATGGAATTAACCATTGTATCTGGTACAAATACAATAGAGTTAGAATTAAGGATATAGAAATGAAACTGTTGGATCACCTTAACCACACCGAAAGCATGTTTCTTGATCTGAGTGTACTTCAATTCATGAATTTTGAGGACATAAATCATGAAAGTGATGTGTAGTTCACACCCGTCATTATTCTTCTATATCATAATAGGAGCCAAAGTATTTTCAGTAGCATAATAATAGATCATGAAAACCTTCTAAAAAATCAGGGAAATCAAGAATCAGAATTCATGTAATTTCCTTTCTAATATTTTCAAAATCTTATTTCCCCTTTAGTGTCCAAAAGAAAGACTATTTCCCTTTTATCATTTTAGCTATGTTCATAGTCAGCTCTAATAAATCAGGAATAAATCTCCTTAAAAAGTTTATCTTTCCAAATAAAGAGTGCACACATTTTTTACTTGTGGGGATGGGAATTTGCTAAATATCTTGAACCCTTTCTTTATCTATCTTGGTTCCATATTTGGAAACGATGTGTCTAATAAACTTTCCTTCAGTGACACCATAAAATAGAATTTTTTGGATTGAGAGATACCCCATGTTCCCTACACTTTTGAAGTCCAGTTTCAAGATGTTGGAAATGATCTTCCCTCTTCTTGGAAAAGATAGTCAAATACATGACAATAGATTTTCCTTTCAAAGACCCAAAATCCAAATCCATTGCTCATTGGAAAGTGCCACTGACATTAATCATACTAAATGGAATCCTTTTATAAGAAAAAAATTTCCCTATAGAGTTGTGAAAGTTCTCTTAAGTTCATCAAGAACATCAACCTCAATCTAATTATACCCTGATAATCCAACCAACATAGACAAAATTTTAGAGATGATAACAACTTGTAGAATCTGATCCATCATGGGGAGTAGATAATTTTCCTTGGGGGAGACTTGGTTTAAATTTTGAAAATCCACACAAATATGGATTTCGTTATTATTTTTTCTTATCGGCATAATATTGGTCACCTAGGAAGAGTGATGGATTAGAAAAATTATCTTTTCCTTTAAGAGCTTTTGAATCTCTTGATAAATGGTGTCTAAAATATTTAGGTTGAAATATAATGTTGTATTTCCCTTGGTTTGAAGGATATAAAATCATCACATGAATAGGCAAGCACATCAACATATATTTCTAATAAATTTATCATTCTATTCCTTTCTTCTTATTTGTAGCATTTATTAATGTTAATATGTTTGGGTTACTATTTACTTCAAATATTAACCTTTTCATACTCTGAAAACTGATGAACCTCATGGGGTATCTTTTACGTGATATACTTGACATTCTTGTCAAAAAAATCTTCCAAGATTACTAGACCTCTCGATATCTTGTTACCTTTTAAATTAATGCAAACATCCTTATTAGATCCTCCCTCAATCCCTTCCTCAGTCGCAGTGGTTGTTACAAATTCATGAGGAGAAAATTCACTTCCTTCAAAATACAGTTGACTAAAATTATCCTAAAGTTAGAGAAAAAAGAGAAAATGTTGTTCATCATTGAATATTGTCCAACTATTAGCATTATACGACACACTTGTCCTATGTATCATTTTGATTGTGAACATTTCTTGGGAAAAATTAGGATGAGGCCGAATTAAGGATCCTAAGACAACCTGAGTAGTTGCTCTAGTATTCTTCTCTCTAGGAACAACCTCTATAGAAATTGTATCTAATAACTCAATAGAATCCCACACCAGATTCCTATAGTGTTTTAGGCTCTTGTTCTTACCTTGAAAACCCTCTCTCACTTGCTTAATGATGAGATCTTCATCTCCTCATGCATAAAGGTTCATGATTCAGATTTCCCTAGCCATGGAAATTCCTATAAGAAGAGCTTCATATTCTGTTATATTATTTGTATTTTCAAATTGAAGCTTGTACGAGAAAGGATAAGAATTATTTTCAGGAGAGAATAGGACCACTCCTGCTCTAAAACCAACTAAGGAACAACTACCATAGAATTCAAGGATCTAAACACCATTAGGGTTATTCATCACACCTTTCAAAGCTTTCATTTCCTCTTTTAATAAGATCATGTAGTTCCCGTGACTGATGTCCTCACAGAGGATTTGTGATTTATGGTCATCGATTTTCTGCACAATGTACTCAGTCTGTTTCTTAAGTAACAACTTCTTCATTTTCCCATGAACTAGAATGAGAGCATGTGACCAGTCCATTTGAATTTCTCCACCCACTTATTTACAAAATTTTATCCTTAGCAACATACCATAGTATAGGGGAATATCTTCCACTAAGATATTAGCTTTGACCATTTTCTCTGGAAAAGTGCTAAAGCTACTTGTGGATCCTTAATCCTACCTACCAAGACTACCTATTTACTTTCCATGGAATAACAAGAAGCAAATGTGTGTTGTAAAGTTAGGCCTAAAGAATTAGAAACCTCATCATGCATCACATTGTTTGATGCTCGCAAATCAATGACACAATTACTAAGCCTATGACCGGCTATAAGCAGTGTGATATAGAAAGACATAATTTTCTCAGTTACAGAAGGTTTTACAGCTATTAGATTCTGCTAAGGTGTAGGAGTGGAAGTAGGTAAAATGCCTTTAGAGGTAGTGGATGTAGGAATGGATTTGAATTTAATAAATTTGACAACCTAAGAAAAGGCATTAGGATGCGTCATATAAAACTCATCCTTTGAAATTTGAATTTTTATTTTTTTGATGTCATCAATTATGTCAAAGGATCCAGAGGTTGATAGGGTGTCTGTGCTAGAGGGGGGATGAACAATTAATCCTATAAAAT
Source organism: Taxus chinensis (assembly GCA_019776745.2). NCBI lineage: Eukaryota > Viridiplantae > Streptophyta > Pinopsida > Cupressales > Taxaceae > Taxus > Taxus chinensis. Next base: position 633,421,522 of record CM034154.1, on the reverse strand, counting down.
TTTATATTTGAGGTTTATTTAGTCATCGAAGCCAAAGCTGCATTGGTTTTAGGTGAAGATGAGGAAGTAGGTGGAGTATTGACACTGTTTACCTTTTGAGTAGAAGTGATCGGTGTTGGTGCTCAATTTAATCTCACCCTTTTCATTCAAAAACATCATATTCCGCATGGTTTGAAGTTTTCTCTGTCTCCATGTATTGATGCATGAAATATTTTTCCTTCATTTGGTTTCCATGGTCAGTCCTTTCTTTTGGTCGAGGATAACATTGAGTCTAGATATTGATTACCATTTCTCTGTCCATGAGAAAGGATTTGTAATTTGGGCATGAATTTGGGGTTTTTCCTTGTATCTATTTTTCCACAGTCATGTTTTCCCTGTCAATTTTTATCCCAACATCTGTGGAAACATGGTCCTTTTTGATTGGATGCGACCTGATGGGTATTTTTGGTGAAACTTGTCACTGTTGTCAAATTTGTAAAAAATACCAAATTTACCCTGTGGCCCTGATAGTATCTAATTGTTTATTCAATAACTATGAAGTTGCAGGGGAAAAAGTCTTACTTTGACCCTGAAGAAGGACACGTGGAAATTTTTTAGGTTACAAGCGCGAAGGTGGGTCACGGGAGCATTTTGTAGTTTTTTTTTCCTTTTTATACGAGGGAGCAAAGTAATGAAATAATCCACAACTCTGCTGGCACCCACATAAAAAGTTAGAAGCAGAGAGGTGGGTCACTAGGGCATTTTGAGACTCTGAGGCCCACTTCAACTCAAATATTTTCCATGTGGATGGTCTGTGCTCATTTGAAAATTTTCCTCTGGGTCCTACCTTTACAATTGCACCAAGGAGACGCATGCAGGTTTCTACTAGCCCTACCCATACTTAGACTTTAATTCAAGCAGCAAGTGCAGCTTTGTCAGACCATAGACACGTGGAGGGCGTGCGCTCATTTGAGGATCCATCTATGGGTCCTACCTTTGTAGGTGCACTAAGGAGACATGCAGAGGCTTTCACTAACTCCTCTTTATACTTAAACTTCTCAAGAAACTTTCTGAGACCTGGGATAAGTGGAGGGCCCATGCCTGTTTGGGAACCTACCCCTGTAATTTAATTTTGAAAGAGCGCTAAAGGGACACATGGAGGTTTCCACTAAATCTTCCCATAATTAGAATTTTTGACGGCCGAAGAAACTTTCTTAGACCCTAGGCATGTGGCACCTTCTGCTGGTCCTTAAACTCTTTCAAAAACTTTTTGAGGATGAGACACGTGGTCAACCTGCGCTTGTTTAGGGTCTGCACTTTTGGGCACCATATCAAATGTGTGCTGAAGAGACATGTGGAAGCTTTCATTGGCTCTTATCTATACTTAAACTTCTCAAGAAACTTTCTAAAACCCTAGGACATGTGGAGATCTTGTGCTTGTTTGAGGTCCTACCTCTAATCTTCATCTTTGAAGTTTCCCCAAACAATCACATGGAATTTTCTAGTAGGCCTTCCCATACTCTAATTTTTCCGTAATCGTTGAAATTATTTAACGGTCTTAAACACGTGGAAGGCCCCCGCTCATTAGGAACCTACCTCTTAACTTCACCTTTGGAGTTGAGCTAAGGAAACATGTGAAGGCTTCGCCTGAATCCTGTTTGCACCTGGCCAACTCGGACTCACAACATAGGAATGTGGTATAATCCATGTGAGGACACTCGGACTCACAACACATGAATGCAGGCATCTATGCAAGGGCACACATTTCTTAAGGCGTATTCTCGAAAGTGAAAAGGATTTTTTGTAAGATCCAGCTATATGGAGCCACCTGAAAATGATTAAAAACGGGATTTCTTGCATGACAGAATAAAATAATGATTAGAAGGACTATAAAAATTTTATAGCATGACATCCCAATCATGGTTGAGAGTTTGAGAAATTTGATCAATTCATTATTTATCCACCTGGCATCTTTTGTGTGTAAATTTGTTAAACATCGATTTCAGAGACAAATTGGTAACAAGTAAATGATTCCTCGAATATTATTTTTTTTGGGTAGAAAATTTTGGATGAGTGAGTGAGTGAATTATATAAATGCAATGAGGATAATCTAGAAAATGGTCAAGGGTTATTTTTTACAAGGAAATTTGAGAAAGCCCATCTTCTTGAGAGACCATCTGAGAAACCTGTGAATCTCTTGTGTTTTAGATTTGATCATGTCAAGATGGTTACAAGTGTACAACCATTGAAAAGCTCTGATATTATTCAAGAAACTTTCCCCTGCTGATAAATCTAATAGATCTTGAATTAATCTGTGTTGATCTTGGGAAAAATTGTGTCTGATTTTATTTCAGAATTTCTTTCAAGTGATTTTGATGTTCCTGTTGCAATCTTATATTAAAATCTCTTTGAATCACATAAGATTTGGTCCATGTGTTAGTATTTTCACATTTGCAATTTCATTATGAGAAGATATTTCATCTGGTAATGAAATTAACAATTTAAAATCATATTACTTCCACTATGTTGATAAATATTCTTTGTAATCCTATGAGTGTATCTTAGGCGTGAGGAACCAGGGATTGTTAATGCTTAATTAATTCTTTAACTCAATCCTTCGTGTTGAATTCTTGAAGATGGTGTGAAACTGTGTAGATCTAGGGATCCATTGATGCACACCTTCTGGATGAAGGAATATTTTGGCTATTCTAAAGATTTTTGTCTGTTAGTTTTCTAATTCTTATAAAGGTTCTCAAATATCTAGTGAAATCAACTTCATCTTGCTTAATTCCCCACCAATTTTTTTAAATAACCATGAATCCTACCTAAAGTACCCTCATTTGTTTCTTTTTATCCATAAATGAAAGAATTATACTTCCAAAATATACAGAAGAAAGTAGGTTTTAAGTGTCTTTAGTAACATGAACCTTGTTCAGAAAATATCTCCATTATTTAAAAGTGACAACTCGTGAGAGTTAAATTGTGGTGTATTTACAATATTATCTCAAGGATCCCTAAAAATTTATGCAAAGAAGGATCTCTTCATGTCCTTCACCATTAGAGGTTACAAAACAGGTCCTCTCACCCTGGTCGAAACGCATGACCTAAAGTAGTGAGGATAGATAATATCCTTAATGAAGGTGATATCCATTTCTCCAATGCTTGAGTGACAAAGAACCAACTGAATCCCTTCCCCAAATACAAAATGACTTATGATTTGTCTATATCTGAGTATCTTGTTAAATCTATGATGTTGCTTAGCTTCCAAGGGAGAATCAATTTGGATACCAACAATAGGGATAGGAGCTCTTATTTTAGAAACAACTAGGATGGTAACTACAATATCCTTGGATATTATTGTGGGCTGGACCACTTCCTTTTTCTTACTTATCTATTCTCGAGTCATGATACCATATGACTCGTTGTTCATATCTACCACTACTTCATCATAATAATCACTATCATCACTAAATCCCTCATTGATGAGACAATTTACCTGAGAATCACTAGATTCTTCTAGTGTTTCATATGTTACCTCTTCGAGTTCCTACTATCCTTCAGCTTCATCTTCATCCTCCGGTTCCTAGACTTCACATGTTGCATTGAAAATAACTGCGACAGGTGGACCTTCAATTGTGAGTTTCGTTTGGACAGGAGGAATATGATTTCTAGACTAAAATTTCCTTCTCGTAATATCCTTGTAAGGAGTATTCTAGGCCAATTGTTTCTTGAGACCTATGAGATCATTTTCCAAATTTTGTACTAACTGGTCTGAATTGTTTCCTGAGGAAGAAGGATAATCCTTAGATTTGGTAGGTTCCTTCTTTAATTTAGTAGACATTATTAAATCATATTCAACAGTTATGGCTAAGTGTTTATTAGCATCCAAAGTAGAAAGGTTGGATCTTCTCAATGCATAGATTACTGATGGTAACTGTGTAATCAAGAAAAATTATTTCAAAATTTGATCCACAAGACGAGTGGCCAATGAAATCTTATTAACTAATTTGTTAAGATTGGAAACAAACTCTGTCATATGCTCATATAGCTCCTTATTTATTGAAGAAATATTAGCGAGGAGAGTGTGTAAATATTCAAAAAGTTTGAATTGATCTTCAAATTGAGTTCTCAAGGTGGTCAAGTCAATGATAGCTAGTCAGGAGATGATGGAACCAGTCGGCAACATTATATTGTAATGTCTCCACAAAAATCCTATAGGAAAAATCTTCATGCAACACTCCAAGTACTCTATATGCCAAAATGAGTGCAGTAATGTGTTCATCAGGGTGCACTTTTTCATTGCCTCTAAATTTAGGAAAACATTTCCTATTCCCTTTTGGGAGTTCATGAAATGGCTGAGAAAGGGTCATAGGTCCAACCTGTTGTCCCCAAGGTAGAGGTGATGTCATTCTTGGAATGGTTTGTAATGGGATTGTGACTATGGCCAACACTAAAGCTTGAATAATAGGGCTTAATTGTGTTTGTGAGTCTGTGTTCCTTGTAGTTCTATTTTTTTCAGGAAGAATACTTGTGGATATTGTTCTCCTTCTTTCTGGGGTTAAAGAAAAGTTGTTTTGTTCTAGGAACAAGAAATCTAGATCTTCAATACCACATGCTCTTTAACCTCGTGTATATCTATTGTCGGCCAAGGTGCTAATGCTTCTAGTTCGATTAAATTTTTTTTTGTGGGATGCACAATGCGTGCCCCAGGTTGGGCGTAAAAAACAGTTGGTTGTAGAATTTGATCTTTGAAAACAAGAAACAATCATGGGACATCAGTCCCTCCTCTTTATGGGAGAGGTTCCCTTATTGAACACAAAAGAGAAAATTAAAACACTTATTTACAATGTAAACATTTGTTCAATATTGTGGTAATCAATTGTGATATTCCAGATGTCTTCATTCAAATATTTTCAATATAGAAGAAAGGAAAATAGAGGAATTGGAATTCGGAAACTTAAGATAGAGAGAGGGGAACTTTAAAACATATAGATTGCAGAATAATATCTTACTAAATTCTTGACAAGATACTAATATTTAAACTATGCATTTAAAAGCACAAGACATGCATGCATTAGACACAAATTTCCAGGCACAATATCAACTGAAAGACACAAATTTCTTTCTTAAATATACATAGCTTGACATGAATCTAGAAAGGAAAAGAAAGAGATAAAGCATGAGAGATAAATAAACTTATTATGTATTGATTTATAGTTAAATGTTCTTTTATACCCAGGATATCAATAGCTGATCCTTCACAATGATAAGAAAAGTTCTTTAAATAACCTAAGAAAAGGTTACAAAAGAGCCTTATTAGTTTCCTTTATTTTAATCTCAAAATTTTAATATCTAATTAAATATTAAAAAATTAATTTATCTCTTGTTTCCATAACATATGACTAAAGATCTTGCTTCCATTGATAATTAATGAACATGGAGAGATCTAGCGATGGAGAGATCTACAAGGACACGGTTTCCGTAGTTTCCGCAGCTTTGGCTGCAGAATGTCTGCGAACCACGGTTAAAAATGATGAGGAAAGGCTGAGCTATAGCCCATGTAGGGCGTTTGAAGACACGGGTAAGAACGTCGAAAAAGCGGGAGGTACTGCCAGTGCGGTCTCTGCAGTTCTGGCTGCGGAAAGTCTGCGCAATATGACAAAACTTGCTGAGGAAAAGCAGATCTCAGACTGCAATCGGACGGCTAGCAGAGAAAAGGAGGAAATACTGAGATCCACACCTTTGGCTTGGAATAAGCTTTTTCAAAGCCCTAACCTCAAGGTGGGTCTGAAAAGCACTGAACAGTTTACATGGGAAATGGACAAAGAGGGTGCCACCTGTCTTAGGGTCCCAGATGGTTTTGTTGATAGAGCTTTAAACAAAACAAACCTCTCCCTTGTTGGTAAGTTTCTTGCTCTAGACCTAATATTGATTTCATTAGAAAATGGGCTATGAGAAAATGGAAACCCAAGGGAGCCCTAAGCATTACCATTATGCCAAAAGGTTTTTTCTTGGCTAAATTTAACCAACAAGAGGATTTAGATTCGGTGTTACTTGGAGGCCCCTGGTGGCTGGGAAATATGGGTATTTTTTTGAAAAAATGGTATCCGGGTTTTGATCCAAATACAGAAAACATAAACACCATTCCTATCTGGTGTAGGCTACCAGGATTGCCATTGCATCTATGGGATGATGAAATACTGTTAAATATTGCAAAATCCCTTGGCTCACCTATTGGATTAGATGGACCCACAAGAAACAGATCCAGGCTTGCTTTTTCTCGGTTCTGCATTGTCTCAGCCATTGATCAGGAGTTTCCAGAGCATATAATATTGAAAACTAGATTTGGATCCTGGACTCAAAGAATTGAAGTTAAGACCTTAAGATGTAAGCGGTGCCAAAGCATTGGTCACTCTGACGAAAAATGCAACAAGAAGAAGACCCCTCGTTTGGTTTCTGATCAGCCTGAGATTGACGCAGATCTAAACAAAGTTAACAGGGATCCAAGCAAGGAAAGGAAAACTGAAGATAAAGGTCCCAGCCAGAGAAATGTGCAATTAAATATCAGGGGAAAAAAAAAGAAAAAAGGGGGGTTTTAGAACTCATATTAAGAAACATCTTGTCTGGCGTCCCAAAGATGCTACAATAGCTTTGCCTGAAACCCCCAACAAAGAAGTAGTGGACAAAACTGTGAAGGCATCTCCGGACAAACCTTTTGAAACTTTTGTGAAGGATGACCTTGCTAAGGTTTCCTTGGAAGTGAACGAACAAGAAGGTTTAATCCCTTCTGGTTCAGATGAGAAAGAAATCCTGACATTCATTAGAGAGGAAGCTTGCAACAAGGAGAATATGGATGTGAGTGAACCCCTGGCGATCCTCTCTTCTGGAGAGACAGGAAATGCGGATCCGCTACCATACCTCAGCATTTCAACAGCGACTGCGCAGGACTGTTGCAGCATCAAAACTGCTTCTGATCATACTCCTGACAGTATCCATAAGGAACAAAAGGTAGGGGGGATCACGCCTACCATGGAAAAGAAGACCTATTTAATCCCTTCTGGTTCAGAAGAGAAAGAAATCCTGCCTTTCGTTAGAAAGGAAGCTTGTATCAAGGAGGATATGAGGGTGTTTGAGCCCCTGGAGTCTCTCCCTACTGGAGAGAAAGGAATTGCGGATCCGCTGCCATACCTCAGCATGTCAACAGTGACTGAGCAGGTCTGTTGCAATCACACTCCTGTCAGTATTCATAAGGAACAAGAGGAAGGGGAGATTACGCCTGCCAAGGAAAAGGAAGATCCAGACTCTGGGTTCACTTTGGTCATCTCAAAAAAGAAAAAAAAAAGAATGGAAGGTTTTGAAAGGATCCCAGAATCACTTTATAGTGAAAAGAAAAAGGAAATTGACAATTGGGACACCTCTACCTCCAGAAAAACCAGATCTTCAGTTAGACGATTAGCTGATTTTGGAGGAAGCTCGAAAAGAGGAAGACCCTCTAAAAAAACTCTCAGAGCTAAGAAAACAGAGAGGGATATTGCAGATGGTGTTCAGCGACAACTAAACCAGCAAGCAAATCCAACTACCAACCATTCCATATGAAGATCATATCTTGGAATATTAGAGGCCTTAACGGTTACTCTAAGAAAAGAAACATCAAGGAGTTACGGGACTCCAGTAACCCCAGCATTTTGATTCTTCAAGAAACTAAGATGAAAGCAATGACCATGGATAATATTAAAAATAATTTTTGGGATAGCTCTGAAATGGCGGCTGTTGATTCTCAGGGTGCTTCCGGAGGGTTGGCTACTCTTTGGGATAAAAGGCACTGTACTGGTATGATTCTTAGTGATAATATTAATCATCTTGCAATTAAGTTTGTCACTATTGAAAAAAAGTGTGAATGGATCTTGTCTAATATTTATGCCCCTAACTCTGCTAGTGGTAGAAGAAAACTATGGGCTGATCTTAAAATATTTAGAAACCAGCATAGTTCTGCTAACTGGCTTATCATGGGAGATTTCAACTCCCCTCTAAACCCAGGCGAAAAGTTTGGGGGAACCCCCACCTTCTCTAATGGTATGGAGGATTTTGCTGATTTTATCACTGAACAAAACCTCATTGATGTGGATCTGCATGGTAATAAGTATACTTGGAATAATAGAAGGGTGGGAAAGGGGCTCATTCAGGTGAGACTGGACAGGGCTCTTATCTCAGCAAACTGGATTCTTAGCCAAGACTTTTACCTCTCTTCCCTGCCCAGAATTGGATCGGATCATAATTCGATTGCTTTAAGCTTTCTAAATTGGACCAAACTTGCAAGAAGCTCATTCAAATTTGAAAAAATGTGGATGGAGCACGTTGATATCTATGATAGAATAAAGGAATGGTGGGATTGGAATGGGGAAGGCACTGCCCAGTACAGATTGGTCCAAAAACTCAAAAATGTCAAAAAACAAGTCAAACTTTGGAACAAAAATGTTTTTGGAAACATCTTCGGAAAAAAGAAAGAGTTAAAACATAAGCTTCAGGGTCTTGAGTTAAAAATGGATACTATGGGGAGATCAGTTGAAGATGAAGTAAATGAAAAGAAAATTCTTTCTGAGTTGCACACGATATGCAGTAGAGAAGAATCCTTTTGGCGCCTTAAATCAAGGGCTATCTGGCTTAAAGAGGGGGACAGGAATACAAAGTTCTTTCACATGACCACTCTAAAGCACAGAGCCAGTAATAGGATATTAGAGGTTTCTAAAAGCAACGGAAGTATCACTAAAAATCCAAACAGCATTAAGAAACAAGCACTTGAATTCTACAAAAATCTTCTTAGAGAGAGTAATGTCAGCAATCTGGAAGCTATTTCCTTCATGCTAGAGGCCATCCCCCAGAATGATATTGAGGACCAGAAATTCAGAGATATCACTAAAGCGGTCACGCTTGATGAGCTAAAAAAGGCTGTTTTTTCTCTTGAGGGGGATAAGGCTCCTGGACCGGATGGATTCTCCATTAATTTTTTTCAGAAATTCTGGGAAATATGCTCGGAGGATCTTCTCAAAGCGGTTAATGAATTTTTTAGATCGGGAAATCTTCTAAAAGAACTCAATAACACACACATTGTGCTGGCACCTAAGAAAATGGATGCAAAAGATTTCAAGGATTTCAGACCCATCAGTCTTGTTAATGCTATTTTTCGAATCTTTACCAAAATTATTGCTTCTAGGCTGCAGCTCATAATGAAGGATCTCATCTCAAAGCAGCAGAGTGGCTTCATTAAAGGCAGGATAATACAAGACGGTGTGATTATGGTGCACGAAACTATGCATTCTATGGAAAATAACAAAAAGGCAAACATGATCCTTAAGCTTGATATGAATAAAGCTTTTGACAAAGTTTCTTGGGTCTTCCTTGACAGGATCTTATCTAAATTTGGGTTCACAGAAAAGTTTAGAAAAATTGTTAAATCTTGTATATCTACAGCCAGGTTCTCTATGGTTGTTAATGGAGAGCCTGTGGGATTCTTCACCAGCAGCAGAGGTCTAAGGCAGGGAGACCCCATCTCCCCCCTTCTCTTCATCCTTCTGGCTGACAGCCTTAGTAGAACAATTAGCAGAGTGGTGGAAGACGGCCTTTTAAATGGTTCTAAACCCACTTCTCTCAGCCAAGCTGTCTCTCATCAACAGTTTGCAGACGACACTATCCTTCTTCTTCTGGCCTCAGTTGTAGAAGCTAAAGCTATCAAGGCTCTTCTGCAGCTTTATGAATCTGCTTCCGGGCAAGAGATCAATTACGACAAAAGCATCCTTTTTTTCTTTAACACCCCCTGGGGAAAGACAACTCAAGATTGCTAAAATTCTGGGCTGTAAAATTGGTACTCTTCCAGCAACGTACTTAGGCCTCCCTCTTGGCACGAAGAAAGTCTCTCACACGGTGTGGGATGATTTATTGACGAGATTTCAGAAAAAAATGGCCGGTTGGAAAGGGACCACTCTCTCTAGTGCTGGTAAGTGCCTTCTCATTAAAAGCACACTCCAAATTTTGCCCATATATATCATGTCACTATTCAAAATTCCTTCCTCCTTCAGAGAGAAAATTGAAAGGATTAAAAAAAAAATTTTATGGCAAGGCATGGAAGAAAAGTTCAGATTTCACCTTGTGGCCTGGGATAAAGTCTGCACCCCTAAATCTAGGGGAGGGCTGGGAATAAAAAATATTGAGAAAATTAATGAGGCACTCATTGCTAAGATGGGCTGGAGATTGCTTTCTGAGAAACAACCCTAGATTGATGTTATTAAAACAAAATACTTGAATCAGCAAGCTGTTTACTCCTATCTGCATGATGAGCAACTCCCCAATGGTTCCATTTTTTGGAATAATCTGGTTAAGAGTAGAAACTTCATTAAGAAGGGAAGCAAATGGAAAGTTGGGGATGGCAGCGACATAAACTTCTGGGAGGATAACTGGTCCAATGATAATCTCTTGGAGAGATTTGGGATTGCTAAGGATAGCCTTATAAGAAAATATGGAACTAAAGTCAAGGACTACATTGATGGAAATGGCACCAACAAGAATTGGAAAAGACTTACTATGGAGAGTATTGAACTAAAACAGACTATTTCCTCCCTCCAAGACCTTTTGGATCTCTTCCCTTTGTGTCAGTTGGATTCCAAGGATGAGCTGATCTGGAGCAATTCACACGATGGTAAATACTCAGTCAAATCTGGTTATACCAGTCTTTTCCATAGTAACCAATCAGATTTTAACTGGAACTTGATCTGGATGCCTGAGTTAACCCCCAAAATAAATTTTTTTCTTTGGCTGGCCATCAGAGGCAAAATTCTCACCACTGACAATTTGATGAAAAGAGGATTTATCATTCCCAATTGGTGCCACCTTTGTAGGAATAACTATGAAGACATTAGCCATCTGTTCATACACTGTGATTATGCCTTTAGAGCTTGGAACTTTGTCCTTTCCAAATTTGAAGCTCTCTGGGTGATGCCGGAGGATCTTACTCAGCTGTGGAACCAATGGAACCCACCATTCAGACATTGTGCTATCAAAAGAATCTGGAAATTAGCCATCCCGCATTTAATTTGGAGGATCTGGAAGGATAGAAATAATATAGTTTTTAGAAATAAGAAGTAGAATTTTAAATTCACTACTGGAAAGATCTCCCAAGGCATCAAAGAGAACATGGCTAGATTTAAACCTCCCAAGAACAATTGTTACCCTGAAAATGAAAAGCACATCTTATCAAATTGGCAGATCGGATATTGGAGCAACCCCGGGAATAGTGTGGATAGATCTTTGGTCAAATGGCATCCCCCTGAATCCAATTGGTTCAAGCTGAAATTTGATGGAGCCTCTAAGGGGAACCCTGGAACAGCAGCTGGAGGAGGAGCAATACGGGACCATAAAGGTAATTTGATTGCTGCATATGCTGGAAAAATGGGAATCCAAACCAATCATTTTGCAGAAGCTTTATCTGCTCTCTAGGGATTGAGAGTTGCTCGGGCCCAAAATATCCAGAACCTCATTGTTGAAGGGGACTCCCTTAATATTATTAATCTGCTTAATCAGTCCTCTTCTCCTAGCTGGAATATCAAAGATTTTATCTCTGAATCCATAAGCATCAGTCATACCTTCAACAGCATCAGAATCATACATACTTACAGGGAAGGAAACAAGCTGGCCGATGCAATGGCCAATTATGGCACTAATATAAATTTCACTATTTGGGATAATGATAGTATCCCTAATCAGCTTCACAACAGCATACATGCGGACCTTCACACGTAAACAATCTCTAGAGATATGCTTTAATCTTTGGAGGAAATCCATAATTTCTTCCACATGTGTTGTTTTAGTTTATTTGGCGTGGCATATGATATCTACTCCAAATGATAGCAAGATTTTGTTTAGGAACTTCAAGTGGAGTTGTCTAAATTTAAAAACAGCGCACGCGGGAGGTACAATAGCTGTTGATATTCGGTTGCCAAGCTCCGCGAAAACCGAAGATAACTACAAGGTGAAAGCTGACAGGATAAGGGTTTTCATGCGTGACTTCACGCAGGCTCAGATCGGCAATCATACAGCCGTTCGTGGGAGGACCAACGGCTACAGTTCCCATTTTTATGCGACCCGCAACGGTGAGAAACGAACCACTCTCAACGCCCAAAGGTATTTTGAAAATTTTTGTAACCAGCACATCATTGTGAAGATGGGAGGGCCTCCCTGCCAGATTGAGCTGTGCGCAGACCCTGACTGGAAAGAAAACACTGAGCTCTGGAACATTCTTAGTATTGGCGGATTCACCAACTTTGTGGAGAGAGTGCAAGGGCATGATCAAAGCATCTCTGTTCGCTTTGCCAAGGAGTGGAATGAGAGGACGATCGACTATGGAGGGCAGAAAATTCTTATTAATGAGGAACTCATAGCCGAAGCGACTGGCCTCAACTTGGAAGGATACCGCTTCTTCAACAAGAGGGTTATCAAAGAGGTTGAAGAGAGAAGATTTGTGGAGGAGGAGGAGAAGCTTATATTCAACACCACGGGTCTGCTTGTTAACTCAATTCCATCTCCGTATGATGAAGTCACCCGCATGATGATTCGCTTCATATCCTTGGAAGGCAGGTTTTTTACTGTCCCTGCCAAGCACCTTGTCTTTTTGAATCACTTTCGTAGGAGTAGGTTGGTTTGCTTCCCCCACTATCTGTTAAACTCTCTTGAGCGCTCCATTTTGGAGTTCCAGAAGCATACCCGGGCGGTTCCCCTTCACCAAGGGCTTATTCTGCTTATTCACAAGCACTGCCTTATTAAATTCCCCGGTCTCCGTTCCTCTCCCGGCCTGGCTTTGTTGGGCTCCGTTGCTGCCAGTCCTGTCTCCCCTGCTGTCCCTGCTGCTGCCCCCGCCTCCGGTGCTGTTACCCCCATGCAGGCTGCTCATGCTTCTCCTTCTTTTCCTCTTGCTGCTGCCCCTGCCACCCACCCTGTCTCTACATCTAAACGTGTCACCAGGGCTTCTAGGAGACTCAACCTTGAGTCTACTGCTGAGGGGGATGAACCTTTGGATGACATTGCTCGTGATCTGCTGAACATTAGTAGTGCCAGTCCCCAGGCGGCACCAACGGATAACCCTTCTAGAAGATTGGAGGCCTTAGAGGCTGAGCTTAAATTGCTGAAGGATGAGGTCAAAAACCTTGCTAAGCAAAAAAGGCAAAAAAAGCATTGAGGGAGAAGGGAGCATTGGCAATAGCCAGCTTGATGACATATACAAAAAAATGACCTCCCTAGACTCCCGCCTAGGGAAAACGAAGACTAGGCATGAGTATAATATTGCAGCATTCAGGGCCATCGAGGAGTTCATCGAAGGTCAAGCAAGAAGTGTTTCGCATCTTAGCGGTGTCCCGGTTTACTCTTTGGGGCAATGAGAAAGAGAGCAAAAGAACCAGAGAGGAGCTCGATAAGACGGATGCTGCTCATATGACCACGCTGGGCATGTATCATGCTTGGAAAAAAGTAAAGATGAGTATTGATCAAGCGGCCAAGAAGTAGTCCAGGCTACTTTTGCTGGTCCTTCTTGTTTTTACTACTGCTTCTTGGCTGTAGGCTTGCTGTTTTGTTGCCGTTGTTTTTCTGTTAAGTCTCGTTTGTGTTGCTGTTTCTGGGCTTCGTTGTTCTTTGCTGTAACTTTTGTGCTTTGATACAACTTCTCTGCTCCTCTCTCTTATTCAGGCTTTTAGGCCTCCTTTTGTACACAAGGGTATAGTCCCTTTCAAAAAACTATTTACCAATATTAAAAAAACATTTGATCCCCAAACATTTAGAGCTCTGAGAAAGGGGAGATAATTGATAAATCGATACCAAAACATCACTCTATAATTTTATGGCCCCTTTTGTCTTGAGCACTTGATTTTTGAATTTTTTCAATGCCTCGAGGAATTATTGTATTGGCGGTTGCATGAGTGCAACATCCTAGACATTTTTCCATTTTGTTTCCAAACTCGGCATTTTCCAAGAATTATTTATAAGCAGCTATGATAGTTACCTACAAGGTGCAAATTTCCTTCATCTTATCCTTAGATATGGTGGCTTGCTTGAAAAAATCCTCTTTAAAAAATTTATTCAACTAAGAATTAATTTATTGGAGGGTGAACATATCATTTGAATTATCCTTGAAGATTTAGTAGAGAATATCCTAGAAGGATGACATGACACAAACTTAAAAATTCACCTTTTTGTAACATGTTTCTAAGTTCACCAATGGCTTCTTCAAGAACTTTAAGCTTTCGGTCAATGTTGAAAACCCACTTCTTAGACAGATTCAAATTTGCATCATCAAATACCTTATTTTCCAAGAGGATTTGTACGTCTGTAATACTCATTGCTATAATTTTTGGTTGTACTCTACATTGTTGTGTTCTTTCCTTTATCTGTTATATTCTCTTTTTTATTGTTATCTACTACTACATACTGCAATGTGCACTTAAAAAATTTATTTTTACAATCATTCATTAATTTTCCCTCCTAAGAGATTTTCAAGTCCAAGAACCTAAATAGAATAGCTAAATGCAAAGGAAGGTAGGTGGAGAGGAGGGAAAAAATAAAAATAGAAATTTAAATGTAGATGAAGATTATAACAATTCAACGCCCCCCCTTAGTCTTGATCTACTAAAAAATCATATAAAACTTCGTTATGCATGAAAAAAATTACAACCAATTCAAAAACTGACTATAGATCTCCGAAGCTAGCTATAGAAACTCAAAAGCTAGTGGTAGGATCTCTGGAGGTGATTGGAAGGATCTTAAAAGCTAGTTGTAGATCTTTAGAGTTACCCACTGATAGGATCCTTTAGAGCTGACTGTTGGATCTCCGAAGATTGGTTTTTGGAATCTCCATGAGCTGGTTGAGTAATCTCTAGGAGTCTGATTGTATGGTCTCCAGAGCTGACTATATAGTCTTTATATCTGACTATATAATCTTTGGATCTAACTATAGGGTACTCTAGAAGTTGGTTGCCACTGGATATCTGAAATTACACATGTCAACAATATTTGAAGAGGCCTTCGTATATCTTGTCTTCTGAGTAATGGTCAGAGCTCCAGGGAAGATGAAGTATTAGAAATGAGAAGGAGAATATGGGCACAAGTATAGATGTGACACATTGCACTGACCTAGCTCGTACAAAATGGACATCTAGAAACATAGTGCTTAGTCATTTATGAGTAATGGGCATCATACTTTAGCAGAAAAATCCATAGAGAGTGATAACTAGTTCCTTTACATTGAACCTAAATTTCATGTTACATTCCTTGTAGACAATTATCCTCAAAAAAAAAAATGGTTTTCTTCCTTAGTAAGGACACGTATCAATCCAAGATTAAAAAATCATTGAGAAACATCATGGTGCTATTTTACCCCTTATCATCAGAGGGTAGCCTCTGACTCTCCTGAATAAAACTCCTATTCCTTATTATCCAAATTGGCTTGGGAGATAGACATGTACATCAATAAGTTGGAAAGGTCTTCATTTTGTTGGAGAAGGAATTATCCATCTTATAAATGAGCTACACCATCCACTACTAAAGATTCCCTACTCCTCTTTCATAGCTGCATTTACTGCCTCTGAGTTTTGATACAACTGAATGTATAAATGATTTATCTGATCAGTCTTAATGTTCCTATAACAACCATAAGGCCTAATACTCTTGTATGACATGTTTGCCTTGAGCTCCTTCAAGGTCATCTGAAGTCCTTAACAAAATGATTCACAT
Source organism: Taxus chinensis (assembly GCA_019776745.2). NCBI lineage: Eukaryota > Viridiplantae > Streptophyta > Pinopsida > Cupressales > Taxaceae > Taxus > Taxus chinensis. The sequence goes on along the minus strand of CM034154.1, from coordinate 633,405,778 downwards.
TGGTTTCAATAGGAGTGGGAAATGAAATCTAATCTATCATAGCTAGAACAACAAGACATGGAATTATTAAATTTTGCATCCACAGTGAACCCTTCAGGAACATTGATTAGTTGTATCAAAATAATTGAATATGTGGAAAGTGTAAAATTTTCCATATATTTTCACACTTTTATTGAGGCGAAGTTACTTTGTCTTTCAAGAAATCTGCCAATTACATCTCTTCAATGGAAGAATAAGGTGTATGATAAGCCACATTTTGACTTTGGTCTTTATGAACTTTTTAATATCACATAAAGTGTCTGTTAGACTTATATTCAGTGGAGAAATAAGTAACATCTCATATATTTTTTTATCAGTAACTTCTAATCATCAAAGGTAGTATTACATGTGTAGTTACCAAATGTGATTGAGATAACTGACATTTATACAAGATATCACTTCATCCCTAGAGATATAATGCAACAATGAAGAAATATACTTGGAAATTTGTAGACTAAAAATATTAATTCTTGTGCTATCTTCACCGAGACCTTGACAAAAGAGATTTTTTAATATTTGACCCTAGAGATTGTTTAGCCAGTTATAGATATGATGAAGTGAATATGAAGGGAGTTGAAAAATTAATCTTTCCTTCCACCACTTCAACAAGTTGTTTTTCTTCAAGTAAGAACCTTATGAAGAATATCTCACTTCCCTTAAAAATATGATGATGAATCATGTTGAAAGCATACGATCCACTTCCCTTCTGGAATGATGCATTTTTAACCTATCAAAGTTAATAGTGGGCTAGTACTCATATGACCAGAGCATCCTTCTTGTCTATCAAGAGAAGATCCTCATGTGACTCCCAATCTTTATGTCTCTATTATTTTTTGTGGTACCTACATTTCAAACTAGGAGGTCATGTAGCAAAGTTATAATTATATATAAAACTACTCTCTCTCTCTCTCTCTCTCAATCTAGGCTCTCTCAAATCTCTCTCTCTGCTCTAGTCTCAATCTCTCTGCTCTACTCTCTCTCGTGTAATGTGTGATGTGTGTGCGGGGCTTATCATGAAATTCATATGTTTAAAGCAAGTTCCCATTATCCTAGTAAGAAGAGTGATACAATTATACAATTCTTGATGGAATATAAATCAGGTATTCTTGTATTTAGGAAACCTTCATGCTCCTGTGTTTGTGTTCTTACACACGAACTATGGCCACTCTACTTTCTATATCTTCTTTTTGTTTTTGCATACACCCTCAAGTTGAGTCTGGTTCTTGCTACCCATATTCTATCCATTAGTTATGGGAATTATGATAGTAATGTGAATAAAATATTCATCGATTGAAGCCTCAACCTATCTTGAGGTTCAAAAATTTCCTCAGTATCTGGGTAGAAAGTGGTTTTACCATTAATAAATAGTAACAGTACCAGCATCATTGGACTGACATTGGAAAACCCCTTGCCTATATGATTACACTAAAGTGTAATTTGTGTTATAATTTGGTAGAAGGGTTTTAACCATTCAAATTTGATTTTTTTTTGTTATTTTGGCATGATCAAGTTTTTGAGCCTCACTATCACCTATAATAGGTTTGGCCATCTCTAAATAAGATAAGTGTAGGTGTCTTTTGAAACTGGTCTTCATTTTATGTTAGGAGTAGAGGATCTCTTTGAGATAAAATTCCTTAGTTCCTCGAGAAATTCCTTGACAGTTCACAACTTCATTTATATTCAAAAAAAATTAAAATAATGGAGCTAGATTCAATCACTGTTACAAATTGTGGAGAGGGGAAACTTAAAGGACAGCAAAAAAATATAAGAAAGATGGTAAAAATTAGCAATTACCTAACTATTTATGCTCGTTTAAATCAAGTAGGTCAGAAAGATGAAATAAATGAGGTAATAAATACTCTATGCGGACCTAAAATAGTTAAAATCAGAAAAGGTGAAACAAAAGAGTGCACAACTAGCCCATGGGACAATGGGACATGCAGAGCCAAAATAGCCAATTTACGGTAAAGGTGGATTAAATGCACACAAATTTCCTAAGGGACAATGGGACATCAAGGATGCGTGAAGCCGAAATAGCTACAGTGAGATAAAACCGGAAAAATCATACTTAAGGGGAAATGATACTTAGGGATAACTTGGGACACACGTAACATAAAAAACCTAAACACCCGTAACATACTAAAATCGGATAATTCAAAGAAAAATAATGACACAAACATTCCTTGGGACATAGGGGCACCTTTTCTCCAAAATTTTGAAAAGACCAAAAATAAATGTAAAACCAAGCAATGCGGGGAAAGTGGAAAGTTGGAGAAATGACAACCAAGAGGAACTTGGGACATGAGGGATAGAAAAATCCAAAACACCCGCATAACAAAGAAAAAGCCTTAAAACTCAAAATTTTGAAAAATGACTAAGTATTTGAAACTATATCTTTCTTAGTGGACTTTTACAACAACACTTTGATAGTCACCTTTTCTTTAAAAAGTTTAAAAATGGAGAAGAAAAATTACAACTCTTGGGGAGGTGACAACAACTGGATCTTTCTAGGGACATGGCTTGGATTGAGCACCGTGACAATAAGACATAATATGAACTCTGGAGCCTCAGGGTTTCTCAAATATACCAACAACTTATCCATTGGGAAAAATAGAGTCAAGGATGAAACAATATATAAGAGACACCCATAGAAAGACCAAAAAATGAAAACTACACAAGATTGTACAAAGGATCACCCAATAATCTATGACTGAAAAATTTCTAAATACTACCCACTATATGCTAATGGAAGGGATGTTCCATCCATATAATCCAAGTAGAAAGAATTTTCTCTAGCAACATGTCTGATCTTGAAAGCACCCAACTAGAGAGAATGAAATTTGACATGACTTCCCCAAGGCTCCCACCTCTCGTCCCAAACTAGAACAATGTCTCCAACCTGGAAGTCCCTAGGTCTAGAATTTTTGTCAAATAGTTAATTTACTTTTTGCTGATGTGTAGCAATCCTATCCACCACTTGCATATTGTCCTCATATAACTTATACAACTACATGATCCTCTTCTCTAAAGAACTAGTAAAGTTTGAATCTTCAAAGTTGGTAATTCCATAGTCACTGGAAACCGAGCTTCAGTTCCATACACCACCTAGAAAGGAGACATCCCAATTGCCATCTTGGGAGTAATTCTATCTTACCAAAGAGAAGTATACAACTTATTATGCCAATTCCTTTGTGATTCATTAACAATATTTCAAATGATGGTTACCAAATTCTTGTTTGTTGATTATGCTTGTCCATTTCCTTTGGGCTAGTAATTCGAAGAATATGCAAGAGAAATTTTTATACCTATAACACTAATCCATCAATTCATAAGAAGAGAAATTAGGGGCATTATCATTATTAATTTTACTTAGTACCACAAATCTAATCAGAATGTTCTCCTTGATAACATTGAATATCACTTCAAAAGATATGATTTTTTACTAGGATGGCCTCCACCCATTTGTTGAAATAATCAGTGGAAGTTAATACATGAGTGTGCCCATCACTGGAATGAGGTTTAAGAGTACCCACAAAACCTAGTCTCCATTTTTGAAAAGATTCTTCTATCATTATTGGCTTGAGTGGCAGTTTACATAACTTAGGCCATCCCATAAAAGTTTGGCAAGATTCACATTTACTCACCCATTTAGTTATATCTCAAAATAGGGTTGGCCAGTAGTAGCCTGCATGAAGGATTCTGTGAGCATTCACAGTGGATGAGAAATTTCCTGCACAAGCTTGATCATAAAATGCTCTAAGTAGCCTTTTTTTTGTTCTCTATCCACACATCTGAGAAACCTTTCTGTTTCACCTTTTCCTTTAAGTTTTTAGATGAAACAGATAAGGGTATGGGCCAAGGAGGAATACCTATTGTGATGGTCAGTTTCAAGGTCATTGCGGGTGTTCTAACTTCTTGATCCAATGCTAGCTATGAGATCTTCCTTTTGTCTAGGAGAAACTACCTAAAATACACAACAATACCAAAATTAACGATTAAATAGCATATGATAGTGGAATTCCTAGAGTATGTTAGATCTGGAAAGTATGATACTTCCTAGAAGGTTATCAATCCACTGTTTATAAATCAATATAAAATAACTTAAACATGTAACTTAAAGAATCTAGTGCTAGCATTCTGATTTGGGTGCCTCAGATTACTATTAGCATTGATCCAATTAAATACAAAAAATGTAATACATGTAAAGGTTTTGGATTGGGTTGTGAGTAGTGCAGGTGGTCTACATGTCACAAATAGAGCCTTGGTAAGGTTGGGTGAGATTTTGGGTCATTTTGGGTGTGATAGTTAGGTTGCTGGTGTGGAACAGTACTATCAGACATAGAGACCAACACTAGTTAGGGTGACTGATATTATTTTAGGTAGGACCAATACCGGTTTATGGTGATTGATTTCAATAACTTTGAAAATTAGTAGGGAGTCAGGTGGAGGATGTTTGGGCTCTCTTCTATCTTGAAATAGAGAGTTGGAAAGGTCTCTATGGGGTAGGGTGAGGTGACAAGTCCAAAATAGGTGTGGTAAGGTTTTGGGTGAGGTTTAGGATAGGCTAAGGGTTGAGTTGTTAGGTTTGGCTGATAGTCACAGTGATCGATATCGATTGAGAAGACCAATGTCAATATAATACTAATCGACTACAATTATGGTTAATCGATGTTGGTGACTCTAATGAACTGGAAGGTGTTGTAGATCAAGTTTTGGAGGGTGTTTGTAAGGTCTATAGGGGTGAGGTGGTTTTGGGATAGGATTTTGAGAAGTGTAGGTGGGGTATGATGGGGTGTTTGATAGAGAGGAAGCAGAGAGATAGATCTAAGTAAGAATAGTGAATAGATGAAAGAAAATAATGAATAAAATTACAAGTAACAAAGGAGAAACCAACTAACTTGGAGTTCAGATGTATTCTAAATTCCTGTAGTGGTGGAGAGGTTATTGGAGATGCGGGTGATGGTTGAACTATGGAATGGTGCTCAGTGCTACGGTAGTGCTTCCTAAGATGTTGTTGTGAATGAAAAATTCCTTCTGATCAGTCTTCGTGTTGGCTATGGATGTTTAGATGTGTGAAAGGTCTCTGCTTCTTGCTTGCATGCTGATCTCCTTCGTTCAAAACATTGAGAATGTGGCCAAACCCTGAAAAAAGGTTACCAAAATGGTTATATTGTAATCGATGATAGTTTAGGGTGACTGGCATCAGTTTTAGGTTGACCAACATCGATTAAGGTGGGATATCCTAGGTTACATAAAATAGCAGTTCTTGGCTATCTTTTTCTAGATTTGCTAGTTGGTTCTAGGTCTAAATGGAATGTTGCAATTAGACACACGGGAATGTTCTTAGAGGAAGAAGAGTCATGTGATTTTAGGGTTATACTAAGTCTTAATTAGTTACGGAAACATGCTATGAGTAGGTGTATGGTGAGGTGTCTAGGTGAGATTGAAATTTGTTTTAATTAAGGTATTTAAATAATGAATGAAGTGAGGATGAGTATTAATTTAATTATAAATTTGGGCTATGAAGGTCATGGTTAGGTGAATATGTTCAAGTAGGCTATTCAAAAAGGGACCAAGGGGAGCCTGAATTAATTTTGATGTACACATTTTTCCCTTTTTTTTTACATAGCTTGTATTGGTAATTGATGATGAAAAAAACAAGAAGTGATTTCCCCATGTGTGGGTGAAGATGATCCCCATAAAACCGGGCACTGATGAGGTGTAGGATGGAATCAGTGAGTAGTTTGATAAAGATGCAGTTGGTGAAGATAGGTGAGGAAGGGAATGAGTACTATGGGACTGAGTGATGGTTAACTTGGGTCATGGGTAGTGGTCCATGCTCAAATCGGGTCATGGGTAATGGAAATCAAACACACACACAAGTATAGATTGTAACACGTTACCAGGTTGAAGATCTTGCAAAATCTATATTCTCTATGGTTCATAGGTTTATCCAAACAAGGGTGAAGTGAGTAAGGTATCTACGGTATAGGATATGGTCCAGAAACACAACATAGGTTAGGTGTAGGAGTGTTAGAGTATGTTCCGGTACAACAAAAGTTTGGTCAAGATAAATGGCACGAAAATAAGAAAGGTATGGTGGGTAGGCTTAAAAAACATAGGTAACAACATCACAAGGTATAGCGATTGCATAAGGTGAATTTTCATACCAAGTAGGTTAGGTTCAAGAAAATAGGTCATGGCACAGATAAGGCCAAGGTATAGGTAAAATACCGATTCTTAGGACACAACAAAGGAATTGTAGGGTTATGTTGAGAATTAGGTATGGTTCAATGGGTGACCGTTATGATAAAAGGTGCAGTGGGACTAATGGGTGTAGGAAAAAGAAAGATGAGAAAGGATAAATAGGTATAGGTATGAGGTTGTAGTTATTGTTACTAGATGGAACAATACATGTATCGTCATCATAAGATACAACTAGTGAGTGAAGTGGAGTGTCCACATAATCAACGGTTGTGCAAGTAGGTGGGGGTATTGTAGGTTGGAGGTAGGGCCACGTGAGGGAAATATACATGTCCCAACTAATGGTGAGGTTGGGTGATAAGTAATAAGGTCATGGAGGGAGGTGTAAGGTCAGGGTCAATGATGGGTTATCTGGAAAAATCTTACATTCCAGTAGATGTGTTGAATTTTCAAGGTGCCTGTGTGTAGGGGTAGGATTCGATCCATGTGTAACTTTGCATTAAATTGTTTGGGTAGAAATGGAAAGAATGGGGGGGGTATAATTGTTTTGAAAATGTGAGTAAAATGAGGGGATTTGTTTATGGGGAATGGCCATATAGGTAATACAAGTAATAAAAATAATGTTGGGTGGGTTGGTTAGGTGTTGGGGTAAGTTTTAGGGTTTGTTTTCAAAGTTTTGAAAAATTTGGGGTATGGGGTTTTAGATGTGGATCCAAAACAGAGACCAATGTCGGCCAAGGGTGACTGACATTGGTCAGGATAAGCAGGAATTGTTCATGGTTTGGTGACTGATGTTAGTCAAATGTGACTGATAGAGGTCAAACATGACCGATATCGGTCATCATAACTGTTGACAATTTTTACACTTGTGCAAAAAAGGGAAACTCAAAAAATTTGTAATGATGGATGGCATTGGTTAAATGAACTTAATACAGGGGAGATTATTTCAGTTCAATATTTTTTCTATTGGATTAATTAATGAATACACATAATTTACAGCTAAGTGTGTAGTTAAAAAATGTAAAAAATCACATGGTCTAAAATTCCATGATTATCTTCAGGAAAAGAACAAAAATCCCTGAAGGACAGATGTATAATCTTGATGAAGACTAAAAATATAGAATATATGAAGTGTTAAGTTTTGGAACAACAATCATAGTTGCAGATTGCAGTAGTTAAGGTTCATTGTGAAAGTTACAAGTATTTTAAAGTTCTTTCCTTCATGATTAAACACATTGAATTATGTTATTGAGTTGTTTAATTCATTATACAGTACATATACAAAGTATAAATGTAGAAATAAATACACAACCCAGTTTAACAATTCAATGTTTTATTCATAAGGAACTTCAAATGTTCCCCACACAAGCTGTGGGATGTAACTCAAAAGTAAATTCCAACTACTAAAGTAAGAGGTACATATACATGAAAAAGAAAGTAAAGGGGTATGAAAGAACCCATCATTGCCTTGGGATTATTTCATTTCATTTGATGCATTTCGAGCTCCAACTTTTCTCCATCTTCATCATTGATTCTTAGCAAATGGCACTTTACCTAAAAGAAGAAAAGAAAATATTGTCAATTTTATGCTGAGGGTTGATCCATATTCCTATACTATCCAATTTCGTGGAAGTGGATCTCTTAGTATCAGTAGATATAAATTACATGAGGATCAAAGTGCCAAAAGATAAAAACACTATTCTATAGCAGAGTACATGACTCATTAACTTAGAAAGAAAGATAGAGAAAAATTGTGGAATAAAAGAGAGGCCAAAAGGCCTAATGTTTTCTAACTATATCATCTAAATGTGCAGATCATGATGATGGGTCAATTTTAGAGCTTCAATAGAGTACCAAATTTTACATTGTAAAGTCAAGGAAGCATATTCTAGATATCATCATAAGTATTTTACAGAAACAAACTATAGTTTCTCAAATTCAGTTAATAGCAGAAGAAGAAACTAATAATTTCCACATAGTTAAAACATTAGAGAATACATCCTGTGTTGATCAACTACAATTATATCAGAGTTTGATCAAGTTATAGTCAAGTGCAAAGCATCTATCAAAGTACATGTTGCAATAAAGGAATAAATTAATCATTTTCAGCTTAGAATCGAAGATAAAAACTAGAGTACATGTCATAAGAGATATAGTTGCAAAGGATCACCACCTGGAACAACAAATAAAATTATGATACAAGGATAAGAATCATAAGACTAAAGAAAGCCCGATTGTTTCCTTAAATAATGAATAATCCAACATTCATGATGAAAAGCAAATGGCATGTGCAAGTTTATAGTATCCTTCCGGTTTCATACTTTAACAACTATCTTCTATGGATATTATTTAGTATCAAGTAAACATTGAATCCAAAAGAAAACATATTTTTAGAGTATAATGATCTAATAGGTATTGGAGCCAATAATGGAAACTTCAATCATACATAAACAGGGAATGTTTTCAATCAAGTAGCATTCATGTCCATAAGAAACACAAATTATACTCTACATTTAAGAAGTATCAAAATGAAGAGGTAGAAACTTATAGAGTGATCAAGTAATCTTCAGAAGATATTATGGCTTCAACATTGGTTTTGAATGCAAGTTCCATGCACACATTAAAAGGATTAATGAATGGAGTGAGACAAATTTACAACTGAAACAAAATGGAAAAGGAAATCTGAGAAAATTTTGACAGGGCTTCGCCATGTAAAATGGACAGTTTACGTCTTTCCATCATGTTATTTTTTAACTAATTCATGTTTGAAATTTGTACTAATAAAATAGTATACAAGAAATGAAAACATACATTGTATAGTCAAAGCTACAGATATAGATAAATAAAAGTTACCTCATGATAAAGAAACATTTTTAGTTACAATGCAACTAAGGATGCATAATGCAATTCATGATACAGTGTTACAGTTCACAATACAACCAGCTCAATACTTAGACAGGTACAAAACCAAAGCAAGGTGCTATGTCACTTCTACATAATACAACTATAAATTACAAAGAATCAATCCAAAAGGTGAACTGAAGAGAAATGTACATAACTAAATGTGTAGGTATAACTATTGATAACACAAGAGATCACCAAGAACAATTTCAATATCTCAGGAATCACTAGTACAACATTTAGAAGTGCCAATTAGAAAGTACTAGCTACAAAAAGAGTACAGCAGCTTTCTTAACAACCATAAGGGAATATCAACATACTATAATTCAAGTAACCATTTAGATTATAGCACTCAACTATACAATATTACTTATTGCAGGCAGGAAACACGATGAGTTCAAATTTATGAAAATATTTTCATTCCTAATATTAAACAAAATGGATAAACAAACTCAACTCCTTCACGTTATAAGTACACAGAAAAATACACTATGCAGTATAAGGGAAAATTTTCAAGTTTGAACACAATAGCAAGTCATCCGAATTCGATGAGAATAGAACCCTACATTTCAAATTGAGGTGAAATACCTATCAACAATTTTCAAATAAAATAAAGTTATGACAAACGAAAAGAGCTCAAACTACCCTCAACAATGTTTCCTACAAGATGATTATAAGTCATCGAAATCAATCTCAAAATACAGTGAATGAAAAGGGTTTTCTAAAGATGATGATTGAATGCAAAGCTATATAAGAATACTCAGGTCAAAATTCTCTGAGAATCTCAAACTTTTTGATCAAAGAATTAATACCCATTTTTGGGTTGTTAAAAAATGAAGCATTCAACAAGAATAAGAGTAGATTTAGGTATTAAAAGATATATATAGCCAATTCAAAGTAAATCAATGGTTTCATTCTTTGAGAGTACAACATCATGTACATAAGAAAGAAGAAAAATATAGCTTATCGTCTGCCATAGATGGAAGTGAATCAAGATGAATATGCATTCCTAGATCCATGGTACAACGGAGAACCAAGACCTGATAAAAACAGATCTACAAATACCTAAAACAAAACAAAGAGTTGTATAGGAAATAAGCACCTCCACAAACAAAAGAGACCAAAGCTCTAAGTTGCAGGATTATCAAAAAAATTGTACGATAGTGAAGGGAAAATATAGAGGAATAATTTACTTGAAGAAGAGGAAAAATGATGACCTTATAGCCAATAATATTCGATGCATGCTTGGTATCCAGCTAAATATCAAGTTCAGAATGCACAACCGAGCTCAAATGAATCATTCATTGTGGTTCTTTTAGTAGAAGAACTCAAGAAATAGAATACAACATGGAACTCAGAATCATGAATTTCAAGCACAGCCTTTAAAAACTGTCAAGAACCAAAAATCCATCATAGAAGGTTGTTTCGTAAACAAAAGACCTTGATAATACTCTAAATATGAACATAGAATATCATAAGATCTCTTCTCTGCAAATGAACTAAGATCAAAGAATAAATAATGGCAAACACCTTGAAGAATATTACATAGAGATCTCCACAAGAATAGAATATGAAAAAATACACCAAATTCAAAGAAACAAAGCCTCACAGACCAGTAAATGCTTAATTTTGATCTTCTAAAGATCAAAATGGAAGTTTGACCAAATTTTGGCATGGCTTTGCCACTCAGAATGAGCATGAAGAATGATGAAATGAAAAACGCAATTAGCCTTTCAAAACCTAAATTCCACAAGGTTAAAGGTAAGTTCGAGAATCAATAGCTTGATATTTCCAAGTACAGGTCAAATGATCAAGATACAAATCATCATGCTAACAATGGTTCAGATCATCAACAATCCAGATGATCAAGGTACACTAGATCAATGGCCGTAAACCATTCACTACAATCAAAATTTTAGCAAACCATACTTGATGAGACCAACCACATTAAATACCAAATCAAAACCCTAACCATGGGTCAAAAAGATCAATGTTTAAAATGGAACAGCTACAACAATTGATGATCAAGAAACAATTATCAAACCCAATGCAAACTCACGGACTAACGAAGGTCACAAAAGCATCCAAGTGTCAACCAATGACAGAACCCTAATTAGGGTAAAGTCTATACGCTACCAAAAAACATTCTTTGGGGTGAGTCACTGTGGGAAGGGGGCCAACCCATGTCATTTACAAATCATTGCATATTGACCTTTCAAAGGTCTAAAACCTTAGTCCAACAAATTAAACACTAAAAAAAGTAATCAAGTGATCATTGAAAGCAAACTATACCTTATGCCATATAATCCAGATGATACCAAAACTATATAATACTTGGTAAGTCAAGATTGGAAATGATTTCCAAATGTATACTATGTAATGACATTCAAAAAGGTCACCAAGTTTAATATGATAATATTTCAAAAGAAGACCCCATGTTTATTCTAAATCATGGTATTATGCCAAGTTAGTAAAGGAGGAAGAAAGTGTTCAAATCATAGGGGGTCCCCACAGTGGGATATTTAGAAGGTAAAGAAGAAAAATGGCATATGTCACACCAAGAAAAATAAGACAGAGATTGCATGCATTGGAGAAGACTTGTTCATCAAGCAAAACTTATTAGTACTAGAATTGTTGACCCAGTTTTATTAAAAATAGAACAATCAATTGATATTTGACTAAGTTGTATTTTTGTAATCAAGGCTATTAATGATTTTATGTATTAGCATGTTTATTTTATTCCTTTATTTATTCTTAAATAAAGGATAAAAATAGGATGCATGAGTGAGTACAACTTTTTTTTATTTTTAGGATGGGTGGGATGGATAATTTTGGTATATATTATGTGCATTAGCAAAGCATAGGGGAGAACATTTTGTACATAGGAGTTTTGAAACAGATTTTTCCAATTTTACCTTTTGAGTGAGAGATTGATTTCTACCTTTCCAATTATTTGCAGCCTTGTGCATACTTCATTATTTCTTTCAATGTCAAAATTCCCTGATTGATTATCTTACCTTGCTGAAAAAATTAGTAATTTATGGATAATATTAGTGTGCATGTTTATCTTATCAGTATTGTTGTGAATCTTTCCCTCAATACATAAATTGTTTTGCCTTAATATTCTACTAAAAACTATTTGGTTTGTGCATCGAAAATCTATTCTCAGATATTTGTGCATTTAATTTGTTAAATAACTCAACAACTTTGGTGTATCACCTCCATTTTCAACTCATTTACAGACATCATTTTACCCTCAAAACCCCAAAACATTAGTCTACGATACATCAATAAAGTAACCGGCCTTGATACTGAAGAATCACCTCAACGATAGGTATACCCACAAACCTGAGGTTTTTCCATTATATTTAAGAAAGAGAGAGATCCGGAGAAAGCTTAGAACACCTGCAACCATCTGTCTACAAGGTGCAATTTCGAGAGATAACAATTTTTGGCACACCCGGTGGGACCATGAATCAAATATGTGAGAAAATTACAGCAATTTACAACATATTCGCAACAAAGAAAAGTTACTTTTGGATCAACAAGCTACAATAATTTATTCTAAAGATTAACAAATTTATTTGGAGACTCCTTAAATCTAATTTCAAACCAGTTTTACAGCATGTTCCATGCCTAAAGTGACTACAAGATCATTGGTAAGGGGAATTTGTTAGGAAATAAGAGATAAAATATGCGGAATAATCCCTTACAGAATCGCAACTGTAGAAACTAATATGCAGAAAATATTACAGACCTCAAATAAAAGTGCAGAATAAATAACACAACACAGAGAGACAATATTTAACATGGTTCACCCACTATAGGCTACATCCACCAAGAATCACTTGCTTAGATTTTATTACAAGCCTCCACTCTCTCAATATAATACCCAGATCTGTTTGGAGCTATGCTGAACAAACTCTACAAAATTCACACCCGAATTCAAAGCACATCTGCAATACATTTGCTTTTCTATCTATCATATGCATAAGACCATATAAATAGACAATTTCTTAAGTAGTTTGATACAAAACCGTGGATATCAAAACAATGGGTACCAAAAAACCATGGGCCCAAAAACAGCCCATAACGGTTACCCATTACCCATGGGTTAATAAACCACCCATGAAAAAATACCCAAGTGTAACACATAGAAGGTGTACCACACTCTAACATGAAAACAGACTCCACAAACATAACAGAATTCCTTTTGAGTTCATTTCCTTACCTTTAAATTCTACAACAAGAAGAAGATTTGGTAACACCCTGCCTTATAATAGGTCTTGTTTTAACAACCCTCCTCCTAATCTTCCTTCACCACGTATTAATTTATCTATTAATATCCTAGTTTTTCAAATGGATATTCAATGACATAGGAATTTTGTGACCTTTACTAATGGCATTCCATTAGTAATTCCAGTTTATAATGATATCCTTAATGGTGGAATGAAAAGCTTTCCTTCATTCACTGGTGAAAATTAGGGTACACCAATAGAGCACATCAAAGATGTTGTGGCCCTATGTGCAGCCCATAATATTACTCATGAAGATGTGGATTTAACACTTTTAGTTGTATCCTTTAAAGGGAAAGTTTGCAACGGTATAGAAATTTAGAGATTGGAAGCATAAGAACTTGGGATGAGTTAGGTGGTAAATTGCTAAAACAATTTCAAGATAATTCAGATCATTTATCCCTCATAGAGAAGTTGTCTACAATTAGAAGAGCCCCTCATGAATTTATGGCTAGTTTCAATATTCGTTTTGCCAGAACTTGGGAAAGAATTCCAGCAAGTGTCAAGCCTCAAGCTAACCATGCTTTCCTTTATTATCTTAGAGCACTAAACAATGATATTTCAACTAGGATTCAATCTATGGGAGATGATACTCTCTCGGAAGCTTATGACATTGCTATAAAAGATGAGAAAATTCTTATTCAAGCTGGAAAGTTAGCACCAAGTCCTTATATGCCTTTTTCAACAAATTTGGCACCTATCCCACAACCTATCAGCATTATAGAACCTATTATTATTGCCCCATCAAATGACATGTTGAAAGCTTTGTAGACTATAGAAAACAAGCTGACTTTGATTGAAAATAGACTTACATTACCTAGTAGGCCTTATCAGGCTCCTTATTAGCAAAAACAACAAAATAAGCTACCTTATTAGTAGAATCAAAATTATAGGCAACCTTATCAGCAAAGGCAGTTTGACCCAAAGGCTTGTAGTTCATATAATGATTTAGTCCTACTTAATATGGCTATAGAATAATGGTTTCACCCTTGTAATCAAACTCATTCAACTGCAAGTTGCCCAAATGCTTTCTTGAATATAAGACTTGTTGTGTAACCTCAATCTCAGACATTGTTCATACCTCAAATGGAGGGTGAGCAGTAATAAACTCATGTTTATAAAGCACTTGAACATAAATTGGTTAGTTTTAATGAGGATGATTGTATTGCAGTTACTACTAGGGCTCAAGAAAAATCCCAGGAAAGTCAAAAGGTTCAAAATATACCCGTTCTGCCCACAGTCACAGAGAAAACTATAACTAAAGGCCAAAAACCACCAAGTAGTTTTGTTGTTCCACAAAAAATAACAGGTGTTTCAGATGATAAATAATAGTAAAAAACAACTAAATCCTGATCCAAGAAGATTATTCATACCTCAGTTATCAAAAGCAGCTAAAGTAAAATAAGTTTTTGCTAAAGCCTATGCAAAAATAGTAGAGTCTATTTCCAAAACTATTGCTTCTTTTAACATTTTTGATGTAATGAAATAGCATAATGTTAATATCTCAATGTGGGATGCTCTAAGTATTCTAGGACAACAAGAGTTGCTTTCTCATGAACTTGCTAAGCTGCATATTTCTTCAAAAATAGCAAAAAAGGAAGTTCAAAAAATAGATACGGTCCTTGGAACAATGGAATAGGACCGCATTAAATAATTTAAATAGATGGTTCAAAAGGTCTTAAATGCTCATGATATCAAGAAACCACCACCATTTTATTTTTCTCTAATTATTGGAAAGTCCCTTGGTCACATCTGCATGGTCAATAATAGTACAAGTAGCATAGTTATGCCAAAAGCAGTTGCAGAAAAGTTGGGTTTACATTATGAACCTACATAAAAGAGTGTGTTATAGCTTGATGGGACTACAATGAATAAAATTGGTTTCATCAAAAATCTAGAGCTAACATTACATGATTTTCTAAATGTTTTCATTTTCTAAGACGTTACTGTTATGGATTTACCTCCTTAATTTTCTATACACTTATCTAGAGATTTCACAACAAAAATAGGAGGTTATCTCTCTTCAAATTGTTCCTTTATGTTCTTCAGTACATGTTATGGGACCAAAGTTACTATCAATTCTAAACTGATGGTTATATTTCATATTGAGCCTCATTCTTCTAATGCATTAGCTAATTATGCAGCCTTAGACTAGTCTGATTACGATAAAACAACTCATGTTTCAGCACTAGATAGTGTTTGTAATCTATTTATGGATGAAAAGACACATGGAACACATGCTCATGATGCATTCAAAGAAGTTGAAGAACATAATTTTGGTGTGTATTTCTTGCAAGAGGAAAACACACAAATTCCCTTGTTGTGAAAAACAAAAAAAGTAGCAGAAGGGATTTAGAAGCTTCATTTTGATGGAGCTAAGAACAAGAAAGGACAAGGCGCAGGTTTGATGATCACTTCCCCCAAAAATGAAAGGTATTTCTCATCTTTGAGTCTCCAATTTTTGTGCACTTGTAATGTAGTTGAATACGAAGTGTTAATTCATGGCTTACTTTGGGCCAGAAAAAGAGGTATTAGCTTAATACAATTTTTTTGTGATTATGAGTTGGTTATCAATCAAGTAAGAAATTTCAATGTTTGTAAGAATACATTGATGAAGTCTTATAGGGATAGAGTTTCAAACATAATGGAATATTTCAATGTTATTAATATCCAATCCATTCCTAGAATAGAAAATAAGAATGCATATAGACTTGCAGCAGTTGGTGTTGGTTTTGAATTGCTAGAACAGATCAAAAATAGTGAGATTCAGCCTCACATAAAGCTTATTGTTAGGCATTATATACCTAATAATGGTTTTAATTGGAAGGTTTTTGAAAATGATGAACTGATTTGTAGGTTTTTACAACAAGAAGCTGAAATTTTCTACACTAAATCAAGAGAAATTGCAGCATTTATATGGTGACCAAATTGTTCAATTCAGGAAGAATAAACTACATCAAGGCTTGGTCACATTAGAATACATCTTCAACACTGATGATTAGTTAAGGAAAGATAAAAAAAAATGTCAAAACATGCAGAAAATTATGAAGAGATCTTAGTTGATGATGGGAAGAATTTATTTGTTGGAATGGTATGTTACTTAGCTAAGAAACTTTCCTTTATTAATCTTTGTAAGGAATTTAAGGATGTTTTCACTAGGAAATAATAAGATCTAAAATGGTTTGATCCAAGTTTGGCACAACATACTATTGAATTATAACCAATTTCCAAGCCAGTTAGGCAAAAACATAGGCCTGTAAATCCCAAGATAGAACCTTAAATGAGAAAAGAGTTATCTAAGTTAATCAAATCAGGTATTATCTTTCCAGTTAAGCATTCAAGTTGGGTAGCCAATCTTATCCCTATTCAGAAAAATAACAGAGAAATCAGAGTATGTGTGGATTTTAAATATCTTGATAAATCCTCACTAAAAGATCATTACCCACTTCCCAATATGGATCAGATATTAAGAACAATCTCTTGTTCTGATAGAATATCTCTTCTAGATGGTTAGATTTGATAAAATCATATTCTAGTATGAGAAGAATATAAGTACAAAATAACTTTTACAACCAAGTGGGTTACTTATGCTTACAAAAGAATGCCTTTTGGCCTTTCAAATGCTGGTGCAAACATTTCAACGTGCAATGAACATGAATTTTCATAGCTTATTAAATAAATTCATACTGGTTTATTTTGATGATGTTACCATATTTTCAAAAAAAATAGATGAACATCTAATACATCTAAGGAAAACTTTTCAGTTATGTAGATAGTTTGTAATATCTTTGAATCCTGAATCTTTTCGGTACATCAAGGTAAATTTCTATGTCATATTTTTTCTAAACAAGGTTTATCAATTGAACCTTTCAAAATTGAATCCATATCACAACTATCATTACCCTCATCAAAATAAAGGAATTGCAGAGATTTCTAGAAAAAATCAGCTTTTTTAGAAGATTTGTTCCAGATTTTGTAGCATTGGTTAAACCATTAACAACTATATTGAAGAAAGATAAGAATTTCTCTTGGACCAGTGAAGGGAGAGAAGAGTTTGAAGCAATTAAACTAACCATTTCTCAAGCTCCTACTTTTGTAAATCAAAATTTTGATAAAGATTTTACAATCTATAAAATTATAGGAGCTAAAACAATCTCATCCATATTAACTCAAGTTAATGATGAAAATATTGAGCATCCAATTGCTTTCTTTGGAAAAATTTTGCATGACTAAGAAACAAGGTACACATTTCTTGAAAGACAAGTAGTTTCAGTAGTCCGAGGACTAAATAATTTTAAGTACATGCTTTCAAACAACATTTTAGATGTTCTTTTTTCTCATCCAAGTGTAAAATCTTTCTTGTTAAATAAAATATTTAATGAGAAGAGAGTAGGATGGATAATGAAAGTCATGGAATACGATGTTGATATATTTGTTACAAAGACAATTCAAAGTAAAGGTTTGTCTGAGAATATAATTTTTGATATGGAAAGACAGTAGGATGTAGATTTAGAAGATCCAAAACAGCATATTGAATTTACATATCAATAATCAGATAACATACTGCAACAAGAAAATCAACAACTTGAGCTTGTTCAAGAAGTTTAGGAATCAAGATGGATAACTGATTTAGTTAACTATCTATAGTATAGCTTGGCACTTATCCAGAAGGTATGGACAAGGAAAAATGAAGATATTTCAGGTTACAAGCTATATCTTATGTTTTTAATTGATGGCAGGTTACTAAAAAAGGATATAAACAGAATCTTGTTGTAGTGCATTGATTATGATAGAATAGAGAAATTATTATCCAAATTCCATGAAGGACCTGCAGGAGGTAAATTTTTAGCACGTAACACAACCTTAAAAATTATGAAAGTTGGTTACTATTGGCCCAAACTATTCAAATAATGTTTCAAATGTATCAAAAAGTTTAAGAAATGTCCTTTCTTTCTTGGAAAAGAATGTTTAGCTTCGCTACACTTACAACCTATTTCAGTGGATCAGCCTTTCTTGCAGTGGGGGTCTTGACTTTATTGACATGATAAAACCACCTTCATCACAAGGATATAAGTGGATTTTGACTACTACAAATTACTTTACAAATCGGAATGAAGAAATAGTTTTGAAAAATGCTAATGAAACTTTGATACTATCCTTTTATGAAGGTATAGTTTGTAGATTTGGTGTTCTAGCAACTATCATTTCAGTTAATGCCTTAGCATTTCTTGGTTCAAAGGTAACAAATTGGGATCTCAACCACAAAATTTATTTAAGTACGTCATCTAATTATTACAGACAAGGTACTGTGTTAGTTGAAAGTAATAACAAGCATATTTTAAAGATCATTGGAAGAACACTTAAAGATGACAAAAGAGCTTGGCATCTAATGTTGAATTCATGAATTTGGGTTGACAGAGTGACCCCTAAAATATTAGTTGGTGATTCACCATACAAGTTTGTTTATGGAAGGGAGTCAAGAATGCCTATTTCAATTGAGTTACCTACATTAGATTTTCTGCATCATATGGAGCTACAGCAGAATGAACCATTACAGGTTTGTTATGTAGAATTGATGGAATTATAAGAGTTGAGAGATCAAGCTCATGTGAACATGGAAAAGAATCAAAAATAGATGAAAAAAACTTTTGATAAGAAGGCTAAGTTCAAAATATTCAATGAAGGAGACATTGTGTTGAAATGGGATTTTGATTGTGCAAAAACAAGAAATCACATGAAGTTTAATACAATCTGGAGTGGTCCTTACATGATTTCATCTTGCAAATAACATAGTGCTTTTCAGCTTTTAAGGATGAATGGAGAGGAAATCCCCATTCTTGTGAATGGTATGTTTCTAAGACACTGTTATTAAAACTTCTACAATGTCTGTTTAGAGTAGGATTTCCTTTTCAATAAGTGCAATTCCTACACATTGCGATGTTTTCAAATTCAATAAAGTGCATTCGTGCACGTGATCTAACTTACCATATCCTTCCAAATTTTAGTTCTTTTTAAAGGGATTGACCTTCAGAAAGGTATATTTTGATTACATTCTTTGGACTCCATTTCCAATGGAAAAGAGAAAGGAGCTAGTCTACAAGCTAGTAGACAACTCTCCCCATAGGATCACCAGAATGTTGACAATTTTTGCATTGTGTAAAAATGGGAAACTCGAAACTTTGTTACGATGGATGGCATTGGTGAAATGAACCTAAGATAGGGGAGATTCTTTAAGTTCAACATTTTTTCTATTGGATTAATTAATTAATACATGTAACTTGTAGCTATGTGTGTTGTTACAAAATGGAACAAATCACATAGTCTACAATTTCATGATTATCTTCAGAAAAAGAATAGAAATCCCTGAAGGAAAGATGTGTAATCTTGATGAAGACTGAAAATACATAATAGATGAGGTGTTAAGTTTTGGAGAAACAATCATAGTTGCATATTGCAACAGTCAAGGTTCATTTCTAAAGTTACATGTATTTTAAATTTCTTTATTGCATGATTAAATACATTCAATTATGTTATTGATTTGTTTGATTCATTATACAATCCATATACAAAGCTGAAATGCAGAAAGAAATACACAACTCAATTTTAGAATTCAATATTTAATTCATAAGGAATTTCAAATGTTCCCACACAAGTCATGGGATGTAACTCAAAATTAAATTACAACTACTGAAGTAAGAGGTACATATGCATGAAAAAGAAAGTAAAGGACTAAAAGAACCCACATTGCCTTGGGTTTCTTTTGTTTCATTTGATGCATTTCTAGCTCTAGATTTGCTCCATCTTCATCCTTTCTTCTTAGCAAATGACATTGTACCTTAAAACAAGAAAAGGAAAGATTGTCAAGTTCGAGCTCAGGGTTGATCCATATTCCTATACTATCAAATTTATTGCAAGTGGATCTCCTAGTATCAAGAGATATAACTTACATGAGGATCAAAGTGCCAACTGATAAAAGCTACTATTCTATATCAGCTTACATGACTCATTCACTAAGAAATAAAGAAAGAGAAACACTATGGAATAAAAGAGAGGTTAAAAGGCCTAATGTTTTATAACTAGTTTATTTAAATGTGAAAATAAAGAAAGTGCAAATAATGATGATTGGTCAGTTTTAGAGCTTCAGTAGAGCACAAAATTGTACACTGTAGATTAAAGGACACAGATTCTAGATATCATCATAAGTATGTTACATAAACGAAGTAAAGTTGCTCAAATTCAGTTAATATTAGAAGAAGAAGACAAGAATTTCTAGATAGTTAAAACATCAGAGAATACATCATGTGCAGATCAACTACAATTATGTCATATTGATCATGTTACAAATGATAAAATATCATAGTTTGATCAAGTTACAAATGATAAATATATCAGAGTTTGATCAAGTTACAGTCAAGTGCAAAACATCTATAAAAGTACAGGTTGGAATAAAGCAATAAATTAATCATGTCCAGCTTAGGATCGAAGATAAAAAGTAGAGTACATGTCATAAGAGATACACTTTCAAAGGATCACCATCTTGAACAACAAATACAATTATGATACAAGGATAAGAATCACAAGACTAAAGCAAGCCTAATTGTTTCCTTAAAATAATGAACAATCCAACATTCATGATGAAAAACAAATGGCTTGTGCAAGTTTATAGTATCCTTTAGGTTTCATACTTCAACAACTATGTTCTATGGATATTATTTACTATCAACTAAAGATTACATCCAAAAGAAAACAATTTTAGAGTATAATGATCTAAGTGGTATTAGAGCTAATAACGGAAATATCAGTCATACATCAACAGAGAATGTTTTCAATCAAGCAGCATTTAGGTCCATAAGAAACACAAATTATAGTCTACATTTAAGAAACATAAAAATGATGGGGTAGAAACTTATAGATTGATCAAGTAATCTTCAGAAGAAGTATATGGCTTCAACATTGGTTTGGAATGCAAGTTCCATGCACACATTCAAAGGATTAACAAATGGATAAAGTTGCAGCTAAAACCAAATGTAAAAGTAAATATGAGAAAATTTTGATAGAGCTTCGCCATGTAAAATGAACATTTAACATCTTTCCATCATACTATTTCAGAACTAGTTCATACTTGAAATTTTTACTAATCAAATAGTATACAAGAAAGGAAAGAATACATTGTATAGTCAAAGCTAAAAATACAGATAATACAAGTTACCTCATGATAAAGAAACATTTTCAGTTACAATGCAACTAAGGATGCATAATGTAATTCATGATGAAGAGTTACAATTCACAATATAACTAGATCAATACTTAGATAGGTATAGAAACAAAGCAAGGTACAACTATTGATAACACAAGGGATCACCAAGAACAATTTCGAGATCTCAGGAATCACTAGTACAACATTCAAAAGTGCCAATCGGAAAGTAATAGCTACAGAAAGAGTACAAAACCTTTCATAACAATCATGAGGGAATACTAAAATACTAAATTTCAAGAGCCATTTAGATTGAAATACACAACTATACAGATCTACAGCATGAAAAGAGATACAAATTTTGAAAATGCTTCCCAGATTCATCACTTAAGTATATTAAAGAAGTTCACAAACAATATCCATAAATGGAATGTGGGTAGAGTTTCAGTTTTCTTGAGTTACATGACCAAATCATTAATCCTATATTACAACCTGTTATATATGTTTCTACCAATAACATAGGCTTGAGGACGTTTTCTGAAGAATGATTGGTATACAGTATTACTTATTGTAGGAAGGAGACAAGATGAG
Organism: Taxus chinensis; assembly: GCA_019776745.2. Lineage (NCBI taxonomy): Eukaryota > Viridiplantae > Streptophyta > Pinopsida > Cupressales > Taxaceae > Taxus > Taxus chinensis. The sequence goes on along the minus strand of CM034154.1, from coordinate 633,383,554 downwards.
TTCAAATTTGTGAAAATATTTTAATTCCTCGTATTAAATGAAATGGATAAAAAAACTCATCTCCTTCACGGTATAAGTACAAAGAAAAATATAAACTATGCAGAATAAGGGAAAAAGCTCAACACATTTGAACATAATATCAAGTCACCTAGTTTTGATGAGAATACAACTCTACAGTTAAAATTTAGGTGAAATACCTATCAACCATTTTCAAATAAATTAAAGATATGAAGAATGAAATAGCTCAAATGACCCTCAACAGTGCTTCCTAAAAGCTTAGTAGAACGCCTCAAAGTCAAGCTTGAAATACAATGAATGAAAAGTGTTTTCAAAAGATGATGATTGAATGCTAATCTAAATAAGAATACCTAGGTCAAAATTCTTTGAGAATCTCAAATTTTTTTATCAAAGAATTAATACCCAATTTTGGGCTGTTAAAAAATGAAGCATTCAACAAGAAAATGAGTAGACTTGGGTATCAAAAGATATATACAACCAATTCAGAGTAAACAAATGGTTCCTTTCTTTAAGAGTACAACATCATGTACAAAAGAAAGTAGAAAAATCAAGATTACCGTCTCCCATAGATGGTAGTGAATCAAGATGAATATGCATTCCCAAAGCCATAGTACAATAGAGAACTCAGAACTGATACAAAGAGATGTATAAATACCCAAAACACAAGAAAGGTTTGTATAGGAAATAAGCACATCTACAGACAAAAGTGACCAAATCTCCAAGTTGTAGGCTTATCAAAAATTGTGTATGATAGTGAAGTGAAAATATAGAGGAATAACTTACTCTAAGAAGATTGAAAACAATGACTTTATAGCTAAGAATAATCCATGCATGCTCATTATCAAGATAAATATCAAGTTTAGAATGCACAGCCAAGCTCAAAGGAAACATTCATGGTGGTTATTTGAGTAGAAGAACTCAAGAAAAAGTAGACAAGATGGAATTGAGAATCACGAATTTCAAGCATGGCCTTAAAAAATGGCGAAGAACTGAAACTCCATCACAGAAGATTGTTTCATAGAGAAAGGGCTTGATAATCCCCCAAGTACGAACACTGAATCTCATAAGAGCTCTTCTCTTTGAATAAAATGGGCTCGAAGGCTACACAATGGTGCTCAAAATCCATAACCAAGTCACTCAGAAGCTCTTACAGAGTAAAAACAAATGAAAACACAGATGCATGAGAGCTTCATTAAAGACCAATCTACAGAAGAACTGAGATCAAAGAATAAATAATTGCAACCAACTTCAAGAATATTACACAGAGATCTCTAGAAGAATAGAGTATCAAGAAATACGCCAGATTTAAAGTAAAAACCCTCACACACTTGTAAATGCACAATTTTGAGCTTCTAAAGATCAAAATGGTAGTCTAACATTTTTTTTTGGCATGGATTCGCCGCTCAAAATGAGAAATAAGAATGATAAAATGATGAACTCAATTAGCCTTTCAAAATGTAAGTTTAGCATAGCTAAAGGTAAGTTAGAGAATCAACGGCTCAAGAGTTCTAAGTATAGATCGAACGATCGAGATACAAATCATCATGCTAACCATGGTTTAGATAATCAACAATCCCGATGATCAGGGTACACTAGATAAATGGTTGTAAACAATTCAAGACATTCAAAATATGTGCAAACCATTCTTGATGCCACCAACCACTTTAAATGCCAAGTGAAAACCCTAACTGAGGGTTAGAAAGATCAATGTTTAAAATGGAATAGGTACAAAAATCGATGATCAAGAAACAATTATCAAAACTAATGCAAAATCATGGACTAAACATGGTCACAGAAGCATCCAAGTGTCAACCAATGATAAAACCCTAATTAGGCTAGAGTCAATGCGCCACCGATAAATATTCCAAGGGGTGAGTCATCGTGGGAAGGGGGCTAGGCCATGTCATTTCAAAATCATTACATATTGACCTTTCAAAGGTCAAAAACCTTATTCCAACAAATCAAACACCGAAAAAATCAATCAACTGATTACTGGAACCAAACTATACCTTGTGCCATATAATCCAGAGGAGACCAAAACTATATAATACATGCTAAGTCAAGATTGGAAATGATTTTCAAATGTATACTATATAATGATATCCAAAAAGGTGGCCAAGATTAATATGATAATATTTCAAAAGAATACCCCATGTGTATTCTAAATCATGGTATTATGCCAAGTCAGTAAAGGAGGAAGACAAGTGTTCAAATCACAGGTGGTACCCATAGTGGGAGATTTAGAAGGTAAACAATAACATGGTGTGCACAAGTGTATTATTTATGTGACCACTAGGAAATGGCATATGTCACATCAAGAGAAAGAAGAAAAAGATTTCATGCATTGGAGAAGAATTTTTCATGAAGCAAAACTTATTATTACCATAATTATTCCACCCATATTTATTAAAAATAAAACAATCAATTGCTATTTGACTGAGTTGTATTTTTGTAATCAAGGCTATTAATGCCTTAATGTATTAGCATGTTTATTTTATTCCTGATAAAAATTAGATGCATGGGTGAGTACAACTTTAGTCTATTTTTAGGATGGGTGGGATGGATAATTTTGCTATATATTGTGTGCATTGGCAAAACATAGGGGAGGAGGTTTTGGACATAGGAGTGCTGAAGCAAATTTTGCTAGTTTTGCCTTTTGAATGAGAGATTGATTTATACCTTTCTAATTATTTGCAACCTTGTGTATACTTTATTATTTCTTGTGAATGTCAAAATTCACTGATATATTATCTTGCCTTGCTACAAAACTTAGTAATTTCTGCATAATATTAGTGTGCATGTTTATCTTATTAGTATTGTTGTGAATATTTCCCTTAGTACATAAAGTGTTTTGCCTTAATATTCTACTAAAAAATATTTGGTTTGTGCATCCAGAATCCATTCTCATATTTTTGTGCATGTACTTACTCAAAAACATCAACAAGTTTGGTGTATCAACTCAATTTTCAACTCATTTACAAACATCTTTTTACCCTCAAAACCCCAAAAAATTAGTTTAGGATACATCAAAAAGGAACTAACCTTGATACTAGAGACTTGCCTCAATTATATGTATACCTACAGACCTGAGGTGTTTCCATTATATCTATGACAGAGAGAGATACAGAGATAGATTAAAACATCTGGAACAATTTCTCTACTTGGTGCACTTTTAAGAGATAACAATAACTGGGGCGAGACTAGGTTGGGGTGAAAAGAGGGACCAATAGGGACCAAAAGAGAGATAGGAATGGGAAGAAATGGGGTGAAAGAGGGACCGAAAGAGAGATAGGAGGAAAGGGGTTACGTAAGTGATGCCCCAGGTAAGGTAATATGGGGTTGGGATAAGCAGACGCAGGGTATATGATGGGTTAGGGAATTAGGTATGGAATAGATAGATGTGTGGCATTTTTGACATGGTTGATTTGTATGGGTGTAGGTATGGCATTCGCTGATGATACAGGACAAACTCCCACCATTGTTAGGGGAGATACGACCTCGTGTCACCATGGAGGAGTGTGGGCATAATTGAACGGTTGGCCTAGTTGGCATCAAATAGTATAGGAGGATCTTACGGGATCATATCCTCATGCTCACACTCATCGATAAATGGAATTCTGTAACCAACACTTTCCATTTACCTACTAGAGAGATGACGATCATACTGGAGGATATAAACAAAATATTACGGTTATTAATTATTGGTGAGCCAATGTATAGAGTGTCGGCCGATGTGGCCTTCAAGGAGATGATCATTATGTTCAAGGAGATGGGGAAAAAGTTGACTAAGCACATCACGATCCTTGTATACTAGGTGATGTATGTAGCACAACATGAGGATACATAATTAACATTATTGATGATGGTGGTGGTAGGGTGGTATGTTTTATCTAATTCATAGGGTGACCAGTTTCTGCAAGGTTTGATGGGTGTTTTACTGGAGATGGTGGAGGATCGGGTCCACTTTGCTTGGGAACTTTCCTATTTGGTGCAGTTGTACAAAGAGCTCTAGGTTTACTAAAGGATGCAAGGCTATGGCTTATGTTGTACCTTTTTTTTACATTGTTGGGATTATAAGAACATTGTGATAGTGCGGCCATGAGGATTTCCACTAGCATATTGGCATAGAGGTGGACAAAGAGAATGTTATAGGAGGTGGGTAGTAGCTGGGTATTACTGACGAGTCAAGGAGGTGACATATAATGTCATGCATTATAGGAAAAGGTTAGAGGGGATGTATGCGTTGGATATCATGTAGTGGCCATATGTGGGCTACCCAACATTTAGAGGTATGAGGCGGGAGTCGAAAGTGTTTCCACTAGTATGGTGGCTATAGGGTAGATGTTTTGGTGAGCATGAGATGATTCAGGTGGATAGAGTATGGAAATAGTCTGGAATAGTCCAGGATGTGCCCCCACTAGTTGTACGGTATTGTCGAGAGGATGTGGAGAGACCTTTTCCTCTACCTCACCCTACAAATCAAGTAGGTTAGGAGGAGATGTCAGTGGATGGCCAGATTTATGACTCAGGTGTGATGGATGGGTATAGATGATGGTAGGCTATAGAGTTATAGGTGGTACCTGTATGGCTGGGGTAGCCAAATTTGGCTACAACGACAGTGTAGAGAGATGCACTACAGAGACTGGTGACAACATTGGGAGTATAACTAGCTGCTGCATAGACACATGTAGTTACCTTAATGGGGTAGGTGAATATTTTATAGGGAAAAGATGCGATGGGGCATAGATTGCCACTTTACAGGAACAAGTGACGGGTTTGCAGATCTAGTTAGTAGCATTAGAGGCACATGTATCCACTTTACAGGGTCACATGACTATAGTACAACGGAAATTGGCTACTTCTCAGGGACATGTAGTGGTACATGTACCCACACAGGGTCAGGGATAAGAGATATAGGCGTAGGGATTGAGGCTAACAATAGCAGGTCTCAATACATAGGTGGCAGTGAGGCCCATGGCACCTGCATAGATAGTATCGATGGCATGGTTTAGGAATGCCCTAGATGAGGCATGATACTATCAGGATCACTTGATGGAGGAAAGGATAGATGTCCCCTCTTATGCAGAGCATACACCACATCAGGCCTCAAGTCAGAGGACCGGGTCTTGTACTCACAATGTAGAAAGTACATGGGGCCAGCAAGCCCATAGATAGGGTCAAGGTCATGTCACTAGTTTACAGAGACCAGCGCTAGGTGAGGGGCCATTAGAGGTCAAACTTAATCCTATGGAGGGTGGTGAGATGTTAGCTGGATGCCGCATAGGAGTAGAGGATATGGAGGAGATGGGTGAGACTAGCATGGAGGGTATCTGATGGGGAGGTGATTGATATCTATGTTTACTTCCCTTTTTGTTTATTTTTGATATACACCAGCTTGTGTGCAAAAGAGAGAGAGAGGATGTATATGAAAGTTTTGAGATTTTTGAGCATATACCAACCTATGTGCCAAAGACAGTGAGGTTGTATATGAGATTTTCGAGATATTTATATTATATGTATTAGTGTATATTGGATGCACATATAGATTTGTATGATGAGATCAATGATTGTGCATGATGTAATTGTGTTGGCAGAATTTGATTTTTATTTGTAGATGGATAGAAACTAGGTGTATTAGGCATAGTGGAGACAATTTGGTGTATTCATGATTGAGTCACATCATAGGCATGGTTGATTTAGGTCATAGGCATGATGGAGTCAGGTTGTAGGCATGATGGAGTCAGGTTATAGGCACGATGGAATTAGGTCATAGGCATGATGGAGTTAGGTTATAGGCATGATGGAATTAGGTCATAGGCATGATGGAGTCAAGTCATAGGCATGATGGAGTCAGGTCACATGTATGAGGGATTCAGGTCATAGGCATGATGGGGTCAGGTCATAAACATGATGGAGTTAGGTCATAGGTATGATGGAGTTTTTTTTATGTTGATTTAATGTCCAAGTTGTTAGTAACATGGGATACAAATGGTGATGTATATGAATGTTATGTTTTAAGTTTCCAAATATTTTCTATAGTTGAAATGTGAAAATGATAAATGAATGATGTGATGATGTGGTAAAAATGTTTATTAAGTGGTGCTTGTTTGGTTTAATTTCCAATTGTTGAAAAATGGAAACTAACTAAGGTAGGATGTGAATAGGAAAATAAAAAGGAAAATAGGTTAGGGAAAATAGTGGTCAAGCTAACCTCCAAAGGCCCCATTCCCTTAGAGTGTTTCCTACATATCCTCGATGAAAAGGGGCCTCCAGCCGATGTAGTTCACCCATAAGCTAAGGAAGAATATGATGAATTAGAGGAATGGGTTGGTAGATTTTAGGCATGATTAAATGTAGGTCATAGGAATGGTTGAGTTTAGGTCATAGGAATGGTTGATTCATTTTAAATTTAGGTTTCGATGGTTTCATTCTATATAGGATAATCAATAAGTAATAAGGAAGGCAAATGGTAAGATGTGGTAAAAGAGGCTCTAATTGATAAGAAACCTAATGAGTCTACAATACCCTAGATGGTCTTATAAACATAAGACCGTAAAGGCATTGCATAATGGACTATTCTAAGTGTTAAGGAAGGCACATGATCACGAAATGTCATAGTTGCGGAAAGTCCCTTGAGTAGAGAGAAAACTAGGGTGTAAAAGGTAATGAGGTGAAAGTGGGTGGTTTAGCGTAACTTAGTGTATGATAACATGTTTACTTAGAAAGAAAACTTGGATCAAAAATAGGCAAGTCCATGAAAAAAAATTCATCATTTTCTTGTTTTTAATAGACTGATCGATGTGGGAAGTCTATATGGGATGAGTATATTATCTCCTTAAGGACTTTGTGAAGTTGATCAATGTATGAAGCTTCTGGAAATTTTTATTGTATTTTTCCAATGACTTTATATAGTTATCCTTCAAGGGAGAAGTCTATTTATAGCGGTGAAATAAAGAGAAGAGATGTCCTTTTTTGAGGGATTCATATATTTTTTTTAATTTTGACTCACACAGTTGAATCCCATTTTGTTTTTGGATGTTTATGTCATGGACAAGACTACATAGGAAGATTAGGTGCTTGCTTAGAAGACAAAACCATAGTACACAGGGGTTAACTACGAAAGAGGTGGTTTCAAGTAATGAATGACCATATGATTCCATATTTAAAAAATAATAAAAGTTTCCATAAGAATCATGCTATGAGTAGAGCCATGGTACTCATATTGTAGATAAGGTGGAAAGGTGACAGGTAATCACACGATTCTTGCTTAGTTGTTGATCCTCAAAAATGGGTAATATGGAAGGTGAACAATGCTCAAGGGATGAGCGATCAGTTGACATTAAGTGATACTGGACTTGATGTCAAAAATAAAATGGTCGAAGATGTAAGGCATTAAGGGGCTCAGTTAAGGTTTACCTTCGAGTGAAGAAAAATGATAAACATTTGATCCATAGGCGTGGGTAACGATATAGGGTCCAAGCCAATTAAGAGCCAATTAAGAGCCAATTTTACTTATTTACTTTTGTTTTTTGTGGTTACATGTTGATTTTCCTTCAGGATGAGGTCACCGACCTGAAAGGTTCATTTGTGGACACATTTTTCATAGGCACGCTTGATACGTTTTTGGTAAATTTGGAGATGGTCGAGAGAATTAAGATGATGTTTATCTAATAACTCAAGTTTCTCTAAATGATCCTGGTGAAAGTCATTTTCTTTGAGCATGCCTTGTAGTGAGATGCAAAGAGATGGAATCTGGACTTCGATAGGTAAGATAGCCTCGATACCGTAGACCAAAGAAAAAGGTGTGGTAGTAGTTGAAGTGTGAATACTAGTGCGATAAGCCTAGAGGGCGAAAGGAATGTGTGAATGCCAATCCTTTCCAGTATTGTCAACTACTTTCATATGAATTTTACTCAAGGTTTTATTGGTTGATTCTTCTTGGCTATTGGTTTGCAAGTAATAAAGTGATGAGAAACTGAGTTGGATTCTAAAATCTTCACACAAATTATGTAGGTTTTTTTTTATGAATAGATTTTTGTTATCAATGATGAGATGGTGAGGAACACCAAACCGAAAAATGATGTGATGGTTGATGAATTCACATATTTTCTCGAATTTTGTAGAAATGAGGGGAATGGCTTCTACCCATTTAGTGTAATATTCAGTAGTGGTTATTATCCATTGCTGGCAATGTGAAGAATGGGGATTGATCTCTCTAACAAGATCCAAGCCCCATTAACAGAATTTCCAAATGTCTTATGCGACTTGTAGGGCATGAATAGGTGTGTGATGAATATTAGCATGTTGTTGGCACTTCAAGGAACATTTGACATAGTCACAATAATAGCCGTTTAGGTTTGGCAAATAATAACAAAGTCAAAGAATGTGTTTTGCGATAGCTAAACCACTAAAGTGGCCTCCACAAATTCCATCCTGAACTTCCTTGATGTTGTAGGGAATTTAAGAACTTGTAAGGCATCGTAAGAGAATACCGTTGAAGTTGTGCTTATAAAGGAGACTACCCATGATGACATAGTGAGAGAATCTTTTCAGAAAGGCACATTGTCTATTATGAGAGAGATTAGAAGGTAGAATGGAAAGGGAATGATAGTATGCAAACTTCTTATACCAAATGTCACATGGGTCAGGTGTAATGGTTCCAATGGAGTAGACCACACAAGGTAAATAAGAGGCTGGTTATAACCTTTGTATTCTGACAAATATTTTAGAGTCAGCGGGTAAAGTGGGTATCTGAGAAATCAAGCATGCCATGATATCCACAAACTTATTGGTACAATGGGTGGTGGTTTGAAGTTCATAACTATCAAAGGTGGTCAAAAGAATTTCTATGTGATTTTTATACTTTTTAAGTATTTCATTACCGAACTGGTATATATCATGGACTTGGTTTACGAACAACTAGGAATCACCAAAGATATTTATTGACTTAACATCTAATGGATAAGTAGCTTGGAGACCCAATATGAGTGCTTCGTATTCGGTGATATTGTTTGTACAATCAAAATCTAGTTTGAAAGAGAAAGGCATAGGTTCACCATCAAGAGGAATGAGGATACTACCAGCCCGACCTCCACACTGACACTTTGAGCCATTGAAGAAGAGTGTCACTTGGTAAGTGGTATCATCCAATGAGAGGGTAGCTATGGATTCATCTGGGAAATCAAAATTAGAGGGTTGATTCCTGGAAAGAGGTGCATTTTGTAGCTTTTTAGTGATAGCTTGGCCTTTTGTAGACTTTTTATGGATGAATTCGATGTCGATGTGGGAAAGAAGAATAAGCCAATGTGCAACACATTGATGTTGATAAGGTTTGGCGTACATGTAGTGTAGGGTGTCATTATTGGTAACAAAAAAGGTTTTTAGGTTGAGTAGGTAATGGCGGAGTTTGGTGGTGAAGAAATCTAAGGCTAAGTAGAGTTTTTCATCATGGTTATATCTATTTTTGTAGTCTATAAGGGTAAAAATTATGTAATAAACCGCTTACTCTCTTTTTTTTTCATCATGATGAGTGAGCATGGCACGTAAAGAATAGTCAGTGGCATAAATGTATAGGTAAAATGGTTGGTAATCCCTAGATGGAATGAGCACTGGTGGTTGGATATTGTATTGTTTTAAGGAATCGAAGGTTTGACATCATTCATTATCCCATTTGAATGAGACTTCCTTCTTGAGGAGATGATTAAATTGTTGGCAGTGGTCAGAAAGATGCAAGCTGAAATGACGAATTGATTGTAACTTACCTTGCAAGATTTGAAGTTGTCATAGATTAGTAGGTGGAGGAATTTTGATAATAACATCCACTTTATTAGGATTGACTTCTATGCCACACAAAGAAACAATGAAACCTAGGAGTTTTCCTAAAAGTACCACAAAATGCACTTCTTATGTTGAAGGTGAACACAATACTTGATGAGGTGGTCAAAGATGATCTTGAGGACTGTCAAGTGCTAGACTCAATTTTTCAATTTGACCAGAAGTACATCTACATAATATTCTAATATACAATGCATGATGTCAAGAAAAAAATAAGTCAGGGCTCATTGATATGTAGCATCAATGTTTTTAAGGCCAAAAGGCATCACTTGATAGCTGAAGGTCCCCCAAGGAATGATGAAGGAATTTTTTTGTTGATCTTCTGGAGCGAGTAATATTTTATTATAACCTAAGAAACCATCCATGAGAGATAGCATTTCATGGATGTCGATAAGATCAACTAGTTGATCAATGCCTAGTAGGGGAAATACCTCTTTGGGAAAAGCTAGGTTGAGGTCACGGAAGTCCATGTAAATGCGTAGTCCCTATATTTAATTTGTGATATGAACGATGTTATAAATATATTGGGGATATTTAATGGGTAGGATGAAAGAAAATAAGAGACAACACTAAAGTTATTCTTTGACTAGAAGAGAAATGCAAGGATGCATTTTCCACTATTTTTTTATGGGTTTGGCATTAGAAATGGCTACGATATTGTGGACCACAATTTTTGGGTCAATACCAGGAATATCGTCATAGGATGAAGAAAAACTGTTGCTATGGTCCCGAAAGAAAGAGGTAAAATCTTCCTATTCAGCAACATCTAAAGACTGACATATCTTTAGGATGTTCAGGTCACCCTGAGTACTAATTGTAATTTCGATAGTCGATTCAATCAACATAGTTTACGTCTCAGAGGGAAAAATTGGTGAATATAATAATCTTCCGCACCCATATAGGTGAGGATAGACTCATTATCCTGACATTGAATGACATTCATAGAAGGTGTTTTGTCATCAATCATGTTAGGATATAGGAAGGGAAGAGATAAGGAACCTCGCCATTGTGTTGATAGGTTAGAGTTCCTAGGGAAATTGTGTTTATGAAAGATAAATGTTGGGAGGGATAGATTCAGAATCTATGGACTCCATGGGTGAAGGCGGTGATGTTGGTGAATGGGGTGAAGAGGGTTTTTCTTCATCAATGAGGTCAACACGGGCCTTCTTGGAAGGGTGAATCCAATGCCACTATGATCATTCTATATATAGTTTGTACAAGAAATGACAGTATGATGACCTTGCTCCTAAAAACTGAAGCCAAAGTCTTTCCATGTATAATGGAGAAGGAAAGTGTGGGTGACTGTTAGTAAGGGATTGTAAGTCAGATGAAAATGGTCACATTTGGGATGGAGGTTTAGATAAATAAGTGTCAATATCAAGTCCCCCATACATTATATTAGTGCAAAGGTGGGGAGGACTGTAAGGAAAAACCTCACCTACGTGGTAGTCATAACTAGGGTGTTTGTACATGTTCCCATACTCTTGTGGAGTGATGAATGTGTCGATATTGTATAGGTAGTACTCCCGTAAAGTGAGGTGTTGTAAAACACCTTCTAAGGGATCAGTAGTCGATACGTGGGTAGCGGGGATAGATGACTTACTATATGATTGGGAAGAAGATGAGTCATCTATAGAGGCTATGGAGAAAGTAGTAATAATAGGGTTAGATGTGGGAGATGTGGCAGAAACATTCATGGGTGGGGTTATGGGTGAAGGAGAAGTGTGGGTAGTGACATATGCCTTGACTGGTAAAAGTACATTGTTGGTTTAGTACAACATGTCACAAGTTTTAAATGACAATGGGTTGGCAGGGATGGTATAGTTATGTTTTTTATGCTCAAATTTTATGTAGCAATGTAAATTTCAAGGGGCGCAACCCATGACATGAATCTAGGGTCTTCCAAGCAATAGGTTATACTAGAACCCCCCTCTAAGATGTAGAATAGTTCTGGGACATTGCGAGGGCCTATGGGAATGTGAAGGAAAATAGTGCCAAGGGTGGATGTGATGGCATCATTGAAGGAGCGTATCCTAACTAGGTTATTATGCATAAATTTATCATGGATACGTATTTGATTTCATGTGTGGGAGGAGATGATGTTAATTTTATCACCACCCATCAATCATGATGCGTCGTACGTGTATCATATCGATATAAAGGGAAATGAATAAGGCAGGATCAGGGTCATCTAACTAGAGAGATACAATCTCCTCATCAGAGAAGCTGAGGGTGGTGACCTAAGGAGTGGTTATGGGGTAAGAAGGAGGAGCTGTTTTGGTTTGTAAGGCCACGTGGTGAGGGGTGAAAATCAAGACCACTAATGTGGGGTCATGGGGTAGAACTTCAATGCATTGTAAAACCTCGATAAGGGCTTGTTTGTGGGATTCGCAAGTCTAGATGAGATCATACAATGACATATTTAGAGGACACTGATGTAATTGTTTGATCATTGTGCAATGCGTGACCCCATCAGATATACGGTTTGTGGGTCCACGGATGATGATTTTGGGAGCGGGTGCAGATGGTATATTAGGTACATGGTTAGTTGATGGGTTAGTTTCTTTTTCTTTTCCTTTTTCTTTCTGAGCATGGGTAGCAATGTGAACCATATTAATTTGAGGGAAGGTGGATGGAGAGGGTGTGTCATGAAAGGTATAATGACATGAGGGGAAAATGTTAGTGCCATATACGACCCTTGTGAAATGAGTAGGGTGCAATGAAATTTGGGTGGTGATTTGGCCATCTCTCTAATATGAACCATGTTGATCTCAAATTTTAGAGGTGGTAAAAATGGTTGTGGGTGTGGAGATATTGATCACTAAATGGGTAAAGGATGATGATGTGTTGTGACAGCTGAAGGTGGAACATGGTCCGCATTAAGAAGGTCATCATTGTAAAAGTTTTGTTTAGGAGGAAAAAGTTGGAGAATAATGGTCTTCAGGGCCTCAAAATTTTTAACATCATGTCCTAACACATGATGACAAGCAAAAATATTGGTCAAAGAGGTGGTAATGTGATGAAGGAAGCCTCTAAGAGATTGGTTAAAATGTTGGTGTGGGACCCTGCTAATGGATCATAATGGCAAATGAGTGTGGGTTTGGGTACAAGTTTGGATGACTGTGAGGGAAGAGGATTAATATGAGGGGGAATGGGTTGGTTCACTAGTTTGATAAATGGTATGGTTATATGTTTTGTTGGCATGTGTTTTAGTAAAGGTGGGGTAGAAGGGCTAGTGACGGAAAGTTTCGTTGGTTTTACTACCTTATTGGAGGGTAGTGGGTTATTATCTTTGGGTTGCACCTTCTTGGGTAAAGGTGACATGGGGGCATGAGATTTAGAAGGGAAATTAGATGGTGAAAGAGGATGTGTTATCCATGGAGGCAACAAGTTTGTGGTGGTGGTGGCTGGTAAAGGTTGGGTAGATGAAACTGGATGAATTCATATAGGTAAGGTTGGGGTTATAGTAACTGGTGGAGATATAGGTGGTAAGAAGTGTTCAGGTGAGGGTGAGGAAGTTTGGGTTTTGGGTGAATGATGTGTAACAAAGGCTTGTGAGGCACGAGTAGGTTGTTTAGCATTTGACTGACCTTGGGTATAAGACTGTTTTTTCAAGGTTGATAGATGAGGCCCTAGGATGGATGGAATGGGGAACGTCACAAAGGTGTGGTAGGCAAGACTGGTGTATGCAGCCCAGAAGGTTGGGTTTTCCTTTTTGGAGGATGGATAATATTGGTGTGTATTTTAGATGATATGGTAAAGTCTAATCTGATAGTTTGGTAAGTAAGGCTTGATGTCGGCATGACACCCAAAGTAGTGATGGGTTTAGATATGGGTGAGGAGATAGGTATCGGTAGGCATTCTGGTTTTGATATGGTTTTGGTAATGGGTAAAGGTTTGTATGTAGTTAGAGATGATGAAGAATAAGTCGTTTCAATCAGCATGGTCACTATAGTTTTGGTTGCCAAAAATGCCTTTGGGTAGATCTTGAAAGTATCCTTAGGAAACATTTTTATTTGGGTTGAAACGGGGAGCCAAAGATGTCCCTAGAGAATAGAGTGATCAACGTAATCCAAAAAATCAACCAGATGTGAAAATGAGACTACTGAAGAAGAGGATGGAATGGGTTGGGTGGAAATCCCTGTAAAATATGTCTACGAGATATGTAATTGGCTAGCCTCATATTTAGTATGCAAAAAAGTTGAGATCATGTCAATAGGGTCCTAGGATGTCGAGGGAAAACTGTCCCTAACAGGTAGTGACATGTATTAAGAATTAGCCATGGGTAGGAGAGATAATAGGTGGGGTTATGCAGACTTCTTCCTTAGTGGAAGAGAAGGTGATGATGAGTCTCCTATGGATGGGATAATAACAAGTGTTAATGGTTCAGTAGGATGGGAGGAAGATGATTAAATGACATCGATAGAAAGTTTGGGTTCTTCCACGAGAGAAAGTAGAGATAAGGAGGAATCCTCTGTGAGTGTATGAGTAAAAGAGATATGCTCCTCTATGGGTAGAGGATCCCATGAAAATATTTCCTCAATAGATGAAGTAGGTAGGTTTTGAGGAATAGTTGGTATGATATCAAAAATTGTGTGGACTTCACGGACATTATTATTGTTGGATGAAGGTTTGTTATTTTGATTAGACAATGGTTTATGATTAGGTAATAGTTTTTTGAAGATACGTAATTTCAATTTGCTGGAGTGTTCTGGTTGTCCATGAAAAGGTCTCCATTGTCTATCTTCTATTAAACATTGTTTTTAAAAGTTAAGCAGCTACCATCACTATGTCCTTCAACACGATGATAATTAGAGTAGTGTTCTTTATACCATGCTGGCATGGGACGTGTAGGATTGAAACTTGTATGAGGTTTTATGGGAGGAAGTGTAATGGCTATAGATTTAAGAATCTCTTCTAGTACTGATGAATAAGGTTCTCCAATCAAAGTGTACTTCCGTTGTTCCCACCAGATCTAAAAGGCCTAGACAGGAGAAATATTGGAATAAGGTTGGGCCTAATTAGAAGGATGAGGTGGACCTACCTTGAGGACTACCACATTGGCAGATCCTTTGGAAATTTAATAGTTATTTTGAGGTTTTGAAGATGAAGAAGAATCATTTGATTTGAATGGGGTGTTCTTGTTCCATAATTGGATCTTGTTTTCTTCAATGGCGCAAATTTCTAATTTTTCAGGTCATGGTGAACGCTTCATCAAACGTTCAAAAGGTTTTAATTTATAGAGTTGGTGACATGTGTCTAGCACAAGCTCTAGTGAACAACTCAATAAGTTCATTCTGAGGTATTTTGAACTTCAATTGGTTAATAAGACTCCTCCAGTGGGTAACGAAATCTATGACAGATTCGTCTTCATACTATCAAGTTGAATAGAGATCGGTCATGATGACTTTCTAGGTAAAATTAATTGAAAAATGATCTAAGAAATCTTTGGCTACTTGATTAAAGGAATTAATAGAATGTCGAGGTAGTCCACTATAGCAATCCAATGTTGGTCTTGTCAAAGACATTGGGAAATTTTGTAGGAGCAATGCATCATCATGGGTGATTAGGTAACACTTATGTTTGAACAACCGCAAGTATTGTTGCGGGTCTTCATTAATTTTGAAATGATTTAATTTAGGGATTTCCTAGTGAACTAGGTAAGGAAGAATGGGAGAAATGGATGGATAGGCTCGTTAGAGATTTCATCATACGTTAAATAATTATAGGAGATAGAAATAGATTCTTATAAGGTCTGCATCTTCTCCATCATCATTTTAGTGAGGTCGATAGTAGGTTGGGATGAATGGGTTCCCCCTATAGAAAAAGGGGGTTGATGCTGAATGTATAGGGTGGGTGGTATGCTAGTGTAGGGTGGTGCTGAGTATGAGAATTGCATAGGATAAATAGATGTAGGGGGCACATAGCTAGAAGAATTTATAGAGAAGGTCGAGGGTTGTTGGTATTATGTGTAAATGGGTGGATTAGTTGTAAAACATTTAGTGGTGATTGGGGTTAAGGATTGTAGGATGGAAAGGATGATGTTTTGAAAAGGGGTGTAAATTGCTAACACTAGGGTGGTTGTGATGTAATGGGTATATGTCAAGAGGTGGGTATAGATGGTGTTATACTTAAATCAGATGTTAGAGGGAAAATCGATGTTTCAAGTGCGATAGATGATGTAGATGTTGTAGTTATAGTGGCTATGGGATTTAGCTGAGACACAAAAGCTGATAAACTAGATGATGGTAGCTCCGAGCTAGTGCTATCTGATGAAAACATGGAGGTTAGAGTAGGAGAGATAGATACAAGCATGTCGTATATTAACTATCCTAAGGAATCTCGAGTGGAAAAATGAGCAAGGTAGTATTGGAGGGTAGCAGGATTCTAGTTGAGGAGTCTCCCAAACTTCTCATTACTGGTATGGATGGGGATAAGTTGAGATGGATCCATAGGTGATAGGATGGATGGAATTGATGGAATAGGTGGGAGTAGTTGATGGTTGGCATGAAATACGAGGGCATTGGTTTGGCTACAAGTCCACACCATGTGAATCAACATATGTCAGGTGAACTATACTCTGTAAATGACACATGGAATGATAGAGATGGGAAAAAATAGATTCTGAGAGGGAAATTTGGTAAATGTTTTGAATGAAATCAAAATAGAGTGACCGATTCTAGTTGAACTAACTGATGATGGTTACAAGAACTGATACTAGTTACTATGAGAAAATAACATTTTCAACAAATGAAGTAGAAAATGATGATTGTCAGAAAGGAAAGTTGGATTTGATGACTATTACCAGAGCACAAAGAATAAAATGATACATAGAAATTCTCAATAGAAGAGAAGATGAGATAATTATCTTTTGGGTAAACTACCCAAAAGAAAAAAGAATCAACACCAGTTCGGTAAACTAATGATGATAAGATTTAAATCGACGCCAGTTGCTAGACCAATTTCAGTTACTATGAAATCTGAACAATGAAGAAAAACCAATTTTTCATGAATTTTGACTGGATGAATAATCAACCTAGAAGTCTGGGGATGATAAGATGAATTCCTGACACACTCTAAGATTCAGAATAATCTAACTATGATGGTAGAGTATGAAAGGAAAAAAATAAAAATGAAGAATCGTATCCTCACACCTCAAAACGTAAACCAAGCACAAAACTAAGAAAAATACGTAATCCAACAAGTGAATTTAGTGTATTTAAATTATTCTATTTGAAAGAATGACTCACGAATTTAGAGTAGAGTTTTTGGTTGTGAAGGCTTCCTAAGAAGAAGGAAATTCTAAAGGTGAGGTTTCAGGGTATGTTATGGTGGGTGCAGGTCATCCTCTGATGGGGTACTAGATAAACGTAACTAACTAGGTGCTCACTATCAATCCTCTGATTGTGATCATTGACAGATTATTGTAGTTGGGATGTTATCTAAGAAGATGTATAAATTTCAAATTTTTAATATTTAGGCAAAGAGAGAGAGAGAGAGAAACAAGTTCTTTATACGGTTCAATTGTGTCAACCATCAACCGGGCTTGACTTCCAACATATAGGTTTCCCTCATGTTTAATGTGCACTATAAGAAAACAAATTGGAATGCTATACAAGTGTTTTAAACTCAAATCGAAGTGTGATATTTGACGTACCAAGTAATGAATTGGAGGAGGGATGCTCTTTCACTAATGTAATACTGATGAAATAAAAGAAGTATTATTTTTATAGCACCAAAAACATAAGTAATTTTAGACAATAGAAAGAATGGAAGATTCTAGAGAAGAAAATTAATGTGTAGGATTTTTAGAAGGGAAACAAACACACCACTTTTACATTGGAATAAATAAAATGCAAGGAACCCTGGAAGGGTCCCACCGGGCATGCCAAAATGTTTCACCATTTTCTTTAAGCTTTTAGATGAAATAGATAGAGGTATGGGTCAATGAGGAATACTTGTTGCGATGGTCGGTTTGAATGTCGTTGCGTGTTCTAAGCTCTTGATCTAATGTTAGTTGTGAGAGCTTCCTTTTGGCTAGTAGGAACTACTTTAAATACACAACAAGACCAAAAAAAGAGGATTAAATAGCATATGATAGTCGACTACCTAGCGTATGCTATATCCGGGAAGTATGATAATTCCTAGAAGGTTGTTAATACATTATTATAAATTAATATAACACAACTAAAACATGTAAGTAAAATAATCTAGTGATATATTCCAACCCTTTAAATAAGGTTACTATTATCCAAATAACTCTCCTATTTATTTTGGATAACTTGTATCTTAATTCTTACTTTGATGCTTCACATTTCAGATGTGTGCCCATAGACTTTCTCATTTGGCACTTTGTATAGGATATAGTCCTTCCAAATGCTCCCCGTGCCTTAGAATTCTTCCATGCACTACTCTACAGGACTTCAAAATAGGCTAAGTTCTTGGTCTTGCTGTTGCGTGCCCCTCTTTTCTTTCTACCACCATGCACCCTCCCTCAGTTGGATATTCGTTCCCTACTTCCATACTTGTCTTTCACAAGTATGCATTATTTTCTGTAGCATGGTTACCTATGCATGTGCATTCTCACTACTTTCCTCTAGCGTGCTTGAATTTTTCCATGCAACTTGCTTCCGTCTCACCTTCTTTTCGTGTGCCCTTACGCACTTTCTTGTTTCTCCCTTCACATTATGCACTCCTTCCATTTTCCCCTCGAGCCTTCCTCTAGCACACCTATTTTCTATCCCCTCGTGTCCTCCTCACACTACCTTTTTCTAAACACCTTAAAATTACTCATCCCTGCTCTTCCTCTTGCACACCTGCATACACCCTATTATGACATGCACCCTCCTCGTATGTGCCCTCCCTCGGTTTCCATTCCATGCCTCATGCCCGACTCTCAAACTTCAAAATTCAATAACTTTTTATTAAGAGCTCTGATTTTCACAAAATAGGACTTTTCAAAATGGGTATGAACTCCTCTATGCCATATCTAGCTCCATTTAGTTAAATACACAGTCTCGTCAAATGATAGAAATTCCTGGAAAACCCATAACAACTTCCTCCACTCAGAATGCCATATCTTTTGCATTTCTAAATGAAATCACGCAAAATTTGTACCATTAGAATTGCGGATCCAAAACTAACACACAGAAATAAATAAATTTAGTATTTTCTAAGGAATTGATGGTGAATTCCTAGAAAACACACCTTGTTCATAATAGTGTTTAATTTGGTAGTTGTGGGTGCATTAAATGAAGCATGGGCTGACATTTCTCACTATTGTAAGTCATGGGACAGAAAGGTGAGCCTTTTGCAAGCAACATAACATCATTTCACTTCATTTACTACCTCTTTCAAGTGGTGAGAAGAGATATTTTGGGATTTTCATTTTTTCTCTCTCTCTCCTCTCAAACTTCTATAAATTGGAGTGTTGGGTTCATTGTAATGGAGGTAGTTTTGAGTAACAAAAATCTGTCAAATTTGTTTTGTGAAGCCAATGTGTTGAAGGACCTTGTAGTGGACTCCTAGCATGATGATATAGGCCCTTATTCAATAATATATTGGATTGTCCGTATCAATGAATCAATAGATATAATTTTTTGGATACCTCTTCCCCTGTTGTGTTTGTTTGCATTCTTCTTTCCCTTTCAAAATTGTTACAAATATATTGTGTCTATCTTATACTCTTACAGGAATTCATTTTTAATGTGCATGTATGGAATATTGTTGTGAATGCATTTACTAGATTGTGGATAACTATTATCACCCCTTCTAATATGCACTTTGTTTCTACTTTCCACACATTGGAAAAATACTCTCACACTCTCCTTTCCTGGTATATCACCACTTTAGTGTAGGCTTTTTTTCCATGTACTCTCTCTCCTTGGTCCCTTGGAAAGTTAGATTACGATTAGATAGTTTTTCCTACATTATAGTAGATTGTGGCAGGTAGTTTAGGAGCAAGAATCAACTTTCTTTGGAGGTCTATCTCAAGAAGTAAGTCCCGCAACTTGGAGATAATACCCATGTTATCCAATCACACTGTAAGCTCAAGCATAGAAACTTGTGCAAACCATGGGGTGTTGTGATTAGGAGATGACAATTACCAAAATGGTTATATGGTAATTAACGATGGTTTAGGGTGACTAGTGTCAGTTTCGAGTTAACTGACATCGGTTAAGGTAGGATATCCTAGGTTGCCTAAAATAGCAGAACTTGGCTATCTTATTCTAGATTTTCTAGTTTGTGTTGGGTCTAAATGGAACGTTACACTTAGATACGCAGGAATGTGGTTAGAGGAAGAATAGGAATGTGCTTTTAGGGTTATACTAAGTCTAAGTTCATTAAGGTAAGTAGGGATAAGTCTTAGTTAGTTATGGAAACATAATATGAATAGGTCTATGGTGAGGTGTATAAGTGAGGTGGTGGGGTGAGGTGGAAATTAGTTTTAATTAAGGTATTTTAATAAAGAATGAAGTGAGGATGAGTATTAATTTAATTGTAAATGTGGGCTAGGGAGGTCATGGTTAGGTGAATATGTTTAAGTTGGCTATTCTAAAAGGGACCAAGGGAAGTGTGACCTAATTTTGATGTCTACACTTCCATCAATCCCTCTTTTTAATAAGGAATTGTACCATAGCACATACTTTAAAAATATGATTTTAATATCTCTCTTATCTTTAGCACTTAGATGAGATGGGAATTCTCCACAACTAAGAAAATGGGAAATATCATCATTCTCCATAAGTGAGACTAAGTATTTCTAAATGAAGAGATACAATCTACCATTTAAAGGGGTGTTTCTAGATTTATCACCTACCCAAATGATGAAGGTATGGGATTCATTTCTTGCGTAATAAGGCATAGTACATGGAGGTATCAGTTTTACAGTGGAACCCATCATTGTTGCAGACTTCAATGCATTTTAGGGTGGTTGAAGCAATATTTCGAGTTTCTTACCTCTCTTCCTTCTCTCATTCTTCCTATATATTGTAAGGAGGGGAATTGTTCTAATGTGGGATAATTTTTCTTTTGACCCTCCCTTCTTCTCTTGTTTGTGAGTGAATTTTTGGAGTTCAAACTCCCATTCAAGATCTAATGTAATTTTGTTCCTCTTTTCCATTGTAATACAATGTATCAAATCTTTGGAGAAATAATACAAGTATGTGGATGAGTTTTAACCCTCTTTTATATTCATTTATTTATCCTGATATCTCATTGTAATGTTGGTTATCTATGCATGGTTATTATATTACATGTTTAATAGTTTGTGTTTAATGGGTTGTGGATTCTCAGCAATGAATTGATCTGTGGTGTATTTTCATCCTTCTTAATCTGATTACGGTTTTTATATCCATGCAAATCATGTGTTCAACATCCCTTTTGGTGTATAACCTCTGGTAGTTTAGGTTTAATTTCTTATAATCTTCATAACCTTGTCTCCTTGGCAAGTTAGAGTAGATCCTCTTCAATTTGGATGTGTGCATTAGAATAGAGGAATAGGAACTAGCCTTCATTCAGAGGGTTATCCCAATGGTAAAGTCCCACACTTTGGGATAACTCCATGTTTGATGAATCACAATGATTGCATCAACCATTCACTTACAAGCAATCAAGGGTGTTGTGATTTCACCGTAACAACAACATGATGAGAAATTACAGGTTCACAGTTGATGTAGGATATTCATATAGATAGAATTTTTAAGTTGTTGGTGTTTAATCTATCATTATTCCTTTAAGGGAGATATTTAATCACACCATTCTCTTGAATGAACAAGGAATAATTGGTTTGAGTCTCCTAGGGTGCATTGTACATACATTCGAGGAAAGACTACTTTTTACATAGACAAGTGTGTTCATAACACATTATGTGATGTTGAACATGATTAATGAGTTTTTCTAGGTCTTTTAGAGGTGATGGAGAAAGTACTTACATTGATGATAAGAAACATGATCGATGAACAAATTATGTTTGAATGGTGGTGTGATGCAGATTCAAGAATAATAAGTATATATCGAAGTATTATTTTCCTACATCTATAGACGCAATATCTTCCTAGTCAAATAAATTGACATTTGTAACATCCTTATGAAAAAAGCAACTGTAGACATGTGTATAACGTCTATGTTTTCATTCATACCTATGAGAAGGATAGAGGTTAAAAATACATATAGAAGTAAAGAAAAGTAGAAGGTGAGGAAGATTGTTACATACATACCAATAGTCTATAACACCAATGTGATTCTCTAACACATCTTCACAAAATACAGTGAAACTTTGATGAAATCTTGTAGCAATACAATTAGGATTATTAAAAATATTTATGAAAGTAATAAGTGACATGGCAAGGATGATTAATAATATTTAAGTAGGGAAATAGTAAGGATGATTAATAATGGTGTTGTTTCCATTTATAGAAAATGGAGTATCTCTCTTATATTCGACACAACAAGAACATTTTATCCTTTCTACACCATCAATTTATTTTATACCATAAGCCCATGGAAATATTGTTTTCCATTTGTCCTTGAATTCCTTTTAGGTTTCTTTGATGCATGTTCCTCTTCCACAAATTTTGCTCCATCTAACTTGTGTTCTTCTTGTGAAAGAATATAAAATTCTTCATTTTTAGAATCACATGGTTCACTAGAATGTTGAGAGATACCAAATGCATCAACAAGTGATAATGTTTTAAACCTTCTTTGGAAGACTAAATAAAAGACATTTTCTCCCAACTTACATGACCCTTGTAACCTACTCAAAATAAATAATTATAAATAAATATGAAAATAGTGTTTTCACATGAGTTTACATAAATGTGTATTCATAAGGAATAAAAAAAAAATATGTTCATCATTTGGATAGATTGTATAATTATGAAACACTACAATCTCACATATAAGGTTACACTAAAAGAGAGTCGTGGTCCCATGGATTCATATTCCTTACCTCTTCATGCTCGGACAACTACTCCTCTCTGTAATGTAACCTTTATGAAAATACCACGAAATATGTATGGTTAGGGATGTGAAGACTTAACTATTACTTATAGAAAGTCCTCCTCCTTAATATTTTCCTAATGGCAGGTGTGAAAAACTTTCTATATTAGACTTTATAGTGTGCACTAAAGCTATTCAATTCCTCAATGTTAATGTTATACAGAATATAAGTTTTCTCTTCATTTTCACACACTATTATAAAAGCACAACTATGCAGAGCTTATAATAAAAATCAAAACAAAATATTCTTTCAAAAAAAAAAAATTAATAATTTATCGTTAGAATAGTGAGTTGCAACAATGGGATTGTAAACTATTACCAACCATTTCTTTATATATGTATATTTATTTATTTATTAAATGTAAGGAGAATTTGTGTTACCATTTTTTATGTAATTTTCTTTCCTTGTAGGAGAAATGAAGAGGATAAATTAAAACTTAACAATATGGTAATGCATGCAATCTGGCAATGCTCTAAGTGAAATCTTAATATTAATACAAGGATGAGAAAAGGCACAGCTTCAACTGTACTGAAATTAAAATAAATGTCATTGCTTCTTCCTGTAAATTATAATATCTAATTTTTTAACTTACTTTACATGAATTTTTCTGCCCCTCAACCCCAATTAGGAATTGGAAAATGATGAAATTATTTTTTTCCTTCAAAAGATAACTCATGCAATGCCCTCTTTGATTCCATTGTGCTCATCTCCACTTAATAATTAATGTGATTTTTTATGTGTAGGTATTCATGATTCAAACTCAAATCAAATGTCTGTTAGTAATATTCAACGATATTGGTGGATGATGGATCTTTCAGTGATCCAAAATAACTCCACTTCACAAGATCATCCATCACCAGAAGGAGAAAATCGAGAAAATGAAGTTTTGTTAATATTTTAACAAAAACACCGCCCTATGTAGAGTGGCAGTCCTTTAACCACCGGTCTCCTAGGGAGGTAATCCTGTAACCACCACTCTTATAGGGAAGAAATCTTGTAACCACCGTTCTGTGTAGGGAGGTGGTACTTTCACTTTTGATGGTAAAATAATAAAATGAATCATGAAATAAAGTTGATTTTAATCATATGAATTTTTCCCTTCCATGCCACAACCTTTCCCATTTTGTACTGCACTAGAGGACATGAGAGATGCTATAAATACTTGGAAGGAGCAAAGAATTAGAAGTAAGAGATTTCATGGGAGTAACTGTAAGAGTAATCTTAGTGCTGAAATTGAGTTTTTAGAAGAAATGAGGATAACAACAGAGAAAACAAGTATTTGGGAGGAAGTTAGAGACATTGTCAAATTTCTTCTCCTACTTATTGTAAAATATGTATCTTCATATTTGAATTAGCCTATAAAATAAGTGGGAAGAAAGAATATTTTCCCTTCGCAATTGGTTTTCCCTCACAGTGGGGGTTTCTAGGATAAAATTCTTGGTGCTCATGTTTTAATTCATATCTCTCTCTGAAACATTTAGTTAGAAAGCACAAGTAATTCTGTCACTAGCTAAACCTATAATTTTCTAATTGAAATTAGAACAACTAGTTAAAGTGTGATTTGTGAGAATTCCAAAGTAGAATGTTTACAGATAATTTTGGTATCAGAGCTAACAAGTATCCAAGACTGTGGTATTCGTTCTTGTGATTTGTATGATAGCGACAAGGTCTAAGTGCAAAGAATATTTAACTTACGATCTAGACATTTCTACAAAGAAGTGGAAACAAAGAATTTGGGCGAAAATTGAGGAAGAGAACTTAGTCCATAGAATAAATATGTTGGAAACCATGATGGATAGGATGTTTAGAAGACAACAAGAAATTACATATTTACAAAAGATAACTTCTATTAAGCAAGACTCTATGGAATCAGTGGTTGGAGGTTTATCTGAAAAGTTTCACATAAGTAGCCACGATGAGGAATAATATGGGGAAGAATATGAAGAATAGATTCCAATTACAATAGAGAAGGTAAAATACAATCATGCTCCCTTTAAAGTTGATAAAAACATTGAAATTAAGAGCTTTGAAGGACAAGTAGATGCAAAGTTTCTTGATAAACAAATAAAATAGTTGGAAGTCTATTTTAGCATCCATAATATCACTGAGGCACATATGATCACCTTTTCATGTCTCAAGATGGAGGCACATGCTTTGGTTTGGTGGGAAACCCATCTAGTCACTTGTGAAAATAAGAAATGTCCCATTGCGAAATCTTGGCAAGAATTTAAGTAATTACTTAAAGCCAACTACTATCATATTCGCCACAAGACTTACCAAATGATTAAATGGAGGTATTTTAGAAAAGGTAGTGGTTAGACTATGCATGATTATACTATGGAGTTTCATAGACAATCCATGTTGTTGAATATGTACTTGGAGGAAAAAGATATTCTGACCCAGTATTTGGGAGGACTTCACACTCAACTTCGGAGGAAGGTAATCTTCACAAAGCCCATGGATCTCAACTAATCTTGTGTGAAATCATTTTACATTGATGAAAAAATAAGGAGAATTAGAGCTGAAGGAAAATAAGTTGAAAAATCATAAGAAGAAAGAACATCGTAAAAAAAATAACAAAGGTAAATGGAAGGGGAAAGTTGAACAAAATACCACCACTTTGAATACTTGTAAAGATCCTAAATGTTTTTGAAATAATTGTGATATCAATAGACATACTAACGCTACATGTTGGAAGTTACATCTAGGGATACATCCAAAGAATCAAACTAAGGGCTCAAAGATTTCAATGACAAATGTGAAGATAGAAAGGGGGTGGAGATAGAGGATGACTTAGATGTGTATGAGAGGTTTGGATACACGGCCACAAACATGGACAACCAAGAAGAAGAGATGAGTAGACTATTCCAAATAAAAATCTAGATCAAGAGAACTAAGGTAAATGCTTTGATCTATACCAGTTCTCAATCTAACTTGATTTCTTAAAATGTTTTAAAGAATGTTGGTGTTGAGACTTACGATCATCCTCAACCATATCCTTTGGGATGGGTGAATAAGGGTCTAGAAATTTAGGCAATAAGAAGATGTAAGGTCAAGTTTTGGATAGGAATATGTAAGATCAAGTTTGGGATCAATTCCCAGTATATTGATGTATTGGAGGGTGATATTATTCCAATTGATGCATTTGATGTTGTTTTTGGAAGTCCTTACTTATATATCAGGGATGCTATATTCATGAGAAGGGAGAACCGATACATATGGGTCAAGGATGAGACCAAAAAAAAAATCTGAGCACACCAGTATAAGTCATGGATTACTATGATGAGTGTTAAGAAAACAAACCAACTTGTTTTAGAAAAATCATAATTAGTTTTGTTTACCTTTTTTAAAAGATAAACATGATGGGGTAGAATTTATACATATTTCTAACCAAAGGATGAAGTATTTGAATAGTATTATTCAGTATTTTCAGGAATATTTTCATGCTCATAGTAGGTTATCACTAAAATGGGAGGTAGAGCTTGAGATTCAGCTGTTTCTAGAGTCCCCTCAACAAAACATCGAGTTATATAGGAAATATTTGTTAGAGAGTACTGAGGTGAAGAATCAATTATATGAGATATTAGACCAAGGTGTGATTAGGTGAAGCACCTCACCATGTGGTTCACCTATTGTGATGGTGCCAAATAAAGATGTTTCTTGAATAATGTGCTTCAACTACCTCACTCTAAATAAGATCACCATACAGAAAATATATCCACTCCCCCGCATAAATGATATCTTGGACCATCTTGAGCATGCCAAGTTCTTCACAAAGTTGGATCTCAAGTCATATCATCACCAAGTCAGAATGAAGGATGAGGATATATGGAAAACTATATTCAAGACAAAACAAGGTTTGTATGAGTGGTTAGCACTTCCATTCAGTTTATGTAATGCACCCGCTACATTTATGAGATTGAAGAATGATGTATTAAAGGAATTCAGAGAATCAGGTGTCATAATATATCTAGATGATATTTTTTACTTTAGTGTCACACGGTAGGATCAACTAACACATTTGCAACAAGTTTTGTGAATTATCAAGGAGAAACAATTGTTATGCAACATGAAGAAGTACGACTTTGTTAAGAAATCACTTGTCTATCTTCGGAACATGGTTAGAGGAGGAGGGCTACGAGTGGACCTAAATAAGGTAGAAGCCATCACCAACTTGACAACACCAAATGGAGCCACAAAGACTAGAATATTTGTGGGAGAAGCACAATACATGAGGAAATTCATTTAGGGGTTTCTATGCTATTACAACATCTCTACACATAGTGGCTGAAAAGGGTAATATTTTTTACTAGGGTAAGGAACATGATTAGGATTTTGAATTGCTAAAGTATATAATCAGTCATGCACTAGTACTTTCTCTTCCTAACTTGTAGAATCCCTTTGAATTAGAGATATATTCCAGTGATTATGTTATGGGTGCAGTGTTAATTCAGGGAGCTAAACCCATATGCTATCATTCTGAAAATTTTACTTCAGCAGTTAAGGGATATTTGGTATATGATAATTAAATTTATGTACTAATTCAAGAAATTAAAAAATGGAAACATTATTTGTTGGGTAAAGAAACTATTGTGCACACTAACCACAAACCTCTCCTATATTTGCAAGCACATTCAAATTTACAACAAGAAAGGCACTACAAATGGATGGGATTCCTACAATAGATGTATATAGTGATCAAATACAAGAAATATAGTACAAAATTGGTGGAAAACATGTTGTGTAGGATGTGCACATCAGAGAAAATTTACTTCTAGGTCAGTATCTCTCAGATTGATCACTTCAGGAAGGAAGCTTACAGAGAGGCATATGCCCAAGACAAAGATTTTGGGGTGAAATTTCAGCAGTTGCATTTGTAAGGAGTTGAAAGGACAAGGATTGAACACTATTATCTCAAGGACAGGCTGCTCTACCAATTGGAGAAGCTTTGTGTCCCGAAAGAAGAAAGGCTTCTATTGATGAGGGAAGCACATACCTTGAAATTAGTAGTACGTTTTTGTTTTTTTAAGACCTTAGCCCACTTGGAAAGGTACATGTATTGGCCCAATATGCAAGAAGAATTTTCTAAATTTATAAGGGGTTGTAAAATTTGTTGTACTAGCAAGCCTAAGACTAGGAAGGAAGGTTTGTATATGCCATTACCTATCCCTAGTCATCCATGGGAGGATATTTCTTTGGATTTTTTAGGATTACTACCTATTTTTTAACATGGCCATGATTGTCTCTATGTTGTTGATAGATTCAGTAAGATGTGGATTCTTATGGAATGTAAAAAGAAAAGAAAATATCATGGGGTAGCAAGTTTTTTCTTTACTAATGTATGGGTGCATTTTGGCTTTCTGAAGTCTACTTTTTCTGACAAGGATCTAGGTTCTTGGGAAATTTTTGGACTACTTTATGGGACAAGTTGGACATAATGTTATAGAGGAGCATGATCTTCCATCCACAAACAGATGGATAGACAAAGGTGGTGAGTAGGAAATTAGTGTAGCTAATCAGAGGGTATAATAGAAAATATCTGATGACTTGGGACAATTCCTTATCCTAAATTCAACATTCCTACATCTGGGAAGTACACACATCCATTAGTAATTCATTGTTTGAAGAGTTCTTGCAATATCTACCTATTGTTAGGAAATAAGGGATAAAATATGTGGAATAATCCCTCAAAGAATCGTAACAGTAGAAATTAATATGCAGAAAATGTTACAGATATCAAATAAAAGTGCAAAATAAAATAACACAACACAAAGAGACAATATTTACCATGGTTCACCCAATTTGGGCTACGTCCACCAAGAATCACTTGCTCATATTTTATTACAAGCCACTGGTCTCTCAATACAATACCCAGATCTGTTTGGAGCTATGCTCAACAAATTCTACAGAATTCACACCCAAATTCAAAACACATTTGCAATATTACATTAACCCTATAACATGAACAAAACCACATAAGTAGACAACTACTTAAGCAGTTTTACAAAACCCTCAGTATCAAAACCATCGGCCAAAACCATCCCATAAACCTATGGGTAAAAAATCCTGCCCATATGAGAAAGGAACATTTCTTGGTATATCGGGCATGTTTCCCAGAGATACAATTGTGGAAAGTATATAGTACTCTTAGTGTAAAGTCCTTAAAACTTTCTCACATTGAAACAAGCTCCATAACCTAACACCTACAAATCCATTGGACGTAGTATTTGGGAATCATGATGAAGTAGAGGTACGAGACTCAATGGTTACTAGAGAATAAAATTCATTGATAGGATCCAAAAAATTCATCTCAAGGTAAAATAATAGTTGGACAAATACCATGCCATGTAAATGGCTAGACATGATCAACATAATAGAGAGCATAAGCTTCATGTTGGAGAAAGAGTTTTGATTTACTTGAGAAAGGAGAGACTAAAAGGTCAAGCACGGAAGCTCAAGCCACTATGATATGGACCCGTCACCAAAATGAAACAGGTTGGAGTAAACACTTTTTGGCTTGATATTTTACCATTTATACAGATGTACTCAGTAGTAAACTATGAGAATTTTCACCTATATGTATCATCGATTCTTTGTGAAGATAAAAGATTACAATTATTGCCTTCCATAGAAGATTACATCTTTAACTAATGAGGTGAATTGGAGGAGGATGTAATGTTATATCAGAAGGTTAGAGAGACAAGGAGAGGTCCGCAAGAGTCTTGGAAGGTTGGACTGAAAGGAAAAACACCAAGGCAATCCTAGTGGTACTCGAAGGATAAAATCAGGGAATTATTTCCTCATCTACTCCCCCACTAAGATTTTGTGGGACCAAAATCCTCCTGCGTAAGGGAGGTGTGAGTCATAGGGATCAACAAAAACTCTATTTCACTAGATCATCCAGCATAAAAAGGAGAAAGTTGAAAAAATGTGTTATGTTTGTATTTTAATTGAATTGTTGCTCTGCGTAGAGAGGTAATCTTGCAACCTCCAGCCTGTCTAGGAGGCAGTCCATTAAATGCCAGTCTACTAGGGCAAGTGTCCTATATCTACCTGTATGCGTAGGGAGGCGATCCTATCACTTTTGACCAAAAAAAATGAACCATGAACGAAATTCAATTTGAATCATTTGACTTTGTCCCTTCCCTGCCACAACATTTCCCATTCTCTATTTCACAGGAGGACATGAGAGAGGCTATAAATAGTAGGGAGGATCAAAGGAGTGGAAGCAAGATATTTCATGGGAGTAACTATAAGACTATTATTATTGCTGGAATTGAGTTTGTAGAAGCAAGGAGGTTAAGAAAAAAGTAAAAAAGTATTTGGTAGGAAGTGTGAGACTGTCAAATTTCCTTTCAAACTTACTGTAAAATTTGTATCTTCACATTTGAATAACCAATAAAATAAGTGGAAAGATGGAGTAGTTTCCCTTCCCAACTAGTTTTTCCTCACACTGGGGGTTTCCAGGATAAAAATCTTGTTGTTCATGTTTTAAATAAGTTCTCTCTCTATAAATTTTGGTTCTAAAGCACAAGTAAATCAGTCACTAGCTAAAACTATCATTTTGTAATTGAAAGTAGAACAAAAATGTTTTAAAGTGTGATTTGTGAGAATTCCAAAGTAAAAGGTTTACAGATCAGTTAGGCAACAGGTGTCAAATAGTGAATCATCTATTTATTTTTATTCCCTATGTGTGCACAGTGCAACATCATTATTAAATTTTTCATTGAATGCTAATTGGAATTTACATTACCCAATGCCAAATCCTCAACATGGATGATGGATCGTGATTCACCCATAAAATTTATTGGCATTTAATACAGTCACACCAATATTACACATATTACGTTATTTATGTGATTACATTGTATTGGAAATTAATTCTAAATTTATGTTTAGAGAACAACAAATACATACTGTAGATAGTGATGAGTTAAATTGGAAATTGGAAAGTGGAACCTTTAGAAGGCACCCTTCACCTGACATTTTAAAAAAATTGACCTTCATTTTTGTTAAACATTTTTTACATTTTTATGGGAAAAATTAACATTGTACTTTTCTGACATGTTGAAATCCCTCTGACGGGCTTTGACATGTGCAATTTTGATCACTACTCACTAGTTTCTACTACCTATTGAGGATTCTAATAGCATAGAAGTAACACTATCATGTCTGTCAGTGGAGGGTCAGTTTAACTTGTAACTGTAATGCCCACCTTTTACACAGACAAATACAACACTAAAAATACCAGAATTTTATTTATTTTTACTTACATTGAAGTACATATGACACTACATGAGATCACTTAGGACTACGTAGAACAGATTATATCTTTTCACAAAAAATAACCCACATAGATAACATGAAAACACATGATGAACATCAAGGCCACTTTTTCAAAGGACAAGGCACAATATAACGTTTCAACTACAAGACACACTTATAGATAGGGTCTTCCCACAACATGATATTTTAGGATTACACGTTTATTATAATCATGTTTTAAAATTTAACTTAAGTATAAGAAAAATTCATAATATGTGAATCATACATTCCCTTTTCCTTTTTTCTAGATTTCCTCTATATTGCTTAACATTTAACTTTCAAAGTTTCTCATTCGATAAGGATCATCTAAATTATTGCAATTACTTATTTAATTCACTCATTTGTTAGTATGGTGTTTATTTACACACAAGGATACAAGGTAACATCCCTAGGATTCACTCCTAAGGGCATTCATCTTGATCTCGTATCATATCTCAGTTATGCAACAAAACAAGTGTGAGCCCAAAGGAGGGAAGGTTCACATATTTTTCTCAATGATTTAGGGTCAAGTTTCTTTGATTCATTTATAAATTAGTAATTGATCTAATACACAATAATTATTACATACAAGGTAGGTTATTTATTCACAACTAGATCATTTAATCACATTGCAAGGAAAATCATGTTTTACTTTACCTACGGAATAGTATCTTGCAATCACCCTTCCTAAGGCCAAGCACCAATTATAATTTTTACTATAGTTATGATCCAACAATTAGTTAAGGGTTCAAAAACTCTTCACATGACAACATACTTCCTTTTTTATATAAATTAGGTTTCCTAAGTATCATCTTGCATCTAAATTAAGAGGCTTTTCCCTAATTATGTTTATATGCCTTTTTGTAATGAAATTGCATAACCTATTTGTTAATGAGGCATTTGTTTCCTTATGATACTACTAATCCCAGTATTAGGAGATTTATCTCTATGGAAATGATCACATAGTTTTACATCATCCATCTATTACCTAATAGGACTTATGGGGAAGCAAGATGGAGTAGTTAATTGTTTAAAGGTTAGGGTTCACATTAGATGTTACCCAACGTGGATCCATTTCCTCACCACATAATGGTTTGAACAACTTATATGAGAGATCTAAAATTAACCTTTTTCCAAGCACAAAATTGTTTAGTTACACTGTCACCAACTAATCATAATTTAAGATGTTGCTAAGTTTCACAATTAACCCTTAGTTTTACACAATTAAACAAAAACAAAAATTGAGATTGGGTATCTACTTTATTTATAATCTCGATTCGTAAAGGTGACTTCCAAGGCTAGTTGGCAATATTAGCCACTCAACATGTATGTCATTTCAAGAGGATGCTACATTATTTTTAATGTTGGTTCCCAAGAAGTACTACCTTAAGAGAACACATTCCCCATACTACACACACAATAACAAATCCTATAAGCAAACTTCATACTCTAGATAATGTTTGACCATGTCCTTCCTAACTATTAGGTTCATGATGATGTCGCTAAGCATATGGGCTATGATGACAAATTCAAACTTGGGCTCTTAGTTATTTAAGCTAGAAGGTGTTATCAAGTGTAAATATTTAAGTTCATTCCAATGTTTTAGTTTCCTATGCTACAAGAATCACATAGGAAGAAACGTTATGCACAAATTTATATTGGGGTTGATCATATCATTCATATTTCTTTATTACATTATCAAGGTAAGGAACAAAACATACCAATTATTTAATCATCAATTTCACACTGGAATTATACTATAAGATATTAAGTTTAATTTTAGTTAACACACATATTCAACCTTTACAATACAATTTTGGGGATCAAAATAACACCCATGTTTAGAAGGACATTTCCCTTAAACAATAGCATCTTAAAAAATGCTCCAAAAATTCACCAATAAACCTTTCAATATTTCTTAAAATGTTGAACTATCCTCTACAATTTAACTTAACATATATATCCAACCCCCTTTTTACCATATGTAAATTTGAATCAAAAGAACATCTATAGTTAAATACACATTTCCCAAAGTATCCCTAAAACTAGCATCTCATATAGATTACCAAATTTCAATACTAAATTTTTTTGTAACATGGCAATGCATTATACATATATATATTCTATTAACATATATAAATTACAATAATACATAATGAATTACAACCATGTCATTTGGTCATCTTACTTGCATCCTACAAAACCGCATGAGCTTGAAATCAACCATAAATTGCTAGCATGACATCCACCTAAATCTAGCATAATTAACGTTTTTAGTTATCCATTTACTTCATAATAAAAATACACATGCAACAAGATAGGGTTAGGGCATATATTCATTTCATTTCATTTCACTTTATTTCTTAAATAAGGAGAGAGAGAAAGAGTTAAGAAAGAAAGAGAAACATTATTTTTTCAAAATTCAAATTTCACGTGTCAAGCCACAGGATACAGTTTCAAGAGTTATTTACAAGCCTTGATAAGTTTCCATGATGGGTTGCTAACTTGACTGGGATCTTACATCTTTCTTTTTACATTTTCTTGCTAGTTGCAAAAATGCTCAATTTAGGCTAAGAAACTTCATTCAAAACCATCCTTCTGATAAGTAAATTCATGATGGGAGAATTCATATGTGTCCACATATATACCAAGAATTCATAGGAATGGATTGTTTTCAAAACTAGCGAATGGTTTTCGATTGGCGGCTAGGTTTCTAGAGCCACTGGCCATAATCGATCAAATTTAACTTAGTCAACATTGACTAGAGGCCTACAAAACCCACTTGCCAAACTAGCCAGGATTGTGTTTTTCCCAAAATAAAGGTTTCAGGAAATTGTCTAGTAAAAATACTAGAGTTTTGTGAAGATGGATAAGCATTTCATTTCTCAGGGCTCAAACGGTGAGCCAAAACTAAACCCAACTTTTACATTTTAACAACTTCCTACAAGTTCAAAACGGAGTAACAAGGCTCCTAGAAGAGCGGTGAAAAGAGCGCTAACAATCAAAAAAGTTAGAGTTAATGATTGATGCGACTCTTTAAATAACAAGGAACACATACGATGTTTGATACCACTTTTACGGGGCTCAGAGTGTTGTTTTACAAGTCTTTGGATAATACATTTTTGTAACTTTGCAAGGTAGACAGAAATGGTTGTTTTAGTTAACTCATCTAGCTCTCGCCAAATACAATGGACATGAGTACAAAGTTTTGACTCCCTAGGTCTATAAATGTTTGAGGTTATGGTTGTAACACACTTGATGGTCAAATTGTAAATCAATAGCAAAATCGTGAGATGTTCTTTTATTGATTGCACTAGCTGTCTGGTTTTATATCCAATTGTTTGAGAAACTAATAGTTTAATATATTTATTTTATTGCAAATGAATAACCAAATTATATGAAAATTATAAAAGATAAAGGTAAGGAGACCATTCCTGGTAATTTTAGTGTCCATGGTGTAAGAGGTGCTCCAGGATGGTTCACCGTATTCCACAAGGCTTCATCCTTCTTCTAGACATTCCGTCAAATGATTTGCACATCCGGATCACTCCTCCATTTCATTTTTCTTAAGAGTCTCAAGAGTCTCTTCAAAAAAACCATTTGTTCACATCGAGAAACTTGACCATTTCATGAGGCTACATTTCTCCGAGGCATTTTGTTAAATATTCGGCGAGCCTATTCTCTGTTCCCCCCATTCAAAAGTATAACAGAAGATAATAAATGAGTCTCGTGTCTTTCGTTGCTAGTTACAGATACAATAACCATTTCTATAACAACTTGAACGCATGAATAATGCTTCACATTTAGTATACAACTCTCTTCGTATATTTGCAGTTAAAACAACTAACGTCAATTTGTTCTCCATAATACAGTAACTTATGGCTCCCATTTTGTAAATAAATCCTACAAACAACATTAGTTGTTCCATAAAGGAAAATTGAGTCATCACCACTAGTTGTAACGAGGAGATATTTCTTTCGATGCAAATCAAGTGAGTTGATTATGCCCTTATAATCCTTAAATACTCGTCCTATCTGCATACCATGCATTGTAATTTCTTCACTTAGTCCCATATTTACCACATCGGTTACTTTTTCAGTCTCAGAGATACCTATGTGTACATATAGAAATGGCACATCTCCCTGTGACATCCTCGTTAGCTTTGTTTCTATTTTTTCAGGCATACAATTTGACCAGCTATATATGGGAATGATGTTTCTTCCTTTATACCACCTTAGTCTATGTTAAGGGTGCGACTTTGGCGATCTTCGTTTGCATAAAAACCTTCAGACTTCTCTGCCAAATAGCCACAAAACACATCTTCCACACCTTATTTTGTCTTAGTCTCTTCCGACTCCCTTTCCAAATGCCTGACGTGCGTCTGTTTGTTGTTTAGAAGCGCCCATTATAACACAGACGAGGAGGACGCTGGAAAAGTGTGTGGAACTTGGATTTACACCTGCCAATTGCATTTGGCTCAAAGTTTCTAAGCCTTTTCAACAAAACCACTTCGTGCATATCCTGCAGTCAATCTTGTCCATAAAACCACATTATGTCAAACAGTTCTCCTGCCATGTGTATGTTTCCACGTTTTTCATCCATCTCTACCAGAGAGATTGCAACTACAACATCTTACAAAATTTCTACGTCTTTTATGCTTTACTGGACGTCTATACCCTGCACCAGATCTCGCATTTTGGCATAGGCTGGGAGTGCGTAGGCAAATGTAAACTGATTAGGCTGGATACCTATTTGTTGTATAGGAGAAAAAAAGTGACTGTCCCTTGAGAAAACCCATGTCTTCTGTACACTGGCGTCTTCATATACCATGAGAAGTTGCCTCATTCTTTCATTGGTCAAAAACTATAACAATGCCTAATTTCTAAGAGATGCCCTTGCAAGAAGGTTCCACCGGGGAAATAAACACGGACAATAAGGTCAGGAAATGCTTCCTCACTACTGCAAGCGTCCAAACCCATTTCGAGCTCCTAAACTGGGTTAGACAGGGGAGATTCTGGAAAAGTGAAACTGATTTGGGTTTGAGGCGGGTTTTCTACGCTAGGAAGAATGGTGAAGTTCCTTGTGATGGACTCCATGTCTGTTATAGTCAGATACCTGACAAGCCTTCCCCCACGTACCTTCTTTCACCTACTCACCCGTTAACTTTATTGTTTACACTCCACCGTCAATTCTATCTCGCCCCCATTTATTTATTCACTAATGTAATTTTTTTAATTTGCACTTAAATTGCTTAACTATGCTAACATTGAATATTAAATCATTTATAACTTTATATTTAGGCTACTAGTAGGTCTATATAACTTCACTCAATCATTTTTGACCCCTGTCTTGCAGCTCTTTACCACAGAGCGGTTGACACATGTTGTATTTGGTAATTGACAGCGAGCTGGCTGAATCATTAATAAGATAAAAAATAAAAAATTAAATTAAATTAAAAGCTAACTAAATTATTAATAAAAAAGAACTCCAGAGAGTGGTAATTGAAAGCTAACAGAGAGAGTTAGAGAAATCTGGGTAGATAAATACAAAATAAATAAAAATTTATTAATGTGAAAGACTGCACAACCGTTGCAATAACTATTTTCCAATAAACGATAGAATCAGTACTTCTAATTTATCAGGTTTCATTCGTGTATAGGAGCAGTTACAGAGTTGAAGCAATCATCTGTTAATTTGATGGTAGCCGAAAAGACATTTTCTTGAATCATCAGGTTATTGTAGCAACTCAGTCATTTTGTGACAATTTATAATTCTTAATTATTTATTTCCTCTTTTTATGTTACATTTTTTAGTATGCTTGAAATTTATACACAACCACTTGATTTATTAAATTTCAGTTTTGGCTATTGTTTCCTCTGTCACATGTTTTTAGTAGTGAAGGAAGGGGATATTACAGAGGTGGGTGTGCTAGACATGGCCTGCAGCCTGGCGATTCGTGCTACCTGGCGCCAAACAGAATTTTAAAAGGTCAAAAAAGTGACTATTTTTTTTCTTAACAGTTTATTCTTCTCCGCGTGAAAAGCGTATGAAAGCCCCATATATTTAATAACTTTTTCAAAAAAAACATTAATGCTGATCTATAGGTATTATAAGAATAACAAAAGTCTAAAGTTGCAATTTTTTTATGACAAAAATCTCCTCTTATTCTTGAAAATATTTTTGTCTACCTTTATTTGGGCTTTTTCCGATGTGCATGGAAACTCATTAAATTAAAATTGTGATGGAAAATCGATGAATGGAGTAAATGAGCGATTAAAGATTCAAACATGTATAAAAATCAGCCTAGTCTCCGCAAAATCTTAATGGCATCAATAACGATGGACATGGCATACTGTTATCCATTTAATTCATTTATTTCCTCCGTTATCTTCAAACATTCAGTTCATTAAATTCTATGGTTTAAAGCAACACCGGCATTAAGAAAACTATTCAAGCAGTCCATCTAATTCTACAAACAATTCAAGCAGTCTATCCAACTCTACAAAGATGGTGTGTGATAACAGTGATCATTAAAGTTTTGTCTATAATGACACTGAATATTCAATTCTTTAAAAATGTGTCGTTCTTGACCAGGTTGAGTAGTTGGTTGTTGGATATACACACGTAATCTAAGTATTTTCATCATTTATTTTTAGGAATTCAATAATTTGATTATGATATTTTTATATTATATATTGAATCTGGTATTCATTTTATTGCTGTGAAGAAATATGAAAAATATTTAATGAAATATTTACATTGAATTTGGTATTCGTTTTATTGCTGTGAACAAATATGAAAAAATTGTAATGAAATATTTAGTTGACATATACCAAAAATACTAAAT
This sequence comes from Taxus chinensis, assembly GCA_019776745.2. Classification (NCBI taxonomy): domain Eukaryota; kingdom Viridiplantae; phylum Streptophyta; class Pinopsida; order Cupressales; family Taxaceae; genus Taxus; species Taxus chinensis. The sequence continues at coordinate 633,345,551 of CM034154.1, read as the reverse complement.
AAGACTCTAAATTTTTATCTATGAACGCTTTTTAAATAAATATTGTTAAAACATTTATACAGATATTAAATAAATATAAACCCATAATCAGACCTGGAATCTATTCGCATGCATAAAAATTAGGTAATAAGTTTTTATATAAAGAAATTTTAATAAAAATTAAAGTGTTGTGAATCTTCAATTGAGTAAATAGTTAAAAGTTAAAAGAAAGAAGTATATTTGTTAATCTTTTGCAAATAACGATATTATTTTTTGGATATAGTCTAAGTTAACTAGTTTTGAAAATGATTTATTATGTAGTTTGTTATGAGTAAAAATAGTAAAATTAATAATGTCATTAGGAAGAAGAATGTGATTGTTTTTTATAAAAGTTTATTTTCTGTTATATAGACAGTTTAACAACTTAGTGTGTTGTGTATTTCAAAATTGAATATTTGTAAATTTATAATTTGAACACGTTGACAAATATATATTTGATAGAAAAAATAAGCTGATGTTTATGGGAAATAATTGTATGTGTATATATATTTTTACATCATTTGCATTGGGGATCATTTGCGGATATTTGTTCAACTCGGAATGTAGCATTGCAAGTGCCTTTTTCGATACTAGAAGCTAGGATTTACAAATGGGATATTTCTTGTTATTCTCTCCTAGCACGTCCAGATTTGGACGTTAGCCCATGTTTTTTAAGAAGGTTTTTAAAGCAATGTAATGAAGGATTCCCCAATATATGTTGAGCATATGATTTTTGCGATGATATGGGTTTTCTATAAGAAATGTCAAATGTAAATGTTTGACATTTTTATAACAAAATCGTGAAATCGTATTTTGTGTATGCTTGGCATAATGTTTTGCTATACATATCATGAACTATAGTTGCAATGCATTGTTTATCATTTTCATGAGTGGATGAGATTTTATTTAAAAATTAGATTTCTATATTTTATTTTTTCAAGCTATGGTTAATGTGGAAATGTGCATTTGATAATTTTTTTACAGGTGGCGTGAGTTTCTTTCGTTAAAGAACATGGATATTGTTTATTTTTGAAGACACAATTGATATTTCCTCATTTGATTCTTTTTTGTTTAAAATTGTATTATTTATGAGAGGAACATTGTTCAATTTTTACAACTTGCCGGAATAATAATGATTTAAACAATGATGCCGTTGAAGACTTGTTCTGTTAACATGAAATTGATTACTATTTGCTTCTTTTGTAGATGTGATGGTTTGTAAAAATAAATATATATTTTGCTTTTATTTAAGTAATGTCAATTCACTTGATTTGAAGATCTAATGTTATGCGTTCGTATAAAATATGTTTAGAAGATGTAATTCGCAATGAAAGTTTATGATTTGTTGTTGTGATGGATTTAATTGTATTTCTATGTATTCATATTATTCTAGTAGAATAAATTATTTTCCATATTATTGTACCTTTTTTTATAATACTCTTTGCTTTAGATTATATTGTGTTGGATTTTGTGTGGTCATTAATACCTTCGTTCAATTTTGTCTATAGATTAGTAGGGCAGAATGGATCAAACTATTGGGAAGCATCTTCCCATGGAGATTTTTGATTACATTATTTCTAAGTTACAGCTTCAGAATCTTGTTAGATTTCATTTATTGTGCACAAGAATGAATGTAATGCTAAGAAACTCAATTTTTTGGCTACTTGTGGAACCATCGTCAATTGTTGTGTAGGATTTTTGTTATATCGACCCTTGACCTTGGAAAATGTGTTGAACCCTTTGTATTTCATAGGTGAAGGTGAACCTATATATTTACGTGTTAGTTTTATTGGAATGAATGACATTAGATTTGAATGTGCTATCGGATCAATGCTTTGTGTATCTTCAGCAACTGCGAATCGAAGCATATGTTTATACGTGATTATAAATCCTTTTATTGGGATATTTGTGAAAATGGGTGACATTCATATCATTGAGAGGAATGCATGGTTTAGGATATTTCAGGGTTTGATAGGGTACAAGTATGATTGGATTGCCATCCGATATGATCCACATGCTACAGGTGTGAGTGAGATTCAAATTTTTGATAGATATTTCTATATGTGTAGTAACCTTCATCATGTTTGGAGTCTGATTGTAATTTCGGCACGTCTTCAAGCTCCAAAACATGTTTTTGTTGTTGATGGAAAAATTTATTGGTTGAGTTTGGATCTTGAACAAAGTGGTGATGTTTTATATGGTGGTGAGGTTATGACTTATTTGATTGTATGTCTTGATGTTGTTCATGAGACATGGAAGATTGGCCATTCTCTAGCTCCAAATTCTATTGATTCCATGTGCCTTGTTGTTTATTAGGATCAAGTTTCATGTGTTGTCAATTAGACGAGCCGCATGCAGTTGTGGAAATTGAATAACAATATGAGTCATTATGATCTAGATATTGGAGAGGCCAGTGTTTTTTTGTCTTATACGGATTGGGAGTACATGGAGATCGAAAGTGGCATGTTGTGGCATCACTTTCCTGGGTACAAGTGTGTTTCGTGGTGCGATGGGTTCATGTTGATATGTAAATATGCACCTGTGCCCATACTTTATTGTGAGCTGAGCACCTTAGTTTGCTATTATGGCCCTGTATGTTCATACATGGATATACTTTCTGGATGCGGATTTTATGATGCTTTTTTTAGGTCATTCGAATGAAGACTTTAATGGTTTTTCTATTTTAGGGTTGCTTGAAAGTAGTTATAATCCTGAGGAGATACCAAGATTTTTGGGAAACATGATAGAATGAGTTTTTTTACAGATGTAAATAGTTGTTTTTGAGGCGGTGACATTTTGCTTAATTTGAAGTGGTTTTTGCGTTATGTTCTGGTGCATGTGGTCATTTATTGATATATGTTTATATATAGCTTTTTTGAGTCTTGTTTGGGCATTTGAATGACTACTCTTCTTGGAGTTTTTTGGAAGTTGGCTTGTAAATGTGTTTAAATTTTGCAGTGCGCTATAGCTGTTAATGTTTTGCATGATGGATTTTATGTAGTTATGTGAATTTTAGTGTATGTTTGATGTGAATATTGATGTGGGTGTGTTTGATTTTGTAGGTTTTTTGTATTCTTGTTTATGGATCGTTCAATGTCACTGCGATTCCCTTCAAAAATAGATTTTAAGTACATTTTTCCACAACTTTCTTTTGTCGTGTTGGTTCGTCTTCTCCTTGTGTGCAAAGAATGGAATGAGATGCTCTTTTCGTCAAGTGCATTACTTAAAAAATGTTGTCTTATTTGTGGAGCATTTGGTTTCTTCTTGGTTGAAAAGTGACACTCCTTCTTGGACCGTATAATTGTTTTATTTTTGAATAATCAAGGTAGAGTAACTCACTTGTGTTCACGGATCATTGGAAGCCCATACAGAAAATAAAGAATTTATTCAATGGGTCCATTCCTTCATTTAGAAGCTGAAATATTTGGTACGAATTTAATGGATGAATTCATCCTTAATCCTTATACGTCCGAGGGAAAAAAACTAGGAACGATAGAACTTGCGATACATGGTTGGTTTGTGTTGTGTGGAGATGCTTTGGTTTGAAACTATGGATGGGTTGCACTTAAAACTTGTGATGAGGTATCTGGTGGTGTGTGTTACAATGAAAAGTAGTTTCAATAACAGTTGGTGTGTAACAGAAGCCCCTGCAGGTGTTCCTATGCCTCGTAATGCAGTTTGTAATGGAGGGAAGATATATTGGTTACATGCAGAATTTTATGATCACGATACCTTCATTTATAATTTGTTTACATTTGATGTGATTTGTAATAAATGGTATGTGTCTGTGAATCCGTTTTCTAGTGTACATGGTATGTGTTTGGTGTTACACGAGAATCATGTAAAATGTATTCTTGATGACTCGTCATTGAGTGTTTGGTTGTTGAAAGAAACATACGATTCTGTTGTGTGTCAGTGGGAGATATTGTGGGAGAATATATTGGATGCAATAGTTGACATCAACAAAGTTTCCAATGGGTACATGCCGGAAGTGAGCATAGGACATATTGTTATGTTGTATAAAAAGTATGGGCCTTCTATTTTGTATTATGATATGAACAAGGGAGAGTGTGTACAATGTACTTCATCAGGTTTTGATTCGTGTGCAATATATTTTCCTACGTTTGATGACATCTCTCAAGAAATTATTGGTGGAAATTTCATGGCACTGATGCCTTGTCCCGATAGTGTTGACCTAATTTCAAACATCGGTGATCCCTGAACACTGGTGTTTATGGATAATTTTATGAGGCGTGTTTTTTTATTAATGTTTATGAGTTATTAATTTTATCGTATTTTGTTATCCTTATGTTGGTATTAAATTATACACATGATAAAATATTGGCTTCCAATTTGAATGTTTAATTTTTATTGAATGGTATGCATGGAATTTAAACACTTGTCTACATAATTTTGTAATAGTGATTTTTTGTGTTGTTTTGACTTGGAACGTGATTCATCTTGCTATATGAAGAAAAGTATATTATTTTTTGAGATGTTATAGTTTTTATTTTAATGTATTTGAGTGGTGTTGTGTATCACTTTTGTACGCGATATTCTAAACTTGCTTGTTTGATAACAGAAGCACTATTTGAAATGGAATCGGGAACTCGTGCCACATTGCCTATCGATGTCATGAAGAAAAAATTTTCAAATTTATCTTTCAGAAAATTGGTGCATATGAGGATTGTTTGCAAGTTGTGGAACTTTATATTAGATTCATCGAACCTGTATTATATTGTGGAAGATCTGACAATATGGTACTTTATATTTTTGGTGCGTGAATGGAGGGATGTTACGGGGTTCTACGGCCCTTTGTACTTGGACGATGATTGAAGATTTTCATGTTTGTACATAAGTGGGGCCCCTTTTGAAAAGAGATCGAGGATACATATGATGATTGGATCTCTTGTTTTGTTATCCTTTTTGAGTTATGAGTTTGAAGCAAGACAACATATTCTTGCATACCCGTTCATGAGTGGAGTGATGTGAATCGAGAGTATTGACGTAGGAATTGATGGATGTGTTTCTTTGTTTGAAGATATTGATGATGATGAGTACGTATTCATTGCATTACTATGTTTTCCATCTTCAGATTTCATATACGAGATCTATTATAGCAGGTCTCATTGTTGGATTCTGTTGACATTGCCAACACATACCATTGTTCCTAAAGTGACTCCTTTTATTGATGCATCATGTTGTGGTGGAAGGATGTATTGGGTGAAGGAAAAGTTGAATTGTTTCTCTAAAATCTAGTACACCATTTTCTTGTTAGATGTTGTACATCGGAAGTTAAAATTTTGTTTTATTCCTTTTAGTGACATTGTGTCATTGTGTCTGGCTATCTATGAGAATAATTTGTTCTACATCCTAAGTATGGGTGAAGTTTTTATGTGGTTGCTTCGAGATGCAGAAGCAATTTCAGGTAAAGAACAAGAGATGGGTTTCAAACGTGACGAGGAGAATGTGTTTGAAGATGGATTTAGATTTGTGTGGAAGTATTTGATGGAGTTTTCTCGAGATATAAATGAAAAATGTCCAGGGTATGTCGCTGATCGGTCAATTAGATCTATCGTCCTTATGTGTAAATATGCACAAATCCCATACATGTTTTATGATTTGGATAGAAAAACTTGCATTCTAGATTTTAGGAAATTGTGCACATCATAACGTTATGGATGTTATTTCCCGATAAGAAAGGATTGTAGAGATGTAGTTCTTGGTGTGAGTTTCATGCCATTGATTCTTGGCTGTGAAAATATTTATCGCTTACATAATTTGAGTATTGACTGATATTTTTTTCTTCCCTTGGTTGAAAAACTTTACATGTATCTCATGTTCGTGTGGAAGATTTTACATAATTAAATGTGTTATCTTGTAATTTATGTGTTTTGATCTATGTGTATTACTAGTTTAATTGTTGAAGATTTTACCATCCTTGTTTTGTATAGTGCATTATTCAATTAATAATAATTATGTTTTGGAAATATTGTACGTTAAATTTTTTATTTTATTGTAGATGATGGAGGAATGAAAACATGCGCGTACGAAAAAGAAAAAGAATCTGATGATAGAATCATTGACTGATGTTAATCGATGTTGATTTCGTGGGCCACAATTCTACGATGAAAGACTTATGGATATGATACTTTCTAGGGGTTATGAATGGTCAGGTGAGAGTAACATTACACAAAAGAATCTTCCGATTTCTGACATAATGAGAAGATCGACTGTTGTGATTAATCCCGTAGGGGATTCGTGCTAGGAAAGGATTTCATTGTTACGTAGCATAGAAACCATTACCGATCCTGTAATTTTCCCTTTTTTTATTATTTAATGTCTTTATTACTTTTTAATTGAAAAATATGTCTTGCATGTGTGTTGATGATTGTTTATTACAATTTTTTTTTGTTTTACAGTCATTGAGTGAGAATACCACAATGCACACATGCAAGGAAATAGATTCACCTTGAAATTCTCGACAGGACGCTGAGTGTCGTCATTTTCAAAGGGCACAAATTTGAAAACAATAGAGAATGAAAGGGATGGGAGGTTAGGGTTATATGTATTTGTCAGGCCAACAAGTTAATATATATGTTTCTCCGTATTCAAGGATCAGGAGAGAAATAGATGCAACAAAGGAGGTGTGTTTAGATAATGTGAATGTTAACTCCTCCTTAGAGAGGATAGAAACATCAAATGAATATCTCCAAAGTGATTATGTTGGAGAACAGATGCGTTTATTGTTGTCGTGTGATGACATGGTTAGTGTTCATGTTGTACTTTTGAGTGTAATATATTATTTTATGTGTTTGTTCCTGTATTTTTAAGAACTCAATATTTAATGCATATGTAAAGAAGGTTATTTTGCAGGTAATGAAGGAACAGTCCCCTGTTTGTAGTGGTAAGAATTGAAAGTCTCCAAGAAAATATCAGAGGGACGACGATCGTTGTTGTTTCCTTTTGTCACTAGTTCGAGAGAAAGATAAAATGAAGGAGATATGTTGTCAACTTTACACACATTTTTTTGTTGGACATGTCAGTGCAGACCTTCTGCACTCTTCAGATGTTGGAAGGGAGTTACGCGTCATACCCAGGTAAGGTGTATAATCATGTGAACAATTTTCCGCGCCATACGATAGAGTAAGAGCAATGCCAGATGTGCATGTGTGACTTAAAGATCGAGATGGTCTGATAGGAAGTATCAGAGACACAGATAGAGATTACTCTTTGAATGCGAGAACTACGTCGGCTAATTTAAACCATGAAAGATATCATTATCCTATATCTTTGTCAATAAATTATGATTACAGTGTATGCACTGTGCATGATGTAGTTGAAACAAATGCACAACCCATAAATGCGGGGCTGAGTGGAAGTAGCTATGGGAGAGGTCCATTATAGGAAATTTCTGTTGAAATATCTGATATTCCTCATCTGATGTTAAATGAAATGTCACAAAAATGATGCAACAACTCAGTCATGAATCGATGTCTAGGTGAAAATTTCTTCGTGATATATTTTTTAAAATCTATGAAATTAAAATAATATGAGATGTCCGACATAGTGTGTTTTTATTCTCCAGTTTATAGATTCTCTGCCAAAGTCTTAAATTTATGAGTTATTGGATTTGGTCATATTCTTGTTAACCAACATATCTTTGCATGTTATGTATATCTGAATATTTTGAAATTTTATAAAATATCTCACAGGATGAAATTGTTATGTATATCTGAATATTTTGAAATTTTATAAAATATCTCACAAGGTGAAATTGTTATACATAGATGTAGGACTGAGTGAGAGTAGCTATGGTAGAGGGTCATTGCAAGATATTTCTATTGGAATATCTAATATTCCTCATCTAATGTTGAAAAAAATATCATTGCAACAACACAAAAAATCGGTCGTGAACTGAACTGTAGGTGAAATTTTATTTGTGAGATATTTTTTTAAATGTATGCATCAAAATAAGTTATAATGTCAGAGATGGTGCATTTTTATTCTACAGTTTATAGATTCCCTACAATAGTTTTAAATTTATGATCTATTGGAGTTCGTCAGATTTTTGTTAGCCAAAATGTCTTTGAATGTTATGTATATGTGAATTTTCAAAAATTTCTAAAAATGTCTCACAAATTGCTATTGTTATACATAAACGTAGGAGTGAGTGGAAGTAGCTATTGGAGATGTTCATTGCAGGATATTTCTATTGGAATATTTGATATTCCTCATCCGATGTTGGATGAAATGTTGCAGCAACAACAAAACAAATAAGTCGTGAACCGAAGTGTATGTGAAATTTTCTTTGTGATATATATTTTTTAATTTATGCATCAAAATATGATGTGACGTCAAAGATGGTACATTGTTCGCTTATTAGGTCTTTATGAATAAATGAAATTAAAATTTGTAATGTAGAGTTGTCTATTTCCTATATGCCTTTAGAATTACTATAAATGTAAAATAGTGGAATGAAATAGAACAACTATACAAGATTATTAATTTCATTTAAATTGCATAAAGAAATAACACTAAGTTATGTACATGAGCTATACTTGAAAATGGTACTCTTATGAACACAAAAAATAGTTGTGTTTGTTTTCTCAAGGTGTAATTAACTATATGGATTCTTTTGGAAATGTGGATCCCTCCAGGGTCAGAGGTCTATGCACTAGTCTTTCATATGGCTTCTACATGCATCTTTTTTCGTAAGTGAACAACTTGGACATCCAGTAGGCCATATGTGAGGGGTTGCACCCTGCAACAACACACATAGAACTGGACATGTTTTCCTTCAAACCTGCATTCCAAAAAATGACATGAATCTTTTAGCAAAAAAGAGTAAAACACAGTTGTACTCATCCTATCTAATGTGTAGACTTAAACAGAATTTTCAACAAGACCTAACTCAGTAACAATTTTGTCAAAAGGATTGATGCAACTGGATGTTATTCAAACTATGTGGTATATGTCAAGCTTCATATCAATAGGCAAAGTTGATGACACTTTTATTGAAAGGTAATTATTTCTAAGAGATGGAAGTGTGAATGAGGTGGTCATCGATATTCCAAGTGGAACAGTATGGATCCCAATCGTTCATCCATAGAAGTGTTCTATGAATGCTGAAGCAAGTGGACTTATATAGATGTTGATAGCACAAGTGAACTCAGGAACAGTAAAGGTAGCTCATGGATCTTTGAAGGCTAGTACAGATCTCAGTGGACACAGTATATGTCATTACCCAAGACATATATGCAGATGGCTAGACTACTTCTTTGACAAATAGAGGATATGGAATTTCTTACAGTGAAAAGGTTACAGAGTGCTTGTAAGATGGAGTTTCAGAATGTATTGATACTCGCTTGAAAATAAGTGAATGATATGCGTTACCCAGTATATATACGAAAGAAAATACAAAGACGTGGAAAATGAGCCCTTTGTCAACTGTCTATATATATCTTAATCCAGACTTAAAGGGATTTAATGTATGCATTTCGAGTCAACATTTCAAGTGGCCTCAAGTGCTACAAGATGAGTCAATTCTCAGAGGGAAGGTACAACTGATCCATCTTTCAGTCCTAGTCTTTGAAGAATAGGTACAAGTATAATCCATCGTCATTCACTTAATAGAATTCAAGTACAGCTAAACCATTAAGGGAGCTGTAGGAAGTTATGATTACTGGATGAAAATATACATTCGAGGTTAACTCAATGTTTTTGATTTTCCACCAAGTGCTTCATTTTCCTGAAATCAAAGTAATGTAACAAGGAATACATGTTGTAGATGGAAATTCCATAATCATCTTTCACAAAGGGAGATGTTGAATCCTTTCAACTGAGGATAAGAAGAGTACAGTTTGCATGTGTTAGAAGGAAGCAGTTGCCAAGGTCCTAGAAGCATCCAGAAGACATATAGGTTTACAAGAAGAACTTAAGTTTTTGGTATCGTATGCAGTTCCATTATTCAAAAGGATCTAGCACTAAAGTGAATGCCATAGCTTCTTTTTTTGTCAAGATACAGAGATTTCAGAGGACAAAGTTGCCAAAATTATTGAAGACTTGCATTAGCTCATTAGCAACGCGACTAAGGTTACAGTCTTCAGGAGAATAGGTAAATAACATGTTTGAGATTCAAGGATATTCATGCTACATATGTAAGGCAACGCTGAAAATGACTATGACGCTACGACAATGACGACGATGATGGTGCCGACGCCATCAAATATTCGCCCCGAAAAATGCGACAGAATTTTTTTTTTCTCTTTGCAGTTGGTTGAGACCGCATATACAGGCACAAACTACAACAGTCACGGTAATGCTTCATGATCAATGATGTTTAATTTAATCTCATTCAACATTTCCCCAAAGAAAACGAGGGTCATCTATTTGAGATTGATTTGTCTAATGTCTGGTGATGTCGTAATAGCAATGTTTTCAATGTTAACCTTAGGGTATGATGTAATTTATTATGAAATGAATTCACTGACCACTCAATCTTTATTTTTATTTTATTATCCAGTTATATTACGTATATCACGTTTTAATACATTATAATATATATATATATACATACATACATATACATATATATATACACATGTAGTACTGAAAGGAGTCGCACATTACGATATACATGCTTTGGCACTAATCTATTTTATTGCATTGTATAATTTTATATGTTTAGGTATATATAATGACCTTATTTATATCTAGTGTAATTATTATTTGAAAATTTTATTACATATCATACCACTACTACCTAGTATAATATCTAATCCCCAGCTACCTAACTGGTTATCCCCATTTTAAAAGAAGAATTGCAAAGTATGACATTTCAAACTAATACTAAATACTATGGTTGGGGCGGTGGAAGCTCAACTACCAACTATCCCCTTTATGACACCCTGCCTCCTTACGTGCAGGCTTCACCCAATCGGTCACCTAAACATTTACTTGGTTAGATTTTGCAAATCTATTAACTACAGGTGGGCCTGTTGTGCATGTCATGTCTCCAACTCACACCCACGTCCTCTTCATTCTCACTAGACATGCGTGTGGCCCAAGCTACTACGTGGAGGTTCATTAAAAATATTAAGTTGGAGAAAATTATGTTTGGTGGGGGGGGGGGGTGGGCGACTCAACCACCAGCTATCTAAATTTTAAAACTCCCTGCTTGGCGTGTCAATATGCACCTACTGAGCTGCTCAACCCACTAGACTTGCAGAGCTATTAATTGCAAGGTTCAGCCTGCTACTCCCTATTGACCTCGCCGCAACAATCAATCTGGTCAAATAGATTTTGTAAATCCTATTCTATTCAGTCATCCAAACAAGACTCAACTGCTCTGGCCACGTGAAAGCATTAAGGGAAAAATTACAAGTGAGTTTAACTGGATCCGTGCTTACATATATATATTTTTATTGCCCCAGGCGCGTGAGGAGGTGAGTTAACTCCACTTTCATTGGGTACCGCAAGGTGAGTGCATGGCGGGGATCCACAGGCTGAGAGGGCGTCTAGAAGAGCCGACTGTTCAACTATGTTGTTATCTGTTTAGTATTGAATGCATCCTCAAAAACAGGTCTCACCTTCAAGATATTTTATCAAATTCGGTGGGGGAATAGTGAAAGGCGCACAGAAAGAAAACAGAATCGATTAGGAGACAGTGAGAATGTCACCCGTGGGAGAAAATCTCACAGAGGTGGATCCGTTTCATATCATGCCATGTATATGCTTTTTGTATAAGTTTAATAGCCTATGTATATTTTTATAGTATTTGGAATATCTTCATAGAAATTGCTGGCTTATATGAAGAGCAAAAACAATAAATAAGGTAACCTGCTCCGATCTCCATGCCTTGATGCGGGCTTCCTTACAAAGCATCAAACAATCAAAGAAAAAGGTATCTAGACCGTGACTCCAACAATGGCGGGTCTTCATTTACCTTGTAAAACATTATGCCATTACCGAGTTCTTAGATCAGAGATTGTATGATCTTATAGTTCATGAAATAAGATAAAATTTTTGTATAGTATTGTGTGAATTCTTTTTTTTTTTATATTTAATAGTTTGGATCATGTTTTATGATCTGTCATCAAAATGATCAGGGTGTTAGAACAATTTGCTTCGACTTTTAGAACCCAAAGAACAATCCATTTATTTATATGTTTACTATTGTTTCCTTACTGCAGTTCGAGTTTGTGTACCTAGTTACCGCAAATAGATATTGACGGTATATTGTTATGAGTAGGATCTAAAAATAATAAGTCCATTAGTGGTAATATTTCATAGATATGGGTTATATTGAAAATATTAATTCCTTGTTATGTATTAGGGAACATCGGTTATTAAACTTAATAAGTTTATAGCCTTTGCATTAGAATTTCTTCTATGTAATTTAATCAACCTAGCATGGGTTTTCAAAGGGATTCAGTTTCATTTCCCTTTTACAATATGAAATGGATATATAAGAAATTCATAAGTGAGAATACACATAATAGAGTTAGGACACAATTTACTTCATTTGCATATTGGAAGCCATTTAAAATTTGAGACTTTTCTTCATAATATAAGAAGAGGAAATACACTAACATTCCACTTTTCAATACATCTCCTTTTAAGCAACAAAATAAGATCTAACATGTATATTATTTTGTAATTTCTTTCCAATATTCCACCAAAGAATTCAACAACATTCCCAATAAATTTTAGAGCAAGAAATACTATCATTTCAATGCAACTTTTCCTTCAAATCTTATTACAACATACCCTACTTCATGTGGAACAAATTTACAATAATGGAAGCTAGAGAAAACAAGGCAATATTACATTTTTTTTTTCTCCACTCAAGGTGGGTAATTACATGATGTTTTAACATTGTCAACAACAAGGTTCTTGTGCTCCAAGGTGTTCTTCATCAATGCTCCAAGTTCCAAATTTTTCAAGTGACAACCAAGATAGGGGGGGAGAGGCAACACTCTCCTCCCAACCAAAACTCAATGGAGAAGAGAAGCAATCTCCTCCATTGACCCCCGAGCCCCAAACACAACACAATGAAGGGTGGTCTCTTACTCAAGGAAACAATACTTGCTTCCACAATACAATTTCTTCACAAAATTCAAAGTAAAAAGAGGAAACAACAAGGAAACAAAATAACACAATACTTTGCACAACAAGGCTTTCATCCAAGCCAACAAGAGAAGGAACTATGGGAAAGTTTTACTTATGCCTCCCCCATTGAGATGAGATGCCCATCCAAAACCCTCCACAATAAAACTCAAGCCCCTATGACTCTTATGCCTCCCTCAAGTACCCCTTTTTCCTCCCATACTCTTATGCCTCCCTCCTCTTATGGCTCCCTCAAGAACAAGGTAAGAATGTGAACATTCTTACCCAAGATGGGCATCCCTTTCAAACTCCCTCCACAATATCCTATTCTACTCTTATGCCTCCCTCATGAGTTTTCCCATGGACCTCTCCTACACTACACATTAAGCACTCTATCCATTTTCACAATACACAAAAGTAAACATACATTATTCACAATTTTAGCATCAACAACAATATGAAAGCAACAAAAAAGAGAAGATTCCCTACCTCTCCATTGGAGAAGCCTAAACCAATAAGCTTGCACAAGCTCCCTCCAAAAGCAATCCCAAGCATGCAAGTCCAAGCTCCTTCTTTTCTCTCCCAAAATAACAAAAGAACTCCCAACAAAAAAAATCTCCAACCCCCTCAACAAGAGAGGAAGTTTCAATAAATAGACAAAAGGAAAGGGTGAGGGTGATGTGGCTCCATGTAGGATGCCACATCACACATCCTCAAACCACCTCCCAAAGTGAACTCAAATCCCAAAACACCATAAATGGGTGGTTGGGTTGAATGACATCTCTTTTCCACATCCATCCCTTCCCATATGCCCTAAGGCACAATTAAATGTAAAAAGAAGACAAGTGCACTTGAATGTCACATTTCCCTTCCCAAAACAATAAATAATCCCTTTTTTGGCTTTCCAACCCATAGATATGGTTGGTAAGGGGTTTTGGGAAGTGTGGGACAAGTTCAACTTGTCCCACAAGTCCCCTAAAATTGCCCAAAATCTCAAATTCGAGATTCAAAGGATTTGGAGTGGTCAACACTCAAAACCAAACATTCAATGCATGAGGAAACACAAGACTCAAGGAGCCAACCATCAAAATTAATTACACCCACTAAACTTCCCTCCAAAACTTAAAAATTACAAGGTGTTAAATTAATCTAAACATACTTAACAAAAGAAATTTTAAAAAAGATATCACAAATAAAATCACCTCCTAAAGCAAGTTAAAACAAGTAAATAAAATTCTTACCCCCTTGGTCACATTAGAAAATTTCCCCCTCATGGAAATTTTCTCAACACATAAAAGAACAAAGGTAACACAATACAATTTACTAGTTGCCTTGACGACCAATTGTTGTAACCACCCGACATCCTGTTGTGTTTGGTTCCCAATCCCCCTCATGGTTGTGATCATGCTGTGCTTCCTGCAAAATACAAAATACCTCCTTCGGCCTTGCGGCCATGTCAAAATATCCAAAATAACCATATGCATGAAATTTACTAACATCTATACGTAATTCAATCAATCATTATTTCTAGGTGTAAATCACAACTTAATTATGCATTTCATCATTATCCAAAATTATAGTAATGTAAATTCAACAACTACATTCTACTCATCATGGCGAAGAAATCCAATGTTAGAACACATGCAATATATCCATATAAAAATAATATCGGTATCCAATAGTCTGTCCATGAGTGAGTGTAGGTCATACTGAAAACAAAATCCAATCATAATCCAAATGCATCTAGTCACAAAACATCATGCTAATCAACATAAGTATAAGTCATGTCCATATCCAAAGTCTGCATAACTCAAAATGATAATCAACTAAGTGTTGTAGGGAAGTGGGCATTACATCCCCCTCCCCTTAGACTAGACTTCCTCCTGGAAGTCACTGAAATAAGTGTGGAAACTGAGCTCGTAATGATGTAGCATCCTCCCAAGTAGCAGCAGTCTCATCGTACCTGTCCCATTGGACCCGAACCTGATCAATCTCTCTACCACGAAGGCCCAGGGTCTTGTGATTTAAAATGCTGATGGGCTCCACCATCACCTGCCCCTGATCCTGCACCTGCAATGTAGTTCAATCTAGCACATGAGAAGCATCAGAAACATATCTCCTAAGCACAGAAACGTGAAATACATCATGGATGCGTGATAAGCTAGGTGGCACTGCTAGACGATAGGCTAAGGGGCTGAGGCGCTCCAAGATCTCAAAGGGACCCACAAATCTAGGAGCAAGCTTAGAACCTTTTCCATAACGGATAGGGCTCTTATGCAGTCTGACACGAAGAAACACCTTCATGCCTACCTCGAAACTGTGATCTGTCCTATGTTGGTCTGCATACTTCTTCTGTCTATCCTGTGCCTCCTGCAATCTCTGTCTGATCAAGGTAACCTGCTGCTCCATGTCCTGTAATAATGCTGGTCCAAGGGAAAACCTGACCTCAATCCTGTCCGAACTAAGAGGTGTCCTACACTCTCTGCCATATAATGCCTGAAAAGGAGCCATGCCTATAGAACTCTGGAAACTATTATTGTAGGTAAACTCCACCAAATACAGATACTCCTACCATCTCGACTGATGATCCATCACGTACATCCTGAGCATGTCCTCCAAAATCTTATTCACCCTCTCTGTCTGTCCATCTGTCTCAGGGTGATAAGTTGTGCTAAAATTAATCCTCGTCCCAAGAGCATACTGCATGGTGGTTCAGAAATGGGAGGTGTACAAAGGGTCGCGGTCGCAAATGATCTTCCGCGGAATCCCATGTAGTCTGACAATCTCATCAAGATATACTCGTGCTACTGCACTAGCCGTGTAGGTAGTCTTTACTGGAGAACAGTGAGCTACCTTACTCAATTTATCCACGGTGACCATGATGGCATCGTGGTGGTATCTCGACATCGGCAACCCAACAATGAAATCCATAGAAATGGTGTCCCACTTCCATTCCGGTATGGCGTGAGGATAGAGAAGGCCAGCTGGATGCTGATGCTCGGCCTTCACCCTCTGGCACTCTAAACAGTGGGATACAAATGAAGCTATGTCTCTCCGAAGTCCTCTCCAAAAGTACAACTGTCTCAGGGTGGCGTGCATCTTCTTCACCCCGGGATGAGCTGAGTAAGGTGCACGATGAGCCTCTATCAAAATGTCATGTCTCAAGCCTCCATTTCTGGGAACATATATATGCGGCCTCTGTGTCTGATAAGACCATCTGTTTCTAGTGAAAAACCATCAAATCTCCCCTCAAGGGGTCTCTGAGACTCAATCTCTGCTCTGGCTGCAAGGTAGAAACTATCCTGAGGAAGCTGCTGCAAGATCCTACTCCGCAAATCTGTGCCCACTGAGGTGGCCATGACCACATGTCTCCGCCTACTCAAGGCATCTGCAACTACATTCTCCTTCCCTTTCACATGCTCTATCTCCATGTCATACTCACAGAGTAATTCCATCCAATGCCGCTGACGAGTGTTGAGATTGGGCTGCGTGAAGAGGTGGCGAAGAATCAAGTGATAAGTCCTGAGTGTAAATCTCCGGCCAAGAAGAAAATGCCTCCACCGCACTAAAGCATGTACCATTGCTGCAAGCTCAAGGTCATGGGTCAGATAATTGAGCTCATAATCCTTGAGTTTTCGAGACTCAAAGGCAACTACTCTACCCTCCTGCATTAACACACCTCCAATTCCTGCCAAGGAGGCATCTGTGCAAACATAGAACTCACCCTGAGGATCTGGCACTGCAAGAATAGGTGCTCTTTTAAGGCATTCCTTCAGTCTACTGAATGCTTACTCACATCTATCTTTCCATACAAATTTCTTCCCTTTCCGTTGAAGAGAAGTGATGGGGTGCGAAATCCGGGAAAAATCCTGAACAAACCTCCTGTAGTATCCTGCTAGACCCATGAAACTACGCACCTCAGTCACACTAGTGGGTGCTGGCCAATCCATGATGGCTCAAATCTTGGAAGGATCGACTGTGATACGTTCCCCAGAAATGATGTGGCCCAAATACTACACCTCAGGCCGAAAGAACGCACACTTCTCTAAGTTCCCGTAAAGGCGCTGCTCGCGAAGACACTGAAGAACCTAGCGAAGGTGCTCCTCGTGCTCCTCACGTGTGCGTGAGTAAATCAGGATGTCATCAAGGAAGATAAGCATGAAGCAATCAAGGAAGGTCCTGAATACCCCATTCATCAAACTCATAAACACTACGGGGGCATTCGTCAAACCGAACGGTACCACTGTGAACTCGTAGTGGCCGTATCTCGTGCGGAAAGCTGTCTTGTGAATATCCGTCTCCGTAATCCTAAGCTGATGGTATCCTGACTTAAGATCTATCTTAGAGAAAACTGTATCCCCCTTCATCTGATCAAACAAATCATCAATGCGTGGAAGGGGGTAACGATTCTTGATCGTTACTTTATTCAGCTGACGGTAGTCAATACACAACCAAAGAGATCCATCCTTCTTCTTCACGAAGATAACATGTGCACCCCAAGGGGATACGCTAGGACAAATAAGCCCTTTCTCCAAAAGGTCCTCAAGCTGTAACTTGAGCTCACATAACTCAGGAGTAGTCATCCAATAAGGTGCTCGAGAGATAGGCTCTACGCCTGGAACTAGATCTATCTGGAAATCAATCTCACGTGGGGGAGGTAATCCCAGTAACTCCCTTGGGAACACATCAGAAAACTTTGATAATATGGGATGATCTTCAAGGGAAGGTCCTCTCGACTCATCCTCTGATCTGTCACTAACCACAATAGAAAACATCTTACAACCCTGTCACGCACACCGCTTAAGCTGCATAGCGGAGATGGTGCGAATGGATACGGGTCTCTTAACCCCTGATATCACTGACTCTATTCCAAGATCATCTATGCAAGCAATAGTCTTATGGTAACAATCCACTCTAGCTCTATGAGCGGACAACCAGTCCATGCCTAAAATGATGCCATAAGATCCTAATGGAAGGATCCGAAGATCAGAAGTAGTGGTGAAGGGTCCCAAATCCACTACACACTCCTTAACTAAGGAGTCTATAGAAATCTTGGCTCCTGAAGCCATCTCAACGTCCTAACTACGGCCCTACCTAACTGCCACCAGCCTACAACGCTCTACTAAGGATGGTGCAATGAAAGAATCAAAAGAACCTGAATCAAATAATATAGAGGTGGAAATACCACCAATACTACCTGTCGTCTCAATCACAGTACTCTGATGCTCAGCCTGGCGGTTCTCGACCGCTGCATAGATCCGATGACTCCGTGCCATATCTCCAACAGTAGGCTCTAAGCTCTGTGTCTTACCCTTCGTAGGGTTATGTGGGAAATCTCTCCAAAGATGTCCAACAACACCGCAACCATAACAGCTACCTGGGCCTCTCTAGTGGGAAGTAGCTCCAGCTGGTACTCTAGATGACTGAGATACAGATCCTGACGATCCGTCTATGGACTGCTGACGAGCTGCTACTGACTGAGCTCTCAGTGCACCCTGTGTCCTAATGGGACCCCTAGGAGGAGGCCCCATACTACGTCCTATCTGTGCATCAAATCTCTGAGTAGGTTGGTAAGGTGGGCGGGTCTGCTGCTACTACTATTGCTGTGGTGGCCTGAATGAAGCTTGCCTTGAATTCTGTCCACCCCGTGGAGGAGGAACTGACCCCTTCGACCTACTATCCTGCATCTACTGAATACGGCTCCGAACTCTGTCTCTAGCCTGCTGTGTCTTCCCCCATTTCTCCTCTGCAATATAGGCCTTTTCCACGGCCTCTGCTAATGTCTGTGGGCAGTGAATGCACACTGTGCCACCTAGATCCAAGTTCAAGCCTCAGATGAACCTGTGAATCCATACCTGCTCATCTTGCATATAGTCGACGTACTGGAGTAGGTCCAGAAATCAATTCTCATACTCCGCTACTGTCATCGACACCTGACGGAGGTCATGAAACTCGTCTATGCGCTGCTGAAAAAATCTCCCAGGTAAATACCTGCTCCTGAACCGCTCCTCAAACAGCTCCCAGGTAATCATCTCTGAGTCGACATGGAGCTTCTACTCCTCGGTCCTCCACCAGACTCCTGCTCCATCCTTCAGAAGATGGATCGCAACACGAGCTTTCGTGTTGCTACTACAAGGACAGAGCTTGAAGCATCTGCTCAAGCTCACCAACCAGGCCTCTGCCTGAAAACCACCTGTATCACCCGAATAGTGAGATGGTCGTAGCTTCAGGATCTCCCTGATATGGTCTGCAGCTGACGTATGACGACTCCTAGATCTCTCTGTATGCTCCTCCCTCTATCTAGGGCTCCGAGACCTGTCCCTATGTCCTGAGATCCTGTCCCCATGTCCTCCCTCTGGTGACTCTGCGCTAACTGAATCTGCGCGGAAGTTCTCTGCTCTGTGCTCCTCGCTGTGTCGAGGGGAGGGCTGGGCATCTACTGACGGCTCTAAACTATGCCTAGCAAGTCGTCCTCCCAAGGGCTCTCCGCATATAGCAGCATTGACATCCTGGAGTGTCTGCAAGATCTGGGGCAGAAGGGTTGCTACGGCCTGCTCTGGCGGTGGTATGTCTAGGTCTATGCGAAGAGACCCCTTGCCCAATCCGTGCCTCCTACATAGATCAAGGCGAGAGTTTGTTCATTGTACAAGGTCTTGAGTCAGTTTTCAAAATTTGTTGTTTACTATAATTATCAACATTATGGCTTTATATTTTAAACGTGTTAATTCTGTACTAAGTTGAAAGTTCTTGTTCTGCATTTTCCTATGTGTGCCCAAGGGTCCCAGCTTCAAACCCCTTGCTCTGATACCAAAATGTAAGGCCCTGAAAATGAACACTGACTCTACGACGATGACGATGACGCAAACAAACAAACGACCTGAAAAATGTGACAGATTTTTTTAAAAAAAGTTGGTTGTGCCCGTATACAGGGTTGAACTACAATAGTCACGATAAAGCTTCGTGAACAAATATGTTTAATTTAACCTCATTTGACGTTTCGCTAACAAAGAGGAGGGTCGTTATTCGAATTGATTAGACCATTGTCTGGTAATGTCGTAATAGTAAAGTCTTCAATGTTAACCTTAGGGTATGATGTAATTTATTATGAAATGAATTCACTAACCACTCAATCTTTATTTTTATTTTATTATCCAGTTATATTACGTATATCGCGATTTAGTACATTATAATATATATATATATATATATATATATGCATGTATATACACATGTATTACTGAAAGGGGTCGCACATTAAGATATACATAATTTGGCACTAATATATTTTATTGCATTGCATAGTTTTATATGTTTAGGTATATATAATACCTTAATTATATCTAGTGTACTTATCATTTTAAAATTTTATTACATATCATACCACCTAATTTATGCGTTTATAAACCAAAAGACATTATTTTAATTTAATCATATTTCACCTTGCAGTTTAACGAGGCTAAACTTCGAATAGATCTCACATGGCTCGGTGAGCTTTATTGGAGCCCAAGTTACTCCACACAACCCGGCGAGTTAATTCACTCGACATTACAACATAGCCACTCCACGAATAGCACGGACATAATATTGCAAGCACTGCCCACTTTATTCTCCTCTCGACCAACTCAACAACTACATCCACGTGGCCTTATATAAAACGAAAACACCACTACATAGTCTTATCCCACTCGGATATTAATAACTCGTCCTTGGAAGTGAAAGGCGTAGTGTGTGGCCCAAGCTACTACGTGGAGGTTCATTAAAAAGATTAAGTTGGAGACAATTATGTTTGGTGGGGGGGGGTGGGCGACTCAACCACCAGCTGTCTAAATTTTAAAACTCCCTGCCAAAAGTGTCAATATGCACCTACTGAGCCACTCAACCCACTAGACTTGCAGAGCTATTAATTGCAAGGTTCGGCCTGCTGCTCCCTATTGACCTGGCCGCCACAGTCAATCTGGTCAAATAGATTTTGTAAATCCTATTCTATTCAGTCATCCAAATAAGACTCAACTGCTCTGGCCATGTGAAAGCATTAAGGGAAAAATTATAGGCGAGTTCAACTGGATCCATCCTTACATATATATTTTTTTATTGCCCCAGGCGTGTGAGGAGGCGAGTTAACTCCACTTTCATTGGGTGCCGCAGGGTGAGTGTATGGCGGGGATCCACAGGCTGAGAGGGCATCTAGAAGAGCCGACTGTTCAGCTATGTTGTTATCTGTTCAGTATTGAATGCATCCTCAAAAACGGGTCTCACCTTCAAGATATTTTATCAAATTCGGTGGGGGAATAGTGAGAGGCACACAGAAAGAAAACAGAATCAATTAGGAGACAGTGAGAATGTCACCCGTGGGAGAAAATCTCACAGAGGTGGATCTGTTTCGTATCATGCCATGTATATGCTTTTTGTATAATTTTAATAGACTATGTATATTTTTATAGTATTTGGAATATCTTCACAGAAATTGCTGGCTTATATGAAGAGCAAAAACAATAAATAAGGTAACCTGCTCCGATCTCCATGCCTTGTTGCGGGCTTCCTTACAATGCATCAAACAATCAAAGAAAAAGGTATCTAGACCGTGACTCCAACAATGGTGGGTCTTCATTTACCTTGTAAAACATTATGCCATTACTGAGTTCTTAGATCAGAGATTGTATGATCTTATAGCTCATGAAATAAGATAAAACTTTTGTATAGTATTGTGTGAATTCTTTTTTTTTTATATTTAATAGTTTGGATCATGTTTTATGATCTGTCATCAAAATGATCAGGGTGTTAGAACAGTTTGCTTCGACTTTTAGAACCCAAAGAACAATCCATTTATTTATATGTTTACTATTGTTTCCTTACTGCAGTTCGAGTTTGTGTACCTAGTTACCGCAAATAGATATTGACGGTATATTGTTATGAGTAGGATCTAAAAATAATAAGTCCATTAGTGGTAATATTTCATAGATATGGGTTATATTGAAAATATTAATTCCTTGTTATGTATTAGAGAACATCGGTTATTACACTTAATAAGTTTATAGCCTTTGCATTAGAATTTCTTCTACGTAATTTAATCAACCTAGCATGGGTTTTCAAAGGGATTCGGTTTCATTTCCCTTTTACAATATGAAATGGATATATAAGAAATTCATAAGTGAGAATACACATAATAGAGTTAGGACACAATTTACTTCATTTGCATATTGGAAGCCATTTAAAATTTGAGACTTTTCTTCATAATATAAGAAGAGGAAATACACTAACATTCCACTTTTCAATATATCTCCTTTTAAGCAACAAAATAAGATCTAACATGTATATTATTTTGTAATTTCTTTCCAATATTCCACCAAAGAAATCAACAACATTCCCAATAAGTTATAGAGCAAGAAATACTATCATTTCAATGCAAATTTTCCTTCAAATCTTATTACAACATACCCTACTTCATGTGGAACAAATTTACAATAATGGAAGCTAGAGAAAACAAGGCAATATTACATTTTTTTTTCTCCACTCAAGGTGGGTAATTACATGATGTTTTAACATTGTCAACAACAAGGTTCTTGTGCTCCAAGGTGTTCTTCATCAATGCTCCAAGTTCCAAGTTTTTCAAGTCACAACCAAGATAGGGGGAGAGGCAACACTCTCCTCCCAACCAAAACTCAATGGAGAAGAGAAGCAATCTCCTCCATTGACCCCCGAGCCCCAAACACAACACAATGAAGGGTGGTCTCCAACTCAAGGCAACAATACTTGCTTCCACAATACAATTTCTTCACAACATTCAAAGTAAAAAGAGGAAACAACAAGGAAACACAATAACACAATACTTTGCACAACAAGGCTTTCATCCAAGCCAACAAGAGAAGGAACTATGGGAAAGTTTTACTTATGCCTCCCCATTGAGATGAGATGCCCATCCAAAACCCTCCACAATAAAACTCAAGCCCCTATGACTCTTTTGCCTCCCTCAAGTACCCCTTTTTCCTCCCATCCTCTTATGCCTCCCTCCTCTTATGGCTCCCTCAAGAGCAAGGTAAGAATGTGAACATTCTTACCCAAGATGGGCATCCCTTTCAAACTCCCTCCATAATATCCTATTCTACTCTTATGCCTCCCTCATGATTTTTCCCATAGACCTCTCCTACACTACACATTAAGCACTCTATCCATTTTCACAATACACAAAAGTAAACATACATTATTCACAATTTTAGCATCAACAACAATATGAAAGCAACAAAAAAGAGAAGGTTCCCTACCTCTCCATTGGAGAAGCCTAAACTGAGAAGCTTGCACAAGCTCCCTCCAAAAGCAATCCCAAGCATGCAAGTCCAAGCTCCTTCTTTTCTCTCCCAAATTAACAAAAGAACTCCCAACAAAAAAAATCTCCAACCCCCTCAACAGGAGAGGAAGTTTCAATAAATAGACAAAAGGAAAGGGTGAGGGTGATGTGGCTCCATGTAGGATGCCACATCACACATCCTCAAACCACCTCCCATAGTCAACTCAAATCCCAAAACACCATAAATGGGTGGTTGGGTTGAATGACATCTCTTTTCCACATCCATCCCTTCCCATGTGCCTTAAGGCACAATTAAATGCAAAAAGAAGACAAGCGCACTCCAAAGTCACATTTCCCTTCCCAAAACAATAAATAATCCCTTTTTTGGCTTCCCAACCCATAGATATGGTCGGTAAGGGGTTTTGGGAAGTGTGGGACAAGTTCAACTTGTCCCACAAGTCCCCTAAAATTGCCCAAAATCTCAAATTCGAGATTCAAAGGATTTGGAGTGGTCAACACTCAAAACCAAACATTTAATGCATGAGGAAACACAAGGCTCAAGGAGCCAACCATCAAAATTAATTACACCCACTAGACTTCCCTCAAAAACTTAAAAATTACAAGGTGTTAAATTAATCTAAACATACTTAACAAAAGAAATTTTAAAAAAGATATCACAAATAAAATCACCTCCTAAAGCAAGTTAAAACAAGTAAGTAAAATTCTTACCTCCTTGGTCACATTAGAAATTTTCCCCCTCATGGAAATTTTCTCAACACATAAAATAACAAAGGTAACACAATACAATTTACTAGTTGCCTTGACGACCAATTGTTGTAACCACCCGACATCCTGTTGTTTTTGGTTCCCAATCCCCCTCATGGTTGTGATCATGCTGTGTTTCCTGTAAAATACAAAATACCTCCTTCGGCCTTGTGGCCATGTCAAAATATCCAAAATAACCATATGCATGAAATTTACTAACATCTATACGTAATTCAATCAATCATTATTTCTAGGTCTAAATCACAACTTAATTATGCATTTCATCATTATCCAAAATTATAGTATTGTAAATTCAACAACTACATTCTACTCATCATGGCGAAGAAATCCAATGTTAGAACACATGCAATATATCCATATAAAAATAATATCGGTATCCGATAGTCTGTCCATGAGTGAGTGTAGGTCATACTGAAAACAAAATCCAATCATAATCCAAATGCATCTAGTCACAAAACATCATCCTAATCAACATAAGTATAAGTCATGTCCATATCCAAAGTCTACATAACTCAAAATGATAATCAACTAAGTGTTGTAGGGAAGTGGGCATTACAGAATAGATCTTATTGGTACTAATGTCGTAGTGAGCTAATAGATATGATTGTTCGGTTGGGTAGGCTGACATTTTTTTTTATGCTTACTACAGTAGACACAAAGTGGTTTGATTTACATTGGTTGATGCCTGGTGAACCTCCTTCAAATTCTTCGAGGGCATATAAGTGGAAGATTAAGAATGTGATAGATTACCCTCATATTGTTGTATCTTACATGCGTAGAAGATTTGAGATATTTCATGAAGAGGTGAAACAGAAACTAATTGGTGCAAAGGATTACTGATACAGGTTTTTAGTTTTCTGTTTGATTGAAATTTATTTGAATTTTTGGAGTGATCTGATGCATTTTGAATATTGTGAAAAATGGTTTTGTAAGACACGTGTTTTTTTGGCATGGTATTTATAGGTTTGAGTGGCAACAATGAGGATCTGCACATGTCCATGGATTCATGTGGGTTCTCGGTAGCCCATATATGGAAACATTGGATTTGACTAACGAGAATCAGATAACAACTTCGAAATCATTCTTTGATAAATACATCACTTCGTTGAATCCCTGTGACAACCATAAGATAAAAGTCATGCTCGGTCATTCTAGAGACGAATATCCTTGCTCAATGAAGCCTTCGTGGATATTAGATCATGACCAACTTTATGACTATGAAGAACTTGTCAAACATGTGCAAAGGCACACTAAATGTAGTGAGATGTCCTATTTGCGAAAGAAGGGATCATCCATGGTTTGTCGTTATAATGTTTCATGGGATCTTCGAGATGATTTAGATTTGTTTGTTGATGCAGATGGTTGAAAGATATTTGAACCTTCCCACAATGATGCAAGATTGAACCTTCACAACTCAGACATGTTGGCCATATGGCGTGGTAATATAAATTTCCAAAATATTGTTTCTAGACACGTGGTGTTAAAGTATATAGTAAAATATGCTTCAAAGGTAGAGAAGAGGTCAGAGAGCTTTCATGACATGTTGACAAGGATATTAGATGATGTGGAGGGGGAAGAGTCTACACTATATATATACTGGAGGATTTTAACATAAACAATTGTGGAATGTGATATTGGTACGCAAGAGACGTGTCACATGTTGTTGAAGATGCCATTGGTTCAATGCAGTCATGCCTTTATGACTCTGAATGTTGGTCTGAAGGTTTTCTGCAAGGCGAGTATGACATCTTGAGAGAATGAAACTGGATCATGTTTCATCGATGCATATAATGATCAACCGGTATAGTTGGAATCCATCTCATTGATTGATGCTGTAAGATCGTGGTCATTTAATATGAAGAGAAAGAAAGACAAATGGAAGCCCTGGGATATGCCTGCTATCATACACGTATGGCCGTGGTATTTCTCTATTCCAGAAAGTGGATTAGAGGATCACAAGAACTTTTGTTGGAGTAAATTTTTGTTGTATAAGCCCTTTTGTGATATAGACAGGGACATAGGCAGTACTAGAGAGGAAATTTTAAAAAATTGGGAGGGAATTAAGAATACGTATTGTGCATGGCATGTTGATTGGAAGGATGTAATGGAGGAAGAAGACACAGAAGACACTGAGGATGATGAGAAACAAAGATTTGTGGGAGTGGATGGAATGGATGAGTGGGAGTTATTTTGGCATTGTTACTCCAAATCAGGTGCATTTGAGTGATCTTCATATGCTTGGAAGATGAGATTTTGATTTGAACCATATTTGGGATACAAAGGAGGATGAGGATGTACAAGATGCATTAGCATGTTTTGTATAAATGAACAAATCCATGCAAAATGTACTAGATGCTTTAGACAATTCAGTATCAGGTGTGGACATGTTGCTGAAAAAACAACGTATTGCTCTAGAAACTATAGTGAAACATTCTAGAAAGGGCCCTGAGGAAGTTCTGCTCAAAATGATAATACAAGGTAGTACTA
The DNA here is from genome assembly GCA_019776745.2 of Taxus chinensis. Lineage (NCBI taxonomy): Eukaryota > Viridiplantae > Streptophyta > Pinopsida > Cupressales > Taxaceae > Taxus > Taxus chinensis. The sequence goes on along the minus strand of CM034154.1, from coordinate 633,318,868 downwards.
GAATGCGGAAATATTTCCTGATCAATTGCATAAAGAATGTCTCGGCAAACAATGTCATGACAGGTAAGACTCCTCTTCTTCTTTTGGCACCGAGAGGAGTTTCATCTGTCAACATCCATGTGACAATAGTGCATTTGTCATTGAGAATTCCATTACGCGACATGAGATGTTTGAATAGATAGGCACTGGCTATATTTCAAGAGCAGATGAGACATTATATATATACATTCTTATCAATGAGATGAGTTCATGGGTCCAAAATTGTTGAAAAAATTTGATATTCGCTTGCGAGAAGCATTCCCTTCACATGAGAATCTCATATTTAGAGGTAGGTCTGTAATTCTTGTCGGGGATCTTAGCCAACTCCCCCTATAAAGGACATACCAATGTATGCAAGAAACATGGAGTGAAAAAAGTTGTGGAGATCTTTTTCTCATGTCGTGAATCTTGACACGATTTTTTGTCAAGAAGGGGATAGTGTGGATCAAGTGATGTTTCAAAACTTGCTATCTAATTTGAGAAATGTCAATCCCACAATCGAAGATTAGGAGTTAATTATGTCTAGAATAGATTCATGCTTTGGTACAGAGTAAATGTCGATGTTTGATTGTTCCAGTCATTTGTTTTTGATGAATGTGCAAGTGACATTTCATAGTAGGATTATGCTTAAGAAATTGAATGTTCCTATGGTGCGAGTTGTTGCAACTCGTATAAGAAGAGTGACGTATGGACAAAGTGATGATGACCAGTTGGAGGGTGAAGTGTTGGTTTGCAATGGTCAACATGTTATGTTGGTGTGTAATTTTTGTTGGAGGCAGGTTTACTTAATGGATCTCTTGGACAAGTGAAGAACATAGCGTATTTCCTTGGGACAAAGCCTCTAAATTTTCTGATATTTGTTGTTTCAGAGTTTCAAAATTACGTCGGCATCCCATGTGATTTAAGTCATCCAAAATATGTACTTGTGCCTCCATTATTGAGGGAATGTCGCAGACAAGTACCTTTGAAGATGTCATGGGCTCTTAAAATTCAAAAATCATAGGGACTCACTCTTAACAGAGCAATGATCGACATAGGCAGTAGGGAGTGACTGGGGCTGACATTCACGTCGATATCAAGAGTGAAGTCTCCTTATGGATTACACATATGCCCTCCTTTTTATTATGAGCGTTATTCTAAGATGAAGGAAGGTGCATATGTTTCTATTAGGAAGAGGGAGGAAGCTCGTTTGCTGAAATGTGAACAAATGTCATCATGAATGACATTAGTCACTCGTCCTTGAATACTTAAATATGTGTCTTTCTGATATGTTGATATTTCTGTGTTTTCTATAATTTTTTTCAGTGATATGTGGTGATCAATTTTTCCAAATGTGAATCAATGAAAATAAATTGAGGTTTGTTAATTATATGTGATATACAATTTGATTTTGTAATTTCACATTTATTTCTACATTTTAATAGTTAACGTTTGTATAAATTTAATTTGTTTGAGGAAATATGAGGAATTTTACATTTTATGGTGTCTCACAAAATCCTCAGTGTGTCATTATTATTTTTCATTATTAGTTGTGAGATTATATGTGATGAGCTTTGTATGGAAGGAAACCTGAAACTTTAGTTTTCATTTATGAACATAAATAAACATGTGAAATTAGAGAACTTGAAACTATGTTTCCAAAATATGGTTAACATTTTATAAGTGAACTTGGTTATTTTTTTTAAAAATTTGACATGATGTTAATGGTGATGAATATGATGCATGATGGTGGTGATCAGAAGGCTGACAATGATGATCAATAATGGTGGTGATGACAATGGTGATGAGTATGATCCATGATGGTGGTGATGTTAATGATAATGATAATGATGGATGATTGTGGTGATGATAATGATGACAACAATGATTGAAGATGGTGGTGATGTTAATGGTGATGAATATGATCCATGATGGTGGTGATGTTAATGATAATGATAATGATTGACAATGGTGGTGATTATAATGACGATAACAATGATTGATGATGTTGGTGACTATAATGATGATGATAATGACCAAAGATGGTGGTGATTATAATGATGACAATTTGATGGAGATGATGAGAATGGTGACTATAATGAAAGTGATAGTGACAAAAGATGGTGGTGATGATCACGATGACAATGAATGACAATGATAGTGACCAAAGATGGTGGTGATGATGACGATGACAATGAATGACAATGGTGGTGGTGATTATAATGATGATGACGACAATGATAATGATTGATGATGGTGGTGATGATGATGATGACGACAATGATCGACGATGGTGGTGATGATGACAATGACAAAAATGAGTGAAGATGGTGGTGATGATGATCTGATAACGAATATTACTGATGATGGTGGTGATGATGACAATGATGACAATGATCGTTGATGGTGGTGCTGATAATGATGATGATAGTGATTATGAAGACAAAGATGATGATGATGACGATGATGAAAATAATGGTAAAAACCCTGATGGGGATGAGAATGATGATGTTGATGATGATGATTTTATGGAGATGATGATGAAAATGATGATGATAATGATGAAAATGATGATGATTGGTGATTAGGAAGACAACAATGATGATAATAATGATGATGAAAATGATCAATGATGTTGGTGATGATATTGATGACAGCAATGATCAACAATGGTGGTGATGATAAAGACGATGATAATGATCGAAAATAGTGATTTTGATAATGTCAATGACAATGATTGATGATGGTGATGATGATGATGAAAATAATGATCAACAATGGTGGTGATGATCGTGATGACAAATATGACCAACAATGGCTGTGATGATAAAGATGATGATAGTAATTATGAAGGAAATGATGACGATGGTGGTGATGATGATGATGATGAAAATGAAAATAACGGTAAATTTTTTTATGTGGATGAGAATGATGATGTTGATGATGAAAATTTGATTGAGATGATGATGATGCGAATCATCATCATAATGACAATGCTTATGATTGATGATTCTAAAGATGGTGGTGATGATAATGATGACGGAGATGATCATCATTAGTGGTGAGGATAATTATAATGATAATGATTATGAAGATAATGATGATGATTATAATGATGAAAAAACTAATAATAAAAAATTAGATGGGGATGAGAATGATGATGTTGATGATAATGATTTGATTGAGAAGATGAAAATGATGATGATTATGAAGACAATAATGATGATAATGACAACAACGACAATGATCAACGGTGGTGGTGGTGATAATGAAGATGACAATAATCAACGATGGTGGTGGTGATAATGATGAAAAAATGATCGACGATGGTGGTGATGATAATGATGAAGACAATGATCGATGATGGTGGTGAAGATGAGGATGATGAAAATGATTGACGATGGTGGAGATAATAATGACGAAGATAATTTTCGACGATAGTGTTTATGATAATATATTCTAATGATTATCATGATAGTGATGATGAAAATGATCTACAGTGTTAGTGATGAGAATGACAATGACAATGATTGACGATGTTGGTGATGATAATGATGACGACAATGATCCATGATGGTGGTGATAATAATGATGATGATGAAAATGATTACGAAGACAATGACAATGATGAGGAAGATGAAAATAAAAGTAAAAACATTGATGGGATGAGAATGATGATGTTGATGATGAATATTTGATAGATATGATGATGTTGAGAATGATGATGATGATGAAAATGATGATGATTGATTATTATGAAGACAATAACGATGATGACAATGATCAACGATTTTGGTGATGATATTGATGAAGACAATGATCAAAGACGATGGTGATGATAATGATGATGACAATGATCAACAATGGTGGTGATGATAATGACATTCATAGTAAATTTTATTTTATGTATGAAGTTGTCATAATAATATTAATATTAGTAATAACATTAATATTATTACTATTATTCATGATATTAATATTCATAATATAAATATTTGTACTAAGATTATTAAAACAAATAATATCAATACTAATTTTAAAAAATTAATTTTATCATACTGAATTTCAGATTTGAACATTGAATCACGGACCATCGATCCCAAGTGCTTGACCCTAAACACATTTCGTTAATATTAATAGTACATAGTTAAATTTAAACCAGAAACACTAACCGTAAATAATAGTGGATCAATGTGAGTAATGATGAAAATTAAAGCATATTATAAACGAAGTTCCCCTAATACTGAAAGAAAAACCTAAACCGATTGACAATGACAATGATATTTGACGATGATGAAAATGATGACAAATATCATGATGACAAAAATAAAACAATGATGATATTGACAACAATGAAAACAACGATGATAAGGATGATGTTGAAAATGAAGACAATGATGATGATGACAACCATGAAAACTGTGCAAATGATAATGGTGACAATGATGATGTCATTGATGATGTTTATAATGAAGAAAATGTGGACGAAAGTGATGATGAAAATGGAAAAAAAACATGATGATAACGATGACACTGATCATGATAATATGATACTTTAGTTTTTGAAAATTTCTAATTTTTAATTTTAATTTAATTTTATAATTTTATTAATATTTAATTTTAAATAATTTGTAATATTCTATTATTTTTTAATTTATAATTTTTATTAATTTCAATTTTTCCTTTTTTAATTAATTTCAATTTTTATTTTATTATTTTACATAATGTTTATAAATAACTTTTAATTAATTATTAAGTTATATTAACTTGTAAATTTAATATTTTATTTTCTAATTAATTTTAATATGTAAATTTAATTTTTATTCATTTTATAGTTTTTAATTATTTTTTTTATATTTCTCCGTTTTTTATTTTTAATATTTATTATTTAATAATTTTAATTCTAAATTTAAATTTTCATTTTTTATTTATTTTTATTAATTTTATCATTATTTTATTTATTATTTTTAATATATATATTTCTTAGATTTAATGTTTATTAATTTTAAATCATTAATTTTCATCAATTTTTAATTATGAAAAAGGTCTATCGACTTATTAATATCACCAAATGTGATATTGCTAGTTTACTTTCTTTTAATATTATAAAATTTCCATTCTCCGTTCATTTTAAATTTATTTTCTCTAATTTTCATACTTAGCCTATTTTCAATTAGCTTATAAAGGTGAGTGCATTACGAAAACACTAACTTGTGGTGTTTGACTAGATAAGATACTTCGTAAAATGACCTACACCCTCGCTGGTCTTGTGAAAAAGAGTGGGGCATTACAGTAACAGTTCACTAGTAGAAGCTATTCTCTTGATAGAATGAACTGTTTAAGATGTATGTCCGTACATGTGTGGGACATCTTGAATCTTTCAAATTATTTGGGCTTATTTTTGTATATATCAGTTTGAAATGATGTAATTGTATATCCAAATGATGTAATTGTATATCCAAAAAGATGGCTGAATTGATAAGAATATGTATTGTTTGATGACAAGTCATCAATATGCACGAGTAGAAGGATGGGGGTATCTATGCCCACAAATGCATTTTATGGGAAGAATAACCTCCACCCAGTCGACCACTCGCGCATTCTAACTTGTAACTTTTTAATTATGATTTAGTTCTTCTCTAAAAACGGGGCTATGCAAGAAATCATTGCAAGACATCACATTGGAGATACATTAATTTTACAGACCATTAAATTACTTCCAATAAATTGACAATTGACAAACTTTTTCTATTATCACCTTCAACTTTTCTCAATAGCGATTTGTCAAACTTCAACAAGATAATATATATATATATTGGCGATGTGTTTGGAGAAGATAGAAAAAACTGTTAAACGTTGAGCTCGTGGGAGATAGTGTGATCACAAATTTGCCACAAGAAATGTGTAAGATTTAGTCCATTTTCTCTAGAACAATATTAATGAATGTTGCAGTCTAGTTACTTCCCACTGTAGAAGCGATATAGGTAGATTCGAATTCGCATGCATGTTTGTAAGGAGATAGGAAGATTTAAACTCACAACCTCCAAAATACCAGGCAAGAAGCCAACCCAGATTCCACAACATTAGTTTTTTCAAAATTTGACTGTGTTTAATTAAGTATCTCCCTGCAAACGTGGGGAGGGATAGGTAGAAAATAGAAATGTGGTGCATTAGTCAACTGGAGTTTTGTAGCGGTGAGAATAGCAAAAAGGCAGAGAACATACGAAGAAGCCTGAAGGTGTGTATTCAAATCATCAATTGTTGAGGTCGTCTGATGCTCTAGAAGCAGTGAAGGCTTCAGAATCGTGGCTCGACATCATAGATCAAGCGATAAACAAGAACATTTCTGAAACGATGGAAAATATTTGTGAGCTCAATTTAGACGATGACCCATTCCTACACTCAAAACATTCTTCTAATAAGGAAGTAGGTACGTCTGATGTGCTGAAAGAGAATCTGTCTTGTTGGGAGTGCAATATGCTCTTGTCTCCATGGACTGATTTCAGATCCAAAGAATTTGTGGCAAGCCCGAGTGACGAGCAGGAACAAATGTGTCATTTAGAGAGAACAACCGATGTTGATAGAGGAATCGCAGAAATCTACAGTGATTCGTAGCAGCAAGTTGGATGGGTTAACAAACTAGAGTGTTTGTGGAACTCCAACATACAGTCCTTAACTGTGCCACAGCTGGAATCCAACGAAGAGTGGGAGGAAAGAAACAAAAAACAATCTTCGTAAAATTTTTCCTTGTTTTCATAAATTAACTCGGAAACATATTTGTGCAGATTCGTCCAGTTTTTAAAATTTAAATATGAAGGAATTCAACCCTTCCATTGCATAACTCTTGTAATGCCCTACCTCTAGACACCCAAAATCAAATTAAAAAGTAACTAAATGTGAATAATTTTTTTTTTTTAAGTTAATTAAATAATAATAATGCTTGTTTCACCGATCTTAATAATTAATTAATATTAATTTAATTTACCCAAATAAATTAACTCGTAGTTTAAACCCTATAATTATTTATTTCTATTTTAAGTTTACTAGGGTCATAATTAATAAATCTACACACCCTTTATTTTATTCACACCCTTCTTAGTTAATTAACTTCTTACACTCCCCTTTTATTTTATTTCTCATTCTCGTTAAAGTCCCATGACTTAAAAATGTGTAGGATTAAATGTGAGCCTTATGATTAATCAAATTTTGACCCTAGATCTTCAACTTATCCTAAAAATGATCTAACTCAATTTTATCTTTTCTTTTTATTTTCTCATTTGGATTTCTTTTTTTTCTTTTTGCTGTAGAGGTTGAGGAGCTATGCAGTTTTGGATTCATCGAGTTTTTGATGAAAATTCTCTTTACTATATATATATATATATATATATATATATTTGTATATTTTCTTACCCAAAAATCTTGGGTTGTTGGATATGTAAAATACCCACAAATTTTATTTTGTTGAACAAGACAAATCTACCTGAAAAAAACACACAAATATATATAATAAATATTATAAAACCAAATTTATTTACAAACCCGAATGCCAAAATTTGCAAGTTTTTATGGAGCCACATTTTATTTTTAATTTTATTTTGTGGATTGGGGTGTTGGATTCGTAGTGGAGGGGTGAGGAGTGTGACTACATGGGGACGAGAGTGATGGACGGAGGTGTGGGGGAATGGCGGTATGTTTGGGGAGCGGCTCAACCCTCCCCCATCACTTTCCTTTGCTTTATTTTAAAACTCAAACCCATTTCAGCGAAACTTTAGATTTAGCAAAAAAAAAAGTTGTTTAGTTTTATGCTTATATATATAATGATCTAATATATTTTTAGAATATTACGATAAAATATTTACTGAAATAATATATATTAAATAACAAATAACTTTGTAAGAACATATTATAGTTATATTTTAAAATGTAACTATATGGAGTATGTTTTAATATTTTTTTTATTATATGCTATGAGAAGAAAATTGTCACAAGTTGTGAAATAATAAAATTTGCGTTGTCACCTACATGAAGTATACAACATAATATTTTTTTGAACAAATCTAGATTAAAATGATTTAATTACTAATGTGATAAAATGATTGTAGAAAAGTATGCCAAATAAGAAGGGAGGCTTGGAAAAAAATTTAAAACTTAGTGAAGGAAAGAGTTAAGTTAACATTGGATTCCCTAATACAACCATCTATTTACTTTGACATGGGAAAAAAAAACTCATTTAATTTCATTGTATATTACTACCAAAATTGGCAAGAAGAGATGTATTCTTATACATTACAAATAAATCCTTAAGCTCCATTTAAAACTAAATTTTCTTCAAATGCAATAACTAAATAAATATTGTAGATTTCTACAAGGGGGATATTCAACAAAGAAATATCATATTTTCTTCTTAAACATTTACCATAGTAGCAAAGATATACAAATAGTATTGTTATAAAATTTTTTTTATAAAAATAACATATGACAATCAACTCTTTTATTTGCAAAGGAGAACTACACCCTTAAAAAAAGATCTTAACAAGAGTACTCACAAACAATTTCTTGTTTTTGCATTACAATGTAGAATTATTTTAAAAAATTTATCATACAAGGATGGTTTACACACCCATGGAGCTTAAGCTCCAATATACAATATAATTCCCAAAATATTCAAGATGCACCAAAAAAAACTTCACTAGATTTCTTTACAATATTGAAAGAGGATGCACAAAAAAATGTAACTGAAGTTTACAAGGAATCCCCAAATCACAAAGAAAATAAACTTTACAAGGAAAAAAAAATTCCGAAAAGAGACATTTATGAGATTACAATCAGAGTAATGTTTACCAAAAATTTAAGAAAGCAAAGAGGACTCGTGATATCAAGAAACTCCAACCATATCCATACTTGAGCTCCAACTTTGAGTGTCTTTTAAGGAAACCAACAAAAGGAGAAAAGTATTGCTTTACCACCCAAACTATAGGAATCACTACATGTCTTCCCAAATGTTGGAAGATATGCTAGCCTCCCCCCAAGCTCATGGGAGAGAGATCTAGCTTCCACAAATGTGTACAAGATTTAGGGAGACATTCACCAACAACATAATCACATACAAGACAAAACCACAGCACTAAGAGAAAACACAACATTTAACAAACAAAAGAAAGGAGGAGAAAATCATATTCATCCTCACAAATGGGGAAGAGAAGATGAGATACCCAAAAGTGCCAAAGGTGTGGTCCAACCATAGGATACACACTAACAATTTTCTTCATCAACCTCCTTATTCCTCCAAGACAACAAACCCTCATGATTGCTCCACCCATTCACCTAAATCCTTCTCGGGAGGATTTTCAAACCCATTGGGTTTTCATCTCCAAGAATGGGGAAGGGCGTTCAAACCATATGAACCACTTTCCCCACCTCAAACCATATGAGGGGAGTGAAAAGAACCTACATGGCTTGCCCATCAAGCCATGGGGTTTAAGAGGGAAAATCCCTCTCTCTTCCCCCATAAAACTCCAAAATCCATCAAGCCATATGATGGATGGAGAAAATGAAAATAAACATACCCAAAGCAATATGCAAAAACATGCAACAAAACACACATTTCAACTATAAGCAAAGCTAAGATCTAACATGACATAAAACATAGAATGAGATAAAAATCCTACCTGCAAAAGATCTCCAACACTCTTATATTTTCCCACTTCCTTAATCCAAGCAAACTCTAGCTCTAAAAAGTCTCCAAGCATCAAGCAAAAGCTCCAAAACAAGTTCTCTTTCTCCCCTATGAGGGAGAATTTGAAGAAAATCAAACAAACTTTCCTCATCAATGATGGGGTGACATGTGCCACCCCTCTCTTCCCTCCAACTCAAAGATTCCCAAAAATAAAATAGAAGAAAAGATAAAATCACTTTTAACACTCTTCTCCCCAAATTGCCCAAAAAGAAAATAAAACAACTTTGTGCAAATTTTAACAAAACACACATACCAATCCATATTACATAGAATGGTGAAAAAAGAGAGGAAAAATGGAAGGGAAACTCCCTCTGTGCCTTAAAATTTATCCCCCCTACCTAATAGGTAGGGTCAAAGGGATTATTTTCATGCTAAGTGAACTCCCAAAACTAAAATGGGTCACTTAAAATGCCATAATTAGCCCAATTTCGGGTTTGGAACATTTGCGCATAGAGTGTAAAGGACGTGGGGCCCACTCAAGGGTACACATGTGACCTTAATCCTCTCTAATCAAAAAATACTTACCCAAATACAAAACTTAATGCAAGTGGGGACCATTAAGTCCCCAAACCTAGTTTACTTAGCAAAATAAACAACCTAATCATAATTAATTTTACATGACTTACAAAATTACAAATGAGGGTCACTCATGGTGCCTAAAATAATGAAATCAAACACTAGGGCCTAAAACAACAAACATGGTTAGGACTTAACCCTGTGGGCCACTTGTGTACAATTTGCGTAGTTGTCCTGAAACCCACGTTGTCCTGTAACCTGTCACCTACACACTCAATGCACACATTAAATGCACCTATCCAATACAGTGTAAATAAACTACTCAATCAGAGATCAATAAAATCTATGATATCATAAGATCATCATGGAATCGTAAATGTGAAATCATGCACAATTACACACAATTCACCAATGAGTTAGCCATAAAGATAAATATAAACGACATACATCCATGCTATCGTGTGTTCTCATCAATAAATCAAATAATATATATCATCAAGACATGTGACTAAACTATGTATCCATTATATATCAAATGTAAGCCATAAATATCATAGCAATACATGTTAGTATCCCCAACATCAAATAAAATGTGCCAACATACTAATCAAAGATCAAATTGGTGAGCTACGCGCCCCAGTCCACCATACATCTCCATGCGGATCAAATAACATAACATAACTTCCAAACTATATCAAACCCCTATCAAAACCCATGTCTATGAATAAAGGAAGTCAACAGATAACTGACGGCTATAAAAATGTGGGCACTACATCCCTTGTCTTATCATAAAATTTCATTTAGACTTCCTCTCGAGAAGTGTCCACTAAATATTTTGAAAGGGACTTTTTAGAGCTAGCCCTAGAGATGGTGTAGCATCCTCCCAAAACTGACTTGTAGCTGACTATCTCTTCATAGAAATCTTGTCCCACTACACTCTAACCTGGTCCAAGTATCAACCCCGAAGGGCCAACCTCGGTGGTCTAGTATACGTACGGTTTGAATCCATGCCTCCATTACGTCCTCCGTCCTAGCATACCTGTAATGACGACCAATCCAAATACATGAAATACATGCCGAGAGGTACATATTACATATCGTTATATATTATATAACATGAAATAGGCACATCATGGGCATATTTTACAGGTACGTGGCGCCTATATAGCTAGGTGAGTAGGAACTAGAATGAGTTGCATTATCTAGAATATCAAAAGGCCCCATATAAAGTTTAGGTAATAAGCTTAGGAACCCTAGTTCGTGCATAACGAATTGGTCAACTTATGTGGATGAACTCTCAAGAAGACTTTGTCACCCACTGTAGAGAGATGACGATCAGTCCTCTTAAGATGTCTTTGCATAAGCCTTCTGGCGTGATTTGGCGTAGCTACAATGGACACTACCTCAGGTCTTTGGGTATACCTATTTTGAGGTGAGTCTCCGGTATCAAGGCCAGTTCCTTTTTTGATGTATCCTAAACTAATTTTTTGGGGTTTTGAGGGGTAAAAAGATGACTAAAAATGAATTGAAAACTAGGGTGATACACCAAACTTGTTAAGGGATTTGACTGAGTACATGCACAAATATTTGAGAATGGATTTTGGATGCACTAAACAATAATTTTTAGCAGAAAATTAAGGCAAAACACTTGATGTATTGAGGTAATGATTCACAACAATACTATTAAGATAAACATGCACACTAATATTATACAAAAATAACTAAATTTGTAGCAAGGTAAGATGATTAGTCATGGAATTTGACATTCACAAGAAATAATAATGTATACACAACACTGAAAATAATTGGAAAGGTAGAAATCAATACTCATTCAAACGACAAAACTGGAAAAATATTCTTCAACACTCTTGTATCCAAAAATTCCTCATTGTGCCTTGCACACAATATATAGAAATTTTATTCCTCCCACCCATCCTAAAAATAGAATGAAATTTGTACTGGTCCATGCATCATATTTTTATCCTTTATCCTGAATAAATAAAGGAATAAAAAATAAACATGCTAATACAATGAGGCATAATAGCCTTGGTACAAAAATACAACCTAGTCGAACTGCAGTTGGTTGTTCTATTTTTAATAAAGTTAGATGAATAATTTGGACAATAATAATCTTTTCTTTGATGAGAAAGTCTTCTCTAATGTATGTTATCTCTATATTTTAGTGTTTTATGTGACACTTGCCAATTGATCTACATGCATTTATTAAAATAGCACTTGAATACTGCCCCTTGGGTGCACATGTAAAAACAGTAAATCTCTCTATGTGTGAGTAAAAAATAACTCCTTTATTTGCAATACTTGGAAAAATAATTCACCCATGCATCGATCTTGATAGGGACCACCTTTGGTTCTGATGCTGACATTTGTTTTGTCTTCTTATAGTCACAATGCAGAATTACACTCTGAGCAAAAAATGATTTGATCATTTTAAAACCCTCCCACTGTGGGGACCACCTATGATGTGTGCACACCTTGATTTCATGGGGGTCTCTATTGAACTTGGGATATATTTGTTTGATTTGAAATCCTTGGCTCCCCATTTTATCCTCATGGCATAATTTGGATAAGGCCTTAGTTAAGATCAAAGAATGATTGTAGAATATCATTCACTCCTCCATGTGGAAATAATGCTAATAAGCATATACTTGTGTCTTTCGGATTTTTGAATAATAGTTGATGATTATAAAGTAAACATATCCTTTTCGGTAATCATTTTTGTTGGCATTCCATTATGTTATTGGAATATGTTTTGAACCCTTTTGATAAGTCAATGCGACTAATTTTATACAACATGGGGCCAACCCCCTTGTGACAATGACTCGAACCTTTTAATTACTATGTTGTTGTCCTAGACTCAGGGTTACTTCATTTACCACCACGTATGTCCCTTTTCAACCATGGTTGAGTTTGGGTAACCTATGATGAGTTTGCGATCTGATGTTTACCATTTTATCTCGTGCACCTTTTGACCCATGGCTGTTTATTATCTAACAACCGTAGTAGGGTTAAATAACTCTACGGTGAAGTTGTTGGTTTTCATTGTTCATTGTTGGATCCTGTATATATTAATCTTCGTCATTGATTGTCTGGTAGTTATGGTTATCCTAGGGTTGAGTTGGGCGAGATAAAAAAAACAAACCCTATCTTTTTCTCACTTTTATTTTCTCTCTAAGTGGTGAAGCCTCATAAAATTTTCTTCAGACTACCATATTTGATCTTTTGGAGCTTGATTCCTTGCATTTTTAAAACCATGCAAAGCTTTTAAAACCTGTGAAGCTCTACAACCGCAGAAAATTGGGTTTCTCTATCATTTTTTATAGTTTTTAAGCTTTCTGTGAGGCTATATGGTCTCCATTGTTGTTATTTCAAGCTCACTTCTCCTTCAGTTTGACTTTTGTGATACTTCGAGAAGGAGATTTTACATTTTCTATCATTGATAAGGCTCTGTATGAATTCGGGGATTGTTCTGTGATGTTTGAGCTTGAATTTTTTGCTTGCATTCATACTTTTCTATGGGTTTGAACTTACCATGCTCGTATTCCAAAAGGAAAGTCCTTATGCATTATTTTGTATCTTTAAATATTCGTTCTATCATTTTAGTTTCAAAATGCACTGATACATCATTTATTTGATTTCCTTGGTGTTTCCTCAATGCTTTTGAGTTTGAAACTTATTATGGCAATCATTTTCACTCTTCATTCATTGATCTTCGGAGAGCTTCGAAAACTTGACTTTGAACTGGTAGGTTTTTCTTCATTATTGAATTTTCTCTGCAAATATGTATAACTCTTTCTTCGCTATTTGAGGCATAACTACTTTAATAGTCCATCTGATGACCTTCGACCTATGACTTTTAAAAAGGATACTTCATTCTTTTCTGCATCATTATTTTTTGTATCTGGTCTTTGTGAAGATGAGCTCGAAGAGTTTTGATGGTCGTCCTTTATCACTGAACTCACTTTCATACTCTGGTTCTGAAATTGTTGTCGGCACTTCTAGAGATCTAAAATTAAGTGGTTTTTTACATTTTCTTGAGATCTGAGGTTCCTTTGAGGGTTTTGAACATCATTGTTGATGTTCGGTGAGTTTTTCTTCGTTTCTCAAATCCTTTGTACATACTCGGTCTCTAAAATTTGTTTAATTGCATTCAAATCCTACAATGTTGTAAGTGACTCAAACTTGCTTTAGTGGCTCTGCATGTGTAATTATGTTATGACCATGCATTCTTCTTATTCTATCAAACTCATCATGGGGGGTGGTTTGACTTCTTTTCACAAGGGTTTGCATCTTATCTCTATATCTTGATAGCCATGGCCACCATTTCTTTCTATTTGGGTTGTTGTGGGCACATATTTGCTTCTATGGAGATTTGTGAGTTCTTGTTGTTACATTATCCTCCAAAATTTGGGGCCATCTATTTGCAAACTTATCCATCTTGTAGGGTTTTTTAGATTCTCTTTTCTTTAGAGCTCTGGTAGTCAACTTATGTTCCTTTCTTGATTTTCATTCTGAATTGGTCACTGTTATTTCCTTGCAACTCACAAGGCAATGCGTTGTTAGAATTTTTCTTCAACTTGGCTTATTGAATATTCACAAGTGGCTTGATTTGATTATAATTCTCTACCTTCATAGCTAGTCATGTGTATTAACATCTCATTGTTACTTTGTTGTATGATCTAAACCCTCATTTTTTACGAAAATATCACTACTTCCCTGAGTTGTGACATTATTGTCACTCGATTGAATTTCCTTATTTTTCCCTTGTCTTGAACTAGCTAAAAATACCATGACTATGTTGCTCAAAGGTAGAGAAATCTACCTTATTGCACATTGATTTTCTCACATTTGTAGTTTCAGAAAATCTACACTCCTTTAAAGTGTATGGAAAAAGAAAACTAAAATCATGCTGTAATTATTTCCATTCTGATTATTATTCTCTTTGATTCTAGAAATTTTGTGCTTGATCATTGATATGCTCTGGAATGAGCTTCCTTAGAGGTTTGATTTTGAATATTGTTCTCTCCCATGGATTTGCTTTCTGATTTTTAATAGAAATTGTGCCTCTGTAGAGATTTGTAATTGATGAGATTTTATAAAATGTATGATTTCTTTCCTTTGATACAGTCATTATGTAATTCATTGTTTCTCACTGATGTAACTTTATTTCATTTCCTTTGTAGATGTCTCATGACATACTAGGCTAACTATTTCCCTCTTGCACATTGAGACTGTATATATATGAAGTATTATAATATGAAACGCTCATTTTCCTTTATTGATAACCTACTTATTTAACCAGATGTCTTTCTACTTTGTTTCTAATGTGACTTACGCACACTTCAAAAGTGTGTACCACCTTATGGAATGATACTTTACATCGAGACTCTATGATATGGAAATATTTATGACTTGATTTGTAATTTTCTTTAGCCTTGAATATACCTTGCTTGTTGATGTAACATGAGGTAGTTGCTTTTGATGAAAGTGTTACTTCATTGTAGTTTTCACTCTTTACTTGCATTAACTGCATCTTGTGTACTCATATTGTTTTGCAAGTTGATAGCCAAAACATAGCATCTCTTTAATTGCATGCATAAACAATCAGGAATCCATTCATGATATTGTGGCTACAATTTATTCTGCTGTAATTGGTTGTAATTTTTGTGCTTGAGACTTTTCTATCCCATTTAGTCATGACACTCAAATACTCTCCAACGCAATCAATAACTTCTGTTAAAGTATTTGTTTCTCTAATACTGTGTAACAACTTGTGCATTAAAACTAGAAGCTCTTGCTTGATTTTAATTCTTAAAGGTTTATAGCCTAGAATAATAAATTAGATATTATATCTTAATCACTTTTTATAACTGTAAGTTATGAATATTTCTGTCATGAGAACACTTGACTTGTTTTGATGAGTACATACTTCGTTATTTACTTTCATTGAATTTATACTGCATGCTTTCTTGATCCAGTTTTCTTTGATCATCTAGCTTCAACTGTTCTTTTGAGCTTATTTATTTTATTCACACCCTTAGAGTTTTTCATTTGTGGTATCTCATGTAACTATCATCTTCATGTGTTCTTGTAGAGGTTTGTTGATAAAAACTAGAAGATACCCTTGTTCATTTTTTGTGTTTTGATGAAGACTTTTCTCATTATGAACTGTTGTATTTTGCTTCCTTATTTCCAATTTCAGTGTCTTGATGCCTTTCTCGTATACATCTTCTATCTTGAAGAGGCTTATAAATTTGATTATCTCATTATTTTACTTTCTGGAATGAAGAAGTAATGTTGTTGAAAAATGGTAATGCTTTCAAAAGATTATTCTTTGATCACTTATAAGATGATATTATGCCTATAAGATCGGAAAACTATAAATTTATTCTTATGAAAAAAGATGCTCCTATTTTGAATTTTGAGCTGTGACTATTATTCACTTGACACAAGTATGATTTGAATCTACACTTTGTGTATGCATTCCATTTGTTAGAATAAGTAGCACTAAACTTGCATTTCTTTTATGGATTAGTACAAGTACATATTTCTATATTTAGCATTCAGTCTGAATCTAGAATAAATGTACTTTTCTAGATCAAATTACAGAATGTAATACTTTTGATATGTAAACACAGTAATTAGTATTTATTTCCTTCTTCTTACCTATACCTACACATTTAGATAAACTAGTTAGAAATTATGAGGCTTTTTGGCCTCTCTAATGTTCCATACTTTTTCTTTTCTCTTTCTTCTTCTGAAATGATTATGGGAATCATATATGTTGATGTAGAATACTGCTCTTGTCAATTCTATATCTATCTCTGATGTATCTTATGCCTATAACTCACACCTCTTGATGTTAGGAGATCCATTTGCATGAAATTAGACAGTACAGGAATATGGATTAACCTTGAGCTCGTGACTGATAGTCTTTCTTTTTTGTTTCTCATGTCCAATGCCAACATGAAGCGAAGATGAAGATAAAGTAAAGCTGGAGATGGAAGTGGAGCAACAGAGACAAAAGAAACTCAAGGAAATGATGGGTTTTTTCATAATCCTTTACTTTTCTTTGCATGCATACGTACCTTCTACTTAAGTAATTATGAATTACTTTTTGAGTTACATCCCACAGCTTGTGTGGGAAACATTGAAATTCTTAATGAATAAAAATTTAAATTCTAGAACTGATTTGTGCACTTCTTTTTGAATTTCATTTTTATGCATGGATTATATAATGAACTAAACAACTCAATAACATAATTGGATGTATTTAATCATGAAGGAAATAACTTTAAAATCTTTGCAATTTTAATAATGAACTCCCAATTACTGTAATCTGTAACTCTGTATGCTTTTCCAAAATTTAACATTACACCTATTCTCTAATTCTCGTCTTCATCAAACTAATACATTTGTCCTTAGGGACTTTGTGTTCTCTTGCTGAAGATAAGCATGAAATTGTATACTATGTCATTTGTTACATTTTGTAATAGCACACATAGCTGTAAATTAGGTCAAATCATCAATTGTTGCAACTGAAAACATAATAATATTGTAATGTATCCCCCTAGTTAGGTTCACTTCACCAATTCCATGCATCGTAACAAAGTTTCAAGTTGCCCATTTTTGTACAAGTGTAAAAATTGTCAAAATTTATGGTGATCCTGTGGGGAAAGCTTCCTGCTAGCTTTTAGACGAGTGCCTTGCTCTTGTCCATTGGGTACAGAGTTAAAGCATATAACCAAAACTGCCTTCTTGGAGGTCCAACCCTTCCAAAACAAATAAAACTAGTAAAGGATATGGTAAACCAGATCACATGCATTAATGCACTTATTGAATTGAAAAACATTTCAATGTGCATGAAGCACTTATTGAAAGGGAAATCCTACTCTAAACAAACACTGTAGGATTTTCAATAACAATGTTTAAGAAATATAACATTCACAGGAATTGGGAAGTTCATCTCCAATCAGCCTTGAAAGCTAAAATGCATTATGTTCTTTGCAAGCTGAAATCATATAAGTACCACTCCAGATTGTATCGAACTTCATGTGGTTTCCTAGATTTGCACAATCAACGTCTCATTTTAACATAATGTCTCCTTCATTGAAGACTCTAAACTTAGTCTTCTTATCAAAAAAAATCTTCATTTGTTTTTTATTCTTTTCCATGCTAAGATGGGCTTAATCTCTTAACTCCTGCAAATTCATTAATTCTGCATATCGAACCTACAATGGTCAATGTTCAAGTAATTCCATATAATGTAGCAAATCTAGTGCACAAAACTCAACTGAGATGGGAATTCTTTCCTCTCTTCCATAAACAAGCTTTTACGATGAATTAAAAACTGATATTTTAGGAGTCACTCTATCAGCCCATTGTGCTGAATTCAACATGAGATGCTAAGCTCTTTGGTTGTATTTCCATGTTCTTCCAATGATCCTCAAAATATTTTATTAGTACTTTCAGCTAACTATAAACTATACCTTCATAAAAGGATAGTACTAAAGTCTCATTCACCTCTTTCAAAGATATTTCTTCAGTCCAACATGTAAAATAATTTGTAGCAGTCAAAATCCACTTGTGTCCTTGTGACGAAGGTGGATTATCATGCCAATAAAGTCAATACCCCACTACATGAATGGTTGATCCACTAAAATAGTTTGTAGGGGTAGCGAAGCTAAGCATTATTTTCCAACAAAGAAAGCACATTTATTACATTTTCTGATCCATTCAAAGGAGTCTTTTAATATGATGGGCCAATAGTAACAGTTGAAAATTTTTACACTTGTGTAAAAAAGGGAAACTCAAATTTTTGTTATGATAGACGACATTGGTGAAGTTGACCTAAGGTAAGGGAGATTCTTTTAGTCAATATTGTTTTTGTTGAATTAATTAATGGTTATATGAAATTTGCAGCTATGTGTGCTGTTAAAAAACGTAACAGATAACATAGTCTGTAATTTCATGACTATCTTTAGCAAAAAAACACAAAGCCCCAAAGGTTAGATGTGTTATCCTGATGAAGACATTGAATTGTAGAATAGATGAATTGTTAAGCTTTTGAACAACAATCATAACTATAGATTACAACAATCAGAGTTCGTTACTAAATGTCAGAGGTATTCTTTAAGTTTCTTTCCTTCATGATTAAGATGTTCATTTATATTATTAATTTGTTTAATTCATCATACAATCCATATAGAAAGCTGAAATGTAGAAAGAAATAGACAACTCAATTTCATAATTCAAGGTTTTAGTCATAAGGAATTTCAAATGTTCACACATAAGCTATGGGATGTAACTGAATACTAAATTACAGCTACTGAAGAAAGAGATACATATGCATGAAAGAGAAAATAGAGGAGTATGAATGACCAAATCATTGCCTTGGGGGTTTCTTCTTCGTTTGATGCATCTCCATCTCCGAATTTGTTCCATCTCCATCTTCATTGCCGAAAGCACCATATCTGAAAAATAGAAAAGAGAAAATTGTCATTTACGAGCTTAGGGTTAATCCATATTCCTATACTATCCAAATTTGTGTAGTTGAATCTCTTAACAACATGAGATAAAAATTACATGACGATCAAAGGCACAACTGATAAAATTACTTTTCTGTAACAACACAATGTTGTCCTCTAAAAATTTCCCCTCTTTTGAAAGTCAAACAATTGAAAATTTTGATTTCAAACCCTTTACTGATGTTCTAGTGAAGTGAAAAGTTGAGGAGACAGTGAGAATTCACATTTTTTGGAGTTATTTTGGTGATTTGTGGGTTTGTCAGACATTTTTGTCCCTCATGTCCTATGTTCTGTCAAGCCTTATGTTCCCCGATCGGCCACATTCCCCGAAATTCTTTAACTTTTGGTTATGTAGGAACTTTCAAACCCATTTGTCCCAAGTTAGCCTAGGCCTTCTGTTCTATGATCGCCCACATCGGCTGAATCTAGTCCTTCACGTACTTTTGTCCCATTTGTCCCAAAGCATTTATGCCTTTTGTCCCTTCTTTTCCCACACCGCACGCATTGGTTGAATCACATCTTTACGTCCCTCACATTTCCAACTTTTTAAAACCACCCATGCTCATTTGGCCCACATTACCCACATCAACCACATCAGTCGAATCATGTCTGCACCTCCCTAATGTCCAAAATGTACTAGACCATCTGGGCTAGTTTTTTCCGCTCTTCCCGATTATTAACTTTTTAAGTCGGTGCGATATGAATTTAATGTGCATTTAATGACCTTATCTCTTCTAAAAAACTATTTAATGGTACTATTCTCTATGCATTTGACACATTTCTCACTTGCCATCATTTTCTCGTGCTCCTCCTCCCTTTGCATTTTTCACTACGAATTTGATCCTTGAAGGTTTTTCCTCTATATATTGTAAAAATGAAGATCAAATTCCAAGGCCTAGAACATGTAATACCCCTTGAGACCTCTATTCCCGATATCAGAGATAGTGAAGTTCGGCACTTGGATTTTGGGGATTTTTGGAATAGATTGACTAGCCCTAATCATTCCCCCATGGCACAAATGATCAATGACAACTATATAGCTTATGTGGTTGGTTTCCCTATCTCTGTACAATGTTCCGACACTATGCTCACCTATGGAGCTCATTTTAACTTAAGCACCAAAGAATTGACAAACGTGCATGGGGAGCTAATCACCAAATTGGATGCTATTGCTATTACTGCTGCCCTACATATTCCAGAGACTGAAGAATCCATCATTCTCACTCAATCTCAACTGCAGACCCTATTCGAGCAATACAGTGAAAAGTATAAGACAATAATAGTAAAATCATGGTTGAAGAACCCTAATAAGGGAGCGACCTGACTTTCCAAAGCATTATTTAGGGATTATTTCAATGAAGAGCTATTTGATTTCATCATTTTCCTAACTCCTGTCATGGGATTTCCCTCTACCAATGAATTTCACTTCTGGATGTGCCCTCTCATCAACATCTTCTGGGAAGGTAGTCAGAACATAAATTTGGCAGAAATCATTTACACAAATTTGACAGAGCAATTTTCTAATGTGCAACAGACTAAGAAGTTCTATATGACTTCTTATCTCATGTATTCCTTAGCAGCATCCCGGTAGTGGTTTGGATTCACATATATGGAGGGCCAGAAGGATGAGCCCATTTATGCATACTGCCCTACATTCACCATTGAAACTAGCAACTAGAACTTCATGAGGGTTATTGTTTCTTTTATCATGTATATTATGAGGCTCTTAAAATGTGATACTACCAGGAGATTTTCTAATGAATCCATGAACCTGTATGGATATTTCTTCATTCAGTTTAGGAGGTTTTCATATATCAGGTTGGCTTGTTATGAAAACAAACCTCTCAAGCTCCCCATGTTTTGTAATGAAAAAATGGATCTAATTGAAGTGTGTATGCAAATGGATAAATTGCATAGAACTTGCACGGACAAGAAAATCTCTTATCTGCACTTCCTTATTTCTTTGGGAAATTATACCTGTAAAATAGCCTTAGATGCCCAAAATATAGAAAGGGCCCTTTCTCCCATCACTGTCCATTTTTTCATGCCTGGGACTTGTTTTGATTTGAAGAAGTTCATTGAGCAAAAGCTCAGAATAAATTATCATCATAGGCCAGATACTAAGGATTACTAGGATGATTGTGCAGATGATTTTGAAGCAAGGCGAAGACACTATGGAAGACTCTCTCGTCAATTGATTAAAGAGCTCAATCTCTATAAAATTCGTAAAGGGTTCTAGGATGATGATGCAAACTTTCTTTCTTTTGAATATGAGACATTAATCAAACATACTCCTTTCAAATATCTAGATTGGTAAAATAAGCAGAAGGATAACTTGGTGGAGATTTTGACCCCTATCCTTGTACGAACCAAAGTTTAGTTTGACAGGAAGGTTCAAGAGCTTAAGAAGAATAAAAGTGGATCTTCTTCCAGAGATACTTCAACACCTAGGAAGGAAACACATACACCTAGCACAAAGGTAACTTTACAAACCCCTCCTTCTTCCTCAACTAAAGAACCTAAATCATCTACTCGCTCTTCTTCTACTCAAGTGTAACAAAAGTAGATAAAAGAGATTAAACAAGAGCTAATTGAGGAGGAATCACTTCTAGAGCCATCAGTATTACCTTCAGGGCCAGAGAAAATTATTGTTCTCAGTGAAAGTGATGATGGCGAACTAACAAATCCTACAGGAACTTCAGAAGTTATAGTAAAAGATGAGGAGGTTCCTAGCTCTTAACCTACTAGTACTACAGATTCCTCTGCACAAGAAGCTCTAGATGCCTCACTCACCTCTTTGCTAGAAGCAACAATGGTGAATGCTTTAAGTGTCATGGGTTCACTTGCTCTTATACATCTTGTCCCTTCTTCTTCTTCTTCTACTTTTGCATGGGTGCAACCCTTGGTTGATAGCAGGAAGAGAAAATATTCTTCCAATTTGGCAAGGCCCAATTTTGATGTTGTGGCCGCTTTGTTAGGAACTACTCCTCCTCCACTAGTAAAGAGAGTGAAAAAACTTCAAGGATAGTGAAAATTTCTCAAAGCCAACAATTTCTAGAGGTTTCAAAGCCTAAGGTGGATAAGGCAGAGCAAGATCTATCAGCCTCTGACCTAGAACTTTCTAGAATTCCCATGGGAGAATCTATTCCTGAGAGTGAGGTACATAACCTCCAAGAAATAGTAACCAAGGTTATTGAGAGAGTGGAAAAGGGTAAACAAACTATAGAATAGTTGGAAGAACAAAATCAAGTTCTTTCCAGCTTCATCAAGTCATTATTGGCTAAGGATAAGGATTTGGATCCTACTCCACTGGCTGCCCTCTCACCTCCTATGATTCTTAGTCAGGATGAGGTTAAAAGTAACAAGGATATACATAGATATTCCACTTATGGAAGGGATATGTAAGTCATGTTTGATGATATGACCATTACAGGCTTGAAATTCATTGAAGAGGCCTTCAAAGCCAATGAGAAGGTGGTCAACCTGAAACAAAAAATCTCCTCCTCTATTAAAACAATGGACAAGAACTAAAACTTTGGAGTAGTTGCATCATAGATCTTCGCCTAATGGGATAGGCTGATGAAAAGATATTGTTAGCCAGAAATTTTTTTAACGATGCCAAGGACAACTTGTCAGGGTCATGGGTGTTCAGTGTTGAATAGAAAATAAAAGTTCTAAAAGAAGCTTTGGGAGAATTGAGAAATAGTTGGCAGAAGGGAGAATCTTTCAAGACTTGCGTGCAATATACCTTTAAGGATATTCATTGTCATCTTCATGATGAAACTTCAGGTGTTCCTTTCTCTCTTCAAGAGATTAAAACTCATTTCAAGACATTTGTCAAAGAAGGCCTGTTCAAGGAAGAATTAATTACCAAAGAGAAGATAAAGGATATTTGCACTCTTTAATCTACCATTGAAGAGGCTAATAAGGAATATCTGGAACATACTGAGTTTGATAAAAAGATGGAGAAATTTCTAGGCACTTGGTCTCATGCCACTGCCAACACATCAGTCCAATGAGGCAGGGAGACAGCTAAGGCCTTAAAAGGATTCAGGCAATGAATTCTCAAGTCGGTGGGCCCTCCTCAGCAATAAGCAAATGTTTTCTCTCCTAGTTTCTCCTTGTCTTGTTCTTTTCCTAGAATCGAGCTCATCGTAAATTAATTAAGGACATGGTGTTGAGCACTTCCTTAATTAATGTTTTAGTTAAGAGAAACGGTTACCAAGTATAACCAATTTGTAAGCTATATAATGGGCTCTATGCGCCATTTTCACGGGGCTTGGAAATCTGTTTATTTTTCTTTAAAAGTGTAAAGGAGTAAAAAACTATCAATACAACAAGATCTCCCTTTATTTTTCCATCGGTTCTTGTTCTTTCATTTCTATCTGTTAAAAGTTATTGAGTCATTAGTTTGTTTTACTTTAAGAAGTTTTGTATTCTTGTGGATGTCATCTCTAGAACTTTATGTCTGTGAAATAACACCTTGTGGTTTTAATGAAAATGATTATGTTATATATAATTCCATTCTGACATGCGTAAGGAATTATTTTGTTCTATATTTCCTGAGAAGTGCTATTCTACCTCCTCCCATTCCTTAATTCTTCTATCCTTTTGTATTGATGATCTGTTATATCAAACACTTTCATGATATTAAAGTTCCTCATTAGAACTAAATGTTGTACATTTGTAAATAGGTTTTTTCCTTTAAGAAGGGAACCTCTCCAATCAAAGAGGAGGGACTTTTTGTCCCCTCACTTTTGTTTTCAATAAAGTCCTTATTTGAAAACCAACAGTTTTTGGCAACTCTACTCAGGATTCATTTTTGACGGATTCCAGTTTGTGAACAATTTATTGGTCATTCTTTGATTTGGTGATGCTAATATTTACTCGCGGTAGGATATCCCTTGGTATTGAAGATCCTCAGTTTCATCTCCTAGAGCAGCAAGGTTTTCCCCTTCCTTCAACAAGAAGGAATTGAATAGCTCGTTCTACAAGCAAACCCCCTATTGAAGATAGAACTCTTGAAAGTAGTATCCCTAAAGAGAAACTTATCCCTAATATTCATGCTTTAATTCTTGTTGGTGTTTCAGTTCCTCTCAATTAGTCTTTCGAAGAATGTCATTTCCATTACCTTGGAGCCATCATGTTGGGCCTCTTGCCCTTCCTCAGCCTTTGCATGAGTTATCCAGGGGTAACAGAAATAACTTTCCCAAGTTCAAAGGTGATGGTAAAGTGCACCCAGATGAACATATTGCATGCAACCTTCATAGTGCATGTGGGGTCCTTGGTGTTGAGCATGAAGATGTCTCGGTGAGGCTTTTTGTAGAGACTTTGCAGGATAATGCAGGAGATTGGTTCTATCACCTTCTTACTAGGGCCATTACCAATTGGAATACTATGAGGACAAGATTTGAGAACGATTTTAAACCTGTAGAAGATGTGCATGCTCTGCTAGGATAGATTTCTCAAATAAAGAAAGAACCAGAAGAGCCTATGAGAGAGTTTGTGGCTAGGTTCAATAAGTTGATTAATAATATCCCACTCAACACCCGACCCATGGACCAGATTAAAAAATGTTTTTCCTAAACACTCAATTGCTTGAGGTAAGCTATGCATTGAGGAGAGCTAATCTTGAAACATTGGATGAGGATCAAATATTAGCTGTTAGTGTTGAGGATAACCTGATCATGTCTGGCAAGTTGAAAAGAGATCCTTCTAAGTCTAAAGCACCTGTTTCTTCTTCTTCAAACTTTGGAGCTAATGCAGATCCCTTATTACAAAAACTAGCCAATGACCTCATTGCTATCAAGAAATAATTGGCTCAGCATGCTCCTTATCAAGACGTCCCAAGAAGTGACTTCCAACCCAAGAACCATTTGCCCTCTTCTAAGACAAGGTTGGCAATTGAGAGACCACCCATCAAGGTCCCTATCAATGCAACTTGTGAAATTGAGGAACCTAAGGAAGAAACTAATGAAGAATTTGAAGTATCTAGAGAGGAAGATGAAGAGGAATTGGAAGAACTTGATGGATCTCAAGTCAATTTTCTCACTACTAAGGGTGTTGATGAAGAAGATGATTATGATGAAGTATTAGCAGTTATTAATAGTGAGTCATATGTTGTTATGACACGAGAATAAACCAATAAGAAGGGAAAAGTGATGCAGCCCATCAATAAAGTGAAAGAGTATTTCACAACTATCCCAGTTATGGTAAGAAGAGGATCTCCTATTCCCACTATATCCACACAAAAGATCAGCACTAATTATCATTCTCCTATTTCTACTTCTAAAACGTTTTTTCTCCAGCTCCTAAACTGGATAAGCCTAAAATTCCTAGTGATGATTCTCCATCCATCTCCAGATATTTTGATATCATTGACCATCTTAAGAAAACAAATGTTCGAATTTCAGTGGCTGAGTATTATCAAACCCACCCTAAAGCCCTTGCAAAAATGAGCCACTTTGTCAATTCCCATTCCAAAACTACATCTAAAGACCTTTTACCTACTCCATCCTCTACACCCAAACCAAATGGTGTGTCTACAGTCACCACATCTAATGAGAAAATCAAACCTTTTTATGTGACTCTTCTTTTAGTAGGCCATAAACTAAGCAATTGTGTCATAGATTTAGGAGCATTAGATAATGTAATTCCTACCAAAGTGGCTCATGATTTGGGTCTCACCCTCACATGCACTATTGGTTCATGTTATTCTATGGAGTGTAGGGAGGTGACTTTGGTGGGAAGGATTAAAGATGCACAAGTAGCTTTTACTGCCTTACCTGAGAAAAAGGTTTTGGCTACTATTCTAGTAGCAGATATCCCTCCTTCTTATGATATATTGTTAAGTAGGAATATTTGTAAAGACGTCAAAGGAGAGATTCAAATTGATTGGTCACATGCCCTTATACCAGTCAATGGAAAAATGAAGAAGCTTTTGCTAGAGAAGTAATCTGAGTATATTGTGCAAAATAAGGATAATCCCAAAGAAAAAATACTCTATGAAGATATTGGACATGGTAACTATATGATCATGTCTCTAGAAGAAACTAAACTTCTCAAAGAAGTACTTCATGATCGTAATGGTGTTTGGAATATAGAATTTTATGGAAGATGCTCCTCAACTCGTTCTGGAGATGGCGTGGTGTTGATATCTCCTGAGGGAGAAGTTCATTCTTTCTCAATCAAACTATGGTTTGAAAATACTAATAATATAGCAGAGTATGAAGCCCTCATCCTTGGACTTAATGTGGTAAAAGAAAAAGGTGTGAAGAATCTTCTGGATCATGGAGATGTTTGTTAAACAATTCAGAGACCTTATTCAAGTAAAGAATAGAAGGTTCAAGCATTACAGAAATCTATTTTGGGATTCTATTAAATTTTTTGATGCCTTCTCCATTGAAGCACTGCCAAGAGAAAAGAACACCAGGGCTGATTCATTAGCTATCTCAGGGTCGTTGCTGATACCTCAACCTAATTTCTCTCAAGATAAATTCACCATTGAAATGGTCCATAGGCCAAGTGTTCCTGATAATGCAAGTAACTGGAAATTTTTTACTGATGATCAACATTTTCTTTCTTTCTTGGAGCTCAGGGATAAATTTGAACAATTATACTTCAAAGGAAGTGACAATTTTCCTCGTGGGAGTGTATCTTCCCATGAGGAGGGTGTCAAAGAAGAGACAGATCAAGATGGGTGCATCATACTCAAAGGTAACAAAATCCCTAAAGGGATGGTGAGTTTAGAGGAGTTGTTTGATAAACATGACAGGTATGTTAATTCTAAAGCTTATACTAGACTACGGTAATCTACTGAGTATGAAAAGATTAACATCAGGAGCTCTACTGACCCCAAAATAGTGAACATTGGAAAGTGTTGTACTCAAGAAGAAAAGAAGAAGGTAGTAAATCTTTTAAAGAGATACAATTATGTACTTGCTTATTCTTAGGATTATCTAAAACCTTTCCATCCCAATGAAATGGAGCATTTCATTCCTCTCAAACCTGGGATTAAACCTTTTAAGAAAAAGAAAAGGCAGTACAATCCAAAGATTGCTGAAACCATTTTTCAGGAAATACAAAAATTAATGAAAGCCAAAATTATCTTCCCCATTCACCATTCGACATGGATTGCCAACATTGTACCTATCAGGAATAAAAATGGTGAGATTCGTATCTACGTTGACTTCAAGAATCTGAATCAGGCTTCTTTGAATGACAACTATCCTCTACCCATGATGGATCAAATTCTGGAAGCTGTTACAGGGTCTAAACTGTTGTCTAGGTTTGATGGCTTCTCAGGATATAATCAAGTTGATGTTAATACCGCAGATCAACACAAGACTACCTTCACCACCCCTTGGGGTACTTTTACCTACAAGAGGATGCCTTTTGGACTCATTAATGTTCGTGCCACATTTCAAAGGGCTATGAACTTGGATTTTGGAAACTTGAAAGGAAAATTTATTGTTGTGTATCTAGATGACCTAACTATGTTTTCCAGAACTAGAGAAGATCATTTTCAGCATATGGAAACAATTCTCTTGAAGTGTAGAGAACATGGGGTATCTTTAAATCCCAATAAATATATCTATTGTGTCACAAAGGGAAAATTTTTGGGGCATGTTGTCTCTAAAGATGGAATAAAAATTGATCCTGAACGAATTTAGTCTATTCAACAGATTCTGCTTCCCACAAGTAAGAAGGGAGTGCATTCTTTCTTTGGTAAGATCAACTTCCTGAGAAGATTCATTCCTGATTTCGTAGAGCTAAATTTGAATATATCCCAAATGATGAAAGGGAAACAAAATTTTGGCTGGTCCTCTAAAGGAAAAGAGGCATTTTAAGGTATTAAAAAGGCTATTGCTAGAACTCCCATCTTGGCATGTCCATATTTTAGTAAAGATTTTTTTTTATTGCTATGCTGTAGAAAGCACCCTGGTAACTGTATTGACCCAAAAAATTTCTGATGATCATGAGCTCCCAATTGCATTCATGAGCTACATTCTTAAAAATCATGAGTTGAAGTAAACCATGATGGAGAAACATGCTTTTGCAGTGGTTATAGATTTCAAGCAGTTTCAATTTTATATTCTTAACTCCCACTATGTGGTGCTTGTGCCAGATAAAACCATCAAGTCTATTCTTACATAGTAAGAATTTTTAAATAAGAGAGGGAATTGGGTAACAAAGGTTCAAGAATATGATATTGATACTAGACCAACCAAACTAGTTCAGGGTAAAGGTTTGTGTGAACTCATTGTTGAAGGAGTTGGTCATGAATGACCTAAGGATGAGGTTAATGTTCCTATTGTTCTTTTTCTCAGCTCGGCAGATGAATGGTATGCTGAATCACTCATTTTCTCACCTATGGGGAGTATCCCTCTCACTTGACTAGCTAATAGAAGAGAGCTATTAAGCTAAGTTCAGCACAATACGTGTTGTGGGAGAATACTTTATTCAAACGTGGAGTGGATGGAATATTTATAAAATGCATTGACAAAGAACAACAGAAAAAGCTTTTCTCAGCTTTCCATGATAAAAAATGTGGAGGCCATTACTTATATTTTGTTACTGGTCACAAGATCATTCATGCTAGATAATATTGGGCTACTGTGTTTAAAGATGCATCAAAATGGGTTGATAAATTTGAAGCTTGTCAAACATTTGTGGGAAGACCCAAGTTAGCTGCCTTGCCGCTTAAACCAGTTGTAATTGAAGAGCCCTTTCAACAATGGGGTTTAGATTTAATTGGAACACTCAACCCATCCTCAAGTGCAGGGCATACTCATGTATTGACTGCCACAAATTATTTCACTAAATGGGTAGAATCCATTCCAGTAAAAAGTACCACTTCTAAAGTGGCATGTAGTTTTATCAAAGAAAACA
This sequence comes from Taxus chinensis, assembly GCA_019776745.2. Classification (NCBI taxonomy): domain Eukaryota; kingdom Viridiplantae; phylum Streptophyta; class Pinopsida; order Cupressales; family Taxaceae; genus Taxus; species Taxus chinensis. The sequence goes on along the minus strand of CM034154.1, from coordinate 633,289,162 downwards.
TCTTGATAAGGTTTGGAGTGCCAAACAAGATTGTGACTTATAATGCTTCAAATTTTTATTCTGCTGAGATAATGGATTTTTGTTATGGATATGGCATTTCCCTTTCACACTCTTCAAATTACTATCCTCAAGGGAATGGATAGGTAGAATCAACAAACAAGAATCTGGTGGCTATAGTAAGGAAATTGGTTAATGAATCTTAGAGGAACTAGCATAAGAAACTCTATGATGCTCCTTGGGAAGATGGGATTACACGTACAAGATCTTTTGGGATGTCCCCTTTTCAAGTGTTGTACAGTGTGGAAGCCCAATTACAAGTGACAGTGGACCTACTAGCTTTGTACTTAATTAAGGCCATTAAAGACACTAGTTTCAATGATTCTTTAGATAAAAGGATCATGTATCTTCATAAGATGAATGAAGATAGGATGTAGGTTGTTGATAGAATATCTACCCACCAGCAAAAGGTAAAATATTTGTTTGATAAGAAGGATAAGTCAAGAAATTTTGAAGTTGGAGACATTGTTTTGCTATGGGATAAAAGACATGAGCCTCGAGGAATCCATGGTAAGTTTGATTATCTTTGGCTCAGTCCTTTCAAAATCAAGCATTTTTCTGGTGAAATTTCTTTCTATCTTGATTACATGGATGGTTCTTCTCTCCCACTTCCTTATAGTGGGTAGTACTTGAAATTGTTCAACTCCTAGGTGAATAGGAAGTCATTTTGTATATTATGTATAGTGTGTGTTTACTTCTCCCTATTTCTATTTGTGGTGTGTTGTTCCCTATTTCTATTTGTGTGAGTGTTCTCTTTCATATTGGTTTGCCTTTTGAATCTGTCGCCTAATGGATAAGGCATGGGTCTTCTTCCCCTAAGTTTTCTAGAGTTCTTTCCTTATCTCGATCTTCTATCTAGCCAAGTCATCCCCAGAAAGACCCAGTTGTCGTCCTCTAAAAATTTTCCCTCTTTTAAAACTTGAAAAATTCAAAATTTTGGTTTGATACCCTTTAGTAATGTTCTAGTGAAGTGAAAAGTTGAGGAGATAGTAAGAATTCACATTTTTTGGAGTTATTTTGGTGATTTGTGGGTCTATCAAACATATTTGTCCCTCATGTCCCAAGTTTCGTCGGGCCTTCTATTCCCCGATCTGCTGCATTCCATTAAATTCTTTAACTTTTGGTTCTATCAAAACTTTTTGACCCATTTTCCCCAAGTTCACCTTGGCCTTCTATTCTCTGATCACTCACATTGGCCACATCTGGTCCTTCACGTACTTTTTTCCAATTTGTCCTAAAGCGTCTATCCATTCTGTCCCCATTTTTCTTACAACGTGCACATCAGCTGAATTACGTCTTCACATACCTCACATTTCCAAGTTTTTGAAACCTCCTGTGCCCATTTGGCCCACATTACCTGCATTGCCCGCGTCGGCCGGATCGCGTCTTCGCATCCCTAATGTCCCAAATGTACCAAAGACCATCCGGGCTAGTTTTTTCCACTCATCCCGATTCTTATCTTTTTAAGTCAGTGTGATATGAATTTAAAGTGTATTAAATGAAATTCTCTCTCCTAAACACCTATTTAATGGGAATATTCTCTATGCATTTGACACATTGGTCATTTGCCATCATTTTTTAGAATTCCTACAATTAAGATCATTTGCTCGTGCTCTTGCTCCCTTTGCTTTTTTCATTGTGAATTCAATCCTTGAAGGTTTTTCCTTTGTATATTGTGAACATGAAGATCAAATTCCAAGGCCAAGAACATGTATCACCCGTTGAGACCTTTGTTCCTGATATCGAGGATAATCAAGTTTGGAACTTGGACTTTGGAGATTTTTGGAACATATTAACTAGCCCTAATCCTTTCCCCATGGTAGAAATGATCAATGACAACGGTCTTGCTTATGCGTCTAGTTTCCCTATCTCTATATAATGTGCCGACACCATGCTCGACTGTGGATTTCATTTTAACTTAGGCACCAATGACATGACTAATGTGCATGGGGAGATGATCACTAAATTGGATGCTACTGCTATTACAACTGCCCTACGTATTCTAGAGACTGAAGACTATATAATTCTCACTCAACCTCAACCTCAGACCCTATTCAAGCAAGACAGTGAAAAGTATAAGACAAGAATAGTAAAATCATGGTTGAATAACCCTAAGAAGTGTGCGTCCTGACTTTCCAAAGAATTATTTAGGGCTGATTTCAATGAAGATCTATTTGATTTCATCATTTTTCTAGCTCGTGTCATGGGATTTCCCTCTACCAATAAACTTCACGTGTAGATGTGCCCTCTAATCAACATCATCTGTGAAGGTAATCAAAACATAAATTAGGTAGAAATCATTTGCATGAATTTGACCAAGTAATTATATAATGTACAACAGACTAAGAAGTTCAATATGACTTCTTATCTCATGTATTCCCTAGTAGCATCCTGGTAGTGGTTTGGATTCACATACATGGAGGGCCAGAAGCATGAGCCCATTTATGCATACTGCCCTTAATTCACCCTTAAAACTAGAAACCATAACTTTAGGAGGGTTAATTATGCCTTTACCATGTATATTGTGAGGCTCTTAAAAGGTGATACTACCAGGATATTTCCTGATGAAGCCATGAACCTGATATCTAAGGATGGAGCTTTCTTCATTCAGTTTAGGAGGTTTTCATATATCAGGTTGGCTAGTTATGAAAACACACCTCTCAAGCTCCGTATGTTTTGTAATGACAAGATGGCTCTAATCGATGTGTTCAGGCAATTAGATAAATTCCATAGAACCTGCACAGACAAGAAAATCTCTTGTCTGCACTATCCTATTTCTTTGGGAAACTATACTTGTAAAATAGCCTTGGATGCCCAAAATATAGAAAGGGCCCTTGCTCCCATCACTGTCCACTTTTTCAGGCCTAGGACTTGTTTTGATTTGAAGAAGTTCATTCAGTAGAACCTTAGAATAAATTATCATCACAGGCTAGATACCGAGGATTATCAGGATGATTGTGCAGATGATTTTGAAGCAAGGCTGTGGCACTATGCCAGACTCTCTCTATAACTGATTAAATATCTCAATCTCTATCAAATTCCTGAAGGGTTCTAGGATGATGATGTAAACTTGTTGTCATTTGAATATGAGACATTATTAAATAATACTCCTTTGGAAGATCTGGATTGGTATAATAAGGAGAAGGATGAATTGGTTGAGATTTTGACTCCTATCCTTATAACAACCAAATTTTTGTGTGATAGGAAGGTTCAAGAGCCTAAGAAGTATCAAACTGGATCATCTTCCAGAGATACTTCAACACCTAGGAAGGAAACACATACACCTAGCATAGAGGTACATGTACAAACCCCTCCTTCTTCCTCAACTAAATAACCTGCATCATCTACTCCCTCTTCTTCTACTCAAGTGTACCAAAAGAATATAAAAGAGGTTAAACAAGAGCCAATTGAGGAAGAACCCCTTCTAGAGCCTTCAGGACTACCTTCAGGGCAAAAGAAGATTATTGTTCTCAGTGAAAGTGATGATGGTGAACTACCAAATCCTACAGGAACTTCAAAAGTTACAGTAGAAAATGAGAAGGAGGTTCCTAGTTTTGAACCTCCTAGTACCAGAGATTCCTTTGCACACGAAGCTCCAGATGCCTCACTCACCTCTTTGCTGGAAGCAACAGTGGTGAATACTTTAAGTGCCATGGGTTCACTTCCTCTTGAGCCTCTTGTCCCTTCTTATTCTTCTTCTACTTTTTCATGGGTGCAACCCTTGGTTGATAGCAGGAAGAGAAAACCTTCTTCCCATTTGGTAGTGCCCAATTTTAATTTTGTGGCCACTTTATTATGAACTAATCTTCCGCCCCCAGTAAAGAGATCTAAAAAAACATCAAGGATAGTGATAGATGCTCAAGGACAACAATTTCTAGAGGTTACAAAGCCTAAGGTGGATAAGGTATTGCAAGATCTATCATCCTCTGACCTAGAACTTTCTAGAATTTCCATGGGATAATGTACTCCTGAGAGTGAGGTACATAACCTCCAAGAAATAGTAATCAAGGTTATTGAGAGAGTGGAAAAGGGTAAACAAACTATAGAACAGTTGGAAGAACAAAATCAAGTTCTTTCCAGCTTCATTAAGCCATCATTGGCTAAGGATAAGGTTTTGGGTTCTACTCCACTGGCTGCCCTCCCACCTCCTATGATTCTCAGTCAGGATGAGGTTCAGAGTATCAAGGATATACATAGATATACCACTTATCGAAGGGCTATGGAAGCCATGGTTGATGATATAACCATTTCAGGATTGAACTTCATTGAAGAGGCCTTCAAAGCCAATGATAATGTGGTCAACCTACAACAACTTTCCTCCTCTATTAAAACTATCGATAAAGAACTGAAACTTTGGAGTAGTTGCATCATAGATCTTCACCTGATGGGATAGGCAGATGAAAAGATATTGTTAGCCAATAAAGTTTTTGATGATGCCAAGGACAACTTGTTAGGGTAATGGGTGTTCAGTGTTGAATGGAAAATAAAATTTCTAGAAGAAGCTGGGACAATTGAGAAACATTTGGCAGAAGGGAGAATCTTTCAAGACTTGTGTGGCATCTTCCTTTAATGATATTCACTATCATCTTCATGATGAAACTTTAGGTGTTCCTTTCTCTCTTCAAGATATTAAAACTCAATTCAATAAATTTTTCAAAGAAGGCCTGTTCAAGGAAGAATTGATTACCAAAGAAGAGATAAATGATAGTTGCTCTCTTTAATCTGCCATTGAAGAGGCTAATAAAGAATACCTAGAACATATCGATTTTGATAAAAACATGGATAAATGTCTAGGCACTTGGTCTCATGCCACTGCCAACGCATCAGTCCCATGAGGTAGGGAGATAGCTGAGTCATTAATAGGATTTAGGAAATGAATTCGCATGTCGGTGTTCCCTCCTCAGCAATAAGCAGATGATTTCTCTCCTAGTTTCTCCTTGTCTCCTTCTTTTCCTAGAATCGAGCTCATTGTAAATTAATTAAGGACATGGTGTTGATCACTTCCTTAATTATTATTTAAGTTAAAATAAATGGTTACCAAGTATAACCAATTTTTAAGCTATATAATGGGCTCTATGCCCCATTTTCATGGGGGCTAGAACTCTGTTTATTTTTTTGAAAGTGTAAAGGTGTAAAAAGCTATCAATACAAGAAGATCTCTCTTTCTGTTTCCATGTGTTCTTGAATCATTAGTCTATTTTACTTCAAGAAGCTTTGTATTCTTGTGGATGTCATCTCTGGAACTTTGTGTCTGTGAAATAACACCTTGTGGTTTTAATGCAAATGATTATGTTCTATATGATTCCATTTTGGCATGCGTAAGGAATTATTTTGTTATCTATATTTCTTGAGAATGTGTTATTCTACCTCCTCCCATTCCTTAATTCATGTATCCTTTTGTATTGATGATCTGTTATATCAAACATTTTCATGATATCAAAGTTCCTCATTAAAAACTAAACATTGTACATTTGTAAATAGGTTTTTACCTTTAATAAGGGAACCTCTCCCATCAAAGTGGAGGGAATTTTTATCCCTTGACTATTGTTTTCAATAATGTCCTTATTTGACAACCAACACACACATTATTATCTACCTAGAAATAAGTAGAGAGAAAAGAAAACAAAACTATGGAACATAAGAGAGGCCAAAAAGCCTAAATATTTTCTAACTATTTCCTTAAGTGTACAGGTACAAGTTGCAATAAAGAAGAAAATAGATCATGTCTTATAGTTCCCACTATTAGATAAAGATTACATAGTTGAAATGACTTTTATCCTATGGTACGTAAAGTAAATAAGTGATAAGTACATACTGGTATGAAGGAAAAAATCAAGTCAAAGTTCAATAGCTATCCTAGAAATAGAAGAATTTAAAGTTTAGATCAGAGAAAAAACATTCAAATAAAAATACATGTTTTAGAATACAACTCAAATTTGAAGTAGAAGAATCAGAATATAAAGGTTGAAGTTAACTGAAAGATAAGATTACAACTGAAACAGAATGAGAAAGAGAACTGAGAAAATTTTGACATGGCTTTTCCATGTAAAATGCAGATTTACATCTTTCCATCATGTTGTTTTTAAACTAATACATGTTTTAAAAGCTGTATGTAAATCAAATAGTAATACAGAAAGTAGAAACACATGGCATGATCAAGATAATAGTTATCACATTTGAGTTTTGGACAACAATCTAGCTTCAATATAAAAAGTGATACATTCTATATTTTGAATCAGGAAACATAATAAAGAAGGAAATATAAGAAAATTTTGACAAGGCTTCGCCATGTGAAATTGACATTTTAAATTTTCCAGCATGCATACTAAAGTTGTAATGAAGATCAAATGCAGTTTTTAAGAAAAAGAAATGGGAACTACACTTTCAGTCATTAAACTAAAGAAATTTGGAACATTCATTATAGCTTAAAAACTTAATGAAAATGAAGTTTCATGGTAATCTTACAAAGTGCAGCCATTCTAGAAGTACAGTGTTTAAGTGAAGCCTAAACTTTTCAAATGAAGCCAATATTAGTGCACATAAATGCTACCATATCAAAGAAGTAAAAATATTTAAGTAAAGAATCAGATCAAGAAAAGATTAAGGTTAGGTTCATTACAGTCAACTAAAATAGAGCTCAATTCATCAAACTTTCATGTTTTACTAACATAATCAAACATGAGATAGAAGTTTCATATGACTCTGATACACTCATCAAAAAAACAAAGGGCCAAGGTAAATCACTAGGAAATCTTTAAAGTGAAACATAGCAAAAATAAGGAGAGATTTGAGAAGAAATAAGAGCTAACAAGAATAAGGTAGAGATTTAAATTTTGTAGACTCAAAGAAAGAAGTGAGTTCCACAAGCCTTTAAAGCTTTAAAGTAGATTACAAAATCAAGAAAAGAATTTAAAAAAGTAGCTCAAGATCCAAAGATCTTTCTTCAAATAAAAACCATTGATCCAAGTATATTTCTCAACTTACAGGTATGAACAGAAATTCACTAAGGAGTTCAAAAATATGTTACATCAAAAATGAAAATAGTGAACAAATGCTACAGTAAGTGAAAGGAATGTAATCTCTAAGCCATGATTAACAAAATCATGCCAATAAAGAATGATTAGAGGAATCTCCAAAAGGAATCAACTCACTAGAAAGCTTATACAAGGAATAATGTAAAATAATCCATCTCAAAACTTGAGAAGTCCTGAAAAATCAGAGCTTATAGAGACATAAATTTTAGAGTTAGAGCTCAAAGAGATCATTATCGTGTCTATAAAAAAAATTTCCAGGGCTTCGCCCTCCATATTAACATCACAAAATGAAAATGAAAAGTTATAGTTCGGGATACTTAATTAACTTAAACCTTATTTCACCCACTAGTGAAATTCAACAATATATATCAAATTACAAACATCATATTACAGGCTGTAAGCTCAAGAAAATCTCAGAATGAAAATCACAACTTCAATGAATAGCTCAAGAAGAAAATCCTATAGAGAAAGCATCTATAGTTTCAAAACACAGAAGACCCATTATATTCTACCCTTATTCGTTTCATGTTTGAATAATGAATCTTCATCTTCAAGAAAAATAATGGAGTAAAAAATTTTTCCAATACCCACATCAAAGGAAGAATACCTAAATCTAGGTTCCAACGTTTCAAGCCACAAAAGAAAAAACATATACAGATAAAGATTTAGGAAAATGACTCATTCATGCATGATATTTAAAGGCTCATCTAGGTTTTGTAAAGAACTCAAGGATTGAATAGGAACCTACCAGTTGGAGTCGAGGTGAGAAAACCCTTGAGAGATCATCAAGATTAGAACCAAAAAATGAGGACCTAGAACGAGTTTCAACTCAAAATCTCAAAGGGAACCAAGAGATCACATAGAAAATGTAAATAAAGAACGATTTATTAGTATTTTGAAGTCAAAATGGTAACGAGAAAGAAACACTGATACTTAGGAGGTCGAAACTTGCCATCCCCTCATCAAATAGTGATGATAATAACATGGTACCAAGTTCGAAGTTCACAACAATGGCGTCAAGAAAAAAATTGCCATCGCTTCACCCGCAAGCCGACAATTACAAATGAAGTGATCATTAAGGTCGAGTGACCTTTACCACATAAAACTAAGAGGTGAGTTAATGAAACTCAACAACAGTCACAAGATCAACAATAGAAAAGAAACAGTCACAAGATCAACATCTTCATATCAACACCAAAAATCAATGCAAACCACCATGATCAAGATTCCATTAACCACTTTAATTGTAGGGTTGAAACCCTAGCCATGGGTTAGACATCGATGTCCTGAGATCCAATGGTACATAAATTAATGATTGGGAACCAATCACCAACTATCACAGGAAATCATCATGGTCACATTAATAGCTGGAACATTAAATGCCAAGTCAGAAACCCTAACTGAGGGTCAAGATCAAAGGCTTCAAATTGAAAGGATATGAATCGACAGTCAAATCAAACACAAAATTTCAAAGCAAACTCAACCTAAGTTAATCATGTCACCAACAAAATGATAAACAGGTGAGTCATTGTGCATAGAGGGCTAGCCCCATGATCAAAGCCAAAATGATTCCATATTGAATTTTAAAATTCTAATCCATAGTCTATGTCCCAAATGATCAAAAGGGGATGACAAAGTATACAGTGCAATAATAACTAAAAAGGTCGAATACTATATAATATACTTGTTATCCCAATTTTTTCCCCTGACAAAAATGATCAAACATGACCCCATACAGAAGCAAATCAGAAGGGTCATTTTAGTCTAGTGGGGCTCACAATTGATCCCAAATATGAGGGGCAGGCGAGTTTGACAATGCAGGAGAAAACAACGTCAAAGGAGTCCAAAGGCTCATAGATGAAGATTAAAAGAAGGGCTCAAAGTTTTTAGACTTCGCATACAAGTTGACTCAGGGAAAAGTTATGGACTCGTGGATGGTGACATGTGTCAGCTTGGTGAAATCCCAAAAGGAAAATCCAAAGCGGGAACCCCAAATGAGCACAAACCCTCCATGTGCTCAGAGCCTCAAAAAGTTAAATAGACCATTGAAAACACTAAGGCCAGTAGATGGTGCTACATGTCTCATCAGCGTATCATCAAGGGTCGAAGCCAAAGGTGGTTCCCTAAACAAGCGCTAGCTCTCCATGCGTCTAGGGTCTAACAGTTGTTCCTAAATGGGAAGCAGGACCAAATCAACTAAGTATAAAGGAATAAGTAGAAGCCTCCACAATCCTCATCGATGCAAGTGCAGCAAGGTTGATGGTCCAAAGACCAGGTTTCCAAATGTGCGTATACTTGTTGCAATGGTCAGAGTTAAGAAGGTGACAAAACTGACCAAAGAATCAGACTAAGTAAAGAAGAGCCGAAGGAAGCCTCCACATGTCCAAAGTCTACAGGACATTTGTCAATGGCTGTAGCCAGAAGTAAAAGACCAGAAACATGGGTTAGCTCTCCATGTGTCATCTTAGTGCAACTGCAAAAGGAATAAGCCCAAGAGAGGGTCTCCAAATGAGTGTTATCTGGCCATGAATGTCCCAGAGTCTGAATAAGAGGACACCGGTGGTTAAAAAATGTACAAGATTGGCGGGATGCTGACGAAATGTCTCCATGTGTCGTCTTAGCTCAACTTCAAGGGTCAAATCTGGGGGAAGGTAGTCCAAATGAGCACAAAGCGCTAGCCCACATAGTCTAGGGATAGAGAAATGGTCTCGCTAAATAAAAGAGACTTAGCCAAATCACTAAGTATAATAGGGAAAATCTAGTGGAAGCCTCCATGTGTCTCTTCAGTACGCAAAAATCAAGAGGCAAAATCCAAGAAGCGGTCCCTAAATGTGTGTTGAGCTCTCCACATGTCTCGGGTCAGGTACATAGTGTCTGCACCAAGAACAAAGGACTTAGATAAAATACAAAGGAAATAGAGTAGGCCGTCGACGGAAGCCACCACATGTTAATTTAGTGCACCACTTCAGGAGTGAAGAGGAAGGTGTTGAATCTTCAAGATGCTTAAGGCTACCACCAAGGGCTTGCCATGGATGGACCTCTAGCGAATATTGAGATCATGCATTAAATGCCAAAGCTTGACCTTCAGATGGCCATATATTTTTATTGGAAGCTCAGGATTGAGGTGGGAAGGAGACTATTTTGGAAAGATCTCAGCCTGTCGGCATACTCACCCACCTTCCACCATTAATGATTCGATGCTACCATTTTTGAGGTCATGCCATTTTCCCACTTGCCACCATGATCAAGAATTGGTTTCCTTTCTTGCCTATTAAAGGAACAACACATGGGGGCATGGGTTTTGCAGTGAAGCCATCATTGTTACACACATATTTTAATGCTTTATGGGGAGTGGGTTATTTTAATTCTCTACGAGGGGTGGTTGAAGTAGGGTTCAAATTTTACCTCTTTCCTTCTCTCATTATTCTATATATTGTAAAAGAGGGGCATATTTCTAAGGGTTTGGCATTTTTTTCTCTCCTTCCCCCCTCTCTCTTTTCTACCTCAGGTTGGAATCTAGAGTTTAAGCCTCCTCTCATGGCTCTGTAATGGGATTTTATTGCCTCTTGACCACTGATGATGTACTATGTGAACTCTTGGAGTAATAAAAGTCTATTTGGTGATGCATTTTTTCATCGTTGCTTATTTTTTTGTTTCTTCTTTCCTCTCATCATTGCAAGGTGTATACTATGCATATCTTCTGAGTGTCTATTATCAGGTTTTGCAAGTTGTGTTTAATTTTTTTGAAGTGGTGTTGTATGTGAAATGTATCTTTGGTATATGATGCATCTATTCATCGTCTCCGTTGCTCAGCTCTCTCCATTTCAGGTAAATGGATTTGTGCATTAGCCACTTCCTTGTTCTGGTGTATCACTGGTTAGTGCAGCTATATCTTTTTATGTATTTCTATCTTTCCATGTCTCCTTGGAAGGTTAGATTAGGATTAGATAGTTTGCCTAGACTAGAGTAGCTTGTGGCAAGTAGTTTAGGAAAAATTCTCTAGAGGTCCCTCTCAAGTCTACAAGTCCCACAGCTTGAGAGATGGTCCCATGTTATGTAGTCACACCAGATGCCCCACTCAAATCTGAGGCCATTCAGGGGTGCTATGATTTTGCATCAATAGTTTTGGCATGCCTGGTGGGACATCACAGAAGTTAGAGTTCCATCTTTTAGAGGTGTTTCATTATCAAAAAACATATATCAAGCCACCGTGTGACCACAATCAATAGTTTTGGCACACCAGGTGAGACAAGTCTGAAGCACCTTACCACTTCATTTCATCAAGTTGATGTGTTTTTGGTGAGATTCAGCCTCTGGAGGCACATGCAAACCATATATGGTGACTCCATCTAGTCAATAACCCATCCCCTAAGTTGGAGAACTTCTCTCATCCATTTTCATCCATTCATATTTCCACATCTTCCAACTTCTACCATTTATGAAGTTGTGAAGTCATGACTTCATTCCACTATGAAATCAACACTTGCGGTAGGACATCAAAGAGTTTGATTTCCTATCAGACTTGAAGGAATGTTTTGATGAGGAGTGGACCATAGAAATTACAACTTTCACTGCCCCATACTTCATCCTTCAACCACATGAACCTGTTATCGAAGAGTTTCCACCGGTATTTCTCATTTCAAAGAATGAGGTTGAACTACAAATCGCCAAAGGTCAGCAGCACCGCCTCCCAGATCCAAGCACAAAACAACTCTAGGAGGTGTACATTTTGTTTGTTGACACTTTGAGGAGCGTGAAACACCATTTGCAAAGTGGATTTTTACTCTCATTTCTTACCATGTTCAATTCCAAATCAACTACATGGTCGTAATTTGTGAGGAAGGGGAGCTACTTCTCCTTGATAGTTATAGGATTTGTTTAAGTCCCCTTTTCTTTTAGTTAGCACAGAGTAGGTAGATTTTCTTTCATTAAAATAATTTCTTTTTCACACTCTACATGTCTTATTTAAGGCATGGATGATATAATATTTGTATATAAGTTTTGTTCGTATTGCTCTGGAGGTACAGTACGCCAAGACCTTCAGTCTTTACAGTAGAGAGACTCATAGTTGCCTCTAACAGTTGCTTATTTCAAATGAAACAAATATAGAGAAACTAAAATTAGGTTTCAAGGTAGTCCATTCAGGGACAGGTGAAATCTCTAGATCAATACAATCTTCTACTCTCAGAACCTCACCCTCAAGACTTTATTATGAAAATTGAGAGTACAGACAATGGGGCAAGCTTAGGTTCACCAAGCACAAGCAGTTAGGCTCATGGTTTCATAGAAAAGATCAGCACCAGGCTCTCATTTACGACTCTATGCCTAATGGATACTTCTAAGGCTACTGGTCTCTTCATACATTAGGTAGATGTCCCTGTGAGTCGCCAAATTATTCTCCCAATTTTTTCCCCAGGAAAAATTGATCAAACACGACCCCGCACAGAAGAAAATCCAAAGCATCGTTTCAGTTTAGTAGGGCTTATAATCGATATTAAATCTAAGGGGTAGGTAGGTTTGATAATGAAGGAGCAAAAAACATCAAAGGATGCTAGAGGCTCACAGAAGAAGATTGAAGAAAGTGCTCGAAGTTTTTGGACTTCGGATACGAGTCGAATTAGGGGAAATCAAATGACTCATGGAAGGCACCATGTGTCAGCTCGGTGCAATCCAAAAAGGTGAATCTAAAGTGGGAACCTCAAATGAGTGCCAAACCTCCAAGTGGTCAAATCCTAGAAATGTTAAATCAATCATTAAAAATTCTAAGGCTAGGGGATGACACCACATGTCTCATTGGTGTACCTTCAAGGGTCAAAGCCAAAGGAGCTTCCATAAACAAGTATTAACTCTCCATGTGTTTAGGGTCCAACAATTTTTCCTAAATGGGTAGCAGGCCTGAATTGAATAAGTATAAAGGAATAGGCGGAATCCTCCACATGCCTCATCGGTGCAACACCAAGGTAGGGTCCAAAGAGAAGGTTTCCAAATGAGTACAGGCTAGCAATGTGGTTAGAGTAAAAAAGGGGATAGAACCAGCCATTGAATCGGCTAAGTAAATAACATATGACGGAAGTCTCCACGCATCATCTCGGTGCATCTTCAAAGGAAAAATCTAGAGGTAGGTCGCAAATGTGTGCCATCTCTCCATGTGTCTGATCAACACAAATTCAAAAGGCACCACCCAAAGAGAGATCCCAAATGAGTGCTAGCTTTCCATGTATCCCAAGTTTGAAAAGGGTACATTGACCATTGAAAATTCCAAGCTCAGGATAGGCCGGCGAAAGCCTCCACTTGTCATCTCGGTGCAACTTCAAAGCTAAAATCTTGGGGTAGTTTCTAAATGAGCACGAAGCCTCCACATGTCCAAGGTTAGACATATTGCCCCACTAAACAAAAGGGACTTAGCCAAAACAAAAAGAAACAGAGAAAATCTATGAAAGGAGCCACGTGTCTCTTCAGCGCTCTTTCAAGAGGCAAATCCAAAAAGTAGTCCCCAAACATGCACTAGCTCCCCATGTGTCTCAAGTCAGGAAGAGTGTCTCCTCTAACATGAGGGAATTAGGTAGGACATAGAGGAGCCTGCAGAAGCCACCACATGTCAGTTCGACGCAACTACAAGAGCAAGAGGAAGGGGTGAATTTTCAAGATGCGTGTGGGCACCATGTGGGTCTTGCATGGATGGAATATTTTAAATATTGAGAGACCACATTAAATGCTTGAACCTAACCTTTAAACATCCATATATTTTTACTAGAAGCTCAGATTCAGGTGAGAAGGGATGTTTTTGAAAGATCTCAGTGTCGACATCCCACCCACCTGGCACCATTAATGTTTCGATCCACCATTTTCAAGCTCATGAAGTCTACCACCTACCACCATGGTGAAAAATGGGTTTCCTTTCTTACCTAGTAAGGGATAGCAATGGGGGCATGGGTGTTGTACAGTGAGACTCATCATTATGGTAGGTGGATTCAATACTATTCTAGGGGTGGTTGGAGTAGGATTTGAATTTTCACTCTCTCCTTGTCTTATTCTTCTACATATTGTAAAGGAGGGGCATATTTCTAAGGGTTGGTCATTATTTTCACTCCTGCCCCCCTCTCTCTTTTCTTCCTTAGGGTAGAGTGTGGATTTTAAGGCTCCTATCATGGCTCTTTAATGGTATTTCCTTTCCTCTTGCCCACTGATGATGTACTATGTGAATTCATGAAGTAATAAAATCTATTTTGTGATGCATTTGTCCATTGTTCTTTATTTTATTGTCTCTTCTTCCCTGTCATCATTGCAGGGTGTAATGTTCCTGTCTCTTATGTCTATTGTAGGTTCTGAGAGCTATGTTTAATGGGTTTGAAGTAGTGTTCTATGTGAACTCTATATTTGGTCTATGATGTATCCATCCATCATCTCCATTGCTCACCTCTCTCCATTTCAGGTAGTTGAATTTGTGATCAGCCACTTCATTTTCTGGTGCATCACTGCTTAGTGTAGGCTCTATTTTTTTGTATTTCTCTCTCTCCATGTCTCCTTGGAAGGTTAGATTAGGATTAGATACTTTTCTTGCACTAGAGTAACTTATCACGGGTAGTTTAAGAAGAAGAATCTGGCTTTCTCCGGAGGTCCATCTCAAGTCCACAAGTTCCACAACTTGAGAGATGGTCCCATGTTGTGAAATCACATCGGATGCCCCACTCAAATCTGAGGCCATTTGGGGGTGTTGTGATTTTCCATCAACAATTTTTGCACGCTCGGTGGGACATCATAGAGATTATAGTTCCATATTTTAGATTTTTCTCATTATCAAACAACAAATCTAAAGCCACCGTGTTACCACACTCAAGCAAGATTTATTTTAGCAAATAATTCACCCATGCTTTTTTTAAAATTAGAACAATCAATTGCAATTTGACTATGATGTAATCAAAGGCTATTAATGGCTCTTTGTATTAGTTTTCTTTATTTTATTCCTTTATTTATTAAATAAATGATAAAAATAGGACGTATGCATGAGTACAACTTTAGTCTATTTTTAGGAAGGGTGAGTGAATTAATTTTACTATATATTGTGTGCCTTGGCAAATTACAAAGAAGGACTTTTTAGATACATGAGTGCTGAAGCAGATTCTACCAATTTTACACTCTGAATGTGAAGTATTTTATACCTTTCCAATTATGTGCAGTCTTGTGTATGCTCAATTAATCTTGTGAATGTCGAATTCCCTGATTAATCATCTTACCCTATTACAAATTTCAATAATTTCTGCATGATTTTAATGTGTATTTTTAACTTAGCAATATTGTTGTGATATTTTCCCTGAATACATCAGAGTGTTTACTTTTAATTTTATGCAGAAAGTTGTTGGCTTGTGCATAAAAAATTCATTCCCATATAAATTGTGCATGTACTCAGTCAAAGAACTCATAAAATTTTGGTGTAATACCTCAGTTTTAAATCCTTTTTATAGTCATCTTTTACCCTGAAACCCCAAAAAATTAGTTTAGAATACATCAATAAGGAATCGTCCCTGATACTAGAGACTCACCTCAAAATAGGTCTACCCACAGACCTGAGGAGTTTCAATTATAACTATGAAACAGAGGGATCATTTTTGCAAAATCAGAACACCTACATCCATATCTTCACAGGGTGCACTTTAGAGAGAAAATAGTTTTTCGCACGCCCTTTGGGACAATGAATTAGATCTACAGCAAATTACAGCTATCATTGCCTCATCATTTGAAGGCATTACAAAGTTTTCTTGGAAAAATAAATTTTGTTAGAAGATTTGTTCAATATTTAGAGTAAGAAAAAGTTACTTTTGGATCAGCAAGCTGCAACAATTTATTCTAAAAAATTAACGATTTATTTAGTGACTCTGTAAGTTTGATTTCAAACAATTTTTGTAGCATGTTCCATGCCTAAAGTGACTACAAGATAATCGGTAAGAGGAATTCCTTCCGATTTTATTTCTTTACCTTTGAATTCTACAAGAATGTGAAGATTTGGTAATACTTTACCTTATAATAGGCCTAGTTTTGATAACCTTCCTCCCAATCTTCCATCACCATGTGTTAATATTTTTATTCAGATCCAAGTTTTTCAAATGGATATTCAACCACCTAGGAATTTTGTGACTTTTATCAATGGCAGCGCATTAGTAATCCCAGTTTATAATGATATCCCCAATGCTATCATGAAATTTTTTCCTACATTCATAGCTAAAAATAAGGTTACACTTGCAGAGCAAATCAAATATGTTGCAGCCATATGTGTAGTCCATAATATTACTCATGAAGATGTGGCTTTAAGAATTTTATTTGGATCCTTTAAAGGGAAAGCCTTGCAATGGTATAGGAATTTAGAGATTAGAAGCATAAGAACTTGGGATGAGTTAGCAGGAAAATTACTGAAACAATTTCAAGATAATTCAAATCATTTATCTGTCATAGAATAGTTGTCTACCATTAAAAGAGCTCCCCATGAATTTATGTCTACTTTCAAGATTCATTTTGCAAGAACTTGGGAAAGAATCCCAACAATTTTTAAGCCTTAAGTTGACCATGCTTTCCTTTATTATCTTAGAGCATTAAACAATGATATTTCGACTATGATTCAGTCTATGGGAGGTGAAACTCTTCCAGATGCTTATGATATTGTTATACGAGATGAAAACAACCTTATTCAAGCTCAATGACTTTTTGGGCAGATCTAACAACTATTCCACAACCTATCATGATTATAGAACCTACTATTGCAGCCCCATCAGATGACATGTTTAAAGCTTTGCAGACTATGGGAAACAAGTGGACTTTAATTGAGAATAGACTCGCATTACTGTTGATGTCGAATCGTAGCACCCCTGGGACTCTGCAACATGATGGGTTGAGATTCTCAGTACGATTGCATAACATGGAGATTTTCCCAAGTGTGGGACCTTGCGAAATTGGAAAAGCTCTCCGGATGAAGGCCGATTCCTATTCCTCTGTTCAGATGCACACGTAGAAAATGCAGAGGGTTTACTAAAAAACCTAATCTAGCTTGCCAAGGAGACAGGGGTAAAAAAATGCATAAAATAAAACCTAAATTAACAAAGGTGATGCACCGAGGAATGAAGAACACCTGTCTTGCTAATAAACATAGACCATTAAAATGCAATGCAAAATCATGCACAGATAGCCAGATCCACAGTGAAAGATCAAGAGGAATGCAAATGAATATAGAGAGGGTTGAGAATCATCCAAAGACATGCATTAATTTTCTCCAAAGATTGATACGACACACTGCAAAGTGCTAAGAGGTAAGGTTGCATTACAATTTCAAATGGGAGGTTTTAACTCGACAAGTTCACCTACCAAAGAGAAGAAGGGAGGGGAAAAACAAGAATGTCCAACGTTTAGAAAGAAGCCCCTCATTATAATTTATAGGAAGAAAGAGAGAGAAAAGAGAGAGGAAATTCCAAAATCTACCCCAACCATCTCTAGATTGCATTTAACTCATCTCATTATGGTGGTAGGTGAGAACCCCAGCGAACCCAAAAGTGGCGAACTATATTTTACATTTTTAAGAATTTGTTCTCACCCAATTAAATATATCTAGTTGTAGTTGTACAGAGGACCTCGTAAGCTTTCCAAAAAGTCCAACCTTGCATGAATCTGAGCTCCCAATCGAAATTTATGGCCGTCTGAATACCTGCACCAGGGCCTGCTTCCTGTCAGCGCTCAAATTGCTTCGCCTCCTGAAGGTGCACCAAGGGCGCATTCATGTGTGTGTCATCATTCTCTTCCATGTGCCAAGGGTGCACCATTTCCTCTGTCAACACTCTGTGTCGTGCACCCATTCTATGCGCCTTGGGCACACCATTTCCCCTGTCGACACTCCGTGTCGTGCGCCCATTCTATGTGCCTTCGGTGCACCATTTCCTCTGTCGACACTCCGTGTCATGCACCCATTCTGTGCGCCTTGGGCACACCATTTCCTCTATCGACACTCCGTGTCGTGTGCCCATTCTGTGCACCTTGGACGTACCATTTCCTCTGTCGACACTCCATGTCGTGCGCCCATTCTGTGCTTGTCTATATCTACCCAGGGGGGAAAAGATATATACAACAATTTGGCGACTCAACGGGATCACTTGCCTGCTAGGTAGAAGATCAGTGGCCTTTTAGCAATCCATTGGGCATGGAGTCATAAGCAATAACCTGAAACCAACTTGATATCTGATCTTGAGCCTGATACCGCAACTTCTTCTCTGACAGCATTCTGAACTGTAGAAAACCAACCTAGGAGCAACAAAACCAGTTGCAAAGCACTTAGGGAAACATAAACCTAACTACAAAAATACAATGTGCATATGCACTTAGAGGAATTGAAATCTAGGCTAATATTTACAAGGGTAAACCTTTTCCTTTTAGTAGCAATGTTTAAGATGGATTCCGTTAACCGGAATCGGGGGTTCTCCTCCATCCAAAGTAGACAATTGGAAGGCATTACTACTTTTACATCCCGTGACCATGTAGGGGTCACTCCAAATGGCATCAAACTTAGAATGCCTTCCTAGTTTTTCCCGATCCGCATCCCCTTTCAGAACTAGGTCCCCTTCCTGGAAAGTCCTTGCTCTTGTTTTCTTATCAAACCATCTTTTTACTAAGGCCTGATCTTTCTCAATTGTTTGAATTGCATGTCCTCTAATTTCTTCCAATTCCATCAACTCTACATACTTGGCCTCCATTGGTTCGAACTCAGCCAACTCCAACTGCTTCATGAACTCCAATGTAGGTAGTTCTAATGATATAGGCAATACTACCTCTTTTCCATAGACCAACTTGTAAGGGGAATTACCTGTAGACCTCTTTGGTGTTATTTTGTCAGCCCATAATGCTGATTTTAGCTTGGTATGCCATGTTATTTGATTTTCGTCCAGAGTCCTCCTGATGATTCTTAGCAAATTTTTATTCGTGGACTCTGCCTGTCCATTACCCTGTGGGTAATAATTTGAAGAGGTGATCAAATAGATTCCATTCTTGATAGCCCATTCTGTAATTTTGGAACCTATAAGTGCCAATGCGTTGTCTGATATGATAGTGGCCGACACACCAAACCTGGTCACTATTCCTTCATAAAAGTCTAGTATGTTAGACTCATTTGCTTTTTTGATCGCTATTGCTTCGGTCCACTTGGTGAAATAGTCCGTTGCCGTGAGAATCCACTTGTGGCCTTGGCTCAAGTTTGGGTTGATGACTCCAATGAAGTCCAATCCCCATTGCGTAAATGGTTGGTCAACCAAAATTGGGTGCAATGGGAGCGCTACTAATATTTCTTTGCCTATGAAGAGTGCACATTTCTTGCACTTTCTTATCCATGTATAGCAGTCACTGAAGACTGTCGGCCAATAATACCCTGCCTTCATTATCTTGAGAGATGTTACTTATGGGGTGAAATGTCCTCCAGAATCTCCATCGTGAAAATCTCATAACACCATCTCAATTTGATTTGTCCTAGTGCACCTCAATAGAACTCCATTGATGTCTTTCTTAAACAAAACACCATCAACAAGCGCATATGGAATGGCTTGTAATCTGAAGTATCTCCTCTTTTCTTTGCTCATTTCTGGGGGGCATAGGCCTGTCTGTAGGAAGTGTATCATATTCTGAGTCCAACAAGGAGTAGGCACATCATCATTTTCTTGTTCTTGACCATCCTGTAATACCAAGACAACCTCTTTTTCATTACCTGCTTCAACTTGTTTACTCAAGGCTAGCTGCTCACATAGTCCCTTCACACGTACTAGTTTGGTGACCTTGATCTCAATTTCATATTCCATGACATGAGTTATCCATCCTGCATGTTTCTCATTCAGATCCTTTTTTAGAAGGAAGTCCCTGACTCCCGCATGAGAGACCAATAATTGGATCTTGTTGTTTGAGACTAGGTGCTTGAATTTCTTTAAGCTCCTGATTACTACAAGGACATGCTTTTCAATGAAAGAGTACCTAGTTTCGTATTCCTCCAAGCCTTGACTAAAGAAAGCAACTGGTTACTCTAATCCTCCTTTGTTTTTTTGTACCAGGATTACAGAAATCGTGTCCCCACCACCAAAGGCATATAGCACGAAGTCCTTGGAGAAGTCTAGATTGACGAGAGTCGGAGCTTGGGATATAGCCTCTTTTATTGCCTCAAAACCTGCCTTGCCTTCAGATGTCCACTTAAATGCCATACCCTTCTTTAACATCAGCGTTATTGGCTTCACAAGAGCAGCAAAATTTGGAACAAATCTGCGGACAAAATTGATCCTTCCCAAGAAGCTTTGAAGAGCCTTCTTGTGACTTGGCAAAGGCAATGCTTGAATTGCTTCAACTCTTTCTGGGTCAATCGTCAACCCATCCTTTAAAACAATATGTCCTAGAAGTTTTCCCTCGTGAGCCAAAAATATGCATTTTTTGGGATTCAAAGATACCCCAAATCTTCTACATCTCTGAAATACTTGCCTCAAATGATAGAGGTGATCCGCTGCATTTTTTGAGAATACAGTGATGTCGTCAAGATATATCAAAACTATTTTATTAATCAACCCCTTAAATGCCATATCCATTACCTTTTGGAAAGTGGCTCCAGCATTTGATAGTCCAAATGGCATTTTCTTGTAGGCATAGGTCCCCCATTTGGTGGTGAAAGTTTTCTTGAATTGGTCATCTTCTTTCACCATCACCTAATTGTACCCTGAGTAGCCATCTAGGAGAGAGAATCTCTCTGAACCGGATACTACTTGCAATATTTGTTCCATTGAAGGAAGTGGGTAATGATCTTTGAGACATGCCCTGTTTAGGTCTCGGAAATCCACACACAACCTGATTTCTACACTCTTATTCCTGACCGGAACCAAGTTTACAACCCAGCTTGAGTGCTTGATCGGGAATATAATGCATGCCTCTATTAGCTTATTTATCTCTTTCTTCATTAGAGGCTCAATGTGAGGGTTGACTGGTCTCTTCTTTTACCTGACGGACTTAGCATCTGGATCCAATTCGATGGTATGTTGTGCCAAATTTGGATCGAATCTTCTTAAGTGGATGTTTTTCCCACTGGGTTTTCCTTCATTACTTGAGATCCTTGTTGTGCATGGGTACCTCATCAGGCGTAACAGCTGAGACCCATTTCTCATTTTTGACTTATCATGCCTCATCTTAAGTTACGATGAAGGGGGGCGTTGGTGTGGGTACTTTCCTTGTTGTCTCAATGTATTTTCCATGTGACTTGGTCAGTCATCTCACTTAGGTGAGATCATAAGTAATAGGTTTCTTAGGGGGTATGACAGATTCCATCATAGAATCTATCATACGCATCAGTGTGTGTCAGTGCATCATAAAGGAGTTACTTTCCATTTCTGGAATGTAACTCCTATTCTCCCTTGTGGAGGTATGATGGTATTGACGATCTGTTGATCGCACTCACAACACCTGCTTAGCTTGTACATTCTTTTCTGATCTATGAAAATGATTGGACCCTTTTCTTTGACAGTGCACATGGATCATGTGGCTGAATGTTTTTCTCCTTCTACATGTTATCAACTCACGTCAAACGTTGCTCCAATTGTTGCGAGCCTATCTGTGACTTCAGTTTTCTTCCTGGGTATGCGCACATATCTCGTTGATCCTCATTCTCACATTCTCTCACAATAAGGTCCCATACTCTATTCTTATAGGACTCCTCAACAAGTTGTTCTTTAGTTAGCACTGTTGTCCCACTCACCTAGTTTAAAACCGACTCATTATCACCAAAGACATGTAATTGTCTTTATTCCTCTCCTTATATCCTGGTCCATTGGATACCATGTATCAAGGGCTTCATATTCAATTGAAGTTGTTTGATACAGGACTAAATTGGAAACCTAAAGCTGAAAGAAGAGTACTTTTATTTCATTGTGATGACATCAGCGTGATACCTCCTCCTGTTCCATTGTCTGCTTCTTAGACCCATCGAAAAATACATTTTCCAAACACCATTCTCTTGCATCATTTGTATTTAGGCTGAAAGATGTTCGGGAATGAAAGAGCCTTTTTCGTATATACAAGTAAGTACCAAGATTCAGATTATTTAATATTCCTTATAAGGATCAAACTCATAACTCTTCAATCCCCTATTAATCCAAGGTAATAAATCATGTATTCCTTCAAGAATATTATTTGCTCCTTTTTTAATCAGTTGATCACTCTTCCTGATCAATGATGCTGAGCAATTGGCATTTATAGGCACTTGGATACATAAGGTTCATATATGGTTATTTGCAAAAAAAATCTAGACCTGATTGTGGTGAATTTAGTGCTCCATACCTTGGTTCTAAATAAACATGTGAGACTGATCTGCAATGACAAATAGCTCCACCATCTTGGTTGCAGTGAAATCCCTAAATAGGTATACAACGCAAAGTAGTGGCAGGGAGGTCAATTACAGAAAATGTCTTGGGGAATTGAGAACATTAAGACATGGAATGTAAAGTGTTAGGCTCAATCCCTTAATGACTCCAATAGTTCTCTACTGTCGATATCCCATCAAGCTATACACTACTCCTTTCAGAAATAAGATCATACTTCTAGACCTAACTTGATCAACTGTTTGCTTTAGGCATGACTGAACTACTTGGCTCCAGAATCTATCATGCATTTATGGACTAAATGGTCCCAAATGATCAATGAAACATAAAAAGGAGTAGATTTTCAGAACTTTACCTTGTTTTCTTCCATGATTCTGGATGAGGCTGTAATGGTTACCACAACTTCGTGAGGACCTTCTCTCTAGCATGATGGCCCTGCTGGTTCGAAAGTTGACTAAGGTTAGACAAGCCAACTTGTAAAAGATATTTTTGCCCAAGGATAGACAAAGATTCCCACATTGATATATTCACATTCGTCTTCTTCATTTGATCAATGATGCTGAAAGGGGATGAATTGTCCTTTTGCTGTCCCTTACTTGGTGCAAACTTTTCTGGAGCTTGAACATGTGCGTGTGTTGCTACAACAGGTACCTTGGGTTGATTTTGCACATTTGGAGCTGCGTTTGGTCTACTGACCCCTTGTTGTGTAAGAGTGGGTTGAGAAACAACTAGATTACACGGTTGTCCCTCTCCTATATTTCTCTTCTTTGACCGTGTGTTGGCAGCCACGCCTTGAAAAGGCTGTTGGTTAACTCCACAGAAGTCTTCCGTTTGCCAATTTGCCAATGTGGTTTCTGTTGGAGGTCCTTCTTGTTGCGTTTGTTTCTATTGATTCTCCTCCTGGCTTGGTTCTTGAGGCACGCTAATGGTTTGCACCATCAAGGCCTGATTTAGTGCACCATTGAAACATGCTGACTGATTGTGAGGTAGATTGCAAGGGTAACACCAATCGTACTCCTGTGCCATGTTATTTTGTGTCGGGACCAAAGCTCTTGAGGACGTCATTGCATTTGGATCATACGGTCGAAATGGCCTAGAAGCTTGAGGTTGTCCTTGGTTTTGGTTTTGATTTGTAGCTTGAGGAGGTGGTCTATTTTGTTGGTATGGGGGCCTAGCTTGGTACTGTGCTTGAGGCTGATATGGTCTAGCACTTTGAGCTTGCTGTCTTTTGATAGTCACTAGTTCATTTCCAAGGTTCTGCAGTTGTTTCATGACCTCCTGCAATTCCTTTAAAGTTTTTGAAGAAGTCGATGCCTCATTATTGCTTTTATTTCTAGGAGTTGGAATGGGATTCAACTCTGGTGCTTGGCTGGTTGTAGGATTTCCCATATCTGGATAGAGAGGCATTGATGGCCTTGGTGCAAGCTTGCCATCTTGGATCAAATAGTTCTCTGCTCTAATAGCTGTGTCGTAGGCCCTTGGTAGCGTTGTTCCTCCCATTGATTGGATTATCATGGCTATGTCTGAATTTATAGCCTTTAAGAAACAAAGGAATGCTCCTTCGGTGGTTGGTCTAACGGCTATTGGAATCCTGTCCCATGTCTGTTGGAATCTGAAGTTGAAATCTGTCATTTGTTCATTAGGAGCCCTTTTGATTGTTGTCAGTTGTTCCAATAAAGACAAATTGTCCGCCCTCTCCCCGAATTGGTTGCAAAGAGATGAACAAAGTTGGTCCCAATTCGTAATAGACCCTGCTACTAGGCTTCTAAACCATTGTAAGGCCTTACCTTTGAAAGATGAAGCCAATAGCTTGACCGCAACATCCATTTCATTTATTTCATGAATTGCACATGCATTAGCAATATCCTGGATGTGATCAATAGGAGTAGTTTGATTTTCTCCTATGAAATAGGGTATATTCTTTAGTGCTACAACTGGAATTTGATTCTAAGCATTTAGGGCAAGTGGACTACTACCCGTGAAATTGAAAAAGGTATTCAGTGGTAGATGTGCCATTATTATTGGCCTAAGAACCCTGGTCGATGCGAGAAAAGGCCTACCAGGTGGAGGTGTAGAAAAAGTCTTGTTAGGTGGAGACGGTGATCTTTGTGGTCTTCTTCCTCTCCTTCCTCTTCCCGGTGAAAGTTGCAAGTGGAAAAATAGCCCCTCTTCTCGAGTATTGGACCTGGTTTGAATTTTTCTCATATTCCTGGGCAACTTTTGCTGCTACACCGCTGAATTCTATCCCCTTCGGAGTCGCCAGATGTGTTAGAAAGTGAGCCTCAAAAGGCTAGATCCTGCCAAGTTACACACCAAACCATACAATATTTAAAAATAGAAATTTGAAAGACCTGTATTTTTGATATTTTAGAGTTTGGAACTTGATTTGGAATGACAGTCCCAAAAACCCAAAAATGCCAGACTTCTGAAAACCTGAAATCCGAAAATCAAAAAACCATGAAATTTTGAAAGTCAAAATCTCAAAAATATAAGAATACCCTTTTGAAGATTATCCCCCGATCTATCAACTGGTGAAATTTTGACTTGTTTTGAGCAAGTTAAGCCCTTGAAAATTGATTTCAAAGTTCATCCTGGAATGTGGAAAAAACTAAACTATAAAACCTGTAATTTTTTAAGTCTGAATTTCTTGAAAGTTCCTTCGAATCTGTGGAATGACCTCTTGGTCCCACCGGGTGTGCCAAAACTATTGACGTCGAATTGTAGCACCCCTGGGACTCTGCAACACGATGGGTTGAGACTCTCAGTACGATTGCATAACATGGAGCTTTTCCCAAGTGTGCGACCTTGCGAAATTGGAAAAGCTCTCTGAATGAAGGCCGGTTCCTATTCCTCTATTCAGATGCACACGTAGAAAATGCAGAGGGTTTACTAAAAACCTAATCTAACTTGCCAAGGAGACAGGGTAAGAAAATGCATAAAATAAAACCTAAATTAACAGAGGTGATGCACCGAGGAATGAAGAACATATGTCTTACCAGTAAACACAGATCATTAAAATGCAATGCAAGATCATGCACAGATAGCCAGGTTCACAGTGAAAGATCAAGAGGATGTAAATGAACATAGAGAGGGTTGATAATCATCCACAGTCATGCATTAATTTTTTCCAAATATTGATACAACACACTACAAAATGCCAAGAGGCAAGGTTGCATTACAGTTTCAAATGGGAGGTTTTTTCTCCACAAGTTCACCTGCCAAAGAGAATAAGGGAGGGGCAAAACAAGAATGTCCAATCTTTAGAAAGAAGCCCCTCCTTACAATTTATAGGAAGAATGAGAGAGAAAAGAGAGAGAAAATTGAAAATCTACCCCAACCACCTCCAGAATGCACTTAACTCATCTCATTATGGTGGTAGGTGAGAACCCCAGCGATCCCAAAAGTGGCAAACTGTATTTTGCGTTTTTAAGAATTTGTTCTCACCCAATTAAAGATATCCAGTTATAGTTGGACAGAGGACCTCGTAAGCTTTCCAAAAAGTCCAACCTTGCATGAATCTGAGCTCCCAATCGAAAGTTATGGTCGTCTGAATACTTATGCCAGGGCCTACTTCCTGTCAGCACTCAAATTGTTGCACCTCCTGAAGGTGCGCCAAGGGCACATTCATGTGTGTGTCATCATTCTCTTCTGTGTACCAAGGGCGCACCATTTCCTCTGTCGACACTCTGTGTCATGCGCCCATTCTGTGCGCCTTGGGCGCACCATTTCCTCTGTCGACACTCCGTGTCGTGTGCCCATTTTGTGTGCCTTGGGCGCACCATTTCCTCTGTCGACACTCCGTGTCATGCAACCATTTTGTGCGCCTTGGGCGCACCATTTCCTCTATCGACACTCCATGTCATGCGCCCATTATGTGTGCCTTGGGTGCACCATTTTCTCTGTCGACACTCCGTGTCGTGCGCCCATTCTGTGCGCCTTGGGTGCACCATTTCCTCTGTCAACACTCCGTGTCCTGCGCCCATTCTGTGCTTGTCTATATTTACTCGAGGGGGAAAAGATATATACAACAATTACCTAGTAGGCCTTATCAAGCCCCTTATCACCAAAATCAATAAAATAGGTAGCTTTACCAGTAGAATCAAAATTATAGGAAACCTTATCCTCAAAATAAGTTTGACCCAAAGTATTCTAGTTCATCTAATGATTTATTCCCATTTAATATGGCTACAAAAGAGTGGTGTCAACCTTATGATCAACCTCATTTAGGTACAAGCTGCCCAAATGATTTTCTGAACATAAATCTTATTACACAACCTCAATTTGAAACATTGTTCATGCTTCAAATGGAGGGTGGGCAGCAAGAAGCTCAGTTTCAGAAGGCACCTGAATAGAACTTAGTTAGTTTCAGTGAGGATGATTTCATTGTAGTTACTACTAGGGCTCAATAAAAAGCTGTAGAAAGTAAAAAATAGCAAAATATGACTATTTTTCCCATTGTCACTGAAAAAAAAACAACTACAGACCCAAAACCAGGTAACAATTTTATTATTCTACAAAAAACAACAAGTTTTTCCACTGGTAAAGAGTAAAAAAATAGCTACAACCTTATCCAAGAAGGTTATTTATGCCTCGGATATCAAAAGCAATTGAAGAAGAATCAATTTTTACTAAAGCCTATGCTAAAACAAAAGAGTTTGTTTCTAAAATTGTTGATTCTTTTAACATTGTTAATGTAATAAAAAATATAATGTTAGCATCTCAATATGGGACGCTTTAAGTATTCCAGGACAGCAAGATTTACTTTCTCATGAACTTGCTAAGCTATAGATTTCTTCTAAAACAACAGAAAAAGAAGTTCAGAAAATAGATATGGTCCTTTGAACAATAGAACAAGACTGTGTAAAATAAGTTAAATGGATGGTTCAAAAATTTTAAAATTCTCATGACATAAAGAATCCACCACAATTTTATTTGTCATTGATTATTGGAGAACTTATTGTTCATAATTGTATGGTGGACAGCAGTGTAAGTAGAACAGTTATGCTAAAAGCAATTGTAGGAAAATTAGGTTTGCAGTATGAACCTACATAAAAGAGTGTTCCACAACTTGATGGAATTGTAACTAATATAATTGGTTTCATCAGGAATTTAGAGGTAACATTGCATGCTTTCCTAAATGTTTCCATTTTGCATGATATTACTATTGTAGATTTACCTCCTTACTTTGATATATGTTTATCAAGATATTTCACACCTAAAATAGGAGGTTATCTCTCTTCAGATTGGTCCTTCTTGTTTTTCACTACAATTTATGGAACCAAAGTTAATATCAATTCTAAACCACTGGCCGGATTTCACTTTGATTCTCACGCTTCTAATGCATTAGTTAATTATGCAGCATTAGACCAGTCTGATTTTGATAATATAGCTCATGTTTCAGCATTAGATAGTGTTTCTAACCTATTTATGGATGAAAATACATTTGAATAACATGATCATGATCCTTTCAAGGAATTTGAAGAACATTTTTTTGGTGTGTATTACCTGCATGAGGGAAACACACCAATTTCCTTATTGTCCAAAACAAAAAATACATCAGAAGGGATTTGGAAGCTTCATTATGATGGAGGTAAGAATAAGAAAGGACAAGGAGTAGGTATAATGCTCACTTCCCCCACAAACGAAAGCTATTTTTCAGCTTTGAGTCTACAAATTTCAAGCAATTATAATGTGGTTGAATACGGAGGGTTAATTCATGGCTTACATTGGGCCAGAAAGAGAGGTATTAGCATGCTATAGATTTTTGGTGATTCTGAGTTGGTTATCAATCAAGTAAGAAATTTCAATGTTTTTAATAATCCATTAATGAATTCTTACGGACATAGAGTTTCAAACTTAATGGAAGATTTCAATGCTATTAATATCCAGTCCATTCCTAGAGCAGAATATAAGCATGCAGATAGACTTGTAGCAATTGGTGTCATTTTTGAAGTGTTGGAACAAATTAAAAATAATGAGATTCAGCCTCACATAAAGCTGATTGTCAAGCCTTGTATACCTGATAATGATTTAAATTAGCAGGTTTTTGAAAATGATGAACATATATGTAGGTTTTTACAGCAAGAAATTGAATTTTCTACATTAAATCAAGATAAATTACAACACTTATATGGTGACTAGATTTTTATATTAAAGACAAATAAACTATCTCAAGGCTTGGTCACATTAGAGGACATATTTAGAAGTGATGATCAGTTAAGGAAAGATAAAACTAAGATGTCAACGCATGTTGATAATTATGAAGAGATATCAATTGATGAAGGAAAGAATTTTTTTCTTTGATAGGTATGTTCCTTACCTAAAAAAATTCCTTTATTAATATTTGCAAAGAATTTAAATATGTTTTTACTTGGAGATACCAAGACCTGAAAGAGTTTGATCCCAGTTTGGCACAACACAGTATTGAATTACAGCCAAATTCCAAGCCAATTAGGCAAAAATAGAGACCTATAAATCCCAAAATAAAGCCTCTAATGAGGAAAGACTTATCTAAGTTGATCGAATAAGGTATTATATTTCTAGTTAAGTATTCAAGTTTGGTAGCCAATCTTGTTCTGGTCAGGAAAAAGAATGGAGAAATCAGATCATGTGTGGATTTCAAAGATCTTAATAAATCTTCATTAAAAGATCATTACCCACTTCCAAATATGGATCAGATTTTAAGAACAGTTTTTGGTTCAGATAGACTATCTCTTATAGATTGTTATAGTGGATACAATCAGATTCTACTCTGAGAAGAAGATAGGTACCAAATAGCATTTACCACCAAGTGGGGTACTTATGCTTACCAAAGAATTCCTTTTGGCCTTTCAAATGCTGGTGAAATGTTTCAACATGCAATCCACACGGCTTTTCATAGCTTGTTAAATAAATGCATACTTGTTTATTTAGATGATGTTACTGTACTTTCAAAAAAAATGATATGAGCATCTAATACATCTAAGGTAGAATTTTAAGTTATGTAGATAGTTTGGAATATCTTTGAATCCTAAAAAGTCTATCTTTTTGGTACATCAAGGAAAATTATTTGGTCATATTGTTTCTAAGAAAGTTTTAGTAATTGATCCTTTCAAAATCGAAGTCATATCACAACTATCATTGCCTCATCATAAGAAGGCATTATAGACTTTTGTTGGAAAAATCAACTTTGTTAGAATATTTGTTCTAAATTTTGCAACATTGGTTAAACCATTGACAACTATGTTAAAGAAAGAGAAAACTTTCTCTTGGACCATCGAAGGGAGAGAAGGGTTTGAAGAAATTAGAAAAGACATTTCTCAAGCTCCTACTCTTTCAAATCTGAATTTTGATAAATATTTTACAATGTATGCACTTGTAGGAGATGAAACAATCTCACCCATATTAACTCAGGTTAATGATGAAAATATTGAGCAGCCAATTACTTTATTTGGACAAATTTTACATAACTATAAATCAAGCTACACATTTCTTGAAAAAAAGTACTTTCAGTAGTTAGAGGTCTAAAGAATTTTAAGTACATGCTTTCAAAAAACAAAATTCATGTTCTTTTTTCTCATCCAAGTGTAAAATCTTTCTTGTTAAATAAAGAACTAAATGAGAAAAGAGCATGCCAGATAAATAAAGTCATGGAATACGATGTCGATATCCGTGTTGCGAAGACAGTTCAAGGTAAAGGTTTGTGTGAGCATCTAATTTCTGATATGGAAGAACAACATGTTGAAGTTACATATTAGCAATCAGACGTCATGGTGCAGCCAAAAAATCAGAAACTTGAACCTACTCAAGAATTTCAGGAATCAAGATGGATGACTGATTTAGTTAACTATCTACAGCATGGTACTTATCTAGAAGGTATGGACAAGAATAAATGAAGGTATTTTTGGTTACAAGTTTTACCTAATGTCTTAATTGATGGTGTGTTATTTAAAAATGATATAAACGAAATCTTGTTGTGATGTGTAGATTATGATAGAATTCAACAATTATTATCAGAATTCCATGAAGGACTTGCAGAATGTCATTTTTCAGCATGTACAACAGCCTTAAAAATTCTGAAAGCTGAATACTATTGGCCCAGCATATTTAAGGACTGTTTCGAATGGATTGAAAGTGTAAGAAATAGGTTTTTTTTGTTGGCAAAGAACATTTAGCTTCACTTCCCTTATAGCCTATTTCAGTTGATAAGCTTTTTTTACAGCAGGGTCTTGAATTTATTGGCATGATAAACCCACCTTTGTCACAAGGACACAAGCAGATTTTAACTACTATAGATTACTTTACATGCTGGACTAAAGTAATATCTTTGAAAGATGCTAGTGAAACTTCCATAATATCCTTTTATGAAGGTATATTTTGCATATTTGGTGTTTCAGGAATTATCATTTTAGATAATGCTTTAGCATTTCTTGGTGAAAAGGTAACCGATTGGGCTATCAACCATGAAATTTATTTAAGTTCATCATCTAATTATTATTCACAATGAAATGGGTTACCTAAAATTACTAATAAGAATATTTTAAGGATCATTAGAAGAACACTCAAAGATAACCAAATAGCTTGACATCTAATGTTGAATTCGGTACTTTGGGCTGATAGAGTTACTCCTAAAAGATCAGTTGGCAATTCAACATACAAACTTTCTTATGGAAGAGAAGCAAGAATTCCTATTTCAGTTGAGTTTTGTGCACTAGATTTGCTACATCAAATGAAGTTTCTTGAGAATGAACCATTACAAGTTTGTTATGCAGAATTAATGCAATTACAAGATCTAAGAGATCAAGCTCATATGAACATGGAAAAGAATCAGAAATAGATGAATAATACTTTTGATAAGAATGCTAATTTTAGAATATTCAATGAAGGAGATATTGTGTTGAAGTGTGATGTTGATCGTGCAAAGCTAAGAAGACACACAAATTTCGATACAATCTGGAGTGGTCTGTGAACAAGAATCTGAAACTCTGATAATATTTCACTGGGAACTCCTCATGCTATGATTATTTTAGTAATGCACAGCTTTTGGTTCGGTGGTAGTAGTCTGGAAACACAACAACAAACATAACACAAGAATACCACCAACTATAACAAAAAAAAAAGAATGATGACAAATCTGAAATACAACTGTAAAATATATTATTAACATGGAATTATTACAATCTCACCCATGAATTACTCCAAGTGTTACCAACTCCACTTGATTCCAACAGTGGTTATGGGAGAAACTTCACAATTACTCTTCTTGATGACTTCATTAACACACCTTCACAAAGAATCCTTTATTCATAAAATAATTATTACAACTTTTCTCTATGATAAATGAGAGGGGACGGCCTCAGTATTTATAGGAATTTAGGCTTATCCACCCTATCTCTAAGATAGGATAGGAAATATCTTTTGTCCAATCATATTCCATGCCTAAACTCTTTGCTTTACATGTAGGCTTATCTTCTAAGATGAGATAAACCTTATCATCTCACATGGGTTCCACCTTTTTAGAATTTTATACAAATAAAATACACAAAATATTTATGACATCACTCATTGTCCTTATTACAAATATAATATTTCTAATTCCTAATCATGTAGACCCTACTTCTCTACTTACCCCAACTTTGACATTTTAACATTACTGGACCACTTACGAAAAATATTTACTTTTTACCACAACATTCCTTTTGTACTTTTACTATTACTGTACTCTACTTTATTGATGACACCATATTGATGGTGTCGTTATCTTATATTGGACGTCACTACTAATTATACTTAACAACATCCTATTCCTAATACATACATTAATAAAATAAAAATTACGAAGGAAAATTTTAATGTCGACATTTTCCCCCTTCCTTACTTCTACTCTGTCCTCGAAGTAGACTCTTATGGAAATTCTAAAGCTGGTGCTCAGAAAATCTTTAACTTGTCATGGTTGACCCATTTCATAATGGGAGTACCATCCAATTCCTCCAGTTGATATGTACAATTTTCATGCACATCTGCTATTTTGTAGGGCCCCATCCATTTGGGAAGAAATTTTCTCTGCCTTCTTTTTTTGTATCTGGAATCATATACTATAACCAAGTCATTCACATGAAATGGGGACCAACGGATCTTTTGATCAAAGTATTCCTTTTGCTTCATTTTCTTCTTATAGCTTGTATCCTTCACTATTTCCCTCATTTCCTTTAGCAAATGAAGATGCACCAACCTTTCTTTTACTGAATCACTTTCATCCATCCTTTCATTTTTCATAACTCTCACAGTGGGAATATCAAACTCAATAGGAAGAACTGGATCAATGCCATAAGCCAACTGAAATGGGGAGTATCATGTTGCTGAATTTGATGTTTCCCTATATGCCCATAATGCTGCATGAATCCTTTTATGCCACTTATGTACCTGCAAGGCTGCATATTTTGCTAGAATTTTAACAACATAAAATTTTCTCGTTCCCCCTGTCCATTTGTGTTTGGCTTGTATGTTGTTTCCTTCCTGTGCTTAATAGAAAAATTGTTGACTAGGGATTCTACTAACTCATTAATGAAGTGGCTTCCTTGATCTATTACAATTTCTAATGGGAAACCAAATCTGGTGACAATGCGTTCATATATGAACCTTACCGCTTCATCCATAGAAGTTGTTTTCAATGGCCTAGCTTCAACCCCCTTGGTTAAATAATTTATGGTAACTACAATATACTTATTTTGACATGGGGTAGTTGGAAGTGAACCTACAAAATCTATTCCCCTCTTTTCAAAGGGACCAAGTGGAAGAATAGGGCATAATGGCGCTGATGAAGTCTTACGGTTACCATGTGTTTGACAAATATCACATGTCTTACAATAATTATAAAAATCTCTAAAACGAGTGGGCCAGTGATAACCTGCATCCAAGATCCTTCTTGTTGTAAGTTGTCCAGAGAAGTGCCCTCCACATGTACCATTGTGGAATTCTTCTAGCAGTTCCTTTCCTTGATCACGTCCAACTGCCCTCTTGTACTGCCCATCAGGTCCTATTCGAAATAAAGCTCCATGCAGAATGGAATATGGACGACTGGCTTGAGTAATCTTTCTCTTAGTCTTTGTATTGGCACCATCAGGAAACTTGAATTCATTCAGATAATTCCAAATATCTATGTATTCACTAGGGATTGTGTCAAGGGAGAACAATGCTACATCGTGAAAATCATTATCATCACAAGATGATCCTAAACCATCATAGGCTCGAGAGAGTGCATCTACATTGACATGCTTCTTTCCTGGCCTATCTATAATATCAAATTCAAATTCTTGCAGCAAAATTATCCATCTTGCTATCCTCCCTGATGGGTTAGGCTTATTGACAATATATTTAAGAGCCTAATGATCTATTACAACTATAAATTTCTACCCTAGCAAGTAATTTCTAAACTTCTTTACAGCAAAAATGATAGCCAGAGCCTCTTTTTCAGTTACAGTATAGTTTTCCTCAGCACTACTCATTTGTCTGCTCCCAAAGTAAATTGGATGATCATTCCCATTTTCATCATTTAGTCTCAGAGTACTTCCTAGTGCTGCATCTGAAGCATCAGTATACACAATGAATGGCTTGCTCCAATCTGGATTCTTTAAAACAGGTGAAGACATTAGGGCTTCCTTCAGTTGTTTAAAAGCTTTATGTGCTTTCTTTCTTGGTTCATAAGTAACATCCTTCTTCAAGAACTGGGCTAGTGGTTGTGCAATCTTTGAGAAATTCTTGATGAACCTTCTATAGTAACCCACATGGCCTAAAAATGATCTCAAATTACTTCTATTCATAGGAAACGATAACTCTTTGATTTTTGAAACTTTATCAGGATCAGTACCAATACCATCTCTAGATACAACATGCCCTAACAAAAAACCTTTAGAACATCCATAGACACACTTTGTAGGGTTTAGTGAGGCTTGTGCTTCATCCAACCTTTGAAATGTTGTCTCCATCTGGTGCAGGTGGTCCATCTTGCTCACATAGATGCAAAAATCATCCAGAAATACTCGAATGAATTTTCCAATGTAGGGTTCAAACACCCTATTCATCAAGTGCTAGAACGTTGTCAGATCATTACACAACCCAAAAGGCATAACTCTATAAGAAAACGTTCCCTAAGGAGTGGTGAACGTGGTCTTCAACTGATCTTTCTCTACTATACGAAATTGGTTGTATCTGCTATATCGATCAGCAAAACTATAGCACTTCTGGCTAGCTACTTCATCCAAGATCTGATCTAAGAATGGAATAGGTTAATGATCTTTTTTTGTTACCTTGTTAAGCTTCCTATAATCAACACAAATGCGTAGTTTCCCATTCTTTTTTATTGAGATCACAATGGGAGAAACCCATTCTGAATTCTCCACAACAAATATGAATCCTGCATCAAGAAACTTATCTATTTCTTCTTTTACAGTCTTGGAAAAATTAGGATTCATTCTATATGGCATTTACTTTATGGGCTTAGCACCATCTACTAGCTCAATAGAATGTTCTACCCAACTTACTTGATAAATTTCCTTGTAATCAGAAGTGAATAGGTGTGTGTACCTTCAAAAGAGTTGGAGTTAGGATTCCTTCTCACTCTCCATCACAGCATCACTAATATTTATTTGTTGGAGATGATCATCAATTTATTCTTTAGATGATTTTATGGGTTCATGAGTCGGTGTGACTGGATGGATATCCATGACCGAAACATCAACCTCACTTTCTTCATCTTTTGTTTCCACTTCAATGGTACTAGAGTAATCAGAGGAGGTCCAATTATCAGTTTTATCACTTGAATCCACAGGTTCTTCGTTATGATGTTGAGGTATCACGTTTATCTTTACCCTCTCACTGCCACATCCAAGTGTCATGAAGCATTCATTCCAATAGTTTCTTGCATGAACTCTCCTTAGCCATGGCCTTCCCAACAACATTGGGTATACAAAAATACCATTTTTCATCACCTAAAAGTCTACCACACATACAACACCCATAATAGATATTGCCACATTTGAAACAACACCTTCTTGTTTAGATTTTCCCTTATTTAATGACGTTAACATAAGTTTTGAGGGGTGATCAATTTTTAAACCCAACATATTCATTACAGACTCAGTCATTACATTAACTGCAGCACCTCCATCAACTAAGACATCATGAATTGAAATACCATTACATAATACCTTAGCTTGTGGAGTGTAGAGATCTGCCTCTCCCTATAAAATAGGTACCTCAACCTCCTTACTTTGTCGAGCATTGAGTCCACTTCATAGCTCCCGCCTCTTCTCAGAAGACATAGCTAGAAGTTGACCATATGTAATATTTGAAGGCCTTTTGGACAGATATTCTAAGATGGAGTATGGTCCTTGTCCTTGTGAAATTAGAAAATCCTACACACCCAACTTCCTTCTCCTATGTTTCTTACTAGTTTCTCCTTTCATCTTCTTAGGATCATTTCCATCCTGGTTATCTTTTTCTTTCTTTCTTTTTATTACAAACACATCTGCTTCATTATTTATTCTCCTATCTATTACATCAAAAAAAATCATAGGTTCTTTTCCTTTATCATTATCTCTTGTACCAGATGTAGAAGCTCTATCTGGATAATTATACTTATAATGACCCTATTTATGATAACCATAACATACAAATTCAGTTATGTTTCTTTTTGGACCTCTATCTCCTCCCTGACAACGAAATTCCTTTCCTTGAAGAAGATTAATAGTTAATTGACCCATATTCTTAAGCAGATCTTCATACTCAGTAGATGTACTAGGGAAAATATTTTTTCTCACCGAGATTGATTGTGTATTTTAGACCAAAGGTGTTGGTGTAGGCTCTATCTTAGCAAAAATTTCTTTGGGCTTCTCTTCCATGATTTCTTCTTACCTTCTTACAATCTCCTTTGCTTGTTTGAGGGTCACTAGGAGGTCATACTTCACTCGTTGTCTGATCTCTATCTTCATCCCAAGAATAAAGTGCTTACATAGGAGATTATCCATGCCATTCATCAACCCATCCGCTAATACTTCCTTCTTGATTTGGGAATCGAGCTTCCTCCTTAGCTCTAGAACACGAGCATGATAATCCCTTATCTTCTCCTTCTCTCCTTGGGATAGATTTGTGATATCGATCATGAGATCCGCATATTTCTGTTGTTCACCAAATTCTTCAAGAAAAAATTTAGTTAATAAATCCCATGATTTTTTCACATTATCACCTAGTGTTTCAAACCACCTAAGGGCTGGACCATCCAAAAAGGTAGGAAAATATTTATTCCATTGTTCCCTTCTTATGAGGCCATTACAAATGCAAGATCATTTAAACTCTTGAATGAAAGATGAAGCATCTTCATTAGATTGGGCTGAAAAAATAGGAATCTTCCCCATTTTAAAAAGTAACCATAGTGTAATACCAACTTACAAGTACAATCAGTAAGACTTATGTGCACAAATAATTGGACTCACTACAATAGAACGTGACTTTACACCTTTCTACAGTAAAATAGGAATGACCACGGTAAACTATGGTAAAACTTTACTTAATGTGGTAAAAACTGACTTTACTGTGGTAAACACTATTTACGGTAAAAATAAAGTTACTGGGGTAAACACTATTCACGATAAAAAATGAAGTTACTATGGTAAATACTATTCACGATAAAAATTAAAGTTACTTTGGTAAATACTATGCATGGTAAAAAGTGACTTTACCATGGTAACTACTAGACACAATAAAAACAAGGTCACCCTCCTATTGATTTATGACTAAGTGGGAATATCTCTCCAGAAAATCCACTAACAAGGAATGGTCCTGGAAACGGAACCAAAATGTGAACACGAATCTGGCACTCTGATAATATTTCACCGAGAACTCCTCGTTCTATGATTATTTTAGTAATGCATAGCTTTTGGTTTGGTGGTAGTAGTCTGGAAACACAACAACAAACATAACACAAGAATACCACAGACTATGACAAATAGAATGATGACAAATCTGAAATACAACTATAAAATATATTATTAACATGGAATTATTACAATCTCACCCATGAATTACTCCATGTGTTACCAACTCCACCTAATTCCAATAGTGGTTATGGGAGAAACTTCACAATTACTCCTCTTGATGACTTCATTAACACACCTTCACAAAGAATCCTTTATTCATAAAATAATTATTACAAGTTTACTCTGTGATAAATGAGAGGGGATGGCCTCAGTATTTATAGGAATTCAGGATTATCCACCCTATCTCTAAGATAGGATAGGAAATCTCTTCCAGCCAATCATATTTCATGCCTAAACTCTTTCATTTACATGTAGGCTTATCTTTTAAGATAAGATAAACCTTATCATCTCACATGGGTTCCACCTTTTTAGACTATTCTACAAATAAAATACATAAAATATTTATGGCATCGCTCCTTTTCCTTATTACAAATATAATATTTCTAATTCCTAATCATGTAGATCCTACTTATCTACTTACCCCAACTTTGACATTTTAACATTACCAGACCACTTACGAAAAATATTTATTTTTTACCACAACATTTCTTTTGTAATTTGACTGTTACCATACTCTACTTTATTGGCAGCACCATATTGACAGCGCCGTTATCTTCTATTAGATGCCACTACTAATTATACTTAACAACATCCTATTCCTAATAAATACATTAATAAAATACAATTTACGAAGGAAAATTTTAATGTTGACAGGTCCTTAAATTATTTCGACTTGTAAAGAACACAATGCATTTCATCTCTCAAGGTTGAATGGAGAGGAACTTCCCATTCTTGTGAATGTTATGTTTCTTAAGCATTGTTATGGAAAATCCTACAGTGTCTGTTTAGAGTAGGATTTCCCTTTAATAAGTGTAGTTCTTGCACATTGCAATGTTTTTCAATTCAATAAGTGCATTCATGCATGTGGTCTAGCTTACCAGATCCTTTCCCAATTTTAGTTTGTTTTGGAAGGGTTGGACCTTCATAAAGGCATATTTTGGTTACATTCTTTAGAATTAATGCACA
This sequence comes from Taxus chinensis, assembly GCA_019776745.2. NCBI lineage: Eukaryota > Viridiplantae > Streptophyta > Pinopsida > Cupressales > Taxaceae > Taxus > Taxus chinensis. Next base: position 633,250,669 of record CM034154.1, on the reverse strand, counting down.
ACGAATAATAGAAATGCACTGGTTTACAAGCTAGTAGGAAGCTTTCCCCGTAGGATCGCCAGAACTGTTGACAATTTTTTACACTTGTGTAAAAATGGGCAACTCAAATTTTTGTTATGATAGATGGTATTGGTGAAGTGGACCTAAGCTAGGGGAGATTCCTACAGTCAATATTATTTTTGTTGAATTAATTAATGGTTACATGAAATCTTCAGCTATGCATGTTGTTACAAAATGTAACAGATCACATAGTCTAAAATTTCATGACTATCTTCAGTAAAAGAACACAAATCCTCAAAGGATAGATGTGTTATCCTGATGAAGAAATTGAATTGTAGAATAGATGAATTTCTGAGCTTTAGAACAACAATCATAACTACATACTGCAGCAATTAGAGTTCATTACTAAATGTTATAGGTATTCTTTAAGGTTGTTTCCTTCATTATTAAGACATTCAATTATATTATTGAGATATTTAATTCATCATACAATCCATATAGAAATATGAAATGCAGAAAGAAATACACAACTCAATTTCAAAATTCAATTTTTTATTCATAAGGAATTTCAAATGTTCCCACACAAACCATGGGATGTAACTGAAAAGTATTTTAGAACTACTAAAGAAAGAGGTACATAAGCATGAAATAGAAAATAGAATAGTATGAATGAACACATCATTACCTTGGGGGTTTCTGATTCGGCTGATGCATCTCAATATCCAACTTTGTTCCATCTCCATCTTCACTACTGAAAGCACTGTATTTGAAAACAAAAAAGAGAAAATTATTAGTTACAAGCTCATGGTTAATCATTATTCCTATGCTATCCAAATTTGTGTAGATGAATCTCTTAACAACATGAGATAAAAATTACATGAAGATTAAAGGCACAAATGATAAAATTACTTTTTTGTAAGAACACACATGATTATCTACCCAACAATAAGGAGAGAGAAAAGAATAGAAAACTATGAAACATAAGAGAGGCTAAAAAGCCTAAATATTTTCTAACTATTTTCTTAAGTGTGCAAGTACAGGTTACAATCAAGAAGAAAACAGATAATGTCTTACAGTTCCCACTGTTAGATAAAGATTGTAGAGTTCAAATGACTTCTATCCTATGGTACATAAAGGATATAAGTCACAAGTACATACTCGTATGAAGGAAGAATGCAACTCAAATTTTAGTAGTTATCTTATAAATAGAATAAGTTAAAGTGTAGATACGAGAACCGGCTTGCAAATAAAAATACATGTTTCAGATTCTAACTCAAAAGTGAAGTAGAAGAATGAGAATATAAAGGCTGAAATTAACTAAAAGATAAGATTATAGTTGAAAAAAAATGAGAAAGATATTTGAGAAAATTTTGACAGGTCTTGGCCATGTAAAATAGACATTTACATTTTTCCATCATGTTGTTTTTTAAACTAATACATGCTTTAAAAGTTGTATGTAAATCAAATAGTAATACATAAAGTAGAAATGCATGACATGATCAAGATAAAAGTTATCATATTTTAGTTTCCAACAATAATTCAAATTCAATATAAAATGTGACAAATTCTATATTTTGAATTAGGAAAGTACATTTATCATAGATGAAACAGAATAAAGAAGGAAATATGAGAAAAATTTGATAGGGCTTCGCCATCAAAAATTGACATTTTAAATTTTCTAGCATACATACTAAAGTTGTAATGAAGATCATATACAGTATTTAAGCAAAAGAAATGGGAACTACACTTTTAGTCATCAAATTGAAGGACTTTGGATCATTGATTATAGCTTAACAACTTAAGAAAAATGAAGTTTAAAGGTAATCTTACAAAGTGAAGCCATTGTAGAAGTACAATTTTCAAGTGAAGCCTATAGTTTTCAAATGAAGACAATATGAGTGCATAGAAATGCTACGAAATTAAAGAAGTAAAAATATTTAAGTAAAGAATCAAATAAAGAAAATATGAAGATCAGGTTTATTACAGTCAACTAAAACAAAGCTCAATTCATCAAACAACTTCATGTTTTACCAGCAGAATCAAAAATGAGATAGAAGTTTCAGATGACTCTGATACACTCATCCAAACAAGAAAGGGCCAAGGTAAATCACCTGGGAAGCTTTAAAGTGATAAAGAGCACAAATATGGAGATATTTCAGAAGCACTAAGATCTAACAAGAATAAGGTAGAGATGTAAAGTTTGCAGACTCAAAGAAAGAAGTAAGTTCCACAAGCCTTTAAAGCTTTAAAGTAGATTACAGAATCAAGCAAAGAATTTAAAATAGTAGCTCAAGATCCAAAAATCCTTCTTCACATAAAAACCATTGATTCAAGTATATATCTCAACTTATAGGTATGAATAGAAATTCACTAAGGAGTGAACAAATATGTTAAATCAGAAATGAAAATAGTGACAAAATGATACAGTAAGTGAAAGGAATTTCATCTTTGAGTAATGATTAAGAAAATCAAGACAATGAAGAATTATTAGAGGAAGCTCCAACAGGATTCAACTCACCAGAAATCTCATACAGAGAAGAATGTAAAAGAATCCATCTCAAAACTTTAGAATTCGGGAAAAATCAAAGCTTATAGAAACAAAAAATTTAGAGTTAGAGCTCAAAGAGATCATTATGGTGTCTATAAAAAACATTCCAAGGCTTTTCCCTCCATATTGACATCACGAAATGAAAATGAAAAGTTATGGTTCGGGCTACTTGATTTACTTAAACTACATTTCACCCATTAGTGAAATTTAACAATATATATCAAATTATAGACATCATATTGCATGCTGTAAGCTCGAGAAAATATTAAGATGAAAATCACAACTTCAAATGATAGCTCAAGAAGAAGAAAATCCTGTAGATAAAGTAGCTACAGTTTTGAACACAGAATACCCATTAACTTCTACCCTTATTCTTTTCATTTTGGAATATAGAATCTTCATATTCAAGTAAAATAATGGAGTGAAAATAAGTTTCAATACCCACATCAAAGAAATAATACCGAAATCTTGGTTGTAATGTTCCAAGCCACAAAATAAAAAATATATGTAGATACAGATTTAGGAGAATGAGTCATTCATGCATGAAAGTTAAAGGTTCATCTAGGTTTTGCAAAGAAATCAATGGTTGAGAAGGAACTTACTAGTTGGAGTCAAGGTGAGAAAACCTCGAGAGATCATCAAGATTAGAGCCAAAAAGCGAGGACCCAGAACAAGTTTCAACTCAAAATCTCCAACGGAACCAAGATATCACATAGAAAACACAAATAAAGAATGAATTATCAGTATTTTGAAGTCAAAATGGAAATGAAAAAGTAACAATGATACTTAGGAGGTCAAAACTTAGCATCCCTTAATCAAATAGTGATAATAATAACACGGTACTAAGCTCAAAGTTCACAACAATGGCGTCGAGAAAAAAAATTTCTAGGTCTCCACCCGCAAGCTAAAAATTCCAAACGAAGTGATCATTAAGGTAGAGTGACCTTTACCATGCAAACTCAAGAGGTGAGTTAATGAAACTCAACCACAATCACAAGATCAACGTCTTCAGATCAACATAAAAAATCAATGCAAGCCATCATGATCAAGAAGCCATAGACCACTTTAATTGTAGGGTTGAAACCCTAACCATGAGTCATAGATTGACGACCTAAGATCCAACAGTACAAAGATCAATGATTGGAGACTGATCACAAACTATCAAAGCAAATCACCATGGTCATATTAAGAGCTGGAACATTAAATTCAGAGTCAGAAACCCTAACTGAGGGTCAAGACTACAAATTGAAAGGATACTAATTGATGGTCAAATCAAACACCAAATTTTAAAGAAAACTCAACCTAAGTTAACCATGTCACTGACAAAATGATAAAGGGGTGAGTCATTGTGGAGAGGGGGTCAGCCCCATGTTCAAAACCAAAATCATTGCATATTGACTTTTAAAAGTCTAAACCATAGTCTATGTCCCAAATGATCAAAAGCGGATGACAAACTATACAATGCAATGATAACCAAAAAGGTGGCAGACTATATAATATACCATGTGTTATACAAGGGTGGTCAAACTCAATGAGGACAAGTACACATATCAGGAGTGGTCCCCATATGGAGCTAGTACATAGCAATTTTTTTTATTTTACAGGTGATGTATTTAAAAGATGGAAAAAGATTTCATGTTGCCACACTTGAATACAATAGAATGATAACATCAGAACCTGAGCTTAGAGGTGGTCCCGATCAAGATAGACATTTGGATGAATTATTTTGAAAAGTATTACAAATAATGTAATTAATTTTTGTCACTCACAGGGAGATAACATTTTGCATGTGCATCCAAGGAGGCAAGTGGATCAGAATTACATATGTCACATCAGACTACAAGAAGAAAAAATTTGCATGCACCAAGAGGAGACTTGCTCATCAAGCAATATTTATTTTACTAAATAACTCACCCATGCTTTTCTTAAAGAAAAGTCAACTACAGTTTGACTGTGATGTAATCAAAGGATATTAATGCCTCTTTGTATTAGTTTGCTTTATTTTATTCCTTTATTTATTAAATAAAGGATAAGAATAGGACGCATGAGTGTGTATGGCTTTAGTCTATTTTAAGGAAGGGTGGGTGACTTAATTTTGCTATATATTCTATGCCTTGACAAAGCAAAAAGGAGGAATTTTTAGATAAAGGAGTACTGAAGAAGATTCTGCCAATTTTTCCTTGTGGATGTGAAGTATTTTCTACCTTTCTAATCATTTGCAGTCTTATGTATGGTAAATTAATATTCAGAATGTTGAAATCCCTGATTAATCATCTTATCCTATTGCAAATTTAAGTAATTTTTGTGTGATATTAACGTGTATGTTTAGACATAGTAGTATTGTTGTGATATTTTCACTCAATACATCAAAGTGTTTACCTTTAATTTTCTACAGAAGTTTGTTGGCTTAAGAATAAAAAATTCATTCCCATATCAATTATGCATGTACTTAGTCAAATACCTCATAAAATTTTAGTGTATCACCTCAGTTTTAAATCCTTTTTACAGTCATCTTTTACCCTTGAACCCCATTAAATCAGTTTAGGATACATCATAAGGAACCGGCCTTGATACCATAGACTCACCTCAAAATAGGTATACCCACATACTTGAGGTGTTTCCATTGTATCTATGAAAGAGAGAGATCATTTTTGCAAACTTAGAACACCTACAACCATCTCTCTACATGGTGGAATTTCAAGAGCTAACAGTGACCAAATTTCATTATTTTTAAGGCTATATTACGTGCCACAAAATGACCTCGTATAGGTCCTTCATGGAATTTGGATAATAATTATTGAATTCTATTATAATCAAAACATCGCACCAAGATTTCGTTTAAATCTCTTTTGAATAACATGCCATCAATGAAAACATAAGGTAAAACTTGTAACCTGAAATACATTCATTTATTTTTGTCCATACCTTCCAGATAAGTATCATTTGCTGTAAGTAGTTAACTAAATCAGTCATCCACCTTGATTCCTGAAATTCTTGATTGAGTTTGGATTGCTAATTTTCTGGATGTGCCAAAGTATTTGGACGGTTGATACAGTAACTTCAACATGCTATTCTAGATCATCTGATTCTACTGCCTGTTGTTTTTCCATATCAGCAATTAGATGCTCACACAGACATTTTCCCCTTACTATTTTTACAACGTGAATGTCAACGTCAGATTCCATAACCTTCACAATCCAACCTGCTCTCTTCTCATTCAAATTCTTGTTTAGCAAGAAATCTTTAACACTTGGATGAGAGGACTAAGACATGTATCTTGTTATTAGAAAGCATGTACTTGAAGTTTTTTCAATCCTCTAATTACTGAAAGTACCTGTGTTTCAAGAAAGGTGTTACCTTTTCTTGTAGTTATGTAGACTCTATCCCAAAAAAAGCAATAGGCTGCTCGATATTTTCTACATTAATTTCAGTTAAAATGGATGAAATGGTCTCAGCTCCTACAAGTGCATACATTGTAAAATATTTATCAAAATTTGGATTTGCAAGAGTAGGAAGCTTGTGAAATGGATATTTTAATTTGCTTCGAAACCTTTTCTCCCTTCGTTGGTCCAAGAGAAATTATTCTCTTTCTTTAACATGGATATCAAAGGTTTGACTAATGCTGCAAAATATGGAACAAATACTTCTAATGAAGTTGATTTTTCCCGAGAAAAATATGCAGTGCTTTCTTATGATGAGGTAAGGATAACTGTTAAATAACTTTGATTTTGAAAGGATCAATAGATAAACCTTGTTTAGAGACAATATGACGAAGTAGTTTATCTTGATGAACTGAAAAACTAGGACTATTTTGGGGTTCAAGGATATTCCAAACTTTCTCCAAAGCTGAAAAGTATTGTTTTAAATGTAATAGATGTTCATTGAAGTCTTTTGAAAACATGGGTGACATCGTCTAAATAAAATAATATGTATTTTATTTAATAAGATACGAAAATCCATATCCATTGCATGTTGAAATGTTGCACCGACATTTGAAAGACCGAAAGGCATCCTTTTATAAGCATAAGTGCCCCATTTAAGTTGTGAAGGTTGTTTTGTATCTATATTCCTCACACACAAGGATCTGATTGTATCCATTGTAGCCATCTAAAAGATATAATCTGTCCAAACTAGAAATTGTTCTCAAAATCTGATCCATATTTGGCAAAGGATAATGATATTTTAATGAAGCTTTATTAAGGTCTCTGAAATCCACATATAGCCTAATTTCTCCATTTGTTTTCCAAATAGGAACAAGATTAGATACCTAAATTCAATGTTTAATTTTAAAAATAATACCTGATTTGATTAACTTAGATAACTCTTTTCTAATCAATGGCTCAATTTTTGGATTTACAGGCCTTTGCTTCTACCTAACTGGCTTGGAATTTGGCTCTAACTATATTGTATGCTGAGCTGAAATTGGATCAAACCCTCTCATATATTGTTACTTCTAGGAAAAAACATATCTGAATTAATTACATTATTTGATAAATGTATGTTTTTCAGCTAAATAACATACATTTCCAATAAGTAGCTTATTTTTGTCATCCACAAAGATTTCCTTGTAGTTATCTGCATGAGTTGAAATGTTACCTTTGTACTTTCTTAACTGATAATCAGAACTAAAAATGTCTTCTAGAGTGACCAATCCTTGAGGTAACTTGTTTGTTTTAACTGAAAAATGTGGTCACCATAGAAGTGTTGCAATTTTTACTAATTTACTGCAAAAAAATTAGCTTCTTACTGCAAAAATCTACAAATATGTTTATCATCTTCGATAACCTATCAATTCTCTTCATTATCAAGAACTAAAGGTCTGATAATTAATTTAATATGTGGTTGTACCTTACTATTTTTGATATGTTCTAGTACATCAAAGCTAGCATCAATTGTTGCAAGTCTATCTGCATGCTTATTTTAAGGACAAATCGAATGTTAATAACATCAAAATCATCTATTAAGTCTAAAACTCTATGTTTATAAGACTTCAACAATGAATTCTTACACATATTAAATTTTTTTACTTAATTGATAACTAATTTTGAATCTCCAAAAACTTGGAAACTGTTGATACGTCTCTTTCTAGCCCATTTCAAGCCATGAATTAATGCTTCATATTTAGCTACATTACAAGTACAAGAAAATTGCAAACTTAAAAATGAAAAGTACCCTTTATTTGAAGGGGAAGTAAGAATTAAACATGCACCTTGTCCTATCTTATTTTTAGCTCCATCGAAGTGAAGCTTCAATAGCCCTTATGTTGCTTCTCCTATCTTAGACAGTAAGGAAATTGGTGCATTTTCTTTATGCAAGCAATAAAGACCAAACAAATATTCTTCTACCTCCTTTAAAGAGTCATAAGCATGATTTTCTTAAGTCTTTTCATCCATGAACAAATTAGAAACACCATCTAGTGTGGAAACGTGAGCTGTAACATTGAAATTAGACTAATAAAAAATTAAGTAATTTGCTACAGCATTCGAAGGATGAGGCTCAATATGAAACTAGTTAGAGGCTAAAAAGTTACGGTAACCTTAGTTCCATATTGTGCAGTAAAAAAAAATGACCAATCTGAAGAAAGGTAATCTCCTTTTTTTGTTGTAAAATCTCGTGATAAACATAAGGAAAAATAGGGAGGCAAATCTACAACAATCACATCTTTTAGAATTCTAACATTAGGACAAGCACATAAAGTTACTTCTAGGTTTCCTATAGTACCAACTGTATTGGTTGTTGTCTTGTCTAGCTGCAACACACTTTTCTATGTAGGTTCATATTACATGCCCAATTTTTCTACAATTGCCTTTGGCATAAATTTTCTACTCACGCCACTTTCAACCATGTAGTTATGAATTGAACGGTCTCCAATAATCAGATATAAATAAAATGGTGGTGGCTTCTTGATATCGTGAGCATTTAAGACCTTTTGAACCATCCATTTAACTTCTTTAATGCTTTCTTTTTCCACTGTTCCAAGGACAATGTCTGCTTTTTGTACTTCCTTTTTTGTTATTTTTGAAGAAATTTGCATCTTAGCAAGTTCATGAGAAAGTAGCTCCTGCTGTCTTGGAATTATTAGAGCATCCCACATTAAGATATTAACATTATGATTTTTCATTACATCAACAATGCTAAAAGAAGCAGCAATTTTGGAAACAGATTCTACTATTTTAGCATAGGCTTTGGCGAAAAGTGACTTTGATTTAGTTTCTCTTGATATCTAAGGTATAAACAATCTTCTTGGATCAAGTTGTGATTGTTTTTGTTGTTCTTTACCAGCTGAAACACCTACTGATTTATGAGGAAAAACAGAATTGTTAGCTGATTTGTTTTCCTGTAGTTGTTGTTTTATCAGTGACTGTGGGTAGAACAAGTCTATTTTTTTGTTTTTCTCTCTTGTGAGCATTTTCTTGGGATCTATTCATGACTGCAAAAAGTATTCCTCTCCAAAGTTGACCAAGTTTTGTTCAGGTGCTTTTGAATATGAGTTTCTTTCTGCCCACCCTCCATTTGAGGCATGTACAGGGCTTCAGATTGAGGTTGTGCAACAAGGCTTATATTCAAGAATGCATTTTGGAAGTTGGAAACTAAATGACATTGATTAAATGGTTGACACCATTCCTCAGAAAACATTATAACTAGAACAAGAGCGCTAGATTCCTTGGCGGATATTGTTGTGTATAATTTAGAATTTGTTGATAAGGCTACCTATTCTGTTGATTTTGATAGTTTTGCTGATAAGGAGCTTGATATGGCCCGCTAGGCTAGACTAGTTTGTTTTAAATTGACCTTAATTTATTACCCATACTCTGTAAATATTTAAATACATTATCTGAAGGAGCTAAAATAGTAGGCTCTATAATGGTAATAGGTTGTGGAATAGGTGGAAAATATTCTATAAGAGGCATTCAAGGCATTGGTGCCAATTTAATAGCTTGAATAAGTCTATTTTCAGCTCGCATAAGAATATCATAAGCTACTGGGAGAATATCTCCTCCCCTCGACTGAATCATAGTTAAAATATCACTGTTTAGGGCTCTAAGATAATAAAGAAAATCATGGTTAGCTTGAGGCTTGACCCTTGCTAGAATTCTTTCCCAAGTTCTAGCAAAATAGATATTAAAACTGTCCATAAGTTCATGAGGAGCTCTCTTATTTGTAGATAGTTGTTCTATGAGGGATAAATGATCTGAATGATCTTGAAATTGTTTCAACAATTTTTCACCTAACTCATCCCAAGTTTTTATGCTTCCAATTTCTAAGGTTCTATACCATTGCAAGGCTTACCCATCAAATGATGCAGCTAAAAGTCTCAAGGCTACATCTTCATGTGTTATATTATGGAATGCATGTAGGGTTGCAAAATATTTGATGTGATTTGTAGGTGTAACCTAATTTTCACCAGTGAATGAAGGTAAATGTTTCATGGCAGCATTAGGGATATCATGATAAACTTGAATTATTAATGGGCTACCATAAGTAAAGGTCAAAAAATTCCTCAATGGTTTAATACCCATTGGAAAAACTTGGATTTGAAAAAAGAATTTAATATGTGGTGAAGGAATATTAGGAGGAGGGTTGTTAAAACTAGGCCTATTATAAGGTAGGGTGTTACCAACTCTTCTTCTTCTTACATAATTCAAAGGTAAAGAAATAAACTCATAAGGAATTCCTCTTACTGATGATCTTGTAGTCACTTTAGGTGTGGAACATGCTGCAAAAATAGTCTAAAAATAGCCTTACAGAGTCGCAAAAATAAATCTTTCAATCTTTAGAATAAATTGTTGCAACTTGTTGCTCCAAAAGTAACTTTTTATTTGTTGTGAATATGCTGTAAATTCCCATAATTTGCTCACATATTTGATTCCTTGTCCTACCTGGCGTGCCAAAAAATATTATCACTCGAAAGTGCACCCTATAGAGAGATGACTACAAGGGTTCTAATATTTCTCTGGATCTCTCTCTTTCGTAGATACAATGGAAACTTCTCATGTCTGTGGGTATACCTATTATTGAGGTGAGTCTCCCGTATCAAGTATGGATCCTTCTTGATGTATCCTAAAATAATTTTTGGGGTTTTGAGGGTAAAAAGATGACTGTAAATGAATTGAAAAATGAGGTGATACACCAAACTTATTGAGGGATTTGACTGAGTGCATGCACAAATATTTGAGAATGGATTTTGGATGCAAAAACCAATAGTTTTTAGTAGAATATTAAGTCAAAACACTTGAGGTATTGAGGGAATTATTAACAACAATATTGTAAACAAACACATGGACATTAATATTATGAAGAAATTACCAAAATTTCAGCAAGGTAAGATGATTAATTAGGGAATTTGACATTCACACAAAATAATAAGGTATACACTATACTTCGAATAATTGGAAAGGAATAAATCAATTCTCATTCAAAGGGAAAAACTAGCAAAATATGTTTCAACACTCATGTGTCCAAAAAGTCCTCATTGTACTTTGTAATTGCACACAATATAAAGCAACAATTATTCACCCCACCCTTCCTAAATATAGACTAAAATTTGTACTTGCCCATAAATCATATTTTTTATCCTTTATCCTAAATAAATAAAGGAATAAAAAATAAACATGCTAATACAATGAGGCACAATAGCCTTGATACAAAAATACATCCTAGTCAAACTGTAGTTGATTGTTCTATTATTAATAAAGTTGGATGAATAATTTGGCTAATAATAATATTTTATTGATGAGAAATGCTACTCCAATGCATGCAATCTTTGTCTTCTAGTGCTTGATGTGATAATTTGTATTTGATCCACTTGTAGTGATAATATTAGCACCTTTCAATCCTTCCCCTTTGATGCACGTGCAAAAACAATACCTATGTGAGCAAAAATAAATTCTTTATTTGCAATACTTGGAAAGGTATTCACACATGCATCCATCTTGATGGGGACCACCTTTGGTTCTTATTCTGATATCCCCTCTGTCTTCTTGTTGTCTCATAACACTATACTTCTCTGGAAATAAAAATCATTCAACTTCAAATTTTCCCACTATGGGGACCACCTTTATGCAAAAATACTATTCTCCTTTTGGATAATTATTACACACATGGTATAAATTAGCCCCTTCTCTTATCATTGTAAACATTGTTTGTTGTAGATCCTTTTGGCATATTCTAAGGTTTCACACCTTAGCATTGACATCCTTGATTATGCACTTTGAATCATCCCTTCGCATGAGGTCAGTCTCTTTTGATTAATTATAATGTATAGTCAGTGTCTTTTTATGTGAAAAGGTTGACAAATCATATTGTTTTTGACCCATTTTGGTTAATCGTTGCTAGACTTTGGATATACTATAGTTTAGTCCTTCTAAACAATCATTCATAAGGTAAATAGGTTACCTTATGATGATTATGTTGTCAGCATTGGCACTATATTTTTATTTTGTTGAAGTATATGGTTTGGACCTTAGTCGGTAAATGGTAATTATTCTTGTTTGACTAATATGGGGCTGGTCCCATCTTATTACGATGACCAGACCCTTCTTTTTTCAGTGAAGTTGTTAACCTTGAGTTAGCTAGGGGTTTTTAATGGCTCGATGCGTTGGCATATTCTGAACTTTGGTTGAGTTATGAGCAACTATGGTATAATTTGTCTTTAACCTCCCGTATTGATATCAACCATTGATTTGAGGTACTTTTTGAGTTTGCACCATCGATTCTATGAGAATCTTAATTTGTATTGATTATGGGCTTAATTGATTGTGCAGCTGATTCATTACCATTTGATCATGGTACTTGATTGTCTGGAACCATTGATCTGTTAACTCCAGTTGAAATGTTAGTTAGCATGGGTTTTCATTTGCAACATTGATCTTCTACTCATGTTGAGTTGGATTGGCATGACCTTGAGTTGGCGAATGTGTTTATTTGTAACCTAAAATTTTATCATTTCACATGTATGCCTACTTTAGAGGGCGAAGCCTTGGCAATTTTGTTTAGGCCTCCATTGTTATGTGTTTGAGCTTGGTTTTTCTCTATAAATCGATTCTACGAGGCTCTGCACATCATCAGTTTCCATCATTTTTTCTCCCTCTATTTCGATCTTTTGAGCAGATTTTGGTGGAGGTGGTCATAGTGGGTTTCGAAGTCTCTGGTTCTACGTAATGTGATACGAGCTTTGATTTTTTGACATTTTACTAATAGCTTCTCATCAACATTGTAGTCCACTTTATTCATGGGAACCCCGTTCTCATTTTCGTTTCTCCTCCTAAAATCGATTCATTGTGAAACTTGATGTTATGGTAAGTTTCGAGCTCCATCTTCATTTCTTTCAAGATTTTACCTGTCACTTCTTTACTTCTTTCTTTTCCATGACAATATTCTAAAACTTTCTTTTAACTTCTTTAATATTTTTGTGTGATTCTTGAGCTTGCGAACCCTTTGTGAGCATTTTAGAGAAAATTGAGTTCTGGGTATCTGATATTTCCTTTCTCTACCTTGAGGCTTCAAGGATTTGAGTATTTCTGTGAAGAATGGTAACTTTATTCACTCTCCTTGCATATATTGTGAATATTGTAGAAATATGAGTTATGTTTTTTTTATTCAACCGAAACTCCTTTCTTCAGCTTTAGCGAGCTCATAGAATTATGAGAATTTGAGAAAAGTTTCCATTGATCTCTAAATAATAAGTTTTATAACCTATGTCTGTAGATTTAATTTGACTTTAATTATATGATACTATGTTTTATGAATTTTTGAATTTGTCAAGCTTGTTGACATTTGGTTTCTATGCATGCCATTTCAGTTTGTTATTCTCTCTGAGATTCTTGTAGATGATCTGGTTTATCATGTCACTATTTTGAGAGCTAGCTTGTTATCTTTCACTCTCGTGGAAGTGTATACTTAGAATCTACTACTGGTTTCCTGAAATCTCTATGGTTTTCCATGCAACTGAGAGTAAGAAATACATTTTCTTCTTCTATTGAGTTGGGCATTACTTCTTATATGGAAAATATTTTGAACCATGTGTTGGCCGCCATTGTTTTACTATCATTGAGATCTATAACCAGTAATATCTCTCTGCTTTTGTGTAATGGTCATAGACTCCTTAACGTGTATATCTCCCACTTGTGGGTATTCTGTTTACTATGTTACTAGTCATCATTGGCTATAATGTTTCTCAGAATTTATCTGATATAAAGCTTTCGAGGATTGGATTATTATCTTGCTAAGTGCAAACCAATTTTTTTGAGATTTTTTATCGCTCCTTCACTCAGTATAATAAAAATCATGACTTTCTATTGTCTAAAACTCTGTATTGTTCTCTGATGTATTATTCTTAAGAAATCCTTCTTATTTAAACATTTGAGGGCTTATGTATAACAACATTGTATAGTGGAAGTTAGTTTCTATTTTGAGAGTTGTGTTTAGAATTGAACTATATATATTGTATCTTCATACTATAGCTTTCATTGATGACATGTTTTCTATAGTATCATAACTCAAATCTTTTTCTATACTTGAAGATTTCATAAATGAAACTTTAAGCAACTCCTTTCTTGAATTTTTACTTTCATGAAGATTTTTTATTTGATAAACCTGCTGTAACTCTTTCTGTTTGACACTTTTAATTTCTGACTGGTGCTTTTCTGAGTTCTTAAAACTCTTCTTGGTTATTTCTTATATTGTTAACAGTAGTTGTAATTGTATCATTTCTCTTTTCATCATAAGTTATTCTATTCTTGTACATTTACTTTATTTGGATTTGATGAAGCTGAAATATTTAAAGCTTAGTAAAAAAATCAAATTCTCTAACAGTGAGTTGATCAATGATGTTAGTCCATGAAATCTATCCAACCTCTATGATCCTTTGAGAATTTTAAATTTGTTCGTATACGTGTGGTAACCTTCTTGATGAGCACTAGTCTTTGTATCTATTTTTTTTATAGAGTCTATATGCTCATTCATTATGTTGAATCTGAAGCTAAGTTTAAATTCATTACTACGTACATCGGTTTACTTTAAGCCATGCCTATCCTCTTAGCTATGTGGTGATGAATTTGCATGGTATCCTTTGCTTGATAATGTTGACCAACTTTAACTCTATTTGGCTAAAAACATTGCAACGGAGACTTAAAAAACTCAAGGAAATGATCAGTTTTTTCATCCTCCTTTACTTATATTTTCATGCATATGTACCTTCTACTTCAGTAATTATGAATTTCTTTTTTAGTTACATCCCTCAGATTGTATGGGAAACATTGAAATTTCTTATGAATAAAACTCTAAATTTTGGAATTGATTTGTGTACTTCTTTCTACATTTCAGTTTTATGTATGGATTGTATAACGAACTAAACAGTTGAATAAAATAATTGGATGTACTTAATCATGAAGGAAATAAATATAAAATATCTACAACTCTAATAATGAACTCCCAATTACTGTAATATGCAATTGTGTTTGATTTTAAGAATTTAACACTCCACCTATTCTATAATTTCGGTCTCATCAAGATAATACATCGGTCCTTAGGGATTTTGTGTTCCCTTACTGAAGATAAACATGGAATTGCAGACTATTAGGTTTGCTACATTTTGTAACAACATACATAACTATAAATTACATGTAATCATCAATTATTGCAATTGAAAACATAATAATATTGTAATTTATTCCCCTTGTTAGGTTCGCTTCACCAATGCCATCCATCATAACGAAGTTTCTAGTTGCCCATTTTTTCCCAAGTGCAAAAATTGTCAAAACAACATTTACAATTTAATATTATACTTATTTATTATCAAAACATAGTCACCTATATATAATTATCTATAATTCATATCTAAATAGTATGTTAAAAACCTTTTTATTAATCTTTAAAGTGTTGGCCCTATTATTTAGCTGAAATTATTTGCCAACTTATTAATCCACCCTATTATTTACCTAAATTATTTACCTATTTATTAATTGACCTTATTATTTACCTATCTTATTTACCTATTTAAGTAATTTAGGTAATTGATTTATGATTAATCTAAAATTTTATATATATCTATGGTTTACCTATTTAATATTCAATATATCATAGAGCACCATTAACAAAAAATTCTACAAAAACACCATTTATAAACCTTAAAATTTAAACATGTATGATAATGATGGTGAATATAATGACGATGACAACAAACAATAATGACCATGATCATGAAAATCATGATATTGATCTGATGAGGATTGTAAGATTTAATTTATGTACAAATTCACATAATAATATCAATTATACTAATATGATTAATATTCACGATGTTGATGATGGTGAAGATGTTTATGGTGGTGGTGTTAATGGTGGTGATAATGATGATGAGGATAATCAAGAAAATGATGACAATGATAGTGGTGAGAATGACTAAGATGAAAACTATGCCACAAACTATAAACCTTAAATACTAAATATGCACAATAATGATGATGATGGTAGATGATAATGACCATGAATGTGAAGATGAAAATCAAGATAATGATCTATCGATGATTATATCAATGATGATAATCTTGATAATGATTATGATGATGGTGAAATGAATATCTAAACATATTGTACAATAAAGATGCTGATAATAATAATAATGATGACAAATGACAATGATCTTGATCATGATAATTACAATAACGATAATATGATGATTGTAATATTTAATTTATTTATAAATTCAAATAATAATATTTGTAATACTAAAATTATTAATATTCACGATGATGATGGCGAAGATGTTGATGGTGGTGTTGTTAATGGTGGTGATAATGATGATGACGATAATGATGACAATGATGATAATTATAGTAGTAAAAATGAAAAAGATGACAACTATGACACAATTTTTCAAACTTAAATAATAAATATGGATGATAACAATGATGATGATGGCAGATTATAATGAACATTAATGTGAAGATAAAAATCAAGATCATGATCTAATGATTATTATATGGATGATGATAATCTCGATGATAACTATGATGATGGTGAAATGAATACCTAAACATGTACGATAAAGATGGTGATGATAATGATAATGAAGACAAATGACAATGATCATGAACATGACAATTATGATAACAATATGATGTTGATTGTAATATTTAATTTATTTACAAATCCACATATTAATATCAATAATACTAATAAGATTAATATTCAAAATGATGATGATGGAGAAGATGTTGATGGTCGTGGTGTTAATGGTGCTAATAATGATGAAAATGACGATCATGATAGCGGTGATGATGACAAAGATCACAACTATGCCACACTTTGTAAACCTTAAACCCTAAATATGAATGAAACGATGTTTACCATAATGAAGATAATGGCAGAGTACAACGACCATGAATTGAAGATGGAAATCATGATCATGATCAATTCATGATTATATCAACAATGATTATCCTGATGATGACAATGATGATGGTGAAATGAATACTTAAACATGTATGATAGAGATGGTGACAATAATGATGACGACAAAAAATGACAATGACCATGATCATGAAAATCACGATCACGATATGATGATGATGGTAATATTTGTTTTTTTTTACAAATTCACATATTAATATAAATAATACTAATAAGATTAATATTCACAATGATGATGATGGTGAAGATGTTAATGGTCGTGGTGTTAATGGTGGTGATATTGATGAAAATGAAGAGAATGATACTGTTGATAATGATAAAGATGACAACAATACCACAATTTTTAATCCATAAACAGTAAATATGAACGATAATTATGGTGACAATAATGATGATGATGGAAATTAATAATGACCATGAATGTGAAGATGACAATCAAAATCAATGTAGTGCCTAATCCTGTTTGACATCTATTTCTGCTTTGTTTATGCTCTTTAACTACCTAGAGACATGGATAATGATATAGTATTTTGGGTTGTATGTTCTTAGACCATATGGATATTGATTATCATGTTGATTTCACTTGTTTATTGGATTATATGGATTTCTAGCTGATTTTGGTGGATATTGCAGTAAATTTGATTTTACACTACTTTACTATATACTTACATTTTGGATTCATGGTAGTTGCAATTATGTTTTGATGCATCATCTAACCATGTGTACTTTGATATTATGTTTTATTGATTTCATGATTAAATATTAGGTGATCAGTATGTGGATTGTGTGATTGTCATAAAATGTGAATCGTGATTTTGGATAATTGGAAATATTTGATTTGGAATAGAATTACATGCTATGATGTATGATGATTATGTGACAAATTCTTTATATATATTTTGATCTCTTTGATGTAGTGATGTGGCCTTGACGTTGAAGGTGGTATTATATTGTGATTGCAAAAAATGAAATTACACAAACAGTGACGGACTAGGAAGGCCAACCATGAAGAAATGTCACTTTTTCACAATAAAGTCACCTTAAGAACTATTATGTTCGTGTTTGTGTTCATCTCATATTCTTCTTATTTTTTTTAAGATCTCAATGGGGAAGTTCCTTACATGTGACCATGGGTAGGTATGTGTTGTTTTATTTTAGTTACCTTGTGGTTATCTTATTTATTAAATCGTGTATGTTGTGATCTTAATTAAAGTTCTCTTATACCCTGTAACCCTATGTTTCTATGTTATCAATGTGCCCCTTAATTTATTATGTAATTTCTAGTGATCTATAAACTCTTTGACTTTGGAATTATCCACATAAAAAAATGATGTTTCTCTACTTTCTATTAGAAAATGATAGAGATAGCTAGTGAATGAATTATGCTTATGCTTAAAATCCACAATTGCAGGAAAGGAAATAATTTAAGCCCATAAACATCAAGAACATTTATCTAGGAAACCTCCAGAGGATGAAAAACCAGTTAGGAAGGAAAATTTCTCTTTCTTCCCAATTTTATTGGCCAATTCCAAATAACAAGAACAAAATTTATAATAAGTAAGAAAGAGAAGTAGATAATATCTCACACTTCCTCCCAAATACTTGCTTGCTCTGTCTCAAAACTCCTTTCTTCTACAAAACATAATTCTAGCACTAAGAACTTCTTTTTCACTTGCTTTCATGCTTTGATGATCCTCTTCTCTTCTATAAACATGTATTTATAGCCTTCCTCATGTCCTCACGTGCACTAGAGAATGGGAAAGGTCATGGAGGAGAAGAGACATGGAAAAACTTCCAAATTCTAGGTTGTTCGTTTCATATTTTTGTTTTTCTATCTGAAAGAGCCATGACTACCACCCTGGTTGGGTGGTGGTTCTGTAACCGCCACTCTTCAAAGAGTGGTGGTCATGTTACTATAAAGGCATAACCTCTGAGTATTATTTTTCCTTCTTTTTGCTTACTATTTTGATGAAGTAGATTCATTTTTGGATCCCTTTGGATAACACCTCCCCTACTAAGGAGGATTTTGGTCCCACAAAAGTTTAGTGGGGGAGTAGATGAGGAAATAATTCACTCACTTGCTCCTTCAAGTACCACGAAGCCTGTCTTGGTGTTTTCCCTTTCAGTCCAATCTACCAAGACTCCTACAGACCTATCATAGTCTCTCAGAAATTTTTTTGCAGCACTACATCCTCATCTAATTCACCTCGTGAGTCTAAGATACAATCCTCAATGGAAGGTAACAACTATAGTCCATCATATTCATATAACATGGATGCCTCATATAGGTGAAACTTATCACTGTTTACTATAGAGTACATCCTCATAAATGACAGTAAATCAAGTCAAAAATCATTTTCTTCAACCTGCTCCAATATGGTGAAGGGTCCATATCCTAGTGGCTTGAGCTTCCGTGCTTGATCATGTAGTCTCTCCTTGCTTAAATAAAGAAAAAATCTATCTCTAATATGAAGCTTACATTCCCTCCAATGCTGGTCATGCCTAGATATTTACTTGGCTTGAGATTTCTCTGGATGTTCTTTGACTTTGAGATGGATTTTCTAGATCCTCTCAATAATTTGTTTTTCTCTAGTCACCTTTGTGTCTCATGTCTCCTCTTCATCATGTTGCCCAACTCTTATGTCTAGTGGATTCATAGGTAGATATCTCAAGCATGCTTCAAACGGTGACTTCATAGTGGATGTGTGTACTACCCAGTTATAGGAATGTTTAATGTAGGCTAAGGACTCATCCCAAGTCCTTCGATATTTTTTGTTATACCCTCTAATCAACTGTACCAAAGTCTTGTTTACCACAACTATTTGTCCATCTATTTGTGGATGGAAAGTTTATCTCCTCTATAACTTGGTATCCATCATGTCCCACAAATTAGTCCAAAAATTCCCTAAGAACCTGGAATCCCTGTCAGAAATAATAGACTTTGGAAAACCAAAATACACCCATACATTAGCAAAGAAAAAATCTAAAGCCTCATGTGCTTTTAATGTCTTTTCAAATGCCATAAGAATACACATCTTATTGAATCTATCAACAACAACATATACATAGCCATGGACATGTTTAGACATAGCTAATCCTCCTACAAAATCCATAGAAATGTCCTCCCATGGATGAGTAGGTATTGGAAAAGGCATGTACAAACCCTCCTTCCTAGTCTTAGGCTTGCTAGTATAACAAAGTTTACATCCACGAATAAATTTTGATACTTTTACATGTATATTGGGCCAATACACGTACCTTTACAAGTGAGCTAGGGTCTTACCAACACCGAAATATCTCATTAATTTTGAGGTATGTGCTTCCCTCATCAATATAATTATTTCTTCTTTTGGAATGCAAAGCTTTCTCCATTGGTAGAGCAGCCTGTCCTTGAGATAACAATCTTCAATCCCTATCCTTTCACTCCCTTGGGACTGCAACTGTTGAAATGTCACACCAAAGTCTTTTTCCAAGGCATATGCCTGTCCTTAAGCTTCCTTCATGAAGGGCTCGATCTGAGAGATAATAGCCAAATAGGAAAACTTCCCTTGTGTGGGTGGCCTAGACAACATGTCTGCCACAAATTTTGTACTACCCTTCTTGTATTTGATCATGAGATGGAACTGCTAAAGGAACCCCATCCATTTTTAATGCCTTTCCTACTACAATTTAGATTGTGCTTGCAAATACTGGAGAGGTTTGTGGTCAATTTGCACAATAGTTTATTTACCCAACACATAATGCTTCAATTTTTTAATTGCATGAACTAGTGCATAAATTTCCTTATCATATAATGAATATCCTTTTACTACAGAAGTGAATTTTCATAATGATAACATACAGGTTTAACTCCTTGAACAACACTACACCCATAGTGTAATCATTGGCAACTGTCTCTACTTAAAAAGGTTGCTATAAATTAGGAAGAGCAAGTACTGGAGCATGACTAATATTTTAATTCAGTAACTCAAAGGATTTGTCTTATTCCCTACCCCAGTCAAAATCCTTATTATTTACAGCTAATGTGTATAGAGGTGCTCCAATCAAGGAGAATCCCAGAATGAACTTCTACATGTACTATACTATTCCCATAAAACTCCTAATCTCTGTGGCTCCTATTGGTGTTGTCTGATTGGTGATGGCTTCCACCTTCTTTAGATCCACTTGTAGCTCTCCTCCTCTAACCACGTGCCCAGGATAGACAAGTGACTATTTGGAAAATTCACATTTCTTAATATTACAAAGTAGATATTTCTCCCTAAGAACTTGCAAGACTTTTTGTAAATGAGTTAGATATTCTTCCCATGTGGTACTAAAACTCAAGATATCATATAGATATATAATGAAACATGAATCTATGAAATCCCACAATACATTATTCATCAATCTCATAAATGTAGTGGGTGTATTGCATAACACAAAAGGAAGTAATAACCATTCATACAAACCCTGTTTCATTTTGAAGGTAGTATTCCATATATCCTCCTCCTTCATTTGAACTTTGTGATAACCGGACTTGAGGTCCAACTTCGTTAATAATTTGGCATGCTGAAGCTGGTCTAAGAGATCATCTATGTGGGGAAGTGGATATTTTTTTCTTGATGGTGACTTGTTCAAAGCACGGCAGTCGATGCAAATTATCTAAGAACCATCCTTCTTTGACACCATAACAATAGGCGAATCACATGTTGAGGTACTCGGATGTATCACCCCTTGGTCTAGTAGTTCCTCGAGTTATTTCTTTACTTCAGTAATCTCAAGTAATGAATGCCTATACAACTTGATGTTAGGTAGAGTGGACTCTAGCAATACCTTAATCTCATGCTCTACTTCCCGTTTTGGTGGTAACCCACTAAAAGCCTCAAATACTTCCTGAAAAGACTAAATAATACTATCCAAATCATGCTTTCCCTGGTTAGAAATCTCTAAAACTTCTACCCCATCTTGTTTATCCTTTAATAAAAGTAAACGAAACTGATTATGATTTTCCTGAATAATTCATTTTTCTTGGTTAGCACTCACCATTGTAACCCATGGCTTATGTTGTTGTGCTCAGATGTTGTAGTTGATACCATCCTCGACCCATCTGTATCAGTTTTCCCTTCTCATAAATATAGCATCCTTGATATAAAAGTAAGGACTACCAAATACAACATCAAAAGCATCAAATGGAATAACATCATCTTCCAAAACATCAATATACAGGGAATTTATCCCAAACTTGACCTTACAGCTTCTCGTTACATGAATTTCAAAACCATTCTTCACCCAACCCAAAGGTTGAGGGTGTGGATGCTCGTAAGTCTCAAGACCAAGCTTCTTTACAACTGCTTCAGAAATCAAGTTAGATTGAGAACCGGTATCAACCAAAGAATTCACCTTAATTCTCTTTATCTAGATTTTGATCTGGAATGGTCTACTCATCTCCTCTTCTTGGTTGTCCATGTTGGTGGCCATGCATCCAAGCATTTCATCTACATCAGAGCCATCTTCAATTTTGAGCTCCATTTCTATTGTTACAACTGTCATGGACTTCTTCGAGTCCTTGGTTCGGTTCTTCAAATGTAACTCCAAATGCAAGTTCCAACATCTAGCATCAGTATGACCATTAATATCACCATTCTTGTAAAAATTCTTGGGATCCTTTGAAGTATTTAAAGTACTGGTATCTTGTTTACCTTTCCCTTTCCACTTACCCTTGTTACTTATTTTCTTCTGATTTGTTGATTAGTTTTCCCTTGGATTTGCTTCTCCTTGCTTCTTTCATCATCTATGTAGTAAGCTTGCATACATGCCTCATTGAGATCTTTAGGCTTGGTGGAGATGAATTTTCTTTGAAGGTGAGTGTGAAGTCCTCCCAAGTACTTAGTCATAATATCCTCATCCTCCAAGTCCATGTTTCGCAACATGGTCTGCCTCCTAAACTTCATAGCATAGTCATGCACACTTTGACCACTACCTTTTCTAAAATACTACCATTTAATTATTTGGTCAGTCTTGTGGCAAATAGGATAGAAGTTAGCTCTAAGTAATTCTTTAAATTATTGCCAAGATTTCACAATAGGATGTTTCTTCTTTTCATAGGTGGTTAGATAGGTTTCCCACCAAACCAGAGCATGTCCCTCCATTTTGTGATGTGAAAAGGTGATCCTTTGTGCCTCAGTGACATTATGGATGCTAAAGTATAGTTCTAACTATTTTAACAATTTTGTTATCCAAAATTCACCCCCTAGGGTAATTTGATAACATGCATTAGAATATTCAAGTCCCAGGCACATTGATTGATTCAGAGCAAACATCATGTTTTTGAGGTTCCCTCAGATATTTTTCTAACTCCCCTGGCCAAAGAAGGAAGGAGCAAGCTCTGAGAAAATGCAAAAAGGTTGCAGAAAGGCAAGTAGATTGATCCAGAAAAAATCGTGAAAATTGGCTAAGTCTTGCTCAAGGGAGCAATTGGGACATTTGGGACAAAAAAATGCGGATTGGCCGAAAAGCCTCCAGGCGGCCCACTAAGCATTTGGGACAATCGGGCCAGAAGTACGCGGCAGGCACGAAAGGCCGATCCGGCCAAAAGAGGAAAAAAAATTGGCTAACTGCTGAGAGGGTCACCTTTGGGACATCCAGGACATCTGGACGCGAACCAGCCGGTTCACCCGAAATGGGAACAAGCAGTCCGAAGGCAACTGGGACATTTGGGACAAATGGACGCGAACCGGCCGAACCGGGCGAAATGGGAACAAGTAGTCCGAAGGCAACTAGTACATTTGGTACAAATGGACGCGAACCGACCAGTTCACCTGAAATCAGCACAAGGAGCACTGTACCATCTGGGACAAAAAGACGCGAAGGATGCGAAAATATGAAGGAGCCGAGAGCCAATCAAATCTTGCCACGTGTCCAACGCAAAGAGGGACAAGGAAGCCCATTTCGGGCGGATCAGAGGTTTTTGTCCCAAATGGTTTGGGACATCAGGGACAAAAAGACGCAAAGGGCACGAAAGAGCCGGGAGACCCGTCCACCAATTAAATCATGACACGTGTCACAGGAAGAAAAGTCAACGTTTGGTCCGGAAACTTCAAACGGCCATAACTTTTGACTCCGAGCTCCGATTTTGATAAAATTGGACTTTCTGGAACGAGCACGACGTCCTCTACGCCACAAAAAATGGATTTCTTATTTTTAATGAGGGTAGATATATTTAAATAAAAAAAACATATTCGGCTCCAGTCAGTCAATGCTCTTTCCCGTCAAATGACAGAAAACGCCTGCCAGGCCCAAAATAGCTGCCCGCACTCAGAAGGCCATAACTTTTGCATTTCTCAATGAAATCGCACAAAATTGGTACCATTGGAATCGTGGTTCCAGATTTGATAAGAAATTGATTGATTTTTTTAAGAAAACGTGGCCGGGTTCAGAACAGTTTTTTATTTGGTAGCTGGGAGTGCAATTAAGAGGCATGGTCATCATTCTTTCTCTGCCGTAGCACATGGGACAGTATGGGGAGCCTTTTGCAAGTAATGTATAACCATTTCACTCAATTTAATGCCTCTTACAGGTGGTTGAAGGACAGATTTTGGGATTTCCATTTTCCCTTCTCTTTTCCTTCTCTTTTTTCTATAAATTGGAGTGTTGGGCTCATTGTAAAGGGGAGAGTTTTTGGGTAACAAAGCTCTGTCAAAATTGCTTTGTGAAGCCAGTGTGTTGCAGGCCCTTGTAGTGGACTCCTTGCATGGTGATCCAGGCCCTTATCTTGTAATAGATTGAACTGTGCATATCATGAAGCAATAAAATATTAGTTTGTGGATATATCTTCCCCTACTGTGTTTCCTTGCGTTCTTCTTGCCCCTTTAATCTTTCTACAAGTATATTGTGTCTATTTATTATGTTCTTGCAGGAATTCTAATCATTGTCATAGAAATCTAAGAAGGAATACCACAATACTAGATACTTGTTAGCTCTGATACCAAAATGATCTATAAACTCTTTGACTTTGGAATTATCCACAGAAACACAAGCAACTCCACATCTACTTGTCCTTTAAAGATTTTAATATCAAATTTCATCTCAACTTTAAAGTGAGTATGATCGTATTTTACTTTTTCTCTCATGTTTGAAATCTCTTCTTCATGCTCTTCCCCATAACTTTCCTCATGGTGGCTCCTTCCTATGCCAAAATTTTCAGCTAATCCCTGAACCAATGAGTCCCTAGAGTATTTTTTGATAGAATTTGTCTTCTACAAATCAGCAAAATCTTCTTGCCTTCTGAACATCCTATCCATCATGGTTTCTAGCATCTCGATTCTACGTACCAAGTTCTCTTCCTCCAATTGTCCCCAAATTCTCTATTTCCACTTCTTTGTAGAAATTTCTAGATCGCAAGGTAAAGCCTCTTCACCTTTAGATCTAATCATTGTCATAGAAATCTAAGAAGGAATACCACAATACTAGATACTTGTTAGCTCTGATACCAAAATGATCTATAAACTCTTTGACTTTGGAATTATCCACAGAAACACAAAATAAACATTGTTGTTCTAATTTCTATTAGAAAATGATAGAGATAACTATTCAATGAATTATACTTATGCTTAGAATCCACAATTCCAAGAACGTAAATAATTTAAGCGCGTAACCACCAACAAATTTGATCCTAGAAACCTCCAGAGGAAGAATTACCATTCATCAAAGGAAATTGCTCTTTATTTCCACTTTTATTGGCCAATTCCAAATAACAAGTACATAATTTACAATAAGTAAGAAAAAGAAGTAGATAATATCTCACACTTCATACAAAATACTTCCTTGCTCTGTCTGAACACTCCTTTCTTCTCCAAAACACAATTACTAAGAACTTCTTGCTCACTTGTTTTCATGCTTCGATGATCCTCTTCTCTTCTACAAACATGTATTTATATCATTTCTCATGTCCTCCCATGTAATGGAGAATTGGAAATGTCATGGAGGAGAAGAGACACAGAAAATCTTCTAAATTATGGGCTATTCGATTCATTTTTTTTTTGTCTAAAAGAGCCAGAACCACCACCATATGAAGATTGTCAATCCTAGGACCACCACCTTGGTTGCGCGGTGGTTTTGTAACTACTACTCTGCATAGATCAGAGGTCTAGTTACTATAAAGATAGAACCTCTGAGTATTATTTTTCCTTCATTGTGTTTACTGTTTTAATGAAGTACATTCATTTTTGGATCCCTATGGATCATCTAGGGTGAGCTAATGTTTCACCTTATGTTTCATTTGTTTATTTTGTGTCTTGGCTTGATTTTTGTTAAATTTTAAGGTTTATGGTTGATGTGTTGATGTGGCTTTTGGGAGGGTAGAGATTCCTTCGAATATAATTTATTCCATTCACCTACTTTGATTGAAATTTTAATTAAGCATTGGAATGTTTGCCACTTCTAAACCCAATCTCGGATTTGGGATTTGAGCCCAATTTTGAAGGTTTTTGGGATAAGTTTTACTTGTCACACACTCTTTAATCCCTTCCACCAACATTACCTATGACTTGGGGGTCATAATTATATTGTAATGATGAAAAATTGTGAGGAAAGAGGCAATTATTGCTCTCGTGTTTTGAATCTCTAAATTTTTCTTTGAAATGTGGAAAAGTAAACTTGTGTGAAAACTTGGTAATACATCTTCTCACCTACCTCTTTATGATGCTTTGTTTTTTGTGGGGAATGGGTGATGTGGATTTCAAGGAGATGAAGTGGCATCCTTTATGGAGCCACATCAGCTCTCCCTCCTTTTTGTCTATTTATATGATTTCCTTTTATGTTTTTTGGGTTAGTTACTTTGGGTTTTTTGACTTGGAATTAGAAAGGAGTTTTTTTAGTACCTCCTTGTGGAGATAAAATTAAGGGAATTACTTCGAAAAGGAATGTGTCATCAAATGGAAAAATCTTGGAGTGTATCCTTCCCTTAGCCTACCATCTAGCATTTCCACCCATCTTGTCTCGAATGCATGATGTTTTTCATGTATCTATACTTAGAATATATATTCCATATCACTCTCATTTTTTGGATTGGATTACATTTGAGGTGCAAGGGTAAGGGCATGTGTTAGTGGATCCCATACTCATCATAGAGCATAGGACCATGGGCCTTTAATGCCACAAAATTGACTAGGTGTGGGTCCAATGGGATAGGTACGATGAGACTGTAGCCACTTGAGAGGATGGTACTATTGTGTGATATCAGATTCCTCATCTATTCTAGTGACTTCCAAGAGGAAATTGAATCTAAGGGTAGCGGGATGTAGTACCCACTCCTCTTTAACACTTTTCCATATTGATATTGAGACTATTGGATAGATGTTTAGACATTTGATTATGATGCATTGGTCAATAGATGATAGATTATATTGATATGTGGATTATTGACACTATGATGTTATGTTTTACGATGATGCACTAGATAGTGATTTTAGATAGGTGAAGTATGTTGATTTTCATGATGTGGATTTGATAATGAGATGTTATGTTTTTCATATGTTGGATTATAATTGTAATCTCTTGGACGTTAGGGTTCGATTTTGGCATATTGTTGGAAAATAGAATTGTTAAATTTTGAATGATGAACATTGATTTTATTTTTTAGACTTTCTCAATTTTGTTAATGCAGCCAAAAGGCTAGAGAGGTATTTTATGTGTGTGGGAATTTTATCATAAACATAAAATGGAATAGGGGACCAACCATGGAAGGAATTCGAGCATTGGGTAACAAGGCCTAAATTGACAACTTGCATAATGTTGTTTAGTGTGTGTTTTGCATGTTTTGTTTGGAAGTCTCCAATGGGGGGCTGATTTAAGATATGTGGCCATGGGGTGAATTGTGTCCCTTTCCTTAATTTTTGTATGTGTTTATTTATGTTTCGTGTATTTAAATTTGGAAAAATTGTCACTTTATTAGCTTGTGTAAATGTGTCTTTATTAGACTTAACCCTTATTGTTTTGTTTAACAAAAGTAGATTTGTGACTAATATCTATGATGAGATCTTGTAATCCTTGTGTAAGTGGAATTTATGTTGATTTGGGAATGTTTAAATCCACTCCAAGTTCAAAATTCGGATTTTGACTTTAGGGAACTTTAGGAGACTTGTGGAACAATCAAACTTGTCCCATACCTCTTAATTTGACCCAACAACCTTGTCTATGGGTTGGGAAGCTTAATTTTGACTTCTTTGTCCAGTTTTGAGTGTCAGAGAACTAAAATCATTGTACTTTCTTTCTACTCCAATTTATTATGTCCCTTGAACGCAAGTTGTGAAAGTTTTAAGCCATGTCGGTTGTCATAGTCATTGCTTGCACATTGATATTTCTTGGTCTTGGCGTGTTTACTTGAGTGTAGGAATGGGGAATGATGAAGTAACATCCTATATGGAGCCACCTCATCATCCTCATATCCCATTTCTATTTATTGGTGTTTTTTGGTTGGAATGGGGGTTACTTTATCATTTTGCATCTTTTACATGTTTAGATTTTGGAGTGCTTTAAAATTTCTTGGCTTGGATTTGAAGAGAATTTTCAAGGTTTTCTTGGATCTTGATTGAGAGGTAGGATTGCTACCTTTTTATTATTATTCTATTGTGTTTGTTAAAAGTATTTTTATCTTGTGATGGTGTTTCTGTGGGTTGTTTGACTAGTTGGCCTTAGTTGGGTGTGTGAGAAGGGATTATTAGACCATTAGGGAGGGAAAAGGGAGTTTATGTGAAGCATGCAATTGGTGGGAGTGTGAATGGGAGTCTTACTTGTTGGGAGAGAAAATGGATTCATGGATTTTTGCATATTGCAAGGGAAAGATAACGATTTGTGTGATTATTTTGTGCATTTGGAGGCTTGGGTAAGACTCCCACTTCACTTGGGAGGAACAATAAATTCACATCCCAAAACCCTTGCTCTATTTGGTTTGATCCTAAAACCTTTGTGTTGTTGTGAACTTGTAATTTTTTTGGATTATGTTGTCATGTTTGTGTTGAATGCCTTGTGTGTGTTTGTTGTGAAGCCACCTTGTTAAAGTTGTTGTTGATTGCTCAATTCTCCTCATGGTTCCTTGGTTGGGGCTCGAGGGACATTAAGCAAATGACTTCTTCCCTTAATGGATTTAATTTTTTGTGGAGAGCGTTTCCTACTCTCCTTTCTTTGTGTTATGGTTCATTTGTGAAGTTGAAGAAGGCAAATTCAGAGCTACCTTTATGGAAAGGACTTACATTTTGAATACTTGAAAGTTGGCTTATTGATAGCATTATTGTAATTTATTCAAGTTATACTTCCCACTTTGAGTGGATGCTTTGTAAAATTGTAAGTTTGTGATAAATTTATTTTATCTCTTAGAAATTATTTATCTTTAAACTATTTTAAAAGTGTGGATTGAGAAAGTTAAAATTTCAAATGTGATTAGTATTGTGAAAGGAAATTATCAAGATTATATTGTTTGGAAGAAATGAAAATTTGAATGAAGATGAAATAGATATACTTTTATTGATATAAGTTTGTTTCTTTATATACAATTTGATATACTTTCATATCCAAAAATATTGTAATGTGTTAGAATCCATTTTGAAAGAAACAAGTATTTTGTTGGTTCCTCTTGCTTGTGAAATGAAATGATTATTTTGTTCCCTTAAAATAAATTAAGTAGGAGAATTTTAAATATAAATGTATTACTAAGCTATTTGAGGGAAATAGTAGTCAAAATCCTTATATTAGATGAAACTTTTCCTCCCCTTTTTCTTTTTTATTGAATGAGTTTTGTATGAAATCAACTCTATTATCTTCTCAACTTGGCCTTGGATGAAATTTTAAGCACCCAAAACTAAAAGAGGAGATATAAATTATTTACAAGTGAATAATAAATTTTATAGAATTTCCTACTTAGATATAACACTAGTTAAGTGAATTTCATGAGGGGTAACCTAAAAAACATGCTTATATCTTTTACTAACTAGTGCGCTCTTGACCAAAAAAGGAAATAAATAAGCTTGACCACTTTAATAATATTATTAATATAATAATATTATAAATATATTGATTTTAATTAAAGATAATAGAATAACTAAATCGAAAAACACACACACACACACACATATAATTATATATTGTTATACTATTAATATTATTGAGGTTAGTATTATAGAAATAAATATTAGTTTTATTATTAAAAAAAAAGGTATTGAATAGACCTTAGAGAAAAAAAATAAAGGAGTGGGCATTTATTTCTTCTTGTGGTGTGGGCCTTAGCGGCCACAACTTATGTTTTAGGTTGTTTGGAATGGAGGGGAGGGGTCGACAACCCCACCGCCCACCCCATTGTTCATTGGGATGGGGGGTGGGGTCGCCGACCCATCCCCCCCATTGTTGTTTGTTTTAGTATGGCAGGTGGGGGGCGAGCCCCCCAACAAACCCCACTCTTTACCCTATATGGCTTGGCCACTGTAAAATGTGTAACCCTGCTCTTGTATCCGCAACAATAGTTTTTTTAAACAATGTTTCTTTTTTTGTTATATGTTTTACATTTATGTATATATGTATGCATTTATATATGTGTGTGTGTATAATGATACATATATTGTTTTGTATTAATAAAATTCTAATGAAATTTAAATATATGTATGTATGTATGTATGTATATATATATACACATTTATATATTGATATATAAGAAATTCATTTGTGTATATCTACTAAAAATGAGAGAATAAATGCAACTTAAACTAGAAAGAAAATGGAGCTTTTGGGAAAATGAAGAATACCCAAATGGGTATTTTTGGTTGAATATTACCTTTAATAAATTAGAAAATTTACAATCCCTTGGATAGGGTATAAGAGAAAATAATGAAGATAAAATAAATAGCATTGGGGGCATGTGTGTATCCATCCCCAAGATTCTTCCTTCTAATCCATAGGTTTCTCCTCTTACATCTTCCCTTAACCTAAAAAAACAAAATGAGAGGAATGAGAAAAAAAAGAATAAAATCCTTAAGAATTTTTAGGGTTTATTTGAAATCCCTCCATCCAATGGCCCAAAATGTCCCCTACAAAAGTTAGCTGGGGGATAGGTGACGTGATGATTTGATCACATGGGTCCCCTTTTTGAATGGGGCCACTTGTGTAGGTTGAAAGTAATTAAGTTATTGTTTGTTGTATTTTTTTAAATTTAATAAACTCTCTTTCATTTTTAGTTAGACTACTCCCTCTACGAAAATATTGGCGTAGCAACTGATTAACATGATGAGATCCCTTTCCACCATAAGCTCAAACTTTTGGTGTGACGGTAAGTCGTGCATCTCTGATACCAGGTAGTTAAGCACGCCATCCCCAAAGTAGTGCTGGGATGGGTGACCTCCCGGGAAATTCCCGGTGTCACTTCCTCTTAATATGTCGTTGGACCTGATTGGGTTTATACTCGGCTCCATCATGCGGGAGGGTATTGGCGTAGAAAATAATTAACACGATGAGATCCCTCTCCACTATAAGTTCGAGCTTTTGGTGTGACGGAAAGTCATGTAGGTCTGATACCATAAAAGGAACGATAACCAGATCATACCAAGCCAAGAACATAGATGCTAATCAAACACCACAATCAATAAGATGAAAGCGATTCACCAGAATAACTTTACACAAAACCTTTACAAACAAATGAGTAGCAATATCATATATTATTATGGAACTTAATGAAATACAATGAGAATGGTCGTTGCTTATATAGGCAAGGAATAACAATCTAAGAACTAGTCAAGGTCGTAGATCAAGCCATAAATCATGGAAAGAACTAGTCATCAAAGAACTAGTCAAGTCCATAGATTTATGAGAGAACTAGACATAAAGGATCTAGTCAATACCATAGATCTAAGAAATAACTAGTCAGTACCATAGATCAAGGAAATAACTATACCTAACAACTAGATAATATCTCCTAATATCTAAATAAATAAAAAGAAATATCCACACACATAAGTGGGTGAGGATAAATACAATAAATGTAAATAATGTACCTATGTGAACATGAGCTAATGTAAATACCTACTCTAATAGTGACATGATGATTTGATCACATGGGTCCCCTTTTTGAATGGGGCCACTTGTGTAGGTTGAAAGTAATTAAGTTATTGTTTGTTGTATTTTTAAAAATTTAATAAACTCTATTTCATTTTTAGTTAGACTACTCCCTTTTTTAGAAAATTAAATAATTATTTTAGTATAAATGAAAGGGTTATTTTGTCTTGGACTTTAGTTAATAATTTTTGCTTGACCTTACGAATGTAGGTTTTAAATTTATTTATGACTAATGGAATGAAATATTTTAAAATCAAATAGATTTAATCATTTCTTTTATTTAATATTATTATTTATTTATTTATTGTGATGATTGGTCATTAACCATGGGTTTTAGTTAAGTGTTGAATTCATCCTTCAAATAAAAAAATTATTCCATAATTTTTCTATTATAATATTTGTTTGGCTTTGGGTTTCATTTGCACAATTTTGTGGGCATTACAGTCAAGTGCAAAAGCTTGATATATGCCCACAAACTATTTGACCAAGAGAAAGAATGAGACAACTTCTTCTGTAATACCATTGTTGCAACATACAAAACACATGGGTATCCTCACAAAGAAGACACACTATTTCACCATATGCAATAAACATGTCTCCAATGTTATTACTTCAGCTTGTTAAATATGTATCTACCAGTGCACCTACAACTATAAAATATGACAAAATTTCTTTATCTATTATTCTTTGATGAGCGTCCATACCCTACTCTAGATCTCACATTTGACATGGGCTGGGAGTAAAATGCAGGAAAAGGCCATGGAGGCTATAATTACACCTCCCAATAGAACATGATTGAAAGTTTCTAAATCTTTTTAAGATAATGCATTTTGTGCATGCTCTGTAGCCGTTGCAGTCCATGAGGCCAAATTTCTTGTAGGAATTCTGGGTAATAGTTGCCATGCCATGTACATGTTTTCACGCTCACATACATATCTTTCGGAGTACTTGCAACTAAAATTTTTAATAAAATATTATTTTTATTATGCTTTGGTGGATGTACTTACCCTTTCTCAAAGCTCACATTTTGGTATGTCTTGGGAGGATGCACTAGGTAAGGGCGCCTTCAAAGAATTAATCAATAAAACAAATAAAACAATTGTTGAAGGTATTAGTTCACTTCCCTCTTCAACACCCAAAGAATCAGTTCAGAATGATATAGATCTAGATCAAACAAGTTTTAAACAGAAAAATTTGGATATATTACAACTACTACAAGCTGGGGTGTTTTGAGACAATAATAGAGACAATACTTGACCATATTGTCTCAAATAGAGACAATAGAAAAGTTGTATATTTTCTCTATTATTTTCTCAAGGCGGGTGTCTCTAATATTGTCTCTAATTATTGTCTCTAGAGAGACAATATAAGACAATATCATTTTTGTCTCTTTAGAGACAATATAACTATTGTCTCCCTAGAAACAATACATAATACTAATTTTGTCTCTCTAGAGACAATACTAATTTCAAATATTATTCTCTCTAGAGATGATATGAATTTCAAGTATGAAGAATCTGAATTTTAAGATTAAATAATAACCAAATATCATATAGTACAATCAACGGCTACATATCATCTAAGATGTTAGAGTGGGCTAGTAATTAATATTATAAATTAAGAAAAATTTCATTTCAATTTCGTGCCCAAAAAATGGGTCCATAAACATTTTATTAATATCAAATAAGATAAAATACAAAAGGGTGTCTAAATTCCGCTAACCCTTTAAATACAATGATAAAATACAAAAGGTTGCCTAAATGATGTTAACCCTCGACATGCAATATTATCCCCTTCTCCACGCCACGAACTTCAAATGATCCATCTGCTTCCCTGGAACTACTTTGAAGTTATTTTTCTGAACTTTTATTTTGAGCAACTACCTCTCTGCTTGCAACGGTCATCTTCATGCTCTTCGCTTTGATTGTCTCAACTTCGATACAGTTCCTTACTATCGTTAGTAGCGAAGGTGCATTTGATTTTGAGGTATTAAGAACACAAAATTAGTATTGAAATATTTTCAAGAGGTGGTACTAGAATGTTTTTGTGCTAGTTATATTGGCTTTCCATTATCTGCCCAAGCCAACATTTACACATATACATTGGTAACGTAATATATACCAACCATTAAAATTAAAAAATTGAAACAACTTAGAAGCTTCTTACCTTTGCACAAATATGATCATTTTGTTTCTCTAAAAGCACTTCCTAAACTATGCAATCATTTCCATTCACATTTATTTAAAAACATTTAGAAACTACAAGTGTTATAGTATATTAAATTCTCACTTTTCTATTTTTGTAAAATCATAACCTTGGGTTCCATTTTTTCACTAGATTTTATACAATTAACATGACTTACCTTTCTTATTGCACTGTTGATTTCCTCAAATAATAGCTCTTCCTAATCCACAAGATAATGAAGAAGGAATTAATTAAAGAGTTTGAGAGAATGTCACAGGTCAAAAAAAATTAAAGAAAATATGAATATGATAAGAATTAATTGTTTGAATAACCTCTCTTTCACACTTTGGCATGTCCCTTATAGAGCTTTTGTTCAAGTTGCGTTAGCTCCCTCTGGTTTTTATTTGTTATTCCCTCACCTAGCAGTTGTCAACATAAATCGAAGAGTGACTCAATTGTCGTAAAGAGATTTTTTATCAACAAATACAAAGCAAGTAAAATATATAAAGAAATTAAATCAAAGGATCATACCTTGTTGTGTTTTCTACTATTTCAATTTGGTGTCTTAGGTTTTCTGCCTGCTCTTTCCAGTGCTGCAATATTTAAGACAAGTTGAGAATTGATTTTGAGGTGGACCCCAACTTATATTATATTATTCGTTAAAAGAGTTGTAGTATAATTAGTGCTTTGATGATGCCTGTCATGCCTTTGGAAAGATTCATAATTTAATAGATCATATAGAGTTCATTGCATTCAATACACTTGTGAATTCAATTTAGTTTCGATAGTTACACACTTCAATTAGATACCTTGCACAAAAATCCTACAACAGAAACCAATTCATTTTAGATAAACTATGCTCCACATTTAATCAGTTAATAGAGAAACAAATGCACATCTTCTCATAGAATACAATATCCCAACAACAATTTTCAATTCAAATATTAATATTTTATTTACAAAAATGAGCATGTGTGTTTTTGGTATTTTACTGGACCTAAACTACCGTATTGGGATACATTATCTCTGGTGATGGAGACAAAGTAAATGAATCCAATATCAAGGAAATTAAAGAGTGGATAGATGTAAAGACAATTACTCATCTAAAAGAGCTCCTTAGAATATACATTTATTATGGATGTTTTCATCTTAGGGTCTTCTCACTTGGTAGATTCGAAGAAGAAATATAGATTTGAATGAGCAGATGCAGCTAACAAAGCTTTCAATGTGCACTTGTCCCACCTACATCTAGGTGACTCCTGATTTCTCTTTGCATCTAGATTGGGACTTGTACTAGTTTGGATGTAGCAGGGAAGGCCCATTACATTTGAGAGTCACAAGATAAATGAAAACGAGAAGTTTCCATCTATTTGTGATAAGGATATATTTGCAGTATTATAGAAATTGACTAAGTTCAAACAATACCTAGTTTTAGGAAAATTTGTTGTTAAGACCGATCATAATAGCCAAGTACTTTATATCACAACATAATTTCAATGAGCAGCAATATCTAAGTGTGTGAGCAAGTTGCAACACATGATTTTTATATTTAGTATTGCAAAGGTAGCGAAAATGTTGTAGCTGATGCTTTATCTAGAATTCTTAGAATTCAGTCTATTTTGGCAAGTATTCCAAATCCGCAATGGGATATACAGGTAGAATATGCCAAGGATGATGAGTTGGCAGTATTGTTCAGGGATTGGTAGACAGCTAGGGCCAGGTACAGTGGGTATTCATTCTACAATGGGCTCTTTTATCTCCAAGAAATAGAGGAAGGTGATGACTTAAATTCATTCTTCTCCATGAGTTATACCTATCAGTAACAATTTTTTTGGGAAGTCCATGCAAATCATAAATGTTTTCCATACACACCATTGTAATTTTTAAGTGTTTTCCATGCTACTCACTACAATTTACAATTTTTTTCTATACCCAGCACTGCAATTTGATCTTATTGAATACGCATATAAAACCCATCAAATTGTAGTGCTGGGCATGGAAAACACTTGTAAATTGTTGTGCGGGGTATGGAAAACACTTATGAACTGCAGTGGAGTGTATGGAAAACATTTATAAATTGCATGGGCTTCCCAAAACAATTGTTAGTGATAGGGATCCAAAATTCAATTGAAAATTTTAGAAGGAGCTTTCTTGGTTGATTGCAAGTTTCAATAGTAGATACCACCCTCAAACTATTTGGAAAATAGAAATTTTGAATTAAAGACCTTGAAGGGTTTTTATGGAATCATGTGGATGATTTACATGTGACATGGCTTCGGTGGTTGCACACAACAAATAAATGGTATAATACCACCCTTCACAAAATTACCAACAGCTTGAGATGACATTATGGAGAGTTAATAAATCTTACAAGTTATAGTGATAATCTTAAAACAACTCAAGCTATGATGAAATCATAGGCATATTGGCATCCCTCATAAATAGAGTTTGCTATTGGAGATCAAGTTTTCCTTTGAATTTGGCCTTATAAACACACAACTCAGTAAGGATAAGATTATTTTTTTGAAAAATGCAACCAAGAACACTCTTATCTCAATCTCCTTAAAAAAAACAAGCCCATTTTGGCTGCCTAAATGTCAATTGGAGCTTAAAAACATAGCAATATATAAGGAGACAACATAAAAAATCAAGTGAAAAAGAGTTAAATGCTACAATATTTAAAGAAAAAAAAAATGCCTCCAACACAAATAACACCCAACACTGAAAGAGACATGGGATAGTGAATTCCCAAAAAACTTACAAGAGGCAAAAGAGAGAATTTCATAAGCAGAAAATGCAAAATAGAAGTCTTACCTCAATCTCAATTCATTGAAGTGCTCCACCCAAGAGCAACTCAAATAGATTCAAGCTTCTATCTTCTTAAGTTATTTTTTCTTCTCCTTGAGCTCCCAAAAATTCCTCCTACCTTTTTTCATTAAATTCATGTTATTGTGCTCATTAGTATAGAATTATGAATCATTAAATCACTGATTAATATGACCATTAGAAAGAGAAAAAACAGTTCTAATTCACCAAAATAACCAAGGAAATCACAGAATAACTAAGGAAATTTCCCATTGAATAAATTGATTTCCTAATCATCCTCAAACTTGAAATTTACAATCCAAAGATCACAAACAGATTTTTTTAAAAACGATAGACCATAGTATATATTACTCTTTCATCCTGATTACATGATGATGGTTTTTTTAGTAAATGTGTGTTAGTCTTTCAGAAAACCAGAGACAATACTTAATGGCCAATTCTTTCTCTGTATTTCATGTTTGTACCTACATTTTCCCTCACTACTTTTCCCCCTCACTTTGAATCAGGCATATTTTTTATTTCATATATTTTCCGAAGGAAATTGGTAGATGAGAAAGACAATCATCTAAGTTCATCTTAAACAAAGACAACAACAAATTATTTAACAAGTATGTGAAAATTAAGACCAGCCACAGACCTGCAAAATGATCCTACTCACACTGCTTTAGTTCACATAAAAATAATTGTTAAACTTGACAGGACATGTAAGAAAAAGTAGGCATTTAGATGTCTAAGTAGACATGTAAGAAAAAGTAGGCTCAACATATGCATCAAGCTTATTAACTGAATGATTTTGTGGGATATAAATTTTTAATTTAAGTGAGTGATGTGCTCATAGTTTTAAGGAACCTGAGCCAATATCAAGCTTTAGTATGAATTGACACAAGGAATTAAAATTTTAGGTTGATTGACGTTAACTAACAAACAACAATGAAGATAAAATATTCTGCACCAAATTTTGTAGCATAGGTCATTGTTTCTTGTACTGACTGGTGGTAATACATGTTCAATGCAAATTTTTACAAAAATTATCTTATCTAGAAACAAACTATATGATTAATATCCAATCTCTATGTTGTTTTCTCTATGTATTTCATCTAGAAGTGCAAGGAAAATGTTTTTTTTTTTATGTTGACAATGTGGTTGACGTTGAATATATCAAACTTCTCTTACCAAAGTATTTAAATCTCGGGAAGAAATCCAATGGAAATGTGGGCTCAATACAGGTTGGGGTGAGATAACCCAAGCTTAGGATCCTCATAATGTCTCAAGAAAAAAATCTGAGATGAAGG
This sequence comes from Taxus chinensis, assembly GCA_019776745.2. Lineage (NCBI taxonomy): Eukaryota > Viridiplantae > Streptophyta > Pinopsida > Cupressales > Taxaceae > Taxus > Taxus chinensis. Next base: position 633,212,335 of record CM034154.1, on the reverse strand, counting down.
CAGGTTGATGAAAGGTGCAAAGAATACTATGTGAGTGAACTCTATGAGAAGGCAGCCAAAATCATCCTCTGAAAAACAATTTTAAGTGATGAAAGTGAAGCACTCTACTACAAGTTTGATGAAGAAGATAGTTTAATGTATGAGGTTGCAGAGGCATGCATAGGTGTACTGCTACTTCTGTATATTTTTGAAAACTACTTGAGGATTGATAGGGATTGGGTTACTTAACAGTAAGCTCTCAAAGCTCCTCGAGGGGGAAACCTTGACAACTTTTCCGATGAGGAGCACCTGAGTGAAAAGCTTATGTTTGTGTATCATAAAATGAAGGAAGAAGATGCTAAGAAGGCATTCCTCAACATTTGTATATATTTTAATGGATGTAAATGGATACTTGTTTGTCATATTGTGGGTTCAAGTACACTTAAAACTATCCATAAGAGAAAGTTGGTAAACAGAAGTGACAGAAACAAAAGCTACTCAAATACAATGATTATTCATGATATCCTTCGGGTGATGGGAATGAAGATGGTAAAACAGACGAGGATTACAAATTACAGGGAATTCCTGGCTACAGTGGAAGATGAATCAAGGCTAAAACATGTAGAATGTGTATTCCTTAATGATAGTATGAAGGTCAATACTAAATGCCATTGTTACAAAAAAGAAATGAATTTTCTATAAATGTACATACTTTTCACCTCCAAAAATTATTCAAGTATACAAATGGAGGAATGAAAAAACTGCAATGTAGCCTTACAATTTAAATTAGTAGCTGAGAGTTACTAGGATGTCAAATCAATACCCAAATTGAGCAGCAACCAATAAGATTTGATGGTGATGAAAATGTCACAGTCTCGCAAGGGCATACCCTTGTTCAACAACACAAGACACCTACTGGAGACCCACTAACTACGTGCATTCCCTTATTTAGTTTAGAACCCATGGTTGATTGGCCGAGTTAACCCTCCTGCTACTCGTGTTAGCATTCCTCCAATTTCCCTCAAACCACATGTGTGGGTTTAGTCTATTAATGAATTTGGAAGCATGAATCTAGTAACTTTTTTGGTCCAAATATTGACTCTGATATCATCATACATGAGGAAAACCATGTTCAATGAACCATGGGCCATCCCTTTGCAAATCAATTTATTGGAAATACATCTGGCTTCTAAGAAGGGAGTACCCCCTGGTTCTAAAGGAGCCTCAAAAAATAGAAAACACTATTAAAAATTATTTCTTCATTATGCTCTCCACTTCATTGATGGAAGAATAAAAATCCTTAGTTACAACATTGGAGAGCATGGTATCTAGTATCATATTATGGAAAAATGCATATCTCATTTGGACCAGTGCATTGTTAATCTGATTAATGCCTTCCACCAAGTAAAAAACATTTATAGACACTATTGAGAAGTGCTGCTCTTTAGGGGTAAGACAATGACTTGAGCAAGGCATAGAAGAAAGGGGCTTTCTTAACCCTTCACCCCTAGAATAATGTCATGTTGTTCAAGTTGAAAGGGAGGGGCGTAAGACTGTATGCCCCTTCTATAAAAAGGAAAGGTAAATTCTCTAAATGTACATGCTGCTCTCCTCCTAAAATTATCCAATTCTACATAGAGAAGGAAGACAAAACAAAAATGCAACCTTATAGTGTAAAAACCAACATTCCAGAGCTGTCAGTATGTCACATCAGACTGAAATTGACATTTCATTGGAAATGCATCTAGCTTCTACAGAGGGAGTATTAGTTCTAAAGGAGAGAAATTAGGTGACTATGTATGATTGGGGGTGAGGTGTGAGGTCAACAATGTTATGAATGTAAGGGGCCAAACATATTTTCTCACTATAAATCATCTTAACGAATTTGATCCTAAGTTTTCTGGAGTTGATTGGCATCAAAGATTAGAAACTCAACATGTTGTTTTGGAAATTGAACTCAAGAACAATGCAAATAATCTTGCAAAATTGAAAGCTCAGGCCATTCTTTAAAGTGTAGATGTCATGAAACTAGGTTATGTGACCAGGATTCACCCTCGGGATCACTTCAACCATTTTATTTCAAGTGTTTGGGGGTAAAAACCCAGAGATTTTTCTATGCAAATAAATTATATACACTTCAAATATGTGGGGTATTCTTAAATCAATTATTGATATCTATCTAAAACTGAATAAAGGAAAGTATTTGTTGGTTGTCTAAACCCGAATGAAGGAAAGTATGTGTTTGACAGAGGCTACTCTACCCTCCTTTGGTTTGAGAAAGGAATTAAAATATTTCATGACTTGTACAGATTTGGGAAGTGGATAGAATGGACAGACCTTAAAGTTTTCTATAAGCTTCTTCAATCTCAGTTCAGAATGTATACAATGCTCATAAATTCTTTCACAACTCCCACTACTAAAATTATCATTAACATATCAAATGTATACAAAACAAAATTCAAAAATATAGTGAAATATCCACTTGTGTTATGTTGGCCAATTTCAAACACTATAATTACTAAGGCTTCCTTCCATATCCTAAGGGTGATAAACGAAGACCGCATGCAGAGTAACATCCCATTTTTGTGAAGCATATGTTGACATAATCACAAACCTTCTACATCTTGACAAGATGTTTAAATAAGTCATTATGGATACATAGATTTTAATGAAACACTCATTCACTCATATCCACCCACTCCATATATAGAAACATGCAGTTGTTTCCTTCTCACAAGTTTAACATATTTAAAGAAATATATAACTTGAAGGCTTACCCTGTCAGTCTTGTGAAGAACTATATGCAAGATTTTAACAAAATTTTCCAAATAATGTCATAGTTAGCCATACAAGGCCACCTGTTTGTAGAAGCTACCCATGTCTTTATCTCTGCCACATTATTAGTAACTATCAAATTCCTACTAAGTGAGTTGTCCATAAGTTATGTAAGAGGAGCACATTTTCCTAAGAAAACTTTTGTGGCAGGTCTACAAGCACCTTTTCCTAAGAAAACATATCTTTCACGGATCGCTTCAAAATTCAATTATATCCCACGGTATATAACCATCCAACAAAATAGTATGTAGGTTGTACCTAATCAAGAATCAAGATTGATAAGAAAAGATAAAGAAAATTTATCAAAATGGGTGTCCATAGGAAACTCTACCATATTTAATTATTTTTAAGCTTAGGACTACATCACAAGGAAAAAATCCACATTGAAAAAATCCTTTGTCTCTTCTAAGAGTATGGATAAGGAACATGACAGCTTCCACTTTAAAAAAATTACCATTTCTTCAACAATCCTCTATACACACGTTTAGGAGTCCTTTCATTTTTCATTCTTCTTATCATGATGCCTATGGTAGCTTTACTCCTTCCCATAGATTTCCTCTACCATATTTCTACTACATTCCCATTTTCATGGCATAACATGAATCATTCATTGTATAGGCTGCAAGAAGGGTTGTAGAAAATACTTGTTTGTTAGAGAATAAACCAATTTATTCATACCCTACTTGTTTTCTACAAGGGAATTAACTTTTTGTGAGTTCTTTGGAGCCCAATATGCTCTACCAGTCAGATTTCACTCTATTTTTTTCAAATATACCTTGATATGTTGGAAAAGAAAATCCATCATTATGGAAAAACCATGGAGGTATAGAGGTGTGAGACAACGACACTACGGTTCTTGGGTTTTTGAGATTCGTCATCCAATCTTGTAAAAAGCCAAAAACTACACTACTTAAGCATTGAAATACTATAATCTGAGATAAAATAATTTTTTTAAAAAATCAAAAAAAATATTACACGGTGAATGTTAGGGCTATAGCCTATAATACAGTGTTAAGTTTCATTTTGTAATCTGTTAGTGCTCTTGAGGAGAGAAATTATTAAATCACTTTCAAGAAAAAATCAACTTGAACTTGTATTATTTGTTCATATTTGTATTTATTAAAAAATAAATTAATTACCTCGTTTTTAACACTTTGTTACAGAATCTCTTCCAAGATCTATAAATAGTATAAACACTTTTAATACATATAGGTTGTGGTTTCCATAATATGGTAAAACATATTTTTTCAAGAGAAGAATTTAAGCATTATAAGGTTTATCAATTCCTATGATGGACTATAAGAAATGATCTAAAACATTGATAGAAATTTTTTTACACAATATTATTTCTAAATTTTTTGTTATTCGTGTTCAAAATTTTAATTATATCTCATTAAGATGGATGTGTTTTAGGTAAGTATTTCTATGCATTAAACCTAATAACATGCTCTTTACCTCAAATCTTATTAAAAAAATTGGTAAAGTTTTATTAAAAAATAATTATACACAACTGAATGAAATAGATTTCTAAGAAGCATGGGCATCTAAGTTTGGGTTTGGTGAGATGATACGAGTCACATGACGTTTATAGCAAGGTTCCATGCAAGTGAGCTACTGCCTTTATTTTTATGAAAATCACTATTTCAATTTCTTAAATGTAATTGAAAAAATTGTTTACTGGATTAATATTTAATCATCCTGATGTGAGTAACTATCCTAAGCAATGTTTTTTTAATCAATGCTTATAAATGTCTTCAAATAAAATATTTTTAAGAACTTTCGTGGGACCCATTTCATTTTAATTATTGTACGATTTTTCTCAGTGTAACCACTAAAAATATAGAGTTAAATTTCTAATGCAGCTTCAAGTATGTATTTAAAGGTAAAACATGTATTGCTGACACATTCAGGAAAAAATCACTATTTTTTGTGAGTTAGCTCATAAAAACAAAAATTTCCAAAAAAAAAATTCTTTATTGTTTTCAATTAAAATGTATTAATATATATTGATATATTGTGATTCCTTTATCTATTTTGCAGACCTTAATTTTTATTTCCTAATATTAAACATGAACAATTTTCATGAGCTGGTTTTTATGTAGGAAAACAAGAGTATGGTTGGGAAGATTTGAGACAAAGGAGAACATAGCCCGTGCTTATGATGAAGCTGTAACCATAATGTGTTGACCTCTAACAAAAATCAATTTTCCATACAACCCACCAATCAGAATAAAAACCTTCCATTCTTTCTGCAACACTTAAGTTCAAGCTTCATGGATACACAGGTTCAGCCATGCCAACTTCCTTCACATGCCTAAGATTAGACACATAGAAATAAATCCTAGAAAATGGCAGCGAAAAGGTGGAAAACACTCCAAATCAAAATGGGTAATGACTATCAGATTTGGGGTCTATCCCTCACCACTTCAATCAACCTCCTCCTCCTGAAAAGAAAATATTGAGTAAAGAGGATACTACATTGGACATGATAGAGAAGCTTCTGCATCATCCTTAAAGATAGACTTAGAAGAGGTGGTTGGTTCAAGCCAAGTAAATAAGTAAAGTAAAATGGAGAAAATTATTTGAAGGTGGAAAGAACACATTTAATTTAGGTATTTCGTCAAATGGTTCACATGCCTTCATCATGCTTCCAAATTTTGCATACATATCTTGTACAGGGCACTTGCAACAACATAATCTAATAAAAATCCATTCTTTATTATGCTTTGGTGGATGTCCATACCCTGGTTCAAATATTCTATTTTAGTATGGACAAGAAGTGTGGTAGAAAAGGTAAACATGGAAAGGGAAATATTTGGAAAGGAAATACAATCCTCACGACTAATCAAGCATGGGAAATTAAGCACAAACCATATAATAAATCCATTTCCATGTTATGGTTTAGTAGTATAGTTCTTTTCCAATTGAAAGTTTGGAATTTTTTTTTTTAAAAGATTACATTTGGGACAATTCCTTCACAACCCACTGTGCTTTATATCTTTATTCAGTGATTGAACCCACCATAAAAAAAATTGATATAAAAATATATATTTTGCACACTTCATATCAATAGTATGCAAAAAAAATCATGTGAATGGTGAAAACTTGTACTTATCACCTTGGAAAAAAAGTGGCTCAAGGATGCCTCATAATCTCCAGGATCTCTATTTTCTCCTTCCTTCTTTCATCAACTAGTTCATTATTCTTTCATTAAGATATCTCGTAGTTTCACTATAATGGCAGGGGATCTATCCATCTTTATAAACATAATTTTTCTACTGTCTGTATTTTGATTACACAAATTTGAAGTGATTTTCATATTTTAAAATGAATTTCGACTATTCATTACAATATAAATGTGTTTTGTTATGAAATTATATAGAAGACCCAAAAAACAACAATAGCCCTCAACGTCCTGCTTCACGATGTCAAATAGGGGAAGAAAACAAGAAGCTGAGCAGTCTACAATTTCTCACAGTGGCTCCAAAATAAACACAAAATACTAGCATATCGAGAAGAAAATTAAATATCTATTCCTAGGGTGGAAACCCATTATGGGTAAAGAAAAAAGAGAAATAAAAGGAAACCTTGACCTGTTCTTGATTCCTCTGATTTGCAATGAAATTCTAAGGGATGTATCCAAACCACCAACCCAAGATGCAAAGAGCATACACAAAGCATGCAAAGTAAAAACACAAAACACCAAGTAGTAAAACGTGGGGAGAGAATCCTTCTTGAGAACATCACATGGCCGCCACTCCCAACTATTCACAATACCGTTCCTGCAGAAAATTCCTTTCCATTTTCCTCTTTTTGCATCTAACCACACAACCTTGCATGGTGTGCACAGGAGGGAAGTCTAGAGAAAAAAAACATTTACATGAATATCCCAATCAAACAAAAAACCCTCATAAAACTACAGATCTGGTAATTTATATAATAGTTTCCCTTACAAAAATTGATTACGAAGTTGGCTTGACAGAAGCATTTCCCAAGTTCAGACAATAGGATTCGACCATGGCTCAAATAGCATAGTTTGAGTTTACACCCACAATAGATAGAAGGTTTTCACCCTCATCTCCAGCAAACTTCTCTAACAAACGCACCCACCTTGTCAGTCAAAGGAAATTTGGCACTCTGATATGTAGGCAATGAGATGGTGCTCTACCCCATGCCCATTTGACACCGACAAAAACAAAAAAAATCCTTACAGTGAGATGTTGTTTCCCCTCCCATTTCCTCATGAAACGAGGCTCATCAAAAACATTCCACACCTTCATAGTGTTATCAATTGAAGCGGAAATAATTCTACCCTCCTCTAAAAACATCAGGCAACTTGCCACCTGGGAGTTGCCCAACATGTCCATCACACATTTCTCTGTATTCCAAATATCATAAATCTTCTAAAGCATTTAATCTCATAGTACTGTGCACAAAAATGCCCTCCCAAAAGTATCAGTAGAGAGAACGGATGAACAAAACATTTTTATGTCAATAATACCTTGCCATAATGTACCAAAAAGTAAAAAGGGGGGAAATTTTTGAGACAAATTTTTTTTTTTTCTCTATGTTTTGTCTCAAATTACCCCCCCTTGTAGTAGTGTACGACTACGGAATCCTCCAAGAATAGGTCTTATTTAACCCATAATGGACTGCTTTCCCTGCAATTATCTATATTACTGCTAAATCTTCAATGTTGATTGGATTTCAAAATATTAATCCCTTTGAGTATCAATTAAAATTCTTGTATTATTATGGAAGTAAAAAGACAGGTTTGAAGGGACATTGAAGGAAGCCCATGCCTTCACCAAACACCTTTTATTTATAACCAATACGTTTCCCCTTTTTAATTCGATGGTGGGCATTACATCCACACGAGTACCTCTCCTACAAATTTTGTTGACTCTTTATCATATTTTTGTCTTTAATCCGACCCTGAGAAAAAATTTAATTTAACACTACATTCCCATGTATTATCTTCATCATCTTTTCCAATTCTTCCGCACCCTTTCTCCTACCATTACAATATATAGAAACTCTTTCAAGAATTCATTGTCAATTGAAATTGTCTCAAATATTCTTCCACCCACCCCATCAATCATACTCAACCTTTATTTAATCATTATTTTTCCCATGACTACTCTTTCATTCTAATTCTGTATGCCACATGAATTTCCTAACTTATAGTTGATCTCCCACTTTTCCATATTCACGATTGACTTGTTTCTGCTTGCTTACCTATTTATCTCTCATCATTTTCTCTATCATATATTTATTATCATATTTCACATGCAACTCCATGTTCTCTATTATTTAGTCTTATGTATACTAGATCAACACATGTCTTATTTTATTTACCTTTTTCACACATCCTTCCTTCCATTCTATAAAATTTCATCTTCATATATTTCATCTCATAATATCAAGGTTTATCATAACTTTTGTAGTACCAATATACCCATTTTTTTCTCAAAATCATATTTACATTATCTTTCTCTCCATATTTTACCATAGCCATATTTATTTTATATGATCACTAGATTCTACCCTACCTTCTATGAATCTTCCCATGCTATGTTTCATACTCACTATAACTATATTCCATATATTTATTTTTCTCATTTTATTTTTACCATTACTTTAATTTATTCTAAATCCTATACTTTCTATCACTCTTATCAGTATAGCTAATATTTTTCAACTTCACTATTAGTTCCCTCACTTCACCCATCTCATGTTAACATTTTATTTATGAGCAACAAAACTTATAAACTTAATCCTCAACATATCCATAGTTTTTTAATTCCCCCAACACATCATCTCAATCATTATTTGTACTTCACCCATATTTTTTCTCATCTAAGATCAACTCTGATTGAATACACCTCCCTCTTGATCACCCAACCTAATCTATTTCCCAACTTTCTAGTTCCTTACTCATACAATAATTCTCTTTATCTCATCTCATCATACTCTATATCTCATATTTTCAAGTGACCTACCATCATCGTCAGTTACCTTGAGGGAAAATCATCATTTTCACCCCCATTTATTGTATCAATTTTATGTTTTAGAGGACATCATTATAACATTCATCATAAATCTCCTTCTTTTCTCATGTAATAAAAATGTTATAATTTTTAACTTACATAATACTCTTTTCTTCAGTCAATCAATTCACAAACATAAAGTTTATCTTAAAAAAATTATTAGAGAAAAATTCATTCGATCACTAACCATGCCACCAAGGGCACAATCTTTTGAAATACTCATATATTTTGAGATCTCCCTATCAACTGATTCACACACCTTGTTGAAATGGCCTATCGATCAACAATTCTAAGAACTATTAATGGTACGTGAAATATTTTTATTTATCAATTTACTATTTATTTTGAAGTGGCCCATTGATCAACATTATCAAGAACTGTCTATATTTTGAAAACATTATATTGACCACTACAAAAAAAATTCTGAATTTAATCATTGATAAAAAATTCCAAGTCATTTTCTATTAATATTTGATTTATAACTAGAAAATTCTTAGAAAATTCATATTGTATTTACTTTATTTGAAATGGCATTACTATTGTAATAGACTTCTAAACATAGGGAAAATGTAGAAACTTTAATTCTACCACCTCATCAATAAATTAAATACATTATCTCAAATCAAATCCCATGCAAATATCAAAAGTTCATAATAGATAAGTAATTAATGATTATCTTATCTAGTCACATCTATTCACTAGCCACATCATTGCTACCAAAACATCAACAACATCAACCTTTTCACTATTCCCATGTCCTCGATAACCTAATTAAATTATCGAATTATTTGGCCACTTTAAAGCATCTTTACTATTTCACTCACCTTCCCTTCATTTTCACATATGCTCCACTATTTCACCCAACTTTCCAACATTATCAACTATGCCTCACTCTCTCACCCACCATCCCTCCATAATCAAATATGGTTAACTATTCACAACCTACCTCCCCACAATGTCAAAATTTATCACTATTTAAGAAACATTCACCACTATTCACCTACCTAATTTACTACGATTATTAATAGAAATAAATTAACATATTTCATTAATTACACCACACATCGTACAAAAAACCATTTTTCATAAAATTTAGATAAAAATTCATGGTTATACATCCATTATTATCTTTTCCCTCTTTCATTATGTTGGTGCTCGATTTGATCTTGCCCCGTTTGTCCTTGAAATTCTTCAATTTGCAGGCTCTGTCATCTTTTCTATCTCTCTGTATTGATGCATGAAAATTCTTTCCTCCATTTGGTTGCCCTGATCAGTCCCTTCCTTTGGATGAGGATCACTTTAAATCCTGAGTTTTTTTTCTATTCCTCTGTTCATGTGAAAGAATTTGTAACTTGGGCATAAAATGGTGTTTTTTCCCTTCCTTCTATTCTTCCACAGTCACATTTTGTTTTCCCTATCAATTTTTGTCCCAGTATCTGTGGAAATGTGATTGGATGCGCTTCAGATTATCATATTTGGTCCTTATGTAATTTCCAAATCTCTATCCTTAAAGAAAGATACATTTTTGGGCACAAATGGTGATTTTCACGCAGTTTACGGTTTAACGGGCGTGTTTTTCCCCATAAAATTTACACCTTAGCATCTGTGGAAACATGGCCCTTTCTAGTTGGATGTGGCTCGGAGGGGCACTTTGAAACTCTAAGGTCTGATTTTACTCAAAGTTACTCCATGTGGAGCGTCGGTGCTCATCTAAAAATTTTCCTTTTGGTTTGATCTTGGAGTTACGCCGGGGAGACATGTGGAGGTTTCCGCTGCCTTTCCCAGACTTAGACATTTTTTTCATGTCACTGGTGCAGCTTTGGTAGACCATGGACACATGGAGGGCTAGCAGTCATTTAAGGATCCACCTCAGGGTCCCACCTTAACAGTTGCACCAAGGGGACACGTGGTGAGCCCGTGCTTGTTTAGGGTCTTCGCTTTTGGGAACCATCTCAAAGTTTTGTCGGGGAGACACGTGGAGGCTTCCTCTAGCTCTACTCTATACTTCAAATTTTCAAAGAAATTTTCTAAGGCCTAGGAGATGTGGAGGAACCATGCCTATTTGGGTAATGGCCCCTAAAATTTATTTTGAAGAAGTGTCATGAGAACACTTGGAGGCTTCCGCTCACTCTATCTTGACTTGGACATTTCAATGGCCAAGGAAAACTATCTGGAACCCTAGACACATGGCACCTTTCACTACTCCTTCAATTTATTTTTTAAAACTTTTTCAGACTGAGACACATGGTGAGCCCGTGCTTGTGTAGAGTCTCAAATTTTGAGGACCATACCAAAGGTGCACCAAGGTGACACATGGAGGCTTTTGGTAGCTCCTTTTTTACTGTGAATTTTTCAAATGCCAAACAATGTTTTTTCTTAGGCCCAGGGCACGTGGAATACCCATGCTTGTTTGGAAACTTGCCATTGTACCTCACCTTTGCAGTTACACCAAGAAAACACATGGACAACTCTAATCTATATTTGTGAAGGGGTAGAATCAATAGTTGTTGTGCATTACACCTATTTTTCTATGATTTTTTATCCAAAACTCCTGGAGATGTGAATAGAAACTTTTTTTCATCATTTTTTATGAAATTCCTTGTTTTTTTGGTCCGCAAATTGCCATTGAATGGATTTAGTACTTAATTTCTAAGTGTAAGGATTATTAAGGTTGATATTTTGAAATTGGAATTACTCAGGCACTTGCAAAAACATGAATTTCCAGAGAAGATGGATGCAGGGCAGAGTTGCAGAGCAAAGAGATGGAAAAGGTTGAAATGATGGAGGTTACAGGTGCAAAGGATGAAAAAGGTGTTGCCTTGAGGGTGAAAAGGATTACCTGTCAGATCCAGCTGTACAAAGCCTCTGAAAAATGATAAAAATGGGGATTTTTTACATGAAAGAATCAAAATGATTAGAAGGACTACCAAAAAGTTGAGGCATATGATCCTAGTCATTATTTGAGGGTTTGAGAAACGTGATTAGTTCATAATTGGTCCAACTGGCATCTTTTGGATGTGAATTTGTTAAACGTCACTTTCTGAGGTAAATTGGTAACAAGAAACAGTCCCTCAAATATTATTCATTTTGGGGTGGAAATTTGGGATGAGTGAGATAGTGAAATGTATAAATGCAATGAGAATACTCTTGTAGAGGGTTAGGGGTTGAATTCTTAATAGAAAATTTTAGAGAGCCCATCTTCCTGAGAAACCAATCCAAGAAACCTATTAATTTCCTATCTTTTATATTTCAATCACATCAAGTTGGTTGTGAGTGTATAGCCATTGAAAATCTATGAAACTGTTCAAAGAAACTTTCCCCTGCATATGAATCTAATCAATTTGGAGTTAATTTGTGTCAATCTTGGAGTAATTTGTGTATGTTTTGTTCAGAATGTCTACAAGTAGTTTTTCTTATTCCTACTACACTCTTGTGTTAAATTCCCTCTGAATCACACAGGATCTCATCCCTATGAAAATTTAGTGGCATTTTCAATTTCATTTCAAGAAGAGCTTTCATCCTGTGATGGGATAAATAATTTAAAATCATTTCACTGTCATTTGGTGATAAATATTGTTTGTAAGCTTTTGAGTGTATCTTCCGCATGAGGAACAAGGGGTCTTTTATGTTTTATTGAGTCTTTAGCTCAAGCCTTTGTGTTATATTCTTGGAGATTTTGTGAAACCTTACAAATATGGGCCTCCATTTGATGCACACCTTCTGGTTGAAGGAATATCTTAGCTATTTCCAAGATTTCTATCATTTAGCTTTCCAATTGTTGTGAAGTCTCTCAAAAATCTGGTATAATCAATTTTATCATGCGTAAACTCCCACCCAAATTATTCAAAGATGATGAAACCATCCTGAAATAACCTTGTTTTCCCTGTGTGTCCACAAATGTATAAATTCTACTGCTAAAATATGTAGAAGCAATCAGGATTCCATAATGTCTTTAGTAACCTTAGCCCTATCTAAGAAATATCACCATTCTTTAGAAGTGAAAACTCGTGACATTTAAACTATGGTGCATTGATCATATTTTCTTAGGGTCCCCTTTCAAATTTGTGCAAAGAAGGATATCTTCATTATCATTCACCAATAAAGGTTATAAAATGGGTCCTCTCACCTTGGTTGAAAGGAACGACATAGAGCAGTAAGGATAGATCAAATCCTTAATGAAAGTGATATCCATTTCTTTGTTTCCTGAGTGAAAAAGAGTCAGACAAATTCCATCCCTAGCTACAAAACAACTCACAATATGATTTGTTTATCTCTCAGTGTCCTGATAAATCTTTGATGTTGGTCGGTTTCCAAGGGAGAATCAATTTGGATACCAAAACCAGAATGACACCATTTCCAAAGACTATTTAAACAAAGGTGTACACATACCAACCCTTGTAATGTTTCCTACATGATCTACATGAAAATACATTGTTGAAACATCATTATATGTTTAGATCTGTAAGAATTGTTTAAAGTTGTAACTTCTGAGTGCAATATTTCCAGCTTATACAGTTATTACACTCAATTTTGTATTTTCGTTGACAAATTTGAGTAAAAGAAGAGCATATCTTGTAAGATTTGCATGAATCTAGTATTGATAGATATTTGATAGGTGTTTCATAGTGCATTTGCACAAACTAAGGTAAAAATCCTTAGTGGCGACTCTGTTTTGTTTAAATTCTTAATAAATACTAGTTTCTTAACATATATCAAGTAATATTTATCTTTAATCTCTAAAAAGAAGGAAGGAATAAGATATTTCTTCGCTAAGAACCCTAGTAGAAGCTTGTTTCTAGATTTGGGAAATTCTAATTCATAAGGAAGAAGAATTTGAAAGGTTGTTGGAGATCAAGCATCAAGAAAAGAGATCTCCATTGGTGAAACTGATCAGCCTGTAATTGAAGATTACAATACTTCCTCAAGTGAATCTGAATCAGGTAGTCTCTTTTTTGAATTTAATTCTCCATCTAAAGAGGGGCCTTCATTTGTATTTTAAAAATTTACTTCTCAATCTGCCCCTGTATTTTCCAAATCTAATATATTTTTCCAAGAAACAGAGCCTTTATAGGGTTGTCATTCAGAGAATTGCATCCCTATACCACACATACTTCTCACTCCTCATCATTTTTCATCTCCTCCAAGGTCACCTCCTCAAAATAATATGGCGCAGCCTCCACCCAGACCTCCATTTGTTTTGAATACTTTTGGTCCCATAAATTTTAGAGGTATGGTTGGCTATCCAAATGTTGTGCCACAAGATGTAAGAAATAGATTGCCTAAGTTTCAAGGAAATAATGCAATCACTAGTGATCAGCACTTGAAGCTCTTTTTCAATATGATGGAGGACTTTGAAATAGAATTTGAGGATGTGTACATTAATTTTTTTAATGATACTCTAGAGGAGAATGCATGGGACTGGTATAAATCTTTTCTAGACAATTCCATTGATTCATAGACAAAGATGAAGAATGCTTATAGGTTACAGTATGGAGATAAAACAGACCCTAGGTTTCTATTATCATAGTTTTAAAATATAAAAAAGAATCCTAGTAAGTATGTTTATGACATCAATACAAGGTTTAATAGGAACCTAAATAGGCTTCTTGTGATCCTAAGGCCAAGTGATGTTTCTTTTTTGATAAAGTACTCTGATGCTTTTGATAAGAAAGTTGCCTATTATCTAAGAGACAAGAACCTAGGAACATTGAGGCATGCCTTCACCATGGCTTTGTAGATTGAAAATAATATCAAAGCAGTTGGTAAGCCTCCTAAAAGGGAAGGTATCAAGCTAGTTAATCTAGATAATCCTCAATCATGTAAGACTGTGGATCTTGAGGAAGTTGTAAAGACTTTGGCTGGAGCTGTCAAAGAAATATCTTACAAGCTAGCCAAGGCAGAGAAAGGAATTGGACAAGGTTCTCAAGGTCACCATAGGCAACAGGGATAAGATAGATTTTTAAATCATCCTATAAATGATCAGAGATATGATGATAGAGGTGAATGACCCATGGGAGCTAGAAAACCCAAAGCTAAATGTCAGAGTTGCTTCTTTTGAAGAGACAAATGAAATTGATTGGTGTGACAAATGTTTCTTACCCCACCCACCATGTGAAGTAGATCAACAAGTTGAAGAAGCTGATGATGATGATGATAACACTGACGATGATGCATGCATGGTGGATTTCTTTACAAGCTCATAGCAAGGACCAACTTCAACTAAAGTAATAAGTGCAAGAACTACTACAATTTTTTGGGATTGCATTCACCAGGTACCTCTTCTTCCTCCTTCTCATACTTTATAAATAGATATGGTACAAGATTTTTAACTTCCTAATAATTATTTTGAGTGCCTAAAAGATTTAATGATTAAGAATTATGTTGGAGGAATCCCATTGGAAGAGGATAAACCGTTGTTAATGAATGTTTTTATTGCATAAGAAAAAGAGTATAATAGAAGAAGTAAAGTTTTCAAAGGGGCAGGGCCTCAAGCCAATCCAAAAACCCAAATTTTCACCAATATCCAAAAAGAAACTCCAAAGAAATATGCATCTGGAAAAGGACTTGTCTCAAGTAGAACTGGTGTTCCCAACCATGCCCAAGATGTGAAAAATCGTGTGCCATCTGATGAGTTTGTCAATATTTCTCCAAATGTTCCTTTTCCCAAATAGATTCCTTATGACATTGGCCAAATCTTGAGTCAGATCAATATTTTTGTTCCAATTTTTGAACTACTTAGGATTCCTAAGCACAAGAAGAGGGCCTTTGAGTATTGGGGATTGGAAGAAGATAGGAGTACCCAAGGTAGAAAAATAAATAATGCAGACACTACTCCAACCATTACAGACCCAAAAGAACAACCAGCATTAAAGGAGAGATGTGAACCACCTAAATTTTACTTGGGAACATCTTTCGTTGAGTCTCAATTAAATGTTATTCCATTTTTACAACGCTTATTATTAAAGACAAACTACTACACAATTGTATGTTTGCTTCCAGAGCATCATGCAATGTTATGCCTCTAGAGGTCATGAATGAATTGAACATTAAAGTGATAGTATCTTATGGAAATTGTATTGCAATGAATTCTAGAGAGGTGCTAGTTGTAGGATGTGTAAAAGGTTTGGTGGTAAAACTTGTATCTTATCCAGGTAAGAACTTGAAACTTGATGTTGTTATTGTTGATTTCCCTACCAAATGGGGTATGTTGTTATCAAGAAAGTGGATTGGAAGTATTGGTAGAAGTTTTCAGATGGATATGTCTTTTTCCACCATTCTAATTGAAGGCAGCCTTGTAAAGCTATATGGAGAGAAGAAGATGTTGCACCTCATTGAAGATCCCAATAATGCTTCTTATGAAATGTTGTATGCTGATGTAGATGATGATAAATTTTATGGATTTCCTGATGGAAAATATTACAAGATTGATCAATCTAAATGTCTTGAACAAGTAGGTTTCCCTTGGACCTTGTTCCAAGTTTGGAAATTGTGTCAAGGTACTATTATGATTTCTCCAAGCCAGGAAGAGTTTGTTTTTTCTTTCAAAATCAACTTTGAATGCACTAACAACAGTGCTGAATATGAAGCATTGTTATTGGGTTTGAGAATTACATGGAAGTATGGTGTAAAGAATATCATTGTCAAAGGGGATTTAGAACTAATTGTCAAGCAGATTAGAAAACTATATGCAACTAAAAATAAGAGAATGAAACAATACAAGAATGCATGATCTAATGTAGGATTGATGGAATGGGGAATTCTTTCCCAAGTTCTTTGAAATATCAAATTGAAGTCAACCATGAACTCTAGAGGGGCTCTTTTGATTGTTCTCAATTTCTCAATTATGGAAAGGTGGTCATATTTGTCTTCAAATTGGCTATAAATGGATTTTCCTAAATCATCCCAGGTATTAATAGAATTAATAGTCAAATTTCAGTACCATTACAAGGATTTATGTTTAAAGGAAGCTTTAAGAAGTCTCATAGCTACATTCTCCTAAGTGATATTATAAATGGAACAAATATTTACAATATCTCTAATATGTTCAACAAGAGTGGTTTGAGTTGAACCGATATAGAATGGTAACCTTTTTAATTCCATAGTAGGGATATCATTGTATATTGTGAGATTTAGGGGAATGCCATCATTAAATGTCACAAAATATTGATTTCTAGGAATAACCATTAAGGGTATGGAAGTTTGGTTTACAAAATTTTGAACAACAACAAGAGAAATGGGCCTATTATAAGGAGAAGTATTTATAAATATTTCTCTTTTAGATGAATTAAAAGGAAATTTCAAGAATTCAGATGGAATACCTCTATTTGAAGACCTTGTTTTCACCATACCTCTATTTGAAGACATGGCATGGAGTGTGCAGTACTGGTCTGAAATCAAATTTACGGATTCACCAAATATGTCTTGATTTGAATCTTCAATTTATGGTTGTAGTTAATTCCTCCTAGTAGTGGATAGTCTTCATTGTACCAATGTTGATATGTCGAAACCCTTGTCAAGAATAATAAAGGAAGGAAGAAACTAATATTGATTGAATGGTTCTTTACTAATTGCTACTCGTAGATCTTCATTTATTTCTTCTTTTGTGTTGATCAATCCTACGAAACATAGATAAGGCTACTTGTCTGGATCAGCTAAATCTATAGGTAAATCCATGAGAAGAAGCCATATTTTTTTACACACTGCAAATAATCACTTGATCTAATTTTTGGTCCCACTGGGCATGCCAAAAACTCTTATCTATCATAAGTGCACCCTTGTGAGAACTGGTATATTTTTGTATTCTCTCTCCTCACTTCTGTGGATAGATAATGGAAACACCTCACGGGAAGTGGGTATCCCAAACATGTGAGGTGAATCTCTATATTTAAAGGTATGGTTCCCTTTTAGTGAATCACTAGATAAAATTGATGGGGATAAAGGTTAGAAAGATAACTTAAATAAAAAGTGGGTGATACACCGTAAGTTGTTAGATACTATTGATATAGATATGTTCACAAATTGATAATTAAAGAACAACTTACATGAACAATAGGATCTTGGGTGAAATTTCAAGGTAAAGTAATGGAAATATATGAAGGGATAATCACAATATACAAATTTTAATAGGCATGCACACTAAAATGACACAAAATGACCAATTTCTTACAAAAAGGGAAGATAACATAATCAATTAACTTAAAAGACTTGGAGAAAATAAAAAAAATCAACTATCTTAATGCACCAAATTGTAAAGAATCTCTAAAAGGGAAAAACACTTTATTGATAGTGGGAAATTGCTAGAAAGAATTATGCAACAATTTGTTACATCAAATGAAATCTCCTAATGCTTAAAAATATAAGAAAATGAAGTGGAGTTAAACTACTCATCAACTTTAGTTACAACATCAGTCAAGACCCACTTGGAGATAATTTCAATGCAAGCTGACTTGCAAAAAGGAAAAGATAACTTTGAGAAACAGTATAAGTTGATTATCCTTGCACAATTATGATTAAAAATAATCAGACTATAAACTTGGCCTTGCAGAAGGATTAAACAAATATATTTTCCCATACAATCTATATTTATCCATGCAAAATTAACTATTTTTGACCCTCCAATAGAATTTGGCATGTTTATGACTTAGTTGAGATTTGAAAATGGGGTCAATCTTGTTTTGTAAATTTTTGTTGACCATAAGCTTCGAAAGTGGTGAGAGACTTGGGAAGTTTGACCTATTAGTAGTGATGTATCCGAGAAAAGTAAACTACTCTAGCTTGTGAAAAAAAGAATGTAAAAGCACATGACATAATTTTCTACCAAAGTCTCATTCATATTTCAATATCCATTACATTAGTATCATTCTCATACAAAAATCCTCTCTACTTTCTCATATATTTCAGGTGATGCAAATGTACTTTTCTTATGGACACACTCATATACAATAGATTAATTACAATAAAAATATTTCATACAAAATATTACAAAAATCACTTCATTTTGATCTTGCCTATGTTGGATTCTATTCTATTCTGGATTTGTTCTGCAGATATTTGTTAGATTCCTCAGTTTCCTTTAGTGTATCATGGCTTTTCCAGTGTACCATCACTTTCCTTAGTCTTCGGTGGCTTCATCCTTTTATACGCAATTTCAACATTTTATGCGAGAACTCCTCTAATCCTCTGCGAATTCTTCGTGATGTCTGTGGCTTACAAAAAATTTGATGAAGAAACCTATCAATAATATCCCCCAAATTAAACCTTCTCTTATCTTCAAGACAACGGCTGATGAAGAACCGTGTCCTTTTCTCCAAGTGTTTCTCCAAAAAAGTCTATATACGCATCAACCCACAGAACTTAGATGTATGGCATAAGGAAAGGGTTCTCTTTCCTGACTCGCCTGATTGGAATTATGGGGCGCCATCTTGGGAGGGTAAGGGAATCAACCCATTGAAACTTAGAATTTTAGCGTAAGGAAGAGTTCGTTTGATCAAATTGCCCAACTGGGTTTGTGGGATGTACTTTATAATCTGTGGGGTTATATTCTTCTCAAAAATGTACCATAACTCAAGAAGAATGTCAAATTATTTTACCCATTCTTGTAGCTGTGAATTTTCGTAGACCAATAGAAGAATGTCCGAGGGTGGTGGTTTTTCTTGAATTTTACCCCATATCTATTAAGAAACTATGAATTCTTGTTGCATTTTAATTATTTCTCTATCCATCATATAGCTAAATTCTTGCATTTCTATGATTTTTTTAGTTCACGCCCTTTGCTTGGTTTTATATTTATCTATAAGTTCTACAAGCTAGCTTCTCAAAGATCCATCTTTTTATTTACTAATGTCATATTATGTAGATTTAACATGTATTTGTTGTTCTAATTTTTCAATATCTTCCTTCTCTTGTTGGGTCTCACTAGGCCACCCTGTCATATATGTATAGTATATCATGACATTATTCAACTCTATCTCCAGTTTACTTACCGTGACTTGCATTTCCTTTCTCCATTTTTGGTTTTCCAAAGTATGTGGATTTAGGATTTATTGTTTTTATTATACTACCACTCCCTCATGGATTTTATTCTTCTCTTCCTCCAAAGTAATTGTATCTTCCTTCAAGAGTTTTGTCACCACTTTTTCTATGGCCACCTCTATTTGGATATTTGAATTTATACTTGTTGGTGCTCAATTTGATCTCACCCAATTTGTCCCTTAAATTATTTAATTTGTGGACTCTGTTGTGTTTTATATCTCCCCATATTGATGCGTGAAAGCTATGTCATTCATTTGGCTACCATGATCAGTCCTTTCCTTTAGTCGAGGATCACTTAAAGTCCAGAATTTTTTTTCCATTCCTCTTTCCATGTGAAGGAGTTTTTACCTTGGGCATAATCTTAGGTTTTTTCCCTTCCTTCCATTTTTCCACGGTCACGTTTTGTTTTTCCTATCAATTTTTGTCCCAATACCTATGGAAAAGTGGTCCTTTTTTATTGGATGCAGCTTGGTGGATCACATTTGGGCCTTATATAATTTCCAAATTCTCTATCCTTAAAGAAAGATTCATTTCCGGGTGCAAATGGTGATTTACCTGCATTTTACAGTTTGATAGGTGTGTTTTCCCCATCAAATTTATATCTCAACATCTATGGAAATGTGGCCCTTTCTAGTTGGATGAGGCTCAGTGGGGCACTTTGAAACTCTAAGGCCTGTTTCAACTCAAAACTTGTCCACATGGAGGGCCAGCACTCATCTGAAAATTCACCTTTTGGTTTGACCTTGGAGTTGTGTCGGGGAGACATGTGGAGGTTTCCACTACCTTACATAGACTAAGACATTTTTTTCATATGGTCAGTGCATCTTTGTCAAACCATGGAAACATGGAGAGCCAACACTCATTTGAGGATCTGCCTTAGGGTCCTACCTTAGCAGTTGTGCCAAGGGGACACATTGTGAGCCCGAGCTTGTTTGAGGTATCCACTTTTGGGGACCATCTCAAAGTTGCGCCAGGGATACATGTGGAGGCTTCTGCCAGCTCCACTCTATACTTCAAATTTTAAAAGAAATTTTATAAGGCTTGGGACACGTCGAGGGACAATACCTTTTTATGGACTGGCCCCTAAATTTTATTTTGAAGAAGCACCAGGAGGACACTTGCAGGCTTCCGCTCACTCTGCCCTTGCTTGGAATTTTCAACGGCCAAGGAAAACTATCTTGCACCCTAGACACATGGTGCCTTCCACTGATCATTCAAAATTTTCAAAACATCTACTGGAATAAGACACATGGTGATCCCACACTTGTTAAGGGTCTCCACTTTTGAGGACCATCTCAAAATTACACTGAGGAGAAACGTGGAGGCTTCCGCCGGCTCCGCTCTATACTTAAATTTTTCAAATAAATTTTCTAAGGGTTGGGACATGTGGAGGGATCGTGCCTGTTTGGGGACTGACCCCCTAGATTTTATTTTGAAGAAGCACCAAGAGGACACTTAGAGGCTTCCACTCACTCTACCCTTGTTTGGAATTTTCAACGACCAAGGAAAAATGTCTCAGACCCTAGACACATGGCACCTTTTTCTGATCCTTTAACGTTTTCAACAACTCTACCAGACTTAGACACGTGGTGAGTCCATTCTTGTTTAGGGTCTCCACTTTTGAGGACCATGCCAAAGGTGCTCCAAGGCAACACATGAAGGCTTCCGATGGCTCCCTTTTTACTAAAAATTTTTCAAATGCCAAAAGGCATTTTTCTTGGGCCCAGGGCACATGGAAGGCCCGTGCTTATTTGGAAAATTTCCCATATACTTCTCCTTTGCAGTTGCACCAAGGAAACATGTGGATGGCTCTAATATAAAGTTGAGAAGGGGCATAATCAATGTTTGTTGTGCATTGTATCTATTTTTCTTCCATTTTTTCTCTAAGACTCCTGAAGATGCGAATACACACTGGTTTTCATATTTTTTGATAAAATTCCTTGTCATTTTTGTTTGTAAAGTTCCATTGAAAGGATTTAGAACTTAATTTGTGAGTCCAAGGATTGTTAAGGTCGATATTTTGATGTTGGAATTGCTCAGGCACTTGTAAAAATGTGAATTACCAGAGAAGATGGATGCGGGATAGAGTTGCAGAGGAAAGAGAGGGAAAATGATGAAATGATAGAGGTTGCAGGCACAAACGATGAAAAAGGTGTTGCCTCGAGGTTGAAAAGGATTACCTGTTAGATCCAACTATAAAGAGTAACTAGAAAATGATTAAAATGGGGATTTCTCACATGACAGAATAATAAGAATGATTAAATGGACTGTCCAAAAGTTGTGGCATGGAATCCTATACATAAGTCGAGGTTCTAAGAAATGTGATCAGTTCATAATTTGTCCACCTAACAGCTTTTGGATGTGAATTTGTTAAATGTCACTTTCTGAGGAAAATTGGTAACAAGCAAAGGTCCCTCAAATATTCTTGTTTTTTGGGGGGGAATTTTAGATGAGTGAGAAATTGAAATGTATAAATGCAGTGAGAATACTCTTGCAAAAGGTTAGGGGTTGAATTCTTAATAGAAAATTTGAGAGAGCCCATCTTCCTGAGAGACCAATCTGAGAAACCTGTTAATTTCCTATGTTTTAGATTTCAATCACGTCAAGTTGGTTGTGAGTGTACAATCATTGACAACCCATGAGATTGTTTAAAGAAACTTTCCCCTGCTAATGAATCTAATCAGTTTTGAATTAATCTATGTTAATCTTGGACCAATTTGTGTCTGCTTTATTTCCGAATGTCTGCAAGTGGTTTTTCTTATTCTTATTGCAATCTTGTGTTAAAGTCCCTCCAAAACACATAGGATCACATCCCTATGATAGTTTAGTGGAATTTTCAATTTCATTTCAAGAACAGCTTTCATCCTATGATGAGATAAACAATTTAAAATCACTTCACTGTCATTTGTTGATAAAGATTGTTTGTAAGCCTTCGAGTGTATCTTAGGCATGAGGAACCAAGGGTCTTTGATGTTTTATTGAGTCTTTAGCTTGAGAATTCATGTTAAATTCTTGGATATTATGTGAAACCATGAAAATATGGATCTCCATTGATGTACACCTTCTAGTTGAACGAATATCTTAGCTATTTCGAAGCTTTCTTTCATTTATCTTTCCAATTATTGTGAAGTCTCTCAAAGATCTAGTATAATAAATTTTATCCTACTTAATCTCCCACCAAAAATATTCAAAAACCATGAATCCATCCTGAAATACCCCTATTTTCCCTGTGTGTCAACAAATGTATAAATTCTACTGCTAAAATATGCAAAAGCAATCAAGATTCCATAATGTATTTAGTAACCTTAGTCCTGTCTAGGAAATATCACCATTATTTAGAAGTGACAACTCATGAGAGTTAAATTATGGTGCATTGATCATATTTTCTCAAGGTCCCCTTTCAAATTCGTGCAAAGAAGGATATCTTCATTCTCCTTCAGCGATAGAGGTTACAAAATGTGTCGTCTCACGTTGGTCGAAAGGCACGACCTAAAGCAGTAACGATAGATCAAATCCTTAATGAAGGTTCTATCCATTTCTATGATGCCCGAGTGACAAAGAGTCAGAAAAATCCCCTCCCCAGATACAAAGAGACTCATAATATGATATGCTTGTCTCTCAGTGTCCTACTAAATATTTGATGCTGCTTAGTTTCCAAGGGAGAATCAATTTTGATACCAACACATTCCTCCTTAAAATTTTCGTATCCGAATACCTTATCTCCATTTTTAAACTTAACACAATGTTTCAAGACTATTTTTTCACAATAAAGCCCACTTTTGTCCACCTACCTCTAGAGAATCCTTAGAAAAATCCACTTAATAGACCAAATCATGATGTATGATAAGATTTAGTGTGTTTATGTTTCACTTCTGATTTTCCTAATCACCCTAAAGGGATTA
This sequence comes from Taxus chinensis, assembly GCA_019776745.2. Taxonomy (NCBI): domain Eukaryota; kingdom Viridiplantae; phylum Streptophyta; class Pinopsida; order Cupressales; family Taxaceae; genus Taxus; species Taxus chinensis. The sequence goes on along the minus strand of CM034154.1, from coordinate 633,188,538 downwards.
AGGATCTATCCTAGGAAGATACCCTAGCAAAAAAACATGTTTATCTAGCACATGATTTACAATTTTGGATTGTGATTACGAAGTTCTAACATAGTGTATTCATTAGAAAGACATCATGAAGTTCCTCACTCATTTTGTTTTACCCACTCCTATTCGATATGGATGTTACTCTATTTATTTTATTTTTTATTAGAGCCTTATACATTATTATCATAATGATATTTAGACATTGATAGATGGACACATTTATATTTGATTAGCTTATTTCATAGATATATGAATGTTTTATATTTATGACATTGTGTGATTTACATGATGGACTATATGCATAGATCAACATATTAGTATTTGATGATCTTGAGCTACTACTTTACTGACACATTAGTTTATATATATATATGATGTTAGATGATTTAGTTGTTTTTGTGATCTTATTGCTAATTCATAAATTGATAAAATCATAATATTTAGAATTGCGAATAATTGGTGAATTACTTAATTTTATCCATGGTTTAGTTATGATATTGATGATGTGAATTGATATGTATATGTGTGCATTTTATTATCTTGATTTCGTTAATAAGGCCATGAGGCCAGAAAGGTATTGTTTTGATTTTTGTAGGCATTTCTAACGCAACAAACAAAAAGGGGATATGAGACCAACAATGAAATAATTTTGGGTATTGGCAATAGGTCAACATTGTATGATTTTATTGTTGTTAATTTTTTAGGAGGTCCCCATTGGGGGGCGGCCTCAAATGTTACTTTGGGTAAACTATGGTTTTCCCTTTTTGATTTTATTTATTTTGGAGTAATTGTATTTTTGTTAGTATTATGAGTCACTTTTATTATTGTTGTCAATTAATCCATTTAAGTTAATTAGTGTAATTTAGGATGTGACAAAAGGGGGTAATTAATATGAGTAGGAAGTTCTTGGTTTGTGGTGTATTTGAAATAATTTAATTACTTTTGAGTTTTGTACACTCAACCTTGCATGTAATTTATGATTTTTACTTTCAAACCTATTTTGGAGGCTTGTCAAACAAGTTAAGTTTATCCCATACCTCTTAAAGTAACCCATCCAATATGCCTATGATGTGAGGGAATAATTTTAGGCCTTTTTTGTGTTTTAATTGAGAACAAGAGCAATTAATTACACTTTCCTTACAAGAGTCTTTAATTTTGTTCTATAGGGTTTGGGTTTGGGTTTGAATGGTAAGAGGGTTTTCATTCCCTCAACCTGTAATGCTCACAAATTTTCCTACACCAAACCTAAGACAAGCCTAGCTCAAACTAGAAAAAGTATGGAATAATTTTTTTTGTTAAAACCTACTTGAAACACTAGGTTAAAATTAACAGTCACACTTTCTCATTTAAAAATTACATCAAGTTAATATTATTATTTTTCGTTTATATCCCTTAAATAAAGTAATAAAATTTCTTGATACATTTTTAATAAAATTAGTTATTCTAAAGCAAGACTCAGGTTCCCCTATATTTTGTTTTATACAATTTAATTCCAAGGGTATTGTGGTCTATTTAATTAAATAATAAATTTATATTATACCAACAAGGGGGTAAAATATTGCATTAAATAAAAAGGTCTTTAATATGACACTTGGGCTAGAAAATAATAACACCCCCTACACATACTAGTGTGGCCCCCAAATATTAAAGTCTACCCATGCATTTTAAATTTGAATTTCTCTCACCCACTTCCTACCTACTTTTTGAAGGGATGAATCTCATCCATTGGATGGATTAATTTAGGGCCCTTAGGTTTAGGGATTCAATCAACCCTAAGCATGCTTATGAAAATATCTTTTCTATTTTCATTTGACTTATTGTTTCTTCTTTATTTTGTAGATTTGTGGAGGAGGAGGTGGAATCCATGAGGAGAAATCTCAAGCTCATGGAAGGATGTACATTCTTCCTTTCATTTTTAGTTCTATTTACACCCTCTCCTAAGGTTGTATGCATTTTTTTATGTTTATCTTATCATTTTTTGTATTTGCCCAAATGGAAAATGGTTATTTACCCTATTTTAGTACAAATGGGTAGAATTGTGTATACATTTACTCGGGTGAAAGGATATATATATATATATATATATATATATATATATAGACACACACACACACACATTTGTATACCCATATATATGTATATATTTTATTAAAAATTTATTTTAATAAAATATTAAATCAAACGAAGTATGTATGTATGTATGTATGTATGTATGTATGTATATGTCTATATATATATATATATATATATATATATATATATATATATATATATATAATGTAGGTCGAAATATCTTGTCTATATATTTTACAGAGGTCGTGCTTCAAAATCAAGGTTAACTATATTTAACATAGTGATTGGGTCGGAAAGCCTCGGCTTTGATAATAGAGAGGGGTGAGAGGTTTGGGGGTGACTCGTCCCACCCCCAACTTTATATTAATTAAACCAAAAACTTGGGAGGCAGCTCCCTGACCGCACCCACCATCCCATAGTAAAAATAGGGTGGGGTGGCGTTAGGGAGCTTCCCCCCCATACCCCCAACACATTACAATAAGAAAAATCCACGCATAGCCATTAGGGATTAACAATATAAGTTTTAGTTTATTAATATTGTTTTTGGTCTAAGATACGGTTTTGGTTTCTCCTTTATATATATATATATATAGTATATATATATATATAGATATATATACATATATATATATATATATATATATACATATATACATATATATATATATATATATATACATATATATAGATATATATATACATATATATATATATATATATATATACATATATATATATATTAAAAATATTTATAATATTCTTATTATCACTATTTATAAAGTTGAATAATATTTTTGATAAGTGGTAACATTGGAAATATTGTTAATATCCAATCATCTTAACCATTTAGTTAGATAATATTTTTTTCTCTTTTTTTGTCTATAATCTAATAATAGAAATTTAAAATGTTGTTTATTAATCTTATTTCCAAAATACTTTAAACTATAATATATCTGATATATAAATAAAATTTATAGTAATTTCATAAAATCAATTGCAGTTATGGTTTAGTTTGAAAAAACACTTTTTCTTTAATAAATACAAAGAATGAACCACTATAATATAGTTTACTACAACACTCATTTTATGTATTATAATAAAAATGAATATCTCTTTCTTTTTACAAAATACAATTTTTTTTCAAACATTCCCACAAGAAACTTCCAACACAATTTTCCAATAGTTTTAAAACAAGAACAATACACCTATTGAAGACAATCAATGAGCTATAATGAGAACGAGGTTGTTTCATTTTCAATCACATTTCCATTCTATCGAGAATTTGTTACACTAAAATTGTTTCTCTTTCCAACAAGTAATGAAATACTTTTCAAACTTATGTTTTCATTTACAATACCTACTAAGATTACATTTGTTTGATAATGAAATAACTAAAAATTTACTTTAAATAAATATGATTTTACAAGCCTTTCTTACACAATGGAGGTAACATAGTAAAATACAACAAGAGTTTCCATTATTCTTTTCTCATAAAACACAAGAATCCTTCATCATCTAAACTCCACCATCCTTCAAGATCAAACACATCACAAAAAACAAGGGATTAGGAAACACTCTCTCCCCAACCATTAGTCCAATAAGGAAGTGAATCTTACTTGCTCATTGGCCCCCGAGCCCCAACAATGAGACAATAAGGAATATTGGACAACCTTGGCAATAAAAAACAAGGGCTTCCGCATTTAATTTCAAGCAACATTCTTACAAGAAAAAAACCACAAAACACTCAGTTTTAAACAAAAACTCTTTCCGAAACAATGGCTCTAAAACAATCCAAGTAGAGAAAGGAATATGGGGATACCCTTGTGCCTCCCAAGGGTTTGGATGCCCACCTCAAAAACCTCCAAAACACAATAAACCCCAAAGTTTCTTATTCCTCCCTACAAATAAAATGCATCTCTTGTGCCTCCATCTCTCTTATGTCTCCCACAATGAATAAAATAACAAGATGAGAACAAGGTGGGGCATCCAGCCCACTCCCTCCTTAATACCCAAAATAATATTTTATGCCCCCCAACACATTTCATCCCCATTTAACTATCTCATACACATCATAACTCCATTTCACTACCCAACAACATCAAGCAAGAAACACATTCATTCAATGCATAAACGTACAAGGAAAGAGAAGAAAATAAGGGTGGAGACCCTACCTTTCCATAGAAATAATCCAAAACAAAAGAAAGTCCCAAAATACTCCAATCTCAAGCAATTCCAATCAATCTTCAACTCCAACAAGAATTCCAAAATGAGAGAGCCAAAAACAAACAAGTAACCCCCAGAAATTCACAAAAATTATCATAAATAGAAATGAGGGAGAGGGAGATGATGTGGTTCCATGTAGGATGCCACCTCATTTCTTTTCCATCCCACATCACCAAAGTCAAACCCATACCCGAAAGCATAACAAATTTGTGGTTGGGGAAAATACCACCCTCTTACAAACTCAACCCAACCCATGCCCCTTAAGGAGAAAATTAATTACCCATGTAAGAAAAGTGCACTTGATTGCCCTTTTCCTTCATTAAAACACAAAATAGGACCTAAAATAAGTCCCTCAAATCATAGGATAGGTGGGTGGGTGACTTTAAAAGGAGTGAGACAAGTTTATCTTGTTCTGCAAGTCTCCTAAATAGCCTAGAAGGTAAAAATCCGAATTTTACAAGGAAAATTGAGTACACACTACCCAAAAAAAATTAAAATCATCCCAAACCAGGACACATTAAAGCTACCAACACATATTTACTTCCTATCTTTTAGTCACATCCTAATTAGCACTAGATAAAAACTTTTAAATTAACTTAAGAGGGACACTAAATAAAATTAATAAAAGTGACTCCACATGCAAATAAAAATACAAGAATTCAAAAAAAAAAAAAAGTAACAAGACAAAATTAAAAACTTTCCTAAGGTCACTTTTGAGATCGCCTCCCAATGGGTACCTTGTAATAAACAACAACAATAAACAACATACGAAAACATGTGTTGGCATGGTGACATGTTTCCAATACTCCATATTATTTCATTGTTGGTCTCCTATCCGCCTTTGATTTATTGTGTTGCGAAAACATGCAAAATTCAAGAAAATACCTTTCTATCCTCGTGTCCAAATAAAAAACATAGAAATAATCAAATACATGCATATACATATAATTAATTATCACAACTTAAACCAAGACAAGTAAATCACCATTGTTCACAATTCCAATAATTTCAATTTCATTACTATATCAACTACCAATAAGATCACGACATAAATTACATCATCAAGCATCATATAATTTGCAAAGTAAATGTATTACTCTAATATAGTATCAAAATAAAAAAATTGATCTATCCAAATATGTATATAATCCACCCTGTAATCATGTCATAAGTCTAACATCCATATTGCCTATAAATTAACTAATCAAAATAACAATGTCCATCTGTCAATATCTAAACTATGATAGAAATGTCCATAGCTCTAATCTATAATAATTAGAATCATAATCATATAAAATTCAAAGAGGATTGGTAACTACATCACCCTCCCCTTAGACTTGACTTCCTCCTAGAAGTCACTAGAATAAATATGGGAACTATTCTCGAAGAGACGTGGCGTTGTCCCACATAGATGATTTCTTGTCATATCTATCCCACTCAACGTGAACATGATCAATCTCTCTGCCTCGAAGGACCAAGTTCCTACGCTCTAAATTACAAAGAACTCCACCATCACCTTCCTGTGATCCTGCACCTACAATGAGGTCCAATCTAATACATGAGAAATATTTGTAATGTACCTCTTAAGTACTAAAATATGACATAAATTGTGAATACGAGACATGCTAGGTGGCAATTGTAGATGATAGGCCAAATGACCGATATGCTCCAAGACCTCAAAGGGACCCACAAATCTTGGATCAATATTAGAGTGTTTTACATAATGGATGGGACTCTTATGAGTCTTGACATAAAGAAACACCTTCGTGCCCACCTCAAAACTATGATATTTCCTATGCTTATCCACATACTTATTCTTCCTATCTTGAGCCTCTTGTAATATCTGCCTGATCGTAATAACCTTTTGTTCCATATCTTATAGTAAATTCAGCGTAATAGACACCTTGTCCTCTAATTTTTCCCAACTCAGCGGTGTCCTGCACTCCTTTCCATATAGTTCCTAAAAAGGATCCATGCCTATAAAAATCTGAAAACTATTATTGTAGGAAAAATCCACCAAATACAAGTAATCCTCCCACCTCGGCTGATCATCCATGATGTACATCCTAAGCATGTCCTCCAAAATATGATTCACCTGCTCTGTTTGTCCATCTGTCTCAAGGTGATAAGATACAATGAAGTTGATCTTAATCCTGAGAGCATATTACATCGTAGTCCAGAAGTGAGAAGTATACAAGGGATCACGATCACAAATGATCTTCTACGGAATCCCATGCAATCTGACAATCTCATCAAGGTATACTTGTGTCACTGCACTAGTTTTGTAGGTGGTTTTCACCAGAAAAAAAGTGAGCCATTTTCATAAATTTGTACACTGTGACCATAATGGCGTCGTGGTGGTATCTCAACGTCGATAACCCAACTATAAAGTACATCAAAATGGTGTCCCATTTCAACTCCAGTATGGCATGAGGGAAGAGAAGGCCAGCTAGGTATTGACGCTTAGTCTTAACCTTCTAACACTCTAAACTACATGACACAAAATCATCTATGTCTCTCTGTAGTGCTCTTCAATGGTACAACTATCTCAAGGTGGCATGCATCTTCTTCACCTAGGGATGGGTTGAATAAGCTGAAGGATGAGCCTCTATCAAAATGTATTATCTTAAACCTCCATCTATAGGAACATATATCCAACCTTTGTGCCTGAGTAGACCATCTTCCTATAATGAAAAACCATCAAGTCTCCCCTTAAGGGGTCTCTGAGACTAAATCTTTGATCAGGCTAGAAGGTAGAAGCTTTCGTGAGGAAGCTGTTGCAAAAACATACTACATAAATTTGTACGAAATGAAGTATCCATAACCACATGCCTCCACCTACTTAGGTAATTCATAACCATGTTCTCCTTCCCTTTACCATTCTCTATCTCCATTCTGTACTCACAAAACAACTCCATCTAATGCCACTGACAAGCATTGAGATTGGGATACATGAAGAGTTGGTGAAGACTCAAGTGATCTATCCTGAGTGTAAATCTCTAGCCAAGAAGGGAATGTCTCCACAAAACCATGGAATTCACAACTGCTGTAATTTCAAGGTCATGAGTCAGATAATTGAGCTCATAATCCTTGATTTTACAAGACTAAAAAATAACCACTTGGCTCTCTTGCATCAACACACCTCCTAGTCCTGCCAATGAAGCATTTGTGTAAATGAAGAACTCTCCGTAAGGGTCTGGTACTAAAAGAATAGATATTGTCATGAGGAATTCCTTCATTGTATTGAAGGTCTTCTCACAGGGAAGTAATCGGGTGTAAAACCTGAGAAAATTCCTGAACAAATCTCCTGTAGTATCTTGCCAAACCCATGAAAATACAAACATCAGTCACACTACTGGGTGCTGGCCAATCAATAATGGCTCTAATATTGGAAGGATCAACTACAATAACTTCCTTGGAAATGATGTGACCTAAATATTGCACCTCTAACTGAAAGAATGCACACTTCTTCAAATTACCGTAAAGCTACTACTCATGAAGAAACCGTAGAACCTGATAAAGGTGCTCCTCATCCTCCTCATGCATACGTGAGTATATCATAATGTCATCAAGAAATACGAGCACAAATTGATAAAAAAACATCGTGAACACCCCATTTATCAAGCTTAGGAACACTCTAGCGGCATTCGTCAAACTGAAAGGCATAACTGTGAACTCATAGTGCCCATATCACATGCCTAATGCTAAATTGTGGATGTTTTTATCTATAATCCTCAGCTGATGGTATCTAGACTTAAGATCAATCTTAGAAAATATTATGGCCCCCTTCATCTAATCAAAAAAATCATCAATGTGAGGAATGGGGTAATGATTCTTGATCGTTACTTTGTTTAGATTTCTGTAGTCCACACACAACCACAAGGATCCATCCTTCTTCTTAAGAAAATTCAACAAGGTACCCCAATGGGATACACTAAGATGGATTAGGAATTTCTTGAGAAGGCCCTATAGTTACAACTTGAGCTCACAAAGCTCAGGTGTGGTCATCATATAAGGATTTCGTGAGATAGATTATGCTCCCTCAACCAAGTCAATGTGGAAATCTATCTCACATGGGGGAGGCATCCCTGATAACTCACTAGGAAACACATTAAAAAATCATGCAAGATGGGGTGATCATCTAGTGAAGGTCCATTAGCCCCATCCTATGACCTATCACTAATAGTAATAGCGTACAACTGATACCCACATCGTGCACACCGTGTAAGCTGCATAGCAGAAATAGTGTGGATTGAAATGGGTCTCCTAACTCTAGTTTTCACTGACTCAACTCCCAAATCATATGTACATGATATAGTCTTATCGTAATAATCCACTCTAGCTTTGTGTGCAAATATCCAATCCATGCCTAAGATGAGTCCATACAAAACCAAAAGAAGGATAAGAAGATCTGAGGTAGTGGCAAAGGGTCCCAAAGCCACTACACACTCCTTAACTAAGGATTCTTAAGAGATTTTGGCTCCAGAAGCCATCTTGACGTCATAACTAAGGCCTTGTATAACTACCACCACCTTGCAATGCTCTACTAAATATGATGCAATAAAAGAATTAGATGAACTAGAATCAAACAATATAGACGTAGGAATACAACCAATGCTACATGTAGCCTCTATCACAGTGCCATGATGCTCATCCTGGCGGTTCTCAACTATAGCATATAACCAATGGCCACGTCCCATGTCATAAACTTTAGGATCTAAAATTGGCACCTTACCCTTGTTACTATATTTATGTGGGAACTCTCTCTAATGATGTCCAAGAACACCACATCTATAAAAACTACCTGATACTCTCCAATGATATGTGGCTCCAGTTGGTACTCTAGTAGTTTGTTCCATAGATTCTGATGATCCAACAATAGACAACTGAGGTATTTTCTGATGAGCTACTATTGACTGATCTCTTCTTTGTCCTAAAGGGACCCCTAGGAGGAGGCCCCCATACTCCATCCCCTCTGAGCATCAAATAGTTTTGGAGGTTTTGAACGATGGATGAGTCTATTACTATTGAGGTGGCTACTGTGGTGGCCTGAATGAAGACTGTGCAGAACTATGTCTGCCACGAGGAGGAGGAGATGACCTCCTCAACTTGGTATCCTGCATCTATTGGATTTGGCTCTGCACTCTATCCCTGGCATGCTGAGTCTTCCCCTAGTCTCTTTTGTAATGAAGGCCTTCTCAATGGCCTCTAGTAAATTCTGTGGGAAATGAATGCATACCGCACCTCCCAAATCCAAATCTAGGCTTCTGATGAACCTGTGAATCCTGACCTACTCCATCTTGCATATAGTTAACATAATGAAGTAATCCAAAAATTGACTCTCATACTCATCTATTGTCATGGATGCATGATGTAGGTAATGGAACTCATTTATCCTCTACTAGGTAAAACTCTTGGATAATTATCTTCTCTTAAACTGCTCCTTAAAGAGCTCCCTTGTAACCATATTTGATTCTGCATAGATCTTCTACTCCCTAGTTCTCTACTAGACACCTGATCCATCCCTCAGAGGATGAATCACAACACAAGCTTTTGAGTTTATAATACTTGGGAAAAGCTTGAAGCATGCACTCAAGTTCACTAACCAAGCCTCTACCTAAAAACTACCTGTATTGCTAGAATAATGAGATGGGAATAGCTTCAAAATCTTCTTGATATGATCTGCAGCTGATGACTATTGACCTCTAGGTCTATCTACAAGCTCTTTCCCTCGGGGGGGGGGTCTAGGGCTTTGAGATCTATCTCTGTGTTCTGAAATCCCATCTCCATGTCCCCTCTAAGGTGAATTCCACTCTAGCTAACTCTACAAAGGATTTATCTTCCCTATGCTCATTGTTGTGTCATGGAGATGCACGAGCCTCTACTGATGGCTCTCTATCATGTCTGACAGGTTGTCCTACCAAGTATCCCTTGCATATAGCAAAATTAATGTCCTGAAGCATCTGTAATATCTTAGGTAAAATATTCTCTACAACTTGATCTAGAGGTGGAAAGTCTAGGTCTATGTGTAAGAACCCCTCATCTGGTCTGCACCTCCCATGTAGACCAAGGAAAGAGTTAGTTCATCATTCTAGGTTTCATTTCAATATTTGTTTTTAAAAACAATTCTATGTTATACACATATCATACAATGTTTTTTTCTATGTTTAGATTTGCGCTAGGTTTAATGTTCATGTTTCATATTTTTAAGTATGCTCAAGGGTCCAAGATTTGAAATGACGTCTTTGATACCAAGTGTAACACTCACAAATTTTTCCACACGAAACCCAAGACCAACCTAGGTCAATCTAGAAAAATTATGCAATAATGTTTTTTTTGTTAAACCTACTCGCAACACTAGATTAAAATTAACGGTCACACTTTCTCGTTTTAAAATTACATTAAATTAATATTATTAATTTTCCTTTATATCCCATTAAATAAAATAATAAAATCTCTCAATACCCTTTTTAATAAAATTATTTAGTCTAAAGAAAGACTTAGGTTCCCCTATATTTTGTTTTAGTACAATTTAATTCCACCTTAATTAAACTTTACTCAACTTAATCCCAAGGGTATTGTAGTCTATTCAATTAAAATAGTCTATTCAATTAAATAACAAAGTTCTATTATACACATAAGGGGGTCAAACCTTGCATTAAATAAAAAGGTTTCTAATATGACACCTGGGTTAGAAAATAATAACACCCCTTACACATACTAGAGTGGCCCAACAAAAACAAAGTCTTACCCCATGCATTTTAAATTTGAATTTCTCTCACCCACTTCTCACCTACTTTTTGTAGGGATGAATCTCATCCATTTGATGGATTCATTTTAGTCCTTTAGATTTAGGGATTAAACTAACCCTAAGCATGTTTATGAAAAGTTCTTTTCTCTTTTCATTTGACTTATTGTTTCTTCTTTGTTTTTCAGATTTGTGGAGGAGGTGGATGCCATGAGGATAAATCTCAAGCTCATGGAAGGATGCACATTCTTCCTTTCATTTTTAGTTCTATTTAAACCCTCTCCTAGGGTTGTATGTATTTTTATTTTTTATTTTTATCCTTTTTTTAATATTTTCCCCAAATAACAAACGTGTATTTACCCTAATTTAGTAAAAATGGGCAGAATGGTTTATACATTTACTTGGGTGAAAGGATATAGACACACACACACACACACACACACACAGATATATATATATATATATATATATATATATATATATATATATATGTATATGTATGTATATATATAATATATATATATATATATATATATATATATATACATACATATACATATATATATATATATATATATATATATATACATACATACATACATACATACATACATACATACATACATACATACATATATGTATGTATGTATGTATGTATACACATATATGTATGTTTTTATACATATATACATATTATATACATACACACACACACACACATTTCATATACTCATATACTTGTATGTATTTTATTAAAAAATTGTTTTTATAAAATCTGAAATCAAAGGAAGTGTAGTTCAAAATACCCCGGCCACGGATTTTACATAGGCCCACACTTCAAAAGGAGGGTTGACTGTATTTAACGTAGTGGTATGTATATTTTTTTAATGTTTTTTTTGTTGTTGTATTTTTCCAAATGGCAAATGGGTAGAATGGTTTATACATTTACTTGGGTGAAAGGATATATGTATACATACATACATACATACATATACATTCGTGTACTCATATACATGTATATATTTTTTTAAAAAATTATTTTAGTAAAATCTGAAATCAAAGGAAGTGTAGTTCAAAATACTCTGGCCACAGATTTTGCACAGGTCTCGCTTCAAAAGGAGGGTTCATTGTATTTAACATAGTGGACAGGTCGAAAACCCTCAACTTTCATAACAGAGAGAGGAAAGATGTTTAGGAGGAGTGTCTCGGCCCACCCCCTACTTTATCTTAATTAAACCAAAACCTTGAGGGGGAGGTCACCGACCCCACCCCCATCCCATAATAAAAATGGGGTGGGGGTGGGGTCGGTGACCTCCCCCCCCATAACCGTAACACATTACAATAGGAAAACATCACACACAACCATTAGGACTTAATAATATAAGTTTTACTTTATTAATATCGCCTTTGGTTTTAGAAATAGTTTTGGTTTCTCGTTTTATATATATCTATATATTATTATCACTATTTCTAAAGTTTAAATAATATTTTTGATAAGTGGTAACATTAGCAATATTTTTAATATACAATTATCTTAACCATTTAGTTAGATTGTCTTTATTTCTCTTTTTTTTTGTCTATAATCTAATAATAGAATTATAAAATTTTGTTTATTAATATTATTTCTAACAAACTTTAAACTATCATATATCTGATATATAAATAAATTTTATAGTAATGTCATAAAATCAATTGTAGTTATGGTTTAGTTTGGAACAACAGTTTTCCTTTAATCAATACAGGAATGAACCACTATAGTATAGTTTACAACCACATGTTTTTCATGTATTACAATAAAAATTAATATCTCTTTCTTTTTACAAAATACATTTTTTTGTTTCAAACATTCCCACAAGAAACTTCCAACAATATTTTCCAATAATTTTTAAAACAAGCACAACACACCTATTGAAGACAATCAATAAGCTAAAATGAGAACAATGTTGTTTCTTTTTCAATCACATTTCCATTATATCAAGAACTTGTTACACTAAAATTGTTTCTCTTTCCAACAAGTAATGAAATAATTTTCAAAATTTGGTTTTCATTAGCAATACCTACTAAAATTATATTTTTTTGATAATGACACAACTAAAACTTTTCTTTAAATAAATATGAGTTTACAAGCCTTCCTTACACAATGAAGGCAACATAGTAAAATATAACAAGAGTTTGCATTATTCTTTTCTCCAAAAACACGAGAAGCCTTCATCATCGAAACTACACCATCTTCCAAGATCAGACACATAACCAAAAATGGGGGAGTGGGAAACACTCTCCACCCAACCATTACTCCCATGAGGAAGTGAAGCCTACTTCCTCATTGGCCCATGAGCCCCGAAAATGAGACAATAAGGAATATTTTACCAACCATAGAAATAAAATAGAAGACTTCCACATTTACTTTCAAGAAACATTCACACAAGAAAATAACCACAAAACAATTATTTTTAAACAAAAAATATTACTAAAACAATGTTTCTAAAAAAAGTGAAGTAGAGAAAAGAATATGGGGATACCCTTGTGCCTCCTAAGGGTTTAGGTTCCCACCCTCAAAAACTTCAAAAAAACAATAAACCCCAAAGTCTCTTATGCCTCCCTACAAATAAAATACATCTCTTATGCCTCCCTCTCTCTTATGTCTCCCACAATGAATAAAATAAAATGATGAGAACAAGGTGGGGCATCCAACCCACTCCCTCCTAAATAACAAAAAGAATATCTTATTCCTCTCAACAAATTTCATCCCCATTTAACTATCTCATACACATCATAAATCCATTTCACTACCTAACAGCATCAAGCATAAAAACACCATTCATTCAACACATAAACATACAAGGGCAAGAGAAGAAAATAAGGGTGAAGACCCTACCTTTCCGTAGCAAGAATCCACTCCACAAGAAAGTCCCAAAATTATCCAATCTCAATCAATTCCAAGCACTCCAAAAAGCAAGCATTCAAAAAGAAGAGAGCCAATACCAAGCAAGTAACCCCAAAAACTTCACAAAAATATCATAAATAGAAAAGACGGAAAGGGTGATGATGTGGCTCCATGTAGGATGCCACATCATTTATTCTCCATCCTCTTACACACTCAACCTAACCCACACCCCTTAAAGACAAAATTATTTACCCATGTAAGAAAAGTGCACTTGATTTCTCTCTTTCTTCATTAAAACACAAAATAGGACCTAAAATAAGTCCCTCAAGTCATAGGCTAGGTGGGTGGGTGTCTTTAAAAGGTTTGAAACAAGCTTATCTTGTCCCACAAGTCTTCTAAATAGACTAGAAGGTCAAAATTCTAATTTCACAAGGAATATTGAGTATAAACAACCAAAAACAAATTAACCTCATCCCAAACCAACACACATTAAATATACCAACACACATTTACTTCACTTCTTTTATTCACATACTAATTAGAACTAAATAAGAACTTTTAAATTAACTTAAGATGGATGCTAAACATAAGTAATAAAAGTGATGCTACATGCAAATAAAAATACAATAATTCATAAATAAATAAAAGCAACAAGAAAAAAATTAAAAACATTCCCAAGGTAACTTTCGACGTCACCCCCCAATGGGGACATCCTAAGAAACAACATATGAAAACACGTGTTGCCATAGTGACCTGTTACCAATACTCCATATTCTCTCACTATTGGTATCCTACCACCCTTTGGTTTATTGTGTTTCATACACCTGAAAAAGCCAAGACAATACCTTTCTAGCCTTGTGGCAATGTTAACAACATCAAAATAATAAAATACATGCATATACATATAATCAATTATTGCAAATTAAACTGAGACAAGTAATTCACCATTGTTCAAAATTCCAATTATTTTAATTTCATTACTATATCAACTAGCAATAAGATCATGACATCAATTACATCATCAAGCATCATATAATTAGAAAATTAAATGCATTAGTCCAATATAATCTCAAAATCAACAATTTGATGTATTGAAATATGGATATAATAGATCATGTAATCATGTCATAAGTCTAACATCCATATTGTCTATAAAGTAACTAATCAAAATAACAATGTTCATTTCTCAATATCTAAAATGTGATAGAAATGTCCATAGCTCTAATCTATAATAAGTAGAATCATAAGAATATAAAATTTGAAGAGGATTGAGCACTACACAACCCCCAATTTATTGTGATTTGGATATTGGGTTTGAAATTTTGATGTTGAGTGGAGAAGAAATAATGTAGCATCCTACATGTAGCCACATCACCTCTCTCTCCTCTTTTTTCTATTTATTATAATTTGTTTGAGGATTTGGGGGTTACTTGTTTTATTTTGAGACTATTTCTTTTGGAGGACCTTTCTTTGAGAGTGTTGTTTGCAGCTTGGACTTGGAAAAAGGCTTGGAACTTGCTTGTGCATTGGAAAATTTTGCAATGGCAAGGTAGGGTTTTAACCCACATTTTCATTTTTTCTAATTTTTTGTTCATATATTTGTGAATGAATTGATGTTCCATGTGTGATTTTTGGAAGTAGAACGGCCCTTAGGATGTGTAGGAGAAAATGCAAATGGGGATATTTTGGAGGGATGCATTAGAGATTTTATTGGGTATTTTAGGAGGGAGATGGGTTGGGGTGTCCCACCTTGTGATAAGTAAAATGTTCTTATCTTTTTGTTTTATTTTGACAGGCATAAGAGTTGTTTTCTTAGAGGGAGGCAGAAGAAATTTGTGGCTTGTGATTCAGTTCTTGGAGCTTTTAAGGTGGGAACCAAAACCCTTGGGAGGCATAAGTAGATATCCATGTTCCTTTCTCTTTATTAGCTTAATTTTAGAGCCTTTGTGTTGGGAAGCTTGTTTGTGTTGATATATATATATTTTTTATTGTTGTTGTGTTGAATGTTTGGTTTTGTAGTGCCCACTCCTCTTCAAAATTTATATGATTATGATTTTCCTTATTATAGATTAGAGTTATGAACATTTATATCACATTTTAGATATTTCTAGATGGATATTGTTATTTTAATTAAGTTAATTGATAGACAATGTGGATGCTAGACTTATGACACAATTTATAGGATGGATTATATGCATGTTTGGATATATTTAATTGTTTATTTTGAGCTTATATGGGACTAATGCATTTATTTTCATAATTATATGATGTTAGATGATATATTTAATGTCATGATATTATTGCTAGTTGATAAATTAATTAAAATAATTGAAATTGTGACTGATGGAAAATTACTTATTTTAAGATGGTTTAGTTATGATAATTGATTATATGTATATGCATATATTTTTACTATTAAAATGTCATTAATATGGCCATGAGGCCATAAAGGTATTGTCTTGACATTTACACATGTTTGCAGCACAATAAACCAAAAGGTGATAGGAGACCAACATTGAAATAATATGGAGTATTGGCATCAAGTCACCATGGTAACATGTGCATTCGTATGTTGTATGTTGTTGTAGTTTATTAGGAGGTCCCCATTTGGCGTGACCTTGGGAATGTTTGTAATTTTTTCTCATTGATTTTATTTAATTGTGAGTTATTTTATTTTTATTAGTATGTGGAGTCACTTTTATTAATCTTCTTTAGTACCCCTCTTAAGTTAGTTAACTGTTTTTAACTAATGCTAATTAGGATGTGACAAAAGAGGAGGAAATAAATGTAATTTGGTAGCCTTAATATATGTTGGTTTGGAATGAATTTAATTTGTTTTGGGGTAGTGTGTACTCAATCTTCCTTGTGAAATTCGGATTTTGACCTTCTAGGCTATTTTGGAGACTTGTGGGAGAAGCTAAACTTGTCCCACACCTCTTAAAGTCACCCATCCACTTAGCCTATGATGGGAGGGACTTATGTTAGGTCCTATTTTGCGTTTTAATGAAGGAAAAGGGAAATTAATTTCACTTTTCTTACATGGGTATTTAATTTTATTCTTAAAGGGGTGTGGGTTGGGTTCAGTGTGTAAGAGGGTGGTATTTTCCCGAACCACCAATTTATTATGCATTGGGGTATGGGTTTGAACTTGGTGATGTGGGATGGAGAAGAAACGATGTGGCATCCTACATGGAGAGACATAATCTCCCTCTCCCTTTGTTCTATTTATTAGAATTTTTTTGAAGTTTTGGGGGTTACTTGCTTGGTTTTGGCTCTCTATTTTTGGAATGCTTGATTTTTGGAGTTCTTGTTGGAGTTGAATATTTCTTTGAATTTCTTCATCTTAGAGGATTTTGGAACTTTTTTGTAGAGTGGATTCTTTCTATGGCAAGGTAGGATCTTCACCCTTGGTTTTGTCTCTTTCTTATGTGTTTATGTGTTGAATGAATGTGTTTCTTGCTTGATGTTGTTGGGTAGTGAATTTTTATTAGCATGTGCATGAGAAAGTGAAATGGGAGTGAAATTGTTTGGAAGGAATAAGTGTTTCTCTTGGGTATTTATGAGGGAGTGGGATGGGTTCCCCACCTTGTTCTCATCGTGTTATTTTGTTCCTTGTGTGAGACATAAGAGAGAGGGAAGCATAAGAGTGAGGAAGGAATAAGAGATATTTTATTTTATGGAGGCAGAAGATATTTTTGGGGTTTATTGAGCTTTGGTGCTTTTGAGGTGGGAATCCAAACCCTTGGGAGGCACAAGGATATCCCCATATTATTTTCTCTACTTGGCTTGTTTTAGAGCCATTGTTTTGGGAATTTTTTTGTATAAAAATGAATGTGTTGTGGCCATTTTATCGTGTGAATGTTGTGTGAAAGTAAGTGTGAAATCCTTGTCTTCTTTTCCATGGTTTTCAAATATTTCATATTGTCTCATTGTTGGGGCTCAAGATCCAATGAGAAAGTAGGCTTCACTTCCTCATTCGAGTATTGGTTTGGTGGAGAGTGTTGCCTACTCCCCCATTTTTTGTTGTGTTTTATCTTGGAAGAAGGTGGATCTTAGATAATAAAATCCTTCTTGTAGCATTTGGAGAAAGAATCAAAAACTCTATTGTTATATTTTACCATGTTGCTTCCATTGTGTAAGGAACACTTGTAAAATTTTATTTGTTAAAAATGAAGTTTTTAGTTTTTTTACCATAAAAAATGTAATCTTATTTGATATTGTAATATTTTTTTGAATATCATTTCATTACTTGTTGGAAAGAAAGACTATAGATTATTGAGGAGAACCAAGTAAAAAATAAATTCTTGCATTGTCTTGTGATTATTATTGTAATATTGGAAAGGATATAAAGTTATAGATATGGTGTTTCCTTAAAAAATTAAACCAGATATTCACTTTCTTTTATTTATATTAAGTGATATGGATGACATAGTATGAAGGAAATTGTTATAATGCTTTCTTTATTAAAAAAATTAATTTGATGTGTTTAAAATTTTATTATTCCTATTTGAAATGTAGTAACGAAGGGAATAGTTTAGTTTTTTGTTGTATGGATGAAACCTACTTACTAATTGAACTAGAAGAAACACTTAATTTTAGAAGTTTTCTCAAATTGATATTTGAATGAAAGTGTGGGAACATCCAAAATATCTTGATCAAATTTAGACAACCAAGGAAGTAATCCTAAATAGGTCCCTAAATAATCTTGTTATCATTTAGAATAATGGTTAAATTTTGAATTACACCATACAAGTATTTAAATAAATTTTGCCAACTTTTATACCCAACACTTTGAAATGAAGTTAGTTTTAAAACTCTCACTAAATGGGTATGTTCAGAAAAATCTATATATAAGTATCCTATATGTATAACTAGATAAATATTTTACATCTTTTATAATACTACTTTTATTAATAAAATGCATTTTTTAAAATATTAAATATAATAATAAACGTATTAATATTATTACTCATTAGATTAAATTATATACATAAAAATCAATATATATATATATATATTATTTATATATTTATAAATAATAAGTATATAAATATTGTATATATATATATATATATATATATATATATATATATATATTTATACAATATATATTATAAAAGATAAAAATGTTTATTAAAATAAATAAAAGAAAATTTTTTTTTTTTAAAAGAAGTTGTTTAAAATAGTGAATGGTTTAGTAAGCCGCAGCTGCGTAGGGTTTTTTTTAAGGAGTAAGGGTTGGGGGGATGGTTGTTGATCCCAACCCCACCACATTAAAGGGGTGGGGTTAGCGACCCTCCCCCAACCCCAATAACACTTAGTTTCAACCAATATAATCCCAGACATTGTATTATACGCGCAGTTGGTTCTCCATCTATGTGGACTATGTAGTCCCTCCCACGGCCGGTGGAAATACACACACACACACACACACACACACACACACACACACACATATATCTATAACCTGCATTTTGTTTTTGGGTATTTATTAAATGAAATTTATAATGAAATATATACATCTATATATATGTATGTGTGTGTGTGTGTGTGTGTGTGTGTGTGTGTGTGTGTGTGTGTGTAGGAAATGGTTGGAATAGTCTATATAGACAAATGGGTATAAAGGGTATATCCTTAAATATATATATATATATATATATATATATATATTTATATTTAAGGATATACCCTTATACCCATTTGTCTATATAGACTATTCCAACCATTTCCTTGTGATGAAGCTAATACCCATTTGTCCAATAGGGAAAATACAAAAATAATAAGTTAAACAAATAATAAATATGTGTAAACCCTAGATGAGGGTATAAATGGAATCTCAAACAAAAGAACATTTTTTCTCCTCCATGAGCTTTAGCTTTTTATTGATGGCCTCCACCTCCTTTTCTATTCAAACCTACAAAGTATGAAAAGAAACAATAAGACAAATGAATTGAAAAAAAGCCTTTCATAACCAAGTTTAGGGTTAGATGGATCCCTGAATCCAAGGGATCTCAATGAATCCATCCAGTGGATGAGATTCATCCCTACAAAAATTATGTGAGAGGTGGGTGAGACAAATTTAAAATTTAAAATGCATGGGTAGACTTTATTTAGGGCCACTCAAGTATTCGTATGGGGTGTTATTATTTTTATAACCTAAATGGTTTATTAGCTCAATTATACTTGTTGCTTGAAATGGATTGTCATTTAATTATTTTAAATGAAAGTAAATGGTTGCTTGTTTCTATTGAAAAGAAAACATAGTGAAAATAGTGGTATTTTGGTTACATTTCTTATTAGGTTGAAGGAAAGAATAGAGAATGAGTTGTTATGTAATTTGAGTTTGAAACTTAAAAAGTTATCAATCTAGTAACCCATGAATGGAAGACACCTTAGTTCAATTTATTATTGCTTTAGAAACCAACTTAAGTAGAAGAACTGTTAAAAATGCATGCTTTGTAAGGTTCTCTTTTTCAGAGAACAAAACTACCACCCTGTGGAGAGCAGTGGTTTCAAAACCAGTGCCCTACATAGAGTAGTGGTAGGGAAGAGGTTTCATCACTTTCGACAAAAAAAAAATCCATCTGTAAAAAACTCGTATTTAAAATTAAAAGTAATCTAAGCCTAAAAGAATTAAAAGGTAACTTCCAGCAACTAAAAATGAGTTCAAATTAGGTGTTAAGCTCTCCGATCTTGTTTTATGGCACCCTAATTTGTAAAATTTATTAGATTAAAGGAAATAAGGTTTTCTCCCCAATTTTTGAGATCAAAACAAGATACTATTTTCATTAAAATATAAAATGGATCCATTGTAGGATCTTGACATTAAAAAAATGGGCAATATTACAATAATGAAATCCTTAAAACTAAATCCATGAAAATTTATCCATAGTTATCTTATCCAATTTTTCCCCTCAGGAAAAATTAGACAAACAAGAACTTGCACAGAGAGAAGCCGACGAGGTTGTTTGAGTCACGAAGGCTTGTATTTTCATGGTTGGGTGAGAAAGGAACATGCCGAGTAAGTTGCAGAGATTTTTAGGAAAACAAGAAATCCAAAATTTGGGTTTCAAACTTCAGAGGTGGAGCTTTTTGGAGATGGGCTAAGGTGGATTTTAGGGCCTCAGCAAATATAAAAATATCTGAAACCCAAAACTCCTAAATTGTTAAATTTCAATCTTTTGGGTTTCGAAGTTCTTGGTGGCCAAAGTTGGAAAAGGGAGCGGCAAAGTTCCGAAACTACAAACTCTTAAAGTATGAAATTTTGGAATTTAGGGGTTTAAGGATCTCAAAGTGAGCAAAAAACCTGAAATCTAAAATTCTGAAAGTCTGAAATATTAGACATTCAGGTTTTAGAGTTTTGAAGGTACAGAATACGAGGTTTCAGAGGTCTCCAATGGAAAAACTGAAAAAGTGACCAAAAATGTCTGAAATCCTGAAAGTATGAATCCCTAAAGGGTTTAGATTTTGAAATTCAATGCATGTTTCGGGGTGAATGCGGCGGTAATTTCAAGTTTCAGAGTTTCATAACTTCAGGTTTCAGTGTTTCAGAACTCTCGAGGCAATTTCAACGTATGAACATTGCAAAAGGTTTGAAAAGGCAAAATGTCTGAAGGTCTGAAAGTTTGAAATTTCAGACTTTCAAGTTTTGGACTTTCAGAGTTTTGAGGTTCAGAGTTTTGGAACTCTTAAGCCCCAAAACGTAAAAATCTCAACTCAATGTCTAAAATCACAAATTTTAAAAGTCAAAATGTTTAGACTTTTGGACTTTCGGGTTTCAGAGTTTCGTAACTCTCAGTCAACCATTTTTACATAATGACACCTCGACTTTCAGATGGCCATAACTTTTGACTGGGAGCTCAGATTTGCATAAGAAATGACTTTTTGGAAAACTCTCAGTGTCTAATACTCAACTACAGGATATTCATGCAAGAGAAAATTATAATGTTCCTATCCCTTGTTTGTACTCAAAATATAATACATTTCCTACAAATAGGACTATGCCCTCTAGAAATAGAGAAAAACAAAGAGGAGATACTTTATATTACAAGCCATTCCATATGTGCTTGTTGATGGTGTTTTGTTCAAAAATGACATAAATTGTGTTCTATTGAGATGCAATTGGATAGGTCAAATTGAGAAAGTGCTACAAGAGTTTCATGATGAATAAGCCAGAGGTGATTTTTTCCCCATGGGTGATAGCTCTCAAGATAATGAAGGTGGGTTATTTTTGTCTCATAGTGTTCAATGAATTTTACACATGGATCAAAAAGTATAAGAAATGTGTGTTCTTCATAGGAAAATAAATATTAGTAGCACTTCCATTGCACCCAATTTTAATTGACCAGCCATTCATGCAAAGGGGGTTGGATTTCATTGGGGTCATCACTCAAACTCAAGCTAAGGCCACAAGTGGATTATCATAGTAATATATTATTTCAGCAAGTGGACTGAGGCGGTGGCACTCAAAGAAGAAAATGATTCTAACATAATAGACTTTTATGAAGGAATAATGACCAGGTTTGGTGTACTGGCCACTATCATATCAGACAATGCATTAGCATTCCTAGGTACCAAGATCATAGAATAGGCTGTTAAGAATGGGATCTACTTGAAAACCTCTTCAAATTATTACCCATAGGTTAATGGGCAGGTAGAGTCCACAAACAAAAACCTATTGAGAATCATCAAAAGGAATCTAGGTGAAAACCAAAGGACATGGAATAAAAATTTGAAATAAGCATTATGGGATAATAGGATCATACCAATGAGGTCATAATTCCCCTTACAAGTTATTCTATGGTAAAGAGGTAGCGTTGCCTATATCATTAGAACTACCTGCATTAGAGCTCATGAAACAATTGGAGTTATTTGAGTTCAAACAAATGGAGGCCAAGTATGCAAAGCTAATGGAATTGGAAGAAATCAAAGAACATGCAGTGCAAATGATAGAGAAATTTCAATCCTTAGTCAAAATATGCTTTGACTAGAAAGAAAGAGCAAGGACCTTTCAGGAAGGGGACTTAGTTCTGAAGTGGGATGTAGATTGGGTAAAACCTGACAGGCAGTCCATGTTTGATACCATTTGGAGTGGCCCCTACATGGTCAAAGGATGTAAAGTAGCAATGTTTTCCAATTGTATACATTGGATGGAGAGGAGCTTCTAATTAAAGTTAACGGAATCTATCTTAAACAATTTTATTGAAAAGGGAAAGTTTTCACCCTTGTAAATATTAACCTAGGATTTTAATTCCTCTAAGTGTGTCTACACATTTTTCTTGTTGTAGCTCAGGTTTTAATTTACCAAAGTGCCTTTCACATAGGTTTTATTGTTTTGTGGTTGCATCATTGTGCAGTTCGATGTGCCTCGAAAGGTGAATGTTGTAGCAGTCCATTTTAGTAGCAGGTGAAAACTCTAGGTCAAGAAAATTATCTACTCTCAATAATCTCATCTTCAAGATTTTCTTTTGAAAATTAAGAGTGCAAGCAGAAAAATAGGTTCAGGATCAAAAAGTGTAAGTAGTCGGGGAGAATTTCCCAGAAAATGATTAGTATCATGCTATTATTCATGAATCCATCCCCAATGGATACTTCAAGGTAACTGATCTTTCCACCTATGAGGCAGGTGATCCCGTGAGTCACCAAATTTTTATCCAATTTTGTCCCTCGAGAAAATTAGAAAAATTAGAACTTATACATATAGAATTCGATGAGGTTTCTTCAGTCACATATTCTTGCATTTAAAGTTTGGCCAAGAAAGGAATGGGCCGAGCAAGTTGTAAAAAGTTTCGGGAAAAAAGAAGTCTGAAATTAAGGTTTCATACTTCGGAGGTGGAGCTTTTCAGTGATGGGCTAAACCAGATTTTGGGGACTCAGCAAAGATAAAATTCTTCGAAACCCAAAACTCTGAAAGTTTGAAATTTTAGACTTTCACGTTTGAAGGTTTCAAATTTCTCAGCGGCCAATGTTTGATGTTTTGGAACTCTCAAGCCCCAAAATGTAAAAATCTTAACTCAATGTCCAAAATCCTAAATTCTGAAAGTGCAAATTTTTAGAATTTCAGACTTTTGGGTTTTAGAGTTTTGGAACTCTCAGTCCACCATTTTTTACAGAATGACACCTCAACCTTCGAATGGCCGTAACTTTTGACTGGGAGCTCAAATTTTCACAAGAAAGCATTTTCTTGAAAGCTGTCGATGTCTTCTACTCAACTAAAATATAGTCAAGAGAAAATAAATGATAATGTGCCTATCCCTTTTTAGACTCAAAATATGTTACACTTCCTACAAACAGGACTATGCCCTCTAAAAATGAGCAAAGCAAAGAGGAGATACTTTAGATTACAAGCCATTCCATATGTGTTTGTTGATGGTGTTTTCTTCAAAAATTAAATCAATGGTGTTCTATTGAGATGCATTGGGAGAGGTCAAATCAAGAAAGTGTTGCAATATTTTTACGATGGAGAAGCTGGAGGTCATATTTCCCCACGGGTAAAAACTCTCAAGATAATGAAGGTTGGTTATTATTGGCCCACATTGTTCAGTGACTGCTACACGTGGATCAAAAAGTGTAAGAAATGTGAGTTCTTCACAGGAAAAGAAAGATTAACAATGCTTACATTTCACCCAATTTTAGTTGACCACCCATTCATGCAATAGGGGTTTGATTTCATCGAGTTCATCAAGCCAAACTCAAGAAAAGGCCTAAAGTGGATTCTCACAACAACATACTATTTAACCAATTGTACCAAGGCAGTAGCACTCAAAGAAGAAAATGAGTCTAGCATACTAGACTTTTATGAGGGAATAGTTACCAAGTTTGGTGTACCGGCCACTATCATATCAGATACTACATTGGCATTCCTGGGTACCAAGATCATAAAAAGGGCTGTTAAGAATGGGATCTACTTAAGCACATCTTCTAATTATTACCCATAGGGTAATGGGCAGGAAGATTCCACAAACAAGAACCTATTGAGAATCATCAAAAGGAATCTAGATGAAAACCAAAGGATATGGCATACAAAGTTGAAATCAGCATTATGGGCTGATAGGATCACACCAAAGAGGTCAACAGGTAATTCACCTTAAAATTTAGTCTATGGTAAAGAGGCAGTGTTTCCTATATTATTAGAACTACCTACATTGGAGCTCATGAAGCAGTTCGAGTTGTTTGAATTTGAACCAATGGAGGCCAGGTATGCAGAGCTGATGGAATTGGAGGAAATCAGAGAACATGTAGTTCAAATGATAGAGAAAGTTCAAGCCTTAGTCAAAATATGGTTTGACAAGAAAGCAAGAGAGATGACCTCTGAGGAAGGGGACTTAGTTCTTAAGTGTCATGCAGATCAAGAAAAACCTGGAAGGCATTCCAAATTTGATTCTATTTGGAGTGGCCCCTACATGGTCATAGGATGTAAAATTAGCAATGCTTTCCATTTGTCTACATTGGATTGAGAGGAGATTCTGATTCCAGTAAACAAAATCTAACTAAAACATTATTATTGAAAATAGAAAGGTTTCACCCTTGTAAATATTAGCCTAGTATTTTAATTCCTCTAAGTGTGTATGCACATATTTCTTGTTCTATCTTAGGTTTTATTTTCCCTAAGTTCCTTTGGCACAGGTTTTATTTCTCCCAAGTTGTATCATTGTGTAGTTCAATGTGCCTCCAAAGGTGAATGTTGTAGCAGTCAATTTCAGGGTTAGGTGAAAACTCCAGGCCAAGAAAATTATCTACACTCACAAATCTTATCTTCAATAGTTTCTTATGAAAATTAAGAGTGTAAGCAACAAAACAGATTCAGGATCAGAAATTTTAAGTAGTTGGGGAGAAGTTCCAAGAAAACTATTAGTATCAAGCTATCATTCATGCCTCCATGCCCCATGGATACTTTAAGAAAACGGATCTTTCCACCTAGCAGGCAGGTGATCACACGAGTCACCAAATTGTTATCCAAGTTTACCCCTCGGGAAAAATTAGACAAACAAGAACTTACATGCAGAGAATCTGATGAGGTTGTTTTAGTCACGAAGGCTTGCATTATGAGGTTGTCCCTAGAAAGGAATGGGCCCAAAAAGTTACAGAGAGTTTTAGGAATAGAAGAAGTCTGAAATTTGGGTTTCAAACTTTGAAGGTGGAGCTTTTGAGAGATGGGATAAGGCAGATATCGGGGACTCAGAAAAGATAAAAATATATTAAACCTAAAACTCCTATAGTCTGAAATTTTAGAATTTCAGGTTTCGGGGTTTCGAAGTTCTCGATAACCAAAGTTGGAAAAGGGAGCGGCAAAGTTCCGACACATGAAACACTGAAAGTCTGAAATTTTGGACTCTCAGGTTTTGGCTTTTGAGGATCTCAAGCCAAACAAAAATCCTGAAATATGAAATTCCAAAAGTCCAAAATTTCAAGCTTTTGGGTTTCGGAGGTGCGGAATTCAAGGTTTTGGAGGTCTTCGATGGAAAAATAGAAAAAGTCAAGAAAAATGTTTAAAATCCTGGAACTCTCAAATCCTGAAAGGTTTTGTATTTCAAAATTCAATGCAAGTTTCGGGGTGAACGTGGCCGCACTTTTAGGTTTCAAAGTTTCGAACATTCAGGTTTCGGGGTTTTGGAACTCTCGAGGTGATTTGAGCAATGAACAGTGTAAAAGGTCTGAAAAGGAAAAATGTCTAAAAGTCCAAAATTTGTGAGTTTCAGGTTTCAAAGTTTTGGAACTCTCAAGCCCCAAAACGAAAAATCCCAACTTAATGTCTGAAAGCTGGAATTCCAAAAGTCTAAATTTTCATACTTTCAAACTTTCGGAGTTACAGAACTCTCAGTCTGCCATTTTTACAGAATGACTAATCGACCTTCATATGATCATAACCATTGACTTGGAGCTCAGATTTGCACAAGAAATAACTTTTTGGAAATCTCTCCTCATTTGTTACTCAACTACAATTTATTTAAGCACAATCAAATGATATTGTGCCTATTCCTTGTTGAAGTCAAAATATGATACACTTCCTATAAACAAAACTATGCCCGCTAGAAATGAGCAAAGAAACAAGGAGATACTTTAGATTACAAGCCATTCCATATGTGCTTGTTGATGGTTTTTTGTTTAAAAAGTACATCAATGGTGTTCTATTGAGATGAATTGGTACATGTCAAATCGAGAAAGTGATACAAGCGTTTCACGATGGAGAAGCCGGAGGTCATTTTTCCTAGCAGGTAACAACTCTCAAGATAATGAAGGTGGGTTATTAGTTGTCCACAGTTTTCAGTGAATGCTACACATGGATCAAAAAGTTTAAGAAATGTGTGTTCTTTACAGAAAAATAAAGATTAGCAGTGCTTCCATTACAACCCATTTTAGTTGACCAGTCATTCATGCAATGGGGGTGTGATTTCATCAGGGTCATCAATCAAAATTCAAGCCAAGGCCAGAAGTGAATTCTCAAAGAAACATTCTATTTCACCAAGAGTACTGAGGCAGTATCACTCAAAGAAGAAAACGAGTCTAGCATACTCGGCTTTTATAAAGGAATGTTGACTAGGATTGGTGTAACGACCACTATTATATCAAGTAATCCTTTGGCATTCCTGGGTACCAAGATCACAAAATGGGCTGTTAAGAATGGGATCTACTTGAGCACCTCTTCAAATTATTACCCATGGGGTAATGGTCAGGTAGAGTCCACAAATAAGAACCTGTTGAGAATCATCAAAAGGAATCTAGATGAAAACTAAAGGACATGGCATACAAATTTGAAATCAATATTATGGGCTGATAGGATCACACTAAATAGGTCAACAGGTAATTCCCCTTACAAGTTAGTCTATGGTAAAGAGGCAATTTTTCCTATATCATTAGAACTACTTGTATTGGAGCTCATGAATCAGTTGGAGGTGTCTAAGTTTGAACCAATGGAGGCTAGGTATGCAGAGCTAATGGAATTGGAAGAAATCAGAGAACATGTAGTTCAAATGATAAAGAAAGATCACGCCCAAATGAAGAAATATAGTACGCCATTTTTTAGGGTGTGAGACTTCTCACCTACCAAAATAATGAGGTATGGACTTCCTTTCTTTCCCAACAAGGATCAACACATGGAGCCATGGGTTTTTTAGTGAAACCCATCATCGTTGCAAGTGAATTCAATGCATTTCTTGTGTGGTTGGAGTAGGATTTTGAAATTCTTCTATCTCCTTCTCTCATTCTCTTTATATATTGTAAAGAGTTGCATTTTTCTAGAGGTTGCATAAAAAAAAATTGTAGCCTCCCTTCTGCTCTTGTGTGTAAGTGGATTTATGGAGTTCAAACCTCCCATTCAATTTGTTATACAAGTTTGTGCCTCTTGGCCATTGTAATGGATTGTTTAAAAATTTTCAAGTAATTGGGATATGTCTGTGGATGATCTCAACCCTCTGTTGTGTTCATTGTCTTCATCTAATCTCTCATTACAATCCTGTTTATCTGTGCATGGTGGTTGTGTTACATTTTTTATGGTTTGTGTTTAATGGAAAAATAGGTGTTCAACATTCCTTTTGTGCATCACCTCTATTAATTTAGGTTTATTTTCTTACATCTTATTAACCATGTCTCCTTGGAAAGTTAGAGTCGGTTTTAGAGCATATCCTCTACAATTTGAATGTGTGCATCTGAATAGAGGAATAGGAATTGACCTTCATCTGAAGAGCTTTCCTGATTGCAAAGTCCCAAACTTTGGGAAAATCTCCATGTTATGAAATCACACTGAGATTCTCAACCCATCGAGTTGCATACATTCATGGGTGTTTTGATTTGCCATCAACAAGTTCCTTTGATGTCTCTTCCTCTTCCTCCTCTCCCAAAAACAAGCAAAAAAAATGAAGAAATAAGTCAAAGGAATGAATAAGAACACTCCATAGAGATGATTAGGGTTTGTCTGAAATCCCTACGATCCAAATGACCACATTAAATCTATCTAAGGGTTATGGTTAAACACTTCAAAACTTAAGTCAGAATTAGGTAGGAATATATCTTATATAAAAAAGCATGTGTAACTTAAGAATGGGGCCACTAAAAAGAGTGTTAGAAGGTAAACTTAAATTGTAACCTTAAATGTTTAGTTGGTCATTTCTGAAAATAAAACACCCTTGACTCTTTTATTTAATTAAATTAATTTATTCTATGGTAATTAAAAAATATTTAATTTAGCGATTAAATTTATTTGTATTTAATTTAATGGGAGGGTAAGTTTAGACTTAGCTTTAGAATGGTAAATTAAAAAATGACTTTAGAACAATGTTACCAAATTAGTTAAAGATTGTAGCAAGCCCGATTTTATGCCGATCTGGGGAATTAAATAATAATTAAAAAATTAAATATAGTCGAAGGTGTTTCGGTTATAACTTGGTTTAAAGAAGAAAAAAATTTATTCCATAAATTTTCAAATCCAACTACTGGGTTTTCTTGGGTTTTGTGTGGGAAATTTGTCGATATTACACATTCATTGGTAGTAGCATCAACCCATTGTAATTTAGTAACATAATTTTGACTTAATTTTTCTAGCCTATCTTGTAGTGTGGCTCAATATCTATGTGTACTAGAACTATCTATATTTAAGATTTATGTTACTACAGTAAAATATTTAAATGCATGAAAAATGATGAAGATGCTTATTTCATCAAGAAAAATTCCCTAGTATATATATATAATCAAGATGACTAATAAAAACCTATATTCCTAATTATTTCTCAGGAGTTTACGGTATATATATTTACTATTTAATATACATTCAAAGAGTTTCCTATGTTGTTCTTACTTCTATCCTCAACATATATATTTCAAAATCAAGCTTTCACTTGATCACATATATATAGAATCGAATGAAGGTTTAATCATCTTTAGTAGAAATAATTGACATAGAGGAGAAAAATATTGGTAAGAAATCTTGATAGTTCATGTTAGCATATGTTATACATTTAACAACATTGTCTTCTTCACTTCTAAATTATTATTTAGATTTTATATTCAAAACTAGACCCAATATTTGATGTTGAATGTAAGTAACAAGTTCTAGTCAAGATGATTAGAAGGAAAAGAAAAATGGAAATGATCCCAGTGAGATAAATGAAGAATAATAATAGTGATGATTAAAAAATTAGCTCAACATGTTATATTTTTTCTAATTTTTAAACACTAACTCATTTCTGAATATGATGTTGTCTTTATAGACATTGTTATGAAACGGTCTCGAATTTTGAAATTTCAAATTGATAACATTTCCTTTTTTCCATTTTCTACATGAATAATAACACAATATCAATTTTCACTATGTCATTATAGAACTTATATGATAAAAACTTAAAAGAAAAATCTAATGTTTAAAATATTAGGAAAATTTATTTCTAAATAAGAAACTAATCATTTCAATATCATTATTTATCTAATGTTGTGAAAATATCTTTATTAATGAACAATTATATAGTAACAATTTAAAATTTCTAAATTATATATGAAAAAACATAATAAGAATTTCTTAATATTAAAATTTGCTAACCACCCTATTCCTAATGCTAAAATAAATAGTCAACCTATTTCTAAGGTTAAATCCATGTAACTGACATTTCCTTTGAAAAATTAAGTTTTTTAAATTTAAAATGTGATTGTAAAATTTTACACTAAAAAAAACATGCAAAAAATGTCATTTCCAAAACACTCAATATAAGAAATATCATGAAAAAAAAAAATAAAATTCGCTAATACACATTTTGTTGATGTAAATAACATTATTAAAACATTCATTAATTCTCTACTAGACCATAAGTGCTAAATAACTGGTACAAGAGTGTTGCAATCGAAAAATGTCATTTACTAGCAAGGTTCTAATGAAAATTAGCATCAAATGAATTCCTACATCATAACGCAAAAAATTACGTGAAATTCATGTGAATGTAATGTTAAAACATCCTTATGGTATAATTTGATTATATCAAGTAACCATCGCAGCCCATGAGACCACATTTGTGATGTGTGATTGAGATGTTTATCACAACATTCACAACTATAACATCCGACATAAATTGGATTCAATCATTTTTTATTTGATTTCCATACCATGTCAAAAGTCTCCCCGTTTGGGAGAATCTTGCTGGATTGATGACTAGGGGAAAACACATTGCGAAAATTACACAAATGTATTATAGCTATAATGACAAATACCTTCGAGAAAGGGATTTTTCATAAGGTGAATGCCTCCGGCGTAAATTACCCCGACCCGTGATTAATCGTTCTCTTCTAATAGACTTGACCTTTTCAAAAATTGTAATTCATCGATCCAATCACCTTCTTCCACTTCACTGAACAATTCTTCAATTCCTTTCTCGTTGCCGACCGTAAAACTTTTATTTCGTTGCTTGTTACCATCTTGAGGACACATTTCATCCATCTCATTTTTCGGTCTCACTTCCAACTCTTCCATTACAAAATCTTTTGAGAAATTGAAAGAGGAAGACAGCTCGTTCAAATAAAATGAACGACTCGATGGCATAACTCCATTCTGTGCAGGAGGATACTGGAACTGGTGCTCGATTAAATTGGACATGGAAATGAGAAAATTTCCTTCATTAGATTCCGCGGAGGGGGATGCAGAAGTCACAATATTATTCCTGGTAACAACGTCGACATCGCTGTTTGTGATCATTAACTCGTCCAAAAATGTCTGGCTCCATGATTTGGAGGCGTCAACAATTTGTGGAACATCACCCTGCAATTTGACGGGGCCTTTTTTAATTCTCACCGCAGTCGTTCTCACAGGAACATTTTTAGAAACGTGACGAGCTTCTTCACAACGAGATCGAGATTTAGACTTTCTATTGATGCCTCTGCTTTCTTCAACACGGGATCCGCTGTTTTCGACCTTCTTATGCAGCTGAGTGTTCCAATAATTCTTGATTTCGTTATATGTTCGACAAGGCAACCGCCCTGCAATTAATGACCATCTGCACATACCATAATATCAATTATTTACAATTTGAAGATTGCGCACACGTTTATTCATTCTAAGCAAAATTGGTTTAATACCTATTACCAAGAAGTTTATGCATTCGGATAATGAGGTCCTCTTCGTCGGGGGAAATGTTTCCCCGCTTAATGTCAGGACGGAGATAGTTCAACCAGCGCAGTCTGCAACTCTTCCCACACCGCTTCAGGCCTGAGAAACAAAAACTGTCTTGAGCTTCTAATAGCTTAAATAAGCTGCTACGACTGTACTCTTAAGGTTTTATCTGAAATTGAAAATCCTCACCTGCTTTGTAGGGAAGAGATCTCCATCCACCATCTCCATGAGTTGCGATGTATTTGCTCAAAATCGAATCTTCCTTCGCAGTCCACGGTCCACGATTGAGGCTTCCATCTTTCGAGCAGCAGGGAGCCCTACCCATTTTCTTCTGAGCTTATGCCTTGCTCGAGAATGATTATAGGCGTATATGTAAGGAATATATGAAGGCACCTGTTTAATATATAACGCCTGGGATGGGTGCGTGGCATGTGAGTCGCCGAAGTCTTTTAAATAAAGCATTTGCGTAGAGAATTTGTTAAGCCATTCACACTTTCAAACTATGCAGTACAATGTTTGAAACAAACAAATTATTCCGTGTCTTTCATTATGGAGATTGTCAGTATCACAATAATCGTAGATTCATAATGAAAGACAATAGAAAGCGGACCTTCAAATTGCGCGAAGGATGCTCAGCTGACAATCTCCCCACGAGGAAAAACATTACAACTGCCATTCTTGAATATAGACCATCTGTTGGCCAAGTTATTGCCGTCATTCACCTGTCCTCGTTTCCTCGCATCATCCTGTGTGACGTATCTCTAGCCTGTTATCTTCCTCCAAACCATCCAAGTGCCAGGATCCACGACAGTCAAGGACACTGGATACTTGTGATGCCTTTATTTTAAAACTTTTAATATTGTACGTACATGGTAATACCGTCGGTCGGCAGTCACGGCCTGGAAATTGACAGGCTGTAGGCCGTTTTTTGTGATTTTTACCATATTATACAGGTAAATTTTTTTAGAAACCGTAGACAATAACAGGCTGAAAATTGTGAAAACCGTCATTTTTTTTAAGGGGTTTATTTAAAAACATAATACCTATATATATATATGAACAGATTATGCATACATCTATAAAAATTTCTTGAAATTATAGCCACGTGAAAGAGCTAAACCATCAACAAATTTTGCTTCGACAGGTATTAATAATTTGAAATTCTAGCCCTGGTCGGCACATAAACTAAGTTCATCCACTTGCTCAGATTCGATCACTTGCATTCCGAACGAGCCTTCGAAGTAGGGATGAGATTTGATGGTGGGCCTAACTATTAAAAAAAAATTGTGAAATGGGTTGTCCCATTATAATATTATATTTATTGTAAATTAGATTTGTTAAGTTTTATGTTTGGAATATAGTAAAGTCGTTTTGTGGGGGTATATTTTTTATAAAATTCTATGATTTAAAATCTATCATTTCAGAAATATAATTATTCTTAACATTGTTACTTATTTTTTTATTTTTTAATACATATATATTATTGTAATTTTGACAGTTTCTACAAAACATGTTCACATCACCAAGGACGAACATGTAGCTTCAAAAACTGTAAAATACATTTTTAATTATTAAAAACGTCTAGGATGGGTGTCAAATCTCATATCTACTTCCAATTTCCACTATTCACACATTATAATAATTCTTCTTCACATATGTAGCTTTCATACCACTTATGATGAGACATGACTATTGATGTGTAATCACAACACCCCTAAATGTCTGCAACTCGATGGATTGAGACTTTAAGTGTGATTGCATAACATGGGACCATCTCTCAAGCTATGGAACTTGCGAACTTGAGATGGTCCTTCGGAGAAGGTCGGCTTCCTCTACCTAATATGAATGTTAAACTACTTCTAAGCAAGGAAATGCGACTATCTACTCCTAATCTAACAATGCCAAGGAGACAATGAGAGAGAGACCATGCAAAAAAAGAAATCCTACACTATAGAGGTGATAGCACCAAGAAAAAGGGGTTGTTGATCACAAATCCAACTGTCTGAAATGGAGAGAGGTGAGCAATGGAGAGGATGGACAAGATGCATCACAGACCAAAAATAAAGTTCCCACAGAACACCACTTCAAACCCATTAAACACAACTCCCAAAATCTGCAATAGACATCAGAGATATGCACAATATACCCTTTAATGATGAGATGCAAGAAAACAAAATAAAATAAGCAAAGGATGGACAAAATGCATCACGAAATAGATTTTACTGCTCCATGAGTTCACACAGTACATCATTAGTGGGCAAGAGGCAAGAAAATTCCATTACAAATCAAAGAGAGGAGGCTTAAGCTCCACATTCAACCCTAATATGAAAGAAAGAGAGAGGGGGCAGGAGAGAAAAATGACCCAACTTCTTGAAAAAATGCCCCTCCTTACAATATATATTCAGAATATGAGAGGGAAAGGAGAGAAAAAATCAAAACCAACCTCAACCACCCCAAAAGAGCTTTGAACTCACTTCCCTCAACCACCCGAAAAGAGCATTGAATTCACCTGCAACAATGATGGGTTTCACTGCAAAACCCATGCCTCTATGTGTTGTTCCTTGTTGGGAAAGAAAGGAAGCCCATACTTCATTATGGTGGTAGGTGACAAGCCTGACAGTCTTAAAATACCCATTCATAGTTGAGTAGCAGACGTTGAGAGATTTCCAGAAAGTCCTCTCCTGCTCAAATTCGAGCTTCCAGTCGAAAGTTATGATCATCTCTAAATTGCTTTGGGTTTGGAGTCTATCCGTGCAAGATCCATGTGGAAGCACCACACATTCTTAATATTTTACCCCCTCCTTTCACTTTTGAAGTTGCGGCGGTTTGACAATTGGCATCATCCACGAGCCTACTCGGCCGCTCTTTGTGTTTCGTATTTTCCACCTATTTATGACTAACTATGTTGGACCCTAGACATGTGGAGGGCTAGTGCATGTTTGAGGACCTGCTTTTGGGTTTTACCTTTGAAGCTGTGTCAAAGATGCCACGTGGAGGCTTCTGTTGACTCTGTTTGTTTTCTTAGACTTTTCAACAACCAGTGCAAATTTCTTGGGACCCTAGACACGTGGAGGGCCTATGCTCGTTTAGGACCTGCCTTTGGATTTTACCTTTGAAGTTGCGCTAATGAGGCATGTAGAGGCTTCCATTGACTCTTAGACATTTTAATGGCCCGTGCAACTTTCTTGGGCCCTAGAGATGTGGAGGATCTGTGCTCATTTGGGACCTGCCTTTGGATTTTACTTTTGAAGTTGCACCGATGAGGCTCGTGGAGGCTTGTGTCAGCTCCTAGACTTTTCAATAGACGATGTAACTTTCTCGGGCCTTAGACACGTGGAGAGCATGTGCTCATTTGGAGACCCCTCTTTTTAGCATCATACTAAAAGGGCGCCAAAGAGACATGTAGAGGCTTCCGCTGGCCCTTTTTATACTTAGCCGATTTGGGCATCAAGTGAACATTGTCTTTCTAGGGCCTCTGACCACGTGGAGAGCCCATGCTTGCTTGGGGACCCCACTTTTGTCGCACCTTTGAAGTTACACCAATGAGACATGGAATCTTCTGCTGCTTCCTTTTTATTTTCCCCTTTTGTTTTTTGTAATTGCGCCGATCTGACACATGGTGCCTTCCACGAGTCTATTTCTTTGCTTGAAGTTGAATCGTTGTGGGATCGATTTTGACTTACCAAGTTATTTTTCTTCGTTGTCGAGCCCACCCATAACTTGATTTTTGGGATTGAATGTGAGCTCACATGACTAAACCGACCTCTCCACTTCTCCTGTGCAAGGTTGTATTTGATCAATTTTTCCTGAGGGATAAAATTAGATAACAATGACCATAGATTAAGCATAAATTATTATCAAATTCATAACAATAAATATATATATTAATTGGTGAATAATACAATATAATCATGCATGATTGTTAATCAATTGTATATCAATAACTATTGCTTAATGTTTGAATAATATCATAAAAAACATGGATGATTATAGATTAGCCGTAAACTAGCAATCACATCTCAGTTGTACAATGGATATGTTGATATGGAGGCATTAAAGAAGTTAAAGATGAAAGGGTGAAGGTGAAACATTACATGTGGAGGATGTGTGATTGAATATGGGGAATTATTGAGGAGAATTCTCTCAATGAAGAATCTATTTGAGGAAACATACACAATCCTCTTATTTCATCTGATAAGTCACGTGTGGCCCATGATGTAATATTTCTGGGTCTCTTAGAAAATAATGGAGATGTTATCCAAATATAATTGAGGAAACAAACAATGAAGATAATTATAAAAGTAAGCCCTTTTGTAGTGCCCACTCCTCTTCGAAAATGTTTTATCTTGATATTGATACTATTGGATTGATGTTCAGACATTTGATTATGATACATTGATAAGTAGATGATAGATTATACTGATTTGAGGATTATTGACACTATGATGTTTATTTTATATTATGATGCACCAAATAGTGATGTTAGACAGTTGGATGTATGTTGTTTTTCATGATGTGGATTTCATACTGACACGCTATATTTTTGGGGATGTTACAATATAATTGTAATTTCATGGATGTTAGGGTTAGATTGTGTATATTGATGGATAATAGAACTGTTAATGTCAAGTGATGAATATTGAGTTTATATATATGATGTCTCGATGTTGTCAATACGGGCGAAAGGCCAGAGAGGTATTTTTGTTTTGTGCATGACTTTTATCACAAACATCAAAGGGGGATAGGGGACAAACCATGGAAGGATGTAAGGCATTGAGAAACGAGGCCAAATTTGACAACTTGTGTAATTTTGTTTAGTGTGTGTTTTTAATGTCTTATTTGGAAGTCTCCCATGGGGGGTGACTTCACATTTGTGGCCATGGGGTAAATTGTGTTCCCTTTCTTTAATTGTGTATGTGTTTTATTTATGTTATGTGTATTTACAATTTGGAATTTTTTCACCTTATTAGCATGTTGTTAATGTGTGTTATTTAAGCTTAACTTTTTATAGTTTTAGTTAACAAAATTAGAGATGTGACAAATAGTTATGATGAGAGTGGGTGGACCTTTTTTAAAGTAAAATTCATATTGATTTAGGAGTGTTTTACTCCACCCCAAGTTCAAAATTCTGATTTTAACTTGGGGGCATTTTTGAAGGCTTGTGCAACAACCAAGGGTTGTCCCATGCCTCTTAAATTTTCCCAACAACCCTAGCTATAGGTTGGAAATCTTATTTTTTACTTATTTGTCTTTTTTTAAGTGTAAAAGAAGGAAAATTATTGCACTTTCTTTCTACCCCAATTTATTATGTCCCTTGAAAGCATGGTGTGTATGTTTTGAGCCATGTGGGTTCTCATATTCCTTGCATGTGGATTGATTTTTCTTGGTCTTGGTGTGTTTAATTGAGTGCGGGGATCGAAGAATGATGAAGTGGCATCCTACATGAAGCCACCTCATCATCCTCACATTCCTTTTCTATTTATTGGTGAGTTTTGGTTGGAATGGGGTTTACTTGCTCATTTTGCTTCTTGTGCACTTTTAGATTTTAGACCTTTTGGAGTGCTTGGAAATTTCTTGGCTCTAATTTGAAGAGGCTTTTGAATGTTTTCTTGGATCTTGATGGTGAGGTTGGCTCTCCACCTTTTATTATTATGTTATTTTGTTGTTGTAAGCAATGTTGTGCATGTTAAAAGTGTTTTTGTCTTGTGATGGTGTTTGTGTGTGTTGGTTGGGTAGTTGGACTTAGTTGGGTGTGTGAGAAGGGCTTATGGGACCATTAGGGAGGGAAAATGGAGTTTATGTGAGGCATGGAATTGGTTTGAGTGTGAATGATAGTCTTACCTATGGGGATAGAAAATGAATTCATGGATTTGTTGCATGTTGTAAAGGAGAGATAATGATTTTGTATGATTATTTTGTGCACTTGGAGGCTTAGGGTAAGACTCCCACTTCACTTGGGAGGCATAAGGACATGGTCTCCCATAACCCTTACTATATTTGGTTTGACCCTAAAACCTTTGCGTTGTCGTGAAAGTATAATCTTGTGGATTATGTTGTCATGTTTGAGTTGAATGCCTTGTATGTGTTTGAGTTGAATGCTCCTCATGGTTCCTTGGTTTGGGCTCAGGGGCCATTAATGGAATGGCTTCTTCCTGTAACGGAATTAAGGTTTGGGCTTAGGGGCCATTAATGGAATGGCTTCTTCCTGTAATGGATTTAAGGTTTGGTAGAGAGTGTTGTCTACTCCCCCCTCATCGTTTTGTGTTTCATTGTGAAGTTTGAAGAAGGAAAGTTCGGAGCTACCACTATGGAGAGGCATGCTTATTGAAGACTTGAAGTTTGGCTTGTTGATAGCCTTGTTGAAATTTGTTTATTTACCTTTATCCCCACTTGAGTGGATGTTTGTAAATTGTAAGCTTAGAAGTTATAAATTTATTGGTTTAGAAAATGGAAGTTACAAAGTTTGTTGCATTAGTAAAATAAAATATACAACTTGCAAATGGGTAAAAATTTAATTTACCTCCTTCTATAAAGTTTTTTTCTCTCCCTCTAAAGTGAGTTTCTTGTCATTTCATTTTCCTTGAAGGTCTTGTGAAATTGCACTTGTGGTTGGGAATGGATTGAAATTTAGTTTAGTAAATGAAAGTATATTGAAGCATTTAAACTACAAGAGTAATACTACATATTTTTGAAGGGAAGAAAATAGTGCTTTGGAGCTACCTTGCAAACAAAAAAAAAGAAAAAAGAGAATCTCCTCCTTGCATATTGTTTGAAATGACTTGTTTGAAAAATATTTTTAAAATAAACAAATTGTAAGAATGTATGTACCCATTTGTAATTTAAATTGTATTACTTTATAAATTTGTTCCCTACATACCTATTTACTTATTTATTAATATTTTCACAAAAGAGAGGAATTCAAATGAATTTTTGACTATCTTATTTTATTAATACCTTAATAGTTTTAATATATTAATATACCATTTATTACCTGTTGGTGCTCAAAATAGTATTGCCCCATTTTTCCTTTGAAATTTGTCCTTTTACAGCCTCTGTCACATTTTACACCCTAAGTTGTGTCCGAAAGGTCTATATTTTTCTTTTGCTGCCATAATTAATATTTCCTTGGGTTGATGATCACATAAAGGTCTATAATTTCGGTCTCCCATTCTCTGTTCATCTAAAAACTCAGGCTCTCCCATTCTTTCCATGTTTTACAATCGAGATTTTCTGTGCTTGTCATTTTTATCCTAAATAATTGAAGAAGATGAATGGATGTTTATCTAAATAATGTATTTGAGCCTTGTAACATCTCTAAATTCTCTTTCCTTAGAGAAAATTTCATCTCCGAGATCGAATGATTGTTTTTCTATGTTTTACGGTTTGACACGCATTTCTCTCGGTCAAATTTGCATCCTTACATCATCAAGAAACATCGCCTCTTTTGGTTGGATGTGGCTCAGCTAGGTACTTCAAAAAAATTATGAATTGCCTCAACTTAGAAATTTGTCCACATGGAGGAATGGAACTCATTTGAAGATTTACTTTTTGGTTTGGCCTTGGAGTAGTGCCGGGATGACACATTGAAGTTTTCACTTCTTTGACCTGACTTAGAAAAAAAATTATGTAGCTAATATAGTTTGGTTGGACAGGGACACGTGGTGAGCCAGTTCTCATTGAGGGTCTTAGTTTTGGGCACCATTCTGAAATTGCACTAAGGAGACACGTGGAGGTTCCGCTGGGTCTTCCCATACTTAGTATTTTTTTTTAAAGTTGTGAGAGATCTGGGACACATGGAGGAACTGCGCATGTTTAGGGATCAGCCCTTGGGTTTCATTTTAAAGAAGTGCCAAAAGGACACTTGGAGACCTCTGCTCACTTTGCATTTTACTTGGAATTTTCAACAGCCAAAAGCGATTACCGCGAACTCTGACACATGGCACTTTCAATTGAACTTCAAGCCTTTAGATAAATTTTGTCAGTCTAGGACACATGGTGAACCCACACTCTTTTAAAGTCTCAAATTTAGGGAACCATCTCAAGATGCGCCATTATGACGCATGGCAGTTTGAAAATTCAGAAGGGGCGAGGAAGCGGACCATCAAGGGAAACTTAGAATTTTTACCCTTTATGCTCAAAAGGGTTAAAATACCAAAAATGGCCTATAAGCTCGATAGAGGAAAGGTCAATGCTCGCTCTAGTAAACTGTGGAGGTGTAGACTCTCAGGGGAAATTTGGAAAATTTTCCTTTTGGGAGAAAAGAGTTAAAAGTGGAAAGGAAGCACGATTCTACTGGGACCCACATTGGGACATGTGTCAGGCCCATTTTTCAAGAGTGGAGCTGCGGGGAAAACTTGGAAAATATTCCCTTTTCCAAAAATGAGGTGAAATAGCATAATTTGGTCATGGTTCCATTGGGACCCACCTTAGGACGCGTGTCACGCTCATTTCTCAAGAGAGGAGGTGCGAAAAAAAATGTGGAATTTTTCCATTTCTTCAAAATTTTGTAAAAGGTCAAAGGAAACGCCCGGGCCTGTTTTAAATTGAATCTTCCATGTGGAAGGCCCAAATTCAAAGTAAAGATCAATGGAAGCTGAGAGTCTGAATCTGGTTTTCCCCCCATTTTACTGAAACATGCCAAGAAATGTGAGTCTTCATGATTTCTAGGTATTTCCTACACACCAAACAGAGGGGAGAGTTATTGTTGATACCTGAGTTTGGTGGGGAAAAATATGGAGACGTCTTTTGCCATTAAAAATGTCTGACTCTAGGGGTCGATATGATTTTTTGTTTTTCTTCTCTCAAGAACACAAGGAACCAGATTTGATAGATTAGAGGTACGGAAGTGGTTGGCAAATAGAAGGGAAAGAGTGATCTACCATAATGCAAGGAGTTGAAAGTGGGAGATGTTCGAAGAGATCTACCCCCCCTGAGCACCTGGTGAATTTTTGCAGATCTGATTCTAGGATATCATGATCGTGATCATGAAAAGCACTGGTGGCACTCAATGTTTGGATTTTTTGTGGGGAAAAAGGGCTTTATTGTAAATGTTTGTAAATGCCACAAATTTATTCGTGCAAATGGTTGGAGTGTGAGGAGTTAGGACTGAAAATTCCTAATAGAAAAGAGGCTTGATAGAGCCCATCCTTTTTGAAAATCTGATCTGAGAAACATGTATATCTCTTTTGTATTGAATTTTGATCATGTTAAGGTGGTTGCGAGTGTACAACCATTGGACAAGCTTTGATATTGTTCTAGAATACTTTCACTTGCTGATAAATTTAATCAAACTTTAGTTATTCTGTGTGGATCTTGATACAAAATGTGTTTGTTTTACTTCTGAATGTCTGTAAATAGCTTGTTCTTGTTCTTGTTGCAATATTATGTCAAAATATGTCTTCAATCAAACAGGTCTCAATCCTTTTGATAGTTTAGTGGCATCTGCAATTTCATTTCTCAGAAGATAGCTTTCATCTGGGAGTCAAATAAACAATTTAAAATCATTTTTCTCTCATCTGTTGATAGAGATCGTTTGGAAGCCTCTAGGAGTACCTCAGGCGTGATTGGGCTCAGATCTTGATGTTTTGTTGGGTCTTCCAACTCAATCCTTTGTGTTAGAATCTGATAGATTGTATGAAAAAGTGCTAATCTGGGCCTCCATTGAAGCAAATATTCTAGTTAGAGAAACATTTTAGCTATCTCTAAAGCATTCTATTGGTTTAGACTTTTCCATTTTGAAAAAGTTCTCAGAGATTTGTTATAATCAACTTTATCCAGTTTCACCTCCCACCAAAACGTCACTCAAAAACAACTAATCCCACCCATACTACCCCTATTTGTCATGTTTGTATATAAGTGCACAAATTTTACTACCAAAACATGCAGAAACAATTAGGATTCCAAATGTCTTTAGTAGCCTAAACCTTACCTAGAGAATATCTCCCCTATCTAGAGTGACAACTCATGAGAGTTAGATTTTGTTGCATTGATCATATTTTCTTCAAGGTCTCTTTAACAGCTTCATCTAGGAAGGATATCTTTGTCTCCTTTGTAAACAACAGGCTATAAAAGGGTTCTCTTACCTTGGTTGATTGAAACAACCTAAAATAGCAAGGATAGATCAAATCCTCTTGAGGGTTGTTATCCATTTCTACACATCTAAGTGATTAGAGGGTCAATTAGATCCCATCCCCAGCTACAAAATGACTCATCATGATCTATCTATCTCTAAGCTTCCTGCTAAACCTTGTGATGTTGCTTCTTAGCTTCTAAACGAGAATCATATTTGGGTACCAACACCTTACCATGGCGTTAAATTGCCAGGGAGACCGAAATGATTGCTAGTTCATATTCAGACACACATGATAAATATATATATCTATATCTATATATGATAGTGTATGTGTGTATATAGCTATATCCGTTCCTATTACCTGATATGCACCAGCTTTCATTGATAAACCTAGGTAATAAAAACTGTTTATTATCTTTCCAGTTCAAAAAACTTTGAAATAGTGTTGATAGACATGTGTGGCAGAATCAGCAGGTTAGCTGCATTATCTTTGCACAACTAATGGGTGGGGAGTCCTTAGCGAGCCCACTCCCATGTTGATTTGATTCTTGATAAATACCAGTGTCTTACACCTCTACTCAAGTGAAATTTATTGCTAACCTTTGCAATAGAGGTTGGGTCAGTGAAAAATCCCCCTCCTTATGTTGTGTTAGGGATCCTGCTAGAATATTATTTCCATAGGTTGGGAAAAACAAAGTCCGAAGGAATGAAAATCCTGGAGAGTTGTTGGAGATCAGCAGACATAGAAAAGATATCTCCATTGATGGAAAGTGGTATCGATGCGGGCTATCATGTGAAGATGTACAACTCAAGTTATGTATGAATCAGGTAGCATCTATTGTGGAAGTGAATATTCTCTATACTGGAGAGGGGCTTTCAGATTGTATTATTTAAGAACTTTTCTTCTCATTCTGCCCGTATTTTTCAGAAGTTGATAGGGATTTACAAGCATACAATTGCCTTTGGGGGGTATACATTCTTAAATATATATACTCTTGTTTGTTTCACAGATACCTTCTACCCCCTTATTAGTTTGTCACCCCTCGAGGGTTACCTCCTCAAACCAACATGGCCCTAATAAACTGTATCCTGATGCTCAACAACACCTAGGTCCTTTGAGGCAAATCTACATATACCTAACTCCGTATTTCCATTAAATAAAACTTTCAAGAACCGAAACAGGAGATGTTGAGCAAACAAACCACAGGATGAGGGCTTAAATGGAAATACCAAATTAATAAAATGAAATAGAGTTGGTTGTTTATATCGGCAAGTCATTTTTGAACGGCTGGGGAGGACGCTCAGAATAACGGAAATGAAATGCTTCCTGACCAGTTGGCGGCATTCTCCGGGAGACGTGAGCAAAAGAAAGATATGTGAGAAACGTCAGGATATGAAAGGAATACAAGATCTGTAGACTTTACAAAGATAAATATCCTCAGGGTTGGATCAATGGTTGCAAACCTAGGGTCAAGAATGTCAGTCGCTCGCATAGACTGACTTTCCACATAGTGATGGACCAATTACCCGAGTAAATTATCAATTTTGTGACACTGAATGCACATGATCCAATTCAAAGTGACCAATGGTCGTCGTAGGCAAAGGTGACAACTAACAGCGTGGACAAAACTATGGTCTTTTTAGATGGAAATCCATGCAAGATTCAAGAATTAATTAGTCCATGACCAACGTATCATTATGAATTAAACTCTGCTTCCTCAAAATTTGCATCAGAGATCCCCTATTCCAACGGAAAATTAGATCTAATAATCCTTTTGCAAAAGAAGGTAATCAAATACTGTAGACTTGCACTTTAATTATGGCCAATTATTACATGACCTGGAGAAACAATATCTCATCTAAATATATTTAGGATTAATTAACTGCAAAAATTTTAATATCATATCCATATGATTTACATCACATTAATTATATGGTGTTAACAAAATGTGAAAATGAAAACCAATTAACCAATGGTTTTAGCTAATGATCAAAGAAGTCTTCCTTTAACATAAATAATATTTCACAGATTATT
Organism: Taxus chinensis; assembly: GCA_019776745.2. Taxonomy (NCBI): domain Eukaryota; kingdom Viridiplantae; phylum Streptophyta; class Pinopsida; order Cupressales; family Taxaceae; genus Taxus; species Taxus chinensis. The sequence goes on along the minus strand of CM034154.1, from coordinate 633,144,391 downwards.
CTATTATAAAATATGCTAAACAAATATGGGTTTCATGATGGTCATAACTTGTGGGCATGAGCACTAGGTATAATAGCCGATAAGTACAACACATGGACCACGGACGCTATACCTCAGAAAATCACAAACAAAGAACAAATGCTCTTAAACCAAACATAAGACATTTTGAAGTTCTGAATAAACACAGGTCAACTATGCATGCCACTGATATAAATATATATACCATTTAGCAATAACTAAAAATATAAGAATTAGATGCATGCCTATAAAGAATTCATCCTTTTAACAAACACAAACCTGTGATCTAGGGGTTTGAATCTACGTGGACAGTCTATATCTCCATATCCCTAACTATAAATGATAAGTTAATTCATAACAAATCCTCAGATATTGCACACTAAGCAAATAATACCAATACTCAAGGATCAAAATAGTTTCACCTAGCATGAATAGGGCATGAATGCGCATGAATGGACGGCTATTTGCCTTCCACGTCATAATGCATATCATATGATAGAGAACACCCACGTGGATTCAGTATATCATATGAGTATATCTCCTTCCCCCCTAAAGTTCTCAGAGGAATCCAAATGTGATGCAACAACATCTACCTGCCTCTAGGATCCACTAGTTGCCACAGCCAATTTTAGTCATGCAAAGAGCCCTAGAGGCCTATCAAGTTAGTTTGCAACGGATATCATTTAGATATTTGATATGATGTTCAAGTAGCACTTCCTACCTGCATTTTAAAATTGAATTTAGTAGGCATTACCATGGTTAGTTTGACAGATGCTTAAGTAGATCCTTGTCTATTCAACTTTGTACATATGGGCCTCAATGTTTATTCTTTCCTCTTATCCACCTTATGATTGATTGCATGGAGTAAACTTAAGGAGTAAAAGCTCTAAATGATAGATTCTAAGACATTCACCTTGAGAGCTCTTTGATGCGATTTTAAGGAGAAGTATGAATCTTCAATGCTAGGTTCACTAAGGAACAGAAAAGGGTGGGATGAGATGACAAGATATTTGTCAGGGCTCTATTTTGGTAGCAGAGTATGATGAACGGAAGAAGATCTACTTCATATCGAATAAAGTAATGTAGGTGAAGAGTTCCAAGGATGTAAAGAAGTTCATGCAGGGGCCTCAAGAATCTTGGTACTTTGAGTGAGCTAAATGCACATTCATAATGCTTAGACATTATTCACAAGTCATTGAGATAGTTCCTATAATCTTTAAGAGGAAATACAAGGAAGATAGGATAGACCATAGGATCGATATTTATCAGTAACTTTTCATAGATTCTTTGATAGGACATTAAGATCGAGTTTTGTGGAAAATATTATTCTCCTTGTAGGTGGACATGTTTTCAGCACAATATCCAACTTTCTGATGTCTTATGAATTATTGTATGTGGATAGTTCGATAGTTGGCGATGTATAACTTTTTTTGTAATTCTAGGATGAGTGATGGTATTTGAATGCTTACATAGTATTTTGAACGTTCCTGACACTATGGAGGACTTTTTACTCATATAACACAATACCTATAATTTAGCAATGTCAAAAAACAAGGATGTGAATCATTCAGATGTCACACTCGGAAGTCTTTCTTCATAAAAAAAAGCTTGCAAATATCAAGGTACATCTACAACAGAGTGTAGCTTGAGCCATACTCTAAATTTCAAATGAATGGTATGCGAGCTCAGAAAACCTCTTCTTTTGTAATTTCTAAGCGTATTTTAAGCCTACGAGATCATCTTATTTGACTCCTAAGTGACCTTATCCATGTTAGATTACCTTCCATATGTTACTGGAGGACACATAGGATCCTTGCAGACCAAAATAAATGCCCATTTTTATGTTCATCACCTGTATGATATCATGAAAAAAGGGCATTCTTATCCTTCTTACTTTTTAAAAATTCTACAGTGTCCTACTTAACAATTTGAATGAAATTTGCTACATCGTTAGAAAAAATGGGAAGACATGTGTAATTAATGTTTTGAATGGAAAAGCTACTATTGCCAGTGATACCTAAACTACTATGACCATGTTCCACACCTTTCCTTGTTTCATATTGCTGAAGTGAACCTAAACTAATGATCTATTTTTTGTGCTTCAATATTCATTGAACGCAATACCCTATATGTAATATTATTCATTTGACTTAATTTATAGCTACATTCTCTCAACGGTTCAGAGAATTATGACAAACAAGGAATTTGCTTTTTAGTTTTATTCTATCATGGTGCTCAAGACTTTGAAATGCATGACGTTCTGATTCATTAGATAAAACGAAGACACCTTTATTCAGTAAATAAAGATCCAACCATGAGGATGAAATAGCATGGCATGTTCACACCTTGTTACAACAATATGTCCAAAATTGATATCTACTATATGTGAATCCACTATTGTCTCAATTCATTGTAACATTAATGTGACTTAGATTTTCTTGAAATGGTTCATCCAAAATAAGTTGATAGGAAATTTTAAATAGAGCTTTTTAACACTTCACTACAAGTTGTAAATGGGGGCCCAAATTCTTTATTTGGCATCTGATTCACATCTGCAATCGACTTCCTAATAGACTTTGGAATTTCTTCTTGTTGAATTCACAATTTGTGGAATTTATTTCTCCAGATCGTTTCATCATCACTTAATGTTCTACTACGTGATGGTCATTTTCTATATGTAACATTTTCCTTATGTCCTTATGATTCTCTATGTTTAAAAATCTTAATTTGGTCCTAGCTTCTATACAATTATGATATATTACATAAAGCGCAACCTCAAAGATTTTCCTCTAATCAAATCCTCCTCTAACTCTAAGAATCACAAACCTTTATCAAGTATCAAATGTCAATTGTGAATACATAGAACAATAATCAGACAACATATTCATACATGTAATGACTCAATTTCTTTCCATAGTTACCTACATTGATATAGGTAATGATCTAGTCCAATTTTGAAGTAGCATCTAAATTTCATTACATATTACAATAAATTGTATAATCTATCATAGGACATACATACAAGAACGCCAATTGAATTACTCCATTAATTTTCCCAGTATATATAACTCTTCAAGAAAAATTAAATACCAATTCAGTGGTAACATGCCTCATTACAACGACCACTCGAGACCCAAGAACAACCTAGGTTTAGATAGAAAAATTATGGAATAATTTTTTTTGAAAAGCGTGACCACTACCAGGCTTCAAGCAACTGTTGTCACAGCAAGGATTCAAAATCAATTATAATTTAATAAATGAAAATTTCCCATTATAACAAATTATTAGATCCACATTACAAAATTAATGAGTATAATTAATTCCCAATATAGTTAAATTTCTCTTAGATGTTAATTTAATAAATAAATTAAATTAACACTATGTTTAAATGTTCCTTAATTAATTTTAGAGGGTCAAAGGGGCCAAAACAATTAAATGCCCAAGGTTTTTAATTTCGACTAGGTCTAAACAATAACCAAGGTTCTTATTTACATGGGATAGAAAACATTCTCTTATCCCCTAACGTGACCCTTCAAAAAGGTCAACCCATGCTCTAAGAGTTAAACATTTAAGTTAAGAAGGGGTAATTTCCCACTTACCCACTCTCAGACTCATCTTTGCACTTCAACCTAATTTTTCACATATTTAATGCACTTAAGGTTTCCTGAAAAACATTTCCATGCAATAGGAAATTTCTTCCTCTTTCCAACGGTATAAAGAAGTCCTCCTAACTCCTCATATTTCTTAAGTTATAGGCCAACGGGCCTTGGGAGGAAATTTTTCCCAAAGGTAGGACTTCGGTCCTGGTGAAGAAAACTTTCCCAAAGGCGAGCCTGTGGGAAGAAAATTTTCCCAAAGGCGATGCCTGTGGGCCATGGGGAAGAAAATTTTCCCCAAAGGCGGACCTGTGGGCCCCGGGAAGAAAATTTTCCCCAAGGGTGGGCCTGCAGGCCTAGGGAAGAAAATTTTCCCCAAAGGCACAAGGGACACGTGGCACATTTTTTTAAGCCCACGTGGGAAGGTGGGTCATAAGAGTAAATTTGTGATTTTAACTCTTTTTGTTTGAAAGGGAAAAAAGGTTCAAAAATCCCCACACCTCCACCGATGCAACTAGGGATGCCACGTGTCGTACCCAAAGTTTCAAGCAGGGGAAGTGGACCGTCAGAGAAAACTTAGAAATGTTAGCTTTTTGCGTTAAAAGATGCGAAGGTTAAAAACTAACCTGCATGCCTCCATCAACGCCAAGAAACACCTGTCAAGTGAAGCCATGGGGAAACTGTCAGACAAAATCACCATCTGACAGATGCCTGGGGAAGCAGGTAGACCCTCATTGGCAATGGGATTAGACTTAAGATTTTTCGCCCTTTTTCTAAAAGGTAAAGTTTGAAAGTGCAGGGCTGCGAACCTGCAAAGGTGTTTTCGCAAAAAAAAATTGGTGGGGCTGCGGGGCCGTAGCGGAGGAATTTGTGACTTTTTTTCCTTTTTGCAAAAAAGTTCCCTAAGTAATTTTTGGGCCCATACGGTCCAATTTACAAAAGTTTTCTGTCCTTTCAGAGTTTTTTTTTAATACTAAGCGAAGTAAAAACTTCAGAAGGCCATAACTTTCGACTGGAAGCTCAGATTTGGAAAATGAGGACATTTTGGAAAGGGCATCGAACTCCTCTTTGCATAGAAACCATCAAAATTCATTTTTGACAAAATTACGTGGGTGATTATTTGATAAGAATATTTCTTTTCTGCCATAAAAAGGTGTACTTAAACTTTTTCAACTGCCAGAATTGGTTCAAATCCAGCTATTATTTCTTCTTCAACATGCCGAACAGGCATGGAGATTTGCACTTGACCAATATTCAAACAGATTGTAAGGATTCAATTGTTAATGTTTGAGCTGTTCAATACTAAAAAAATAAAATTCCTCTCACTGAAATTGCATGATTAAGCCTCTTTCCCAATTATTGGAGTTCTGAAGTAAATTTACCATGGCATATGCAATTGTTTTATGAAGTTTGTTTTGATCATCCTTAGTTCATTTTAAGATGTCATTTTGTCTTTCATTGTTACAAGGTACTCTGTATGTTTTTCTGAAAATAATTTCATATATTGTAGGTCTTATATATATATTACAGTGAATCCAAAATGGAAAACATACTTAAAACCTCGAATTGGATCTACTTTTCATTTACCATACTCTGAATGTTAATATTCATTTCAAATATAATTTACAAATGTTTAACCTTAATTCATTCAATACATAATAGAACCCAAGAATATCAATTCTATTTTCAAAACGTGCATTTAGAATGAAAAAGAGAAATGTAATATTTCTTCATAAATATTTTTTTTCAATTTTCAAACAAAGATTTCAAAATATATTTAAAACACAGATTTCAAACGAAAACTATACCATTTGTGGAAATTAAAACAACTTATATTTAACTCCAATAATTCTTTTACAACTTCATTTTTCATTCATCAAATACAACTTATAGAATATACATCTTTCACATTCGAATGTGGAATTCCACATTCCAAAATAAAGAAACTTTCCACCACAAATAATATTACAATGTCATCCACTTGAAGTGGGATTTTTTATTTTTTTTCCAAAAAAAAGAAACCCCAAGGAGACTGCAAAATTTGTCTTCATCCTCTGCTCCAGAATAGCAACAAGAAGATCCACCTTATATCATTTTGATCAAAACAAAAAAAGGAGAAGAGGCAACGCTCTCCACCCAACCAAGAATTCCAATGAAGAGGATAATCCATCCTCTTCATTGGCCCCTAAGCCCCAACCACAAAGCAATAAGAAATGTATTCCAACTCATGGCAACAAACAAGCTTCCACAACACAAAAACAATTTTTTACAAACAAAACATAGTCCAAATACATACTACAGTTTACAACCACAGGAAGAACAACAAACAATACTCAGGCTTCATCATGCATAAGCCAAAGGAGCAATACCTATGGGGGAAACTTCTTATACCTCCCAATGGGGAAATGGGTGTCCACCTTACCATTAAATCCGCCAATATAATACCATATATATATATACCTACCATATATCTATATATGCCTATGTATACTATATATGTATACCCCATATATATATGTATATATATATATATGTATGCTATATATAGATTTAGAAGATGTAGATGCCCTTATGCCTTCCCCAAAGTACATCGTGTACCTGTCCATTCTATGTATGCCTCGGGCACACTCTTCATAACACTCCATACATGCCCTTAAGACCTCCCCCAAGTACCCCTTATACCTCCACAATAACTCTTATACCTCCCCAAAATTCTTATGCCTCCCCACAAGAGATCCCCATAGTCTTCTCTTACACCATACCTAGGCAATCTACCCAACTAGCCAACAACATACCACAATATTCAAAGCATTCACATATGCATAAATAAAAGAATAATATTTCAAAGTGCCAAGCTCCTACCTCTCCATGGTAGAGTTTGCTCCAAAATTTCAACAAAAAGATTTTTCCAATCTAAACGGTCCAAAAGCTCCAACAATCCACAAGCATTCCACAAAAATATCTACTCTCTTCAAAAATTACAAGAGCTCAAAAACAAATAAGTAACAAAAAGAAGAAGTCACTGGATGAAGTAACCCCCCCAAAATAGCAAATGAATTCAAATAAATAGAAAAGGGAGAGAGAAGGATGAGGTGGCTCCATGTTGGATGCCACATCACTCATCCTCAACTCCACCTCACAAGTCAACTTCAAACTCCAAAGCACAATTAATAAGGTGGGAAAATAAATGACCTTTTACTTACACATGTAATCTAAGTCCACACCCCAAGGACAAAAAATAATTTTATGCAAGAAGGTGCAATAAAAAACCTATGATTTGTCTTCTCAAAATACATAATAAGGGCTAATTTTTACCCTCCAACCCATAGGTAGGGTTAGTGTAACAATTTAAGAGGTGTGGGAAAAATTTAACTTGTCCCACAAGCCTCCAAAATCGGTCCTTTAGGACAAATACTAATTTGAAAAGGAAAGGGGAGTGTTGACACTCTAAAATACTTAAATGTCTCTTACAACACATAAACCAAGAGCCATCAAATCTAATAAATTCATTCTTTTGACCCATTTTAATTAATTAGAAACATGATTACTCACCAAACATGACACCAATTAAATAAATAAGAAAAGAGAACATACATCATTAAATAAACACATACAACAAATTAAATAAAAGAATACACCTAACCCCTTTGTCACATTTGAAGGTGATCTCCCCCATGGGAACCCCTAACAACAATTCAAACACACACATACATAAAAAATACACATTGCCATGGTGGCCCTTAGTGAATTCATCTAGAATTCCAATGTGTTTGGACTCCAATCCCCCGATGTTTGTTGTGACATGTTTATCTGCAAAACACAAATACCTCCTTCAGCCTTTTGGCCATATCAAATCATCCAAAATAAATATACAATATAACTCCAAAGTCATGTATATATAAATAAAAATATCATCAAGCAAGTAATGACATCATTTACAATTTCATCCATAATCATATGACCACAAGTTTAATTCAATATTCTAGGTCTACTCAATACGACAAAATAAAACATGTCCAACAACACATGTATATATATAACCATGTCAACATCATAACATCATCAGTATAAAATGTCTCCAATTATCCACATGCTTCATATATGAATCAAAATCAACAACAATCCATGATCTCTAACATCTAACATCATACCAAATCAAAAGCTACAATAATGTCCATAAACATAGTCAACAATGTCATAATCAATATCATAAGGTGTCAAAGGGAAGTGGGATCTGCATTCAGTATACAGTATTAATTCTCAAGAAAACATAGGTATGTAGTTATAAAATTGTGCAAATATATACAAATCAAATACATAGACACAAATAAAGGCTCAATAATGACCACCAAAAGAAATTTTTAGAATAGAAGAAGTGTCAATGACAACAAATCAAAGAAATGAAGAAATAAATAGTGCAGACCCAGTATTTCTACAAGATCCATGAGAATGAATATCAAGGTTTTCAAATAACCATAAGAGTTTCATAAAATGACAAATACCTCAAACCCAAATATTCTTTGAGAAAACAAATTTAGTCAAGGAAAGAATATAAAGAAAGCAAAGATCATAGAGTTCGAAAAATGAAGTCTTGCGAAGGCTACAAAGCATGGCAACCATGTAACTCATAACAGAAGGTGTGGTATATAGAGCTTAAGACCTTCATTTCATGGCTTGTAAAAATATCCACAGTCAAACTGAAAAACAACGACAAGACAACAAAGAACGTAAAAAAATCCAAACTCAGAACTTATATAGGTAGAAATTTTAGAGTTTAGAGCTCAAAGAGATCATTTATGGCGTTTGGATGAATTTTTCCAGGGCTTCACCCCGAAATCAATATTATAGAATGAAATGAAAATTTTAGGGTTCAGGTTAGTTTTACTTACTTAACTCAACAATTTTTTGTGTAACTCACCCAATGAGTTAAATTCAATGATGAAGATCAAATACAAACATCAATTTTATAGGATTCAAAGCTTGAGAATGGATCAAAATGAAAACCACAACTTCAAAGGAGAACTTGAAGAAGAAGAAAAACGACAGAGAGAAAGAAATATTTAAAGTTACATAGCCTCACAGAGCTCAAAATGCAAAGTTAAGGAGCACTCAGAACATCAAATATAATAAAAGGGAAGCATATTTATGAAATTAAAATACCCATTTGAGGACAGAGAAAAAAGCATCAGATTTCTAGACTCTCGAGGAGAAAATTTGTTTCTTTTAAATTTCAGGGGTTACTGTACATTTCTTTTCCAAAAAAATTCCATTGAATATGAGAAAAAAACTCACCATATATAGAGAATGATATTGCCAAAGATCCTCATTTTCAGTAGAATGCAAAAGCAAACACAATAACCACAAAGGATCTTTGATGTTGTTTTATTAATGGCCAAGTATGAAAATACGAAGAAACCAGGAAACACAGGTATTAGGGCACGTTGAAACCAATACTTCAACTATCTACAGATGTTTCTAAACAAAGTTTAGGAAATCATCAAGGTTATAGTTATAAAGTAAAGAACTCACTAACAAAATATTATTACAGCCACAGATTATAGAAAAAATGATCTCGACATCTCGCTAAATGGTGGTCTCCCTCTCGCAGAGCTCGAATAAAGAGTAGAAGTGGGAAAATATGAAAGTATTAAAGCCCACAAAGCTTCATAGGGTGACAAGATGCATGCGTAGTACCATTGGCCCAAACACCTTTCTTCTCTACAAAATAAACTGAGCTCGAAGGCTATGACAATAATGGTGAACATCGACAAAATCCCACTCAGAAAGCTCAAAAAAGAGAAAACAACAACGAAAATAAAGATGCACGAGAGCTTAAAAGACCGATTCTAAGAGGAACCAAGCTCAAGAAAGATCAAGAATGGATTCTTGGAATAATTTTTCCAGGGCTTCGCCACTCAAAATGAGGAAAATGATAATGATAAGTGATAAGCTTGATGAGATTTTAAAAGCACCTTGCTCATTAGAGTTATTGCTCAGTGACCAGGATCAAATCAAGTAAAATCAAATGGTGCACACTGTTAAATTCAGAGATCAACATTAACGGTGAAGATATGCATGTACAAAATCAAACGACTAGCATTCAATCACAAATCTCCATACAAACTTCAGGCCTAAAATGCAAGTAAACCCTAACTCCGCAAAGGGTACAAATACAAATGACCTGAAAAGATTAGGGTATGCAAGATCAATGGGACAAATCAGCTTGTGATTAAAACTTTCAAACTACCCAATCCAACTAGAGTACAAAGATCAATGGAGAAGATAAAGGTATGAATATTGAAAAGACCACATTGCAAACCCACAACCGTACTCTGGGTTGGAAAATTCTAACCATAGTCAAATCTACTGACAAGGAAAAATGTGAGGGGGTGAGTCACTGTGGGAGGGGGACAAACCCAAATTATTTAAAAGAATCATTGCATTGACCTTAGTTAAGGTCCTTAACATGTGTCAAGAAATATTCAAGCATTGACGACCAATGTAATAATTTTTCAAATGGGGGTCAACATGATAAACTAAATTATATGCAATATAACCCAAACATGATCAAATATCGACCAATACATCAACTCAACGAATATGGTTGATGACTATGATTCATGCAATGATTATTGGGTTAGATGTATTATGACCTCAAAGTGATCCATATATGCTTTTCCATGACCACCTTACCTTATACTTTCCAAAAAATCCTTAATTTCTCCAAAAGGTGGCCAATGAAAGAATGGTACAAGGTGTGCACACATCATAGGTGGTCCGCATAGTGGGATATTTTAAAAATGGTCAAATTATATTTTCTCATGAGTGCAATTCTTCATGTGACTACAAGAAGACAAACAAATGCCAACATCAAAGCCTACAAGTGATCCCCATTAGGATGAATGCATGGTGTGAATTATTTTTGCAAATTATTGCCAATAAAGAAATTATTTTATTCACACACAAAGATATTATTTTGCATGTGCATCCAAGGGTGCAGAACTAAATAATTCCAAACTTATCTTTGTAAGTGGATCAAGTTACAGATGTCACATCGTCAACTAGAAGACCAAAATTGTAACCATTGAAGAAGACTTGCTCATCAAGAAAAACTTATTCTTAGCTAAATTATTCATCCAAAATTATTAAAACTAGAAAAGTCAACTGTAGTTTTGACTGAGTTGTATTTTTGTAAACAAGGTTATTAATGCCTCATTGTATTAGCATGCTTATTTTTATTCCTTTATTTATTCAGTATAAAGGATAAAAATAGGATGCAATGGGTAACTATAATATTTAGTCTATTTTTAGGAAGAGTGGGATCAATAATTTTGGTATATATTATGGCCATTAACAAAGAACAAGGGGGGACATTTTGGACAGAGGAGTGCTGAAGAAAATTTTGCTAGTTTTGCCTTTTGAATGAGAGATTTATTTCTTCCTTTTCAATTATTTGCAGTGTCATGTATTTTTTTTTTACCTCTTTTGAATGTCAAATTCCCTAATTGATCATCTTACCTTGTTGAAAATTTAGTTATTTCTTCATACATATTTGTGTCCATGTTTATCTTAACAATATTGTTGTGAATCATTCCCACAATACATCAAGTGTTTTGCTTTAATATCCTACTGAACACTATTAGTTTGTGCATCCATATTCCATTCTTAGATATTTGTGCATATAGTTAGTCAAATCCCTTAACAAGTTTGGTGTGACACACAAGTTTTCTAATTCATTTACAATCATCTTTTTACCCTCAAAACCCCAATATTAGTTTAGGATACATCAAAAAGGAACTGGCCTTGATACCAAAGACTCACCTCAACAATAGGTATACCCATAAACCTGAGGTGTTTCCATTATATCTACGTAAAGGAGAGATACAGAGAAAGCTTAGAACCCTTGTTGTCATCTCCCTATAGGGGACACTTTTTAGAGATAATTTTTATTGGCACGCTCGGTGGGATCATGAATCAGATCTACGGGAAAATTACAATAATTTACAACAGATTCACAACAATGAAAAGTTAATTTTGGATCAACAAGATGTAACAACTTATTCTAAAGATTAAAATATTTATTTGGTGACTCTGTTCCATGGCTAAAGTGGCTATAAGATCATTGGTAAGAGGAATTCCTTCGGATCTTATTTCTTTACCTTTGAATTTTTTAAGAAGAAGATGAGGTGGTAGTACCCTACCTTATAATAGGCCTTGTTTTAACAACCCTCCTCATAATATTCCCTCACTATGTAATAATTTATCTATTAAGATCCCAGTTTTTCCAATGGCTATTCAACCACCTACGAATTTTTTGACCTTTACTAATGGCATCCCATTAGTAATTCCAGTTTATTATGATATCCCTAATGTTGCCATGAAGATTTTTCCTTCATTCACTGGTGAAAATCAGATTACCCCCACTGAACACATCAAATATGTTACAGCCCTATGTGCAGTTCGTAATATACCACATGAAGATGTGCCTTTAAGACTTTTAGCTGCATCCTTTAAAGGGAAAGCCTTGCAATGGTATTGAAACTTAGAGATTGGAAGAATAAGAACTTGGGATGAGTTAGGTGAAAAATTTATGAAACAATTTCAAGACCATTGTGATCATTTATCCCTCATAGAACAACTATCTATAGTTAAGAGAGCCCGTCATGAATTTATGGCTAGTTTTAATATCTGTTTTGCTAGAACTTGGGAAAGAATTCTAGCAAGTGTCAAGCCTCAAGCTGAAAATGCTTTTCTTTATTATCTTAGACCCTTAAACTGTGATATTTCAACTATGATTCATTCTATGGGAGGTGACACTCTCTTGACAGCTTATGATATTGCTATAAAGGGTAAAAACAGTCTTATTCAAGCCGGGAAATTAGCACCAAGGCCTTCAATGCCTTTTTAGGAAGATTTGGCACCTATACCCAACCTATCACCATTTTGGAACCCACTATTGATCTCCCATCAGATGATGTATTCAAATATTTGTAGACTATGGGAAACAAGCTAACTTCTATAGAAAATATACTTGCATTACGTAACAGACCTTATCAAGCTACTTATAAGTAAAACAAACAAAATAGATAGCCTTATCAAAAGAATCATAATTATAGACAACCATATCAACAAAGGAAATTTGACCCTAAAGCTCCTAGTTCATCTAATGCTTTAGTCCCAGTTAATATGGCTAAAAAATAATGGTTTCAACCTTTTAATCAACCTCATTCAGTTGCAATTTTCCCAAATGTGATCCAGAATATAAGCCATGTTGCACAACCTCAACCTGAGACATTATTTATGCCCCAAATGGAGGGTGGGAAGAAAGAAACTCATGTTCAAAAAGCACCTCAATAGAACTTGGTCAATTTTAGTGAAGATGATTTGATTGTAGTTACTACTAGGGTCCCAGGAAAAGGCCTAGGAAAGTCAAAAGTTTCAAAAAAAACTTGTCCTACCCACAGTTTAGAGTAGGGTCATCAGGACCTTCAACACTTACTACTAGATCACCTGGAGGACTATCTTCAATGGAGAGGGCTAGGCACTTATTATGGATGCAGTGTGCATGGATATCATTGAAGAGAGTGCCCTTAGAACCCTGCTAATAAGGGTGAAACATCTACTTCTGAGCCTACTTTGGGTGACATGGATAAGAGCGACATGATACATGTAGTGGTCAAGAACCACCAGGTAGAGTACCAGGGCATAGTGATAGAGACCATAGGTAGCATTGGTGGTATTTCTATCACTATTTTTTTACTCAGACTAATCAAATTCTTTCATTTTTCCATCTTTAGTAGAGCATTACAGGATGGAGGCAGTTAGGCAAGGCCTTAGTTTAGACATCGAGTTGGCTTCTGGAGCCAAGATGTCAGTTGACTCCTTAATCAAGGAGTACGTAGTGGACCTAGGACCGTTTACCACTACCTTGGATCTTTGTATTCTTCCCTTGGGTTTGTTTGGTGTTATCTTGGGCATGGATTGGTTGTATACACATAGATCTAGACTTGATTGCTATAGTAAGATTATATCTTGTGCAGATGACTTGGGAGTGGAGTCAATGATTGTTGAAGTCAGGAGACCCATCTCTATCCACATTTTTTCTGATATGCAGCTTAAGCAGTGTGCACATTGAGGTTATCAGTTGTATGCTATTATAGTTAGTGATATTATAGAGGATGGGGTTAGTGGAACTTTACTCAATGATCACCCCATTTTGTAGGAGTTCTCGGATTTCTTTCCAAGTGAGTTGTCAAGGATGCCTCCCCTAAGTGAGATAGATTTTCACATTGATTTGGTTCCAGGAGCAAAACCTATCTCACATTCTCCTTATAGAATGACCACAAATGAGCTATCTGAGCTCAAGTTGTAGCTTGAGGGCCTTCTAAAGAAAGCCCCAATCCTTCCTAGTGTATCCCGTTGGGGTGCACCATTAATTTTTGTGAAGAAGAATGGATCCTTACATTTGTGTGTGGACTATTGTCAGTTGAACAAACTAACGATCAAGAATCGTTACCACCTTCATCGCATTAGTGATTTTTTTTGATCAAATGAAGGGGGCCACTATAATTTCTAATATATATATTAAGTCAGGATACCATGAGCTAAGGATCATAGAGGTAGATATCTACAATTCAACTTTCCACATGAGATATAGCCACTATGAGTTCACACTGGTTCCATTCGGTCTTATGAATGACCCTTTAGTGTTCATGAGTTTGATGACTGGGGTGTTCAAGAAATTTTTAGATCATTTTGTACTTGTGTTCCTTGATGAAATCTTGATCTTATCACGTATGCATCAGGAGCAAGAGGATCACCTTCATTAGGTTCAAGAGTGTCTTCATGAGTAACAACTTTATGGAAACCTGAAGAAGTGTGTGTTCTTTTAGTCAAAGGTGAAATATTTGGGTCACATCATGTATGGAGAATATATCACAGTTGATCCTTCCAAGATTAGAGCCATTATGGATTTTCTAGTGCCTACTAGTGTGACCGAGGTGTGTAGTTTCATAGGATTGGTAGGATACTACATGAGATTTATTTAGGAGTTTACTCAGGCTGCACACCTCATCACTTCCTTTCATCAGAAAGGGAATAAATTCATATAGTTTGATAGATGTGAGCATGCCTTCAAGACACTGAAGTAATTCCTTATGACAACACTTATTGTTGCAGTTCTAGACCCTTAGAGTGAGTTCTTTGTTTGCACAGATGCGTCTTTGGAAGGATTAGGAAAGTGTTGATGCAGGAGGTCTGTGCTATAGATTTTGAGTCTTGCAAACTCAATTATTATGAGGTCAATTATCCAACTCATGACCTTAAGCTTGCATTTGTTGTTCATGCTTTGGTTTGATAGAGACATTTTATTCTTGACGAGAGATTTATACTCAGGATTGATCACTTGAGTCTTCGCCACCTCTTTACATAGCCCAATCTCAATGCTCGTCAGTGGCATGGGATAGATTTGCTTTGTGAGTATGATATGGAGATAGAGCATGTGAAGGGAAAGGATAATGTGGTTGTAGATTCCATAAGTAGATGGAGACATATGACTATGGCTACCTTAGTGAGTATAGATATATGAACCAGGGTTTTGTAGCAGCTTCCTCATGATATCTTCTACCTTACAACCAGACCAAAGATTTAATCTAAGAGACCCCTTGATGGGAAGTTTGATGGTTTCTCATTAGAAGAAGATGGTCTTCTCAGACATAGGGGTTGTATATATCTTCCTAGAGATGGAGGCTTGAGACATGATATCTTACTAGAGGCTCATCTTGCACCCTATTCAACCCATCCAGGGGTGAAGAAGATGAACATCACCTTGAGACAAATTTATCATTGGAGAGGCCTTTGGAGGGATGTAGCTCAGTTTGTTTTATGCTGTTTATAGTGTCTGAGGGTGAATGTTAAAAATAAACATCTAACTGGCCTTCTCTACCCACATGTTATACCAGAGTGGAAATGGGACATCATTTCCATGGATTTCATTATAGGGCTACTGATGTTGAGATACCACCATGATGCCATCATGGTCATGGTGGATAAATTGACGAAAGTGGCTCATTTTTCTCCATTGAAGACCATCTCTATAGCTAGTGCAGTAGTGTGAGTATACCTTCATGATATTTTTAGACTGCATAGGATTCTGTAATAGGTCATCTACGACCACGATCACTTATACACTTGTAATTTATTGACCACCATGCAGTGGGTTCTTGGTACGATTATCAACTTTATCACAACCTATCATCTAGAGATTGTTGAATAGGCAAAAGAGGTAAATCAGATCATGGAGGATATGTTACGGATGTATGTCATGGACGAATAGTCTAGGTGGGAGGAGTACTTGTATTTGGTAGAGTTTTTCTACAACAATAGTTTTCAGAGTTTGATTGGCGTGGCTCCTTTCAGGCGTTATATGGCAGGGAGTGCATGAAACCTTTGAGTTGGGATAGATTGGAGGACAAAGTTTCTTTTAGTCTGGACTTGATACAGGATATGGATTAGTAGATTGTTTTGATTCGTTAGAGGCTTCATGAGGCTCAAGATAGGAAGAAGAAGTATCTAGATCTGAGGAAGATAAGTCATAGTATCAAGGTAGGTAAGAAGGTTTTTCTTCATGTTAGGCCTCATAAGAGTCCTATCCATTATGGAAAAGGCTCTAAGTTAGATCCTAGATTTGTGGGTCCCTTCAAGATCTCGGAGTGTTCGGTCCCTTGGCCTATCGTCTAGCATTTCCACCTAGTTTTTCTCGCAAGCATGATGTATTTAATGTATCTTTATTTAGGAGATATATTCTAGATCCCTCTCATGTTTTGGATTAGACCACATTGTAGGTATAAGAGAAGGAGCAGGTGTCAGTGGAGCCTATGTGTATCATAAAATATAGGACCCTAGGCCTTCAAGGCCATGAGATTGACTAGATGTAGGTCTAGTGGGATAGGTACGATGAGATTGCAACCACTTGGGAGGATGCCACTATTTTACGAACTCAGTCTCGTCATCTATTTCAATGAATTTTAGGATGAATTTCACTCTAAGGGGAGGTGAATGTACTGCCCCCTCCTCTTCGACACTTTTTTATCTTCATATTGATATTATTGGACTAATTATCACACAATTTATTATGATACATTGATCAATAGATGATAGATTATACTAATATGTTGATTATTGACACTATCATGTTTATGTTTTATTATGATACTCTAAATAGTGATGTTAAACAGTTGGATGTATGCTGATTTTCATGATGTGGATTTCATAGTGATAGGATATGTTTTGGGGATGTTGGAATATAATTCTAATCTCATGGATGTTAGGGTTACATTTGTGTATATTGATGGATAGTAAAATTTTTAATTTCAAATGGTGAATATGGAGTTTATATATATATATATATATATATATATATGAATATGATGTCTTGATGTTGTTAATACAGCTGAAAGGCTAGAGGTATTTTTTTTGTGTGCATGAATTTTATCACTTACATTGAAGGGGATAGCGGACCAACCACAGAAGGATGTCAGGCATTGAGCAATGAGGAAAAATTTGACAACTAGTATAATGTTGTTTAGTGTGTGTTTTGCATATCTTGTCTGGAAGTTTCCCATGGGGGGTGACTTCACATTTGTGGCCATGGGGTGAATTGTGTTCCCTTTCTTTAATTGGGTATGTGTTTTATTTATGTTTTGTGCACTTAAAATTTGGAAATCTGTCACCTTATTAGCATGTTGTAAATGTGTGTTAATTAAGATTAAAACTTCTTAGTTTAAATTAACCAAATGAGAGATGTGACAAATAGCTATGATGAGAGTGGGAGGTCTTTTTTGTAAGTAAAATTTATGCTGATTTGGGAGTTTTCTACTCCACCCCAAGTTCAAAATTCGGATTTTTACTTGGGGGAATTTTCGAAGGCTTGTGGGACAAGCAAGGCTTGTCCCATGCCACTTAAATTGACCCAACAACCCTACCTATGGGTTGGAAAGCTTACTTTTGACTTCTTTGTCCATTTTTGAGTACACACACACACACAAATATATATATATATATATATATATGTTTATATACCCACACAAGTGTATATATATGACAACACACACACACACACACACACACACACACACACACACACACACACACATGATAATATATATATACTTTATTTGTTTTGGAGATATATACACAAGTGCATATACTTATAAAAAATAAAATAAAAGAATGTATATAATGCATAAAAAAATAGATATTTTGGGGGAAATGTAATATAGCCAAATGGGTATTTCCTTTGAACAAAACTTTCAGCAAATAATGAGATTTACAAACAAACCCTTGATTAGGTTGTAATGGAAATAGAAAATTAATAAAATGGAATAGAGTTTGTTGTATATATCCATCCCAAGTTTGACCTCCTCATCCACGGCTTCGTCCTCTTCCATTCTCCTTTAACCTGCAAAAGCAAAATGAGAGAAATGAACAAAAGAAAGGAATAAAATCCTTCCACAAGATTTTTTAGGGTAGGATTGAAATTATCCCATCCAATGGTCAATATTGATTTCATCCTAGGGTCAATATTGTCTCCTACAAAAGTTAGGTGGGATTAAGTAAGGTGATCATTTGGTCACATGGGTCTCCCTTTGAATGGAGCTACTTGTGTGATTTAAAAGTAAATTATATTTTAGTATTTCCTTTTTAATTTATTGCTTGCAACTTTCAAAAGTAATTACACCATGACCTAGGAGAAGTTAATTAAACCCTCTTCCTTAATAGTTTAAACCCCCTTTATTAGAAAATTAAATTAATAGCCATGTGTAAAAGAAAGGGGTTATTTTAGACTTGGACTTTAATTTTTAAATTATTGCATGTCCTTAGAAGACTATGTATTAAATTTATTTAGGATTAATTGAATGAAATATTTTAAACTTAACCATAGATTTAATCAATTCTTTTATTTAATATTGTTTTATTTATTTATTTTGTGACGATCGGTTATTGACTAAGGGTTTTAGCTAAGCGTTGCATTCATCCTTTAACAAAAAAAAAATTATTTGACAATTTTTCTATTATAATATTTATTTGGATTTAGGTTTTGTGTGCAGAAATTTATGGGTGTTACAATTGGTGTCAAAGTCATGGGTTCAATACTTGGACCTTGAGAACACCTAGAAAACACAAAACAAGAACAAATCTACCTAACACATTTTTAAACCTAGTACACAATTATGCATGATGGTTTGAAACATATAAAATTTAGAAAACTTAAAACATAAGATTAGATGATCATAAAATAACTCTTGCCTTGGTTTTTGCAGGTGACACAGACCAGACACGAGGTTCCTTCGCATGGACCTAGATCTACCACTAAAAAATCAGGAAGTAGCCGTTATCCTACCTCAGATATTGCAGACGCTATAGGAGGTTAATGTTGCAATACACATAGGATCAATACGAGGGCAACCTAGTAGGAAAGATAGGGAGTCATCAGTGGAGGATCGTACACCTTCACATCAAAGTTCAAACAAGAGAGAAGAGAACTCCCACCTGAAGTTAGTTAGACATGAGTCACCTCCTAGAGAGCTCATAGATCAAGATGTGATGCATAGAGACAAGTCTAGGAGCCCTAGGCTAAGATTTGATCATGTAGAGAGGCCTAGAGTCTAACAGTCATCTGCAGTAGAGAAAATTAGAGAGATACTCAAGTTACACCTGCCACATTTTACTGGAGACACAGGTGGATTTCAAACTGAGGCATAGCTGGTTAGCTTGAGCGGATTCTTCAAGCTATGCCCTTTTTATAGCAACATGAAATATCATGTTTCCATCCACCTTCTAGTAAATGGCGCAGGTGTATGATGGAGGACCGAGGAGTAGAAGCTCCATGTAGATAATGAGACAATCACTTGGGAGTTCTATGAGGAGTGTTTTAGGATCAGATATATTTCTAGACAGTTCATTCAATAGAAGATTGATGAGTTCGATGATCTGCGATAGGCCTCCATGAAGGTAGAAGAGTATGTAGGATGGTTCCTCGATCTACTTCAATATGTAGACTACATTCAGGATGAGCAAGTTTGAGTTCATAGGTTCATCAAGGGCCTGAAATTGGACTTGAGTGGGACAGTGTGCATTCTTTGCCCACAGATATTATTAAAGGCCAGGATGAGAAGGCCTATATTGCAGAGCAAACTAGGGGAAAGAATCAGTAGGCACGTCACAGAGTGAGGAGCCGCATACAGTAGCTACAGGACACTAGATCGAGGGGATTAGCTCCTCCTCCTCGTGGTGCACACAATTCAGCATAGTCTTCCTTCCAGACTCCATCTCCTTAGCAACAACAACAATAGACTCGATCTCCCTTTTAACCTTCACAGTGCCATGATGCTCAAAGAGGGCATAGTATGGGACCTCTAGCTAGGGTCCCCAACAGGGCACACACTCCACCTCAAGCACAGTCAGTAGGAGCACGTCCAATGTAACACTCACAGAGGTCTAATTTAGTCATAATATTTGAGAGGAAAGATAAATAGCTATTGTATGAAATTGATCATCACTAAGCTATAACAGAGATCTATGCCTTTAATTTTATATGATGTAAATTTCCATACATAAATTGAATGACTAGTAATTTCATTTATTTGGTTGTCCACCAATCTTTTACGTCAAAAAATATATGTGGAGTAGTGAAAATTCTCAATTTTCTTTTTGATGAAATGAATTTTTTTAAGAAAGTAGGGTGTTCTAGTCATATATATATAATCCTCTATAATTTGTATATCGAGCAAAAATCATAGGAAAGAGGAATGTGATGGGTCTCTTTCTTATTGATTAAATATTATAAACATGGCATCTAAAACGATTTTTTTTGTCTCCAGTTAAGATTGAGTTAAAAGAGTAGCATGTATATCATTAGATATCTAAGACAAGAAAATATGACTCAAGTCACCAATACGAATGATGCCAAGGAAGAAATTATTGAAGGCATATGCTAATAATTGAACGCATTTTGGAGCCTAAAAATCTCTTTTCCATTGATGTAAATATAGTGGACATTTTAAAGAGATTATTATAATAATGCAATTGATTTCATCTCGAGGGGTTTCATTTCCTTTAGAGGTTAAACAAATAATGCATGTATGATGTATGTGTAGATGTTGAAATTAAAAAGAACTAATAGAGCGAGGAAAAGTAATAGGGAATCACGTATGCTATAACAATGCATGATTGCATATTTGATAATGTTGATGAGGTAAATCATTTTCTTATACAGGTAATATAAAATTACAATGGAATTGACCATCAAATAATTTTTTTTTTTTGTGAAAGGATTAGGAATTTGAGCATTTTAGTATATTTATAATAGAGCTCACTATGTTGATCCCAAACATAGTGTTTTTATTGTCCAGGTTGTTTTAAGAAAATTTCTCAAATTAATCTTCGTGTTTTCACATTTAACAACACGGTGAAAACAAGATCTTTCAATTTGGATTTGTTTACTTTACCATATCCAAAACATTGTAAATTCTTAACACTCAACAAATTTGAAGCATTGTCATGTTTATGGTATTATACAATTTATTTTGTACTTATTTTCATTGTGTGGCTTTACAATATGAAGGGGTTCTTAAAGAGGACAAAAAATGGCCACCTTAATATTAGTATCATCCACTACTCTTGTTGAGAGAACATAGACATTTGTAATGTACCGTTTTGGCACACCAAAACTCACACACAGGACTAGAAAATTACAGATTTTTTTTAATAAAAAAACACGTTCTCTTTTAAGGATTGTGACACATGGTCATGAAGAAAATAATTATAGCTAATCACGGTTTAAAAAATTATAAAAAATTACACGCATTAAGAAATAATCAGATATTATATTTATAAATATCTACTACCACCTATTTCGAGTGCAATTCCTATTAAAGAAAAAATATATCTTACGGGGTTAATTCCTAAGTGTGATCAAAATTGTAACTTACCAACTCTTAGAGAAATGGATTATATCCACATTAAAAAAATTAACACATAAAAAATATGTATTCCTCACAATGCATAAATCCATAGCATTTAAAGCATCCATATGGGTTCAAGAAAACTATTAGATTTTGAGCTCCCCCAAAATCGTACGTGGGGAAAATTAAATAAAAATACCAAACTTATTAATTGAAAAGGCCAAGCACTTAAATAAAAATTACTCTTCACGAATGAGTGAAAGTAATTTACATTCCCTAAGATAATATAAATATAAAAAAATAAACTTATTTATTAATTCCATTTCCCAAATCAAAAAAGAAATTCAAAACTAAAGTCTACCTTATAAGAAAATTCCAAGTTAAATAAGAGCCTTTAGATCAAATGGCTCACAACCCTAGATCTATTAGGGTGAGAAAAGAAAAAAAGCCCTAACTTAATAAACATATACTATCCATTCCCATTCCTCATGTTTGAATACGTTCTCTTATTGTTGTTTTGTTTTGCAGGAGAAAGAGTTGTAGGGGGGGAACAAGGGTTTGCAATGGAATAATTTATACAATTTTATTTTCTTCTTATCTTTTGCTGCAGATTTCTTTGTATAGAGACCCAACACAACATTTTCATGTATACCCTGATTTATTTTATTTTATTTTTGTATCTTATAGGGTATGTCTGTAAATATTTTTCTTTTTTAGGTACAGGGTAAAAAAATTAGGAGGACCTATGGGCCAAAGCTAGGCGGCCAAGGTGTAAGATAGGGTTGCGTGGGATTTTTTACATAGCTTGCGTTGTAGACTTGTTGTGGGCCGAGCCAAGATTTATTTTTGTTGTTTTTTTAATGTATTATTTTTCAAGGAAAATACGGGTCTAAACAATCATTTATGATGTGTTGTTTTCCATGTTCTTCTTTGTATTTTGGACAGTGCTTAACCTGTTTCATGGGTTTGTTGATAGGGGTCTATTTTTCCCACTGAAATTTTTATTTTGTTGGTAATATGTGATAAAAACATGCAGCTGATACGGTGCTTTTGAATTCATATGATGCATATCATATCTTTTTAACAAGAAAAATATATATTAAATGTTCTAAAATCCAAAAATTCTACAACCTAAAAAATCTTACATTAAACTTATCACATTAAGAAAATATTAAAAAAGGCATACATGAAGTGGATAAATTTAAAATAACTATAACCTGTTGATCCTAAAATTACCTGGTCATATCAAGCAAATATTGAAAAAGTCTCAGGTGTGAAAGCAGGTTGCCTTAGTTAAAACACATAAATTTTATTTTATTATTAGAAGAACTAGAGTTATATATATATATATATATATAATTTTTTTATATAAAAAAATTAACACTAAATCCAATGTCACAAAAGAATATATCAATATTTAAAAATTAATATTATTTTCTAACAATAAAAATAAATTATGAAAATGTTTTTCTTTCCTTTGAGCTTCAAGCACGTAGTTCAACCCATAGCTAATATAAATTTTCATATACTTCCAAATCCCAATATCATTTATTCATTATTTCTCTTTCAATATAAAAAGATATTACAAAGGACAAGTTTTCCAACCTTTCCTTTTGACAAGATCTACACAATCTTCATAACAAGATTTCAAATCTCTTTTTAACATAATGGGATGAAAATTTAATAACTTGATCAATATCAAGAATGAGATGCTTTATAATATGAGACACAAAAATCTCAAGACTACAAGATTCCTTTGTAGAGAGGAAGGAAACACTTATTCATACAAGTTCCCTTTGAAGCAAGAAGAAGATTCACAACACTACTAAAAAACCCTTTAATGTTCAAATATACAATCCATATCTAAATATGGGAGGCTTACAAAGGAGTAATACAACTTGACATTCTAATAACCAAATGAGATAAAGGAGGTAATTCTCCCAAAATAGGGGAAACAAAATGCCAAGGTATCTAAAAATGTACCATCCATCTTCGAGTTATAATATTCACACTTTGCATTTCAAAGGATCGTCAAGAGCAAGGAAAAAGGATTGATTTATGACCCAGCCTATAGACATAATTACATGTCTTTAAAAATGTTGGAAGACATGCCATCCTCACCCAAGCCCATGGGAGAGAGAGCTAGATTGCAAAAATGTGCTCAAGATTAAGGGCTCTAAGATATGTCCTTATGTCTTGAAGTCTTGTCTTCATGTCCCCTCTACGGTGACTCTTCCCTAGCTGACTCCACATGGAAGTTGTACATCCTATGTTCCTCGATGTGTCGAGGAGATGCATGAGCCTCCACTAATGGCTACATATCATGTCTAGCAAGTCATCCTCCCAAGGACCCTCTGCATATAGTGATATTGACATCCTGAAGTGTCTGTAAAATCTGAGGTAGAATGGCCACTACAACTTGATCTAGTGGTGGAAAATCTAGATATATGTGTAAGAACCCATCATCTGGTCCACACCTCCTGCATAGATCAAGGTGAGAGTTATTTCATCATTTTAGGTCTCGTTTCAGTTTTCTAGGTTTTCTACATTATACAATTATTAGATAGTGTGGCTTTCTAGGTTTAAAAGAAAACAAATTTACGCTAGGTTAAGTATTCATGTCTCATGTTTTCTAGTGTGCCCAAGGGTCCAATATTTGAACCCAAAAATCTTATACCAAGTGTAATTCCTATAAAAATGACATCCTAGGAACACGTTAAAAACCTAACACTTATCCCGAAAATTGTGACTAAATTTTTTTTGTTACAAGGGTGTCAACCGTTAGTGTGCATAAATTGTATTTTCACCAAAAAATATTTTACTTAACAAGGGATGAACCAAGTGTAAGTTAAATGATTAAATATATCCTAATTGTATCTCTAAGGTCCACTAATTAATATTCAACTAGGAAGGTGTCATAATTTAATTTACTTGGTTTAATGTTTTTACTCCTCCACAACTAACAATCCTACCTTACTAGTTTACCTTATACTTAGTTACTATAATTCCATTATTCAAATAACCTGAATGTCCATTTCATTATTTTTATAAAACATACAAGGAACTGGATTAGTGACTTGTACACCAAGGTGTTTAAATGGCCCCATTCACCCACCTACACATACCTTCAAATTTATTAAAACATTAATAAAATATATTCCTACCAACCAAAGGTAGGGTTGATTCTCAACCCTCGAATCAAATCAATGGTGGCCACTAGATCCTAAGGCTCAAAACTAACCCTTGAAATCCTTAAGCATTCTTATTAAAACCTCTTCTTACCCTATTCTCTTAATTTGGTCTCTTGTTTTCTCTTGTTTACTTTTCAGGTTGGAGCAAGGGAAGCCATGGAAGCAAGGAAGGGAGGAACTATCGATAAAATCTTCAAGATCAAGCTTAGGGTAGTTTTTCTTATGGATTTACCATTTTAATTTCTCTAATTGAAGGATTGAAGGGATTTCCTTTATCAAACTGGTTTTATTTCAAAACTAATTGTATTTGGTGTTCTCTATTTGTGGCAAACCCTACCCCTATTAATATAAATGAAAATGAGTGCTTTTAATTTACCATTTAGAGATTTATTTTCTTTAAACAATACAAATTAGTCATTCTTTATTTTCAGGTTGTTTTCGTGGGGTTTTTACAAGCTTAAAATTTTAATTAGAAGAAGTTAAAACTTACACAGGCATGAAAATGTGAATTTCCTTCACAAGTGACAGAACCACTACCCAAAATAGGCCGTCGGTCCTAGGACCACCGCCCCACCTAGGTGAAGCTTCACAAACTTCCGCCTTTCCGGTGGTTTAGAGACCACTGCCTTACCTGAGTGGCAGTTACAAGACCACCGCTCTGTATAGGGTGGCGGTCATGTTTCTTAGAAATAGAACCTTAAAATCCAAGATTTCTCAAAAATCAAAAGTTACTAAGGTGTTCTAAAATTCATTCTAAACTTAATTTTATGCATATAATGTTTCTATTTTAAAGATTTAGTTTGATCTATTCATTTCATAGTTAAAATTACTCATTTTAAAGCATTTACCATTTCAAATACTAACAACCCAACTACAAGAAACATTTTTTTTCAACAAATTTCTTTCAACAATGCAAGAAAATAAACAAAATAGTCTAACTTCTTCCTTTACATGTTTTTCAATTAACACAATGAAATATACTATTTCTTCATGCAATTTTCCTACATTCCATAATAGAGTTTTTAACCATTTTACCAGTGATTTTTTTAGAACAAGATCAACACATTTATTTTTTTGAAATAAATCAACTACAATGAACTAAGGTATTTTCTTTTTAAACTTCCTTCCAATTTTTACAGGACTAGCTTTACAACACAATACCTTATTTCCCTTTTTCAATATACAATACAACTTTTATATCCAATAATTGATTACAACTTTTTCTTCAAAATATTAATACAATGTCTTCCATTTAAAGTGGGAAATTATACAAGAATGTAAGCTACACAGAAATACAATATTACAAGTTCCTCCACCTTAAGTGGGAATAAAAATAAGAAGGTTTTACTACAAGAAGGATTTCATTATGACACCAACAATGCTCCTAGTTTCCCATCACCAAAAAGGGAGCTCCTTCATACTTTCTTGACCCACAAGAAAAAAGGGGGGGAGAGGCAACACTCTCCACCTAACCAAAATATCCAATGAGGATAAGAAGACATCCTCCTCATTAGCCCCCGAGCCCCAACCACATTGTAATGAAAGGTGGTTCCAACACATGGCAACAAACAAGCTTCCAAAAAATAAAACCAAGTATTTCAGAACCATTCCAAATAACATTCAACTCAAACTATAAACACAAGCAGGAAAACCACCAAAATATACATGGCTTCACATATGAAAATCAAAAGGAGCAAGAACCTATGGGGAGTTCACTTATGCCTCCTAATGGGAAATGGGTTCCCACTTTAAAAAATTCCAATACATATCTCAAAAACCCAACATACTCTTATGCCTCCCTAAAGTACCAATTATGCCTCCTATTGGTGCTCGTTTTGATCTCGCACCATTTACCCTGATTTTCCTCTAATCTACGTGTTATGAAACATTTTGTCTCTCGATGTGGATGTTCTAAAGATTTTAAATCCATTTGAATGCCTTGAATTATTTGAAGAATCCATTTTCATGCTCCTTTTTGAAAGAGTCTATGAGTTTTCCCATTTTTTGCCCTAATTTCTTCAAAATCTGTGGGCTATACCATTTTTCCTATTTTTCCCCAACCATGGAAGCTCAAGAAAGATCAATTTATATTTGTATTCCTTTGAAAATCCATATCAATGGTCGAAAGATTCTTGGAATCATGATTCACTTGGTTTTGTTTCAAAACTTTCCATCCTTAGCGAAAAATCAGTTTCTGGGCATGAATGGTGAATTTCTGTGTTTTTGATGGTCTACCGGGCATCTTTTTCCTATCAAAATTATTCTTCATCATTCAGCGGTCACATGGATTCTTTTGGTTGGTCAAGGGATGGCGGGTAAATTTTTTAACTTGTCATTTTTTTCTTTCTAGAAAAAGGGAAAATTTGGTCTCGTAGCTCCGCTCAATTATGATTGGTTCTTTTGGTACCTATGTGGCTTCTTCTAATTGGATGGGGCATGACGGGTTTTGTGTTTTGAACTTGTTATTTTTGGCTAATTTAGAAAAAGGTTTGAACCCTCCCTGCAGCCCCACCATGATTTGATTAAATAAAATTTTAAGTGGCAGGGAAATGGTCTTACTTCGACCCCGCAGAAGGACACGTGGCAAAGTTTAAAATAAGAGATGTGGGCCCTTCGGAAGTAGTTTGGATATTTTTCCCTTTCAGAAAAATGTAGTAAAATTCTAAAGTGGAAGCGTGACCCCCTCCAAATCATTTTGAAGCCTTGTAATGGTCCTTAATGTTCCACCATAAAGACACGTGGAGGTTTCCACTGGGACTTCTTTTCTTAGTTTTTTAGCAACTTCCTGAAAGGCTTGAGGACATTGTGGTGAGCCCACGCTCATTTAGGGTATCTAATTTTGGGGACCACCTCAAGATGCACTATTGAGACACGTGATAGTTTGAAAATTCAAGAAGCAGGGAGGCGGGGCCATCGGGGTGGTAAAATTGGATTTTTTGCCCCCTTGTTAGTCAAAAGACTGAAATCATCAAAATGACTGGTATGCCTGACATAGAATAGTCAAAATTCACTCCAGTCCAATGGTAGAGGTGTGGAATTTTAGGGGAAATTTGGAAAATTTTCCTTTTGGGACAAACGATTTAAAAGTGTAAAAGGAAGTGTGGTTCCATTGGGACCCACATCAGAGATTAGAAGTGGAAGGGTGGAACTACGGGGGAAAACTTGGAAAATTTCCTTTTTCCAAAAAAGAGGTGAAATAGCATATTTTAGCCATGGTACCTTTGGGACCCACATTGGGACATGTGTCAAGCCCATTTTTAAAAGGCAGAGGGGAAGAGGAAATTGAACATATTTTGCATTTTTTTCCAAAAGGTGTAAAAGGTAAAAAAGGAACCCCCAGGCCCATCTTAACTTGGATCTCCAACGTGGATAGTCCAGATTCAAAAAGGAGATTAACGACAATAGTGCATCTGTATCTACTTTTATGCCATTTCTTCTCCAAAGCTCCTGGGGTTGCGAATTTTTACTATTTTTTATCATTTCTTAGAGTCTCCTGCACGTAAAGTGAAGAGGAACAGTAATTTGGTATCTTGGTTGGGTGGGAAAAATCTAAAAGAGGTATTTTGCAATCAAGACATGATCTTATCATTGGCTTTGATCTGATTTTAAATTTTTCTTTCCTTGGCATGCAAAGAACCAAATTTGATAGATTAAAGGAGGAAGAAGTTGGCACGTGAGATAAATAATGATTTACCAGGTGAAGAATTGAATGTGTGGAAATATTTGAAGAGATTTTCCCTCTACACAATTGACAAATTTTTTGCAAATATGATTATGGGACTCTCAAAATGCAATGGTGCTTTGAATGTCTCTAGTTTTGGGGGGAGAACTCTATTGTAAATGAAGTATTATGAATTGCATGAATGTGTCGTGCAAATGGTTGGAGTGTTAGAGGTCTGGACTGATTTTTCTAAGAGAAAAGCTTGATAGAACCCGTCCTTCTAAGAAATTATCTGAAGAAATCTGTTTATCTCCTTTGTGTTAAATTTGATCATGTCAAGGTGGTTGCGAGTGTATACCAATTGACAAGGTTTGAGATTGTTCTAAAAACTTTCCCTCTGATAATAAATTTAATCAAACATGAGTTTAATCTACGTTTTTTTTTGGGCAAAATTTGTGTTTGCTTCATTCTTGAATGTTTACAAGTAGTTTTCTTTTTCCTGTTGCAATCTTACATTGAAATCTTTGTGAATCACACAAGATCTTATGTTTGTGATAGTTTGGTGGCATTTACAATTTCATTTATCAGAAAAGCTTTCATTTGAGAGTGAAATAAACAAAATTTAAAATCACTGTGACTCCTAGCATGACTATAAGATTGTTTGTTAGCCTTCGAGGGTATCTTAGGTGTGATGAAACAAAGGGTTTGTCAATGTTTAGTTAAGTTTACCAATTTTAGGCTTCATTTTGGATCCTTGAAGTTTGTGTGAAAAGTGTTGATTTGGACCTCCATTGAAGCACATATTATAGATAAAGGAACATCTTAGCTATCCTGAAACATTCTATTATTCAAGCTCTCAATTTTTGTAGAATTTCTCAAGAATCTTGTGAATCAAGTTAATGTATGCCTCACCTCCCACCATAAGTTCATCTAAAAAAAAAAAATCATACCCACCACTACCCTTGTTTGGTCATGTGTGTATACAAATGCATATTTCTTACCACCAAAACATGTTGAAACAATCAGGTTTTCATTGTATTTAGTGCCCTGAACCTTGCTCAGAAAATATCTCCATTATCTAGAGTGACAACTCGTGAGAGTTAGGTTTTGTTGCATTGATCTATATTTTCTTCAAGGTATTCTTAATAATTTCACAAGGAAGGATATCTTCATTTCCTCAACAAACAGTAGGCTATAAAAAGGGTCCTCTCACCCTGGTTGAAAGGCACAACTATAAAGTTGTGAGGATAGGTCAAATCCTCTTGAGGGTGCTACCCATTTCTCCACATCTGAGTGACAAGGAGCAAGCTACATTTCATCCCCGAATTCAAAAAAACACACTACATGCTCTACTTTTCTTTAAGCTTTATGCCAAACCTGTGATGTTTCTCAGCTTTCAAGGGAGAATCAATTTGTGTACCAACACCTGATTGGCACCGTTTCCAGGGACATAGTGGTTATAGTTCATATTCAGACACTGGTAAACACTTCTTATATGCCCTAAGTGTGAATACATTATTTCAAACATAGTCTTGTGTCCAAGCCTGTAAAAATTATTTAAGTTTGCAAGTGTTGTGTGCAACTCTTTTAGTTTCCACACTTGGTGCACTAGCTTTCATTGATAAATTAGGGCATAGAAAAGTCAGATCATCCCATTTCTAGTTTCTAGTATTGAAAAACATTTGACGGATCATATTTTAGTGCATTTGCACAAGTAAGGTGGAAATCCTTAGTGGGTGACTCCCTATTGATCTATATCTTGATGAGTACCAGTGTCTTAACCCCTGTCAAGTGGGTTTTGTTACTAATCTTTTCAAAGCTGGAACGAAGAAGAAATTTCTTTGCTAGAGATCCTGCTAGGACATTATTTCTAGAGCTAGGAAAAAAAAAATTTAGAAGGAAGAAAATCCTAGAGAGTTGTTGGAGATCAGCAGACAAGAAAAAGGATCTCCATTGATGAAAGTGATCGGCCTATCATTAAAGACTTCCATTCAAGTTCTTCTGGATCAAGTAACCTATTTGTGGAATTTAGTTCTCCAACTAGAGAGGGGCCTTCATTTGATTTTGAAAAGTGGTTCTTCTCATTCTACCCCTATCTTTTCAAAAGTTGAAAGGGATTTTCCAAGAAACGAGGGCTTTAGGGGATATCCATTTTGAAAGTTATACTCCTATGTTTCAAAGACCCTTTGCCCCTTATCAATTTGTCTCTCTTCCAGGGTCACCTCCTCAAAATAACATGGCCCATCCCCTACCTAGACCTCAATTTTTTTGTAAACACCTTTGGTCCTATAAATTTTTATGGGGATGGCTTGTTATCCAAATGCAGTTCCCCAAGATGTAAGAAATAGATTACCAAAGTTCCAAGGAAACAACTCTATAACTATTGATTAACATTCAAATATTTTTATAAATATGATGGAAGACTTTTGAGATTGAACATGAAGATGTATATATCAAATTATTTATCCATAATTTTGAAGAGGATGCAAGGGAATGGTATAAAGCTTTTCCAAATAATTCCATTAATTCTTGGATAGAGATGAACAATGCATTTAGACTGTAGTATGGTGATAGAACTACCCCTAGGTTTCTTCTATCTGAATTTGAAAACATCAAGAAGATTCCTAATTATTCAGTACATGAATTAAACACAAGCTTTAACAAGACCTTGAGGATCTTTCCTATTAGCTTAAGGCCATATGATGAATCATGTTTGATCAAATATTCAGATGAATTTGATAAAAAGGCTAGTTACTACTTGAGGGACAAAAATCCTACTAGTTTGAGGCAGGCCTTCACCATGTCTCTACAAATTGAGAATAACATCAAGGCAATTGGAATGACTCCAAAAAGAGAGGGTGTAAAACTAATGAACCCGGAAAAGCCCTCAAACAAGTAAGTCTTCTGATTTGGAGGAAGTTGTGAAAACTTTGGTAGGGGATGTCAAAGAAATATCATACAAATTAGCCAAGGTAGGAAAAGGGATTCGGTAGAGTTCACAAGGTCAGCACAAGCAACAAGGCCAAGACAAGTTTACAAATCATCATAGAAATGATCAGAGATCTGATGGTAGATGCAAGGGACTTGTTAGATTTGGAAATAAACAGTCTTAAGCCAAGGAAAACAGAATGGTACCTGATCCTTTGACTACCAAAGTTGTTGTTATGGAGGAGAAAAAATGTCATTAATTGGATGTGACAGATAGTTCTTGCCCCATGCTCTATGTGAGAAAAACCAAGAAGAAGAAGAAGAAGAAGAAGTTGATGATGATATTGATGATGATGCATGCATGGTGGAATACTCTGTAAGCTCACAGCAAGGGGAAACTTCCACTGAGGTAATAAGTGCTAGAACTGTTGCTGATTTTTGGAATTGCATCCAACTAGGTACCTATTCTTCCTAACTCTCATACTTTAGAAGTAGATACTGTACAAGCTTTTGAATTTCCTAATAATTACTTTAAGTATTTACGAGATTTAATGATAAAGAAGTATGATGGAGGAATCCCATCTGAGGGAGGATAGGTAGTTGTTGATGAATGTTGTTCTTGCCCAAGAGAAGGAGTTATAACACAAGAAGTAGGGTTGTCAAAGGGATAGGGCTTCAGGCCAAGCCAAAAACTCCATTTCTTTCAAATGTTCCTAAAGACGCTCCTAAGAAAGAGTGCATCTACCAAGGGTCTTATTGTCCCAAAAAAACTCATACCCCTCCTCATGCCCAAGATGACAAAAATCTTGTGTGATCTAATGAGTATTATCAACCTTCCTTCCAATAATACCTTGCTGAAGTCTGTCCCTTATGATATTGCCCAAAGTCTTGAGTCAGATCAAGATCTCAGTTCCAATTTTTGAGTTGCTTAGGATTACTGAGCACAAAAAAGGGATTTTGAGTATTTGGGGCTGAAAGAGGAGAAATACTGCCCTAGGTAGAAACATAAACATTGTGGAAACTCCACTAGTCGTTGAAGAGGTTAGAGACACCATTAGTGTTAGAGGAAGTAGGTGAAACCACCTGAAGTTTATTTGGGGACATTCTTGGTGGAGAATCAACTAAATGTGGATCCATTATTCATCTCTCTAATTATTAAAGACAGATGGCTACACAACTGTATTTTTCACTCAGGGGCATCATGTAATGTTATGCATGAGCTAGATATCAAAGTAACAACAACTTATGGGAAGTGTACTACTATGGAATCAAGAGAAGTGCCAGAGTGGTGGGATGTGTTAAAGGTCTGGTGGTGCAACTTGCAGTTTACCCAGGTAAAAACCTGATGCTTGATGTTGTTATTGTTGATTGCCCAACCAAGTGGGGTATGTTGTTATCTAAAAAATGGGCTACAAGTGTTTGTGGGAGTGTTCAAATGGACATGTCCTATGCTACCATCCCAATTGAGGGCATCCTTGTTAGGTTGTATGGAGAAAAGAAGATGTTGCACCTTATTGAAGAACCCAATAATGCATCTTATGAAGTATTGTACACAAATGTTGATACCGATAACTTTGTAGGATTTACTGATGGAAAAGAGAACAAGATTGAATAATGTAATTGTCTTGAACAAATAGGCTCTCCTTGTAATTTATTGTTTGATGGATATTTCTCCATGTTCGGAAATGGTGCTGGTGTTGTTTTGATCTCTCTAGGCCAGGAAGAGTTTTTCTTTTCTTTCAAACTCAACTTTGAGGTACACTAATAACATTGCTGAGTATGAGACATTGTTATTAGGTCTGAGGATTGCTTGCAAATATGGTGTTAAAGACATCATTGTCAAATGAGATTTAGAATTAATTGTAAAGCAAGTCAGAAAAATTTATGCCACAAAAAATCAAAGAATGAAACAATACAAGCATGGAGTTTGGGATCTCATTGAGAAGTTTGATTCATTCAATATTATGCATCATGGTAGGAAGTTCAATGATTTGGTAGACAAACTTGCAATATTGGGATCATGGTTTGATAATTTTACAGTATCCCCATATTGTGAATATGATGTTGAGGTGTTAAATAGGCCATCTGTACATGAAAACATTAAACATTGGCAAGTTTTTGATGATGATGCTCAGGTCAGAACATTTCTGCAGAACAAAGGGGAGTTTGTTGATCAAAATATTGACTAGGATCCAATGGTGTGCATAACAGAGAGTAAGGAATTTTTTTTTGGAAAAGGAATCATCTAACTAAATAGTAATACCATTCCTAGAGGGTTGGTTTTCTCTTAAATCCAAATTTGATAATGTTGATCACATTATTAACATATGCATAGCAGCCTCAAGGGATATTGAGGAGCATGACCTTGGCATAAAAGAGAAACCAAGGAAGATCTGGTTTGGGAAGTAATCTCAGCAAGGAGGAAAAGAATTCTTATGTCCAATTGCTGAAAAAATATCAAGATTGCATGGCATAGACATATTTTGAATTAAAGGCATACATAGAGGAATCTGTTTCAACATGAGATTCCTTTGGATTCTAATGCAAAACCACTCAGGTAGAAAAAAAAGGCCAATCAATCCACTCCTATCTCTTAAAATGCAAGAGGAACTGAAGAAACTGAGGGATGGAAGGATTATTCATCCTACAAGGTATTCTTCTTGGGTTGCAAACCTAGACTAGTCAGAAAGAAGAATAGTGACATCAGGTTGTGTGTGGGTCCTTCCAAAATCTGAATAGAGCATCAATGTAGGATAATAATCATTTACCAAACATGGAAAACATGTTGCAATTAGTGACCAGTTCTGAGCTACTATCTATCCTAGATGGCTTCTTTGGTTATAACCAAGTTATTGTAAAGGAATGAAAAATAATTAAGACAACCTTTACCACCCCTTGGGGAACATATGTATATGTCAGGATCCCCTTTGGACTGATGAATTCTAGAGCAACCTTTTAGAGAGAAATGGATGTTGCTTTTACTAGTTACATCAATAATTTTTTTTGTTGTCTACCAAGATGATGTAACCACATTCTCCAGAAAAGAGAGGTGATCATTTGAAGCACTTGGAGAAAATACTGATAAGATGTAAAGAATACGGCATTTCACTCAATTAAAAGATGTGCCATTTCAGAGTACAGAAGGAAAAAATTTCTTCGTCACATTGTGTCATACGAAGGGCTAATGATTGATCCTGAAAGAGTAGAGGCCATCAGCAAGGTCCCAATTTTGAGAACCAAGAAGGGGGATTCAGTCCTTCTTTCGGCAGATAAACTTTATCAGGAGATTCATATCAAACTTTAATGAGTTGACAATTCCAGTCACTAGCATGCTAAAGAAGGACCAGACCATCAAATGGGAGGAGGATGCCATTCAAGCTTTCAATGGGATCAAGGAGGCATTAAAGCATGCCCCTGTTTTTAGCAGCTCCGGATTATAAGAAGCCTTTCCAACTGTTTTCTTTTGCTTCAGAGAACACTATTGCATTTGTCTTGTTGCAGAAATATGATAAAGGGGCTGAGAGGCCAATTTCCTTTTTAAGTAAGGTATTGCAGGGGGATGAGTTTGAAATACACTATTATGGGGAAATAAGCATTTGCCTTGCTAACAGCAACAAAGGTTTTCAGGGATTACATTTTGAGTTGTAAAATTGTTTCCTGTGTTTCCTACACTATGATGGAAGTCTCAAGAAAAAGATGCATATGGGTGAACAAGTTGCAAGAATATGACATGGATATCCAAACCATGAATTTGGTGAGAGGTTTGGGCTTGGCTAAAGCTTATGGCTGAGAGTAACTTGTAACCTATTGAGGTAAATGAGGTAGAAGAAGGAAGCGTAGATGTTTTTGAAAAAATGATGATTTTTGAGTGGTACAAAGATGTAATTTTTTATCTCAGACATCTATTATGACCAAAGCATTTGAGTAAGAACAAGAAAATATCCCTTAAGTTGGCTTCCCAGAAATATGTCATTAGTGATTATGGGTTAGCTTGGAAGAACCTTGAGGGAGTTCTCTTAAGGTGCACTAACTAAAGATTGAAGCCCCCAATATAATTTCTAATCTCCATGGAGGAATTTTAGGTGGGTATTTTGCTAGAAGAGTCACAACACACAAGATCTTGAGGGTTGGTTATTGGTGGAAAACTCTTTTTAATGATATAACTCTTTTGGTTAGAATATTTGAGAGTTTCCATCGCTTCTCTGGAAGACTGAAAGCTTCAGGCTCCTTACCTTTTGCAGCTTGTATCAATTGAAGCCACATTCAAGCAATGGGGAATGTATTTCATTAGTGATATTTTAGACCATTCAAGTGCTGGCCATAAGTGGATTCTTGTAGCCACTTATTAGTTCACCAAGTTAGTGGAGGCAATCCCCACCAAAAGAGCAACACACCAAATTTTCATGGATGTTATATTAAACCATATCATCTACAGGTTTGGGGTGCCAATTAAAATTGTTGCTAACAATGCCATGAGCTTCAGAGCTAAACATTTGGTGGTAATGTGCAAAGAATATGAGATCAATTTGAAATATACCTCTAATTACAATCCCCAAGGAAATGGACAAGCTAAGTCTAGTAATAAAATTTTTCTGAAAATTATTAGAAGAACCTTGGATCTTAATAAAAGAAATGGGGTGAACAATTGAAGTTCACTATTTGGGTTGAAAAAATTATTGTTAAAAGATCCATTCGAAAAATTCCATTTGAATTGGTGTATGGCACTCAATTTTTGTTGCCCCTACATATGCAACTATCCTCATATCAATTCATTCAATAACTAGAAGACCAAGAAGCTAGTCCATATGAGGCTTGCATTAACCAAATTGTTGAACTTGATGAAGAAAGGAGAGCATCTCACCAAAGGCATGTGAAGTTCAAAGAAAAATAGAAGAAGTTATTTGACAAGAAGGTCACTCCCAAAGCTTTCAACATTGGAAATATTGTGCTGTTGTGGGATAATAGACATGAAGACAAGGGAAAGCATGGTAAATTTGATACACTATGGATGGGACCTTATTCCATTGACATTCAAACCGGTGAGCATTCCTTCTTTCTAAAATATTTGGATGGTGAATTACTTGAATTTCCTATTAATGGTAGGCACTTAAAGCATTTCCTGGATTGATTCCCCAGAATCAAGGTGAACATCACTTGTATAGTGTACAACTTGTTGGTTGCTTTCTATCTTTTGTGTTTTTTCTTGTTCTGGTCCTCGGTGACTTGGTTTTGCTAGTTTATTGGTTTGGTATTTAGGGGATGGTTGTGGTTGTTCCACTATGCTATCTTTTTCTTTGACTCCATTTCCCAATGGTTTGTTTTTGGAACTTGGTCTATTATTTTTTCTTTTGGCACTCGCAGGGAGTGCCCATCCCCGAGTTAGAACCGATGTTGGTGCTCATTTTGATCTCTGACCATTTGCCCTAATTTTCCTCTTATTTGCATGTTATGAAACATTTTGTCTCTCGATGTGGATGCTATGAAGATTTTATCTCCATTTGAATGCCTAGAATTGTTTGCAGAATCCATTGTCATGCCCCTTTTTGAAAGAGTCTTCGAGTTTGCCATATTTTTTCCCTAATTTCCTAAAAATCCATGGGCTTTGCGATTTTTCCTATTTTTTTCCAACCTTGGAAGCTCGTGAAAGATAAATTTATATTTCTATGCCTTTGAAAATCCATATTCATGGTTGAAAGATGCTTGTAACCATGATTCACTTGGTTTTGTTTCAAAAATTACCATCCTTAGCGAAAAATCAGTTTCTGGGCATGATTGGTGAATTTCTATGTTTTTGACAGTCTGGCAGGCATCTTTTTCCTATCAAAATTATTCCTCAGCATTCGGTAGTCACGTGGCTTCTTTTGGTTAGTCAAGGGATGGCGGGAAAATGTTTTAACTTGTCAATTTTTTCTTTCTAGCAAAAGAAAAAAAAAATTCCCGTAGCTCTGCTCAATTCTAATTGGTTCTTTTGGTACCTACATGGCTTCTTCTAATTTGATGGGGAATGACGGGTCTATGTTTTAAAACTTTTCTTTTTGGCTACTTTGGAAAAAAATTTGAACCACCTCGTGGCCCCACCATGCTCTAATTAAAGAAAAATTTAAGTGGCAGGGAAAAGGTCTTACTTTGACCCCACAAAAGGACACATCGCAAAGTTAAAAGTGGAGATGTGAGCATTCAGAAGTAGGATGGATATTTTTCCCTTTTGGAAAAATGGATTAAAACTCTAAAGTGGAAGCGCGCACCCACCAAATCATTTTGAACCCTTATAAGGTTCTTGAAGTTGCGCCATAAATAGACATGGAGGTTTCCACTGGGTCTTGTTTCCTCAGAATTTTCAGCAACTTCCTAAAAGGCCTGAGACACATGGTGAGCCCATGCTCATTTAGGGTCTCTTCTTTTGGGGACCACCTCAAGATGCACCATTGAGACACGTGGTGGTTTGAAAAGTAAAGAGGCGGGGAGGCGGGCCATGAAGGCAACTTGGATTTTTAGCCCCTTGTTATTCAAAAGATTGAAATCATCAAAATGACCCACAGGCCTGATAGAGAATAGTCAAAATTTTCTCTAGTCAATGGTGGAGGTGCAGACTCTCGGGGGAAATTTTGAAAAATTTCCATTTAGGAGAAAGGAGTTAAAAGTGTAAAAGTAAGCGTGGTTCTTCTGGGACCCACATCAGAGATTAGAGGCAGGAGGGCAGAGCTATGGGGAAAACTTGGAAAATTTTCCTTTTTCCATAAAAGAGGTGAAATAGTAGATTTTAGCTGTGGTTCCTTTGGGACCCACATTTGGACACGTGTCAGGCCCTTTTTTAAAAGGTGGAGGGGCAGAGAAAATTGAAATTTTTTTACAATTTTTCCAAAAATGTGTAAAAGGTAAAAATGGAACCCCCATGCCCGTCTTAACTTGGATCTCCCGTGTGGATGGTCTAGATTCAAAAAGGATATCAATGGCAGATGTGCGTCTATATCTGATTTTCTACCATTTTTTACGCCAAAGCTTCTAGGGATTCTAATTTTTACAGTTTTGTAATCATTTCTAAGAGTTTCCTGTATGTAAAATGTAGAGGAACATTAATTTGGTTTCCTGGTTGGGTCAGAAAAATATGAAGATGTCTTTTGCAATCAAGATGTGATCTGATCGTTGACTTCGATCTGATTTTTAGTTTTTATTTCCTTGGCACACAAAGAACCAAATTTGATAGGTTAAAGGAGGAAGTAGTTGGCGGGTAAGATGAAGAAAAAATTAATAGGTGAAGAATTAAATGTTGAAAATATTTGGAGAGATTTTCCCTCTGCACACCTAACAACTTTTTCACAAATATGATTCTGGGAGTCTCAACACTCAATGGTGGTTTGAATGTCTTTGGTTTTGTGGGGAAAGCTCTATTGTAAATGAAGTATTATAAATTGCATGAATTTGTCGTGTAAATGGTTGGAGTTTTAGAGGTTGGGACTAATTTTTGTAAGAGAAAAGCTTGATAGAACTTGTCCTTCTAATAAATCATCTGAAGAAACCTGTTTATCTCCTTTGAGTTAAATTTGATCATGTCAAGGTGGTTGCGAGAGTACAACCATTGAGAAGCTCACAAATTGTTTTAGAAACTTTCCTCTACTAATAAATTTAATCAAACTTGAGTTAATTTGCATAATTTTTGGGAAATATTTGTGTTTGCTTCATTCCTGAATGTCTGCAAGTAGTTTTCTTGTTCCCGTTGCAATCTTACATTGAAATCTTTGTGAATCACACAAGATCTTATCCTTGTGATAGTTTGGTGGCATTTGCAATTTAATTTATCAGAAGAACTTTCATTTGATAGTGAAATAAACAAATTTAAAATCTCTGTGACTCCTAGCATGACTATAAGATTTTTTTTAGAATTCGAGGGTATCTTAGGCATGATGATATAGAGGTTGATAATGTTTAGTTAATTTTTCTAATTTGAGCCTTCATTTTGGATCCTTGAATTTTGTGTGAAAAGTGCTAATCTAGGCCTCCATTTATACATATATTCTGGTTAAAGGAACATCTTAGCTATCCTGAAGCATTCATTTATTCAAGCTCTCCATTTTTATATAATTTCTCAAGAATCTAGTAAATCAAGTTCATTTCTACCTCACCTCCGAAAAAAAATTCATTTAAAAACAACCAATCATACCCATACTACCCCTGTTTGTCATGTGTGTATACAAATGCATAATTCTTACTACCAAAATGTAGAAACAATTACGTTATTATTATCTTTAGTGGCCTGAACTTTTCTCCCAAAATATCTCCATTATCTAGAGTGACAACTCACGAGAGTTAGGTTTTGTTGCGTTGATCGTATTTTCTTCAAGGTATTCCACAAATAGTAGGATACAAAAAGGGTCCTCTCACCCTGGTTGAAAGGAACAACCATAAAGTAGTGAGGATAGGTCAAATACTCTTGAGGGTGCTACCCATTTCTCCACATCCGAGTGACAACGAGCAAGCTGTATTTCATCCTCGGCTACAAAATGAAACACTACATGCTATACATATCTCTAAACTTCCTGCCAAACCTATGATGTTACTTAACTTATGAGGGAGAATCAATTTGGGTAATAAAACCTCCCACATACTCTTATGCATCCCTCATTCTCTTATGCCTCCCCCATAAAACAACCAAGTAAGAAATACAAGCATTTCTTGTCCAAGGTGGGGCACCCAACCAAAACTACCTCTAAAATATGGAATAGACTCTTATGCCTCCCTACATGAAATCTCGCCATAGTCCCCTCCTACACCATACTAAGGAAATCTACCCAAGCACCCAACAAGCTTAACAAAACACTAAAAAAAATCACATATGCATACAAAATAAAAAGAAAGAATTTAAAAAGAGTTTCTCTCCTACCTTTCCATGTTAGAGATTGATCCAAGAGCCACACACCAAGCTTCTTCGAACTGAAGAAATCACCAACAAGATCCAACAAAGACCACAAACACTCCAAAATTCTCTAACTCCAAAAAATGTAAGAGCACAAAAGAACTAAGTAACCCTCAAACAAGCAAGAACTTGAATAAATAGAAAATGGGGAGATGAGGGTGAGGTGGCTCCATGTAGGATGCCACATCACTCATCCTCAACTCCACCTCACAATTCAAACCCCAACCCCAATGCACCATAAATTGGTAGGTGAGAGGAATAAAAATTTACATACACACACAATATAAGCCCACACCCCCTAAGGACAAACTTAAAGACCCATGTAATAAAAGTGCAATAAATGTCACTTTTTGAATTACACTTAATGAGGGTTGGCATAGAAATTTAAGAGGTGTGGGGCAAGTTTAGCTTGTCCCACAAGCCTTCAAAATTGACCCTTAAGGCCAAATTCAAATTTCCATGAAGAGGTACAGTGTACAACACTCAATATCCAAAACACTCAACTTACAACACAAAAACCAAGACCTATCTTTTCTAATAAGTGAAAATTTTTTTCCCATCCCATGATTAGTTTAGAAAAAGATTAATTACATAAAATATTGACTTAAACCCATTAATAATAAAGGGGAAAAATACACCAAATTCTAAATAATTTATACAATCAATTACATCACTAAAAATCACATACTAACATTAAATAAAGGAAACTAAATAAAATACAACACATAACCACTTGGTCACAATTAGAGGTAGCCCCCCAGAACCCCCTAACAACAATTCAAACACAAATACACAAAAATACATGTTGCCATGTTGACCCTTGTTGAATTCACCTAGCATTCTAATGTGGTTAGTCTCCAATCCTCCTATTGTTTGTTGTGAATATATTTACTAGAACAACACAAAATACCTCCTTCGGCCTTGTGGCTGCATCAAAACATCCAAGATAATGTATGCAATATAAATCCACAATCATCCACATGTGCATCAAATCATCATCAAGGTAATTGCGATATCATTTACAATTTTTAACAACATCTCGATTCTATATTTCATCAATATCAATAGGATCACAAAATTAGTCCAATTATCAAGGTCTACTCAATGTGACGAAAATATCACATGTCATAAATTTATATATATAACCATGTCAACAACATATCATCATCAATATAAAAAAAGGCTCTAAAAGTCCACACATATCATACTAAGAATCAAAAACCATGAATAGTCTCAATATCTCTAACATCTACATCATACAAAGTCAGAATAATACAACTATCCATAATTAGATTCAATAGTATGGAAATTAACAGTAAATAGGTGTCAAAGGGAAGTGGGCACTATAACATACTAGTTGCGTATGAGCCCACTCATGGAAACTATATAAGGTGTCAAAATACCACACAATGAGAGAGAAATTTTTTTCCAAGTTCCACATGGTTTCATCTCCTAGCTCATCATTAGTTTAAATTTTGAAAGAAATGGTACACAAGTCTATTTAATATGGTTCTAACATCCACACTATTCTCTAAGGTCAAGGATGAAGATTCACATAATACCAAGCATAGTTAAGGTTGATGGTTTGATTTGACATTTTTTTAACATTCACATAAGGATAGTACCAATACATTGTGGTTGAAATATATATGGCCAGTCACCAAGTTAGGGTAGGTTGTCTAGTTTGGTTTCAAGGTTCGATAACAAATAAGAGATAGTTTAGTTGATTATTGTTTAAAAGTTTTGAAAATGTTTTCATCATGACAAGGAAGCTTTCGAACTTTCAATTCAATAAAATTTATCATTTCTTAAATAGTATAATCAAGAGAAAACATGAATGAGTTAGGAAAAAGAGAATCCATTTAAAGTGGAATGTTTCTCGAACCTATCGAAATATTAGGCAATTATAATTTAGACGGTCCTAAAACTTATATATGCATACCTTCCTCAAGAGTACAAGAGATCAACACAAATTTTCCTTATAGGAAACGTATAGTCTAATGCTCCTCAATATATGGAACTTACTCTAACTTTTTCTTAACAATTATTTGGTTGT
Organism: Taxus chinensis; assembly: GCA_019776745.2. NCBI lineage: Eukaryota > Viridiplantae > Streptophyta > Pinopsida > Cupressales > Taxaceae > Taxus > Taxus chinensis. Next base: position 633,102,067 of record CM034154.1, on the reverse strand, counting down.
AATCAGCCCATTAGGTTGTTCGAGATAGATATATATATATACACTGATTAACTAGAGGGTGAATCCATTTTATACAAAGAACTTTAAATTTCACCACACTTTCAAGTGGTAACAACAAATGGGGCCATGTTGTAAAGAGTACCCTAAAACAACATAGCTTAATTAGTGTTTATGCTAATAAGAAAGGATTCCTTCGCCCAAGGTAGGTGGAAAGAATAGTTACTCGTTATCCTTAGCCCTCACAAAAAGGGGTTACATTTATTATCTTATAATAAATTACTAAGATCTTTCTAATGTGAATGAAGTCTTACGTAAGATTCTCCTAATCGTCAAATAGCCAAAGACATATCTAATGAGTGATACCATTTCCATCCTCAATTATCCACATTACTTTCTCACCTAGAACTTAGGAACGAATAAAAAATGACTAAGTTACTTACATAATACCAACTATTTAGAGTGTAATCTATATTATATGAATATAACATAATAAGATTAATAGACATTACTTATTCCATTTCAAAAAATATTTTATGATCACCTCAATTTTAGCTTTATAAGGGTAACAAATGATAAAAAAATTCCAACCAAGGTTGTTTAATTACATATTCAATGATTTTTCCCATTTACTTATAGTTACATGGTTCTATTCTACTTTATAAGGTATACATACAAAATTGTGCATATATATATATATATATATATATATATATATATAGACACACTTGTAATTTCATAACAAGTAACCCATAACCCAACAAGCAAACCATTCAACACATGCAATAAAACAATACTTGAACCATAAGAAAAAAAAAAATCTAAAATGCCAAATTACATAACATAAGATCAAGGAGCCTACATCCACAAGCTCTCCAAAACTCTAAGATTTTCCCAATCCCTTGTCCAAGAAAACCTCCTACTTCAAAAATTATCGAAGCACCAAAACAAAATCATAAAGAAAAAAGTCCCCTTCCTCCCACATGAGGGAGTATTTGAAGAAAGACAAAATAAATTCTCTCACAAATGAGGGGGTGACATGTGCCACCCATCTCTTCCCTCCAAGTCAAAGATTCCTAAAAAAAAAAATGAGAAAAGATAAACTCACCTTTAAACACCCTTCTCCCAATTTGCCCAAAAAGAAAATAAGACAAGTTTGTCCAACTTTTTAACACACACACATTCCAATCCATCTTACATGGATGGTGAAAAAAGAGTGGATAAATGGGAGGGAAAATCCTTCTATGCCTTGAAATTAAGCCCGCTGCCTAATAGGTAGGGTCCAAGGGCTTATTTTAATGCTAAGTTAATTCCTAAAAGTAAAAGGGGTCACTTAAAATTCCATAAATAGCCCAATTTCGGGTTTGACATATTTAGGCACAAGTGTAGAGGATGTGGGGGCCCGCTCAAGGGTGATCATGTGACCCCAATCGTCTCTAATTAACACACACTTTCACAAATGCAAAACTTTATGCAAGTGGGGATAATTAAGTGCCCCAACATAGTTTACTTAAAAAACTTATACATCCTAAACACAATTAATTTTACATGACATACCACATTACAATTAAGGGTCACTCATGGTTCCCAAATAATACATGCAAACAATAAGGTATCATATAACTAAAATGGTTAGGACTTAGTCTTGTGGGCCACTTGTGCATAATTTAAATAGACACCCTGAAACCCACATTCTCTTGTGTCATGTCACCTGCACACTTAATGAACACATTAAACGCATCTTTCCAATACAAGTGTAACTGAAACTACTAAATAAATGATCAAGTCCAAACATGAAATCTATGCCATCACAACATCAACATGGAATCATAAATGAGAAACATGCACAATTTCACATAATTCACCTTGAGTTAGTCATTGAAAGAAATATAAATGACATACATCCATACTATCATGTGTTCTTATCGATAATCAAATAATTCATATCCGTAAAACATGTGACTAAACTATGTATCCATCACATATCAATTAGGCCCAACTAACATACCAATATATTAATATCGACAACATCAAATGAAATGTGCCAACAATCAAATCCAAGATAAATTGGCGCTATGTGCCCAAATCACCATACATGTCCATGAAGATAAAACATCATAATATAATGTCAAAATATGTCAAAACCATGTCAAATCGTAACTATGGGTTAAGAAGTCATCAAATAACTGAGGCTAGAAAATGTGGGCACTACATCATTTTGCACCTTGCTTTTCAATATTGAAATAAAACCCCATTTGATTCCTTGTGTAGGTTTAAACACTTTAGAAAATAAAATATAGGTGTGGGATGTACTCTTGTAGAAGAATTTCAGAATGTTTGGGTTATGAAATGGAAGGATTGTATTATATGCATGTTGAAAAGAAGGTTGAGGGATTAAATGAATGTTTGTATACATTGCGAAAGGAAAGAAGAGTTTCAGTTTGAAGTGTATTGCATTTTAGAGGAGTGAAGAATGTAGTGGTAGTGGGTAATATATGTAAGCTTTGTATTCTCTGTAGATAAAACTAAAATAAAATACATATCTATCTCCATTGCTAGGTAGCAAATTTATTTTATAACAATACTCATTTAAATATGAGTGTCAATATCCATTTAGAATAGGATTATGTTTTATATATATGTATGTATGTATGTATGTTGATGGAAATATATATTTTGAAATAAAATAACCATAACAATAAAAATAATAATAAATGTATGTAACGCCCGTTAAAAATGCCCACTCGAGACCTAAGAACAACCTAGAGTTAGCCAAAAGAATTATTGAATAATTTTTTTTTAAAAGCATGCCCACAAAAGGTTTCGAAAATAACAATTTTTTTATTAATGTTTCTAAACAATTATATTTAATCGATAAAATTTTCCCGTTAAAATAAATATTAAACCCAAATTAAACTTTAATGAATTTAATCTTGACTAAGCGTGGTTAAATTCCCCCTAGGTATTATTTTAATAAACAATTTAATTTCTACTATAGTTAAATATTCCATATTTAAATTTAGAGGGTTAAAGGAGCCAAAAAATTAAAATACCCAAAGTATTTAATTCCATAAGTTTTAAACAAATAATAAGGTCTCCCATTTGACATGGGGTTAGAATTAATAAACATATTCCTTACCCCAAAACCGACCCCTTAAAATTCAACCCATCTTTTGAAAATTAAAACATTGAAACTAAAAGCTAATTTCCACTCACCCACTTTCCACCTACTTTTTGTAGGGATGAATCTCATCCCTTGGATGGATTCAATTAGGGCCCTTGATGAGGAAAAAGACAATCTAACCCTAAATCATGCTTATGAAGTCTTCTTTCTCTCTTCTTTGGACTTATTATTTTAATTTTGTTTTGAAGGTTGTTGGAAGAGGAAGGGAAGCCATTGGTGGCCATATCAACCTCTTGGGAGAGGCATACATGTTTCAATATTTACTTTTTTTGTTTACACTCTCTCATAGGGTTTTAAATGTTTTTAAATGTTCTATTTATCACATTATTATAGTATTTGCCCAAATGGGCTTGTGGCTTTTTGCCCCATTTGTTTATGTGGATATATTTGATTTGCATCTTCATTTGGGTATGTGAATATATACATATATATGTATATGTATTTGGATACATACATACATACATACATAGATATAAAGGAGTTCGAAATCCGTGGCCACTATGTAATGAAACGTGGATTTGATATGCTATGGTTTTGGGGTTGTAATAAACATGGGGGTATAATTTTATTGGGGGGAATCCACCTACCCAACTCCCACCATTTCCTTTAAACACTAATATACATACCCACTACTGTGGCTTTGAAATCCTAAACAAAACTTTATTAATAAAGTTTAATATTACTACTCTACCACCCCATTTTTAAAATAAAGTTTGGTTTGTATAAATGCATATATATAGCATACTTTTTATTAATATAATAATGTTAATTTAATATTGATATTAATGTATTTTCATAGTAAAAGATCCCTTCTACTATTGAAGTGTTTTTTTTTAATATTTAAGGGTAATAAAATTACTATCAAAATGAGGATATAACAATAGATAATAGTATTTGATGGGTTAAATAATTGCACTAATACTTTGTTCTCAAACAATTTTATAAATATAGTCTAGAGGGTAGAGAGAATACATTTCTTTCCCATTAATAAATTTGTGATAAATTTGCAATATTTTTTAAATGAGAATTACATACTCGATTTAGCAACTAGACTACTTGATTCACCAAAAACAAAACAAAACAATCATAATTTAAACGTTTTCCATCAACAATACAAGAACAAGTATAAATAGTCTTACTTTTCTAATACATGCCTTTCAAGTAACACAATGAAATACAATATTTCTTAATACAAATTTTCAACTATCCACAAGTGTAGCGCACCAAAAATACCAACACAAGGACAACACAGTGAAATACCGGATAACTTTTTTTTGACTTGCTTGAAGATAATACGACACTACACAAGTTCTCTAGGGAATACAACCAACCAAAGACATGCTTTCCACAACACGGACCCACACTGGTTACAGATAAACTTGAGGCACACACTAAGGACACAACTTGGTTCATCTAAAGTATGCAGTCTTACAACAGGGTCTTCCCACAGAATGTTTCTTTAGATTCATGTTTTAGCTGTAAGTGCTTTACATTCTTTACTTTTCGCAGAGGAATCATACTAGGAAAATCTGAAAGTCATGTCTCCTTTGAAGAATTTTCCCCTACCTTGATAATGTTAATAAACAGTGTAAACCAATTATAGAAAAGCAAGAGGTTACTTCATTTACTTGCTTAACTTATTCATTTGTGAGGAGGTAGTTAATTTCTCAAGGCTCTTAACTTTATCAATCTGTTTTCGACGTTGAGCTTTTGAACATATATGTTTTACCTTTTCAAGCGGTCAATTTTATTTTATTTTATTTTATTCCAGTACATGACTGTCTAACTCTTGGATTCATCATTAAGATCTTATTAGTGGTTAAAAGGATTTCATTGGGGCAAGAGTCTAACCAAAATTGTTAAAGGTATCACTTGGGCTTCACTTGAAGAGATGGACATAAGTATACTGTTTATTTTTATTTATTTTTTAATGGGCAAGATAGGTCGAAGAGTTTCTTACAAGTTCCTTCTATTTATTATAATCTTATTATCTTCCAAGAATTCAATCATTGATTTCACCTTAAGACCGTTCTGAGGATTTACCACAATAAGAGATTGTTGATTAGTTTACGCGGGATCACAAGGTATATTTTCTTTCTCTTGTTTTCTTTTTGCTAGGTTCCAAAACATAGTCCTTTACTAATCGACACAATACCAAGGTAACTAGAGCGATGCAAGAAGATTCAAGTTTGAATAATTAGAATTAGGTTTGACAATTCAAAGATAAATCATATTCTGAAAAGTGAAAATTCAACAAAGGATACGCAGGTCAAAACAAGTTCATTTAATCTTATTGACGATAATATTTCTCAAATTGACTTTCAAATGATAACAACAACCTACAAGAGAACAATACAAAATTATAACACAATGCCTTCTAGATAGCCTCCACAATTTCCATACCAATGCTGTAAAGTAAAAGAAAAACATTCGTACAACAACAGTTCCTAAGAAGGCTGGAATCCACTTTCTACACGTGTTTCTTTTTCTCTCTCTCTTTTTTTTTTTTCTTTTCTACTCAAGAAATCCTCCTGCACATTTGTTAGCACATGTCAGTTCGCAAGAACTGAGCACGATAAAAGCTATAACATTAAGACATTATGTTGTTATCTAACTGTTTCAAGGAAGAAAAGTACCGTTGAAGAAGACAACAATAATTCAAGAGTCTAAACAAGAACAATTAAAGAGCTATCCAAAAGCATAAAATGTCTAAATAAAAGGGATGGCACTAACTCTATTCAATTATCATTATCACATAGGAGCAGTTAATAAACATCATAGTGAATTTCACCCATATCACAATAATGACCGTCATTAACAAGATAACATTTCGAAACAAAAACAATTACAAGAAGAGAATTAGTTTCAAACGTGATCTATCCCTATTTGTTTAAGTTGGTTCACCAAGCCAAGGATTCACTATGCCACTGGAAGATCCCAAACAATCAATCAACATGAGAATATCTAAACCAACATGACTTATTAATATCAAGATGATGTGCCTTTAACAGTTAATTTTGTGTCAGTACCGAATAAATAAATTGGACAGAAAAGGGATGAAACGCACAAATGACCTCGCATGGGTCACATCCTATCCTAACAATCCTTCTATTAGACTTTCTTCTAATCAAGAGAATGTCTTAAGAAAAAGGACAAACTTGACAAGACCAAACATATCCATTATAAATCTTATAGGAGGGTTACTCAATCATTCACAAGAACACAACACAAGATACATAGCTTCCAAAGGATCTGTCGTCAACAACAAGTTGACTTAAACCTTTCTGGTCAATACATAACCATTCTACTACAATGACAGCAAGGAGGTCGTATCACAACGATCATCACAAAAACCAGTCAAACAAAGAGTTTCCAAACACACCAACCTATGAGTCACAGGAGAATGAAATTTAAGCATCTTTACGGAGCAAAACGTAGGGTAATTTCTTACGCATAAAACCAACATCCCAATTTTAAGATTTGAAAACTTCCTCAATAATGATCCAGTAGATCTCATATCCTCCAACATGTGTGAAACAAAAACAAGGTACGAAAAAGAGTATTTCCTCTAACATTTTAAGCATTTTAAGCTACCCAAAAGAAATGTGAGAGTCGTCAAAAGAAAACATTCCATAGGTTCAGCTACATTCCTCAAGACATACAACAGTCACCAAGGGAGAGAAGGTGGTTCCAAAGACAACAATCTCCAAACGGTGAACTTGAATTGATATCAATTATGAAAATCAAACATGACACTTGGAGAATAAAAGTATTTCTTCGAGCGATTCAAAACAAAATAACAAAAGCAACTAACCTAGTTGAAAGTAATATCAACTTAGCTCAAATCGATAATCAGTCAAGCTAAGCACACACCAAGTCAACCGGGAAGGGTTACTAGAAACTAAAAGAAAAGAATAGAGACAGGAAAAGCATCGTTCACCTATACACAATGCACTTGCAGTACTCAATCCCTAATTCGCAAATACCCGACATAACCCAGGACTACAGATCTCGAACCGAAACAAGAATAAGAACAAAACATGAACTATAAGGTTGAGTCCAACAACAATGTTTGATAAAACATTCAAAGTCATGAGACCAACATAAGGAACTAGGGGGTGTTCATTACAGGACCCCCACCTCTTTTGATTTATTAGCCTTAAGAACGAGTTTACCCAACTAATAATATTTATTAAAACCCAGAAAGCAATATAAGGGCTTCAACCAACGCAATCATCTCTAACGCCAAAAAAAATACAAACGAGCCAGGAAAGTGGAAACCAAACAGTATACCATCACATGAGACATTAATATGAAGAGTAGAGTTATTTAGTGATTCAATTAAATAACAGCATAAGAATTAATGGTATAGAGAATATCGTGCCTGATTAAGCTCCTGCAGTCGATGACAAGATGGACGGGGCCTGCAACAGCAACCGAAGCCTAAATCCATTTTCTTCAAGCTCGTTGGGCGCACAAACATTGAACATCGTTCATGTTGTGCACATAGACCTAGGAGTTCAGAGCCAGGGTGGGTCAGTCTTAAATACAAGCCATTTCATTCCTTCTCCAACAGGTTCGCTGAAATCCAAGGGATAACAGCCCTTCAGGTACTTTTGTAGGCCCCATTTTTGTGCACAGTGAACATTAATCCTTCGTCATACATCCAATACACCTCCACCATGGCTCCATACTGCATCTGATTGCTTCTCTACTTCTGCCACCTCCTAACCTTGGTGCTCTCATGTTAGGAGCAGCCAAATATAATTCCATGATGATCAAATGCAGAGACCGGAGGTGGAGAAGATGGCTTTACGTGCTCAAGAACAATCTGCTTGGTATATGACTTTTCTCATATCCATATATAACAGTCCCTAGACTTAGCCATCCTCAATTAAGTGTATTTACCAGTATTTTTCTTCTAGATTGCTTATAATGCAGTATCGTGACTTTGAAGAAGCTCGTGCCAGTGCTCTGACATGTCAGGTTATTCGAATGAACATCTTTACAGCTTAGCCAACCCCATGATTTGAAGCTCCTCTGTGACACAAGATATATTGATTGAGCCGCATTTTTCACGGTTCCTGGCATCTGAAGGCAGGTCTTTTACAGATAATGATAATATTTGAACCTTTTCCTTCATCAGATCAGAGGACAGCATCGAAACTCTCGGTGCAAACATTTCAGCTGTAGCTTGAAAAGAGTGATAATTCCATCAGCACCCCTTTATCGTAATGCCAACATACGTTTGACTCGGTAGAATGTATGCTCATTAATAGTTTGGCAAGGCAAATTGTGCTATCATTTCGAATACTCTGTCATATGGAGCAATTAGATCCGCCCTCTAACCTCGATTCTCAATTCCATGAGTTGACCATCCGTCACAACAAGTGAGATCTCATGTAGAGACTTCTTATAATACTAAATATAATTTCCATCTGAATGCCTGTCTGATGTAACACCCTCACTGTTCACGAATCGGTTTCTGGAGAAATGACTCAGCTGCAAGCTCTGGTTCTGAGGAATATCCTTTGCTGGGCCTTCATCTCCCAAGACATTATATCTTCAGACCATAATAGCACTAGATCTATCTGTGCCTCGTGGGTGTGATCTGTCTACCAACATTCTATAAAGCAGTGCGCCATTTTCAACTGCAGCAATATGTTTGCAAACGTGCGGGGCATGAATATTCATGCATCACGAAATAGATCTACCAGGTCCATATGAGGCCCTCTTCCATAGCTAACTAACCATAAGAAGGGAGACAAGCAAGGTTGGTCAGTAGTATTGACACTCTGATAATAAATTTCATCAGGTCTGCTGGTAACAGTCACACTGTGCACTTAATCGGATTTGATAGAAATATCTTGGAATGCGAGTTACGCAAGGTCGCTGTCATTACGAGGTAAGGCGTTCTTGCACTGAACAGATAACAATTTTCAGCGGACAAGTATTGGCTCATTGGACGCGCTCAAAATGAGCTTCAACTAAAACTTTATCTCGTCCTATCTCACTACGTTATGCAATGTTCTTTACATCAACTGAATCACGACTAGTCGCGTGCAACCAGAACAGCAGGAAAGCATTCCAAAAACAGCTTTGATGCGGCCAGGAGAAGGGAAACAGGCGTCCATTTCACTTCGAACGATCTCATTGATTGTTTAACTATTTCAAGGAAATATTTTCATTCTAGTCATCCTCACGCGGCCAGACTTCATTAAGAAAAAACGTGGGCAACCAAACAATCCTCCTTGTTCAACGCTTGACCGGGGCATATGACAGAAAAGGACTTGCGCAACACTTTTTTAGGATCTATACAGTTTGAAGTGAAACGTTTCAGAGCAACAACGCTTTTTCTTGTGCAACACTGGCTTGGTAGCTGCATCTTTTGAGTCCGTCACATTAGACCAACACTGCAAGAGTAACATTTTCTCTTTACCCTACAACGTAATTGAACTGAGAATCCTGGAGACGATCCCACGGCAGAGAACAGACCAAAATGCGACTGGGGAAGGACGTCGAACTATATGAGAATGCTTTTACCTTTGTACGCCAAGGGGATGACGCTGACTGAGCCCGGGTAGGTTAGGCGGACTTGCATTACAACATAGAGATTTTACAACAATATTTCCAATAATTTATTTAGGACAATTTGAACAACACACTTTTGTGGGAAATAAATAAATCTTCAATGGAACGAGATAAATTCCTATGTTGAAGCTTCAATTTTCTATTTCAATAAATTTTGAGCTTTAATTATAACTTGAATTCTGAGTAACTCCTTCCCCTTGAGGTGTAATATACAACATTTTCAACTTTTGAAATTCAATAAGTCTGACACAACATTACCTCACAAGGATTTACATTACATGGAGAAGGTTCCACTGTAAAGTTTTTAAATAATTCCAAACGAATATAGGCTAAAGATGAAATTACATGAGCTGCGCTTCATATTTGTGGCTCCCAAACTAACTCTTCAACTTAAGCTCCATCTTCTCATCACTTGACCACAACAACTACAGAAACATGGGGATGCATTTGTGCAAGTACTCTCCACCCAACCAAACATTATTCCAATTGAAGTGAAATGTGTGTTGAAGGTGATCCTCCTCATTGGCCCCCAATCCCAAACCACATTGCAATGAAAAATGTGTTCAACTCATGGACAATAAAACAATTCATGGTCTCACATCATACGTACAAGATTTTACAACTCATACAAAGAACACAAACAATACAACTAGAATCACATGAAGGAAAGCAAAAATAATGACACAAGGTTTCAACATACAGAAAGCTGATAGGAGCAAGATTTATGTTCAGAGGTCACTTTATGCCTTCTCTTTAATGAGAAACGGGTGTTACACATTAATATTGTGCCTCCAATAAACATTTCAAAACCCCTCGATCACTCTTTTTTAATGGATCTCCCACAAGTTGCATATTTCTCTATTGCCATCCCTACAATCTTTTATTAAGCCTCTTTCACTATTTAAGAATATAGTACCCAGTAACTTGGTTATGCAAGTAATTTCTATGTTTCACATTTTGGGATGTGTTTGATGCACATTGGATTTTTATAAGTCCCTTCCAAAACATGAAAAAACCTAATATGCCTCCCCACGTGCAAGCTCCCCATTTAATGTCCCCTCGTATACCACACTCAAACAATCTACCCAAGCATCCAATCATGCATATCAAAACACTTAAAAACATGCACATATACACAATACAAAAGAAAATATTTTATAAGAGTATAGCTAGCTACCTGTTCCATGGTACAGCTTGATCCAAGAGTCCCACACCAAGCTTCTTCAAGCCCAAACAATTCTTGTCAAGGTATAGCTCCAAAAAATCCACAAGTCACTTCTAAAATCCTCTTTTCTCCAAAAAATGTAAAAGTCAGAAAGAAATGAACTGCAACCCCCAAATTTCAAAAAAAGAACTTGAGCTAAATAGAAAAGGGAGATTAGGAGGGCTGAGGTGGCTCCATGTACTTGTATGCCAAAGTGTGACTCATCCTCATGACTCCACCTCAGCGAAGTGGCATTACTATTTCAATCCCAATACAGTTCCATATAATTGGTGGGTTTGAGACCTGAATGACAATTAATCTTTTACATACACAATTCAAGCCCACACCCCTTAAGGTCAGTAAATTAACATGCGTGTAAGATTTGTGCAATAAAAATTCTGACCTTTTTGTCTTCCCAAAACTGTTTCATAATGGGGTGCTATTTTGTATTTTTTACCCTTTTGACCCATAGTGTAGGGTTGGTATAATAAATTTAAGTAGGTGTGGGATCTAAGTTTAACTTGTCCCACAAGCCTTTAAAATTCACCCTTAAGGCCAAATCTGAATTTACAAGGAGATGGCTGGAGTCTACAACACCCAAGATCATCAAACACTCATACTTAGAACATATGTATGAACACAAGAGAGCTATCAGAATCCAATAAATAGAATTCGCTTGTCCCATCCATGATTAATTTAGCAACATGATTATATTTACTAATCCAGACACAAATTAATTAATTAATGAAGGGGAAAAATACATCAATAAATTTCCTCACAGTACTAATTATTGAATGTGTTGATGGAAACAAAATGAAAGAAAACACATAACCCCTTGAGTCACAATTGGAGGTGATTTCTCCCCATGGGAAAATTCCCATAACAACAATTCAAGTGCACACACCTAACAAAATACATGTTTTAGCCAGTGGTGACCCTGAGGGTATGAAGTCATCTAACATTTCAATGAGGGTACAAGGTTCATTGCCACCAAAAAAATCCCCAAAAGTATGGTTGTTGTGTTATATTTTACCTGCAAAATTATTGCAATACCTGAGCTTCGTGACAAACTTTGACGGCTGCATCAAAAAATGGCTAATATAGGGTATACAGTAAAAAATAACAATCATCCACAGGGATAAATCAGATGTGCCCAAAAGTTATCATGGTGCTTCAGATCGTGTTTAAGTAATGTTAACTAGGAGATCAATTTCCAACACATCTCAGGATTCTACATTTCATCAATATTAATGGATCATAGGATGGTGGAGTTCAACTGCTAAGGTCTACTCAATTGCATATCTGAAAACATGAATGTCAAAATATATAACCATGTTGATAATCCGTCATCATCAATATAACATACCTGGTGCATAATGCACAACAATCCATGTCTATAAATCAAAGGTCCAGACCAGAATCAATGTACTCTGTCAATCATCTAACATCATATGTTGTACGTCAAAATTCATGCAATAATGTCCATACAGGGTAGCCGCAACAATATCAAAAGGTACAAAGTAATAGTGTTGAATGAAGATGGAAGTGAGCACTTAACAACCTGTAACTATCTTTATTTATAGAGCTATCATTCCTTCTGGTTTAAATGTTACTCATCACCCATTTGAGATCTGGAGAAACTAAGAATGTCTAGAACTCTATGTTAACTTTGTAACATTATCAGTAAGTGGGTTCCTTGCAATTAGAATATGCATTCCTGACTAAAGCTAGAACCATTGACGAAGTGGTTTGGGTTAAACAAAGCTGACTCTGCTTGTACAGTCGTCCTATAATCTTTACCGATAGGGATAAATCATCCCTACACATGAAGATAAATCTGTAAAACTAATATCTTTGTAATTTATTTTTTTAAAAAAAACAAAAAAAAGTGGGGTCTTTTAACGGGGTGGGAAGTTGGGCCACCCTACCCCACTCCTGGTCACTCTTCACTCTCCCATGGCCGCCACGGCCATGCCTTCCCTCTCCTCTATTTTGCCCCAACCACACCACATTCCACCTGTCCTTTTTCTTTCCGGTTGCTCCCTCATTATTCTCCTCCCCCATTTCTCCTTGGCCGCCCACTTGCTAAATACCATGGATCAATACAAAAAAAAAAAATGAAACTATAAACAATAAAAAATTAAAAAAAGAAAACAAAGAAAACCCAACCATGCTACCCTAATTTTAAAGCGGTCGGGTCTAAAGTAAGTTTATATAATAAAACGGGATATTCTGAGTATATAGTATGGCATGTTATATATGTAGACTATATTCCACTTTAAAGTTTTCATCCAACTTTGGTTAAGTAGGTTTTAGATCTGTATAAAAACATATATATACATATTTATATGGAGTACAATTTGGGCAGATTTTATATAAGCTATTATTTATTAAGTATATGAATATTCAACGGATAATGTAATTTGTAATAATATTTAGTAATGTAAGGTTTAGAATAATACTTGTTTAGTATGGTATATTACAGAAATATATATAGCTAAGTTATACTTCAGGTTTAATAATAATAATAAATAAACAAATTGAGTTTTAGGGTAAGAATTTTGATATATAATATAATATTTTGGCATAGCAAACATCACAATCTAGACATTCGCTGACGAAATATTTGTAATATTCATTAGCTTAATACTTCGAATGAATACAATTATTATAATGTAAATTACATTATAATAATTGTATTATGATATGACTATAAAGCTAATGGCGTAGCTAAATACTAACATAATGATACAACAATATCAAAGTATATAAGTATTGTAATAGGGTAATAAGGTATTGTCGGGCTCTTTAGAGATATCGGATAAAATTAGAATAATTCAAAGAAGATTATCTTCGCCCGTACGCAAGGTTGTCACGAAATCGAACAACCATTAACCTCGTGTGACATCACGACACGTGAAAACAAAAATAATTATTTACCCGAAATTTTAGGTGATTGAGTTTGGAATTGAGTTCCAAAATATGGGGCATTAAAGAAGTCAAAATTTTAGTCAAAACAATTCAGGGAAAAGGTGAAGTGCAAATTGGTTGCTGAGTAGCTTATTTTCTACGTATTTGCGGAACACATTAAGTGTGGAACTAAAACTGAAATTTGATAAGACTTGCCACAAGACCACTGCAACATTCCAAATTAAATACACCACTGACGATAATCTAAGTTCCTTTATTTATACAATTATACAATGAATCATTGAGTTTAAACTAAATGTGTGCAACATGTCATTAAGCCATTATTTTTAGACATAGAAATGTAAAATGACTAGAGGCTTGACATTAAATTTTCATTATTTACACATAAGTTGTTAGATTTAATTTTTTTAATTGAATAAAGTGTATTGTATCATCTCGCTGTATACCTTAATATGAAATAGGAATCATACGTGTAGTAAATTTACAGCCTGAACAATTAAGACACATGTATTCGGAAAAACATCAGCTAGGATTTAAATACATTAAACATCACAAAATCCTTTATTAGTTTCGAAAGAAGTACATGCATACTTCCAAGCTCCTCAAATGACGTCATGCATCATTTTACCCATATACAATTTCAATCAAATCTGAACCCAATCAAAGCAATTCTTACCTCATACATGTCAAATATTGATTGCAATTTTTAATGGGATAGTACAGAACAGAGGGAACACCTAATTTGCACCAAAGCTTGCAGTGAGGACGCGTATGACTGCACTATTTGAAACTGAGAAGTCGCTAAAATAACTTTTCAAATCCATGTGTGGAGGCTTCGCAACAGCAACCAGTGATTAAACATGTATTTCGGGATTTGGAAAATTGGAACAGATTGTGGTGTACTTAGCAGACGAGCATTTTTCACATCCACCCTTCTTTTGAAAATTTCAATAATAAGTTATACTTGTGCGATATCAAGTAATATGTATATCTTGAATTTTTTTTTAAGGTCAAATTTTTAGTCACGCTTTTCTGAGGGGTTCGAAGCTCTTGGACGGGCTGTGAAGGGCTCAATTTTGATCACTTCCCTCCACCCTCCCCGTTAACCAGAAACCCGCAAAATAATTGAGTGAAGTAATGTCGGACCAAAATGAAAATCACAACATTAACAGATGTTTTAATTTCCTCTGCCAGCCCGTGAAAATGCTCCGTGCCCATGGTGACTTGTTTTAAAAATATGAGCTTTAGATTTTTGCCAGCGTGGCGTAGGCCATGTACGTAGTTGATCTACAGTATTGCAAATGGGTCAAGGCCTGGCTCCACGACGAGGCTCTTCGGGAACTCGACACCTTCAAAGGGTATTTCGTTAGGGTTTGGATTACATGCTACAAGAATTCAGTCGGCATTTGGGGATATAGATGCCTTACAGTACTGATAAAGTGACGAAGTATTTTCCGCCAAGCATTTGCTCGGTTCCGTCCTTCGTTCACCATCGAAAAAGGGATTGAGAAGAATGTCGTCAGCGATGGAAATTGTTTCCTCCTGAGCTGTTCTAGGCGAGAAACATGTGTCGCTTGTATTAACACGTTTAACACCTTATATTACTTTCTACCTTCTCCTGAGAACGGAGTCGGAACACATTCAATATTTTTCAGCCAAACCAATAAATATAAATTTCCTTGTCGAAGTTACTTGACATAAAAAAGTTAAAATGATATACAAAATGTTTGTAAATTGTCAATCGAATTCGAAGTAATTTAATGGTATGTAAAATTTACTTATCTCCATAATAACAACTATGTGTTGTCTGGGTTAGCCCCGTCTCTGGGGCAGAAATATATCATAAACACCAGTTACAAGTACAGTTCAATAGTTGTGGCACTCGGGAATCAGGATTTGGACTGTTACATGTTAGACTGCCCCTACAGACATGACAGCGCTACCACTGCTACACTGATGGAATCCTAAACAGGTAGTAGAAACTAGTTACTACTGCACGGGCATGTTTTCATTGGTTAGCGTTTGACAAGTCATATCTTCTGTTCCTGCCTAAGGGAGAGGTTGTGCACTCTAAGGTGAGCGGTGTACAATATCGATAAAAATATCATAAAATTTGAAAAAACAAAACTAATTAATAGTTTTTGTTATTTTTTAATTTAAATATTTTCATTTAAGTATTTATATTGTATTCATGTGTTACTCATTTTATTGGCTACTTTTTTTTTCAAAATTTAAATGAGAAATTGACATGTACTACACCTTAACTTTACATCTACCCTCACCATTATTAGTTCATGCTCCAAGACTCGCTCATCTCCCTTATGTGGGAAGAGAATTTAGAGGGAAAGTCAAGTTTTTGAGAATTTATCTTTTCCAATCTATCAATCTTAAGAATGGAGAAGAGAGTGGTTGTCATGAAAAGGATATTATTAGCAAACAAAAATGAAAAAAGGAAAAAAAAAGTTTTTCTTTGACCACGTGAAGGAGTTAGAGGAAACCATCGCTCTCTTTAGTTATATTTAAAAATAAGCTAAGTGAAATTATTGTGTTTGAAAAACCTCATCAATTTTGCACTGTGAAAGCAACATTGACCAACTTATTGCCAAAGAAAAGGGGTATCGTTCATCTTAATTAACACATTTATGGATGGCTTGCAAATTATAACTCCCTTAACAAATGGAATATAACCATATTCATATTGAAATGAAAAATTTTGGACCCATAATGAAAATATTAAACTGATGGAACTTGATACGATGAGGATGAGGCGATGCATAAGCAAGAAAAAGTGTCTTACATTTCTAAGTATGGGGCATGAATGTGTTAAACAAGAAAACAATGCTTAACATGTGTGTTTATTGAGTTTGTTTAGCCAAACATATATGTTATATTGTAGAAAATATGCAGTCTTATACAACGAACATAAAATAAACATAATTAAATATCTTGCATAAAAACAAATTAATCACTAAAACCAACACTGTTGTGCATAATCAATTAATTATTTTAATTGATTCAGAGCTTAGGCTCATTACATTTAAAGTTGTATGTGCAACACTTTTCCTTACATCTACAACTTTAGTTGTGTGCATACAAAGAAATTACAATTACTGCTAATTAAATAAAATAACTTCCCCTAATCTTAGCTATGAACTAGTCTTAAACAGACCTTTCTAAATCTGACCTAGATTCTAACATTCAACGCATGTTGCACATGCATAAAACAAACTCTTATGTTTTATTTGATTTAATATTATTACTAAAATAGAACTCTCACATGCTATAGACTATATGAAATAGTCAAACCACTATTTTTTTTTTAATCTATTTGTGTTCCTAAAGCTACTGGAGGAATTATTCATGCATTGCATGTGCATGTTTCCAACATATCTATGTGAGATAGGTGAATATTATTTGATCATTGTACATAATTGTTAGAAAAATAACTATTGTAGAGAGATACAATCACAGTGAAAGCAATAAGAATTAAAAATATTGAAAACACATACATAGATATTGCATGGAAAACCTGATAATGTACTGGGTAAAATACAACAGGAAAAGGTCTCTCAATTTTCTATTACTTAGGAATAAATATATTCTTACATCGATGACATTCACCACACACTGGCTCTAATCTTTACAATCTTGTGCAATCATGCAACGCTATTATTCATGGGGTCCTTTTAATAAAATAACTCATAGTACAATATTATGTGTAGTAAAAAACCATGTGTAGTACAGACCGCGTGTAGTACAAACTACGTACTGTATTGTATGGTGTCCCTGTGACCACCTTATAATAAGGCCTACAACTATGCCCAACGCATGAGATTCAAAGGGACTTTGTATACTTGAGTCAACCTGCCAACCTACCATCTTGGTCGCTACCTGCTCACCCATTGCATACTTCACATACCAATGACAACAATTTTCATATAATAACTAAAAATAACAATTCAAAGAAAAATCCAAGTGAACAAAATTCATGTAATAGTAATAGATATGAAAAAATCACATCTAAATGTGTACATAATGATTCTAAGAGAAGGCCAGGAAAAACCTGTGTATGTAAAAGGATAAGATTTCTACTATGAATTCTGATAACTTATTTTACACCATAGTTGTAAAAAGGTGCATGTTTATATGTCATTCCAAAACAATATTTTATCTATATTTTGTATTTTGGAGTGATATTGTCCTAATATTAAAAAAATATTTCAAATAAAAATCACAACAGTCTGAAGTTTCACATAGTTAAGCCGGTTTATTTTCATGTATACAACAAGGATGACATTTTTTAATAATACAAATAACACTTTTACGAGACACCCAATTTTATTATTCATGTGCAACACCATAATCTATATGTTTCTAAATGATCAAAACATTTCTCAAAAGTAATGTTTTTTTCTATTTCATGTGTAACAATGGAATTTTTGTGTTCCTAGTAGAGAAACCCATTTCCAATAAGTAATTTCTCATTTTATTCCATGTTTGCGATAGTAACATAAGGAAATGGATTACTTGAAACTTATGTCTGAAGGTTCTCTAATTTTTTTTGAAAAAGTTTGATTTTTGCGAAACTTTATTCTTGTTGAAGATTAACATGAACTTTATCCTCTAGTTTTTCATGGGAAGTGAATGTGTTCAATGAAAATTTGTAAAATAAATGAACATTGGGAAAGAATCTCTAAAGAAACCCTAAAGGCTTTTAACAAACTAGTCAATGAACTATCAGATTAGAGATAAACAAGGATTCATCACTTTACATACATTAATCTTGACAGAAAGAAGAAAATTATAGCATATTTAGTAATCCTCTATTCTTGAAAGCTTAAAAATGAACCTAGGTAGATTCTAAATAATCAACTATGTGATTATGAAAATAAGAGCTCACCATTAATGGCTTTAAAGTCAATGGTTCTTCCCATTTACTCAATCCTTGTGTGTGTAGGGCAATGGCAAAGCAATATCTCAATAAACAAATGAAATATGCTCCAAACCCTAAGAAAAATTCTATAGTTTATGTTATGAAGAAGGAGAGTTCTTAGAAATGAGAGGGGGGGGGTCTAGTCCTATTTATTGTTTTCAAATTTGAGAAATGGGAGAGTTTTTGTGAATGTGGGACTAAAAATAAGTTAAAAAGTTAATTCGGGAGTCAAAGTAAGATTTGACTAGGTTTAGAAGAGGTTAATCATCGTTAGGATTAGCTATACTAGGTTAGGCTAGTTAATTTTGTTTGGAGAGGAATTAGGTTTTTGATAGTGTTTTGAGAGGTCTAATCAATCGAATGAAATGGATTGATAGTATAAGAAGTTAGAAAAATTTGTAAAGAAGAGGATGAGAAGATGGTTTAACCAATAAGGGACTATATTAATGTCATTAATTGGTTTATAGGAGAAATATGACCAAAATAATGTCATAAATGATGAGTTAGAGGAGTCAAGTTGACAAGGTATCATCAATTTATAAAAAGGAGAATAGTTAGTGCAATATTATGAATACCAGTGCTTTAACCAAACTATAAGCAAATCATTTTTTGAATCTACCTAGGTAGATTCTAAATAATCAGCTATGTGATTATCAAAGAACGTAAACAAACATAAGAAAATGAAATTGTTTGAAGGGGTAGAAGAAAAATTAGTTAGCTAAAGGGATGCCCCCTCGAGTGTCGATGGGGTGATGGAAGAACTCGATTGATGATAAAAAATAGAACGTAAGAAATAAAATTGTGAATAGAAGATGAGAAAAAGGGATATTGAGTTATCCACAAACCAATGCAAACAATGTTTAATCATCAGTCCTTATTAAAATGTAAACATACGATGGAAATGTAAAATGAAATGAAAATAAAAGATACAAACAACTCTCGATTGCTAAAATAAAAAATCCATTCAATACACAAACATGCAATGCAATACGAGAAGTAAATAAACACACTTAACAGGGAAATAAGTACAATCACACAAACCTAAACCAACAACATTCAAGATAGTTGCACAAATATTATTTTTCGAGATGTAGTCCCCAAAATTTTTCATAAATGAATAGAGTTTTAAAATGGTCCCCCAAGCAATTTGTATATGCAAGGGAAAGGATGGAGGAAACTTGGGTCCAATGGAGAAACAATGTGCATGATGAAAACAATACTACGCAATTGATAGTGCCCCAGAGTATAGACGACGTAAGCAGCGTAGATTTTGTAAATGATTGTAGAGTTGGATTATATGTGAGTCATTATTTAAAAATATGTGAAAAATTCAAAAATATACGAGATGCGTGACATGTGAGGGACACAAATTTCAGCTGCAAATGTGCTTTCTACCAATTTTAGTCCATTTTTCGATGTTTTACGATGCTTTTGACTTTTTCAATGATTTTTACAATTTTTAAATTTTTGATCAGTTAGAAAGATTTAGGAAATGGATGATCACCTAAAAGCATGCAAAAATATCCCAAGGCAAAGAGAACAAGCATCGAGTGGAAATAAAATTCCCTGACGAGAAGACAAATGGGCTGAAAATAGTAATTTAAAACTAATCATGGTGCGAGATAAAAATAGAAAAAACCTAGAAATATTTAAAAATGCCCCAAGGTGAAGAGATAAGCACCAGCTGGGAAATAGTACTGAAGGGTGATTTAGATGATATCATACATTTTATACATGAGATAGTTTAGTAGATGCTATCATTTGGGATGATATTATATGATATTGGTGCTGGGTGGATAGATTTATGATCATGCACAAGCCCTCTTTCCCCCATTGATGATACGATACGTGATGATTAACTCATTATACATGCATGATGTAAAACTTGGAATTTTTGTATATATTATGTAGTAGATGATGTTATATGTGATAAATGATAGATGTGATAACAAATAGATTTGCAGTAAAAAAACACAAGAAAAAGTTAACAAAACTAAACAAATATACAACCAAAACTATACAAACTGAAAACTAAAAGAAATTTAATCACTACCTTGATTTTGTAGGACAAGATTGTTATATTTTCTAATGTTTTGCGATTTCAATGCTACTGTTCACATTGTTTTCGAGGTTCCCTAAGACAATGCTAGGAAGTTGGTGTAGCTTCATTCTAAGGGAGGATTTTATGAATGTTTAGGTTTTTTGTGCATCCTTTTCTAAATGTTTTTGTATTTTCTAAGGTCATGTTCTGAAATCAATGTACAAGGGAAAAGAAGCATGGATGTCCCGAGTGTGATGTGGCAATATACAAAGGGAATAAGTGCACGTACATAAGTACGAGAAAGTGGAATGTGAAGGTGCACCCAACACTAGACGAGAATAAACAAAGGAACATACCTCACTTATATAGAAGAACAAATAAGCCAGATCATGGCTTTGGAAGATAGATTTGGCATGGTTCCTAAACCTAGCAAAGGAAGTTATTCCTAGAAAGTGATGACGGTTACCCGTCCTGAAGAAAGAGTGGCTTGTGACCGATAAATCCTCTTTAAGCACTAAAAACTAGTTTTAACCCAAAGACTTGCCCACTACACCAGAATTGCATGGTTTTCACATGTAGACAACCTATTTTTTCTGTACTATTTTCTCAAATTTTCCATGTTTTGTTTTTTCTTTGTTTTCCTAGTTTTTAGTTTTTATCTGATATGCATACCATACTTAAGCATAGAATTGTTTGATATGCATGGAGTTCATAGGTTTTGAAATCTCTTCACCATATTAATATGCCAGTTTATAAGCTCCCAACCCATACTTAGAAACCACGACATAAGGTCCTAGCCAGTTGGCCTCAAACTTACCTTTTTTTCTCTGTGTTTAATAGTGCTCTTTTTATTTTATTTAAACACTAGATCACCTACATCAAATTCATGATGAATGATCCATTTCTTATATCCTTTTGATAGTCTCTTCTGGTAAACCTTGAGGTGATTAATCGTTCTTATACACTTTTCATCGAATAGCTCTAGCTCTGCTAGCCAAACTACTTTATAGTCTTCATCCTTATCAAGATAATCCCAGAGAGATATTCTCAGGGAGGGAAGCTCCACTTTCAAGGGTATTATGGATTTAAAGCCATAAACTAGGAAATATGGGGTTACACCGGTAGGAGTGTGGATGGAGGTTCGATAGGCCCATAGGGCGGGATGTATCTATAAGTGCCAATTACAACCAATCTTATTTACCATTTTCTCCATGATTCGTACAAGGGTTTTATTTGTTGCTTTGGCATGCCCATTATCTTAGGGCTGATAGGGGGAAGACCACTTGAGTTGAATATGGAAGCGTTGACATGATGGCTTAAAAATTACGTTCTTGAAGGATTTACCATTATTAGTGAGAATGGCGGAAGGGATACCATAATGGCAGATGAGATGATTCATGATGAATTTTGAAATTTGTGCATCGGTGGCATAAGTAAGAGGCATAACCTCTACCCATTTAGTAAAATACTTGGTGGCAGTGATAATGTTGGTGTAGCCATTTGAAGAAGAAGGATGGAGCTTCCCTATGAGATCTAGGCCCCATTTATAAAATGACCAAGGTGTCGCAATGAGCTATAAAGCCTGTGCTAGCGCATATATCAAGTTTCCATACTTTTGTCATAGCTCTCATTTCTTGATGAAATCAAAAGAGTCTACTTCCATGATGGGCCAATAATTACCTACCCTTAAGAATTTTTTATCAAAGACCATACCACTAGTGTGTGCTCCAAAAATGCCACCGTGTACTTCCTTAATATTGTGGACTAACTCAGTAACATCCAAATAACGAAACAGATTTTGATCGTAGCCATGACAATAAAGGGTACCTCCTAGGAGGGTATAACAGACTATACAATCGATAAGGGATTTCTTCTCTAAATGGGTAATGTCCTTGGGAAATGTGTCATCTTGTAGGTATCTAAATATAGGGTCGTATTAAGGGGAGGATGGACACACAATCTCACATGCCAAACAAGATTCTGGCATGTCGTATGTGGGTATTTCTAAATGATCTAAAAATAATGGAATTTTTATAACCTAAGGTGGAATGTGTAAGAGAGATCTAATTATAGCCATAGAATCTACTAATCTATTAAGTGAACTCATTTTTTTCTCAAAGACAATCTATGTAAAATACTCCTTGAAGGTTTCAACCAACTTCTTATATGGAACAAGTTTCTCATTTTTGACCTTATACTCATCATTAACTTGTTTAATGATAATTTGGGAGTTCCCAATGACTCATAGCTGTCTAATATTCAAAATGATATCCAGCTTGAGGCTAGCTCTTGGAATAACCTCACCTGTGGGAGTGATTTGTACTACCCATGCCCCCAATCCATGTAAGGTGAATGATCCATCAAAATGTACTTCCCATTCTAGAGAATATTCAACATACATTATGGATGCATCTAGCAAGCTTAGACACAAAGGTTCCATTCCTAGTAGAGGAGCTTATGATAGCTGATCAACCAATACTTTTAAGGATTTCTTGTTTATACACTCAATGTCAAATTCACTTAGGAGAATGATCAAATCAGCCATTTGCCCTATAAGGGTGGGTTTGAATAGAAGGTATTTGAGAGGATCAACTTCTGATATTAGCTTGGTTTTGTTGTTAAGGAGATATTGGAGAATTTTATGAAAGGGGAAGATGACTGCTAAGAAGGCCTTTTCAATCTACGGGTAATTCAACTCGTAGGAAATCAAGGTGCAACTAAGATAACGAACTACCCTTTCTCTGTGGTCTAGGTCATATTTGGAAAGTAGTGCATCAATAACAAACTAGGTAGCTAAGATGTACAAGAGGAGAGGTTTTCGTGGGGTAGGTGGAATTTGTACAGGTGGGTTGACAAGGTATTGCTTAAGTAGTGCAAATGCCTTTTGACAATCTAGTCCCTAGTTGAATGGAACATTCTTCTTGAGAAAATGTGTAAATGGGTAGCATTTATCTACAAGTTGTGAAATAAAATAGTGGATTACCTCAATCTTCCCTTGTAAACATCTCAGTTGTTTTAGATTTGTAGGTGGAATAATTTCTGTGATAGTTGTAACCTTTTTAGGATCTACCTCTGTGCCTCTCTTTGAAACTATGAAACCTAGGATCTTCCATGAAAAACCTCCAAAGACACACTTCTTAGGATTGAACTGTACCTTTTAATACCAGAGATGCTAGAAAATATGTTTTAACACTTCAGAGTGCTCTCCTCTAGTGTTGGACTTTTCTAGGATATCATCAACGTAATCCTCCATGATGTTCATTCATCATGTGATGGAAGATGACGATCATTCCATGTTGATAGGTGGCCCTGGCATTGTTGATTCCAAAAGGCACGAACTTGTAAAAAAAATTTCCCCAAGGGGTGATGAATTTTTTTTTATGTTGATCCTCCTCTATAATCTTGATTTGGTTATAGCCTGAAAACCCATTCATTACGGACAACATTTAATAACCAGTAGTAGAATCAACAGTCATATCAATATTAGGCAAGGGGAAGTCATCTTTAGGACACACCTTACTGATGTCCTAGAACTTGGTGTAGATCCTTATTCCAACAGGTTTCTTCTAAACCAGGACTATGTAAGATATCCAATTTGAATAATCTATAGGTTTAATGAGTTCAACAACTAATAACTTTTCTAGTTCTTCTTTGAAAAGGAGTGTAATTTTAGGGTGCATCTTTCTCAACTTTTTCTTGATGGGTTTGGCATCTGGGTGCACAACAAGGTTGTGCATGACTAGTTATGGGTCCAAACAAGGAATATTGGCGTATGAACATGCAAATATATTTGCATATTCTCGTAATAGCTCTAGAAAAACCTTATGTTCTTGAGGTGAGAATGAAGATCCCAACTTTATCATTCTAGGTTCCTCTTCTGAGCTAATATTGGCATTGATGGTTTCTTTCATCCACGTAGGATCATGGGGAAGAGTAAGGTCAACCTCCTTAGGTAGCTCATCATCATCCTTGAATGGATGGACCATTTTTCCATAGGTTCTTCGTTTTGTTTGTCTATGAGTGCTTTAAAGAGTTTTTCACTATGAGATCTATTTTTACTCTTTCGACAAGGTTTCTATGGAGAATCCTTACTCTTGTTTATGACGTTCTTATTTAAGCATCCACATATCTCTTCCTCTTCTCCGAAGTATGCACATGTGTCTAGTTGAATTGTAAATCTATTTTTGTGATCCCCAACTAGATTAGAATCCTTGAGTCCCATAAATTCTACAAATGCCTCGTCATTCTCAAAGAAATAGATTGACACGTGAATTTTTTTATCCTAATCTACAATGTTAGGATATATAGGGGTTACTTGGAAATTAATTTAAGGATTAGATTCAAACAAGGTAAGGACAACTTAATCAAGGAATAATTTAGTGCAGGAAAGATCCTTCTAGAGGATATATTTGGAATCTGTGTCACTATTGGAATGAGATGAGTCTTCGTCAAGTTCGAAAGAGGTGACATCATCTTATACCAAGACCATGCTTGTCTAATTTGAAGTGAAGGATAGGAATGGGTTCTAATCACCCTTGCGCATTGAGTGCACATACATACCCATTATAACCCATGACATACATCATACGGTGGCCTTTGACATATAACGGGGCACTATGGCATGAATCCATGGTACCTTTAAGCAATCTTCTGGTATAATATTCTAGCATCTTTACCTCGAATAAGAAACCACTAGGAATGAACTTCTACAATGGTTTAGGGCATTGATCCCGAGTAATTTTGAACTAAAAATATGGGTTTCCATGTGTCCTAGGTGAAAATGATAAAGATGATATTAATAAAGCATGTTCAAGAGTCAACGACTCACTTGGGATGTATTTTCTCGATGTTGACTCCCATGATGTGAAACGGTTGACCAACGAAGGAAAGTATTCATTACAAGGAGTGAGTCAATATGGATCCACATGTTCCTTGATAGCCTCAGTTTATAAAGGGACAACAATGTCTGCAGCAGGACATTCATAAGTTGCATGAGATTTTTTTTGCAAGGTTCTGCAATGTATATATGGTTCACAGTCACCCTAAATGGTGATTATCTGTCCTTTATGGAACATTTTGATACATTGATGGAATGTTGAAGGAATGGCTTACATGGCATGGATCCATGGGCATCCTAAGAGCATGTTGTATGGTAGGTCCATGTGAAGGACATGGAACGTGCTATCATGACAAGTCGGCCCTACTTCCATTGGAACAACTATAGTGCCTGCTAACTCTCGCTCCTCATTATCAGAAGCGATGAATGTAAAAGTTTTGGCACCTAGATCCATTTTTGAGTGGTCTAGCTGCTTAACAAGCTTCAAAGTACAAATTTTTAGATTGGATCCACTATCCACAAGTACTCTCTTGATCTTGTAATGGATAACAAATACTTCTAGTTATAAGGGTAAGTTGTGTTCTGGGTTGTTATGTGGGATTGTAGCACGATCAAAATTGATATGATCTTTGGAGTCTTGGAGTGCAATGATGGCTTAGAGGTGTATGAGATCTACATCATGAATCCTGAACCCTGTAGTGTTTTATACAACATGTTTTTATGGGCAGTAGAGATTTTGAGGAGATCTAAGATTGATATTCTACAGGGCGTCTTCTCTAATTGTTCCATTAGATTATACTAACCTTCATGAGGGATAGTAAGGGGATCTGGTATGATCAAATGAGCACATTGCATCCCTAATGCAAAACTTTTTTATAAGATCCTAACAATATTGACCTAGTCATTAGATGAATGGATACATACTATCAGGGAATCAAAGGGACTATCATTAGTGGGATACATATAAGCAATAGTCCGATAGTCATTGGAAGTTTTTTCTGTTACGAGGCTTTCTTTTCTTCTTATCTTCAGGTTAGGAAAAGGTCTCTTTGAAGATAGCCATTTTCTCATTTGGACCCTTTCCTAAGTAAGGGATGGAATCTATGAAAATTGTTTCATCTTCAATGAGGTCTTGTATGTAATGATGTAATTGTTATCCAATTTCCCCCAGTAAAATTGATCAAACACTACCCTACAAAATAAAAATTGAGGGGTCACCTTAGTGGTGTGAAATCACATTCTATTCCAAAACTGAGTTCGAGAGTGAGAAGAACACAAGCACCGAGGAGGATGCCATGTGGCTCAATGGCACATCACAAAGAGTGGATTCCAAAACAAGGTTCCCAATGAGCTCCAGATTGCCACATGGCCAGTATTTAAGGAAAAGCAGGTGAGACAGTCTGTTGAATCAACCAAATAGAATAGAGTCTACGGATGCCTCCACACATCCAATCCACACTCCTTCAAAAGTAAAATTCAGGGGCAGGTCTAAAAAAGGTGTAGGCCCTCCACATGGTTTGAATCCCAAATATTTGAACTAGCTATCGAAAATTCTAAGGACTGGATGAGGCCACCACATGTCTCTTCAGTGTAATTTTAGAGTTAAAATCTAGAGTGAGTCCCTAAACAAGTGCAAACCCATCGCATGTCCAAGGTCAGAAAATTGTCTCATTAGCCGTTGAAAATTCATTGACCCATAAAGGGTACCACATGTCTCGTCGACACAAATTAAAAAGGCATGATTTAAAGAGAAACCGCAAACTTACACTAGCCCTCCACATGTCTTAGGTCTGAAAAGGGACAGAGATGATGATTTAATCAAATAAGGATAAGAGGGTTGACGGGGGCCTCCATGTGTCCCAATGGCACAACTTCAATAGTACAACCCAAAAGGAAGGACCCAAACGTGCGCGAGCCCCCCATGTGTCCCGAGTAAGACATATGGACCCACTAAACAAAAGGGACTAGCCAAACATGAGGTAATAGAGGAGCAGCCCACGAATGATCCCACGTGTCCCATCATCACAATTTCAGGAGCATAATCAACTAAGAATAAGGTGAGGCAATGGAAGGATCCACGTGCCCCTTCGGTGCTCTTTGAAGGGACGAATCCAAAAGTGGTCCCCAAACATGCGCCATCTCTCCACATTTCCCGGGTCAAGCAGAACGTCTCTACCAATGAGAGGGACTTATGAAGAATGCAAAGGAAATAAAGCAAGCCTACAGACGACGCCACATGGCTCTTCAGCGTAACTTCAAGAGTGAACATAAGGGGGTAAAGAATTAAGGCATGTGGGGCTACCTCTTGGATCTCGCATGAATAAAATCTTTTTATAACTATGACCCCACGTTAAACACCTAACCTCGACCTCTGAATGACCATATCGTTTGACTGGAAGCTCATAAATGAGTGGTAGAGGAAGTTTTGGAAATCTTTCGGTTACGGATTCTCTCCCACCACCATCATGTTTCAGTCCACCATTTTGAGGTTATCAATTCTCTACCTACTACCTTAATGAAGGACACACCTCCTTCTTGCCCAACAAGGAACAACACATGAAACCGTGAACTTTGTCAAGGAACCCATCATTGTTGCAGGTGAATTTGAATGCTTCTAGGGTGGTTGGAGTAGATGAATTCAATGTATATCTTGGGGTGGTTGGAGTAGGATTCAAATTCTTCCCTCTCTCCTTCACTCTTTCTTTTATATTATAAAGGAGGGGAAATTTCAAAGCATTTGTCATCATTTCTCTCTTGCCGCCCCTCTCTTTCTCTCCTAGGGAAGAAAGTGGAGTTTAAGCCTCCTCTAATGGTTCTGTAATGGAATTTTCCTACCTATTTCCCACTGATGATGTACTGTGTGAACTCATCGAGCAATAAAATATGTTTTATGATGCATTTTTTCCATCCTTCCTTATTTTATTGCCTCTTCTTTCCTCTCATCAATGCTTGGTATATTGTGCATACTTACGATGTCTATTGTAGGTTCTGAGAGATGTGTTTAATGGGGTTGAAGTGGTGTTATGTGTGAACTATATCTTGTCTCTGTGATGCATCTGTCCTTCCTCTCATTAGTCACCTCTCTCCACTTCAGGTAGCTGATGTTGTGACTAGTAAACTCCTTCTCTTGTATATCACAATTTTAGTGTAGGCTTTGTTTTTATGCACTTTCTATCCCTGGTCCCTTGAGAGGTTAGATTTGGATTATATAGTTTTCTTGCATTAGAATATCTTGTGGCAAGTATTTTAGGAGTAGGAACCGACCTTCTCTAGAGGTCCATCTCAAGTTTGTAAGTCCCAAAGCTTGACAGATGGTCCAATGTTATGTAGATCACACCCAATGCCCCACTCACATCCTAGCCCATTCGGAAGTGTTGTGATTTTACATCAACAGTTTTGCTATGCTTAGTGGGACATTGAGGTTAGATTTTTCTCATCTTTCAAAGGTGTCTCATTATCAAATAACAAATAGTAAGCCACTATGTGGCCACATCAACAGTTTTGGCACACCCGGTGGGACAGGTCTGAAGAACCTTACCACTTCACTTCATCAGGTTTGATGTGATCTTCGTGAAGATCTCAACAATTGGAGACACTTTCAAGCACATCTCACAACTCCATCTGGTCAACAAGACACATATCTAAAATTGCAGAACTTCTCCTATTCATTTTCACCCATTCTTCTTTCCATATCTTTCATTTTCTCCCATTTGACGAAGTTGTGCAATCATGATTTCATTTCCCTCTTAGAACTCACACTTGCAACAATAGTAGTGTAATCCTCCACCAATGTATTTCCCAACTCCTCTAGATCAACATTATAATTAGATCCAAAATCATTATGCTTTCCCATATGAGCAGTGTCAAAACCATTTTGGCCATGGAGCTTATCAAGAGAAAGGGTTGCATATGATGCTAACAACTACACGAAGAATGTTGGTTTACTAGAGAAGATCCAAATGATGGAGGCTAGCATGGTGCATTCTAGGGGTATAAAAAAAATGAAGGAATTCATGATTGGTTGCAAGGAACCTTATCTATGGGTTAGCCCCAGGGATAATTTTAGTGGCAAATATTTGTAATATGGTGAAAATTTCATTTTAGGGAAATTTGGAAATGTGATTTTTTTGTAGCGAGTCGGTGTCCTGTTCACCTAAATTTTATATATATATATTTTTTGGGGTTGGCTTCACCTACATTTGAAAACATCTCCTATAAAAACCTAGGTGATTCACTGGGTAGTATACTATGGTACTACTACCAATCCTTATGAATACCATGAACTTGCATACTCTAAGCACCAGTTACCAGAGATTGCTGATGCGCGAAAAAGGGGTTAGTTGTTGATGCACGATAGGGATATAGTTGACATATGTCAATGAGGTTATGTAGTGCCCACTTCCCTTCGACACCAGTTTGTTTTGTTGTTTTCGAGACTGATTACTTCACTTATGGATTATTATGGCTTCTTGATTTAGCATGCTAGTAGATATCATAGACATTGGACTGTTAGTGATTTGATCTTTATATGATGCATATGGTTTACTGGTGGATAATTGATGGCGATATTTGTATACTTTTGATAGGGTTATTTATCTTTAATTATGACATGTGATATGGTTAATCATATTAAGTAGAACTTGATAGTTGGACTAATGTGATGATCGTTTTGATATAAATGATATGTGGAATAGAAATGTGCTAGGAAGTGTTAGTGATATCATACTTGCATAGATGATAGTAAATCATGTGTCGTTTATTTTAGATTATATTGTATATTTGGCATGAATGTTTTAATGCGGCCAACAGGCCGAAGGAGGTATTTTCTGCTCTGTAGGTATATTCTATTCACAACAATATTAGGGAGTGGAGACCAACCACATCGGAATTCGAGAAGAATCCAGCTAAGGTCACCATGGCAACAAGTATTGTGTGTGTGTTAGAACTATCTGGTAAAGGGAAAATTGTGACCTAGGGATCATGTGTTGTTTTGTTTTAAATTTGTTCCTTTTATTATGTTAGTATGTGTTGCTCTTAGTAAGTGAAATTTTACTTGTGTTATTATTCATAGTCCTTGGATTGGAGTTTACCTCTTTGTTAGCCATGGGTTGTAGTGGGTTAATTAAGTTAATTTGAAATTTTCCTAAACTAATTAAAAGATGTGACCTAAGAGAGTTCATTTATTAGGACTTGATTTACTTGGTATTTTGTGTGGATTGATGTGTGTTTGAGTTTTGAGTGTAGCACACTCTACCCCACATGAGAAACTCGAATTTGGCCTTGGAGGCCAAATTTCAAAGCTTGTGGGACAAGTCAAACTTGTCCCACACCTCTTAAAACCCCATGCCAACCCTACCTATGGGTTGGAAGGCCAAATTTAGGGCCTTTTAGGTGTTTTTGGGGGATAAAAGGGTAAAATATTAATTGCACTTTCTTTCAAAATTTAATTTTGTCCTTTGAGGGAGTGGGCTTAGTTGCAGTGTGTAAGGTGCTTGCCTTTCTTTCAACCACTTATTAATGGTGCATTGGAATTTGATTTTGACGAAATGATGTGGAGTGGAGGGAAAAGGAGGTGGCATCCTACTTGGAGCCACATCATCCCTCCCTGTCCTTTCTCTATTTATTTGATCCTTCTTGTTTGTTTTGGGGGTTGGAAGTTTCATTTTTAGTCTTGTGTATTTTGGAGAGGAGAGGAATTGGAAGGAGTTTGTGGATTTTTTGGAGCTTGTTGATACTTGTGAGAATTTTGTTGGAGCTTGTGGATGCTTGGTTGACCTTTGGAGGGGATTGAGACTTCATACTTGGAGCAAGCTCTACCATGGAAAGGTAGGGGCTTCACCTTTGTATGCATTATGTTTCCCTTTTTGTGTTATGTGAATGTATATTTATGTTGTGTTGAATGTTGTTGATTGAAATGCTTGTTGGGAATGGGTAGAATGCCTAAGTTGGGAGTGAGAGGAGACTATGGGGAGTTTAATTGAGGGAGGCATAAGAGATCATGTTCTTGAGGAGGGAGTTTGGGTTGGGTGCCCACCTAGTAAGAGAAATGCTTGCATTTTCTTCTTGTTTTTACTTGAGGGAGCCATAAGAGTTGAGGGAGGCATAAGAGGGATGGAGGGATAAGGGGTACTTGAGGGAGGCATAAGATTTGTTTGGGGTATTGTGTTTTGTATTGGAGGCTTTTAGGTGGCACCCATTCCCATTGGGAGGCATAAGTGGCCTCCCCATATGTGTTACTCTTGTGGCTTTCTTGATAAGCCTTGTGACTTGTTGTTTTGATGGTTTTCCCTCTTGTTGTGTTGTAAATCTTGCTTTAAAGGAGTATGGAATGAATGTGAAATGTTATGTTTAGTTATGTGGAAGCTAGTAGTTTCCACGAGTTGGATTTTCTCCCATTGTGATGTGGTTGGGGCTTGGGGGCCAACGGAGAGAATGGCTTCTCCTCTCCATTGGGTATCTTGGTTGGGAGGAGAGCGTTGCCTCTCCCCTTATTTTGTTGTGAATCAAGCAAACTATGGAGGAACCACTTTGTTGATATTTGGAGCTTTGGAACCTTGTTGATGACAATGTGAAACCACCATGTATTTTTACCCAACTTGAGTGGAGGAAAAATGTAATATTGCTTTGTATTTTAGCTTCCATCATTGTAAATTTTGTTTCCACATTAAGTAGAAAATGTTGTAACAAGATGTTGAAGGAAAGTTGTTTTGAAATTCATTAGTAAAGTTGTAATGTGGATGGAATCAAAAGTTGAAAGGAAGAAAATTTATTTATTCTCCTTCTTATTTGGCTTGGAACCTCTTATGAATAAGTTGATCTTGTTGAAATGCTAGTAGTTCTTGCTTTAAAACTTAATTGAAAGATTGTTGAAAACCTCTTGAGGATAGTTGGGAATTTTCTTTTAAAGAATATATATATATTAAATCCCATTTTGTTACTCAAAGGAGATGTATTGAAAAGTGGAAATGTTAGTGCAATCTCTCTTCTTGTAAAATAAATAAAAATAGTTTATAAGTATTTGGTTGCATACATAGTATAAAATCCCCTCCTTTGCATACTTAGTATAGATCCATTCCTATATTATACACGTGAAAGAAAATATAGAAAAGTGGAAAACTAAAAGAATAGATTATAAACAACAAATTATTCATTACTACTAAATAGATACAAATATACAAACTTCAATATTTAAAAAAAGTAAAAAAAAAATAAATAAAAAAAAATAATAAAACCTTCGAACAATATTTAATGGACATACATGTTTCAGACTTTGGTTACTTGTACATCCAATGACTATTTCATTCATTAGCAAAGAAAAACGTTGGGGAGTATGGAAATCAAAAACAAAATAGCTGTACAGTCGTAATATGTTCAGGCGTGTATGGTTTTTCACATTTTTTTTTAAGCAATGGTGCTTCATGAATATTCTGATATCAAACAGATCCACCTCTATGGGATTTTATCCCACGGGCTGCACCATAAAGTAAGTAGGGTCTCAGTAGAGAACTGTTGTAAATATTTTTTTCCTCTTTTGCACGGCTATTGGGATTTACAGCAGTAGTACTGAGTAGTGTTGGAGATTGGAACCACCAAGCGAGATGCTATTTTGGTGTGAAAGGAATTTCCCATTTTAATCTTCTGTCCTCCTCGTGACACGCTCTGTCCCTTGATCTATTTGGCTAAAAATATAGCGAAAGAGGATCCCAGATTTTGAGGATGCTTTCGATACTGAACAGATAACAACATTGTCGGTCGACCGAGTGTTCTAAGCGCCCAGCAAGGGCATCCTTTCTGCTACAATTTCCGCGGCCATGGATCCCGGTGAGAACACTCTTCGCAGCACA
Organism: Taxus chinensis; assembly: GCA_019776745.2. Classification (NCBI taxonomy): domain Eukaryota; kingdom Viridiplantae; phylum Streptophyta; class Pinopsida; order Cupressales; family Taxaceae; genus Taxus; species Taxus chinensis. The sequence goes on along the minus strand of CM034154.1, from coordinate 633,068,505 downwards.
CAATGGAAGTGGTGGTAGCACGTTTTTTTTTTTTGCTTTTGCCGCCTGTAACTTCCTCTTCAACCCTCCTATCAGTAGCACGCGCGGATAGGAGTATATTAATGAGTCTCCATCCTGTCTCGCGCGCTGAAGCTCATCCTTTGCCCCTTTCCCTATTTCCTTGACAATAAAGAGCAGTGGGCCGACTGTGTGGAAAATAATATTTGCAAATCTAAGTGGGTAATTGTTTGGTGTGGCCAGGAATTAGTCAACACGCAAGAGGGACAGGGTTTAAATGATAAGGTAGGAGCTGGTTGAACTACCCCCCCGCCTCCCAAACATAATTTTCTATCCAAAACTTTTAATTGTGAAAGGGCTAGCATAGCATTTAAATGAGGTGAGGTTAGGTGTGTGCAGGCCCACAACATAGACTCTCTAGATACGACCATTGCTCAAAAAGACTTACTAATACTTTATTATTCTCTTCTTAAAGTATTTTGTATAATTCATAGTTATACATACAAAAAAAAATAGTGAACAAGATTGAGACATTTCTTAATTCCAATTAATATCACTTAAATTAAAAGTACTTAACCTTTCAAAGAGAAATCTAGGAACATATATTAACAAATTTCTAAAAGTCAACAAAATAGCAATATATGTGTTTATCTTTGTAACACATTTCTACAAATATATATTAAAATATATCAAAAAAAAAATCAATAAAATTGTAATATATGCATTTATCTTTGTCACCTATATCCTCTTATACAATGGTTTATAAAGTGAAAATGAGGTCAATGGTCAAATACCCATATTCAATCTAGTATCACCATGCATGAAGCTTGAAATTCTCCGCTAAGGAAGAGACGAATACAACAAATATTGAAGTAAATCTCGAGTGTGTAGAATTGTGGTAATCATGTACTTCTAGTATTGCATTTGGAATACAAAGTAAAAGATTGAAGCTTTATAGTTATCAAGGTCAAGTAGGTCACAAAACTTGTAGATAAAATAAATCAAACAAGGACCACTACCTTGCTTAAATTAAAAAAATATATATTAATAGCCTTCTTCACTAACACTAAGTAAAGAAGTAATAAAATAATGAAATGAGAGGCAATCTATTGTGATTAGCGGTTTATCTAAAAATACTATACGTATATAAGTGAGAATATTTTTGGGAATATATAATATAAAAAAAAAATGTCACATTTTCGGGTTGATTGTTTGTAGCGCGTCATCGTCGTCGTCGTGAGCGTCGTCTTTTTGCGGCGTTACATTTTTGGTATCAGAGCCAGGGGTTCGAAGCTTGGACCCTTGGGCACACGTAGAAAACACGAAACAAGAACATTTAACTTAGTACAGAGATGACTCTTTTAAAATATAAAACCACAATGTTGATAATTATAGGAAACAACAAATTTAGAAAACTGGCACAACACCTAGAACAATGAACTAACTCTCGCCTTGATCTGTGCAGGAGGCGCGGATTAGGCGAGGGGTCTCTTCATATAGACCTAGATATACCACTGCCAGAGCAGGCCGTAGCAGCCCTTCTACCTCAGATCTTGCAGACACTCCAGGATGTCAATGCCGCTATACGCGGAGATCCCTTGGGAGGACGAATTGCAAGACATAGTTTGGAGCCATCAGTAGATGCCCAGGTATCCCCTCGACATAGCGAGGAGCACAGGGCAGAGAACTTCCGTGCGGAGTCGGCTAGGGCAGAGTCACCATAGAGAGGACATGGGAACAGGATCTCAAGACATAGGGACAGGTCTCGGAGCCCTAAACAGAGGGAGGAGCATTTAGATAGACCTAGGATTCGTCATACGTCAACTGTAGACCATATCAGGGAGATCCTGAAGCTACGACCATCTCACTATTTGGGTGATATAGGTGGTTTTCAAGAAGAGGCCTGGTTGGTGAGCTTGAATGGATGCTTCAAGCTCTGCCCTTGTACTAGCAACACGAAAGCTCATGTTGCAATCCATCTTCTGAAGGATGGAGCAGGGAGTTTGGTGGAGGACCGAGGAGCAGAAGCTTCATGTCGACTCGGAGATGATTACCTGGGAGCTATTTGAGGAGCGTTTCAGGAGTAGGTATTTACCCAAGGAGATTTATTCAGCAGCAGGATAGATGAGTTTCATGACCTCCGTCAGGCATCGATGACAGTAGCTGAGTATGAGAGTTGATTTCTGGACCTACTCTAGTACGTCGACTATATGCAGGATGAGTAGGTAAAGATTCACAGGCTCATTCGGGGGCCTAAATTTGGATTTAGGTGGCGCAGTGTGAGCATTCACTGTCCACAGACATTAACAGAGGCCATGGAGAAGGCCTATATTACAGAGGAGACACGGGGAAAGACGCAGCAGGCTAGAGACAGAGTTTGGAACCATATCTAGCAGATGCAGGATGGTAGCTCAAAGGGGTTCAGTTCCCCCTCCATGGGGTGGATAGAGTTCAGGGTAAGCTTCATTCAGGCCACCACAACAGCAGCATCAGCAGCAGACCCACCCACCTTACCGACCTCCTCAGAGATTGGATGCGTAGAGAGGACTTAGTATGGGGCCTCCTCCTAGGGCTCCCATCAGGACATAGGGTGTGCCAAGAGCTCAGTCAGCAAGAGCTCATCTAGCAGAGACCCTCCAGCAGTCCATAGCCGGATCGTCAGGATCTGTATCTTAGTCATCTAGAGTACCAGCTGGAGATGCTTCCCACTGGAGAGGACCAGGAAGCTTGTTTATGGTTGTGGTGTTGTTGGACATCATTGGAGAGATTTCACATAGAACCCTAACAAGGGTAAGACACAGAGCTTAGAGCCTACTGTTGGAGATATGGCATGGAGTCATTGAATGTACGCAGCAGTCAAGAACCACCAGACTGAGCATCAGAGTGCTGTGATTGAGACGACAGGTAGTATTGGTGGTATTTCTACCTCTATATTATTTGATTCCAGTTCTTCTGATTCTTTTATCGCACCATCCTTAGTAGAGCATTGTAGGCTAGTGGAAGTTAGGCATGGGCCGTAGTTGGGATGTTGAGATGGCTTTTGGAGCCAATATTTCTATAGACTCCTTAGTCAAGGAGTGTCTAGTGGATTTGGGACCCTTCACCACTACTTCTTATCTTCGGATCCTTCCATTCGGATCTTATGGCATCATTTTAGGCATGGATTGGTTGTCCACTCACAGAGCTAGAGTGGATTGTTACCATAATACTATTGTTTACATAGATGATCTTGGAGTAGAGTCAGTGATATCAGGAGTTCGGAGGGTTGTATCCATTCGCACCATCTCTGCTATGCAGCTTAAGCGGTGTGCGTGATGGGGTTGTCAGTTGTTTGCTATTACGGTCAAGTGACAGATCAGAGGATGAGTCTAGAGGAACTTCCCTCAATGACCATCCCATATTGTCAGAGTTTGCTGATGTGTTCCCAGGGGAGCTACCGGGATTACCTCCCCCACGTGAGATCGACTTCCATATAGATCTAGTTCTGGGCGCAGAGCCTATCTCACGAGCACCGTATCAGATGACTACTCCTGAGTTATGTGAGCTCAAGTTGCAGCTTGAAGACCTTCTAGAGAAGGGCCTAATCCATCCTAGTGTATCCCCTTGTGGTGCACCAGTGATCTTCGTAAAGAAGAAGGATGGATTTCTTCGGTTGTGTATTGACTACCGTCAGTTGAATAAAGTAACTATCAAGAATCGTTACCCCCTTCCACGCATTGATGATTTATTTGATCAGATGAAGGGGGATACAGTTTTCTCTAAGATAGATCTTAATTTAAGGTACCATTAGCTCAGGATTACGGAGACATAGATATTCACAAGACAGCATTCCGTATGAGATATGGCCACTACGAGTTCACAGTGGTACCTTTCGATTTGACGAATGCCCCCGTAGTGTTTATGAGTTTGATGAATGGGGTATTCATGACCTTCCTTGATCGCTTCATGCTCATCTTCCTTGATGACATTCTGATTTACTCCTGCACACGTGAGGAGCACAAGGAACACCTTCGCCAGGTTCTTCAGTGTCTTCACAAACAGCGCCTTTATGGGAACTTGGAGAAGTGTGCGTTCTTTCAGGCCTAAGGTGTAGTATTTGGGCCACATCATTTCTGGGGAAGGTATCGTAGTCAATCCTTCCAAGATTCGAGCCATCATGGATTGGCCAGCACCCACTAGTGTGAACGAGGTGCGTAGTTTCATGGGTCTAGCAGGGTACTATAAGAGGTTTGTTCAGGACTTTTTGTCGGATTGTGCACCTTATCACTTCTCTTCAGCGGAAAGGGAAGAAGTTTTTATGGTCAGATAGATGTGAGCAGGCTTTCAGTACACTGAAGGAGTGCCTCATGAGAGCACCTATTCTTGTAGTACTGGATCCACAAGGTGAGTTCTATGTTTACACAGATGCTTCCTTGGCAGGACTGGGAGGTGTGTTAATGCTGGAGGGTAGAGTAGTTGCCTTTGAGTCTCGCAAACTAAAAGATTATGAGCTCAATTATCCGACCCATGACCTTGAGCTTGCACCATTGGTACATGCCTTAGTACGATGGAGACACTTTCTTCTTGGCCGGAGATTTACACTTAGGGACTGATCACTTGAGTCTTCGCCACCTCTTCACACAGCCCAATCTCAACGCTCGCCAGCGGCGTTGGATGGAATTACTCTGTAAGTATGACATGGAGATAGAGCATGTGAAAGGGAAGGATAATGTGGTTGCAGATGCCTTGAGTAGGCAGAGACATGTGGCTATGGCCACCTCAGTGGGCACAAATTTACGGAGTAGGATCTTGTGGCAACTTCCTCATGATAGTTTCTACCTTGCAGGCCAGAGCAGAGATTGAGTCTCAGAGACCCCTTGAGAGGAGATTTGATGGATTTTCATTAGAGGCAGATGGTCTTATCAGACACAGAGGTCGGATATATGTTCCTAGAGATGGAGGCTTGAGACATGACATTTTGACAGAGGCTCATCGTGCACCTTATTCATCCCATCCTGGGGTGAAGAAGATGCACACCACCTTGAGACAGTTGTATTTTTGGAGAGGACTTCGGAGAGACGTAGCTTTGTTTTTGTCACACTGTTTAGAGTGCCAGAGAGTGAAGGCCGAGCATCAGCATCCATCTATCCTTCTCTATCCTCACGCCATATCGGGAGTGGAAGTGGGGACACCATTTCCATGGAATTCATTGTTGGGTTACCTACGTCGAGATACCATCACGATGCCATCATGGTTATGGTGGATAAATTGATGAAGGTAGCTCATTTTTCTCCAGTAAAGACCACTTATACAACAAGTGTTGTGGCACGAGTATACCTTGATGAGATTGTCAGATTACATGGGATTCTGTGGAAGATCATTTGCGACCGCGACCCTTTGTACACCTCCCATTTCTGGACTACCATGCAGTATGCCCTCGGGAAGAGGATTAATTTTAGCATAGCTTATCACCCTGAGACAGTATGGACAGACAGAGAGGGTGAATCAGATTTTGGAGGATATGCTTAGGATGTACGTGATGGATCATCAGTCGAGATGGGAGGAGTATCTATATTTGGTGGAGTTTGCCTACAATAATAGTTTCCAGAGTTCTATAGGAATGGCTCCTTTTTAGGCATTATATGGTAGAGAGTGCAGGACACCTCTTAGTTGGGATAGGATTGAGGACAGGGTTTCCCTCGGGGCCAGCATTATTACAGGATATGGAGCAGCAAGTTTCCTTGATCAGATAGAGATTGCAGGAGGTGCAGGATAGACAAAAGAAGTATGCAGACCAGCATAGGACAAATCGTAGTTTTGAGGTGGGCTACGAAGGTGTTTCTTCGTGTCAAACCACATAAGAGCCCTATTCATTATGGAAAAGGTTCTAAGATTGCTCCTAGGTTTGTGGGTCCCTTTGAGATCTTGGAGCGTCCTCGGTCCCTTGGCCTATCATCTAACATTTCCACCTAGCTTATCACGCATCCATGATGTGTTTCACGTTTCTGTGCTTAGGAGATATATTTCTGATCCTTCTCATGTGCTAGATTGGACCGCATTGCAGGTGCAGGATCAGGGGCAGGTGATGGTGGAGGCCATGCGCATTATAGATCGCAGGACCCAAGGCCTTCGCGGCAGAGAGATTGATCAGGTTCGGGTCCAATGGGACATGTATGATGAGACTACAGCTACTTGGGAGGATGCTACTTTGCTACAAGGACAATTTCCACACCTTTTCCAGTGACTTCCAGGAGGAAGTTGAGTCTAAGGGGAGGGGGATGTAATGCCCACTTCCCTTCGACACTATTTTGTTTTGTTGTTTTCGAGACTAATTACTTCACTTATGGATTTATTATGGCTTCTTGATTTAGCATGCTAGTAGATATCATAGACATTGGACTGTTACTGATTTGATCTTTATATGATGCATATGGTCTACAGGTGGACATTTGATGACGATATTTGTATAATTTTGACAGGGTTATTTATCTTTAATTATGACATGTGATATGTTTAATTATTTTGAGTAGAACTTGATAATTGGACTAATGTGATGATCGTTTTTGACAGAAATGAAATGTGGAATAGAAATGTACTAAAAAGTGTTAGTGATATCGTACTTGCATAGATGATTGTAAATCATGTGTCGTTTATTTTAGATTATATTGTATATTTGGCATTAATGTTTTAATGCGGCCAACAGGCCGAAGGAGGTATTCTTTTTTCTGTAGGTATATTATATTCACAACAATATTGGGAAGTGGAGACCAACCACATTGGAATTCGAGAATAATCCAGCTAAGGTCACCATGGCAACAAGTAATTGTGTGTGTGTTAAAATTATCTGGTAAAGGGAAAATTGTGACCTAGGGATCATGTGTTGTTTTGTTTTAATTTTTTTTCCTTTTTATTATGTTAGTATGTGTTGCTCTTAGTAAGTGAAATTTTACTTGTGTTATTATTCATATTCCTTGGTTTGAAGCTTACCCCTTTGTTAGCCATGGGTTGTAGGGGGTTAATTAAGTTAATTTGAAATGAATTCCTAGAATCTATAGGTGAAAAAATGTGACCTAAGAGAAAATTCATCCTTGCATAATAATGTTTTTTGCAATGTTAATTGGGATAACTATGCTGTGGATTGACGGTAATTGATGTGTTGTGGGTTTAGCACAATCCTTGGGTCCCTTTTTATGGTTGGAACTCGAATTTGGCCTAGCATTCCATTTATTATAGAAAGTTGTGCCATCGACATGTCATATGTTGTTCTCATGTGTCTATATGAGTTGATGACCCCATGCCAAGTGTACTTATGTGGTTGTTAAGTTTATCTATTAGGAGCCCCATGTAGGTGTTGTGTAATGAGCATTTAAAGTCGTAAAAATAAAATTATTTCCGGAAGGTTCTACTATTATCCTTTGTGGGAGTGGGCCAAATTTGGAGTGTGTACATTAGTACTCTCCACATTCTTGATCATATTACTTAGAAATCTTTCATATGGAATTTCATATTAACCATGATTGATTCTACTAAGTAGAGTGTAAAGGAGAATGGCATTATATCCATGGTAGCCACATTATCATTCATTCTCTTTTCTCTATACATTTGCATCCTCTTGTTTCAATAAGTCGTTGGAAGTTTCTATATTGTCATGATTGGATCCGTATATTATGGAGAGGAGAGGAATTGGATAGGATGCATATGCCTCCTTGGAGCTATTAGATATTTTGATATACTCATTCCCAGCTTGTGGATGATTGATGTGATTTATGTTGACATATGGGCATAGAATAAAGTACTTGCATCAAGGATAGGCCATGGAAACCTTCAGGATACATCACCTTTGTATGCGACTATGTTTGATTTTTGTGATGTGAATGTATACTTAGGCCACAATGATGAATGTTCTTCATCAAACTGTTCAAATGCTTATTGGGACACCCTAGGTAGAATGCCTAAGGGTTTAGGGAGTTAAGCAGACTATGGGGAGTTTATTCGTAGGAGAGGGTTCATCAACCGATGGATTAACATGATTCAAATTCCTTCTATAAAGCCCTATGAAGATTTGTTTATGGATTTCGAGTATATTAATTAAAATGCCTGCAGATACCAACTATTGTCTTTGAAACAATTGCCATAAATGTGAAAGCACAAAAAAAGAAGTTTGAGCCGGATGGCAACTCAAGAGTTTTAATTACTGTTTTGTATGGCAGGCTATTAAGGTTGGAACCTGCATGATCCGTCTCATTTGGAGTGCATAACTAGTAGGCCTCCTAGAGATGTCTGTAAACTGTTTGAAACCTTTGGTAGGCACTTGTGAACTATGTTGGCATTGATCATACCTCAAAATTTTGGCTTGTAAATTTTGTATTCCATGTATGACATTGAATGTGAAATTTTATGTTTAGTTATGTGGAAGCTAGTAGTTGCACACATGAATACATTTTCTCCCATTGTGATGTGGTAACTCGGGCGACCAATGGAGAGGAATGGCTTCTACTCCATTGGGTTCTTGGTTGGGAGGAAGCGTTGCCTACAGTGACTACATTTCCTGTTGTGAATCAAGGCATCATGGAAGCCACCTTGCTGATATTTGGAGCAAATTCCAACCTTATTGATGATCAATGTGCCACCATGTATTTTTTACCCATCCTTGAGTGGAGGAAAAATGTAATATTGCTTGTCATTTTAGCTTCGTATCAAGTTGTAAATTCTGGTGTTTCCAACATGAAGTAGAAAATTTGTAACAGTGTGTTGACGGAAAGTGTCGAGGCTTGAACTCATTAGTAAGTGTTTGTTGATGTCAAATGGAATCAAAAGTTGAAAGTGCTTTAGACAATTTATTTAATCTGCTTCTTAAAGTATTGGCTTGGAATTCTTATGAATAAGTTGATCTTTGACTTGAAAGCTAGTAGTTCTTGCTTAAAACATAATTCAGAAAAGTTGAAAACCTCTTGAGGATAGTTGGGAATTTTAATTATCCATAAGAGATATATATATATGGCTAAGGTAGGAACCATTTTGTTACTCAAAGGAGATGTATTGAAAAGGTGGTACTCATAGTGCAGCAATCTCTGTAATTTTGTAAAGCATAAATGGGAATGAATAGCCAGCGTTTATAAGTATTTTATTGGATTCTATAACAAGTATAAAAGTCCCCTCCTTATGCATGACTTAGCATGTGCCATTCCTATATTATAGTCGTGAGTAGAAAATACATGCAAAAATTTAAAAAAAAAGAATAGATTTAAACAATAAAGCTCAAAATGTAGGACTGTTTACTAAATAGATATAAATGTCAAATTTAATGCTAAAATATTAAATGGGGGTGTAAAAAAAATAAAATAATAAAACCTAACAAGGTATGGTCATGGTTTGAATACATTTACATTTTTAATTACTTGTAAATTAATGAATTTATTAATTAGCAAAGAAAAATTAAGTATGGAAATTAAACTTTTATATAGCTGACAAAAGACGCAATTGTTCACAATGACTATCAAAATGTTTTATATTTTCTTTTTTGGAATTTTTAATGTGTGACTTGAAAGTAAAGTCATTTTGAAATATGAAACAATATTTATCTAAAGTATTTAATCTAAAAACTAGAAAAATATATAACCATATACGAGATTTTAGTGTAGGATTCAAATAAGAAACTTAGTCATTGTAAATTGTTTATTCGTTGCTTTGTGCACCTATTACGAGATAATCTACAATGCTATTAACACTGAAAGTGTGAGATTCTTCTATAAGATGCTATTGGTTTGGATGTGAATAAATTTCCCATTTTATCTTCATTCTGACACTGTTACTAAATCGATTTTGCTTAAAATATCCCAAAGGAGTGACTAGATTTTGAAGATGTCTTCGATGCTGAACATCGTAACAACTTGTCGAAACAACAAGTGTTGGAAGTCCGCCCAGGAAGGGCCTCCATCCTGCATTATTGACTGCCACCATGAATGTGGAGCTGCAGGCACAACAGCTCTTCGCCCCACATGCAATGACCAAGTCTGGGCCCACACGTGATTTTTTCGTCTCACTTTTGCCACCTGTAAGATTCCTCTGGTTGTCCTACTAGCCTAGTACAAATTGCGACATCCACAGTGCCTAGATTGAAACGATTCAATGCCACAACCTATCTCGCGCGTGAAGCGCATCAACCCCCTTTAGTTTTCCTCAAAAAGGCAATGCAGGATCTTTTATGTGGACAAAAAGAAATTATAGATTTGTAAATCATTGAATATGTTTCAAGTCCGGCCATTTTAGAACTAGCAACACGCAAGAGGGACAGGGTATGCTAAGTTGATAAGGTAGGAGCTGGTTGAAAAAAAAAAGGCTCCCAAACATGATCCAAAACCTTTTAGAGCTTCGCTTGAAAGGGTTTCATTAACATTTACCTGAAATTGGTGTGTGTGTAGGCCAACAACATATCGACTCTCTGATGACGACCATTGAACTCAAAAAACATTCCCTAATATTTCGGAGGCATTGGCATCCTCTTGTAAGAAGGTCAGCAGGTATAGCCAATTCGGGCCCAAGTTATTAATTTGGATGCAATTGTAATTTCATTACACCATCTTGAGACATTTCTAACTTGCAATTATCTATCACTTAAATTCTAAGTTTCAACCTAATTCAAAGAGATTCTAGGAACATATATTAACGGATTTCTAAAAGTCAAAAATAGCAATACCATGTAATTTATCTTTGTAACACCATCACGTACAGTGCCTATATATTAAAATATTCAAAAAAAAAAAATTTGATAAAATTGTAATGATATGAATTTATCTTTGTCACCTACCTCTTATACAATGATTTATAAAGTGAAAATAGGTCAATGGTCAAATACCCATATTCAATCTAGTATCTCCATGCATGAAGCTTTCCAGAAATTATCTGGCTAAGGAAGAAACGAATACATGCACATATTGAAGTAATGAGTGTTATGACTTGTGGTAAACATTAGTATAGTATTGCGTTTGGAATACAAATATAAAAGATTGAAGCTTATATCCTTATCAAGGTCAAGTAGTCACAAATATTTGTAATATCTCAATAAATCAAACAAGGATTTTTCTTCTACCTTGCTTAAATCAGGTGATATTTTTAGCGGCGAATCGGTTCACTAATATGGTAAAATTTCCAGTAATAGGAATAATTTGAAAAGGCAGATTCACCTTCGGATTAGATGATGTAGTGGTTCACCTAAATATAAAATATTTTTTTGGGGGGTAGGTTCGCCTTCATTTGAAAACATATAAAAACCCAGGTGATGGGTAGTATACCACAAGTAGCTTACCAAATTACCAAAACCGTGAAGTCGCATACTCTTAAGCACCAGAGATTGATGTTAGCGCTGTTAGGGTTAGTTGTTGACAGCGCGACAGGGATATAGTTGACGTGCGACAAAGAGGTATTGTAGACGCGCGACAAGGAGATATTGCAGACGCGGGGGACAAAGAGTTGACACCCTTGTTGACATGTGACAAAGACAGTTGACGCCTTATTGATGCGCGACAGGGATAAGTAGTTGACACGCGACAAGGGGGTAAGCAGTTGATGCACGACAAGGGATAGTTTGTTGACACACGACAGTGACAGTTGATGCCTATAGTTGACGTGCGACAGAGATAGTTGACACCTATTTGACGCATGACAAGAGGAATAGTTAGTTGACGCGTGACAAGGAGATTGCCATAGTTGACATGCAATAGGAATTTTGTCTCTAACTGCGCTACTTGGTTATTTTTGCGACGCAGGACTCTGTTCAGAAATAATGGAAGGTGCTAGTCCTAAGAATGTGAAGACCCTAAAAGTAACTAAGAAATCTCAGAAGTCCCTGTTTAAGTATTTTGGAAACTCTGCTGATACAGATATTACAAAAATACTCAACAACCATATAGATGCCACCAGAAAGAATCAGAATACTGACTGTGTGGAAGGTATTATTGAGGTGGACATGCATTCTGCACAGTATCAAACAAATGACACCTACGATCTTATATGCTGAGATCTTGAAGATATTCTTCTTGTTGGGGTGCAACCCAGAAGTGCATCAAGATATCACACATACAAATACTCAGCAAAATGGAACACAAAAATCAAATTCAAATTCCTTAGTTCATGAAAGAGGAAACCAGGTGATTGTGATATTGCTCAAAATTCTACTCAAAAAAGTAAAACATTGAAAATGAACAAGAATATGTGGACCATTGGGAGCAAGTCATACAAGTTTGATTGGGCAGCCAAAATTTCTGTTTATCGAACCTGTATAATCATCTAATTCTGAAGAGATCCCATCTGAATGTACATGTACAATATGTACGTGGAAATTGGGAAAGCAACAAAAAAATGCAAATGAAGCTGGACACTATAGAAAAACATTGTGGAAAACAATATTTGACTGTAACAGGGGCGGATGGCTAGAAAATCAAAACACACAGGTGGAAAACTGAAAAAGAATGCATGCATGTTAAATATGCAACGGAATTATGAGGTAGAGCAGAAAAAACGCAAACATCTCATGGAAAAGGGAGGAATGATCACATCGCAAATTGGTAAGATGAATCAAACAAATCTACATGCTAAACTCATACAATTCTCTACTCTATTTCACATACTAAAGAAAGGAAGACCGATTTCATGGATTTCCTTGATTTCAAATTTTTGTATCAATATAATGGAATGCTGAATGTACCTCAGTCTCATTGGTCTGAAAGTAGTGGATGGGAAATGGCAAAATGCCTTTCGATGATAGAGAAGGAAGATTTGAAAGAGAATGTAAAAAAATCAAAGTTTATCTCTCTTTCAATTGATGAAGTGACAGCAGTTCGACAACACTGCATGGGTATGTATCCACGTCTATACTTTAGAAAATCATATAAGGACACCTCATCTGTTGGGTGTTATGAAAATGGTTGAAAACTGTAATGCTGAAAACCTACATAAAATAGTTGTTTCTCATTTGAAAGATATTGTTGGAATGACTGATTATGAAATTGCTACGAAGTTGGTATGCGTCGGAGATCAGATGGTGCATCTGTCATGCAGGGTCACTGAATAGGGTTGTGTGTTAGATTACAAACAACATTGGCCCCATATATGCTACCAATTCACTGTATGGCTCACAGAATGAATTTAGCATATAAAATGGTAAGCAACTATGAAAATGTTGCTAAATTAGAAGACCTTATAAGAGAACTTCATGCCTATATGGAAAGCAGCCCAAAGTGATTTCTTGAGTTCCAGAAATTTGCAATTGGAATTACAGATGGAAAAAAACTTCTGAAAGATGTTGAGACTAGATGGATCTCTTTGTATGAACCTGCATGCAAAGTTCGTGAGGAGTATCCTTCGTTGGTTGGTTTCATGCACAAATATCGTCATGAAGTTGATAGGGTGAGGGACTTGTTGTTCCGTTTAACTGATTTGGAGACATTGCTTACATTGGTTGGTATTCTTCCAATGTTGCAGGAAATCAATACACTGATGAAGCATGCACAAGGGAAGATTAATCTATATTGTGGATTTTATACGGATGAGAAAAATGGTATGTCAAAGTCTTGATATCTTGTATTGTTCCCAAGATAGTTTTGATATACACCTGTTTTTGAGAATTGGAAAGCTTTATTAGATCTTAAAAATCCTAGTAACTATTTGAGATTTAATATCCACGATCACCTCTACATCACTGTTAATGGGAGGGACATACCACTGCACATTTTGCAAAAAAATTCAAGATATTACAGGATCAGAATGAGAAGATGTTCCCGTGACACGTAATCTCTTTGAGTCTGTTATAGTTGAAACAAGAATAAAGCTTAAAAAAATTTTAGAATCCTTATCATCAGAAATTAGAGAACGTTTCTCCAAAGATAAATTTCTTGAAGCCATGGGTGTGATGAATCCTAATTTTTGGAATACTAAAGGTGGTCATGCTGACTTTGTAAGAAAGCATTTCCATAAATCCATGGGTACAATAATGGAACATTTCACAAAGACTTCAGAGTTCAAGGGTATGGAAATCAAAGGTATACTGAATGCTGATTTATTAAAGTTTCAATCAACAAATTTTGCAACAACAATGAGGAACCAATATAAAAATTTAGACGAACCTTCTGAAAGTGGTGCTATTACAAGGCTGTGGTGAGGAATCTATCAAAGTTATATCTTACAAGAAGATATCAGTGAATATTTCAGATTATATGAGTTATGCCAAACAATGATTTTGGGGTCTGTGGAGGACGAAAGGGTTTTCAGTGCACTATCATTTATAAAATCAAAACTGAGAAACAGGTTGGATAAAAATCTGGAAAGTTACATGAGGTGTTATGTATCTCTCGGTACTCCATGGAAACCTTTCCTTTTGATAGAGCAATTATGCATTGGAATTCCCTTTGCGAAAGAAGAGGTGTGAATAATACAACTACAAGTACAACTGTTCCCAACGTTGAGAGTGGAATTGGCATATCATCACACTCTACAGAAGAGAACATCAACTTTGAAGATAGCTATTGATAATGGATTGTTTCAAATTTAAATAGGTATCTCCTTGACCTTCCTTTTATTGTTTGGCATCATTAAAGATGTTAGAGGTATATATATTTACATTTATTTATATACAATTATTTCATCTTTTATTTTGAAAAGGTGGGTTGACATCCATCTGAGGAAGCTCACACTTCTCGGGACTGAAAATGTCAGGAAACTCCCCAATCTATCTATTAATCCATTTCTCATGTTGAGTTTTCTTAAATCAATGATCTAGCACACTACGAAGGATGATTTCACAGCCATCTAAAACACAAGAGGCAATTTGCTAACTTAAAACCTATCATATCACATTTCTTGATATTTTACAATTATGTATAACTTGTTTTTAATATTTGTAAAATTCTTTGATATATTTTTTAAACTGTGGTATAAAATCACACAATCTAATTTTACAAAGAGGATTTTTCGATATTATACAATTCATCATCCATGATCGTTCTTGAAGCTAAATCTATGTCCACATAAAAATTCACCATCATCCATATAATTTCATCTTCCACATCTAATGTCATCATATCATTATCTTAATCCCGACACTTTAATCCTAACACATTCCAATTTTTTGAAAATTATCCATTATCATCATTCATCATCATCTATATCGATTCTAATGTCATCATATCATTACAAGTATAGAGAAGAAGATTTAGAGAATGTTTTAAATGTCTTTATCGTACTACAATTCAAATTTTCTTAAAACAATTATCCATTATCATAAATGATTCACCATCCAGATTCCATGATCGTGCTTGAAGCTAAATCTACGTCCACATACAATTCATGATAATCCATATCTATGAGAATATGATTATATTCTAATGTCATAATGCACATCTAATGCAATCATCATTAACAGTAGAGAAAAAAAAACACTCAAAAGCTATCACATTTCAAGTTTCAAATTTCAAATTCAGACAATAAATTTCAAATGCCATGACCATCATATTCAATGATTCTATTCTAATGTCATAATCCACATCTAATGCAATCATCATTAAAATTAGATAAGAAACAAAACACCATCAAAAGCTATCACATTTCAAGTTTCAAATTTCAAATGCCGCTTCAATCATATTCAATGTTTCAAATTTTAAAGTAAGATTATAAAGTATTTCAAACTTGTAAATTTAAAGATTTTATTTTTCAATTTTCCAGAATTCACCCTCAATTTCAACCCTTAATTTTCTTTAACCCTTTCCTCAATGGTTTCCACTCTTGTACTCCTTTACCCAAAGGCTACTCTTGTTGTACCCCTTTCCCCAGTGACTTGAATAATCCCCGAACTAATCAGATCTTCCGCAGAAATGTCTACATTCTTTACAATTTTGTCTTCTTCCTTTTTCAAATCTCCATGTGATAGCAAACTTGGATCTACAGCAGCCTTGGTTTTGAATAAAATTTCAGGGATGAAGCCATGCTCTTTAAGTATCCACTTCAGTGTATTTTTTTGTTTGTTAACCAAAATAATATTTTCCATCAAATTCTTCTTTGCGGATAAACTGTTCTTCATGGTTTCCAAGTGAACTTGGAAAACCTTTGCTTGACTCTTTAAATTTTCATATTTCAACTGCACAAAAAAAGTGATTTTAATTTAAACATATAATTAAAATAAGAAAACTTCAAATTAAAAAAAATATTATTTGAAAGTGATAATACTTACGACTACTCTATCTCTCTTGGCATTTACAACTACCATGAGATCCTTCTCCTTCGACCATTTATTAAAATATGCTTGGGATTCATCCTAATATTTCCCAGTTTGTTTAATGCTTTATCTAAAATATTATCTTTATAATTGTTGTTATATGTGAAAGTCCCACTTCTTACTTGGGTAAGTAAGGAATCGATCTTCATAGGTTGATTTGGACTACATCGTATAAACTATCCCTTTACCAGTAATTTTAAAAATGACTTAGTATCTCATTGATTAGTACGTTAGCCCTTCTCTCCCATTCTATGAGCCGACTGATATGAGGTAGAATAAACTCATTGACATGGGATTGACAATCATAACTAATTAAGTTCTCTAAAGGAAATAGTTGCAAATGTTCACCATCTGTATCCGAATAAGATGATGTCGTTGGAGAGGTATGGGGACTTTCGAGTTGATCATTGACTGCTACTTGTTTCTGCCTTTGGGTGGCCTGATCCTATTTGTGATAAAATAAATCAAGATTCAAATAAATAAATCTAAAGTGAAATGTAGTGAAACTAAAAGTTGAATAAATTATGTAAAAATATAAGTATACCTGTTGGCCTTGATTCATCTCACGTGTATTGAAAAATCCTATCGAGTCATTGCTATTAATGCCCAAGTAATCTGCATCTAAATTTATATTGTTTAAAACCGATATGCCCGTTGCATTGGGAAAGACGCTGAGGAGAGAGGGTTGAAATTCGAAATGAGGAGGTAATGTTTAGTATCCCACTAGGGGGCGGAGGAATTGGCATACATTTGCCAATTTTTTTTTTCCTGATCCTCGGGTTGGAATTTTGAATATTATTGGTTGAGGGGGTGGTGCCGCTATTTGTACAGAAGGTGAAGGACTACAATGTGTTGAATAATTCACGAAAAAAACATATGAAAATTAAAAATTGTTAAACTATGTAATAAGTATGAAATTAAATGAAGTACTATTCAAAACTTGAACCTTATTGCTGAGGGGTAGATTTTTGCGGTACTTGAGGTGGCCGTGTCAGTGTAGTAATTGGTCATTTTTGAGCTACCTATTGTTGGGATTGCTGAGGTCATTGATGAGAAGAGACAATTACATATGACTAAACTGAATGGGTTAGGGAAGATGGTTGAATTTTAGATGCACGCATATGGTCCAAAGCCACTACAATGTCATCAAATAATGAATTACTAAATAATACTAATTTAAATTTAAATGGAAAAATGAAAATGCAAATTTGGAATTTGTAAATAATACATGTAAGGGTATCCGTATTACTTCTCTGGCGTTTCATAAATTCATACGGTTGGCAGTTTGGGGATGAATGACCTTCCATTTCAGATTGTGAATCTCCCGATGCCTCAGCGTGTTGTTGGTCTCTTCCTCTTGATGCCACCTTTCTTTAGGGAAGGGCCTCCAAAAATCTTCTCTATAAATAGTAAATATTTAATACATGTTTTCACTTATCAGTAGATAGTTAAGAGTTAATACAAACTTTATATGTTTTTACCTGTTGTTCTTGAAATGACATTGAAAAATTAGTCAACGCCTTGTCCATGCAAGTGGGAATGTGTTTGTATTTTAAATTTAAAAGAGCCTCGTAATAAAGGCCAAGGAGATAGTTTATGGTGTGAATGACTATTTTTTTTGAAAGCTTTACATTTGTAATCTCTATTCTTATTGTTTTATAAGAATGTGCACCAATCAAATTTTTTCTTTCCGATAGTTCTAAGAACGTATGCAATGGCCCAATTTGGTATATCTGTTTTCCGACCCTGCATAACTATTCTGGCTTGGAAAAAGGATATCATATAGCAGTAATAAAGTGATGTCCAATTCCTTTCGTATCCACACCACATCTAGATTTATTGACATGATCTGTACATGCCAAAAAAATAGTCAGAATTAATATAAATTTGAATTTATTTAAATCAGAAACTGAATACAAAATGATGAATGAAAACAGTTAGGCTTACAATCAACATGAAAACCAAAATTTTATTCAAGGCATTTATTATTGTCCTCGATGAGTGTTGCCTTTGATGTATCAAGTGGTAATTTTGTTGATGGGAGACATGTAAACCAATAAATATCATCTTGGTTGATGCCAAATTGAAACATTCGACCGTCATCCACAGTAACATAAAACAATTCATTCTCTGCATTGTATGAGGAGATAAGGTAGTTCAAAATATCAGTATTTGTTTCAAAATGGGACATCCTAATGAACCCACCAAACTCACATGCATTGATCAAATCCTTGTATTCAAAATTCATTTTTAAAACAGTTTGGATGTGAGGGAACAAAGGGTTCCTGTAGAGTATCTTTCCCGTGGTTTGGGCATTTGGGTTGACTGGATTTTCATCTTACATTTTTTCTTGAGATTACGATGCACTTGTAGTCACCATTGTAGTTGTCCTTGAGCTTGATTATACATGACTTGGACTCATGTATACAAGAAAGTTTGAGATCTGGATAGTGTAAACATGAAAATCACTGGCGGGAGGGTATTTGTAGGGAAAAACTAGGATTTTAAAGGTTAAGACATGTGACAATGAGACTTCTTGACGAGTGATAACGAGACTTTTTATCATGCCACAACAAGTACTTTTCTCACATGACAACAATCCTTGTTGTCACACGATAACAAACCCTTTTTTTGCATGACATTAAACCCTATTGTCACATGATAGTAAGACCTATTGTTGCATGATAGAAAACTCTATTTTCATATGGCAATAAGCACTCTTGTTGTACGACAACAAGACCTATTAACACATGAAAGCAAGTCTTGTTGTTGTGTTATAACAGGTCTTACTGTCATGCGAAAACTATGTGATAGTGTCTGTGACTCTAGTTTCTTTTGCTCAAAAAAGGACGGTCAAAATTTAGTTTTGAAAAAAATAGTAAATCCACCTTTGAGTGAAACCAGTTCCAGGGATATTCGCCAAGTATTTTCCACCTCCTATTTCTTAGAGGTCTCTTAAAATGAACCCTGGTCGGCCCTTTTCCAAGACATTTTATCTCGCAAGAGAAGCTTGACTTCATGGTTGAGATGCTGCCCAAACTTGCGCAATGGACTGAGGAGATAGATGCCTATGATCTCGGTACTAGACAACCTTGTCAATAGATAAGTCCACCATCTCATACCTTTTCTTTTCCTATTTCTCAATCAGTTCCATCTCAACTGAAGCTTCAATCTCCAAGCTTCCCATCTGCTGCCCCAAGTGTTGATTTCTCTTCTCCATCCCCTAGTCTTCCATCTCACCTCAATTCTTCTACTCTTTTCCCTTCCAAATATAAATCCCCTCAATAAGAGCCAAAATAAATGCCTTTCCATCCGCAAAAAACTAGGAAACAATGAGTGGAGACCCTGCCCAACACTCCTCCTACTCTCCTAAGTCCGTGTTGGGAAAAAATCAAGGATCAAGCAAGGGGGATCAACAAGAAGAAGAGGCACCAAAAGAAGAAATGATCAAAGGCTTGGTAAGCTTGGCTCTCATATTTGGGATCAAAAAAATTCCCTTGTTGGTTAAGCCCATGGAGGTGGCCGGGGTCAAACCACAAGTGGTGAAAGCTTCAGCTATAGCACAAGTGAGGGAAGAAGGGGTGACTCCAAATCCAAGAGAAGAGGAATACATTCCGGCTGTGGAGGAGGACCATGGAGTTCCAGAGGTTCTAAGTACAAAGCAGAAAACATAATAGTTCCTTCAGTTCTTCCTCCCACTTCATCCACTTAAAACTCTAGTGTCGAAGAAGAGTTTGAGATTTCAAACTAAATGTTTGAGGAAGAGGGGAACCGTGGTGATAAAATTTCAGATCTGGAGGACACCATGGAGGAGGTCGAGCAAACACAGCTAGACAACGAGGAGGTAGATTATCTGTCTAACTTGAAGGATTATCTTGATGGAGAGGATCCCAAGGATATCACATCATTTTATCCTCCATGATCTTCCTTCCAAGCACATGATTCCACTACCATGGAGGAGAGAATTCAATTACAGAAACATGTGGCTCGTAGAGGCCCTCTGGTACCATGGTTAGAGGATCTTAATCTTCCATGTTATTCTCAGGAGGAGGAAGGTAAAGATCATGAGGATCCCAGCTCTCCCACATCATTCACCCAGGAAGGTCCTCAGGAAGAATCCATTCCTGTAGTTGAAGTACAAATAAATGGGCATATCCATCAGATAAGACCATGCCCAATCAGGTACTTGGCTTAATTGGAACCAAGGGAGAAGCAAAAACTAGTTATGCTTGCTCCTGATCATGAGGAAAATCTTCAAAGTACCAAGAATAAGTTGTAATGCCTCGTCAATACAAATCCAGAGCAACTAAAAGAGGCATTTGTCTTTTTTCCAGCTGATACCTTGATGATATGGGTGGAGGATTTACCTTTTGTCAGTTTTTCACTCATTATAATAACCATGTTTAGTGCCAAATAAGATACATGGCTGCCTATTGTGAGGATGAGAAGCTACTTCTCCCTACCTATTACAGGTTTTACTTGAACGCCCCTTGACTCTAGTTAGTTTAGGCTAGTTTAGGTTTGCTCTCAGTAACACAAGTGCTTTTGCACACTCTGCATGTTCCACTTGGAGCATGTATGTTTTTTAGTTTTGTACATAGTGGTGTTTAAGTGTTTTCTTCTTGCAAGGTTGTATCATTATACAATTCGATGCACCTCTAAGGTTAATATTGTAGTGGTGGCTCAGGAATAGGTAAAGCCCAAGGTCAATACAATTTTCTACTCTCAGAACCTAATTTTCAATATTTTCTTATGAAATTTGAGAGTGCAGACAATAGGGAAAGCTCAAGGTCACCAAGTGCAAGTAGTACGACTCATGGTTTCTGGGACAAGATCAATACCAGGCTATCATTCTGTACTCCATGCCCAATGGATACTTCTAAGGCTACTAGTCTCTTCATCTAGCAGGAAGATGTTCCCGTGAGTCATCAAACTGTCATCAAATTTTGTCCCCCAAAAAAATTAATCAAACACAACCCTACACAAGAGAAATGGAGGGGTTAGCCCAGTGGTATGGACTCACATTCGTTCCCAAAACTGAGTTCGAGAGTGAGTAGAACAAAAGAACCATAGAGGATGCCATGTGGTTTAACGACACATCACTAAGAGTGGAGTCCAAAACAGGGTCCCCAACGAGGGCCAGATCATCACATGGCCAAGAGTCAAGGAAAAGTGGGTGAGACTGGTTATTGAATTGGCCAAATAGAACAAAGTCTGTGGATGCCTCCACATGTCCAATCGATGCTCCTTCAAAAGAAAAATTTAGGGGCAGGTCACAAAAAAGCACATGCCCTTCGCGTGGTTTGAATCCCAAATAGTTGAACCTGCCATTGAAAAGTCTAAGGACTAGTAGAGGCCTCCACGCGTCTCTTCATTGCAACTTTAGAGTTATAATATGGAGTGAGTCCACAAACAAGCATAGACCTGCCGCGTGTCAAAGGTTAGAAAATGGTCTCATCAGCCATTGAAAAGTCACAGATCCGTCGAGGGTACCACATGTCTCATTGATGCAAATTCAAAAGGTGCGGCCTAAAGAGAGTCCCCAAACTTGCACCAGCCCTCCACGTGTATCAGGTCCAAAAAGGGACAAATCTGAACATTTAATCAGCTAAGTATAAAAAGGTCAGTGGATGCCTCTAAGTGCCCCAATGAAAAAACTTCAAAAGTGTGACCGAAAAGGAAGGACCCAAATGTGTGTGAGCCCTGCATATGTCCCAAGTTAAACATATGGCCCCACAATATTGAAGGGACTAGCCAAACATGAGGAAATAGAGGAGGGGCCCGCAAATGATGCCATGTGTCCCATTGTAACAATTTCAGGAGCCCAATCAGCTAAGCATAAGGTGAGGCAGTTGAAGGAGCCACATGTCCCTTCAATGCTCTTTCAAGGGGAAAATCGAAAAGCGGTCCCCAAACATGCGCTAGATCTCCACATGTCTCGAGTTAGGGATAATGTGTCTACTAATGAGAGGGACTTAGGAAGAATGCAAAGGATATAGAGCAGGCCCACAGACAACGTCACCTATCTCTTTGGCATAGCTTCAAGAGTGAACAAGAGGGGGTGAAGCCTTAAGGTGTGTGAGGTTGCCATGTGGATCTCACACAAATAGAATCTTTTAAGATCTATGAGCCCAAGTTAAACTCCCAACCTCGACCTCCGGACAACCATATCTTTTGATTGGAATCTCAGAATTGAGGGGGAGAGGATGTTTTGGAAAGCCCTCGGCGTCGGCTTCTCACCCACCACCATCATGTTTTAGTCCGCTATTTCAAGGTTGTCAAGTCTCTCACCTACCACCATAATGAAGGAGAGACCCCCTTCTTTCCTAGCAATGAACAACACGTGAAGGCATGGAATCTGTTAGGGAACCCATCATTCTTGCAAGAGAATTTCAATGCTTTTGTGGTGGTTGGAGTAGGTGAATTCAATGAATATCTTGGGTTGGATGAAGTAGGATTTAAATTCTTCCCTATCTCCTTCTCTCTTTCTTCTATATATTGTAAAGGATGGGAAAATTCAAAGAGTTGGTCATCTTTCCTCTCCTACCCCCTCTCTTTGTCTCACCTAGGGAGGAAAGTGGAGTTTAAGCCTCCTATCATGGCTCTACAATGGCATTTTCTTGCCTATTGCCCACTAATGATGTACTTTGTGAACTCATGGACCAATAAAATCTATTTTGTGATGCATTTTTTCCATCCTTATTTTATTGTCTCTTCTTGCCTCTGTTCATTGCAAGGTATATTGTGCATACTTCTGATGTCTATTGCAGGTTATGGGAGTTGTGTTTAATGGGTTTGAAGGGGTGTTCTGTGTGAACTCTATCTTTGGTCTATGATGCATCAATCCATCCTCTCCATTTATCACCTCTCTCCACTTCAGGCAGCTGAGATTGTGACTAGCAACCTCCTTCTCTGGTGTATCACTATTTTAGTCTAGGATTTATTTTCATGCAGTTTCTCTCCTTGGTCTCTTAGAAGGTTAGATTAGGATTAGCTAGTTTCCTTGCATTAGAATGGCTTGTGGTAGGTAGTTTAGGAGCAGAACCAACCTTCTTTGGAGGTCCATCTGAATTCCACAACTCCCACAACTTGAGAGATGGTCCAATGTTATGCATATCACACCGAATGCCCCACTCACATCCGAGACCATTCGGGGGTGCTGTAATTTTGCATCAATAGTAATCTCAAGAACCTATCTATCTTTTGACCTTTAACATGGTGGAAGTCACAATACTCGTGCTCTTTGAACTGACTGAAGTTTTGAGCATTTTCTGGGTATGGTACTGTTAGAGTTGGGTATTATTCCATGCTCAAATTATCTAGCTATTTTAGTATGGCAGATAGGGATTCTTTTAACGGCGTGAATGCAAGTTTAGTGGGTGCCTTGGGATGAGGTCCTTGCGAGAGATTTAAAAGCAGACCAATATGTATGGTTTGGACTCTTTTGGAGTCCATAATGTTGTTGCCAACGACATGTTTTTTTTTAAGAACTTCAATTTATGTAAGGATTTTGCTTCATTATTTTACTTGGTAACCGGTTTAAGTGTTCCCTTTGCGATGAGGGCCTTTTTGATTTGACTTCCCTTCTGTATAACTTCTTTAAAGTTAGAGCTGTAGTGTATTTGCAAATTGAAGGCTATCTCTGGGTTCAAGTTAGGCACACATATGCTTACTACAAGGGAAACGATTTGCCGACCCTCACCATCATTATAAAAATATTGCAAAGGTTTCGTTGGGATTTTTGTCTTGCATTGTCGAGGTCATTCATTGTGATTTCATTTCCTATGTTGTAGGAATAATGTCGTACAAATGTTTGTGCTAATGTGGGCCACATTGTAATGGAGCCCTAGGGTATGCTAAAGAATCATTCCAACCGTATTGCCCCTAGGCTGCAAGGGAAAAGTCATATTAAGAAGTTATCATTGTGTTATCAGCTAATTTTGACTTTGTAAAATTATTAGAAAATAATAAAAAAATGAAAATTTTGAAAATTTTGAAAAGTATCACTTTGCATGGATCATTGCCCTCACTGCGATCGTCTCATTTTTGTGATCATTTCAGTCTTCGTTTCATCTGTTTCGGGCGAGAACTCTTCCCGCCAGGCTTTAAAACGTGTTAAAATGCATTAAAACTAATTAATTAATTTTTAATTAATTAATTGCTCCTTGTTTGATTAAATTAATTTTTAAATCACTTGAGGAGTATTTAATTAAATAAATATAAATTAAAAATCATTCGACAAATTTTAATGTCGGGGAAGTAAGCTTACGCTTCCAATTTGGCTTCCCGAACCTGGATTTCCCCTGTCCTGGCAATCTTCTTCAATTTTCCGCACGTGGGATTTTCTCTGCCAATTGCCAAATCATGGATTGGCTAACGGGCAGGAAATTCCCCAATTCCCCACATGGGGAAAATGAACGGGGATTGCCAGCCCATTTTGCCATTCCTGTTGGCAATTGCCCGTTGCTTTCCCCATTTCCCCTGGCACTTAAGTCACCACTTGGGAAGAGAGGAAGTTGAAATAATCCTCAACTTCCTCCATCAAACCCGTTGGAAAAAGTCATGCGAAGATTTGCTTCTTGATTCTTCAAGGAGGACATAATATTTTGTCAACATCCCATAATGCAAGAGAAACCCACGCCATTGTGAAGAAAGAAATATCAGTCATGCATGCGAGGACAGTCCAAAGAAAATTCCCACGCATTTGTCTAGAGAGAAAAGCAACATAGCCAAAGGAGGACAACACGTGAAGGGGGAGAAGAATAGTTTTCACGCACCAGCCATAGAGAAAGACAGTAAATCCCTTTTCACTTAAGCCCACGCGTCCAAGAAAGGACAAAAAGGAAATAAGAATAGTTTTTGAAAATGCGCAGGTATTAAGAAGTTTTCCATGCGCCATCAAAGAGGAAAAAGGAACAATTTTTAATTGACAAATACCCAGCCAGGGAAGAGAAGTCCACGCAGAGAAAAGAAAGATTTTCCCACGCCTTGGGAAGAAAGAGGAAAGCAGACAGTTTTCAATTCCAACGCACTGCAAGAAAGGAGAGCAATCCAAAATTACCACGCACAGCCAGCAAAGAGAAACAAAACAACAGTTAAAATGAAAATCCATGCAGCAGTTTCCACGCATGCAAAGTTATCCACGCTGGAAGGAGAGCAAATTTCCAACGCAGACCAGAAAGGAAGAAGAATGACGATAAAAAATATGTATTTTGGTTTGGTGAGAAATCTTCCACGCGTGGGGGAGGAAAGATAATAGTGAAAATGTATTTGTTTTTGTCTTCATTGAAAGGTCCACGTGGAGAGGAGAAAACTGTCCTTAAATAAAACTTGTTTTGTTGTTTACTTTTAAACCAAAAGCCATGCATTGGGCAAAGGAGAAACAACAAATAAAGACAGACCAATTAAAGGAAAACAGTCCAAAATCAGACAGAAGAGAATAGCATTTTCCAACGCATTTTTCAGGAGGGAGTAATAATTTTGTTTTGCCCACGCAGGAACAAGCTTGAAGTTAAGTTTTATGGAGCAGCTCAAATATTTCCCACACATCAATCTAAAGATATCAGGGATGCAGAGAAGCAAGGTGAATTAAAATATATATATCGTTTTTATCATGTATTGGTGAGAAGAATTCAGACAAAAATAACACGCATTCAAAACGTATTATTGATGTATATTGGCGAAAAGAAAAATAAATTTAATAAAGAAAACAATAGGTGCGCAAAGAACGTGACGCGGATTCTATCCGTTGAAGTAATCGATTTCGGAGTTCTATATCTCGAAGTCGGATAATCGTCGTGAAGAAAGGTTTGGTTTGTTGAATTATCCTCATCTTCGTGTACTCATTTGCCAAATTTCAAATGTGCAGCCCCTAATTTGATATTTTTCACGAACCCGAGAAAAATCCAATTTTCTTGTTTTTGCCGCGCGCGCAGTTTCAGTGTGGCGGAACGCCTACTTTGAGAATCCATATTTTGAGCCCAGATGATCGTTAAGAGAAACGGTTCAATTTTCTGAATTCATACCATATTCATGTTTTTTTTATAAAAAAATTCAAATATACAGCACTTCGTTTGATATTTTTCACGGAGCCAAATAAAATGAGATTTGCATGATTTCGCTGTGCGCACAGTTTTCAACCTGTCAATGTAACTCACTTCGAGAGTTGATATTCTGAATTCCGATGATTTTCAAGAGAAAATAATTATTTTTTTCAGTTCCTTCTACCTTCATATGCTTCCTTGCCAAGTTGTAGATACTCAGAGTGACGTTTATTATTTTTCCCAGGCTCAAACAAAACGAGATTTTCAAAGTTTTACACTTGCATTTTCCTAGCAGTTTCAACAGAGTCAACTTTGACCTTTAGTATTTGACTGAAGAATTTGATTGGGGAAAAACCTTCTGACATGCAAACTTGTGGTACCTTAATGTACTTCCTCATGCAGTGAAAAATTCTTAAGACAAGATTTGCTATTTTTCCCAAGGTAGTTTTACAGGCAATTTGTGCAGTTTTGTAAGATAGAAGTAATCGTCTGAAATCACATTTCTGTCATACTCATGTCTTTCCCAAACAAAATGATGTTGCGGTATAGGTCCCAGGGCACTCTACTTACCTCAAGGCTCCATTCAAAGTATAAGAACATCATCAATACCAACTTGGGACACATCAACATAGGTCGATTCTGGGATCGCATATCAATCGAAGGCGAGTCACAATTATCCCGACGCTTGTTCTGAATTGGTCATCACTTGCACAGATATACCATGAAACCTGCATAGTGTGGCGATTCAACTTTAACGGCTTCGAAACAGAAGCAACCCCTAACTTCCTCATTATATGGTATAAGTGGTAGCTATTGGCATTGGTCTCTTCGGAGTCAGAAGTCATTGTTATCGGTAGAGATCGATAATGGGAGAATCTTGTCTACATCAATTTTTCACTTGATCATTGTGGTGGATCTATTCATCAAAAAACCAAAACCAACGACGGGTGCAATTCTGCGGATCATCAAGCAAGGCCACATCATTCAAGCGTGTCCCTGTAAGTTCTCAGTTAACAGCATGCACAATACTTCATCGGCCAGTTTTTAAGTTTTTCTGTTCTCGAATTGGACGACCGTGAGTGAATCAGAATGCCAACACTTCAGGATGGTGACAAAGACAAAATGCATAACTCCAGGAGGAGAATTGCAATTTTGGCTCTTGGAGATCTTCTCAATGGCGAAAGACCAGAAGCTAGATTATGACAAACCAAGGAGGCATAACAACTACGGTCTCGTGATAAATGAATAATTCACCATGGAAAGGTACTCAGAGTATGTGGAGAATTGTGAATATGAATACGAATGAAGACAAACTTTCTCACACCAGAATATTGCTCAAACTGAGGGGTGGATGAATTGCTCAAGTTTCATGCTCAACACTCTTGTCAATTGGAGGATTGCAAAGCACTGTCAATGAGTTCGTTCATGTATGATCAGGATAGGTAGACTCTTGGCCCAATCGATAAGGCACTAATCCTAGGTGTCTTGATCTAGGTGGCACATTGCTGACTAAGATGTCTATGTGTGCATCCAAGTCATTTAAGTGAGGGCCACGTGTGCCCATTTCTTTTAATGAATTTTTAACTTAAATGGTTTCTATTTTTAGTCATTTTTTAAAAAGTTGGTTGAAAAAGTCAAATTTACTTGAGTGCCCTATTTAATGTGCATTTAAAACCCTAACTACTTTGTAACCAACTTTTGGGTTATAAAAGGAAGTGATGGGCTCATTTATAAAGGTGACTTTGAGAGAGGAGAAGAAAATACTTTTGTGCAAGCTTTGTTTCAGGAAGAAACTTTGTGTTCTTTGTGAAAAACATTTTGGAGTTAATGAAATATGAACTTTGTGTCTCATTCATTATGTCTTGTAACATTTGGTTTTCTTATATTCATTAGATGTTAGGTGTTTGAATCTTGCATGAAAATATCATCTTTGATCTTATTGTCAACATTATTAATCAGTTGTTCTAGTTCACAGTGATCAAGCTCTGATTATCTACTTGCTCATGTGTGTTCCCTTTTACAAATTCTTGTTTGGCTTACTCAAACTCCGTTTTATTTGTGTTGGTCATGCAACTTTCTTCTTCATGTAATATTAGGCTCTGTTTTTACCTAACTTTTGCATGTTCTTTCAGTTCATCCCATTCCACTCCTTTCCTTCATTCCATTCCATCTCCCTCATTCGATTTTCTTTCCATTGATGTTCCAAAATCCCCCCCACATACAATTTTGCATGTACAGATGTAAATACAGTTTCGGTTTTCAATAAAGGCGGCCTCACCTTCATTAAGGAGGGACTTCATTCCCACACTGTTGCATGTCATTTGTATGCCTGCAAATCCATATGCTAACACATTGTACATAACCTCTTGGAAAGCCATATAAAAGTATTTGATTTGATCACGAGGATCACCTTCGCTTTTATATTTCTCGAATTTTGAAAGGGAAAAGTTCATTGGGAAGGGTTTCCACAACATGTCCTTATCTAAGGAATAAGGGCGTAGTTATTCAGACAAATATTTCCTACTATGTCCTATGTTTCCCTCTTGTAATGTAGTAAGTGTGTCTTTCATTGATTGTAATTCCTGTTCAATGAGCTATTCTTTGGTAGGAGATATTGTTCTTTGTTCCTTAGCCATTTTAAAAGTTGTATAAATGTGCAGATCAAAGTGGAACTCATTAGATTTCATTTTGAGTTTGTCTTTGTATACATTCCTACTTGAAGAGCCTAAGTTTGCTAATTTTTGGCTCAGTTTCAAGATCTATTTTTTATGGATCCTCTTCCTCATCGAACTTGGAAGGTGGTGAGGCCTTGCAATCAATCTTCACTTTACGTGAAGCTTTGTAATAAGGTCATCGTGGATCACCAAGTGTCCTGAATGGGTCTCTTTTAGCGGTGTTGTGATATTTCCCAATAGTAGAAGTGTACCCTATGTCAAATGGGTTATCTATGTCTAAGGGGGACATGTGTTCTTCTATTTTATGATTAATGACCTTAGTTTCCACTTTGCATTCTTTTGGAAGCTTGGATCCTAACTCTAAGAATCTTACGAGTAATTAATCTCTGTTATAATAAAGAAGCTCATCAAATCATCTAGATCTAATTGATGTTATTCTTCAGAAGAATCGGATTCTTCTCCCACTATGATCAATGAATGGCTCTACGTCCTTTACCTATGAAAAGAGAGGTGGTAAGATATTTCCGCTAAATGGGAAAGACTCAAAAGTGTTTTCTTGTAAGTCGTGATTGTTTGGTTTGGACGCCATCTTCATGATCTAGGCATCACTAGTCAAAGTTATACGAGGTTCGGTCAAAATATTTTTCAAATTTGTTGTTAAATCTAGGCATATGTCTATGTAAGTCGCTCGATGTGATGATGAAATAACCTAGTGTTTTCTAGAAGTAACGCTATGTAGTTGTTTTTATGATTCAAAGAACACTCATATGAATAGTCAAATGCAATGATCACTCGAATTGTCTTTCTTCCAAGCTTATACCCTAACTATGATTCTAGTGAAGGTTTCAAAGCGGATAGTGAAAATATCATATTAATACATAGGTATAGTTAGAATTCTAACAATGCCTAAATATTAAAGTGGTAATAAGGTAATCTCTCGATGAGGTACACAAAAACTAGTTCGAATGCTAATGAAATATATGTTTTGTGAAAAATGGAATTTGTGAGTATGTATATTGTAACAACATTATCCTGATACATTAACTGAGCTAACAAGGTGTTAGTATCAAGATGACATTACTTTGGTATATATAAGGAAATATTGATACTCTCAAAAAGACTTAGATGACGTCAGAACTGAAACTAAGTATGAGTATAGCAAGAATTTTTTAGTTATGCAAGCATCGTAACCGCACAATAAAGGGACTTATATAAAGTTCTCAACAAATTGAAAACATGACATAAGGACCAATATTGTGTGACTAGAATGTGAGAAACACTATTAACCTAAGGAGAGATAAATGATGAACCGAAATCACAGAAGTGAAGAAAATCTTCAAATCAAGATCAAAGGACTATGAAAGATATGAAAATGTTCTTGCCTAGTTTAGATGTTTAACAACCCAACCACAAATAAGGATGGGCATAAATGGAAAAAAATGTGGTGAGTAATATCTTTGATAAAATGCATGAGTTATGCCTCCTTCTCACCCCAAAAATGAGCAACGAGAATGCAAGGGTATAGATCAAAAGGTGAAAAATAAACTAAGTGCCACTTGGGTGGAGTTTTGCCTCATCAAAAGGTGACACAAAAACTAACCTAAGTGAGACATCGTTTAATTACCTGATAAAAGAAACTTAGTTCTAACTTACGTGGGCTCTTTTTATTGTTCAAGAAACAAGGTTTAGACTCCAAGTAGGTCGTCACTTCATCATGGATTAACACGATGGTGAACTACCAAAGTAGGATCTAAGACAAAATGGCTTCCCTAATAATATTTGTCAACTAGGTGTCATAAGTTGTCTAAATGCGAGCTCAATTTACCTAAAGAGTCGCAATGACTAATTTGGGAGTATTTCGGCTTTACTTTACCCCCTTAAAATATGATGAGCAACTAGTTATTTCACATCTATTCTCACTGGGGTCATGATATAGACAACATTGACTCTAACTTGCAGTGTAAAATCTAGTCAAGTGGGTAAGTGAAGCACTTCCTATTTCACCGACAAAGTTAATTAACAATGGATTACTATTGGGTTCCTGGAATCACCCCCATTATTGTATCTTAAGGCATTATGTGAAAGGGGTTATGGTCCAGATGAGTAGATAGGGTGGCACCCTTTTCCAAAACCTATAATATAGTGTGAAGTGAAATGGTGTGTTTTTATATCTTGCTTAATTTAAAGTAGTTTTAAGTAGCACACCATTTGACAACCTATATGAAAAAACGTTTATTCGAAGGTTTTTTATTTTCTTGACTCCTCCTTTCTCTGATAATCATTTTTGGTCCTATATACCAAGATTAGTAGTTTTCCAATACGTCATATAAAGGAGAAAAGATGATGGTTTTGATTTCCCAGATCTGCTGAAGACATAAGGAAATAACATACAAAACAAGATATATCACTGAAATTTTGTAAGAAATGGAAAATAGTTAACTAAATTGTGAAAAGAAGTTCTTTTTATCCAAATTTGATAGCTAATTGAATCATTTTTCAAGTATGAAGAAAGTAGTGAAAGGTTTTTGATTCCCAAGATCACCTAGTAAGGCATGAGGGAAGAGCATACACATTTCAAAATTTCAGAAATAAATATGTAGACAATTTAACTAAGTATGGAAAACATGATGGAAGAGAAACTGGTAAACCATTGTTAGAACCCTGTGAGAAATTTATAAAACTAGGAATATTAGACAATTCCATAAATCTATTTTTTAGCAATTTTTGGAGGTCTCTAGAGCACTTTGAGAGTTTGATGATAGAACTAATACTAAATAAGGTATATTAATTTTAGAACTTCCTCACAAATTTCACTTCTCTTTCCAACACCTATTCAAACTTTGAAAATGGGTCAACAGGTCAAAAGATATGACCCAAACTAGGAGCACTAAAAATTATATGAACAAATTTGGATTAAATAGAGACATTTGCATACCCTGAAAGGTGTATGCATGCCTATTTGAAAATTTTTACATGGGTTTTGGTCCATGCATCCTTCTGTGTAAACTTATTGGGTCTATAGAGTGCTTGCGCTACCTGAGAGATGTCTGCGCTAGCGTAAGTGTGTCTATGCCAGAGAATAAGTGTTTGCGCTAGCGAAGTGAAAAATTAGTAAAATCTATGATAGTGTGTTTGTGCTGGAAGAGGGCTGCTTGCACTAGAAAAATGGTGTATGCTCCATGATTTGGGCATGTGCGCGCTTCGTAAATTTTTTGATAGAGGCTTGAGAACACATAAGGTGCTTGTGCGTGGGTTTGGGTTCCTGCGCACTTAGTAAAAATGACAGGTCACAGGGTGTCTGTGATTTTAGAAGGGTATGTGTGCCACAATTTGGACATGTGCAACTACGTTTGGATTTCGTTATCTATGTACCTCTGCTAAGAAATAACAATCAACAGGTGTTTTTGCTGACAAAAAGGTGTATGCACACCTGCCTAAAAATATTGCCAAAAAATCTAGAAAATGAAATTCTAAAAGTGTCAACAGGTTAGAATTTATCCATTAAATGTAATTTCTAACATAAACTTAACAAAAAAATCATTAAAATGAAGGTTAACTACATAAAACCTAGCTAAAAATACCAAGGGAAAATATTTAACCATATAAAAACATGTTTAAAGTTAGAAACTGAAATAAAAGCTTCAAAATGAATCCATTAATGGAGGATGGACTAAATGTCCCACCAGGCATGCCAAATGTGTTCAGTTAAAAGTTGCAAAAGCCATGAACATGGGGTAAAAATCTCTAAATAAACCCCAAAGGCTTTTTAAAAAATAGTTAATCAACCATCAAATAAAAGATAAACAAGGATTCATCACTTTGCATACATTAATCTTGAAAGAAAGAAACAAATATAACATATTTAGGAATCCTCTACCTTTTAAAGCTTTAAAATGAAATTGGGTAGATTCTAAGCAATTAGTTATGTGATTATGAGAATTAGATCTCACCATTAATGGCTTCAAGGCCAATGGTTATTCCCATTTACTCCATGCGTGTGTGTGTAGTGCAATGGAAAAGTAATAGCTCAATAAACAAAGTAAATAAGATCAAAACCCTAAGCCAAATTCTATATTTTATGTTAGAAAGTAGGAGATCTCTTAGAAATGAGAGGGGGGTTCTAGTCCTATTTATAGTTTTCCAATTTAATAAATGTGAGACTTTGGGTGCATGTGGGACTAAAAAGGATTCAATGATTTAATTAGGGAGTCAAAGTAATATTTGAATAGGTTTAGAAGAGGTTAATCATGGTTAGAATTAGTTAAAATAGGTTAGGCTAGATAATATTTTGTAGAGAGGAATTATGGTTTGGAGAGAGTTTTGAGAGGTCTAATCAATCCAATGAAATGGATTGATAGTTTAGGAAATTAGTAAAAGTTGTATAAAAGAGGATGAGAATATGTTATAGCTAATAAGGGACTATATTAACCCTATTAATTGGTTTATAGGAGAAATATGACCAAAACAATGTCATAAACGATGAGTTAGAGGAGCCAACTTGACGAGGTATCATCAATTTGTAAAAAGGAGAATAGTTAGTGCAATATTAGGAATATTAGTGATTTGAAAAAACTATAGGTGTCTACAGTGAAGAGCACACAATAATACTGAGGGGGGTGTGAATCTTCATTATACAATCTTTTACAATCGTTTAACACTTTAATAATCATAACAACAACATTCACACAAGATATGAAAATTGCAAATACACAATTTTTGTGGAAACATTTTTGGGAAAAAATAATTGTGAAAAGATTACTTGGATCTATTGCCCTTATCCATTTCTAACATATCTCAGTATGAATTTGTAGGAACCAACCCACTAGTGACAATAATCCCCAACACTAAGCACAAACTCATCCATCTCATGGGAACCAACTCATCTAGTTCGTGAGCACCAACTCACTAGAGACACCAATCCCCAATTGTATGAGGCACCAAACTCAAAAATACTAAGTTCTATCATCTGTACTTTCTTCTTTAACATAATGATGGAAATTGACTGATACTTCCAAACCGGACATTGTTATGATCAAATTACTTTATATTTCATTTCTTCCTTCTTTTTGTTCCTGAAATCTCTTCCTCTTGTTTTCATTATTTTTCCCTTTTCTGGATATTTTTTGGAATGATATCTTCATAATAGTGTTGCTTTACAAGCTTACCTCGTCACCATCTTTACACACTAATCCATGTTCTTCTCACTCTTCCTTCCTCTTCGATAATTTTACACTCCCCTCACCTTTATTTTGTTGTTTCTCTTTTCTTGTGCATATTACAACCACATCATCCTCTCAGTAGTTAACTTTGTCCCAAGTATATTCTCTTAGTTAGAGGTCTACTTAAGCTTAAATGACACATCCTCATAATATTGCTCCACCTAGTCTCAAAGTCACAGCTCGCTCCATACATTACTTATTAATTTTCCAGATACTACGTAGTCACTCGCCTCTACAAACTTTTGTGCCCCAACACAGTTGCTCCACTCACTTCATGCTTGACTTGTTTGCTAGTTGTTATTATCAAATTTCAAACACTCTTACCTTTTGATCTCTTCCATTATTGTTTCCTTCTTCCTTCTGTTGGTATCCAAATTGATTCTCCTATGACGGCTAAGGAGCATCATGAAAATGGAAGAATGTTTAGAGACAGACAAATCATTTTAATTCATTTTGTAGCTAGGGAGTGGATTAAGATGACTCTTTGTCACTCAGGCGTTGGAGAAATGGATCGCACCTCACGAAGGGTTTGATCTACCCTCACAACTTTAGGTAGTGCCTTCAACAAGGGTGAGAGGACCCATTCTGTAACCTATGTTGGTGAAGGATATCAAGAGATCCTTCTTTCCAAAATTTTCATGAAAAAATTGAGAAAATATGATCAATAAAACACAATCTAGCTCTCACGAGTTGTCACACTAGAGAGTGGAGATGTTTCCTAGAAAAGGTATGGGTTACTAAAAACAATAATTAAATCCTGATTGTCTCTGCATAGTTTGGTAGTGTAATTTCTTCATTTATGGATACACAATACAAAAATGGGTAGTTCATGTAGGATTCATTGTTTGAGAATTTTTTTGTGGGAAGTTAAGTAAGATAAAGTTGATTATACAAGATCTTTGAGAGCCTTTACAAATATTGGAAAACTCACAGAAAAAATACTTCAAAATAGCAAAAATATTCCTTCAACCAGAAGGTGGGTATCAATGGCAGCCGATAGATGCAAGTTTTCATAAACTCTTCAAGAATTCAACACAAAGGCTTGTGTTAAAGACTCAATTATATGATGAAAGTCCCTGATTCGTCATGCCTAAGATACACTCGTAGGCTTACAAACAATCTTTATCAACATAGTGAAAGTAAAGTGATTTTAAATTTTTTATTTCATTACCATATGGAAGCTCTTCTCATAATGAAATTGATAATGCCATAATACTAACACACAGACGAGATCATGTGTGATTCACATGGATTTCAACATAAGGTTGCAACAGGAACAAGAAAAACTTTTTGAAAAAATTCTTATATATAAAAAGACACAATTATGCTCATGATCAACACAAATTTATTCGAGGTTCATTAGATTCATCAATAGGGAAAGTTTGTTGAACAATCTCATAGCTTTTCAATGTTTATACACTTGCAACCATCTTGACATGATTAAATCTAAAAGTCAGGAAAATAAACAGGTTTCTCAGACGGTCTCTCGGGAAAATGGTTTCGCTCAAACTTTGTCAGAAAAGTTAACCCCCCTTATGCCAGAGTATTCTTATTGCATTTATACAATTTCACTCTCTCACTCAGCCCAAATTTTTCCCCCAAAATTCTAAAGCTTCAAAAGCATATTCCTCTCTATTTTTTCTAGGTGGAAAAGTTGTGAGCCATTCAGATTTCCTAATTTCTTTAGATATGATTGGGGCACCATGCCATAACTTTTGATAGTATTTTTAATCATTCTTCTATTCTTTCGTGCAAGAAATCCACTTTTTAATAATTCTCAGGTGGCTCCATATGGCTTGATCTGACAAACAATCCTTTTCACCTTTGAGAATACACCTTGATAAATGAGTGACCTTGCATGGATACCTATATTTGTGTATCTCAGAAATGAGTTCCCTCGCATGGATTATATCATATATTTACATTGTGAGTCCAAGTCGGCCAAGTGAAAAGAGGAGCCAGCAGAAGCCTCCACGTGTCTCTTTGGCACAACTACAAAGTTGAACTCCAGAGGAAGGTTCTCAAATGAGTGCAGGCACTCCACATGTTCATAATCCGAAAGAGTTGCATCGGTCGCTGAAAATTTCGAGCATGGGAAGGTCCAGTGGATGCTTCCATGTGTCTCTTTGGTGGAACTTCAAAGATGGAGTCTAGAGGCGGACCTCAAACTAGCATAGGTTGTGCATGTGCCTCGGGCCCAAGAAAGTTAACTCAGCCATTGAGAATGTCTTAGTATAAAGAGGAGCCAGTGGAAGCCTCCACATGTCTCTTCGGTGAACTTTTGATATGGTGCCTGTTATCCAAAATTCACCCCTCAAGGTAATTTTGATAACATGCATCAAATTATTCAGTCCTGAGCAAGTAGATTGATTCAAGGCCCAAATCATGTTTTTCAGGGTCCCCTCGTCCTTTTCTAACTCTCCCATCCAACAAGGAATCCCAACAGGTTGATAAAATGGAAGAAATGCAAAAAATAAGGTTGCAAGACTGTGTTAAGGCATTTCGTGTCTGAAGGGTTTGCGTCGTACTGAGTTTCACTGTACCAAGCTTGGGGACCGAAAAAATGAAGAAAATCGGCTAAGTCCTAGTCCAGGCAGTCTGCGGGACAGTTGGGACGTCGGGACGCGTGGGACGCAAAAAGCCGAATCTACCGAAATAGGGAAAAAAATTTCTGAGTCTTGTTTCGCACGGTCTGGGAAATCCGGTCCAAAAGTACGCATGGGACGCGGATCGGACGATTTGGCACAAGTCGGTACATTTCGGGCGGTTCGAAGATATTTGTCCCAAACGGTCTGGGACATTCGGGCCAAAAGTAGGCAGAGGACGCGAACCGGCCGATTCGGCTGAAATAGGGGACTTTCGTCTGGGATAGTTGGGCTAAAAGTACACGTGGGATGCGAAAAGGTGAAAAGGCTGCAAACAAGAACAAGGATGTGCGAATCGGCCGATGCGGGAGAATGTGTCCCAGGAAATGGCGGGAAAAGAGGACTTAGAAAATTTTCCAAGTTTCGGTCAAAGTTTTCAAAGGTAAAAGTTTTGGCCCACTGCCCCACCATCAAATGAAACCTTGACACATGTCATCCAAGTGGCGGAGTGTGAGGGGGAAATGGGAAATTTTCCCAAAGATAAAAATGCCAAATTTTCGAAGGGCAAAGTGCGCCCCTCAGGCCCGAGCCAATAAAATAGTGCCATGTGTCCAAGTGGCAAAAAATTGATAGGAAGGGCCTAAAAGAAATTTTCAAAGGATGAGCCCACACATGAATCAGAGCTCGACACGTGTCATCCAAGTGGTAGAGCGTGGAAAAAAATCAAATATTTTCCCGCCGATCCGTTTTGGCCTGTTTTTTGCCCTAAATCTTCAGATCGCCATAACTTTCGATCTAGAGCTCAGATTTTCACGTTCTTTATATCAATGGAAAGCTGGTGAAATTCTCTACACGATTGTAGGGTCAATCTTGCATTTTGGTTCAGTTTGGAGAGATAAAATCAAGAAACATATCTAGCATGTGGTAATGGCCAGAAATGACGTTTCAACAACCAGCTTAAATGCAAATACAATTCACCACTTTCTCCCCTACCACCATAATGAGATGAATTAAATGCAACCTAGAAGTGGTTGGGGTAGATTTGGATTTCCTCTCTCTTCCCTTCTCATTTTTCTATAAATTGGAGTGTTGGGATCATTGTAAAGGGTGGTAGTTTTTGTAGCAGAGCTCTGCCAAAATTTCTTTGTGAAGCAGATGTGTTACAGGCCCTTATCTTGTAATAGATTGAACTGTGCATATCATGAAGCAATAAAATATAAGTTTGTGGATATATCTTCCCCTGCTATGTTTTCTTGCATTCTTCTTGCCCCTTCAACCTTGATTACAAGAATATTGTGTCTATTATTATGTTCATGCAGGGATCCATTATCATTGTGTATGTTTGAAATATTGTTGTGAATGTGTTTTGCTAGATTATGGAGAACTGTCATCACCTCTTCTAGTGTGCACTTTACTTCTGTATTTCACACATTTGAAGACTATTCTCACACCCTCCTTTTCTGGTGTATCACCGCTTTAGTGTAGGCTTTCATTTTATGCATTTTCTCTCCCTGGTCCCTTAGAAATTTAGATTAGAATAGTTATTTTCCCCTGCATTAGAGTAGATTGTGGTAGGTAGTTTAGGAGCAAGAACCAGCTTTCTCTAGAGGTCTATCTCAAGTAGCAAGTCCCACACAACTTGGAGATAGTACCCATGTTATCCAATCACACTGTGAGTTCAAGTATATGCACTTTTATAAACAAAGGGGTGCTGTGATTTGGTGATAACAATTCTGGCACGCCCGGTGGGACCTTAGAGGTCTTCCACTTTATCTTTGACAGGTTGGTGTGTTCCTGTTAAAGATTCAACATTTTAGAGGCACTTTCAAAAGCACATTTGTCGACTCCATTTGGTAAACAACTCATTCTCTAAGTTGTAGACCTGTTTTCCATTCATTTCCATCCATTCTTCTTTCCATCATTTCCATTTTTTTCCATTCCATGAATTTGTACAATCATGACTTCATTTCCATCATGGAATTCACATCACCAACAGTAGTATATTCCACCTCCAACGTACATTAAAAAATCTTTCAAATCAACATTTTGAGCAGATTCAAGATCAGTATGTCTACCCACATGAGCAGCAGTACCAAAGTCAGTTTGGTTTTGAAGCACATCAAGAGCAAGGGTACGCATGCAATGAAGACAATCAAATGGAAGATGCAGATTTTGTGGAAAAAATCCAAAATATGGAGGCAAATATGGTGCAATCAAGAGCAGCAATTCAAATGAAGGCTTTTAAAATTAGTTGTAGGACTCCTTGTCCATGGGAAGGCCCTTTTCCAAGACACTTTAGCCCTCAGGAGAAGCTAGACTTCATGATGAAGATGCTGCCCCAACTTACACAATGGACAGTAGAAATAGAGGCCTATACACTTATTGTTGAACAACCTTGTCAATGGGTAAGTTCTACACCATCATCTAGTTTTTCTATTCCCGTTACTCAAGCAACATCATCTCATTTGGAATTGCAAATTCTAAACTCTCCATTTGTTGTCCCAAATGTTGATCCCATGTCTTCACCTCTCAGTCTTCCACCACACCTCAATTCTTCTTTCCTTTTTCCTTCCAAACAGTCATCCCCCTCCACAAGAGCTAAAATAAATATGCTCTCCTCCAAAGAAACAAGAGGTTTTACCTCCTCTACCACCACAAAAAAATTTCCAAATTAATTGAGTTACAACCCATCCCTCCTCTTGCATTCCCAATTCCATGTGGGGAAGAAGAAACTGCAAAAAACGGCCATGAAGGACAGCAATAAGAGGAGCCCAACAGAAAAAGAAATGACAGACAACTTGAGGGTTTAGGCTACCAAATTTGGGATGACAAATATCCCCTTGATGGTTAAACCTACAGAAGAGGTTAGAGTTGGAGAACAAGGTGGTGGTTAAGACTAATTTTGTTGCAGTAGAAGAAGATTAAAAATAAGAAGCAGATCAGTAGTCAGTTTGCTTAGAAAATAGTGTCCATGTTGGCACTCTATTTGAAGGGAATGTTGATTCAATTCAAGTTGCACAATCAGCCATAGAGGAAGAAAGCTCAGAAGAAGATCTCGCGAGTTCCAACTTGTCCTCTAGAGCAACAGATTGAAGAGTTTTAGTTGACAAAATTCATGCCAGAGGAAGAGTTCCATCAAGAGTAAGATTTTCTTCAAGTAGTAGAGGAAGGAGAAGTTGCTCCAGATCCAAAAGAAGAGGAGAACATTATAGTTGTAGGAGGAGAAAAGTGCAGATCCAAATGGCTTTGAGCAAAAAGTAGGCTACAGGAGAACCTTCAGTTCTTCTTTCTACTTCACCTCTCTCAAGTTCTAGTACTGAAGAAGAGTTTGATCTCTCAAACTCAATGTTGGAGGGTGAAAGAAACCATGGTGATCGAGTTACAGATCAAGAAGACACCATGGAGGAAGTGGAACATTTGCGGTAGGACAGCCATGAGGCAGTTTATCTATCAGATTTGGAGGACTGTTTTGATGGAGAAAAGCTGGTTGAGTTTCCACCATTCTCTCTTTCATCATCCACATTCCAAACACTTGAGTCTGCTGTCATGAAGGAGAACATTCATTTGCAGCAGCCTACATCTTATAGCAGCTCTTTGGAACAAAGATTGGAAGATTTTTAATCTTTCATGTTCTTCATTGGAGGAAGAGAAAGGACAAAGGAATTTCACCATTTCTTCCACACCATTCATTCAAAAGGGTCTACAAGAAGACTCCATTTTTGGAGTTGAAAATCAGAGCTATGGGCATATCAAATGGATCAGACCTTGTCCAATCAGGTACTTGGCTTCATTGGAGCCAAAGGAGAAGTCAGAACCAGTCATGCTTGCTTCTGAGCATGAGAATGAGCTACAAAGAACCAAGGATCAACTATCATGAAAGACCAATACCTCTCCAATCCAAATGCAGAACAACTAAAAGAGGTATTGAATTTTCCTTCAGCTGATACCTTGATGATTTGGGTGGAAGACCAACTTCTTGTTGATTTTCCATTCATCCTAATCAGCCATGTTCAGCTGCCAAATCAATTGCATGGCTGCCACTTTTGAGAAAGGGAAGCTATTTCTCACAACCAATTGCAGGATTTGTTTAGCTTGCCTTTGCTTCTAGTAAGAGTAGAGTAGGTAGGTTTGCTTTTAGCAGAAGAAGTGCTTGTGCACTCTCTACATCTTCCATCTGGAGCATGTATGATTTTCAGTTCTGTACATAGTTTTTGTGGTGATAGTTTTGCTCTTGCACAGTCCATTTCTGTGGCATTTTGGTGAGAAAAAATCCATTTCAGTGGGTTTCCAAGTAGCTCAGAGAGGAGGTTTTCAAGATATCAGGTCATGGTTTGCAGGTTATTTCTTATGACTCCATGCCCAATGGATTGCTAAAAGTCCAGCTGATCGTTCTACATCTAGTAGGTAGGTAACCCCACTGAGTCGCCAAAATTGTTATCCAAAATTCACCCCTCAAAGTAATTTTGATAACATGCATCAATTTCTTCAGTCTCAAGAAAGTTTATTGATTCAAGGCCCAAAATCATGTTTTTCGGGGCCCGCTCGGCCTTCTCTCTAACTCTCTCATCCAAGAAGAAATCCCAACAGAGTTGAGAAATGTGGAAAAAATGCAAAAAATAAGGTTGCAGGACTGTGTTAAGGCATTTTGGGTCTGAAGGGCTCGGGTCGTACTGAGGTTCGTTGTACCAAGCTTGGGGGCCGAAAAAATGAAGAAAATCGGCTAAGTCCTAGTCCAAGCGGTCTGCGGGACAGTTGGGACGTCGGGACGCGTGGGACGTGAAAAGCCGAATTGGCCGAAAGAGGGAAAAAATTCCCTGATTCTTGTTTCATGCAGTCTAGGGCATCTGGGCCAAAAGTACACACAGGATGCGGATCAGCCGGTTTGGCACAAGTTGGTCCATTTCGGGTGGTTCGGAGATATTTGTCCCAGACGATCTGGGACATCCGGACCAAAAGTACGATCAGGATGCGAACCGGCCGATTTGGCTGAAACAGGGGACTTTCGTCTGGGACAGTTGGGCCAAAAGTACGTGTGGGATGTGAAAAGGTGAAAAGGCCACAAACAAGAACAAGGAAGTGTGAATCGGCCAATGCGGGAGAATGTGTCCCAGGAAGTGGCGGGAAAAGAGGACTTAGAAAATTTTACAAGTTTCGGTCAAAGTTTTCAAAGGTAAAAGTTTTGACCTGCTGCCCCACCATCGAATGAAACATTGACACTTGTCATCCAAGCGGCGGAGCATGGGGGCGAAATGGGAAATTTTCCCAAAGAGAAAAATGCCAAATTTTCGAAGGGCAAAGTGCGCCCCTCAGGCCCGAGCCAATAAAATAGTGCCACGTGTCCAAGTGGCAAAAAATTAATAGGAAGGGCCCGAAAGAAATTTTCAAAGGATGAGCCCACGGACGAATCAGAGCTCGACACATTTCATCCAAGTGGCAGAGCGCGGAAAAAATTCAAATATTTTCCCGCCGATCTATTTTGGCCTGTTTTTTGCTCTAAATCTTCGAATCGCCATAACTTTCGATCCAAAGCTCAGATTTTCACGTTCT
This sequence comes from Taxus chinensis, assembly GCA_019776745.2. NCBI lineage: Eukaryota > Viridiplantae > Streptophyta > Pinopsida > Cupressales > Taxaceae > Taxus > Taxus chinensis. The sequence continues at coordinate 633,026,196 of CM034154.1, read as the reverse complement.
TTATATCAATGGAAAGCTGGTGAAATCATCTACACGATTCTAGGGTAAATCTTGCATTTTGGTTCAGTTTGGAGAGATAAAATAAGAAACATCTCTGGCACGTTGTAATGGCGAGAAATGACGTTTCAAAAACCAGCTTAAATGCAAATACAATTCGCCACTTTCTCACCTACCACCATAATGAGATGAATTAAATGCAACCTAGAAGTGGTTGGGGTAGATTTGGATTTCCTCTCTCTTCCCTTCTCATTTTTCTATAAATTGGAGAGTTGGGATCATTGTAAAGGGAGGTAGTTTTTGTAGCAGAGCTCTACCAAAATTTCTTTGTGAAGTAGATGTGTTAAAGGCCCTTGTTTTGGACTCTTTGCATGGTGATCCAGGCCCTTATCTTGTAATATATTGAATTGTCCATATCATGAAGCAATAAAATATAAGTTTGTGGATATATCTTCCCCTGCTGTGTTTTCTTGAATTCTTCTTGCCCCTTCAACCTTGATTACAAGAATATTGTGTCTATTATTATGTTCATGCAGGGATCCATTATCATTGTGTATGTTTGAAATATTGTTGTGAATGTGTTTTGCTAGATTATGGAGAGCTGTCATCACCTCTTCTAGTGTGCACTTTGCTTCTGTATTTCACCCATTTGAAGACTATTCTCACACCCTCCTTTTCTGGTGTATCATTGCTTTAGTGTAGGCTTTCATTTTATGCATTTTCTCTCCTTGGTCTCTTGGAAATTTAGATTAGAATAGTTATTTTCCCCTGCATTAGATTAGATTGTGGCACGTAGTTTAGGAGCAAGAACTAACTTTCTCCGGAGGTCTATCTCAAGTAGCAAGTCCCACAACTTGGAGATAGTACCCATGTTATCCAATCACACCGTGAGTTCAAGTATACACACTTGTATAAACAGAGGGTTGCTGTGATTCGGTGATAACAGTGCCCAAAAGTGGAGACCCCAAAGAAGCACGAGTGTCTCACATGTCTAGGGTCCGACAAACTTGCACCAGACACTTGAAAAGTCTAAGTATGGGAAGATCCAGTGGAAACCTCCACCTGTCTCCTTGGCACAACTCCAAAGGTAAGACCTAGAGGAGGGACCTCAAATGAGTGAAGGCTCTCCATGTGTCTATGGTCTAACAAAGTTTCAACAACCGTTGAAAATTCTGAGCACGAGAATAGATTGCGGAAACCTCCACATGTCTTCTTAGCGCTCTTTCAAAATTAAAATTTAGGGGCTGGTCCCCAAACAGGTGCAAACCCTCCACGTGTCCCAAGACCAAATAAAGTCACTTTAATTTCTGAAAAGTATCAGTATAAAAAGGAGCCAACAGAACCCTCCATGTGTCTCCTTGGTGCAACTCCAAAGGTAAGACCTAGAGGCAGATCCTCACATGAGTGCATGCCCTCCACATTGAAAAGATCTAAGTTGAAGCGGGACTGGGGGTGCTATTCACATTTTTTGAGTTTTCAATGCTGACTCAAACATGTGACATTATTTGGTCCCCAACAGAATCATGACTTATTTTATAACTTTGATCCTTTTACCAAAAAGGCTAAAATCTTGAAAATGCTCAAATGATCTGCCTCTCCGCCTTTGAATTTTCAAACCACCATGTGTCCTTTTGCGGGCCTTAGGCATTCCTTTTATATTTTCATTACTTTCACCATAATGCCTCAAAACACAAAAATAGCCTACCTTCCCACAACGGCTCTACTTATGACACATGTACATCTTCGAGGTCAAAGTAAGAAAATTATCTTGATGCTTCACGTTGTTGAATAGACAATTAGAAACTATCAGGGTCACGTGACCAATTTGGCATTTTTTACAAGTGTAACAAAAGTGACAAGTTCAATTTATATACCTGTCATGCCACGTCCAGTTAAAGAAGACCACGTATCCACGCATGTTGGGACATGATTTATAAAGGAGACACAATCATGGAAGATGCCCAACAAAAAAATGTTTCCCCACAGAGATAAGACTATAAATAAAACCAAGACTCAATGTGATCCATGACCCAAGGAAATGAATAAAAATGGAAACCAAATGAAGGATAAATATTTCATGCATCCAAACAAGGAGACAAAGAATACTTCAAACCATGCAGACTAAGAAATGTATACCAAATAGGGAGAGATTAAATTAAGCACCAACATTGGCTCCGACTCAAGGATGGGCACTCCCTGTGAGTTCCGAAAGAACAAAAGACCATGTGCCAAAAAAACATTAGGAAACAGAGTCAAGAAAAAGCTCACGAAGGAGAAAAATAATAACCAATCCTCTTAAGATCGAACCCATAAACCAACAAAAACCGGTTGCCTAGGACTACAACAAAGAAAAACAAAAAAATGAATAAATGAAAAAGAAATAAGATATTGTACACTGTACAATGATGCGTGTCTTGATTATGAGAAATCAATCAAGGAAATGTTTCAAGTGCTTTCCATTAATAGGAAACTCAAGTAATTCCCCATCTAAGTCTTTTAATAAAAAATTGTGCTCTCCAATCCAAATGTCAATAGAATAAAGGCCCATCCATAATGCATCAAACTTTCCATGCTTTCCCTTATCCTCATGTCTGCTATCCCACAATAGAAAAATATCTCCCACACTGAAAAACTCTTGGAGTTACCTTTTTATCAAATAATTTCTTCAATTTCTCCATGAACTTCATGTCTCTAGTGGGATTCTCTTGTCTCTTCATCTAATTTAACAATTTGATTAATACGAGCATCATAGGGACTCACCTCCTAGTTCTCCAATTATTGGAAAAATTAGTAAGAAGATAATTGCATATGGAGGGGAAGTAGGGATTGAGTTACTTACACCAACAAAATGGAATTTTTCTAGTAGCTCTTTTGACAGTAATTGTATCAGCCTAGAAATAAAATTTAAACTTCTCACCCCAATTCCATTTTTTTAATTCCAAGGTCCTTCTGATTATCTTCAACAAATAATTGTTGCTTGATTCTTCTTGTCCATTACCTTGGGGATTATAATTTGAATCATATACTAAATTGATCCCATAATCATGACATGTGGCTACCAAAGGTTTGGCTCAACAACTCAAGGCACTGTCAACAACTATGTTAGTAGGACCACCAAACCTGTAAATTATATGATTCAAAATGAATTCCATAACAATTTGGTGGGTAGATTTCTTAGTAGTGATTGCCTCCACCCACTTTATGAAGTAATTAGTGGCCACTAATATCCACTTATGGCCTGCACTTGAAGAATCTTAAATCTAACCAATGAAGTCCATTCCTCACTACTTAAATGGGTCTTGAATTGATAAAGGTTGCAAAGGGAGGGATCCTGAAGCTTTTAATCTTCCTGAAAAATGTTGCAAACTCTCAAAATTTCTTACCAGTAGAGTTGTATGTTTAAAAATAGCTAGCCACCAATAACCAACTCTTAATAACTTATGGGTTGTGAATCATCCAACAAAATTCCCTCCACAAACACCTGCATGGAAATCGTCAATTATTTTTGGGGCTTCATCCTAAGTGATACATCTCAACAGAACTCCCTCTGGGTTCTTCCAAGCTAACCCATAATAAGTGATGATGTACTTATGGAAGGCTAACTTAAGTGCTCTCTTTTGATTCTTTCTTAAATACTCAGGGAACTGTTAATGTTTGAGATAAAAAATAATATTCTTGTACCATTCAGAATTTGTCACTTTCTCAAGAATATTCAATCTTTCTTCTTCAACCTCATTTATCTCAATTGTTTGTAGGTTACTTTCTACCATTAGCTTTGTTAGGCCCAATCCTCTGACCAATTTTGTAGTTTGGATGTCCATATCATATTCTTGTAATTTATTTTCCCATAGACATCTTTTATGTCAAATTTCCATCTCTGATCGGATATCCTTAACCATGGTATAGGGAACATAAGCTATGAGTTTAGACATAAAAATATATGGCCTAAAGATTTTTGTGGCTTTGACCAAAGCAAAGGCATGTTTCTCCATGATAGTATACTTCAACTCTACCCCTTATAATTCTTTACTAAAGAAAGAAATAGGCCTTTCATCTCCTACAACATCCTTTTGTAACAACACAGATGCAATAGTATTCTCCGAAGTTAAGGAAAACATTTTGAAAGCCCTTTTATAATAAGGATCTGCTAAAACAAGGGCATTCCTCAATGCTTCCTTAATCTCAGTAAAGGATTGAATAGATGCTTTTTCTGATCTGATACTCTTATCCTTCTTCAACATATTGCTGATTGGGATAGTTAATTCAGCAAAGTTGAAAATAAATCTCGTGATAAAATTTGTTTTCCCGAAAAACGACTGAACTCCATTTTTGGTTCTTGGAATAGGAACTTTGCTAATGGATTTCACTCTCTCAGGATCAATCATGACCCCTTCTTTTGACACTATATGTCTAAGTAGCTTTTCCTTTTGAACCCCAAAATGACATTTCTTAGGTTTTAGTGAGATACCATATTCCTTGCATCTTAACAACATCTTTTCTAAATGTTATAGGTAATCACTTATTTTCTTTGAAAAGACAGTCACATCATCCTGATACACAACAATGAAGTCATTTATATATCGCGGGAATGCTACATTCATTTCTCTTTGAAACGTGGCTCAAATATTCATCATGCTAAATGACATTCTTGCATACACATAGGTACGCCGTGGAGTAGTGAAAGCGGTTTTGATTCTCTATGATTGCTTCACAACAAATTGGTTATACCCAGAAAAACCATCCAAAGTAGATGACAATTTTGAACTTGTAACCAACTGCAACATGTTATCCATGTATGGCAAGGGATAGTTTTCTTTAATTGATGCCTTATTTAAATTTCTAAAGTCAACACACAATATTATATCTGAATTTTTCTTTCAAATAGAGACCAGGTTTGCTACCCATGAGGATTATCTTATAGGCTATATAAGTCCTCCATCGCTTAACTTTTTCAATTGTTCTTCCATTTTTTAGCAAAGGAGGGTATTAATTGGTCTTTGTTTCTTTCTAAATGGCTTGACATTGGCTTCTAGGGAAATTTCATGCTAAAAAAGGTCTTCTCTGTATGCTTTCAGTTCTTGATATGACCAAGCCAATTAGTTCTGGTACTTTTCTAGCAATTAGACATATGACTGTTTTTCTTCTCTATTCAAGTTGTTACCTAGCCAAATTCGCCTGGGTTTATCCTTTGTGCCCATGTTATATTCTTCAACATCTCTCAAGGCTGACATTTGTTTATTAATAATGTAATCATCATTATCAAAGTTTGATTTTTGGTGCAACCAAACCTCTTGGAATAGTATTAGGTTTCAATTGGATAATGTCTTTACCAAACAGGGCCTATTTTCCATCATTTACACAAACCATTGGTTCTCAGTCCATACTTTGATTGGAAAATTCTCCTTTATTCTATACAAACCTTTGGACCTGAGCATCATCTTCAAACACCTTCTAATGATTTATATTGTAAGGGAAGGATGTCCTTGTCAATATTTCAATATCATATTCACAATAGGGAGACATTGTATAATTTTCAAACCTAGATCCCAATATTGCAAATTTTTCAGCTACAATATTATAGCTCCTATCATGATGTATTATATTGAAAGATTCAAAGATTTCAATGAAGTCCCAAACTACATGATTATACTATTTCATTCTTTGATTCTTTGTTGCATACAGTTTTCTAACTTGCTTGAATATCAGCTCTGAATCTCCTCTGAATCTCCTTTAACAATAATATCCTCGACACCATATTTCCAAGCAATCATTAAACCCAACAATAGTGCTTCATACTCTACAATATTGTTTGTGCACTCAAAATTGAGTTTAAAAGATAATTTAATCTCCTCTTAGCTTGGAAATTTCAAGACAACAACAATGCCATTACCAGATCTAGAACAAGCCCCATCAAACATCAAGGTCTAAGGAGAACCAACCTGCTCAGGATATTCACACTCATTAATTTTATCCTCCTTAAAATCTGCATAGCCCACAAACTTACTGACATCAACATCTGTGTACAATACTTCATAAGAAACATTGTTAGGTTCCTCAATGATATGCAGCATTTTCTTGTCACCATATAACTTCATAAGGTTTCCCTCAATCGATATACTGGCATATGACATATCCACTTCCCATTTTCTTGATAACAACATCCTCCAATTGGCAGGAAAGTCCACAATAACCACATTCATGGCCAAGCATTTTCCCGGATAAGCTACCAATTATACTATTAATCCTTTGACATATGTAATTACTCATACTTCTCTTGAATCCATAGTAGTACAGTTCCCAAAAGTTGTTGTTACCTTGATATTTAACTCATTCATTACCTCAAGAGGAATTACATTACATGAGGTGTTTGAATCAAACATGCATTTATGTACCAACCTATCTTTAATAATCAAAGTGGTAAAAAATCGATCTCTTGGTGCTCAAATTAGTCTCACCCCGTTTGTCATTAAAATTCCTCAGTTTGTGGCCTCTGTCATGTTTTCTATCTCCCTGTATTGGTGCTTGAAGACTATGTCCTCGATTTGGTTTTCATGATCAATCCCTTCCTTGGTCGAGGATCACTTAAAGGTCGAGAATTTGTTTTTCGTTCTTCTGTCCATCTGAAAGAGTCTATAACTTGGGCATAAAGCTTGGGTTTTTCCTTTCCTTCGATTTTCCACAGTCATGTTTTGTTGTCCCTATCATTTTGTCCCAAATACTTATGGAAACATGATTTGATGTAGCTCATAGGATCAAATTTGAGCCTTTTAACATTTCCAAATTCTAATTCCTTGAAGAAAGATTCATTTCCAAGCTCAAATGGTGATTTTCCTACATTTTACGGTTTGATGGGTGTATTTGTCCCGGTCAAATTTACTTCTTAGCATCAATGGAAATGTGACCCTTTCTGATTAAATGTAGCTTGATGGGGAACTATAAAATCTCTAAGGCTTGCCTCAACCCAAAACTTTTCCACGTGGAGGAACGACGTTCATTTAAAAATTCACCTTTTTATTTGACCTTGGAGTTGCACCGGGAGGACACATGGAGGTTTCTACTATTTTTCCCAAACTTAGAAAAAAATGTGATGTAGTCAGTACAGTTTTGATGGACCATGGACACGTGGAGGGCTGGCGCTCATTTGAGGATCTACCTCAAGGTCCCACCTTAACAATTGTGATAGGGAGACATGTTGAGGCTTTCACCGGATTTTTTTGTACTTAAAATTTTCAGAGTAATTTTCTAAGGTTTGGGACACATGGTGGGCCCATGCTTATTCAGTGTCTTCACTCTTTGGCACCATCTCAAAGTTGCACCATGAAAATACGTGGAGGCTTCCACTGGGTCTTCTCATACTTATACTTTTCAAGAAACTTTCTAAAGACCTAGGACACATGGAGGGACCGCACCTATTTGAGGACCAGCTCCTAAGTTTTATTTTCAAGAAGTGCCAAGAGGACATTTAGAAGCTTCCACTCACTCTGCCCTTCACTTTGACTTTTCAATGGCCAAAGGAAATTGTCTTAGACCCTAGACACATGGCACCTTCCACTGAACCTTTAACTTTTTTTTTAATAGACTCTACCGGACGAAGAGACGTGTTGAGCCCGCACTTGTTTGGGGTCTCTTTTTTGGAAACCATCTCAAAATGTGCCATTGAGACACGTGGAGGCTTCCATTGGCTCCTTTTTACACCAAGTATTTACAAAGGCCAAAAGGTGTTTTTCTTGGGCCCAGGGTACGTGGAAGGCTCACGCTTGTTTGGACTTTCCTCTATGCTTCTCATTTACATTTACAACAAGGAAACACATGGATGGCTATGATATAAAGTGGAAAAGAGGCATAATCAATTTTTGCTGTGCATTTCAATTATTTTTCCATAATTTTTGCTCCGAGACTCTTAAAGACACCAATACGTATTGTTTTTCATCATTATTTGATGAAATTTCTTATCATCTCTATCTGTAAGGTGCCATTGAATGTATTTGAAACTTAAATTATGAGGCCAAGGTTTGTTGAGGTCGATATTTTGAAGTGGGAATTACTCAGGCACTTGTAAAAATGGGAATTACCAGAGGAAATGGATGCAGAGTAGAATTATAGAGGAAAGAGAGGGAAAAATGATGAAATAATGAAAGTGCAGGGGTAAAAGATGAAAAAGGCATTTCCTCGAGAGAAAAAATGGATGACCTATCAAATCCAGCTATGCAAAGGCTCTGAAAAATGATTAAAAAGGATATTTCTCACATGACAAAATCAGGATGATTAAAAGGATTGCCAAAAATGTTGTGGCATGACATCCTAGTCATTAATCGAGGACCCAAGAAACGTGATCAGTTCATAATAGGTCCACCTGGTAGATTTCGGGTCTGAATATATTAAATGTCATTTTCTGAAGAAATTTTTAAAAAAGCAAAGGTCCCTCGAATATTATTTATTTTTTGGGGGAAAATTGAGTCAGTAAAATATATAAATGCAATCAGAATACTCTTGCAAAGGGTTGGGAGGTTGAATTCTTAAGAGAAAAATTTGAGAAATCTGTCTTCATGAGAGACCAAGTTGAGATAACTTGTTATTTTCTTCTGTGTTAGATTTTATATCATGTCAAGTTCGTTGCCGATGTTTAGCCACTGGCGAGTATTGAGATTTCTCTGGAAGATTTCCCCTTATGATGAATCTAAGCAATTTTGAAATTAATTTGTGTCCAATCTCTAGTAATTTGTGTCTTCTTTGTTTCAGAATGTATGAAATAGTTTCTTTCATTCATATTACAATCTTACATTGAAATCTTTGTTAAATCACACAAGATTGCATCCCTATGGTACTTTAATGGTATTTTCATTTTCATTTCAAGAAGAACCTTCATCTTGGATGAGATAAATAAATTTAAAATCAATTCACTATCATTTTTTGATAAAGATTGTCTGTAAGTCTTTGGGTGTACCTTAGGCATGGTTGATCAGAGACTTTGGTGTTTAATTGAGTGTTTCAATTAGAGCCTTCATGTTAGAGACTAAAATATTATGTGAAAACATGTTGATCTGGGCCTCCATTGAATCACACCTTCTTGTTAAAGGAAAGTCTTAATTTTTCTTAAGTTTTCTTTTGTTGAGGTTTTCATTTTTATGAAGTACCTTCAAAGATATACTATAATCAACTTTATCTTACTTCATATCCCACCAAAATGATTCAAAAACCATGAATCCACCCTCGGCTACCCTTGTTTTCCCTTTGTATCAATGAAGGAACAAAATCTACTTACTAAAATATGTAGAACAATCAGAATTTTTAAATGTCTTCAATAACCTTAGCCTTGTGTTGAAAGTATCTCTATAGTTTAGAAGTGACAACTCTTAAGAGTTTAAATCATGGATTATTGACCATATTTTCCTGAGATTTTCTTCATAGAATTTGTATAAAACAAGGATATCTCCATATCCTTCATCAAACAGAGGTTACACTAAGGGTCCTCTCACCTTGGTCGAAGAGGAATGGCCTAAATTAATGAGGACAGATCAAATCCTCTTAAAGGTGCAATCCATCTCTCCACAAATCTGAGTGACAAAGGGCTAGTCAGATTTCATCCTTGGATACAAAATAACACAAATTCTGATCTATCTGTCTCTAAGCTCTATGCCCGATATGTGTTGCTTCTTGGGTTGAAAGGGAGGACAAATTTGGATACCAACAGGATCAACATCCAACTGAGATTCAACCAGAGAAGTTCCCAAATATACCTCAGATGATTCACCCAGTTCCTCCAATGCTTGTGTTATTTATGATTCTGCAATAATGGGAGGAACCTCTATATTATTAACACTTTTTCCCTGAGTAATATTTTCTTCCTTAAATCCCAAATATTTGAATGCCCTTTTCCTATGCTCAGGGATCTTGAGTAATTCAACAATGAGAACAATGACCTTTATCTGACTCAAGATTTGGGCTATGTCACAAGGAACATATTTTTGTATGGTAGTATTAGGAGGGAGATTCACCACTTTCTTTGATATTATAGGAGTTTTCAGACTCTAGGCATGGGCATGAGGGTAAGTGCACCAAGTTGGGGGACAATTAAGTGGACATCAAATCCTGAATTTTACATTAAAAACAGCAAAACATCAAATTTATTCTTCCGCGGACTTGAACCATGCCGAAAAGTAAAAAATATGTCATAAAAATGGTACCATTGCATAGGGGAGACTATTAGCTTTGTAGAAATACTAATTTTAAAGTGAATAGAAGAGGATAAATATCATTTTATAATTTTTTTACTAATAGTAGGTCTTTAAGACACTTTTTCCTGTGAATGTTTATGTCTACGTTTAAGAATGAAAAATTTGTTTCACTTATCATAATGTGATAAAAATTATACCATCCCAACCGTGGTGAAATTATATACATGTTCAAAAAAAAAATTATTTGATTTCAATATTTTTTGATGAAGTTATGGCGGGCAAACGGAAAGTGCTCTGTTTTCTTTATGTTTTCATACCACTTTCACGGAAAAAATCATAAAAAATAAAATATTACTCAAAAAAATACAAAATAAAATCCATCCCAAGATAGATAGTGGCATATAGATTCTCACCAAAGGAAAAAAATATATATCAATTTTTGGTCATCCAAATTGTGGGCAAACGGACTATAATCTTATCAACGTTTTTTTAAAAAAATACCAAGTCATTGAATTTTGAGTGTTTAATATAGCTAATCTTGTCCATTTTTTACAAAAATTAGTATTTTAGAAACTAGATTCCGGATGATACGATTCATATTAATATAATTTTGTCTAATTTTGAGTGTATGTATTGCTAATAATCCCTACAAGTTGATATTATGTTGTTATTTGCAATATGATGTCCACAGATGACCCTATATTTGTCCATCAACTTCCTGCACTTACCCATGAGCACAAGTTTTATTTGGGGTAGTTAGACCTTTTCTAGATTAATATTTCTTAGGGGTTTCCCTCGGGATATTGGCAAGAACTGGAACTTTTGGCTTAGTTTGTGGCCCTCCCCTTTTACAACCTTACTTATGGTGTTATATTATTTCTCCTGAGAAACTACTACATTCATCTAAAATTGCATGTCCTCTTTGGAATGGATCCCTCCATCATACTTTTTAATCATCAAATCCCTTAAGTATTCAAATTAATGATTAGGTAGATCAAATGCTTGCACCATATCAATTTAGAAAGTATTGATAGGAGGAAGAGTCAATACCTGGTGGGCACAATCCCATAAATCTTCAACAATTCTGGAACTTATCAATTCAGTCAAGGTTGGACCCTGATGTGAGTTTACAGGGCTCTCCATCATGCATAGATCATTATATGCCTCATCATCATCATCTTCCTCAAGCTTCTGATCTACATCACATGGGGAGTGTGGTTAGAATCACCTATCACACCACTTGATAACATTGGCCTCCTCCACAGTAGCAACCCTGACAATCAAAGGATCAAGAACAAATCTACTCTCCTGGGTTGAGGCTGTATATTTCTTGACCCCATGGGCCCTTTTCCTCTGTCATCTAGTCTATGGTCACATCTGGGGTGATTTCCAAACATCTCCTAATCTTGTGGCTTATGTTGACCTTGAGAATTTTGTCCTATTCCCTTTTCTGCTCTGGCCAGTTTATAGGATATATCTTTAATTGCTCGAACAAAAGTTTTTACAACCTCTTCTAGATCCACGGCCTTTGTTAAATGAGGCTTTTCATGATTGATCAACGTAACACCTTCTCTCTTAGGAGGGTTTCCAACTGCTTTGATGTTATTCTATATTTGTAAGGCCATGGTGAAAGCCTGCCTTAGTGTTCCTGGGTTCTTATCTCTCAAGAAATAAGTAACCTTCTTATCAAAAGCATTGGAATACAAGACACATAACTTGGCCTTAGGATTATAGGTAGCCTATTCAAGGTTTTATTAAACCGAGTATTGAAATCATTGACAAATTCATTTTTATTTTTTTTTATATTTTCAAATTCAAATAAAAGCAACTTGGGATCTGTCTTATCCCCATATTGTAATCTAAATGCATTTTCCATCTCAGTCCATTAATCTATTGAATTATTTGGGAAAGACTTGTACTAGTCACGTGCATCCTCCTGAAAAGTATGAATAAAAAACTTTACATACACGTCTTCAAACTCAATTTCAAAATCTTCCATCACATTAACAAAGGGTTTTAAATGGTGGTCACTAGTGATGGCATTATTTCCTTGACATTTTTGAAACCTATTTCTGACATCTTGTGGCACCATATTGGGATATCAATCCATACCTCTGAAATCTATAGGTCCAAAAGTGTTGACAACAAAAGGAGGTCTAGGTGGAGGTTGGGCCATATTGCCTTGAGGTAGAGATCTTGTATGAGAAAAAAAATGATAGGGAATGAGGGTTCTTTACAGCATAGGAGTATAGATTTACAAATAGATATTCTCTAATGGCTCAGTTTCTTTGAAAACCCTATCAATCTTGGAAGAAACAGGGGAAAACTGAGAGGCACACTTTTTAGACACAAATGATGGCCCCTCTCAAGTTGGAGAACACAAATTTATATAAATATTACTTGGTTCAAAATCACTTGAAGACATATGGTAATATTCAGCCATAGATTGATCACCGTTTCAAATTGATATCTGATTTTTTGATTCTTGATTTCCAATAATTTTCTAGACTTGTCTGCTTTCTGAATTTTCTTTTCCTAGTTCTGGAAATAAATTTTTAGTAATATACCTAGTGAAGAAATACCTTCTTCCCTCCATCTTTGCAAATAGCAATGAAAAATTTCACTTGACATAGGATAAGACACTGGTAATCATCAAGATTTCAATTCCACACGGATTCGCCACTAATGATTTTAACCTTAGTTGTGCAGATGCACTATAAGTAACTTGCCAAGTATCTATCAATGCTTAATTTCTACAAAGCTTAACAGATCCAACCTTCCTTTACCCACATTTATCAATATTGATGCAAATTTAGTGCAATAACCACTAGAAAATGGAAATATTACATAATGAACTTGTGATCTTGCACAAATCTTACAAATATCGAGAAAGGTTGATATTTAAACAACTAATTTGTACTTTAAACAATGCAAGAAACATTACCAGGGTTGGTATGTCTACACATTTCTTCAAATATTCCTCGATAATGGTGCCACTTTCGTGTTATTGCCACACAAATAGGTCTCGGTGTTCAAATAATCCTCTCTAATTAAAATAATCCTCAACAATGGCACCACTTCAGTGTTTTTGTCACACAAAGAGGTCTCGATGTTCAAAAAATACTTTGTAATTCAAATAATCCTTGATAATGTTGCCACTTTGCTATTGTTTCCGCACAAATAGGTCCTTGTGTTCAAATAATCCCTGGCAATGGTGTCTCTTTGGTTTTTTTGCTGCACAAATAGGTCCCGATGTTTAGATAATCCCTGGAAACAGTGCCACATCAGTGTTGGTATCCAAATTTATTCTTCTGTGAGGCTTGAGAAGCATCACAAAACTGGTAGGATGCTTAGATATAGACAATTCATTATAAGTTGTTTTGTATCAGGGGAGGGGATTCGGTCGACTCTGTGTCACTAATGCATTGGAGAAATAGATAGCACCACACTAATAGTTTGATCTACCCTCACTACTTTAGGTTGTTCCTTCAACCAGGGTGAGAGAACCCATTTTGTAACCCGTGTTGATGAAGGAGATCAAGAGATCCTTCTTTGCACAATTTTCATGAAAGCCTCGAAAAAATATGATCAATACAACACAATATAACTCTAACGAGCTGTCACACTATAGAGTGGAGATATTTCCTAGACAAGGTTTGGGTTACTAAAGACAATAATTGAATCCTAATTATCACTACATATTTTGGTAGTGGAATTTGTTCATTTGTGGATACATAGTACAAACAAGGGTAGTTCATGTAGGATTCATCGTTTGAGAAATATTTGGCGGGAACGTAAGCAAGATAAATTTTATTATACCAGATCTTTGAGAGCCTTTACAAATATTGGAAAAATCACTGACACAATGCTTCAAAAAAGCCAAAATATTCCTTTAATCAGAAGGTGTGTATCAATGCAGTCCTAGAGATACATGGTTTCATACACTCTTCAAGAATTCAACACAAAGGCTCATGCTAAAGACTCAATTAAACCTTGAAAGTCCCTAATTCATTGTGCCTAAGACACACTCATAGACTTACAAAAAATATTTATCTACATAGTGAAAGTAAAGTTATTTTAAATTGTTTATTTCATTACCAGACGAAAGTTCTTCTTATAATGAAATTCCTAAATCCAAAATACTAACACATAGATGAGAGCTTATGTGATTCAAAGGGATTTTAGCATAATATTGCAATAAGAACAAGAAAAACTATTTGAAAACATTCTGAAATACAAGCAGACACAATTATTCTCATGATCAACACAAATTTATTCAAGGTTCATTAGATTCATCAGTAGGTGAAAGTTTCTTAAACATTCTTAGATCTTGTCAATGGCTGCACACTTTCAACCATCTTAACATTATTAAATCTAAAACTTAGGAAAATAAACAGGTTTCTCAGACAGTCTCTCAGGAAATTGGTTTCTCTCAAACTTGCTCGGAAAATTTAACCCCTCTTATGTAAGAGTATTTTCAATGCATTTATATAATTTCACTTGCTCACTCATCCCAAAATTTCCCCCCATAAGTCTTAAGCTTCAAGAGAATATTCCTCTTTATTTTTTCTAGGCAGAAATGTTGTGAGCCATTCACATTTCCTACTTTCATTAGATATTATTGGGGCATCATGCCATTACTTTTGACAGTATTTTAATCGTTCGTTTATTTTGTCGTGTAAGAAATACCCTTTTTTTAAATTCTCAGGTGGCTCCATATGGCTTAATCTGACTAGTAATCCTTTTAACATTTGAGAATACACCTTGAGAAATGAGCTCCCTCGCATGGATACCTACATTCATGCCTCTCAGAAATGAGTTCCCTGACATGGATTATATCACATATCTACACTGCGAGTCCGAGTCAACCTAGTGAAAAGAGGAGCTAGTGGAAGCCTCCATGCGTCTCATTGGCGTAATTACAAAGGTGAAGTCAAGAGGTAGGTTCCCAAATAACTGTCCACATGTTCATAACTTGAAAGAGTTGTAATGGTCCATTGAAATTTTGAGCATGGGAAGGTCAAGTAGATGCTTCTGCGTGTCTATTTCACATAACTTCAAAGATGGAGTCAAAAGGTGAGACCTTAAACTAGCGCAAGATCTCCACGTTCCCTAGGCCCAAGAAATTTTCCTTAGCCATTGAAAAAGTCTCAGTATAAAGAGGATCCAGCGTTATCCTCCACATGTCTCTTAGGCACACTTTTGATATTGTGCCCAAAATCTAAGACCCCAAACAAACAAGGACCTTCCACATGTCTAGGGTCTGAAAAATTTGCACCGACACTTGAAAAGTCAAAGTATGGGAAGATCCAGTGGAAACCTCCATGTGTCTCCCTTGTGCAACTCTAGAGGTAAGAAACATAGGCTGGACCTCAAACCAGCGTAGGGTCTCCAAGTGTCTATGGTCTAACAAAGTTTCACCGACCATTGCAAATTCTAAGCATGGAAAGAGCCAGTGGAAACCTCTATGTGTATCCTTTTCCCTCTTTCAAAATTAAAATTCAGGGGTAGGTCCCTAAACAAGCATGAGTCCTCCATGTGTCCCGGGCCCAAATAAAGTCGCTTCAGTCGTTGAGAAGTCTCAGTATAAAGAGAAGCCAGTGGTAGCCTCCACATATCTCCTTGGCACAACTCCAAAGGTAAGACCCAAAGGTGGATCCTCAAATGAGTTCCAGACCTCCACATGGAAAATATCTTAGTTGAAGCAGACCTAGGGGTGATTTTCACATTTTTTATCTCTATAAGAAATTGTGCATTTTTGGAAAATTGGACCCACCTCCCTGTATTGAATTTTCAATGCTGACTCAAAAATGTGACATTATTTAGTCCCCAGCAGAATCATGACTTATTTTATAACTTTTCTACTTTTCACAAAAAGGCCAAAATCTTCAAAATATTCCAATAATCTGCCTCTCCACCTTTGACTTTTCAAACCGTCATGTGTCCTTTTGCGGGCCCTAGGAATTCCTTTTATATTTTCATTCCTTTCATAATAATGCCTCAAAACACAAAAAGATCCTGCCTTCCTACAATGGCTTGACTTATGACACATCTACATCTTCAATGTCAAATTAAGAAAATCACCTTACTGCTTCACATTGTGTAATAGCCAATAAGAAACTATTGGAGCCGTGGGACCAATTTGGAATTTTTCACAAATGTAACAAAATTGATAAGTTCACCAAATAGACCTGTTGTGTCATGTCCAATTAAAGATGACCATGTATCCAATGATGTTGGGACATGATTTACGAAGGAGACACAATCGTGGAAGACGCCCAACAAAAAAAAATTTCCCCATGGAGAGAAGATTATAAATAAAACCAAGAATCAATGTGATCCATGACCCAAGGAAAGGATTTATAATGGAAACCAAATGGAGAAATATTTGATGCATCCATAAAGGGAGATAGAGAATACTTCAAACCATGTGGATTGAGAATTTTTTACCAAATAGTGCGGGATTAAATTGAGCACCAACATCAGCTTCGACTCGGGAATGGGCACTCCCTACAAGTGTTGTAAGAACAATAGACCATGTGCCAAAAAAAAAATTGGGAAACAGAGTCAAGAACAAGCTTTCGAATTAGAAAAAAAAAAAACCAATCCTCCCAAGATCGAGCTGAGAAACCAACAAAAACCAGCCGCTAAGGACTGAGATGAATCAAAATAGAAAAAATGTAGAAACAAAAAAGAACTAAAATACTGTACACTGTACAATGATGCATGTCTTGATTATGAGAAATCAATCAAGGAAATGTTTCAAGTGCCTGCCATTAACAAGAAATTCAAGCAATTTCCCATCTAAGTCCTTTAGGAAAAAAGTGTGCTCTCCAATCCGAATGTCAATAGAATAAGGGCCCATCCATAATGCATCAAAATTTCCATGCTTTCCCTTATCCTCATGTCTGCTATCCTAGAATAGCACAAGATCTCCCACACTGAAAACTCTTGGAGTTACCTTTTTATCAAATAATTTCTTCAATTTCTTCCTAAACTTGACATGTCTTTGGTGGAATTATCTTCTATCTTCATCTAATTCAAAAAATTTATTAATATGAGCATCATAGGAACTCACCTCCTGGTTCTCCAATTGTTGGAAAAATCGGGAAGAAGATAATTACATATCCAGGGGAAGTAGGGCTTGAGTTCCATACAAAAACTCAAATGGACTTTTTCCAATAGCTATTTTGATAGTAATTCTATCATCCCAGAAAGAAAATTTAAATTTCTCACCCCAATTCCATTTTTTTAATTGCAAGGTCCTTCTGATTATCTTTAACAAATTATTGTTGCTTGATTCTGATTTTCCATTACCTTGGGGATTATAATTTGAAGCATATGCTAAATTGATCCCATACTCATGAAACATGGCTACCAAACGTTCGGCTCGAAAAATGATAGCATTATCAACAACTATCTTAGTAGGCACTCCAAACCTACAAATTATATGATTCAGAATGAATTCGATAACAATTTGGTGGGTAGCTTTCTTTGTAGGAATTTCCTCCACCCACTTCATTAAGTAATCAGTGGCCACCAATATCCACTTGTTGCCTACACATGAATCAAAAATCTCACCAATGAAGTCCATTCCCCACTTCTTAAATGCGGCTTCAATTGATACAGGATAAAAAAGGGAGGGAGCCTAAAGCTTTCAATATTCCTGAAAAAAGTTGACAACTCTCACACTTTCTTACTAGTAGAGTTGTATCTTTAAAAAGAGCAGGCCACCAGTAACCATCCCTTAATATCTTATGGGTTGTGACTATTCTAGCAAAATTCCCTCCACAAACTCCTCCATGGAAATCATCAATTATTTTTGGGGCTTCATCCTCAGTGATACATCTCAAAAGAACTCCCTATGGGGTCTTCCAAGCTAACCCATAATCAATGATGTTGTACTTTTGGGAGGCTAACTTAAGTGCTCACTCTTGATTTTTGCTTAAGTACTAAAGGCTATGTAGATGTTTGAGATAAAAAACAATATCCTTGTACCATTCAAAATATGTCACTTTCTCAAGAATATTCAATCTATCTTCTTCAACCTCATTTATTTCAATTGTTTGCAGTTTTCTTTCTACCATTAGCTTTGCTAGACCCAATGCTCTGACCAATTTTGTAGTTTGGATGTCCATTACATATTCCTTCAATTTATTTTCCCATCGGCATCTTTTACTTGAAATTTCCATCTCTGATAGGATATCCTTAACCATGGTATGGGGAACATAAGTTGACTTTAGAGATCAAAATATATGGCCTAAATATTTTTGTGGCTTTGACTAAAGAAAAATCCCATTACTCCATGATAGTATACTTCAACTCTACCCCTTGTAATGCTTTACTAAAGAAAGGAATTGCCCTTTCAGCTCCTTCATCATCCTTTTGTAACAACACATATGTAATAGTATTCTCTGAAGCAAAGGAAAACATATGGAAAGCCTTTTTATAATTAGGAGTGGCTGAAACAGGGGCATTCTTCAATGCTACCTTAATCCCAGTAAAGGCTTGAATAACTACTTTTTCCCATTTGATACTCTGATCCTTCTTCAACATGCTGGTGATTGGGATAATTAATTCAAAAAATTTGGAAATAAATCTCCTAATAAAATTTATTTTTGTGAAAAAGGACTAAATTCCATTTTTAGTTCTTGGAATAGGAACTTTGCTAATGGCTTCCACTCTCTCAAGATCAATCATGACCCCTTTTTTTGACACTATATGTCCAAGAAGCTTCTCCTTTTGAACCCAAAAATGATATTTCTTAGGGTTTAGTGAGATACCATATTCCCTGCATCTTAACAACATCTTTTCTAAATGTTGCAGGTGATCACTTCTTTTCTTTTAAAATACTATCACATCATCTTGATACACAACAATGAATTCATTTATATATCCTAAGAATGCTACATTCATTTCTCTTTGAAACATGGCTCTAGCATTAATCAGGCTAAATGACATTCTTACATACACATATGTACCCCATGTAGTAGTGAAAGTTGTTTTGATTCTCTGTGATTGCTTCATAACCACTTGGTTATACCCAAAAAAACCATCGAGAGTAGATACCAATTCATAACCTGTAACCAGTTGCAACATGTTATCCATATTTGGCAAGGGATAATTGTATTTAATTGATGCCTTATTTAAATTTATGAAGTTAACTCACAATCTTATATCCCCATTTTTAGTTCAAGTAGGTACTAGGTTTGCTACACATGAGGAGTATGTTGTATGCTGTATAATTCCTCCATCACTTAAATTTTTCATTTCTTCTTGCATTTTTGAGGAAAGGAGGGGATTAATTGGTCTTTGTTTATGCCTAAATGGCTTGGCATTGGATTCTAGGGCTATTTCATGCTGAAAAAGGTCTTCCCTGTATGCTTTCAGTTTTGAATATGACCAAGCCCAGTAGTCCTGGTACTTTTTTTACCAATTAGACATATGACTACTTTTTTTCTTTGTTCAAGTTACTGCCTAGCCAAATTCTCATGGGTTTATCCTCAGTGCCCATGTTATATTCTTTAACATCCCTCGAGGATGGCATGAGTTTATTAATAATGCAATCAACATTATCAAAATTTGATTCTAGTGCAACCAAACCTCTGGGAATAGTTTTGGTTTTCAATTGGATAATGTCGTTACCAAACATGGTCTGTTTTCCATCATTTATGCAAACCATTGGTTCCCAGTCCATACTTTGATTGGAAAATTCTCCTTTATTCTGTACAAACCTTTGGATGTGAGCACCATCTTCAAATACCTTCCAGTGCTTGATATTTTCAGGGATAGACGACCTGGTCAATATTTTAATATCATATTCATAATAGGGAGACATTGTACAATTTTCAAACATAGATCTCAATACTACCAATTTTTCTTATATAGTATTATAGCTTCTATCATGATGTATTATATTAAAGGATTCAAACATTTTAATGAAGTCCCAAACTGCATGCTTATACTATTTCGTTCTTTGATTCTTTGTTGCATATAGTTTTCTAACTTGATTGAGTATCAACTCTGACTCCCCTTTAACAATAATATCCTTGACACCATATTTCCAGGAAATCCTTAAACCCAAAAACAATGCTTTATACTCTAAAATATTATTTGTGCACTCAAAATTGAGTTTAAAATAAAATTTAAACTCCTATTATCTTTGAGATATTAAGACAACACCAAGACCATTACTATATCTAGAACAAACCCCATCAAACATCAAGGTCCAAGGAGAACCAATCTACTAAGGATATTCGTACTCATGAATTTTATGCTCCTTATAATCAGAATTGACCACAAAGTATCTGACATTGACATCTGTGTACAATACTTCATAGGAATAATTGTTAGGGTCCTCAATGATATGTAACATTTTCTTCTCACCATACAACATCACAAGGTTTTCCTCAATCGATATTGTGGCATACGAAATATCCATTTGCGCACTTCCACCCACACTAGCTACCCATTTTCTAGATAACAACATCCCCACTTGGCAGGAAAGTTCATAATAACTACATTCATGGTCAAGATTTTTCCCAGATAAGCTGTCAATTGTACTACTAATCCTTTGACATATCCAATTACTGGAGCTTCTCTGGAATCCATAGTAGTATATTTGCAAAAATTAATTTTTACCTTGATAATTAACTCATTCATTACCTCAAGAGGAATTAAATTGCATGAGACTCCTGAATCAAACATGAAGTTATGTACCAACCTATCTTTAATAATCAAAGTGGTAAAAAATGGATCAACATCCAACTGAGATTCAACCAAAGATGTTCCCAAATATACCTCAGATGAGTCACCCAGTTCCTCCAATGCTTGTGGTAGTTTTTATTCTGCAATAATGGGAGGAACCTCTATATTATTAACACTTTTTCCCTGAGTAATCTTTTATTCCTTAAATCCCAAATAGTCAAATGCACTTTTCCTATGCTCAGGGATCCTGAGTAATTCAAAAATAGGAATAGTGACCTTTATCTGACTCAAGATTTGGGCTATGTCACAAGGAACATATTTGGGTAGTGGAGTATAAGGAGGGAGATTCACCACTTCCTCAGATAATAGTATAGGATTTTTTAGAGTCTGGGCATGGGTGGGAGCACAGGTTTTATTTGGGGTAGTCAGGCCTTTACTAGATGTATCTTTCTTAGGGGTTTCCCTTGACATATTTGTAAGAACTAGAAATTTTTTCTTGGTTTGTGGCCCTCTCCCTTTGACAACCTTACTTCTGGTGTTATATTATTTCTCCTGAGTAACTACTACATTCATCAAATGTTTCCTGTCCTCTTCGAAAGGGATCCCTCCATCATAATTTTTAATCATCAAGGTCCTTAAGTATTCAAAATCATGATTAGGTAGATAAAATGCTTACACCATATCAATTTAAAAAGTATTAATAGGAGGAATATGCAATAATCGATGGACACAATCCCATAATTTTTCAGCAGTTTTGTCACTGATCAATTCAATTGAGGTTTCCCCCTACTGTGAGTTTGCAGGGCTCTTAATCATGCATAGATCATTATATGTCTCATCATCATCAACTTCCTCAACCTTATGATCTACATCACATGGGAAGTTTGGTAAGAAACACCTATCACACCACTCGATAACATTGGCCTCCTCCACAGTAGCAACCCTAGTAGTTAATGGATCAAGAACCAATCTATTCTCTTCGGGTTGAGGCTGTCTATTTTCTGACATCATGGGTCCTTTTCCTCAGCCATCTGGTCTGTGATAACCTTTGGGGTGATATCCAAATCTCTCCCGACCTTGTGGCTTATGTTAACCTTGAAAATTTTGTCCTATTCCTTTTTCTTCTTTGGCTAGTTTATAGGATATCTCTTTAACTACTCCACGCAAAGTTCTTACAACATCTTCTAGATCCATAGCCTTTCCTTACTGAGGATTTTCAGGATTGATCAACTAAAAACCTTCTCTCTTAGGAAGATTTCCAACTACTTTGATGTTATTCTATATTTGTAAGGCCATGGTTAAATCATGCCTTAATGTTCTCAGGTTCCTATCTCTCAAGTAATAAGAAACCTTTTTATCAAAATCATCATAATATTTTATCAAACAGAACACATCACTTGGCCTTAGGATTACAAGTAACCTATTCAAGGTCTTATTGAACCATATTACCTTGAGCCGTTGATGTTGTAGGATAAACAAAACGATAGGAACATGAGGGGTCTTTCGAGCATAAGGAGTATAGATTTCAATATAGATATTCTCTAATGACTCAGTTTCTTGGAAAACCCTATCAACCTTGGAAGAAAAAAGGGGAAACTAAGAGACACGCTTTTCAGACACAAATGATGGTCCATCTCCAGTTGGAGAACTTAAATTTATATAAATATTACCTAGTTCAAAATCACTTGAAGACGTATGGTAATATTCAACCACAGATTGATCACCTTTTAGCACTGATATCTCCTTTTTTAATTCTTGATTTCAAATGATTTTCTCAGACTTGTTTTCCTTATGAATTTTATTTCCTAGTTTTGCATATAATTTTTTAGTAAGATCCCTAGTGAAGAAATACCTTCTTCCCTCCAGGTTTACAAATATCGATGACAAATTTCACTTGACACAGGTTAAGACATTGGTAATCATCAAGATTTTAATTCAACATGGAGTCACCTCTAAGGATTTTCACCTTGGCTATGCAGATGCACTATAAGTAACTTGCCAAGTGTCTATCAATGATTAATTACTTCAAAGCTTAACAGATCCAACCTTCCTTTACCCACATTTATCAATATTGATGCAAATTTAGTGCAATAAGCATTAGAAACTAAAAACACTACACAATGAACTTGTAATCTTACACAAATCTCACAAATATCAACAAAGGATGATGTTTAAACATCTTTATTTGTACTTTAAACCATGCAAGAAACATTAACAGGTTTGGTATATGTAAGAATTTGTTCAAATAGTCCCCGACAATGGCTCCACTTCGGTGTTGTTTACGTAAAAATAGTTCTCGGTGTTAAAATAATCCCTGACATCGGTGCCACTTCATTGTATTTGTCACACAGATAGGTACCAGTGTTCAAATAATCCTCTGCAATTTAAATAATTCCCAGAAATGGTGCCAGTTCGGTGTTGTTGCCACACAAATAGGTCTTGGTGTTCAAATAATCCCCATAAATTACACCACTTCAGTGTTGGTATCCAAATTGATTCTCTTATAAGGGATGAGAAGCATCACAAAACTAGTAGGATGCTTAGAGAAAAGACAAATCATTATAAGTTATTTTGTAGCCAGGGAGGGGATTTGACTAACTCTTTGTCACTCAAGCATTAGAGAAATGGATAGAACCTCACTAATGGTTTGATCTACCCTCATTACTTTAGGTTTTACCTTCAACCAGGGTGAGAGGACCCGTTCTATAACCTGTGTTAGTGAAGGATATCAAGAGATCCTTCTTTGAACAATTTTCATCAAAAACCGTGAGAAAATATGATCAATACAACACAATCTAACTCTCACGAGTTTGTCACACTAGAGAGTGGAGATGTTTCTTAGACAAGGTTCAGGTTACTAAAGACAATAATTGAA
Organism: Taxus chinensis; assembly: GCA_019776745.2. Taxonomy (NCBI): domain Eukaryota; kingdom Viridiplantae; phylum Streptophyta; class Pinopsida; order Cupressales; family Taxaceae; genus Taxus; species Taxus chinensis. The sequence goes on along the minus strand of CM034154.1, from coordinate 633,002,442 downwards.
TCCTGATTGTCTATGCATATTTTGGTAGCTGGAATTTGTTCATTTGTGGATGCATAGTACAAACAGGGGGTTAAGTTCATGTAGGATTCATCGTTTGAGAAATATTTCATGGGAAGTTAAGTAAGATAAATTCGATTATACCAAATCTTTGAGACCCTTTACAAATATTGGAAAAATCACAGACAAAATGCTTCAAAATAGCCAAAATATTACTTTAACCAGAAGGTGTGTATGAATGGAGGCCTAGAGATGCACGGTTTCATACACTCTTCAAGAATTCAACACAAAGGTTAATGCTAAAGACTAAATAAAACATTGAAATTCCCTAATTATGCATGCCTAATACACAATCATAGGATTACAAAAAATCTTTATCAACATAGTGAAAGTAAATTGATTTTAAATTATTTATTTCATTCCCAAATGAAAGACCTTCTCATAAAGAAATTTCTAATGCCACCAATACTACACACACGGATGAGATCTTGTGTAATTTAGAGGGATTTCAAGATATGATTGTAATAGGAACAAGAAAAACTATTTGAATTTTTTTTGAAATACAAGTAGACACACTTATGCTGATGATCAACACATATTTATTTGAGGTTCATTAGATTCATCAGTAGGGGAAAGTTTCTCGAACAATCTCAGAGCTTGTTAATGGCTGTACACTTGCAGCCATCTTGACATGATTAAATCTAAAACACGGGGAAAATAAAGAGGTTTCTTAGATGGTCTCTTGGGGAAAATGGTTTTCTCTCAAACTTCCACAGAAAAGTTATCCCTCTTTATGCTAGAGTATTGTCATTGCATTTATACAATTTCAGTTTCTCACTCATCCTAAATTTTTCCCCCAAAAGTCTAAAGCTTCAAAAGAATATTCATCTCTATTTTTGCCAAGTGGAAAATTCTTGAGCCATTCATATTTCCTACTTTCATCAGATATAATTGGGGCACCATGCACCATAACTTTTGACAAACTTTTTTATCATTATTTTATTCTGTTGTGCAAGAAATCCCCTTTTTAATAATTCTCAGGTGGCTCCATATGGCTTGATGTGAAAAGAAATCCTTTTCAACTTTGACAATACACCTTGAGAAATGAGTTCCCTCACATGGATATCTGCATTTTTGCCTATCAGAAATGAGTTCCCTTGCATGGATTATATCATATATCTTCATTAAAAGTCTGAGTCAGCCTAGTGAAAAGAGGAGCAGTGGAAGCGTCCACATGTCTCCTTGATGCAACTTCAAAGGTGTTAGTCAATAGGTAGGTTCCCAAATGAGCGTGGTCCCTCCGTGTGTTTCATAACCTAAGAGAGTTGTGTCGGTCACTGAAAATTCCAAGGATGGGAAGGTCTAGTGGACTCTTCCACATGTTTGTTTGGCACAACTTCAAAGATGGAATCTAGAGTTGGGACATCAAACTAGTGCAGGATCTCCATGTGTCTTGGACAAAAGAAAGTTTCCTCAGCCATTGAAAAAGTATTAGTATCAATAGGAGCCATCAGAAGCCTCCACATGACTCTTCAACACTCTTTTGATATGGTGCATGAAAGCGGAGACTCCAAACAAGTGAGGGTCTTCCACATGTCTAAGGTCCAACAATGTTGCATTGGACAATTGAAAAGTCTTAGTATGGGAAGATCTAGTGGAAACCCTCCATGTGTCTCCTTGGCGCAAATCCAAAGGTAAGACCTAGAGGTGAAACCTCAAATGAGTATAGGCTCTCCATGTGTCTATGGTCTAAGAAAGCTTGCACTGAGCATTAAAAAGTATGAGCATGGGAAAATCCAGTAGAAACCTCCACATGTCTCCTTAGTGCTCTTTCAAAAGTAAAATTTAGGGGGCAGGTCCCCAAACAAGCATGGGCCCTTCACCATGTCCTGGGCCCAAATAAGGTTTCTTTGGCCATTGAGATGTCTCAGTATAAAGGGGAGCCAACAGAATCCTCCACATGTCTCCTTGGCGCAACTCCAAAGGTAAAGACCCTGAGGTGGAACCTCAAATGAGCGCAGGCCCTCCACATGGAAAATATCTAAGTTTGAAGCGTGCTTGGGGGTAATTTTCACATTTTGGATCACTTAAAGAAATTGTGTATTTTTGGAAAATTTGACCCACCTCCCTGCTTTGACTTTTCAATGCTGACTCAAACATGTGACATTATTTTTTTCATAGAGAAATCATGGCTTCTTTCATAACTTTTCTCCTTTTCACAAAAAGGCCGAAATATTCAAAATCTCTGACGATTCCACCTCTCCACCTTTTAATTTTTAAACCGCCACGTGTCCTTTTGTGGGCCTTAGCCATTTATTTTACATTTTCATTCCTTTCACCATAATGCCTCAAAACACAAAAAGGGCCCACCTTCCCGCAATGGGTCGACTTATGACACGTGTAAATCTTCAAGGTCAAAGTAAGAAACTTTCCTTGCCACTTCACATTGTTGAATAGCCAATTAGAAACTATTGGGGCCATGGGACAAATTTGGAATTTTTTTACAAATGTAACAACAAGTGACAAGTTCACCAAATAGACCCGCAGTGCTGCTTCCAACTAAAGATGACCACGTATCCGTGGATGTTGGGAAAAATATTTATAGAGGAGACACAATCATGGAAGAGGTCAAAAAAAAAAAATCCCAGTAGAGAGAAGACTATAAATAAAACAAAGACTCAATGTGATCCACAACCCAAGGAAAGGACTGACAATGGCCACCAAATTAAGGAGAAATATTTCATGCATTGATATAGGGAGACAAAGAATACTTCAAACAATGCGGACATAGAAATTTTGACCAAACAAGGTGAGATTAAATTGAGCCTCAACACCTTCCTTGTCACAAGTTTTCTTGATATGTTTCCATTATTAACATATTTCTTCTTCTCACAATGATTCACTCCCTCTTCTCACCTACACATTCTCTCACACCATACTTACTCTGCACTACTCCATGCGAACAATTTTTTTTTCTTTCCTCATCCTTCTATAATTCTCCAATTATCCACTAAGAAAAAATGACTTTTTTTTATAATTTGAGTCTCTTTTATACCAGATTATAATTTTTAAACATTTTAAATTTTGGCCCATGAACTGAATATAAATGCCAACATAGTCGGTCATAGTTTGATTATCAAAGTAAGAAATATATTCATGTCGAAATAGAAGAGGTCAGATAGTATTCTTCAAGATCATAAACCAATTTTAATTTCCTTAGAATAGTCATCCTGGCATGATCATAAATTATGTATTCTCTATCATGAAATGATGTAATTTTCCTTGAATAATGGAGAATCAAAATTTATTCTGTTTGGAAAACAATTAGTGGTCTGTTGCACTTTAATAATATAATTTTGATTCACATGGTTCTATATTTTTATCGCTCCATATTTTTCAATGTTTCCCCATATCATTCATACAACTAACTCTGAAATTCATTATAATATCAATATTGGACCATCATACAATGTTAATAGACTGAGCTACATACCAAACATACTACTAAGCTCTAAAAAATTTATACTTCTAGCCTTTGACGACCAACATCACAGGTTAGCTCTTGAAAATATAGAATGTAGGAGATCTCTAGACCATTAACACTTCAACCTATGAATGATCAAAATCATAACCAATCTCAAGATGAGAACCTTCTATTAGGGCTTCCTATGAGCTTGAAATAATAGGCATTGTGATATAGCTTATTAAGACCATTTAGAAAAACCTTTGACATCAATGAAAATAGAATTATTCCAACAATATGTTCTTCTTCTAGCTCCTCCAACTTCCTTTGACATCAATGAGAAAAATTCCAACAATCTCCCCCTTTTTCATTAATTGAAAATAACCACCTTACATATAAATAACTTATGAATGTATCATGCTACTCCTCTCTACAATAAAATTCTTTCCTCAAATTTTGCTTCTCGTTGTAATTATCCCCCTTTCTTTAGCTATCTCCCTTTGATATTAATGGAAAAGGAGTAACTTTCAAACCTCTCCCATTTTGAGTATGCATTTGTTGATATATTTTTTGAATTAGATTCACTATGATAATGAAATTATTAGACCCCAATATTTTTTTCTTCTTTCATACAAATTAATGTAGATGAACTCTATTTCATGCTCCAAAATCCTCCAAATGTTGATTCCTTCTCCTTTTATACTCTTTCTATCATCGACACTATGAGATAAATATACTTAAACATTGTACCTTATCCTGAAGATAGTGTTTCTTTCCCATGACTCATTTTGTTTCTTGTATACCCTCTTCCTTTTCTATGAACATCAACTTTTGGATGCTCCTATAACTACTACACAACTAATGAATCTACATTCTTTCCATTAAATTTCTCATTTTTATCTTCTTGTTTCCGAGCATCATTAGTTTAATCTTCAATAACATAATTCTTCTTTGTTCTTCTAACTAGCATGCCAACATATTCAATGGATTATTTATTTGATAGATAATCCACTTCATCATTGACATCTCTTGACTTTCCTATAATAACTTATTTATTTTCCTTGGCATCATTTAAAACCAACACCTTAGCTTTTCCCAACACCTATTCACCTTTGATTTCCTCATTATAAGTCCCCAGGTATGTAATATCCATCTCTTGCATAGACTTTCCAAAAACCATGTCATTGAGAGTCTCTTCTAGAATCAAGTTACAAGCTTTCGTTACTTTTATATCAATGGTTGTTTGTGATCTCATTATTCCAATGAGGTCTCTTTTTTAATCTCACTTTATTTTGAAATTCATTGTGAACTGAAAAATATATATACCTACTCCTATGTTGAGTAAATAATTCATATTTAATATGCTCCCAAATTTATACCTTTCACTCATTTTCTTTTCATCCTTGACATTGCAGGCCAATACATCAAGCACTTATTAGTAAAGCATAATTTACCCTTTCTTTGGATTTTGTAACATTTTCTTCTTCTTCCAATTTATTTTGAATTCACCTTTTCGTTTAGCATAGGAATCCACTTCCTTATTTTGATAAAAGGGATTCCTTCTATACTATCTTACTAAATGTCCATACTTATTTGAATTATAACATATAATATCTTCTGATAAAGGATAAAATAAATTATAGCTTCTACCTAATAAATTGTGTGCAACTCTATTTTCATTCAATTCAAACTCATTCCTTACATGTACTTTAAAATATTTTACTTTTTGTACAAAATTATTGTGACAAAAATAATATAAATAAAGTTATTTCTGGTACCTAATAGACTTATTTGCAAAGTATGATCTTGTGTGGTTTCCTAATGAACCATTCTGCCACTTGTTCTCACATTTTTTGCACTCTTGAAGAGTATTTTTCTCATAGGAGCCTCATCTTCTTTCTTTGTAGTTTTAAGATATTATAATTTCAAATTCTTATTAATAGCCTCTTGTTTTTATTTGTAGATAAGAATCATCTTGATGCATGACGACCCTTGATGATTTAGAATCTCATCTATCACTCTATTCCTATTTTCATACTTAATGTTTTTTTTCAATTTAGTATTTGTATTCTCTAATTCCTTGTTTAGGATCACAACCTATAATTATAAAAGACAAATTGTAATATTATTATTCAACTTGCTTCTCACCTCTTCATTTATATTTTCACATATTTTAATTGAATGTGTTGCTTCACAATAATATTTTCTTATTCCTTAAGGTATTTTGACAAGTTTTTCTTTGCAAAACTATACTCTTATTCAATTTTTTGAAACTGTTGTTTTTGTTCCAGATTATTCTTTTGTAATATCATGATCTAATATAGAGAACAAATGAGATCTTCTTCAAGATACACTTCACCTTTAACTTCAATATATTCTTCATATTTTGAAACCATCTCTCCTTCACTTTCTTCTATCTATATTTCTATAAACAATGATTATTTATTTTCATTAGTAGAGATGATTTCACTAAATTCTTCGGATGAGATATTATTTTCCTCCTTCATATAGATGTTTATCTTGTGGTTTTAGAAGTTCTTTCATTTTTCATATTTACCTTAGTTATAATTCTTCTTAGACTGATATAACTTGTTATCTTCCTTCATGTTGTCATTTTTTTCATTATCAATATTCTTATTTTTTGTGTACAAATAATTAACAACATAAGACACTAATTTATCACAAATAACTTACGAGTAACTTAAGTTTGTATTTTACGAGTAACTTAAGTTTGTATTTTCATGTTAAATTCTTTATCTTTATGAAAAAATGAGCTCCTTCCTTGTATGGCTCATTGTTAGACTAGTTATGTGGCTCAAAATTATTTTTATTCATCTTCTTTGAGGCTTTAAAGGATGTCTCACACTTGTATAATTTATCATTTTCAATTCTCATCTCGTATGAGTAGATAGTCCCACGCAACTCATCCATTATGAGGGCACTCAAGTCCTTTGTTTCTTCAGTGACAGACACTTTGTCATAAATATTCAAAGGAAGATATCTTATCACACTTTTTGCACAACAAATGCATGCTAAAATTATTCTCTAATCCCTCTCATGGCATTGAAAATTTCATGTCAACGCGAAGAAAATAGGATACAATGTTTATGTCACCCTTCATCTTGAAACACTAAAATTGACGTCTTTGTGTTTCACATTTTTCTTTCTTCACTTTTTCATCTCCTTCATAAATGTTTTTTAATTTATCCCATATTTCATTGGCTGAAAGAGAATGCATCACCCTAAAAAAATCTAATAAAGAAAATCCACACAATATTATATTCATAGCCTTTGTATTTCTCTCACTTGTGTACTTTCCTTTTTAGTCCTTTGGAGGATTTTTTGAAGCTGTATAAAAACTTACAATTGATTTATAAATGTCAAAATAATGAGCCATTAGATAGGTTCACATCCTTATAATGCAAATATCATAATTAGTTCCAACAAGCTATGGACCTCTATTTGAGGAGAATCCTCTAGACTTGCAATGTGTTCTTCTAAGATCTAGATTTTAGCCGTTAAACTATTTTGAAGGAACATCCCCTGATATTAATTGAAAAGAACATGATAATATTGAGAGGGGGTGAATAGATGTTATATAATTGTGTACTTATTTAAAACTTTGATACTCATAACAACAAAATTCACATAATATATAACAATTGAAAACACACAATATATGTGGAAACCCTATTAGGAGAAAACCAAAAAGAAAAAAATATTTAGATATGGTATCCAAATCCATTCCAAAAATATATCAATATGAATTTATAGGCACCAACCTACTGGAGACACCAATCCCAATTACTGAGCACTAACTCAATGGAGACACAAATCCCCAATGATGTGCACTATCTCAACCAATTCATGACCAACAACTCATTAGAGATAGCAATCCCCAATTTTTTGCTGCTTTACACTCAATAATACTACATTCAACCTTATGTAGTTGCTTCTAAAACCCGATGATGTTAATTTATTCATACTTGCAAATTGCATAATGTTTCAATTCGATTACTTTATATTTTATTTCTTCCTTCATGTTACTCCAGAAATATCTATATCCAACTTCTCTTATTTGTTTTTCCCTTTTCACAAACTAATTTAAATTATATATTCATTATAGCGCTTCTTTCGAAGTTTACCCACTTTCCCTATTTACACAATACTCCATATCTTGGTTATTCTTCCCTCCTCTTCGACAATTTTATATTTTATTCATCTTCACTTTGTTGTTTCTACTTTCTAACGTATCCTTTAACCACATTATCCTATTAGTAGTTCACTATCTCCCAAGAAAATTTTCTTAGTCGTAAGAATGCTTCAACTTAAAAAATGCATCTTCATAGTGCCACTCCATCTCTTCTTAGACTGACAACTCACTCCATACTTCACTTATCAATTTTCCACATACTACACAACCACTCGCCTCTACACACTTTCATTCCTCAATAAACTTTCCCCACTCCCCTCAAGATTCACTCGCTTGCTAGTTTCTCTTATCCCATTTCACATAATCTTAGTTTTTGAGCTCTCCAATTATCATTTTCTTCTCCCTTCATCTTCACAAGTCTTCTTGATATGATTTCATTATTCACTCCTCTCTTATTATTAGAGTAGTTTGATTTTTCTCCTCACCTGCGAATTTTGTCACACCATACTTATTCCACAATAGTCCATGTGCACAACAGTTAAAATATCATCCTACTTCTCTAATTCATAATTTTTTCCATTTAGGAACACTAACATTCTTTCTAATTTGATTCTTTGTTATACCTAATTATATATTTTAATCATTTTAAGGTCAGCCCATGAATTGAATATAAACACCAAGAAATTTGGTCACATTTTTAATACCAATGCAAGAAATATACTTGTGATAAAAAAAAGGAGATTGATCTACATTCTTCAATATCATAAAACCTATTTTCAAGATCTTGGAATAATTAACATGCGTGATCATAAATATTGTCTTCTCTATCATGAAATAATGTAATTTTCCATAAATAATGGAGATTAAAAAATTATTTTGTTTGGAAATCAATTAAATGTCTCTTGTTGTTTAATAATCTTATGCTAATTCACATATATTTGTCTTATTATCACTCCATATGTTATAATGCATCCATAGATCATTTATACAAATAAATCCATACTTCATTCTACTATCATTGAACTTATTCAAATATCATCACCTAACCATCATACTACTAGCTTTGGATGTCAAACATTGGATGTGATCTCTGGTGACTGAGCTCTATACTATATATATATATATATATATATATGACCAATTTAATAGGTGGGATCTAGACATGGTATGTTGTAGGTGAGCTCTAGACCATTTACACTTTGATATCTAGATGATCAACATCTTGATTGAGGTCCATACGAGTACCTTTTAGGAGATCTCTGGAAGATCTACACAATGAGCTATTGAGGATATACATTATGACAAAGTTACTCTGAACCATTTAGAAAAAAACTTTAAGACAAATGACAAGATACTTCTTCCATCAATTATTTCTATTGATTTCTTCTTCAACTTCCTTTGACATCAATGACAAATATCCCAGTAAGATGTTGTTTACACAATTTTACATTCTTCTAGAAATATGTGTATATATACATATATTGAATGCAAATAGAAAAAAAAATCTCGCCACTCCATTTTTCTCACATATTTATTAATTTTATTCAAAAACTATGATAATTTTTATTTTCAAAATCAAAGAATTTTTTTATCGAACTTTATCGGTTGGTGAACATGAACAAAATTTTAACCTCCTTGAACTTAAATAAGAACTAAAAACATGTGAATTATCTTGAAGCAATGCAAATAATTTTTAAAATAAATTATAGGTTTGCAAGGTGTATGCAAAAATTATATACATGTCATATTTTGCATTTCCAAGGAAGACTACTTAATCGGGTTCAAAATTAAGAAAAGTGAAAGATACTACATTATGAAAACATGATCGTAAAGTGTCTCACAAGGTTTGTTTAACATATTTAAGTTTTGATTGATTATATTGGTGTGCATATAAGTCTCAAAAACAAATGTTGTAGGAAAGAAACTGATAAGAGGAAAAGACACTAACTGTTATATGCAACATTTATCTGGGTTACAAATCAGGGTCTAAATTACTTTCTTGGAAAAAATTACCCATGAAAGTTTCATATTCATTCAATAGGACTATGTAATCTTAATATATAAGTCATATCATTCATTTCAAAATGAATTCACACATAAAAAATCAGGATACAGACTTGAAAAGGGGAAAAAATGATATGGCATAGAGAAGGTACTATTATTCATCATCCTGTCTGAAAATGAAAATGTGTTAGGCCTTGATTCTTATTTAAAGTTATAAATTTCTTTCCTAAGTACATGAGCCATCAATATTTAAGTGATACTTTGCATTTCCAATCAAAATTATCTTGTAGTAACTTAGGATATCCAAGCTTATTCGAAGCATAGGAAAATTATATTTATGTAGTAAAAAGGCACATGGAATGATGTTAATGAAATTTAAAAATGCATAGATGTTATGATCACTTTGAAATAAATATGATAAAAAGGGATCTAATGGGGTTTGAATTTCTAGGTAATAATGCACCAAAAAATATGAAATCAAGACAATAATTTTAAAAGGCAATTAAAATAGTTAGAAGTGTTATAGAAAGGGAGAGAGTAGGGTTCCAAAACGGCTAAATGTAAAACTAAAGTTGTAAAAGCATCATGTTTTTTTCATCATTTTCATACACAATGAAGGAAAAAATGAAAAATGTTTTGTAAACCCTAAATTAGTATAAAAAAATATGCAGAAACATACTTTCAATATTTCATCTCACAAAAAACCTATGTGCGAATATTATTCCTAAAAAATATTATCAATGGAATGAATATTTTTTATGTAAACAATTAAAAAATAATACACTGAACTAGATCATAACTTTAAAATAGGGTAATCCATCTAATCCATTCTTTTTTCGACCCTTTATTCATGAATGATGGAAATTTTTCAAGAACATGTTCATAACTATAAATTCAGGTAATAATCTACCCATTGAATAATAGTTTAGATCTATCTCTTGGTATTCTTATTGTGAGAACAAAGTAAATATTAATTTGATCCATATTCCCTTATATCAACTGTAGACATTGTTGGTATCCAAATTTGTTCTCCTTTTCAAGATGAGAAGCATCACAGATTTTACATGGAGTTTAGAGACCGATAGATCATAATGTGTGTCTATTTTGTATCCGGAATATGAGATCTAACTGGCCCTTTGTCACTCAAATTGTTTTCGAGATGGATAACACCTTCAAGAGGATTTGGACCTATCTTGACTGCTTTAGGTCGTGCCTTTTGACCAGGGTGAGAGGACTTGTTTTGTAACCTCTATTTGATGAAGGAGATGGATATATCCTTCTTTTACTCAAACTTTATGAATAAAATCTTAGGAATGTATGATCAATACTCCATAATTTAACTCTAAAGAATTGTCACTTCTAAAAGATGGACATACTATCAAAACAAGGTTAAGGTTACTGAGGACATTATGAGATCCTGATTGTTCTGACATATTTTAGTAAATAGATTGTGTTCTTTTGTTGAATATACAGGGAAAAACAGGGGTAGTTCAGGATGGATTCATCATTTTTAAATAATTTTTGTGTGAGATTAAGCAAGATAGAGTTGACTATACCAAGATCTTTACGAGAGACTTCACAATAATTAGAAACCTAACTGATAGAAAGATTTGAAATAGCTAAGATATTCCTTCAACCATAAGGTGTTCTTTAATGGAGGCCTAGATCAACACATTTTCACACAATGTTTGAGAATCTAGTCTGAAGGGTTGGGTTAAAAGTTTACATCAATGGAGGCCCCAACATATTCACATGTTTTCACACAATATTTTGAGAATCGAGCATGAAGGCTCGAGTTAAAAGACTCAATTAAACACCAAAAATCTCTGACCAATCATACCTAAGGTACACCCAAAAGACTTACAGGAAATAATCTTTATCAACAAATGACAGTGGAGTGATTTTAAATTTGTTTATCTCATCATAGGATGAAGGTTCTTCTTGAAATGAAATTGCAAATGCCACTAAACTATGACAGGGATGAGATCATGCTGTGATTTCACAAAGATTTCAATGTAAGATTGCAATAGGGAACAACAAGAAACCATTTTTAGACATTCTAAAAGGAAGCAGACACAAATTACTAGAGATTGAACACAAATTAAATTTCAAAATTGCTTAGATTCATCAGTAGGGAAGAGCCTCCAGAGAAATCTCAATATTGCCCATCAATTGGATTTTACATCTGCAACCAACTTGACATGATAGAAAATCTAACACAGATGAAATTAACCAGGTATCTTAGATGGGTTTCTCAGGAAGACGAATTTTCACAAATTTTCTCTTGTGAAGATTTCAACCCCTGACCATTTTACAACAGTATTCTCATTGCATTTATACATTTCACTCACTCACTCATCCCAAATTTCCTCCCCTAAAAGAATGAATAATATTGGAGTTACCTTTGCTTGTTACCAAAATTTCCTCAGAAAGTGACATTTGAACAAATTCACATCCGAAAGCTACCAGGTTGTACCAATTGTGAATTGATAACATTTCTCAGACCCTTTGAACTACTGACTACAATGCCACACCACAACCTTTTTGATAGTTCTTTTTAATAAATTCTGATCCTATCATGTGAGAAATCCCCATTTTAATCATTTTCCAGAGGCTCTGTATAGTTGGACCTGATATGTAATCCTTTTCGCTCTCGAGGACAACACCTTTTTCATCTTTTACATCTACAACCTCCATCATTTCATCATTTTCCCTCTCTTCCCTCTATAACTCTATCCCCGCATCCATACTTCTCTGGTTGTTCACATTTTTACATCAGCTCCGAGCAATTCTAACATTCAAAAGATAGACCTTAAAAATTCTTAGAGTCACAAATTAAGCTCTAAATCCATGTCAGTGGCACTTTTACAGAAAAAAGCGACAAGGAATTTCATCAAAAATGATGAAAAACAATGTGTATTCACATCTGTAGGTGTCTTACAGGAAAAAATGGTACGATAACCATAGGTGAAATTCACAAAAACCATTTATTCACTCACATCTCTACTTTATTTTAGTAGTCATCTATGTGTTTCCTTAGCGCACTAACCGCGAAAGCTGAGAAGTATAGTGCCAAGTTTTCTGATACAAGTGTGGGCCTTCCACGTGCCCTGGGCCCAGAGAAAATCATGTCTTTTGGCCTTTGAAAAAGTGTCAGTATAAAAAGGAGCCAGCGGAATCCTCCACATGTCATCAATGGCACACCTTTGAGCATGGTCCTCAAAAAGTGGAGACCCCAAACAATCATGTGGGCTCACCATGTGTCCTCACATCTGGCAGATTTTGTTAAAACAACATGAAGGATCAGCAGAAAGGAGGCATGTGTCTAGGGTCCCAGACAATTTTCCTTGGCTGTTGAAAAAGTCCAAGCAAGGGGAAAAGTGAGCAGAAGCCTGCAATGTGTCCTCCTAGCACTTCCTTCAAAATAAAATTTAGGTGTCAATCCTCAAACAGGCGCGGTACCTCCATGTGTCCCAAGTCCTTAGACAATTTCTTTGAAAAGTTTAAGTATAGAGCGAAGCTGGTGGAAGCCTCCATCTGTCTCCCTGACATGCAACTGTTGAGATGGGACCCTGCAGGAAGCGGAGACCGTGAACATGAGCATCTGACCCTCCACATGTTTCAATGGTCTACCAAAGCTGCACTAGCCACATGAAAAAATGTCTAAGTCTTAGCAAGGCAGTAGAAACCTCCACGTGTCTCCCCAGATGCAACTCTAAGGTCAAACCAAATGTGAAAATTTTCAGATGAGTGTCTGACCCTCCACATGCACAAGTTTTGAGTTGAAGTCGGATCGCATAGTTTACCAAAGTGCCTCATAGAGTCTGCATCCAAACTAGAAAGGGCAACATGTTTCCATAGATGCTGGGACAGAAATGTAGACATGTTAATGGGGAAAATGTATACCCGTCAAAATCATAAAATGAATGGAAAATCATCTCAGTTTGCACTCAAGTTACATGAATCCTTTCACATAGATACGAGAGTTTGGAAATGATATAAGGCCCAAATATGATCCTCCAAGCTGCATCCTCAATCACATTTAGGGACTAGATTTTTTAGACAACCAAGTGACAAGAACAATAAAATGTGACTGTAGGCATACATACTGAAGGAAGGGACAAAAGACGACTGAGTTTTTTCCACAAGTTGATAGATTCTTTCATATGGAAAAACAGAAACAGAAAAATACTCTGAGCATTTAACAGTGATATCTTGACTCAAAGGAAGGGACTGACTCCCTATGAGTGCCACATGAACAAATGGTAGGACATATTTTCAAGAAATTAACCATGTGGAAATGGAGTCATAGAATAAGCATGAGAAAGCTCACAGAACTGAATAATTTCCAAGGACCCCAATGGATGAACTGAGATACCAAATTGAGCACCCGCCAAGGACCAGGTTCATTCTTTAATCAGAAAAAACACTTTTCTAGAAAGGGGAGAACTACAAGTAATAGTTCATCCTATAATTCCCCTTGAGACCATCCTAAGTGATCAAAAAAACATTCAAGGAAAATCTTCAAGTGTCTGCCATTCTGGATATGACCATGCTAAGTAGTTATGATATGTCTTTGACAGCTGGTCATATGATTGTCTCTCTTTTCTATCTAAGTCACTATCTGACCACATTTTTTCAAGCTTACCCTTTGTGCTCGGGTCAAGTTTTTTAACATCTTTCGAGGCTATATCAAACATCAAAGTATCAGAAAAATCATCCTTCTCGTGATACCTATATTGATCAATTTCATATTCCTTGAAAGCAAAATAGCTCACAGAGTTATCAATATCAATATATGTATGCAATACTTCATAAGAAGCATTGTTGGGGTCCTCAATAAGATATAACATTTTATTTTCACTAGGTAACTTTGCAAGGCTACCCTCAATTGGTATGGTAGCATAAGACATGTCCATTTGCACACTTCCACCCACACTAGGAACCCATTTTATTGATAACAACATTCCCCATTTGGCAGGGCAATCAACAATAACAACATCTAGGATTTAAATTATTGCCTGGGTAGGTTGCAAGTTCCACTATCATTCCCTTAACACATCCAGCCATTGGCACTTCCCTAGAATCCATGGCAGTGGACTTCCCATAAGCTATTGTCAATTTGAGATCCAGCTCATTCATGACCTCAAGAGGCATAACATTGCATGATGCTCCAAAATCAAACATACAGTTGTGTAACAACTTATCCTTAATAATCAAAGTTGTGAAAAAAGGATCCACCTTAAGCTGAGACTCAACCAAGGATGTTCCCAAATACACTTCAGGTGGCTCACCTAGTTCTTCTAGTGCTTGGGTTTTTTTCTAACTCTATAATGGTAGAAGGAGTCTTAACATTATTTGCATTCCTGTCTTGGGTAATATTTTCTTGTTTCAATCCAAAATAATCGAATGCTTTATTCCTATGCTCAGGGATTCTAAGCAATTCAAGAATAGGAACATAAATCTTGATCTGACTAAATATTTGGGCTATGTCACAAGGAACATATTTAGGTAATGCAGTGTTAGGAGGAAGGTTTAAAAATTCATCCAATGGCACAAGATTTTTTATAGTCTGTGTATGGGGAAGGACAAAGGTTTTATTTGGGGTGACCAAGCCTTTGCTAGATACATCCTTTTTAGGGGTTTCCTCAGGGATACTGGTAAGCACTGGAATTTTTTGTTTGGCCTGAAGCCCTACCCCTTTGGAAACCTTACTCATGGTATTATATTATTTTTCATGGCCAACCACAAAATTCATTAACAACTACATATATTCCTCAGAAGGGATTCCTCCATCATACTTCTCAATCATTAATTCCAGACCTCAAGTATTCAAAATCATTATTAGGTAATTCAAAATCTTGCACCATATCAATTTCAGAAGTATGAGTGAGAGGAAGAGGTAATACCTAGTGAATGCAATCCTATAAATCTTTAATAGTTCTGGCAATAATTAGCCTAGTTGAGGTTTCTCCCTACTATGAACTCATAGAGGAATCCATTATGCATGTATCATCATTTGTCTCATCATCATTAGTTTCTTCCTTAATTCCCCTTTCAATAGCACATGGAGAATGTGGAAAGAAACAATTATCACACTACTCAGTTTCATGAGCTTCATCAACAACAAAAATAATGACAGCTAAAGGATCAGGCACCAGTTTGTTTTCCCTAGCTTGGGGTTGTCCAGCTCCCATCGGTTTTTTTACCTCTGTCATCAGATATCTAATCATTTCTAGGATGATTTGCAAATCTTTATTTTCCTTTTTTCCTATGCTGACCTTAAGAAACTTTTCCATTTCCTTTCTCTTCCATGGCTATCTTGTAAGATATTTCTTTGAAAAATCTGACCAAAGTTTTTACAACTTCCTCAAGATCCACAACCTTGATTGAGGCTTATGTGGATTGGCTAGCTTGATACCTTCCCTCTTAAAAATCTTACGAAATGATTTGATATTATTTTCAATTTGTAAAGCCATGGTGAAGGTCTGCCTCAATTTTTTTGGGTTCTTATCGAGCTTAAATAATAGGCAACTTTATTATTAAAAGCATTAGAGTATTTTATCAAACAAGAAACATCACTTGGCCTTAGGATCACATGCAAACTATTTAGGGTCTTAATGAACCTTGTATTGAATTCATGAATAGACTCATTAGAATTCGTATTTATATTTTCAAATTCTGATAAAAGAAACTTAGGGTCTCTTTAATCTCCATAATCTAATCTAAAAGCGTTCTTCATTTCTGCCCAAGAATCAATGGAATTATCTGGAAAATATTTATACCAGTCCCTTGCATCTTCTTCTAGAGTATGGATAAAGAATTTAATGTACACATCCTCAAATTATATTCCAAATTCCTCCATGATATTGAAAAAAAGATTTAAGAAGTAGATAACCTAGTAATAGGCTATCATTGAAAATTTTCAGTCATAGAAGAGGTAGGCAATCTATTATCTGAACTATTTTTTGGCATTTCATTTGGATTTCCAAGAGCTTACCATGAGTTAAAAGGTGTAGTATCCATAATTAGTAGATGAAAACAGATTAAGGTCTAAATAGAAGCTGAGCTACATCCAATTAGGGAGGTGATCCTTATTAGATGAACCTAAACCTGATTAGGCGTGAAGTGTCTGTGAGTGAACATTATAATACACCTCTAAGCATGGATATAATCTAGAACCAATCTGAGGAATCTGAGTGGGTTAGATGCCATGGTCAATCTATATCATAAAGGATAGTAGGGACATAATGAAATGCAAATATGTGGATTATAGGGAACTCAGTACACTTTCATGTTTCATAGATTTGGATTTCCCATGTCATTACACTGATTCAGAAGATACTTCAGGAAGTTTTACAATTTTCAATCACAGGCTGATTAGTTTCACCAATGGAGATCTCTTTTCTTGATGCCTGATCTCCAACAACCTTCCAAATTCTTCTTTCTTCTAAATTAGACTTTCCCAACTCTTGAAAAAACCTTCTACTAGGGTCCTTGGCCAAGAAATATCTTCTTCCTTCTAGCTTTGTAGAAATTAATGACAAATCTTATTTGATATATGTTAAGACACTGGTATTTATCAAGAATTCAACCAACATGGAGTTGCCACTAAGGAATTTCACCTTAGTTTGTGCAAATGCACTATGAAAGACCTATTAAAAAATTTTCAATACCAGATTCAGGTAAATCTTACAATATCTTCTCTTCTTCTACCCAAATTTTTCAATGATGATACAAACTTTTGTGTCATAACTATATAAGATGGAAATATTGCACTCAGAACTTATAACTTTGAAAAATTCTTATAGATCTAAAAAGATAATGATGTTTTAGCAATGTATTTGCACTTAGATCATGTAAGAAACATTACCAGGATTGGTATGTTAATACCATTGTTCAAATAGTGCTTGACAATGGCACCACAAGTGTTGTTGCTGCACAAATAAATCTCGGAGCTCAAATAATCCCTGACAATGGTGACACTAGTGTTGTTATCCAAATTTGTTCTCCTTTTCAATCTGAGCAACATCATAGATTTGACATGGAGCTTAGAAATAGATAGATCATACTGTGCATCATTTTGTAGCTATGGATGAGATCTAACTGGCCCTTTGTCACTTGGATTTTTGGAGAGATGGATATCACCTTCAAGAGGATTTAACCTATCCTCACTACTTTAGGTTGTGCCTTTTGACCAGGGTAAGAGGACCCATAGTGTAACCTATGTTTGATGAAGGATATAGAGATATCCTTCTTTTGCAAAAAAATTATTTAGAAAACCTTGGGAAAGTACACTAGATACTCCATAATTTAAGTCTCAAGAGTTTTCACTTCTAAAAGATGGAGATACTTTCAAAACAAGCCTAAGGTTACTGAAGACATTATGAGATCCTGATTGTTCTGCATATTTTAGTAAATAGATTTTGTTCCTTTGTTGATATGGTTTATGATGGATTCATGGTTTTTGATTAATTTTCGTGGGAGATTAAGCAAGATAAATTTGATAATACCAGATATTTGAGAGACTTAAAAATAATTGGAAAGCTAAATAACAAAAAGCTTTGGAATATATAAGATATTCCTTCAACCAAAAGGTGTGCTTCAATGGAGGCCCAAATCAACACGTTTTCACAAAATCTTTGAGAATATAACACAAAGGCTCAATTTTAAAAAAATCAATTAAACACAAAAATCTCCAATCAATCACGCCTAAGGTACACCCAAATACTTATAGATAATATTTATCAACAAATAACAATTAAATTTTTTTATCTCATCACATGATGAAGGCTCTTCTTGAAATGAAATTACAAATGTCACAAAACTGTCACAGGGATGAGATCCTGTGTGATTTCACAAAGATTTCAATGTAAGATTGCAATAGGAACAAAAGAAAAGGTTTGAGACATTCTGAAACAAAGAAGACACAAATTGCTAAAGATTAAACACAAATTAATTTAAAAATTCATTAGATTCATCAATAGGGGAAAGCTTCTAGATCAATCTAAGTGCCTATTAATTATTATACATCTGCAACCAACTTGGCATGATAGAAAATCTAACACAAAAGAAATTAACCAGGTATCTCAGATTGGTCTTTCAGGAAGAAAAACTCTCTCAAATTTTCTCTTAAGAGTTTAACCCCCAACCATTTTTAAGAGTATCCTCATTACATTTATACATTTCACTTGCTCACTCATCCCATATTTCCCCACCAAAAAATAAGACTATTAGAGGGACCTCTTCTTATTACCATTTTTCCTCAGAAAGTGACGTTTAACAAATTCACATCTGAAAGCTACCAGGTGGACTAATTATGAACTGATCACAATTCTGATGCCCTCAACTAATGACTAGGATGCCATGCCACAACCTTTTTGGCATTCCTTTTAATAATTCTAATTTTTTCCTATGAGAAATCCCTATTTTAATCATTTTCTGGATCCTTTGTACAACTCGATATGACAGGTATTCCTTTTTGCTCTCGAGGAAACACATTTTTCATATTTTGCACCTCCAACCTCCATCATTTCATCATTTTCCCTCTCTTTCCTCTGTAACTCTATCCCGCATCCAACTTCTCTGGTAATTTACATTTTAGAAAGTTCCTGAGCAATTCCAACTTCAAAATAATGACCTTAAGTATCCTTGGACTCACAAATTAAGTTTTGAATCCATTCAATGGAACTTTATAGACAAAAATGACAAGGAATTTAATAAAAAATGATGAAAAATAATGTGTATTCGCATCTACAGGAGTCTTAGAGAAAAAATGGTAGAAAAATAGGTGAAATGCACAACAACCATTGATTCTACCACATGTTTTCTTGTACAGGGGCAATTTTCGAAACAAGCACGGGCCTTTGACATGCCCTGGGCCCAATAGAATTATCTTTTGGCCTTTTAAAAGTATCAGTATAAAAAGCACTGAGTAGAAGCCTCCACTTGTCTCAATGGCACCCTTTGAGATGGTCCCCAAAAGTGAGACCTCAAACAAGTGTGGGCTTACAACATGTCTCAGTCCTGCATAGTGTTAAACAAGTTGAAGGATCAAAAAAAGGAGCCATGTGTCTAGGGTCTGAGACAATTTTCCTTGGCCATTGAAAATTTCAAGCAAGAGCAAAGTGAGAGGAGGCCTCCTAGTGTCCTGCTGGTGCTTCTTCAAAATAAAATTTAGGGGCCAGTCCCCAAATAGGTGTGGTCACTCCACATGTCCCAGGCATTAGAAAATTTCTTTGAAAATTTTAAGTATAAAGTGGAGCTGGTGGAAACCTCCACGTGTCTCCCCAATGTAACTGTTGAGGTGGGACCCTGAGGTAGATCCTCAAATGAGTGTCGACGCTCCACGTGTCCATGGTCTGCCAAATCTATACTAGTTGCATTAAAAAATTCCTAAGTCTAGGAAAGGCAGAAAAAACCTCCACGTGCCTCCCCAACGCAACTCCAAGCTAAAACAAAAATGAGAGTTTTAAGATGAGCACCGACCCACCACGTGGACAATATTTGAGTTGAATCAGGCCTTAGAGTTTTAAAGTGCCCCTTTAAGATGCATCCAACTAGAAAGGGCCACATTTCCATAGATGTTGGGACAAAAATTGACAAGAAAAACAAAACGTGAATGTGGAAAACAGAAGGAAGGGAAAAAACTAAAGTTTCGGCCCAAGTTACAAATTCTTTCACATGGATAGAGGAACAGAAAACAAACTCTAGATTTAAATTGATGCTCAACCAAAGGAAGGGACTGATCATGGTAACCAAATAGAGGACAAATTTTTCATGCATCAATACGGGGAGGTAGAAAAGACAACAGAGCCCACAAATTGAAAAATTTCAAGGACAAACAGGGTGAGATAAAATTGAGCACCAACAGACATAAAAAATAATTATTTCCACACGAAGCTAAAGTTAATAAAAATAAGGCATAAAATCCTACACTCTATCTTCCACCATAACCACCTAACCCCTACATTAATCTTCCTTTTCTTCTACACATAAAAATTATAAGGCCTCTAAAAATATGGTATTGTAATACTGTTTCTCATTTTAACAACATGGTCTCCCATGACATCTCTTTAAGGCATAAATCTATGCATGCAAGCCAACAAAACCTGCTTCCCACCACAAACATTAATGCAGTGTGGCTTTCCCACAAGCTTGAAAAATTGGGGAAAAAAAACCAACCACCCTGTGCATCATAAAAAATTGATTGATGGCTACAAGATTTCTAATGGTCTTTCCTCTCTAAGAATAATTTTCCAACCATCGATAAGAATATCGTAACTCGATTCTGGTTGTAAAGAACGCCTATTAGTGTAATTACATATGGGTTTTAATTAAATA
Organism: Taxus chinensis; assembly: GCA_019776745.2. Classification (NCBI taxonomy): domain Eukaryota; kingdom Viridiplantae; phylum Streptophyta; class Pinopsida; order Cupressales; family Taxaceae; genus Taxus; species Taxus chinensis. The sequence goes on along the minus strand of CM034154.1, from coordinate 632,981,482 downwards.
TTTTAATAAAAAAAGATGAACCAAATGACAAATTTTCTAGAATTCCCCTCATTCACCTTCAACCTACATATTTTCATATGTATTTAACAATATTGGGTGTTTCTTCCTTGGAAGAAATGCACCGTTTTATGGTTTAGTTCATCTTGGTTTTCCTTTAGATGAATAATTGAGATAATGTGATGTAAATAAACTTCCTATGGTATCTCGTAATTTTAACTACATAAATATATTGCACGACACATACATTCTTTATTATGGTCACTTCTTTGATTGATGCACTAAAACTAGAAGTTGGATACCTATGTTGGTACCTCCAAAATTCATTAATATACCAAATTTACCAAATATCTTATTTGTGAGAAAGGGAATCATGGTTAGTAGATTTTCCATTCCATTTATAAAAGTATGGGGTGAATGCTAAAGCCAAGTTTTCTCATAATCCTCATTACAAGGAAATCAACCTAACCCTCACAAACATTTATAGTGGTCAATATAGTCAGTTGTTGACAAATTTTTAAAATTTTTAGTGGATACCTATGTTGGTACCTCCAAACTTCATTAATATACCAAATTTACCAAATATCAATTTGTGAGGAAGGGCATCATAGTTAGTACATTTCCCATTCCATTTCCAAAAGTACGGGTTGAATGCCAAAGCCAAGTTTTCTCATAATCCTTATTATAAGGAAATCGAACCAATCCCTCACAAAAATTTGTAGTGGTCAACATAGTCAATTGTTGACAAATTTTTAACTATCAAATAGTGAAACATAGTGGTGGGGAACATGGGCGGAAAAGTGGAGGTCACGAGTTCAATTTTTTCCTTATAGTTGTGAAAATGTACATGGGGGATAGGCTATTCCATCGTAGGTTTCGAATCTAAGGTTTTAGAAAGTCAAAACTATAGTAAAATAAGTAGTTGGCCCTTTGTTAAAAAAATCTTGTAATAGTAAAATAATTTTCTTCCAACACTATTTGCACAACCTTACCACTTCATCAATTTCAAAAGGACTTATGTCACTTAGTGGCATTTGGTTTTATTAACTAACTTAATCTAAATTCAGATAAAAAAGAAAAATACTATTATTAACATATAATAAAAGGATCTTTAAACAACATCAAATTTATATCACGATGGAAATTAAATTGAACTCTTTACATGAAAAAAAAAATTATTAGAGAAATATAGTTAGATACAATTAAATATAAACTTTTGAATGAATAATTTAACTAGATGGTTATACTTAAATAAATTGAGTAGAAAAGTATAATTAATAAAATTTTAAGTATAGAATTATATGAGATAAATATAATTAAACCAAAATTAATTAGAAATGTTAAATTAAATAATATAATTAGTGAATTTTATTTCGACTGGTGTAGGTAAAAAATGTAATTAGAGATTTATATTAAAAAAATTATTTGTTGGATTGATTTAGTTTTTCATTCAATCCAGTATATTTGGACAATATTTTGTAATCATGCAGTAAGTACAATATATCGTATTTTTCTAAAAACTCTAGATTTAAGAAACTATACTTAACAAAGTTGAAATAGTTGACACAAGGAGGAATTTTTTTTTTCCAATAACTAGTACCTTACTGATACTAAGAGTTATACATGTGATGTTTCCCCCTCCGTTGGAACTGAGAACTATGTCCATATAAGTGTTGTATTTGTGAAAATCAATCAAAATGTTCTTGAGGAAAATGTGGAATCTCTAACATCAATTATGACTACTAAATGTCCCAAAATTTGTGACACTATCTCAACCACTACTTTAAATACACATATAGTCAAGGAAAATGATCTTCTCATCATGTGTGGCCTTAAAAATAAGGTCACTAACTTAACTCTAACTATAAGTGATCAAAAAATTTCTATGAGAACTAGGTTATGAGCAATACCGAAAAGGGAATTGAGTGACTAATATTTTAGATACATTTAAAAATTACATTCAATAGATGTATTTCTACATCAAAAAGTACTTATGTAATTGTATTCTCAAAAAAAATTGCAATCTTGTAGTTTTTTATCCCATTGTATGCTATGATTAAATTGAAACTAAGTTAATGAAAGAAAACTAACACTCAGTAGATTCCTAACTCAATTAATCAAACATAAACATCAAGATAAAACATAAAGGAAAAGTATAAACTAGTGCATATCATATTAATAGCATCAAATCCATTCCTATCATTTGATATTTAGATGTAATTTTTGATTATTGATAATTCGTATAGAGATCCAAACTTAAGTATGTACAATGTAAGAATTTCTCCTAGGAAGAGGAAGAGATCTCACCAATATGGTTTATTTCCAATTATTTTTCTTATCTTACTATGCTAGCCAAGTAGAATACAAAAAATGTTTCTTGATCAAAAATCATTCCAAGACTGAAATGTTCTTATCATATGTGGATATTCTCCAAGGCCATGGTGTAATTTGAAAGATGTTGTACTAGGTTATCTATATAGCTTTCATGTTTTGGAGAATCTTGCATCTGAGTTATCGTGGGATAAAAGGAATGGAGAATAAGAAAGGGATAAGTATTATTAGAAGAGATTAATAATATATTAGTGACTCATTCTATTTGGGGGTTATTTAAATAATCAACTAGGATTAATTAATAGACTAATATAGGCTTAAGAAGCCATTTAGACATAAATAAGAAGAATTTAAAGGATTTTAAAGGGGGAATTTAACCACTAGGAAGGTTTATTTATTAAATAATAGATTGAAAGGATTAATTAATTAATAATGGATAATTAGTTAATAAAAGGAGGATTATAAATAACAAAGTGTCGTTAATTTGCATCCAGGATGAAGTATAAGACTAGTTAATTAATGAAGTGTCACTAATTGACTGAGATGAAGGGGAGTGTTAGCTAATAAGCGGAAACACCACTAATTATAGAAAAATGGAGGGAAAGATGGAAATTAGTGCAGTTTTAGTATTATAAGTGTTTACTCAGATTTAGGTTTCTACATTTTCCCCTCTTAGATGTAGTGTACTGTATGCAACACCATTTCAATGATAGTAGACAATTATAGACAATTTCAAGGAGTAGAATAAAAATTAGTAGTACAGATTATGTTGCCCCATAGAGTTTTAATGGGGTGCTATAAGAGGTTGATTAATACTCAAAAATAGTATAATAAAGATCATCTAAGAAGAAAACCATATCATGACAACAATATATGTTTTTATTAGCATATCGTGTGGAAGGAAAAATCATAGTGAGGTAAGGGATTCAAACCTAGCTTGGTTGGCCATTTGTAAAATTGATTGATTAAGATCCCATGCCACAAGTAGAGGAATCAAGGGAGGGGGGTGAAGAAACAAAACGGAAAATGATAGGTAAAATTTTAAATATAATTGAAGTGGGAAGATTGTGACATAGTATATGTACCATCTTGGTTTGGAAATACCTTTTTATTTGATATAAGCATATAACAAAAGGGTAAAATGACATGAAGAGAAATAATACTATTTTTTCATTGATAAAGGACTAAATCAAATAAATATACATAAATCAATTTGATAAAAGAAAGTAAGCAAGAAAGAAAGAAAGAAAATAAACAAGCACAAATAAACATACTCACACAAACAATGTTCAAGAGAGTTGTACCAATGTTTTTGTTATCCTACTTTAGTTCCCAAATGTTTGAATTATATGAAAAGGGTTAAAATGATGCCCAAAGCAAGGATACATGAAAGGGAATAGAGGGAGGACATAAAACTCCCATGAAAAATCAATGTGCATGATTAAATTACACTGAACAATGATAAATGCTAGTAAGATGAACATAGAAAGAAAAGCAACTTTGTTAATAAAGGAAGATCACAAGATTATCCACATGTCATGCACTAGAAAAATAAAGAACTAAAGTAGGATGGGTTATAAGATAGTTATTTTTAGGATTGTTTGTTTTGTGAATGTTTTAGATTTTTAATGTCTTACTAATGTTTTTTATTTTTGGAAATTTTCCCAATGTTTTTGAATTTTTGATGTTGTAGCAATGTTTTTGAATTTTTAAAGATTTTACTATTGTTTTTGGATTTTTTATGTTTTACCCATGTTTTTGGATTTTTGAAGGTTTTACTAATGTTTTTGGAATTTTGAAGGATTTTGTGAATTTACATGGATTTTCAAAAGTTTTATGAGGCTATGTATTGGAAAATTAAGATGCAAAGATGCCCTCAATGACAGGTGAAAATATACAAGAGCATATATATAAGAAGAAGATAAGCCAGATCAAGGAAAAAATGAATATATTAAATGTGATGATGAACTCAAACCAATGAACTGATATGAAGAAATGAGCATGTCGCTTGTACAAGCTAGCATAGAAAGAAGTGGAAGTTTGTTTATGATACGGGGGGACAAATTTATCATCAAACATGGTAAAAAGGAAACCGTATACACGTGGAGGTGATAAATGGATCAAAATAAGAGTGTGAATGTTATGGAAGGATATGAAAAAGGTAGCTAGAAGACTCGTGATGAAAATAGAATGAGCCAAAGGCATAAATTGTGAGAAAATATAGGTCTAAACTAAAATTCTAAACATGGTCCAAATAAAACTGTATAACATAATTGTAGACACCCATAATTATGCCAGAGCAGTTTAAATACTTAAATTGTGCTAATTATTACCTTTCCTACAAATTAGTGACCTATCATCAAAAGCGCTCATATTCTCTCCTATCGTCATTAATTAATGACACTACGATATATAATTAATCACCTATCCAAAAATACCCTAATTAACAACCTTCTGTTAACTAATCCCCCCTTCTATCTAGACTAATTAATTATTATTAATTAATTAGCTTCCCCTATCATTTAACCAATAAATCAATATTAAATTTATTTAATCCCCTTCCATAGTCTAAATCATGCTAATATTCCTCTAAAAGCTCCTATAAGCTTGTATATCTATTAATTAAATCATCTTGATTAATTAATGAGCCCCCTTTATCCAAAAGGGTCACTAAAGGACAAGCTAAACCCTCCTGAAGTGAATTCAACCCTATCTAAACCCCCCACTTTTCCACAACTAACTCAACATCCTATTATCCCACATGCAAAGGGATGTAGTGATTCTTTTATTCAATGGGCTATATAAAGAGCCCTCCTCCTACATTTACACTTACACCTAAATTCCTTGAGAAGACAAAAGCAAAGCACATAGCAAATAGACTATAAGCTTCTTTATTATTCCTGATAAATTCACCATTAGAAGAGCTAATCCTCCTTTCTTGAATTTTCTAGCCAAGTGCTTGGGTCATATAGGAATATTCAAAGGGTCTTGTAGCCAAGCTTTGATGAGCTCCCATTCCTAGGATCTTGAAGATCAAAACAATCAATGTTATTTCCATGGAGTCTACATAGGTCCATTTACTTTTTGTTGCTAATCTAGAGAAGTACAAGTTTGAATACTTTAGCATGTTAATACAAATTTAATGTATTATTCTTAGTATTGATCTTGTTTAGCTGTCATCTTGATGGTGCCTAGATTTTGACTTAGCTTTGTGATCAAAATATTTAGGTGGTAGTTCTTATTCATCTAACTTAGCTTCAACAAAAATACATGCACACATATGGCATGCTCGGTGGGATGGATCCCTAGTCCTTTATAACTTTTTTAGCTTGAATTCTATTGTTTTGGCTAACATTTGATATGAACATATGGTAAATAATGTTTAATTTTTTGGAATTTTTGCTAATATTATATGTGTAGGTTCTTATTTATAGCTATCATTTTAATGGGTTATTGCCAATTTCAAGATAACTTGTTAAAATTTGAAGTATTGTGAGCTTTGTTGTGTTTTTTCCATACGTTGGTTGCAGGAGTGGTGCATACACACTTATTCTATCGCATGCACCTCTCAGGTAGCGCAGGCGCACTGTCGAAGCTTGAATATTTGTTTTTTGACCCTGGCGCACATGAACTAACCCCAATGCACATGCCCTAACTAGGGCATAGGTGAACTAACCTAGGCACAAATGCCATTTCGTACTATACCTTCACTACCATGCAAAAACCTATCAGACCGACGCATACACACTAATCCAAGTGCAGGCGTATCTCTGGTGGTGCATGCACTTTTTTGGTAGCGCAGGTGTTGTATCATAATTTGGCACTATTTTTATCAGTTGTGACACACATTTCCTAACTGTAGCATAGACATCTCTTTGGTGGTGTAGGCGTTCTGTTTGATACTAATACTATTGTTTACCTCCTTGGCGCGCACACCCTGATCCTAGCATACACGCCTTTCTGGTGGCGCAGGTGTATTGTAAGTAGAAAACCACATAGTGGCACATCCACCCTAATTCACATGCACGCACCTAAACTAGGGGGCATGTGTCTTTCAGATTGCGTAAAATTTGGGTGTTAGGGTACTAACTTCTTTGCAGGTTTTTATCTAATTAATGCCTATTTTTTAGGATATATTTACATGCTTTTGCTAGATTAGATAAACCTTTGCATGCTTTATTATAAGAATAAGGTCTCATATGCTTTTCCTTCACGTCCCTTGGGGTGATCTTGGGAATCAGAAATGATTCTTAGGTATTTTTTATGCCTTGAAATTATTAAGAATCTCTGAATTGGAATGGGTTAACTTGGTGTGATTGAATTATTATTTTTTTATTTGATATCTTTTTTAGATTTTGGAAACGTCATGTATACTCTTCTCTTACGTCCTTGGATGATATTGAGAATCAAAAATGAAGTTTACTCTTTTTATGGAAAATTACTAAACTCATTGTGTAGGACCAAAACACACACTTGTCAAATAAAGGTGGAATAGAAATGATGTTAAAAACTACTAATACAGTTGTTTTACAAGTTTCCAAAAGATGTTCAAGAAAACCACATCTAAATTAAACGAGATAAAAAGAACAACATATTCATTATACTGTATTATAGGTTTGAAAAAGGGTACGTCCCTATCAACTCAACTGGAACATAACCCCTTTGGCATAATTCCTTAAGCTACAACAATGAGGGTGGTACTAGGAACTCCAAAGTAGTCCATGTAAGAGGGAACCTTGTGGATGAAACGGGAAGTTCTTCGCACTACCTACTTGACTAGTATTACCTAGTGAGATAGTGTTACCAATTGTCTGTATGACAACCCCAAGGAGAGCACATGTGGACACACTGGTTTCCCTTTGTCCTTGAAGGGGGTAAAGTAAAGCCAAAATAATCCCAAGATAGTTGGGACTATTTGGGTAAATCACACTTGCTTAAGACAACTTTGTAACACCTAGGAAGAGAGAACCACCTAGGAAGATATTGTTTGGCTAGGAGCTCACTTTGACCATTTCAAAATAGTGTTGAGTTGTGAGCCATCATTCATCAAAAAATGTGGGATGCATTAGTTTTGTTCAGTTTTTCACTTGCCTTAAGGTGAGGTGAAAATCTACTGAAGTAAAGCCAACATTTTTCATCCCCATTTTGAACTACTTCCTTCAAATTCTTTTGACACTTTTTTGATAAAAATAAGGGTGACTACCTTTGCATTACCAATTGATTTTTTTTGCTAATTTTTTTCTGTTTATGCCCATCCATGTTTTTGGTTGGGTAAGTTACACATCTAAAGTGTGTGGAGGCATATTCATATCATTGGTGGCCTTTATAATCTTGATACCCATGTCAGGATCGTCATCATAGTTAGGCATGGTTCGTCATCTTGAACATCCTTAGAAATGTTACCTTGTTTGTATCGTATCACTACAATTTTGTTATTTACGTCTTATTACTTATAAACTTGACCTAAATATCTATATTGTAATATTACGCTATACACATTTTAACAATTCTTATATATAATTTAAACTTTTAGTTTTTATTCTATTACTACCTCAATTTTGAAGAGTGTTATGTGTTAATACTTGTGCGAGTTATATTAATATCATCTTGATATAAGTACCTTACTTTCTCGCAAATTTTGGTGAACATCTCTTGGTGACATTGTTGTGTCACGCAAAAATTATAACTGGAACTTTTTGGTATATAGGTATTAATTGAATTTGAGCTTGCTTCTAGTATAACTTGTTAGGAGGTCACATTAACTTTCTATATTTACTTACGTCTTGTGCATTCCCTTGAAGTTGGCATAAGTGAGGACATCTTGTTAATTATCTTGTGACACCAACTACTTTTTGAAGAAACATTCTAGGAAGTACTTCATTCATTTGATAGGATAAGGTACCAAACATTGTGTCATTGTTGATTTATCACTCAATATTGATGGTATTCTAACATTTATACTCATTCATTTTCTTGAGATTCATCTTACATTTCACTTCAGTGTGGTCACAAACTTTTGAACACAATTACAACTTACCTTAGTGAAACTATTGCTCATCATGGCTCCTAAAACATGATTAGGGCTCAAGAATTAAACATATGAGGCACAACAAAGTGAAATCTTGGGAAGCCTCAAATAGAAAAGGGTCAAACGCTTTTATTGGACATGATCTAGGGCCTCTATTTTCCACAGAAAAAGAGATAGAAGACATGGTCGATCATAGTGGTGACGAATTGGAATCCCCACATGTGGATTTTGAATTTGACCCCATATTATTAGATGATTTCCTTTTTAGAAACAAGGATAGGGTGCTAGCATGGGTTGTAGAATTGGGGGCCAAAATGGCCACTAAAAATGAAACAATCCCACCTACAAATAACGCCAATGAGGAGGAGCGAACTCTTATCAACATGGAGGATATTTTAACACACAGACATGCTTCTACCTCAAACACAGGAAATGATAATGTAGTGGGACATAGGATACCCTTTATTAAAGTTCCACGTAAAATTTGCTTAAGACATGAGAATGTTGCAGAACCTCCATAATATGAGGAAGAAGAGGAAACTTTGGAAGAAGAAGTCACCATTCAACAAAAAATTAGTAACCTTAGCCAAAAATTAGCCTTGCTAACCTATCACATACAAAATGAAGCAAGCAATAATGTCCAAAAGCCAAGGCCTAAGGTCGAAATCAGTGAACTTCATAGGGAAAATCAATGAGAAGATAATGAGTATTGTTGTGTATATATCCCTTCTTCACCTACTAAAGAACAATTTATCACATAAGAGGTACAATCTATGAAAGAAACACTCAAAATTCTTCAAGAGAGAAATGTGAAGAGCATTAGAAAGTACCAATATGAAGAATCATGTCCCCATCCTTTTGAAAAAGCTATGACACTTCGACCTTTCCCTAAAAAATTCAACATGCCGAAATTTAGAAAATATAGAGGAAAGGGAAACCCATGAGATCATGTCAAGGATTTCTATATGGCATGTTAATAGGTATCCTTTAGTGATAATTATGTCATATGACTTTTCCCCAAGAGTCTAGGAGGTCAAGCCTTTGAGTGGTTTACTCATTTACCTTAGGGTCTATTTTTACCTGGCCAAAATTGGTAGAGAGGTTTGTGTGTCACTTCTCATACAATATAGAGAGTGATATCACCATGGAAAAATTATTTGGCACCAAACAACATCCTAACAAGACTTTCGCCATATTCCTACAATGGTGGAGAGGTATATCTAACCACTTCCCTTGTGCTTTCCATCAGAAATAGCTGTTAAGTATCTTTGTGCCCAACCTAAATCCAGACATTGTTTTCCACCATCAAATTCATCGTGTTCATAGTTTTGAGGAATTCATTGAAAAATGTGTTCAAATATATAAATCCCTTATCACTAAAGGAACTCTTAGGTCACAATCTAAAGATAGTCAAAGTGTTAAACCTACAGAGAAGGAGAAGATATTTAACAAAAAAACATGGTGGGAGATGGTACCACAGATTCCAAACATGTACAAATGCTTTAGACCCGTCAACCTTTTAAATGGACTAAAGGACCTATTCAACCTCCACCTAATAAAATAATGTTCACCCCTCTCAATGATCCTTTGTCGGTTATATTAAAAAAATTAGATGCGGCTCACATGGTGACTTATCCCATGACACAACCCTTTGATGAAAGTGCTCCAAAACCATCATGGTACAAAGAGCATGACTATTTCAAATTACATCATGTCAAGGGACATAAAACAGACAAATTTCTATGACTTCATCACTATATCCAAGACATCATTGACAATGGGGAGATAGAGGTGGAAAATCTAGGGAAAAATTAGACATCCAACGAAAGGATGGGGATACATAAAGAACCATTCCCCAAACATCATAAATTAGAAGAGTTAAAGCCGGATTGGGGACAGTCATCCCAGAGTTATAAATTAGAAAATTATTTATATACTATGAGAGATAACAATCATTATGATTTTCTTATTGGATATATTTTATCTCCTCGTGACCATGTCAACACCATCTGAATCAAGGGAAAGGATTGCACCACAGTAACAAGGTGTGACCACCTCATGATTCTTGAACCCTCTCCATCAACTCTGTAAAACGGTAGGTATGAACTCTTAGAGAAAATTGAGAAAACATCTAGCAAGATGTGGATCTTGGATGTTCTTAAGATATCAAATGTGCATAAAGAGATTTTGTACCAAACTCTCTAGGGGTGAGGAGTACCACTAGAGGTAGATCCTACACATCTTTTTCCCATAGTAGTAAACATTGTACCAACTAAACACATTGCCTTCGATCATAGGGAAATCCCCACTGAAAATCCAATGCATAATATCCATTTGTATATTGAGGTATTTTTTACTCATAAGAAGATCAAACGGGTGCTTGTGGACAAGGAATCAGGGTTGAACATATGTACACTAAAGTTGGTTTAGTAGCGATGACATACTGAAGTAAACTTTGAGTTAAAAATTGCACTATAACTGCTTATGACAAGGTGGAAAGGGATTCAATAGGAACAATCATGTTTCCCATGGAAGTTGGTCCCACTTGTCATCAAACAAAGTTCCATGTCCTGGATTTGGAACTTCCGTATAATATGTTTCTAGGCTGACCATAGATTCATGCTATACAGGTCATGCCATCAACATTCCATCAATGCATTAAACTGAAGAATGAGGGACACACTATTACAATACAAGGAGATTCATATCCCTTCACTCACAACAGAGCTCTCAATAGTTTTACACGTAAGGGTACATATGTGTGTCCCTTCGCTGATATAGTCGTTCCTCTCCAATCTGAAGCCATAGAGTCCCGAGTAGATTCAAACTCTCTCAGTTCTTGTACCCATGGTGCCTCTACATCCACTTCTTCTTTTGATTCATGGGAGATGAAGATCCTAGAATATGGCTATGGAGAATGTAATGTACAACAAGGCCTGCTGGTTTCAAACCTCTCATTGTCACCTAAGACTAGAGGTCGACCCAACTATTGTTTCGGACGACCTAGAAATGAGAAAACTATTGGGTCGTTTCTACATGGAGGCTTGCTAGCTGAAGAAAAATTATTGGATCCACCTACAACTTGGGTCCCAGAGGATACTCAACTAACCTACTACCAAACCCCTAAATACAAGAAATCTAGTAGAATGATGTATTCCATGGGCTACAAGGGCCTAGGTTGCGCATGAAATGAGCAGGGATAGTGAGAACCAGTGCCTCTCCCACATTTTAAAATAGAAAGATACGGCATGGGAATTTGTCCTTATGGGGCACATCCTAATGATCAAGATGCTACTTGCTCTGAACATGAGGATAGCTCTGACTATCTAGATAGTGATACACATTCTCATTGTATCCAATATGTGGATCTTGCCTCCACAAACCTATTCATGAATACCGCTTTCCTAAAAATAACCCCAATGAAACCTACTCTTGACCTCACTTACCCTTCTCTTGTTGAATGGAACCAACAATGTCATATGTCTCTAGATCTATTAGAGAATGATGAAGCTATCGCAAATTTCATGGGCATTTGGGATACAATTTCCATTCGAGACCACAAAAAGGCTTCTATATTGACTTGGATACCTATGCCTACTTCGGAGAGGAGGCTAAGCTTTGTGGTTAGAAAAAATTAAGAAAAAGTGAGGGAAAAATTTCCAAAGCAAAGCCTCAGAAAAATCCTAAGTCCAAGTCGCAAAGTGAAATTTTCTTTGAGGCACTGGCTGAAAAATAGGAAAATCAAAGGACAATAAAAGTGACCAAGGATGAAAAATTCATGGAGACATCCTTGGATGAAGATCTCAACCTTCCTCCTGATCCTATGCATATGGAGGACTTGTCAAAATTAATGGTGGAGGAAACAATCAATGTAAACATTAGCACTGAAGAAGACCCAACAATAGTCAAATTAGGAGATTCACTCTCGGCACGGGAACAAAAAATGTTCACCTTGCTGCTACGAGAGTTTATAAATGTATTCTCATGGTCCTATAAGGATATACTAGGATTAGATCCAAATTTGGTCATGCAAAACTTGGTTGTACATACAGACGTTAAGCCTATTAAATAGAAGCTCAAAAAGATGCACCCAAGGGTGGCTCTCCTAGTCAAAGAGGAATTAGAGAGATTGATTTCAGTACGGTTCATTCGGCCCATTGATTATTTTAAATGGATATGTAACATTGTCCATGTCCAGAAAAATCTTGTCGGGATCAGAATCTACACAGATTTTAGAGACATTAATAAGGCCTGCCCTAAGGATGATTTTCCACTACTAAATAATAATATGATTGTAGATTAAATAGTAGGATATGAGATGTTGTCTCTTATGGATGGATTTTTAGGTTACAACCAAATTAGGATAGATGGTGAAGATTAAAACAAAATGGATTTTACAACTCCTGGGGGTACCTTTTGTTATCATGGCATACCATTTGGTCTTAAAAATGCAGCAGCTACCTATCAGAGGGAAATGACGGTAATTTTCCATGATATGATCCATGATATCATGGAAGACTATGTGGATGAAATTCTTGGAAAATCTAAGATAGGGGAAGATCACGCTGATATTTTGTGGTGTATCTTTGAGCATCTATGAGAGTACAAGTTCCGGCTGAACCCAAAGAAATGTGTGTTTAGTGTGCTGTCAGGAAAATTGTAGGGTTTCATTGTATCAAGAAGGGGAATTGAGGTAGACCATACTAAAGTGTCTTATATTACTGAGATGCCTCCTCCTAAGAACATTAAGCAATTGCGTAGCTTGCAGGGAAAAATACAAGCTATTTTCCGCTTCATCTCCACCTTGCTAACAAGTGTCATTTGTTCACCCACCTTCTTAAAAATGATGTCACCTTCGTTTGGGGACCAAAGAAACAACAAGACTTCTCCTTTCTTAAGAAATACTTTTCCAATCTGCCTATCCACATGACTCTAACTCTTGGTGATGTGCTCCTAATTTATATCTTTGCTACACAATTTTCTATTAGTGTGTTGTTCACCCAATACAACCTCGGTCACAAAGAAAACATGGTGTAATATCTCAGTCACACTCTCATCACTTATGAGCTCAAATATAAACAAATTGAAAATTCTTGTTTGGATTTATTTTCTACCTTTCAAAAAATTCACCATTATCTATTGAATACCAAAACCAAGCTTATATCCAAAGTTGACCCACTCAAGTACTTGTTGTCTAAAACCGCCCTCACAGGAAGAATGGGTAATTGGATCATTCTACTAAGTGAATTTATCATAGAGTTTGACCATCAAAAGTTGGTTAAAGGAAAATTACTAGCTGATCAATTAGTAGAAGCACATTTGCAAGGCACTAAACCTTTGAATCTAGATTTTCCAAATTCCTCATTACTATATATTGAAGAATATGTTGTGTGGAAGATACACTTTGATGGGTCTTTTACTTTTCATAGTTCATGTGTAGGTGTGGTCCTCATTAATCCTTCTGGTGACTCCGTACCTCAGGATTTTCATATGGGTTTTCATTTCACGAAGAACATCACAGAGTATGAGGCACTTATTATAGGAATGAAGCTCAACATCAAATGGGACATTCATCATGTCAAGATTGTGGGTGACTCTCAGTTAATTATCAAGTTAATGATCAATACAAGGTTAAGGATAAGAAACTCATACCTTACAAGAAGCTAGTAGAAACTCTAAAATAGTATTTTGTGTGCATCACATTTGAACAATTTCCAAGAGCGCAGAACAGATCTTTAGATGTTATGGAAACAATGTGTCTATGCTCCGCATTCCACCAGAAAATAATGACATGCTATTCTTTGTGGAAAATCTACGCCAAATGTCATATGACATGAAAAATTCATGTCTGGCTTGTGATGTTATTAGTCCCTATTCCCCAGGGTATGAGCCCATCTTTACTTATCTCAAAGACAACATGTTGCCTCCCGACATCTCCCGTTATGAGAAAAAAAGCCTAATTCACCAGATAACCCATTATACCCTTTTACGAGGCATGCTTTATCGTTGTGGCTATGATGGGAATCTGTTACTTTGTATTGATATAATAGAGTCAGTCCAAGCAATCATAGAGGTGCATGAAGGGGTGTGCAGAGCACATACTAATGGAATGGTTTTAGCCAATAAATTGTTAAGAGTAGCCTACTATTGGCCTATCATGGAAATCGACTGTTGCAACTATGTAAGAAAGTGTTACTTTTTCATAAGTATGGAAATTTCATGCATGCTCCATCACAACTGTTGTAACCCATCACCACCTTATGGCCATTTTCTAAATGGGGACTTGATTTAATATGGAAGCTTACCCCTACTACATCTAATGGCCATACACATATCATCACAGCTACTAAATATTTTACCAAGTGGGTGAAATATATCCCTTTAACCTATGTAACAAGAGCTCATATTTCCAAATTCATCATGAATCATATCATTTGCCAGTATGGAATTCTTGCAACCATTCAAGACTAATAATAGAAAGTCATTCAAGAATAAAATAGTAAAGGATCTCTGTCATCAGTTCCAAATCATGCTCAAATGGTCTATGCCATATTATCCCCAAGGTAATGGACAGGCTGAGGCCACTAATAAGAATTTGTTGTAAATAATGGAGAAGATGGTAAGTAAGACAGGTCGTAATTGGCACTTGCAAATCCACCTAACTCTTTGGGCTTACAGGACCTCTATTCACACTCCTATGGTGTGACGCCATATTTCATGGTATTTGGAACAAAATTTATCGTCCCATTAGAAATTGAGCTTCTTCGCTAAGAATCTCTCTTTAAGATTATTTGGATAAAGATGAAGATTACCAGGTGGCTAGACTGGTAGAGTTATACATCCTAGATGAGAAGTGCATTCGTGCCCTTAATCACCTCAAACTAGATCAAAACAAAGTCTCTAGAAATTACAAAAAAAGAATCATACCTCGTGAGTTTGAGATTGGTGATTTGGTCATGAAGTAGAATCAACTCAACACAAGGGCAGAACGAGAAGAGAAAGGAAAGTTCGAACCACATTGGTTAGGACCTTATGTTATAGTGGCCAAGTATGGCAGAGGAGCATAAAAACTCACTCACCCCAATGGTGATGAGCTTTGCGAGCCCATGAAAGCCATGCACCTTAAGCAGTTCTATGCTTAAGCATGACATGAAATCAAAAAGTGCAAAATCAAGAACATGGTAAAATAATAAAAGTACAAAAAAATTAAAAAAAATAAAAAGAAAAAGAGAAAATAGGTCATCCATAAGTGAAAACCACACAATTTTGGCACTTTGGATAAGCCCTTACGTGAAAATTGGTATTTGGTGCCTTAAGAGGATTCATTATTTACAAGCATCTTAAGGGTACTTTTACTTAGCCTAGGGCTAGTTCTGCTTTGGGATTCCCTGTGAGCACAATCTTGTCGAGCCTAATTCCAGCTTTGTCTCCTTTTGTTCGTCTATGAAGGGCATGGTCTTTTTCTATTTCCCATATTACGTCGGGGGAATTTCGGAAACGTCACCTTCTTGTTTATAAGCATGTGGTTTTTTCCCTTGTATATTCCCCATCTAATGTTGTCGGCATCCACACTTTCTTGGTTACCTATGCATAGCTCAGGGAACCTAGTAGGAAAACACAAAAAAAATAGAAAATTGTTTCACAAAAACACAACAAAAATAGAAAATTATTTCACAAAACACAAAAAAATAATAGAAAATTGTTTCCAAAAAATGCAAAGACATTCAAAAAGTTAGCAAACCCTAAACAATAGAAAATTATTTCACAAAACAATTCTTGCAAAAAAATTTACTTTAGTTACTTACATCATCGTGTTTATTACTTTCATTGATTGCTTGTATAGTTGCTTCATGTTTGTATGTTTGTATTGTTTTTTTCTTGGGCATGCTTTTTTAGGATTCATATTTTCTTTATTAGATTAGATTTATTCCTACTTGTGCATATTGAAGTGTGTTTTTGCATGCTAGTGAGTCATGATACATTGGTGTATTGGTTCATTATGTTTTTTGTTGGCAGTTGATTATGTTTTCTTGTTGCATGTGCATCATTTTTTTATCACATCATCATATTTCCATCAATATCATCACATCTAACATCATCTATATATCATATATCAAGAAAACGCTAGGTATACATCATACATGAATGATAAGCTAGTCATCGCATATCGTATCATCAAATGGGGGCAAGAGGGATCGTAAATATCAAAATCTATACTCCCCCACACCCATATCATCATATCATCCAATCCATTAAGTCTAGCACATCACATGAGAAAAATACATTTGATATACTCTACATGATCTATCATTCAGAAATCAAAACACAAGCGCTACATCAACAAATCAGGATACATATACATATGAAATCAAATCATCTAACATCGTAAACACATCTATCTATCCATGAACTCCATCAAGAAATAAAAAATAGTGTCGATCTCATAAACACATGTGTCATGTCAAAAATTTGCATATAATATACATATGTATCATATATTTGTATCAAAAATGGATAGACATTGTTGCTATACATCAAAAATGCTCATCTGAGGCATACAAAGGGTATGATATACATTTATCAATGAATAAATTGCCTTCATATGAGATGTAAAAATAGGATGGTATACATCAATCAACAATTAAAACTTACTTCGTCAAAGGCATGTGTCAAAACTACGGTACATCAAAACTACCTTCATTAGAGGCATGCGTCAAAACTGCAGTACATCAAAAAGGCCTTCATTAGAGGCATGTGTCAAAACTGTAGTACATCAAAACTACCTTCATCAGAGGCATGTGTCAAAAATGTGGTACATCAAAAAGGCCTTAATCAGAGCCATGTGTCAAAACTACTATGCAAATAAACAATGGTGTACATCAAGCATAAGCTACTTATAGCCTTCATCAAGAGGCGTATGTCTCAATATAATCATCAAGGCTAACTCTAGCCCTCAGATGGGGTGGATGATATGTCTCGTGGTGGTAGCATAGTGCGAGAATCACTAAGTCTCCCTATCTTTCCCCATGGATGCTCCACTGAGGCCTGAGACCTCTCTGACCTGGTCCCTCTGCTCGATTGCTCGCTATAAAAAGGTTCCCATAACTCAACCAGAACTACCTCAAAATATAAAAAACTATAGTAGGATGCTCTGCCCTCTACTATAACTAAATATTTGTGTGTTTGGGATGTCACTACTGTGCTACTTGTGCATCGAAAAGATGTTATCTCTGATGAGGCTCAGGAAAGCTCAACCTGGTCGACTACATGCTCTGCTCTCAACCTATCTCATTCCATTATCAAAGACTAGAGTTGGGCCTATGTCTACTAATATAGGCTCATCACCTAAGCCATCTGTGAGGCCATATGTCATATCTACTGAAATTCAACAACACTATGACCTCCCTGGCTAGCCTGAGCCCGAGCCTGATCCCACTCGGTTGCCACTGCTAAAATTTAGACTCAGGCCTAGTCTCTCTCTGTTGTGGCATGGTCTCTCTCTATTAGGGCCTACTATAGCTACTTTTATAGGGTGGCTGTCTATGCCATTGGTTGCACCACTAGGGCCTGTCCTTGTGCCGCTCTTGATGACTGTCCCAGCTCGCATAATCTAAGATGGGGAAATTTTACAGGTGCTTATACCTATCCTGAAACCTTCTCATCATGTGGTAACCCATCAAATGGATCAATTGGGTCACAAGCCATTGCATCACCTCTCATCCCAGCCATGACGAATCTCTCTCTATGGTCGAGGACTTGCTGCGTAGGCCTCAGGTGGGATAGTCAAGCACCATGGTAAAGAAGTAGCATACCAAGCCCAGTAATCCATAGTGGTGCCCAGATCTCTAACCTTTTCTTATTGGATCACATACTTGGAGAACTACCAGTAAAAAAATAGCCCTCGTTCTGGTCACCTATATGCATTTCCCCATGGTCAGCCTCTCAGAGTCTCAACAGGCATACCACAAGTCTGGCTGTGGAACCCCCTGCACCATGCCTAGTTGTCACTGACCTTTGTCTACCCTGTATAACTCAATGATGTAATTGCGACTACCGAGAAGAAAATGATCCAATGTACTAATGATGAGCTCTATTGCATCCTCTAGCCACTATATCTACCTGTATGGTCTTCATATGGTATCCCTGTCTAATAGCTTATAAAACTCTTGGTGATATCTTTATAAACTGCCTAGGTTACATCATATGTCACCACCTACTGAAACCCATGCCATATAAGATGATTCCTCTGGAGCTCAGACATGTAGAGTGCATACGGGGTTCCCAATGGCAATGTGATCCCGTACCCAAATCCGCAGCAACGAGGAAGGCCCCACCATCTTCTGATGGTGGTAGGTAATAAGATGTAGGTCCCAGTAAAGATGCACCAATATGCACTGGCCCCATCAAAAATGCTCACCACTAAACATCCCATGTACTAGTGTCATTAGTCCTCTAGGAAAGCATGTCCTAGTCTTATTAGTGAGAAAAAATCCACTGATAAGTGACATAATGTATAAAGGCCTTCAGTGTAGTGTTGAATCAGTGATGCACTCATGAAATGCAAAACTCATATTGTCATGTGGTATATCATCTATGTCAAACAGATCACTGACAGCTTCCTTGATCTACCCAAGGTTGCTAGTATACCCAATTAGTGAGACTAAGATAGGCACATGGAGAATCCTCCACATGTCCTCCAAGGTCACGGTAATCTCTCCAGTAGGGAGCTTGAAACACTGGCTCTCACTATGCCACCACTCAACAAATGTAGTAAGTAGCCCATGATCTAAAGTAATAGATGTAATTCGGGATACAGGGCCTAGGACCACCACCTCTAGGAGTATGGCCACTACATGCCAGTCTCATTGGTGCATGCTCCTCTCCAACTCTACAATGTGTGAATTACACTCATGTGTCTGAAATACTAGTAAGAAATTTTTTAAAATAAGTCCATGTGCCGGTTACTAACATTTCCTCTAAATTCTACCTATCATTTTTAGAGTTAACCCAAAAATCCTAAATTTTCTTATAAGTGCCATCATTTTTGGCATTTTTCTTTTTTCCCTTTGTCTTCCAAGTGTTCTTGCATGCCATTTGGGGTGTGTGCATGCAATTTTGGGTGTATGCGTACCCTATGGTGTGTGCCCCATCCTTTCAGTGCATACATGTGTGCGCAACAACCTATGGGTACTTGTGCTATCATCCGGGTGCTTGCACATGTGTACATGCATAGACCCTTGGTGTGTGTGCTACTGTGCAGTTTGTGCATGTGGGTTCACATGTGGGGCATATGTGGGTGCGCATAGGTATATTTTTATGTGCTTGTGCATGTGCGCACATACACCAAGACACTTGCGCCCCCATTTAGATCTCTGTGCCACCTTTAGTACACCTATGCCCACATGCATGCACACCTAGCATGACCCCTAACCTAGATTCCTACTTCTAAGGGCATTAATTTTGAAATTGACAAAAATGGTTAGGGTAGTAAAAAATACACCATCATCTACATGTCGCTCGTACCCTCAGACTGTGTCTGCCCATCTCAATCGGTCTCGTGCTCTCACCATCATCCTCATCGTTGTTAGAGCCTCGTCATAAAATCTTATTGGTGGTCAGTAACAAATGAATTAGTCACGGTGATTCCCCCCCCCCAAATGGGGTATGTCAAGCTATTTTTCACCAATCGTGATGCCTAAAGGCTCATTTTGACTGCCATTTTCTCCTTTCTTCATTGTAAAATAATTATTTTTGTTTTATTTTTCACTGTCATGGGGAATTTCTTCTTTTTTCCATCTAGTACCCCTTTCTTCTCACTAGAACAATTTTTGTTGCTCCTAGGCAATTTTCCTTCTTATCCACAATCTCTTGAATGATTTTTTTTAAATTTTCTTTTAAAAATTAAAATTAAATAAATTTTTATTTTTATTAATTTTTCCAATATAGAGGGACATTAGTTGTTGCTTGTTTCTTCTTTCTTCCACCTAGGGAATTTTCTTTTTGCATCTAGGCACTTCATTCTATTTCTTCTATTTTCTTCTACTATCCACTAGTAGGATATGGAAAGAATACCATGTGTAAGACACAAGTTTCAGCCATAAAAAGCATGTTACCTATTTTTTCAGTTTTTTACCTTTTTAGGATTTTGTGGAGAATTTTACCTTGTTTTAGGAATTTTTGAAAAAGTCCTAAAATGAGGCAAAATTCTCCACAAAATCCTAAAAAACTAAAAAACCGCCAAAATAGGTAACATGCTTTATATGGCTGAAACTTGTGTCTTATACATGGTATTCTTTCCATATCCTACTAGTTTTTTCACATCTTCACCGATCAACATGACTTTCAGATCACTAGATTCACAACCATTCACAAAGATAGGTACTTGCTTCGTTTGTACTTTGGGGCATGTCTTGTTGCCTGGTACTGTTTCGTTGCGCACAAAGTGTTCTACTTAGACCTAGTGTCCATCATTATTTCCCCTTACATGTATCTTTTCTTGGGGCATTATTTTAACCCTTGTTGTCAATCACGAACATGTGGTTCACTTCAGATTGATAAAAAACATTTGTACAACTATTTTAACCATTGTTGGGTTTGATATGTGCATTCACACTTGTTTTCCCTGTTAAATGAGCTTGTTTCCTTCTCATATTGCATTGCATTATGTATGTTGCATGGAGTTGGTGCTTTCAGCGATGGACAATTGTTCATAGTATGACTTTTCATGTCATTCTAATTTTGTCTTACACTTCTATTTTTCATAAGGAACGATGACATAGATATTTTGGCAATATGATGACACTAAACTTGTTCCAATTCAAATGCTAGAGGCTAAGTTCTTCTCTCCATTTCTTCATATTTCTTCTACATCACTTTCCTTTCACCCCTAATCTTCCATTTCACTGGGGCATCCTACCCTTGACCATTCTTCTATCTATTTCTCACTTTTTTTTATCGTTGATCGTCTTCCTTCATCACCCCATTGACACTCAAGGGGCATCTCTCACTTCTAGTAATTTTTCTTCTACCCTTCAAAATTTTATTCGTCTACTATCTTTAAAGTGGCCTCGCTTACGCCACTGCAAAGAGGGGCAATTGAGGACACCCATAATTACACTTGAGCAATTTAAATACTTAAATTGTGCTAATTATCACCTTTCCTACAAATTAGCAACATATAATCAAAAGCACTTATCTTCTCTCCTATCATCATTAATAAATTACACTACGATAATTAATTAAGTCACCTATCCAATAATTACCCTAATTAAAAACCTTCTGTTAATTAATCCCCCCTTCTACCTAGACTGATTAATTATTATTAATTAATTAGCTTCCCCTTTCATTTAACCAATAAATCGATATTTAATTGATTTAATCTCCTTCTATAGTCTAAATCATGCTAATATTCCTCTAAAATCTCCTATAAGCTTGTACATCTATTAATTAAATCATCTTGATTAATTAATGAGCCCCCTTGATCCATATGGGTCACTAAACTACAAGCTAAACCCTCCTAAAGTTAACTCAACCCTATCTAAACCCCCCCTTATCCACAACTAACTCAACAACCCTATTATCCCACATTCAAAGGGATGTAGTGATTCCTTTATCCATTTGGCTATATAAAGATCCCTCCTCCTACCTTTACACTTACACCTAAATTCCTTGAGAAAAAAAAAGCAAAGAACATAGCAAATAGACTATAATATTTTTTATTATTCTTGATAAATTCACCATTTGAAGAGCTAAGCCTCCTTTCTTGCACTTTCTATCCAAGTGCTTGGGTCATATGGGAATAGTCAAAGGGTCTTGTAGCCAAGCTTTTATGAGGTGCCATTCCTAGGTTCTTGAAGATCAAAACAATAAATTTGATTGCCATGGATTCTACATAGGTCCATTTGATTTTTTTTGGTAATCTAGAGAAGTAGAGGTTTGAATACTTTATTATTTCAATTCTTAGTTAATGCATTATGCTTAGTATTGATCTTGTTTAGCTCTCATCTTGTTGGTGCCTAGATTTTGACTTAGCTTTGTTATAGAACTATTTACGTGGTAGTTCTTATTCATATAACTTAGATTAAGCAAAAAAACACACACACAAAAATAATTTTGGTGATCATCCAGATCCATGGTGTGCAAGTGGAAATTAATTACCTCTTGAAGTGAACATTTGATAGGTAACAAGTGAGGAAAAACTATCTAATGTGTAGGAATGATTGATTATGAAAATTGATTGTTGAATGGAGGGTGGAAGGAGAGCTATAAATTTTTATGTTGCACTAGCTTGACATGCATAGCCCCAATGGAGATGTATTTGATTCTATTAGAAACATTTCTATACTTCCATCTAAACATCCACAGCCTTGGTAGAAATACTAGAAATGCCACTAGAAAGCGTCTATTCACTTTTTATTAATTTTTTTACTTTTCTAAAAATTAATTCATCTCTCACAGCTTTTCTGATTAGTGGTTAAGAAACATTGATGGCCTGATGGAAGGAAGTGTAATTGATTGTGATGAAAATTTTTTCATTTGTCAAAAAATACACATTAAAGGTCTTCAAAACAATTCTATTAAAATGTGTGATCTAGTGAGAGGTTCTCTAAGACATCAGACACTCTTTAATTTACCATGGAAATGAAGGAACAAGGTCAAACAGATATAATAGAGATAAATTCCACATAATAAGTGTGAGTAGAATTAGAAAAATATCATCAAAAGGAAGAACATAGGGGGATATTTGTAGAGAAATATGAAAAGAAAGAAAGGAACATGCATGTGTGTGCATTACGTAATTGTAATGTTTCATCTTTTTACCTTTGATTTTTTTGTAATGTTCTAGATTTTCTAATTTTTTGATGGATTTTTTAATTATTTTTATTTTTTTGATTTTTTATTGTTTTGTTAAGGGGAAAAATACACAGATAGAAGATTCCAATATGGATAGATAAGATGAAAAATTTAAATGATAGGGAAGGAAAAATATGATAGGATGGATAAAAAAATAGGGACCAACAATGTCACTTGGTGTGATAGGATTCAACAACAATGTTTGTGATTTATTTGATGATGGTGAATATGAATTTTTTCTTATGAAGAGTGATATTATATCCAATATCTATGATCATTGTGAGATCATACTCTATAATTGAGTGCAACTTATCCTGGAACATGATTTTTTTATGTGGGATCTTAAGTTCCCTATTGATACCTTTTTCACTTTACACTATACTTAGCATTTTCATTGATGTGTATTTTTGAATTGTGTTTAAGAATTCAATTTGTGCACCTAGGATTTTATTGGATTTTTTGACCTCTTAGGATTTTTGATTTGATCTTAATGAATAAATTGCTTATTATTTTTACAAGATAATAAATGATTTAGTTTGTCCCAAGAAGTGGGAGAAGAAATTTCATGCTTACGATATATGATATGAGTCTTAGGGATGATGGTAGCTTTGCAAAAGTTGTTGATAAAAGGAATATATGATGGAAAAGGAGTATAAGGTCCAAGGATTCAAGAGAATGGGCTACCAGGAGGTGAACCATGAATCGAAGATGAAGGGATACTAATATGTTGCCCTATGATGGAAGATGATGGGCTACTAAGAAGTGACCCATAAATAGAATATGAATGTATACTAGGATGTGGCCAAAGTTTAGAAGATAATGGGATACCACGATGTGACTCCAATATAGAGGATAGTGGGCTATTGGGAGATAACCCACAGATAAAATATAATGGGCTACCAGGACGTGACCATGGGAGATATTGTGATTGAGGTTTTTTTATATGAAAGTAATGATTAGGTGATGAGTAGAAAGGATGGGAATAAAGGATAAACCTCTTCATTTTTTCATGTAATGGGAAATGCGAAGATGGAATAATAAGAGGAGTTTATTTTTTGATAATATTAGAATATTCCTCTATTTTATGATCATATAAATCTACCTCTTCCCCAAAATACGTAAACACATCAAGGTTGCAAGAGAATCCTTTCTTGTTATCCTCTAGAGGAATATCATTGTGTAACCCCGTAAATTTTCTGATCGCTTCTGGATTTTGAAAGAAATAGATCAATATGAGTCGGTATTGGTTGATGCTAGAAGGTTAATTTGTATAAAGGGGTCAAACAAGTATTGACGAATTATTATATGTTTGATGATAGAGAGGATGGGATGGTTTAAACCTATTTTTTAAAACAAAGGAATTGGATAGCACTTTGAAAAGATGTCTAAGCACATCATTTCTTGTAAATTGTTTGACATGGACAAAAACATCACTCTTTAGAAGATTGATAAGGATGATAGTATAAAACATGGTTGAAAGGGCTCAATGGTAGAAGCGGGATTTGATTTTGATTGATAGAAGAATATGATTCAAGAGACAAAGTATATGTTTATTTTGATGTCTCGAAAGTAGAATTAGATGTAGATTTTGAATAGGTTGGTATTAGTTTTCTTAGAAGAGAAGGTAGGAGAGAAGGATTATGTAGCATGTTAATGAATTCCAGCGTAGGAGTGGATGAATGATTAGACAAATTTGGAGTTACACGTATCTTCAAAGAAGGAAGAGATCATAGAAGAGAATGATAAAGGGGGTTCTACATGAAAAGAGTGGAACGTGATGTAGGATTTGAATTGGATGAATTTTGAGTTACACAAACCTTAAAATGATGAATATTTAATTGAGGCTAATGATTAAGGGAGTCTTTTAGGAAAAGAGAGGACTGTGACTCAAGATTCAAATTACATGTTCGATTAGAATAATTTGTGACGATACAAATCCTTAGAAGCGAGAAACATAATTGAGGTGATTGATTATTCCTTTAAAGAGAATTTATTGGATGAGGCTGAGGAGACTAAGGAAAATAAGAAGAATATAACTAATGAGGATAATTAGAAGAATAAGACTGATGACATGTATTAGAAGGATACAACTGAAAAGGAGAATCAAAATCATACAACAAACTAGAAGAATCAAAATCATACCATGAAATAGAATAATCTGAATCATATCATATACTAGAATATCAAGGTTGGGAAGTAGATAAAAGAATGGGTTTTCTCATGTAAAGTATCAATCAAGTTTTAATCATGATGGGAATATTTTTTTGTGAATTCCTAGACAAACGTTGTGTGATTTAACTCCTTCATAGTTAAGGAAGTTTCATATTTATTCAAACAACATAATTGTAGTGCCCACTCCTCTTCGAAACCTTTTTTCTACTTTTTTTATGCTCACTAGCTGCCTAAAGACATGGATGCTGATATATTATTTTGGATAACATGTGATTAGACCATATGGACATTGATTATTATTGTGATTTTACATTCATCATGTGTTATATGGATACCTAGTTGATCTTGGTGGACATCACAACACATGTGATTTAGAATTATTTTAGTATATACTGACATCTTGGTTTCATAGCAGTTGCAATATGTTTTGATTCTTCGTCTAGCCTTGTGTACCTTAATATTATGGTTTATTGATTCATGATGATGAATGATGAATATGTGATGAATGATTTATATGTTTTTTGATCCCCTTGATGTATTGATGTGGCCTTGAGGCCAAAGGTTGTATTATTTGTGTTTACAGGAAACAAAATTGCACAAACAAGGTAGGAATAGGAAGGCCAACCATGAAGGAATGTTGCGGGTTCACAACACTGTCACCATGGTAGTTGTTGTATTTGTGTTATTTCATGTGATATTCTTGTTTGACGTATTTTTGAGGCATCCAAGGGGGAGAACCTCACATGTGACCATGGTTGGGTATGTGTATATATTCCTATATGTTTTCTTCTAGTTATGTTGTGTAATTATTTGTGGATGTTGTGATTTTGATTAAGTTTCTAATGTACCTTTTAACCCTATGTTCTATGGTTAGTGTACCCCTTGTAATTATGTAAATTGTTGTAGGAGCTAATATTTCTTGGTATGTCTCTAATGTTTAAATTGTGTTTTGATTTAATTGTGTTAATTATAAAGGTTAATGGTTAATGTGATGATGGTGGCTTTTGGAGGGTAGATATTCCTTGGAGTATTATTTATTCCTTTTACCTCCTTTATTGAATTTTTAATTTTGACATTAGTATGTGTTCCATTTCTAAGCCCAATCTCGAATTTGGGCTTTGAGCCCAACTTTGAGAGCTTGTGGGACAATTTTTACTTTCCCCACACTCTTTACACTTCCCTCCTAGCCTAACCTATAAGCTAAGGGGTCAATTTAGACCCTGTATCATGAAGAATTGAGAGGAAAGAGGTAATTATTACCCTCACATTCTGATCCTCTAATTAAACCTTGAAATGTGTTAAAAAGATCTTGTGTGCAAATTTGGTTATGTCATATCCTCAACCACCTAATTATGATACTTTGAAATTTTTGTTGAAAGGGTTATGTGGTTGTTACAGAGATGAAGTGTCATCCTACATGGAGCCACATCACCTCTCCCTCCTTCTTGTCTATTTATATATTTTCCTTCTATGTTTTTGGGGTTACTTTGTTATTTTGGACTTGGAATTGGAAAGCAGTTGGGTTTGAGTTCTTGTTTATGGAGAGAAATTGAAGGGAATTACTTGGAAAAGGAAGATTTCATTTGTAGTGTCCAACAAAATGACCAACAGAAAAGAAAAATAATTCTAAAAATAATAATGATGAGTTAAAATGCTAGTATGGCATGGGAAAGTGGAGGAGTAAGTGGGAGTGGTTGGAGGAACTTATGGATCCCATGTGAATGAAAGTGGGTTAGTATGTAGGTATGTAAAAAATATGTCAGGTAGGGAAATGTGGCTAGGGATTGATAGTGGATGGAATTGAAATTGATGCTATTACAATGTCTGACCAAATGAAATAAGGGACAACGTCTTATGGAATACATTTTTTGTAGTCTATAGAAGACATGGTTTTCTCACATGAAAATATCACTAAATTTTACTTATGCAATTAACAGGTCTCCAACTGAATTAGTTTACCTTTGCTTGCATCCTCCCATCCTATGCAAAAATGTGAGTTGTGGATTAGGGTTTTGGCATCACACAAAGAAAAAAGATGGAGGATTTTTGTCAGATGTTGTAGTTGTAGATCCTCTGGTTGTCATGTTTGCAAAATGAGGAAGTGAAGACTAGGCTATTTAATTGTGTAAGAAAAATATCTCTAAAAAAATGTGTCGTTTGTGGTGGCTTTGACTGCAAGATATGAATAAAATGGTTTGTTGGAAAGGCTTGTAAACTTTCAGAAAAAAATGATTTGTAAGTACAAATCAAAATCCCTTCCTCCTATAGTCACATACAAAATAGAAATTGAGGGAGGCAACTTTAAAAGGGATGAACAAAAATGTTGAAATACATTGTTATTTCCTTAAGTGTTCTTATCTGAGAGGTTTGTTCTGGTTTTGAAATGGTGTAGGCGCCATGTTTGTTGCTAAGCTTATTGTTTTGGGCATGCCTCGCCATTTCCTTTGTGGAAATTTGGGGTATTAATGAAATTTTTCCTGTAAAGGATCTGCCATAGTTTTGACTACAATTTTATAGAGCTCATGCATTGCACTAGTGTGAGCTAATGCCCAAGACCTTGTTTTTCACATTTTTGGTTTCTCCTACTCGCGGGTATGGCTCGATGAGAAATACTTGACTTCGAAAGGTGCAGATATAGCTCACTATGTCTTCATGTTGATGGTAATAACCATATTATATTATTGATTTGAAATCCTAACCTTTGTTGGCTTCTATTTTCCATCAGTCATTGTAAAGGAGTATAAAGGATTTCTCTAAGAGTGACTTTTCCTATTTCATTATCTATTGGAGTACTTATTTATGGAATAGCTATAACATTTCTTTTAGGAGTGGCATTCCTATCATCTACATCATGACTTTAGATACCCTTATGAGTATGAACATATCTATGACTAGAAATAACCATGAGGGATTTAATCAATTATGAGGAAATGATAAGATGGTAGAAAAATATTTTGAATGGTAAGGAATATAGGGGTAATAAACTAGAAGTTTTCAAGAAATTGGAGGAATATAAATTGGGTGGCGATTAGGGAGATGGTGTGGTATATGGTCAAAGTGAAATTGAAAATTTAATCTAGTCGTGCTATGTATGTTATTTTGTGGGCATTATTGACTTGGCATATGGAAAGGTGCATGTAACATTATGGTTGGATGATTTGAGTTGGCGTTTGGTGAACGTGTCTTTTTTATTTGTCAAACCCACATCAAATCGTGGTACATTTCATCATATCGTTTAATCTAGGCATGGTTTCCTTACCTATATCTTTTATAATTTTTGTATAACTTGGTTTTTCATTTGAAATATAAAAAAAATTAACCATTAGATGTTTATATGTTTTTTTTTTAATTTTGAATAGACGTGTATCACAAAACAATAATATGACACATTGTGACATATGCATTGTAAATAAACCTTGGCGTAAACCTTAGTCTTAAGCCCACTTTCTCATATTCTTGAAAAATCAGGAATCAAAATGGAAAGTTATAGGCCCTTGAGTGGTCTTGTTGAGTTTGAGGTTGTTGTTAAACCTTGTCATCGTCATTTTGTAAAATTAGGTAAATTGTGATATTTGAAGACTCAGAAAACAACCTTCTGGGCGGGAAAAAGGGATGGAAATTTTATTCTATGTCCCTCATTTTGTGGGGAGTTGTATCAAGCTTTAAATTGACCCAAATCAAAGATTTTTACTATCTTTAGTGCTCCTCTAGGAGATTTGTTACCCCATTTTTGCACTGTTAGTAAGTAATTAAAATTGATAAGTTGGGTTTTGTATCAGCTCACCATTTTACCCCTGAACAACAGAATTCCTATCCACCTTCACAGACCTCTAGTAATCTTACTAGAAGTATTTTTCTAACCTTTAGCTTGGGGAAAAACACTCTTCTTAATATTTTGACAAAGACATTTTGTAGGCCTTTAGTCACAGTTTGACTATGTCAAAACTAGACCAATTACGACCGATGGTTCTAGAAATCATGTCACTGTTTGAAAACCTATTACTAGTTCTCATTCCAATTGAATCTTGTGAATTATGCATATATATGGGAAATTTTAGGAAGATTCTTGTTGTGTGTCTGTCCATCAAACATTAGACTTGGATGTGGTTTTGTGAGCCCTTGAACTAAATTTTGATCATTTACAACTAGGTCAATTATGACCGATGGCCTCAGAAAACTAGCTGCCAATCATAAATCATTTGCCAGTTTTGTATTCAATCAGTTCTTGTGAATTCTTGGTGTATAGGAGGAAAATTAGAAACTTTCCTATGCTATGTTTTCTTACCAGAAGACAACGTTTGAAAGTTTTTCCTTAGCCTCTGAGCCTAAATTGAACATTTTTACAACTAGTAAGAAAACCAAGAAAATATGAAAGTTATAGGAACCCTGTCAGGTTACCAAATCCCCGTGGAAACTTATTGAAACTTGCAACTAATTGTTTGAAAATCTATCATGTGACTTGTGTGAAATTGAACTTTGATCCAATAGTGGTTCTCTCTATCCTTATCTCATTGTTATCCTTGGTTACAAGCAGTGAAGTAAAGTGAAATGAAATAAATATGTGTCTCTAGTCCTTTCCTTTTGAATGCAAATTAATATTATTATTATTAGTGAGATGATGCCATGCCAGTGATTTATCGTTGATTTCATGCTCACATGTTTTTGCATGATGCAAGTAAGATGACGAAACAACGTGGGTGTCATTCATTGTATTTTGCTAGAATTAATGTATGTTAATAAAAGGAACTTTTTATGTATTGTTATGTTACAATAAATTTATATATTTAAATTTGGCAATATGATTGAGATCCTAATTTTAGGGGTGGTTTGGAAAATGTGCATCTAACTAAAGGTGTCCTTTTGATTCATATTTACATATGCGAAAAAATAGTTTTGGATATATATATGATAGAAGAAACTATAGAGGATATTTCAAAATTTGTGAAGTAAGAAGAGGTCTATAATTTAAGTTATATACTATTTTATATGCTAGGATTTAGTGGAAATGTTTCTCTACACATGGGGTGTTATATTGATCCTCAAACTTTGTATTGTAAAAGTTAGATATGTATGCTAAATGAATTTGAATTTAAAATATTGTAGTGCATTTCCAGTGTTCAATAGATGATTAATTAATTAGTTTGTTGTATTATTACCTTGAAAATGTAATAAAGAGATCTAAACGAAACATTCGACCCTAGTATAAGACTCGTGTATAACCACCCTTAATGTGTGCATTCTTTTAGTATATGAAACTGTAACCTTTTGATAAACTACAATATCTACACCCGATGACACCTTCTGGCTTGATTAAATAAGATCCCTAGTTTGAGTTATCATCATATTCATTTTATTTAGTGACATCATCATAAACCCAATAGGTAGGAATGACATGGTCAAACTATTTCTAGTGTAAGAAGAACTAGGACTACCTTAGGATCCTAGTGGACTACCAATTGTTACAAAGTTATATCTAGAAATTAATTTCGTCATCGAATGAATTCCTTGTGGGATCCATATGACACAAATGGAGCTAGTGAAATAATTGTACTATGACTTAAACTCATGTTAATGATCTCTTTATTTCCTCTTAGCTAAATCCGTCACCTTGGTTATTAATAACATATCACCATGGTCTTTCATGAAGGTTGTTTAGCATAAATATGTAATATCACCTTCAACTCATATATATTTGGCGTGTAGATCCTTATGTATAATTGGAATGAAATAAAATCTTGGCTAATTAAGGGTTTAACTTGTGGGTGGAAATTGTACATAGCTCTTAGAAAAATTAATTTTATTTAACATAAGTTGAATTAAGAGAAGTGTAGAAAAAATGGGGTCTCGTTAACCCATGTGCCCAGTTTTCCTTTGTACCCTAATGGGTGGCGCAAAACCAAACAAGGTTAGTAGGTGATATTCCTATGATTGATCTCATGGTGGGATTTAAATTACACAAGTGGATGTCTTAGTTGCAACATGCATTTAACACAACAACGTATAAGAGAAAAGAACTGGGATTTCTCGTACTAGATTACACTCCTGGTAGTAGTGAATCCATTACTGAAAAGTATGTGTTATTTTGTCTATGATTGTTATAAAACAATGTTAATTATGAGACCATAGTGCATTTTAAGAGTAAATCATATAAAAACAAAATGATATTTGAGGTTAGGAATAATGTCACTCTTGGAGTCCTTGTAACTCAATTAAACATTTTCATGTGTCATCAAGAATATAAATTTCCTTGGTGAGATAAAACTTTGATAAAACAATATATATATAAATCTAAATAAAATTTCTTCATGTGGATATGTTGAATGGATTCAAAAAGTTATTGAACTATATTAACTATGGTAGGGAAATAAATGTACCTTCATCGAAGAATGTTTATGGGAAAAAGGTATCTTGAATCTAAATCTCCCCTACATCCTAAGATTTCTTTCTTGACATCACGTCAGATTAACTTATGTAACAAGGGTAAAATTTAAACATTGAATAATTGTTTGAGAAGCATAATCTTAACATAACAACAAGAGAATTAGGAACTTTATATGTAATTTGAAATATGGAAAATAATTATGTAAGTTATAGAGATTGTTGTAAGGGATACGGAGCCAACTTAAATTATCGAACTATAAGTTGAACGTGAAATGAATTTAATAATTTGTAGGTTTAAAAAGGATAAAATTATCCTTGCACAATAATTTTCTTTGAATTCTAATCATAACTAAGATGTAATCAAGGTAATGATGTGTTGTGGGTTTGCCAATACTTAGGTCCCTTTCTTGTTGTTGGGTCATTGCTAGCATCCATTCATTATTGAAAGTGTGGAATCGATATGTATATTGTGTTGTCATGTGTCTATGTGATTTGATGACTTACGTAGGTTTTTTATGTGTTTTTGAGCTTCTCTACTTGGAGCCCTTGTGGTGTTGTGTAGTCAACAATGTTAGTAAAAATAATTATTCTAGTATTTTTACTTTTGTATTTGTGTGTGTAAAATGTTGGCATTACACCATCAATGAAAAAGTAGGGTATTTATCCTATTTCATTTTATGGCTTTATTGTGTATGAATTTTTTTAATTTAGATGCATGTTTGAGTGTTTGTTTTGGGTTTGGGTAGTTTTCTTGAAGAAAGGTGCAGGAAGAAAGAAAATGGGGACAAGGATGAGGAATAAGGGAGTTTTCTGAGGCTATGGAGGGAGTGTGGGTATGGTTATAAGATAATTCGAGGGAGTGATAAGAGTTTGAGGGAGGGATAAGAGATTATGTGTGATTGTATTATGGAGGTGTAAGGTGGACTCCTAACCTACTTGTGAGTTATAATATGGATCCCCATATTTTTTTCTCTCCCATGGCTCTAACTTGAGCCTTTTTGATAAATTTAAGTTACAATTTTTTAATGTTGTTCATGTGTTGAAGTAAAATTCTTGTAAGTGTATGTGCAAATGTGGAAGCCTTGTTCTTGTTTCCATAGTTGTGAATGTGTTGCGTTTTTTCATGGTTAGGGATCAAGCACAAATGAGGGGGTTTTCTTCAACTCTTCATTGGATTCATGGATGGGAGGAAAGAGTTTCCTAGCTGTCTCCCTTGTTTGTGTCCTAAAGAAGTTGTAGATTCAAAGGAATGAAAGGGTGTTACAAGAGTTATTGTAAATTGAGTTGCACATTATAGTGTCTGAGAAAAAATTTACTTTCTGTCTTAACCATTTTCATGGAGGGATTATAAAACTTGAATTTTAATTAGTTTTATTTTGTATCTATTGGAATTAAAATTGAAAGTACTGTACTTTTAAACTAAGGTAAAATTTGTATGTATTTAAAGCCTAAAATTAGTTGGAAAACATTTTTTTATGAATGCCTAGACAAAGGTTGTGTGATTTAACTCCTTCATAGTGAAGGAAGTTCCATGTTGATTAAAACAAATTAATTGTAGTGCCCACTCCTCTTCGACACCTATTTTATACTTTGTTTATGCTTATTAGTTGCCTAAAGACATAAATGTTTATATATTATTTTATATAGTATGTGTTTAGACTATATGGACATTTATTATTATTGTGATTTGACATTCATTGTGGATTATATGGATTCCTAGATGATCTTGGTGGACATTACAACACATGTGATTTAGTGTTATTTTACTATATACTACCATCTTGGTTTCATAGCATTTGTGATTATGTTTTGATGCAGCGTCTAACCATGTGTACTTTGATATTATAGTTTATTGATTCATGATGATGTGTGATGATGATATGATGAATGATTTATATGTGTTTTGATCCCCTTAATGTACTTATGTGGACTTGAGGCCAAAGGTGGTATTATTTATGGTTACAGGAAACAAAATCACACAAACAAGGTGGGACTAGGAAGGCCAACCATGAAGGAATGTTGCAGGTTCACAACACAGTCACCATGGCAGCTGTTGCATTTGTGTTGTGTTGTGTCATATTCTTTTTTTTCATATTTTTCAGGTCTCCATGGGGGAACACCGCACATGTGACCATAGGAAGGTATGTGTATGTATTCCTATGTATTATCTTGTAGTTATGTTTTCTAGTTATTTGTGGATGTTATTATTTTGATTAAATTTCTAATGTACATTTTAACCCTATGTTTTATTTGGTTAGTGTACCCCTTGTAATTATGTAAATTTTAGTAGGAGCTAATGTTTCCTCTTATGTCTTTAGTGTTTAAATTGTGATTTGGTTTAATTGTGTTAATTTGAAGGGTTAATGGTTAATGTGATGGTGGTGGATTTCGGATTGTAGAGATTCCTTGGAGTATTATTTATTCCTTTCAGCTCCTTTCTTGAATATTTAATTTTGGCATTGGTATGTGTGCCATTTCTAATCCTAATCTCAGATTTGGGATTTGAGCCTAATTTTTAGAGCTTGTGGCACAAGTTTAACTTGTCCCATACTCTTTACAATTCCATCCTAACGTAACCTATGAACCAAGGGGTCAATTTAGGCCATTAATCATGAAAAATTTAGAGGAAGTAGCCAAATACTACCTGACATTTTGATCCTCTAAATTGAACCTTGAAATGTGCTAAAATGAACTTGTGTGCAAATTTGGTTGTGTCACATCCTCAACAACATATTTATGAGAATTTTAAATGTGTGTTGAAAGGGTGATATGGTTTTGAGGGAGATGAAGGGGCATCCTCCATGGATCCACATAACCTCTTCCTCCTTGACTATTTATATGTTTTCCTTCTATGTTTTTGGGGTTATTTACCATGGAATTTTGGATTTGTAATTGGAAAAGAGATAGTTTTGAGTTCTTTCTCATGCAAATAAATTGAAGGGAATTACTTAGAAAAGGAAGGTTTCATGAATGGAGAGGTATGGTATTTATACTATTTCATTTTCTTGTTTTATTATGTATGAACTTGTTGAATTTGGATGCATGTTTGTGTGTTTATTTTGGGTTTTGGTAGTTTTCCTTAAGGACGGTGGGGGGAGATAGAAAACGAGAACTAAGGAGCAGGAATAAGTTAGTTTTGTTAGGATATGGAGGGATTGCAGGTAGGGTGTCCCACCTTGTTAAGGTATAAATAAAAGCCCTAATTATTTTTGTATAATTCCGTGAGGGATTTATAAGAGCTTGAGGGAGGGATAAGATATTATGTGTTATTGTATTATGGATGTTTAAGGTGGACCCCTAACTGATGTGGGAGTTCTATTATGGTTCCCCATGTTTTCTTTCTCCCATGGCTCTAAATTGATCATTTTTGATGAGTTTAAGTTGCAGGTTTTTAATGTTGTTCATGTTTTGCAGTAAAATGTTTGTATGTGCATGTGAAAATCTTGGATCCTTGTTTTTGTTTACATGGTTGTGAATGTGCTGAATTTTTTTAGGGTTGGGGATCAATGGAAAATGAGGGGGATTCCTTCACCTCTTCATTGGATTCATGGCTTGGAGGATAGCGTTGTCTAGCTATCTCCCTTGTTTATGTGCTAGAGAAGTTGCAGATTCAAAGGAACAAAAGGTTGTTACATGAGTTGTTATAAATGGAGTTGCATATTATGGTGTTTGAGAAAAAAATTCCTTCTTATCTCCAACATTTTGGTGGAGGGATTGTATAAATTGCATTTTAATTAGTGTGAATTTGTATGTAATGGAAGTCAAATTGACAGGAATCTACTTTTAAACTATGGTACAATATTTATGTATTTGAAGCCTAAAATTAGTTGGAAAGACATTGTAAAATATTTATTTCTTCTAAGGAACAAGAATATGTATATGTATATATATGTATGTATGTATGTATATATGTATATAGATATACTTAAGGTATATGTGCATACATACATACATACATACATACATACATATACATAGATATATATATATATATATATATATATATATATATATATATATATATATATATATATATATATATATTTGCTTTATGAAATACATATATATGTATATTATATATAAACACAAAAATTAATAAAAAATGGAGTATTATAGAAATTCATTTGGATTTAAGTTATTGAGGAACTTTAAATAATAAAAAAGAAAATGATGTGGGGGTGAACGGTTTGGCCGACCCACCCAACCCTTCGTAATAAGGGTGTGGGTTAGCCAAGATTCCCACACAAAAAAAATGTAAATAGGAGCTGGGCGGAATGGCTGAACCACCCCCCAAACCGTCAAAAAACATTCAGTGGTGAGACTACATTCATTAAAACTTTCACATCCCCAAACTGGGTGGAAATACCATGTTAAAAACACAAAAAAACTATAAATAAATAAACATATATATTTTTATATATAGACACACAGTTGTGTGTACATACATACATACATACATACATACATACATACATACATACATACATACATACATATATACATATACATATACATATACATACATACATACATACATACATACATATATATATATATATATATATATATATATATATATATATATATATATCCATGTATTGTGCATAGTAAAAATATTTGAATCAGTTAATATATACATATATATCTCAGTGCCTAATCTGAGAGGAGAAAATGTAGATAACCAACAAATAAAGTTACAAATTTATAAGAATATGGAAGATAATAAAAAAAAGAATCAATTTGTGCCGTGGGAGAGAAAATCCTCCGATTGCATTCCATGTCGCTTCATTTCCAAAATAGTTTACACCCAAATCCTCTTACCTCCATTCTTGTTCCTTCTTGTCGCTTGACCTGCCTAAATGGAGGCACATTTAGGGTAAAGTTAAAGGTAAAGAGGCTATAAAGAAACATAGAGAAAAATAAGGAAGCCCTAAGATATAAGGTAGAGGATTAAATGAATCGTACTATTGGGATTTATTCCTCATCCCTTAGTGATGCGTGAGTAAAAAAAACTTTATGAAATTTTCTAAATTAAAACTAATAAAGCCATATGAGTATGTTGTCATCCATGTAGGAAATTTAATGGTAGGAGATAATTATTTAA
Source organism: Taxus chinensis (assembly GCA_019776745.2). Classification (NCBI taxonomy): domain Eukaryota; kingdom Viridiplantae; phylum Streptophyta; class Pinopsida; order Cupressales; family Taxaceae; genus Taxus; species Taxus chinensis. The sequence continues at coordinate 632,944,616 of CM034154.1, read as the reverse complement.
GTGTTTTATTTAAAATATGTGCATGGGATGTTTATGCAAAGTTTATTAAATGGGAATATAAAATATTAAAGGGGGTTAGTGTAGGTTTAGTGTATACTAGCGAATTTTTTTAAAGCCTAAGTTAGGAAATAAATTAAATCTAGCTTAGCCTATAGTATTAATATGTGAGGTGAACCCTTAATGCGTGGAATTTAAATTAATTAAGGTATGAGGATAATTTAAATATGATTTCGTTAAGCTTATTATTAACTTAAGGAGGATAAATAAATGAAATAATTTAAGGATTAATTAATTAAAATTAGTTGTGGGATTAATTAATGGAGTGTGCATATTAATAAAATCTTAAACCCTGATTAAATGAATTAAATTTATTTCATTAGGGAGATGGATTGGATAAATTAATAAACTATTTTTAATCTTAACTAAGATATCTAAAATTAGAATTAACTTCCTTAATGTTGCAGAAAACAATTCGGTCATAATTTTTCTAAGTGTTGTCATTTGGGTGTGTTTTGACGTAGCAATTTTTGGCATCACGGTAATGGTCGAAAACTAGACATTTCACAAATATAGGGATGAATATGTGATTTTAAAATGGAATCTAAGAAAAACATACATCGTGATGACACAATTTTGACAACCCAACAAGGCTTTGTAAAAAAACACTCATGTCTGAATAGTCAAAATGGTTGATTAGAAATGAAAAAACACAATTTAAAAACTTAAATTGAGTTTTGAGAAAATAAAATTTAAATATTAAAAAGGTTCTTGACCTAATTTTGATAACGTAACAATAAAAATTTCCACAATTAAAATAAGTTTTGAGAAATAAACGTTTAAGTATAAAAAATTGTGGATACATTGGGAGCAATGTAACAATAAAAATTCAACATATAAATGAATTATAAAATAACAATATGTAAGTATTATAAAGGGATTGGCACAAGAAAATAATCATAATAATGCAATTTCAACACTTAAATAAAGTTTTAAGAAAATAATGTTTAAGTATCGAAAAATTTCAATACAATGGGAACAACGTAATAATAAAATTTCACCACTTAAATCAAGTTTAAGAAAAAAAGATTTAAGTATTAAAAAGGGTTTTATATAATGTGAAAAGCATAATTAATACAAATTGATAATTATCCTAGAATTAAAATTTCCTAGTGTTTTTATTAAAACAAATACCAAAATTCGAATAGTGTAACAACATAATTTCAACGCTTAAATAAAGTTTTTAAGGGAAAAAATAATTAAATCGGTCCAAAAGTGGTTGACACAATTTTTTTATCAATTTAAATTACATTCTTCTCAGTAATAATGCCAAAAAACCAAGGCATTTATGATTGGGGATGAAAAGTATGTGCACCAAATTTGGTACAGTTTTCCCTTGTTTGAATAACAAAGTAAAAAGTAGGACAAACTATTTCTATGTATGATTTGTGCTGAAAGATATGAGGCACAAATTCTACGGAATTTCACCTTGTTCTATAAACAATTTTTTAAGTCCAAGGAATAGTTGTTTTGTAATGGCTCTTTGAAACTCAAATATTTGAATATGGTAAAGTTGTCCCTATTACAAAATGGATCCATAGAATTTTGTTCTAAAAAATCAAAAACATCTTCTATAAGATAGGTACGCTTTTCAAAAATAAATTCTAAACAAATGATCTATTGGTGCTCAATTTAACCTTACCCTTTTTGTTCAAAATTTCTCAGTCCACATGGTTTGAAGTATTCTCTATCTCCCTATATGGATTCATGAAAAATTTCTCCTTCATTTGTATGCTATTATTAATCCTTATCTATGGTCATGGATCATGTTTAGCCATGTATTATTTGTAGTTTCTATGTCCATGAGGAACATTTTGAATTCTAGGCAAGAATTATGAAGTTTCCCCTGCATTTTTTTTTCCACGGTCATGTTTTCCCTAGCAAATCTTGTCCCAACATCCATGGATACATGGTATTTTCTAATTAGACGTAGCATGAAAAGTCTATTTATTAAACTTGTCACTTTTTTCACAATTGTAAAAAATGCCAAATTGATCCCACGGCCTCGATAGTTTCTAATTACCTATTGAATAATATGAAGTGGCAAGGAAAATTTCTTACTTTGACCCCGAAGATGGACATGTGGCCTTTTTTCAAGTTAAAAGCAAGGATGTAGGTCACCGGAAAACTTTGGAACTTTTAGCCTTGTTTTGAAAAAAGGAGTAAGGTATAAAAGTGAAGCACGACACCGTAAGTGCCAAGATAAAGCCATGTGCTGACTATACATCAAAGACGAAAGAACATGTTGCTGGAGGTATTTTAGAAATTTCAGATTTGTTTTCAAGTGGCATAAAATGTAAAAAGCTCTTGCAGGCTAGACTAAACTAATATATTTTCCACATGGAGGGCCTACACTCGTTTAAGACCCCACTTGTTGGTCTTACCTTTGGAGTTGCGCCAAGGAGACACATAGAGGCCTATACTACCTCCTCTTTATACTTAGAATTTTTAAGAGATCGATGAAATTTTTTTATTCCCGGGACATGTGGAGGGCCCGTGCCTATTTGGGGACCTACCCATGAATTTTACTTTTGAAAGAGTGCTAAGGAGACACAAGGAGGTTTCCGCTAGTTCTCCCCACACTCAAAATTTTCAATATTCTTTGTAGATTTGTTAGACCGAAATGGTCACGTGGAGGGCCTATGCTCATTTGAGGATCCACCTCTGGGTATTACCTTTGGTGTTACGCCAAGGAAACACGTGGAGGCTTCCACTAGATCTACCCATACTTAGACATTACAAGTGTCCGATGTAATTTTATTGGACCCTAGGCACATGGCACCTTTCGATGGTTCTTAAAAAATTTCAACAACCTTTCTGGGCTGAGACATATGGAGAGCCAGAGCTTGTTTGTTGTCTCCACTTTTGGGAACCATATCAAAAGTGCACCGAAGAGATATGTGGAGGATTCTGCTGGGTCCTTTTTATACTAAAATTTTTTCAATGGCCGAGTAAAATTTCTTGGGCCCAAGGCACATAGAGAGCCTGTGCTAGTTTGAGGTCTTGCCTATAGACTCCATATTTGAATTTGTGCCAAATAGACACGTGGAATCATTCGCTGGAACATCCCATCCTCAAACTTTTCAGCAATTGATGCAACTCTCTCAGGTTATGAACATTTCGAGAGCCCACATGCAATTTGGGAACCTTCCTCTAGACTTCACCTTTGCAGTTGTGCAAAGCAGACATGTGGAGGATTTCGCTATCTCCTCTTTTCACTTTGCCGACTCAGACTCGTAGTGCGGGTATGTGGTATAATACATGTGAGGAAACTCATTTCTGAGAGGAAAGAATGTAGATGTATATGTGAGGGCACTCATCTCTCAAGGTGAAAAGGATTACTTGTGAGATCAAAGCATATGGAACTGCCTGAGAATTATTAAAAAGGTGAATTCTTGCATGAGAGAATAAAACAATGATTAAAAATAATGTCAAAAGTTATGGCATGGTTCCCCAATCATATTTGATGAAACTAGGAAATGTGAATGGCTCATAACTTTTCCACCTAGTAAAAATAGAGAGGAATATTGTCTTAAAGGTTTAGAATTTTGGGGGGAAAATTTGGGATGAGTGAGCGAGTGAAATTGTATAAATGCAATAAGAGTACTCTTGCATAAGGGGGTTTAACTTTTCTGTGAAATTTGGAGAGAAACCATTTTTCCGAGAGACCATTTCATTTTCCTATTTTTTGTGATTCAATCACGTCAAGGTGGTTACAAGTGTACAACCATGGACAAGCTCTGAGATTGTTGAGGAAACCTTCCCCTGCTAATGAATCTAATCAACCTTAAATGACTCTATGTTGATCATGAGCATAATTGTGTTTGTTGTTATTTCAGAATGTTTTCAAATATTTTTTCTTATTCCTATTGCAATCTTATGTTAAAATCTCTTTAAGTCACACAAGATCTCGTTCGTGTGTTAGTATTGTGGCATTTGCTATTTCATTATGAGAAGAACTTTCATCTAGTAATGAAACAAAAAATTTAAAATCACCGTAATTTCACTATGTTGATAAAGATTGTTTGTAAGCCTATAATTGTATCTTAGGCATGACGAACCAAGGATTTGTGACGTTTAATTGAGTCTTTAACATGAGCCTTTGTGTTGAATTATTGATGAGTGTGTGAAATCGTCCATATCTGGGCCTCCATTGATACAAACTTTATGGTTGAAGGAATATTTTTGCTATTCTGAAGCATTTTTTCTATGAGTTTTCCAATTTTTGTATAGGCTCTCAAATATTTGGTATAATCAACTTTATCTTTCCTAACTTCCCACCAAAAATTTCTCAAACGATGAATCCTACATGAACTACCCCTGTTTTTACTATGTTTCCATAAATGAACAAATCCCATTGCCAAAGTATTCAAAGGCAATCAAGATTCAATTATTATCTTTAGTAACCTGAATCTTCTCTAGGAATCATCTCCATTGTCTAGTGTGACACCTCATGAGAGTTATATTGTGTTGCATTGATCATATTTTCTCAAGGTTCTCATGAAAATTGTGTAGAGAAGTATCTCTTGATATTCTTCACCAAAATGGGTTACAAAATGGGTCCTCTCAACCTTGTTAAAGGCAAAACCTAAAGTAGTGAGGGTAGATCAAACCCTCAGTGAGGTGCTATCCATTTCTCTATTTCCATAGTAACAAAGAGTTAACTGAATCCCTTCACCGGATACAAAATGACTCATATCATGAGCTATCTGTCTCTAAGCATCTTTCCAATTTCATGATGCTTCTTAGCCCTCGCAGGATAATCAATTTGGATACCAACACCATAGTGGCACCATTGTTGGGCATTATTTTAACTCTGGGACCTATTTGTGTGGAAACAACATTGAAGTGGTGTTGTCGCCGAGGATTATTTGAACTCCAGGACCTGTTTGTGTGGAAACAAAACTGAAGTGGCATCGTTACCGAGGATTATTTGAACTATGGAAACTATTTTTGTGGCAAAAACACCAAAGTGGCACCATTTCCACGGATTATTTGAACTTCGGGACTTGTTTTTGTGGTAACAACACCAAAGTGGCATCATTAGCAAGGACTATTTTTACAAATGCATACGCATACCAACCCTGGTAATGTTTCTTACATGATTTAAGTATAAATAAGTGTTTTAAACGTCATCCTTTATTGAGATCTGTAAGATTTGTATAAGATTACAAGCTCATTGTGTATTATTTCTAGTTTCTAGTGGCTATTGCACTAAATTTGCATCAATAGTGATAAATGTGGGTAAAAGAAGGTTGGATCTGTTATGTTTTGCAGAAACTAAGCATTGATAAACACTTGGAAAGTTACTTATAGTGCATCTGCACAACTAAGGTGAAAATCCTTAGTGGTAACTCCATGATCAATTAAAATTTTGATAATTACCAGTGTCTTAACATGTGTCACTTGAAATTTATCATTAATCGGTGCAAATATGTAGGGAAGAATATCTTTCTTCACTAGGGACCCTACTAGAAAGTTATTTCCAGAACTAGGAAAGACAAATTCAGAAGGAAGATGAGTCTGGAAAGTTGTAGGAGATCAAGAATAAAAAAGGTGATCAATCTGTGGTTGAAGATTATCATACATCTTCAAGTGATTCTGAACCAAGTAATTTTTATATAAATTTGAGCTGTCCAACTAGAGAGGGGCCATCATTTGTGTCTGAAAAGTGTGCCTCTATTTTACCTTATTTTTTCCAAGGTTGATATCATTTTCCAAGAAACTTAGTCAATAGAGATTAACTATTTTGAAAGATATACTCCTATGCTCCAAATACCCCTTGTTCCCTATCATTCTGTTTCTTTTGTAAGATCACCACCTCAAGGAAATATGGCCCAACCTCTACGTCAACATCCTTTTGTTGTCAATAATTTTGGACCTATAGATTTAAGAGGTATTGATGGATATCCTAATATGATGCCACAAGATTTCAGAAATAGCTTGCCAAAATTTCAAGGAAATAATGCCATCACTAGTGACCACCATTTAAAATGCTTTGTCAATATGATGGAAGATTTTGAAATTGAGTTTGAAGATGTATATGTAAAGTTGTTTATTATAAGAGAAGGATTTAAATTGATCAATCCTAAAAATCCTCAGTCAAGCAAGACTGTGGATCTGGAAGATGTTGTTAAAACTTTTGCTAGAATAGTTAAAGAGATATTCTATAAACTAGACAAAGAAGAAAAGGGGATATGACAAATTTCCTAGGGTCAGCACAAGCCACACGGTTAGGAGAGATTTGGAAATAATTCCAAAGGTGATCATAGACCATATGACCGAGGGAAAGGGCTCATGGAATCGTGAAATAAATAGCTTCAACCTAGGGAGAATAAATTAGTTCTTGATCCTTTGATTGTCAAGCTTGCTACTGTGGAGGAGGCCAATGTTATCGAGTGGTGTGATAGGTGTTTCTTGCCACAATATGCATGTGATGTAGATCAAGAAGTTGAGGAAATAGATGATGAAGAGGCATATGATGATCTGTGTATGAAGGAGAGCCTTACGAACTCATAGGAGGGGGCAACCTCAACTGAATTTATAAGTACGAGAACTATTGAATATTTCTAGGATTGTGTCCACTGTGTGTTACCTCTTCCTCCTATTAATACCTTTTAAATTTATATGGTGCAATAATTTGATCTACCTAATCATGATTTTGAATACTTAAGGGCTTTGATGATTAAAAAGTATGATGGATGGATCCCTTCTGAAGAGAACAAACAAATGTTGATGAATGTAGTAATTTCTTAGGAGAAAGAATATAAAACCAGAAGTAAGGTTGCCAAAGGGGTAGGGCAACAAGCCAAGCCAAAGATTCCAATCCTTAGAAGTATCCCTAAGAAGACACCTAAGAAAGATACATTTAATAAATGCGTAATTACCCCAAATAAAATATGTGCTCCTTCCCATGCCGAGACTCTAAAAACTCCTATACTATTAGATGAAACTGTGAATCTCCCTCCTAATACTACCCTACCCAAATACGTTCCATGTGACATAACCCAAATCTTAAGCCAAACCAGATTCAATGTTCCCATTGTTGAATTACTTAGAATTCCTAAGCATATGAAAGGGCATTTGAATATTTGGGATGTAAAGAAGAGGAAATTACCCAAGGAAAGAGTGTAAAAAATGTAGAGGTTCCTCCTATTATTGCAAAATCAGAAATACCACAGGTATTAGAGGAGTCGGGAGAACCACCTAAGGTGTATTTGGGAACTTCTCTAGTTGAATCTCAGCTTAATGTGGATCCATTTTTTACCACTTTGATTATTAAAGATAGGCTGGTACATAACTGCATGTTTGATTTAAGAGCCTCGTGTAATGTAATGCTTCTTGAGGTAATGAATGGGCTAAATATCTAGGTAACAATGAATTTTTCAAAATGTACTACTATTGTTTCAAGAGAAGTTCCAGTAGTTGGGTATGTCAAGGGATTAGTAGTGTAGTTGGCAGATTTTCCAGGAAAGTGCTTAACCATGAATGTGGTTATTGTGGATTGTCCTACCAAATGGGGGATGTTATTATCTAGAAAGTGGGAAGCTAGTGTGGGTGGAAGCGTACAAAAAAACATGTCATATGAAACCACACCAATTGAGGGGAACCTTTTTAAGTTGTACGGTGAGAAGAAAATGTTATATCCCATTGAGGACCATAACAATGCTTCTTATGAAGTATTTTATGCAGATGTTGATTTTGATAACTTTACGAGATATGTTGTTTTTAAAGAGCATGAAATTGATGAGTGCAAGTATCCCGAGTACATTGGTTCTCCATAGAATCTGATGTTTGATGGATTTTTTTCTATATCTGGTAAAAGCACAAAAGATAAACCTCAGAAAATATGCCAAGGTAACAACTTGGATAGAGAAGAAAACCAAGCATATGTTTATTTGTTAAAAATGTAGAAAGACTTCTTGGCTTGGTTGTACTTAGAATGGGAGGAACTTGAAACATTTCCTTGAATTATTTCTTAGAATCAAGGCATGCATCATTATATATTGTATAGTCTTTTGTTTTTGTTCTATTTTCATATTTTTCTGTCTCAGTTTCTCCTAGTCCTTGGTGACTAGTTCTTGTTGGTTTATCAATTCAATCTTAGGATGATTGGTAATTGTTTTTCTACTTTGAAATCTTGTTCTTGACTCCATTTCCTAATGGATTTTTGGCACATGGTCTGTTTTTCTTGTGGCACTCGCAAGGAGTACCATCCCTGAGTCAGAGCCAATGTTGGTGCTCAATTTAATATCACCATTTTTGTTCAAAATTTCTCAGTCCGCATGGTTTGAAGTATTTGCTGTGTCCTTGTATGGATGTGTGAAAAAATTCTCCTTCATTTGTATTCCATTGTTAATCCTTCTATATGGTCATGGATCACGTTTAGCCATGTATTATTTGTATTTTGTCTGTCCATGAGGAACATTTTGAATTTTGGGCGCGAATGGTGAAGTTACCCATGTATTTTATTTTTCCACGGTCATGTTTTCCATGTCAAATTTTGTCCCATCATATTTCGATATGTGGTCTTTTCTAATTGGACGTGGTATGATGGGTCTATTTGGTAAACTTGTAACTTTTGTCACAATTGTAAAAAATTCCAAATTGGTCCCACGGCACTGATAGTTTTTAATTGGCTATTCAATAATATGAAGCGGCAAGGAAAATTTCTTACTCTGACCCTAAAGATGGACACATGGCCATTTTTCAAGTTAAAAGTGGGGAGGCTGGTTGTCAGAGGACTTTGGAACTTTTAGCCTTGTATTGAAAAAAAGACTAAGGTATAAAAGTGAAGCGTGACCCTGAAAGTGCCCATATAAAGCCACATGTTGAGTATACATGAAAGACAAAAGGGTGCATCTTCGGAGGTATTTTACAAATTTTGGATTTGTTTTGAAGTGGCATAAAATGCAAAAAGCCTCCGTAGGCCTGCCTTAACTAATATTTTTTCCATGTGGAGGGCCTACACGCATTTGAGGTCTCGCCACTGGGTCTTACCTTTAGAGTTGCGCCAAGGAGACATGTGGAGGCTTCTACTGGCTCCTCTTTATACTTCGAATTTTGCAGCACCCAATGAAAATATTTTAAGCCTAGGACATGTGGAGGGACCGCACCTATTTGGGGACCTGGGGCACCCTTGAATTTTACTTTTGAAAGAGCGCCAAGGAGACATGTGGAGGTTTCTACTGGTTCTGGTCACAATCAGACTTTTCAATGTTGGTGCACCTTTTTTAGATAAAAAAGGACACATGGAGGGCCTGTGATCATTTGAGGATCTACCTCTTGGTCTTACCTTTGGATTTGTGCAAAGGAGACACATAGAGGCTTCCACTAGATCTACCCATACTTAGACTTTTCAAATGTTTGATTCAATTTTCTAAGACCATAGGCACATGGAACCTTCTGCTGGTTCTTACAAAAATTCAAAAACCTCTCCAGGCTAAGATGCGTGGAGATTACATGTTTGTTTTGGGTCTTTGGTTTTGGGCACCATATCAAAAGTGCGCTAAAGAGACATGTGGAGGCTTCCACTAGCTCCTTTTTATATTGATTCTTTTTCAATGGCCAAGGAAAATATCTTATGCCTAGGGGCATGTGGAGAGCCCACACTAGTTTGAGATCCGACGTGTAGAATCCATCTTTTAATTTTTTCCAAACAGACACATGGAAGCATCTGCTGGACCTTCCCATGCTCGCAATTTTCAAAAAATGATGAAAATCTCTCAGGTTATGAACATGTGGAGGGCTTGCGCTCATTTCAGAACCTGCCTTTGCACTTAACCTTTTGTAGTTGCACCAAGGAGACATGTGGAGGCTTCCACTGGATCCTCTTTTCACTTGGCTGACTCAGACTCACGTGTGGGTCTGTGGTATAATCCATGTGAGGACACTCATTTCTGAGAGGGATGAACGCAGGTATCTATGTGAGGGAACTCATTTCCTAAGGTCTATTCTCAAAGGGGAAAAGGATTTCTTGTCAGATCAACCCATATGAAGCCACCTTACAATTATTAAAAAGGGGATTTCTTGCACAAAAAAATAAAAGAATGATTGAAAAGAATGTCAAAAGCTATGGCATGGTGCCCTAATCATATCTGATGAAAGTAGGAAATGTGAATGGATTGCAAATTTTCCATCTAGAAAAAATAGAGAGGAATATTCTCTTGAAGCTTTAGAAGTTGGGGGGGAATATTTACGATGAGTGAGCGAGTGAAATTGTATAAATGTAATGAGAATACTCTTATATAAGGGGGGTTAATTTTTCTGTTAAAGTTGGAGAGAAACCATTTTATTGAGAGACCGTCTAAGAGACTAGTTCATTTTCCTATGTCTTTTGATTAAATCACATCAAGGAAGTTGCAAGTGTACAACCATTGACAATCTTTGATATTTTTCAGGAAACTTTCCCCTGCTAATGAATCTAATTAACCTTGAATGACTCTGTGTTGATCATGAGCATAATTGTGTTTGTTGTTATTTCATAATTTTTTCAAATAATTTTGCTTGTTCTTGTTGCAATCTTATGTTAAAATATCTATGATTCAAACAAGATCTCATCCATGTGTTATTATTATGGAATTTTCAATTTCATTATGAGAAGAGCTTTCATCTGGTAATGAAATAAACAATTTAAAATCACTTTACTTTCACTATGTTGATAAAGATTATTTGTAAGCCTATCATTGTATCTTAGGCATGACGAACCATAGATTTCTGACGTTTAATTGAGTCTTTAATATGATCCTTTGTGTTGAATTATTGAAGAGTGTGTGAAACCATGCATATCTGGGCCTCCATTGATACACACCTTCTTGTTGAAGGAATATTTTTGCTATTCTGAAGCATTTTGTCTGTGAGTGTTCCAATTTTTGTAAAGGCTCTCAAAGATCTAGTATAGTTGACTTTATCTTGCTTAACGTCCCACCAAAATTTTCTCAAATAATGAATCCTACATGAACTACCCATGTTTGTATTGTGTATCCACAAATGAACAAATCCTATTGCTAAAGTATGTAGATACAATCAGGATTCAATTGTTGTCTTTAGTAACCTGAACCTTGTTAAGGAAACATCTCCACTCTCTATTGTGACAAATGGTGAGAGTTATATTGTGTTGCATTGATAATATTTTTTCAATATTCTCATCAAAATTGTGAAGAGAAGGATCTCTTGATATCCTTCACCAACACAGGTTATAGAACGGGTCTTATGGTCTTGGTTGAAGGAACACCCTAAATTAGTGATTGTAGATCAAACCCTTAGTGAGATGCTATGCATTTATCCAATGCCTGAGTGACAAAGAGTCACCTGAATCCCCTCCCTGGCTACAAAATTACTCATATCATGATTGGTTTGTCTCTAAGCATCCTGCCAGTTTCGTGATGTTGCTCAGCCTTCACAGGAGAATCACTTTGGATACCAACAGGACCATTACCCTCTAATGAAATTAATGAAAGAGGCTTTATATAGACAACTGTTAGCACTTCTTATGGGTTTTTCTAGTCAAGTAGGTAATTGGGCACTTATCATTATGTGAACCAATTACCTCAATATGTTGACTAATTTTTAATTCCCATGGTAATCATCACAATGAGTTTTATGGCTCAAGAAAAATCACTTCCCATAGAATAAATTGCATGGTTTTTAACCATTATTCAAACCTGCAAATATATTGTGAATGAATGACTCATTATTATCTAAATTTAAAATGTGGTGTTGAACACTTTGGGAAACCTGCACCAAGTGTATCAATAATTGTTTTGATTTTGAATTTGAAAAGTGAAAGGTCCTATACTCAAAATACTAGTTAGTTTCCATGTAAATAATAATGTTTTGAACTAGGATCTTGGTTGTTTTTAGTTCTTAAGATCACTCGAAAAGAACAAAAGAAGAGAATACACGACTTTTTCTCCAACATAAAAAAATGAGAAAACTTTAATATAAAATAATTAATTACTTTAAAAATTTTAATTTTAAACAACTCCAATTATTAATTTTTTCATGTAAATCAAAATGTTATAATTCAGATTGTATTAATTTTTTGTCTCAAGATCTCTCAAAAGCGTAAGAGAGGAGTATATATGACGTTTGATCCAACTTAGTTAAATGAAAATAACAAATGCAATCAAAGAATTTGAGTGTTTGAAAACTAATTTTTAAATAACAAAAAAAATGATTATCTTTTCCATATAAACTATTAAAATATCAAGTGTTATACATATTTCTAAATAATGGTCAACACATTAGAAAAGCATCAATTTTTTTTTCTATTTTAGATTCTCAAGATCACTCAAACAAAAGATAAGAACATACATATTTTTGATGAATTAATAGTGAAAAGGTGATTTCTAAAAAATATTTGAGATGTTAGAATCATTTCTAAACAAATGAAAATAATAATAAATATATATAATAATAGAAAATTATGATTCTCAAGTTCGATTGAAAGCACAAGAGAAGAACTTATGTGGTGTCCATCCAATTAAAATGTATATAACATGCAAATAAAATGAAAAATGTTAGAATAGAGGAAACCCTGAATGTTCTATAAGGTTAAATATGAAATTTATCTGTTCATTTCATAATTCACATCAAGACCTTTTTCTAACAAAAAGTGGATTTGTTTTGAGTTTGGGAGTAAAATTTATAGTCTCCAAAAGATAATTTACACAAACTTTTATAGTCACGGGTACACACTTAAGTTGTACTAAGGAAATGTCAAAAAAAAAGTCATAAAAACAACAAAAATCTTAAATTTTTTCCACCAAGATCCAATTTTCCTAGTAACCCACCTCTTTATTGATGTGTAAAGAAGACTCAACACTATCAAAAACTAACATACATGCTCAAAAAAATTGAATCTTTTAAATAAATTGAAAGAAATAGGATGTAAAATGATGTTTTAAAAATGGAAAAATGAAGAAAGTTTGAATTTTTCCCATCAAGATTCAATTTTTAAAGAAACCCACATCCTTTATATGTTAAAATAAGACTCAAAACTATAAACCATAACATACATGCTTATAAAACAAGTAATTATAGAAAATTGAAATAGCTATCATGTAAACTGATGAAAAATAAATCTTTTAAAATGAAAACCTGAGAAAAACTTGAATTTTTCTCGTCAAGATCCAATTTTGACACCAACCTAGATCTTTATTATTTGCAAATAATACTCAACATTATCAAACACTAACAAAAATTCTAAAAAAGTAAGAAATTCTAACAAATTGAGAGAACTAACATGTAAAATCATGAAAAATGAATCTCTTAAAATGAAAACATGAAGAAATATTGAATGTTTTTTTATCAATATCCAATTTTTATAGTACTTCACCTCCTTTATACCTACAAGGAATAATCAACATATGAAAACTCTATAAAGCATCCTTATAAAAATAATTTATGTCAATATATTTGATAAGGTTTAGCATGCAAATGAGAAAATTGAAACTTAAGAAAATAAAATAAAGTGCATAAGACAAAGGAGTGTCCCACTATCAGTTCCATATGCATGCTATGATTAAATTGAAACTAAGTTGATAAAAGGAAACTAAAACCAACTAGATTCCAAACTTAGTTAATAAAACATCAACATCTAGATAAAGCATAAAGGAAAAGCTTAAATTAGTGCATAAAACATAAAAAAAATTAAAATGCATTCCTGTCCTTGTATATTTAAATATTATTTGTAATTATAGATACTTCCTTTAGTGAGCCAAACATAACTATGTACGATCAAAGAATTTCTCCAAGGAGGAGGAAGATATCTAACCAATATGGCTTAACATAATTTTTGGATAGACTCTTACTACTCTTATCCAAGTAGAATATGGAAAATATTTCTTGATCAATAATCCTTACAAGATTGAAATTATGTTATTGTATGCAAGCATCTTATAAGAACATGGTGTAAGTTAAAACATGGTGTATTGGGTTCTTTATATAGCTTTCGATATTTGGAGAAGCTTGGATACTAGTGAATGCCAGATAAAGGGAATGTAGAATTAGAAATGCATAAGTATGATTAGAAGATATTGATAAATTATTAACAACTCATGTCCCATGGGAGTTGGGGGTGATTTAATTAATCAACTAGGATTAATTAGTAGACTAATATAAGGTTAAGAAACCATTTAGAGGTGATTTAGAGGGAAATTTGTAGAATTTGAAGGGTTTAAAAATGGGGATTTAACCAATAAAAAATTTTACTAATTAAATACTAGATTGACATAATTAATTAAGTAATAATGGTTAATTAGTTCATTAAAAGAGGATTCTAACTAATGAAGTGCCATTAATTCTAGCATCTAAGGTGAAGTATGAGAATAGTTAATTAGTGAAGTGTTGTTAATTGATCGAGATGAAGAGGAAAGTTAGTTAATGCGTTGAAAAATAACTAATTATAAAAAGTGACGGGAAAGAGGACAATTAATGCAATTTAAATATTACAATTGCATAGACACATTGAGGTTTCTACACACATTTCTGCCACAAGAAGGCATTTAATGGTCCATCCTTTACTATTTCACACCCTTGTAGTTCTAAGAATGTAAACTATGAATAAAAAATAACTTTTATTGCATGTTCTTTACTAATATTTCTTGTTTTTCATTTATATTCTAATGTTTTTAGCAAACCAATGTTGATAGAGATTTTCTTCGTTGTTGTAATTACGTAAAGGAATTTTATAGTTTTGTATCTTTAAAAAAACAACATTATCCTAAAATATTGTATGTGCTTTACGTTTCCAAGGTACTTAGAAAAAGTCTTTATATAATTCTCTATCCCATGTCTTAAACTAAACCATAAGGAACACCAATTTGGACTTTTATAGTTTTTAATACGATATTTGGGTAATATATTTATTAGAGGTATTGTTTTAAAACAAAAAGAAAATATTTGATTGTTTATGTATTAAAAATAATGCAAAGAATGAAAAATTATAGAACACTTTATAATTTAGAAACACGAAATAACTAAGGAATACAATATTTTATACAAACGGTAAACCTAATCATCAATATGCTCTTCTTTCATAAACTTACTTTTACCATATACACCCACCTCACATATTACATGCCTTTTTTTCAACAATACCTATTAATTTTAATACTATACGGTTGTTTCCCAAATTAGATGCATCCAAATTTTTTATAGACAATGTATGCTTGTGATTTATGTTCTCAAATCAACTCCCACTATATTATGCCCTAATACATATTATTCTTCAAACAATTCAGCTAATTTGAATGATTTTTTCCCCTCTTTTATAGGAACACAAATTTAATTACCTAAAAATAAACATCCATGGTGTCTCATTGACGACATTCTCTCATTTCTATATTGAAGGTAGAGTCATTAGAAAGGGAACATTTTATACATGTACAAAATAAAATAAAATAAAATTGTTGCATAGGTTTTAAAATTTGATTTTATTGACAGTGATGGTATAAGAATTACTATAAATTATTTTGATCTAGCTACAAAGGTATTCCATATCTAGATACGAATGTGGAAGTTGTACAAAATTATAGATGGCGCATTAATACACACTAAAATGAATATAAAAATTATTTCACATGATTGGAGGTAATCCTAGAATTTAAATCCTATGTCAAGATCAATTTAAACTAAGAAAAAATCATTCCATAATTTTATTTTCATTTCAAAATGATTACGTAGAGAAAATATTGAATACAAAATTCCCTAGTAGATAGTATTACAATGGTTCTATCTATTTTCCTAACTTCAATAATTAGAAAAAAGAGACGGAACCTACAACAAAAGTAAACAATACTCTTAAAGGATAGATCTTGATATTCCATTGATTAAACCCTCTAGGGTGTCTACTTTATGAAAAAGGAAAGATTTTGGCTAGTATGTGCTTATTGCACATTTCACAAAAACAAATTATTGCAATACGAAAAGGTAGAGTAACAATGTAGCATTTGCTCCAACACATATTTCTTCATCAATATTTATATTTTTGATGCTTGTTGACTACGACCTTTGTTCGATTCAAATAACAAAAACTAACATCTCCATTAGTAAGTTTTAAAAGTGTTTAAAAAAAAATATTGATGAATCGAAGATATTTTATGCTAAAGAAACAATAATCCACTTCAATACGATATATTTTTGTTACTCTTCTTGCATTACAATTACAAACAAAAGAATGTATGATCCACTTTTCATTGTAAAAACTATAATATAGATGTAGCAAAATATAAATATCGATTGGACTTCATAATAGAGGAACACCATAGAAAAAACTTGAGTCGATACTTTTGAAGATGCCGTAACACCAATCATGGGTGTCACATGACATGAAATGCATATTAAAAAGGTAAAGGTTGATGATATTTGTCATATTCTTAGGTCATTTATCTTTCAAAAACAACACTTCACACTATCGACAAAATTGGAGCCCTACTTCAACATAAAGCATATGTGATGCACTATTCTCAATGCCTACATTCAATAATCGTATTTGAAAATTCCACCTTCGCCACAACATCCAACACATCAACCTAGTTATCTGAAACGCCATGTAATTTTATCCAAATATGGATGAAATCCCATCACTCTGTTTACCAGTAATAATTTCTTTATAGAACACATTGAAAACAAATAAAACATTATCTCTGCTACTTTATGATTATTGTTATTATTTCACATTTTAGTGCTTACAGTCACATATTTTATAAAATTAGTGTTCTCATAACCCTCTCTTATATAAAATGTAATCATTTGAATTCTGAATGAAGTATAAGATGAAATTTAAAATATTATGCTATGGTTATGTTATGTTACATGCAATAGATTTTTTTAAGGATAAATAATATGTGTATCATTTCTATCATAAACTATGAATTTTATTCACACGAGTTGGATGATAGTTACTATTATGGAAGTACTCCCATCAATCAGTTTCCCCGCAATGATTTCTCTCTACAACATATTGAACATCAAATAAAAATCTATATAGTACTTGATCCTTGTTCTGATTGTTTAGCATTGAAATTTTTACGCTTCCATCATTCATAATAGGATTAGTGTTCTTATTACCCCCTCTTAAATAAAATCTAACATCCTATACACTTAATGAAGTACAAGATGAAATATAAAAAGGTTAGTTTTGTTTAATTTATGTTGCATGTAATAGATTTACTTGTGTTTTAAGGAAAAATAATATATGCTTTATTCCCTGTAAACTATGAACTTTATTCAAACAGGATGGATGATATTCAACTACTTTAAATTTTATATTCATTTTTCGATTATATATTCATATAGAGTTTCCTAATATTTGTTTAAATATTTATCATTCTTACTTGCATAAAATTCTTACATCCTAATTTTATGTATCTGTATTGAAGTTGTCTTTATACAACCTAAATTTTTCTTCCTTGTGCTCAGTTTAGAAAGAAGAATGGTAAAGTACAATTAAAAATTAATAAATGAATGATGTCATATTATAAAAATCAAAAATTTCCAAAAAACATGCAAGATTGATGCCTAAAACTCAACATAATATGAAGGCTACTACCCCATAGAGAAATTCAGGAAGTAATTATGGTAGGGAAACTTCCGGGAGTTATAATGTTTGCACCCGAGTTCTGATTAATTCTATTCAAACATTACTCTGAATGATTTAAATGTGAAAAATATCATGAATAGGTGAAAAAATATGTTCAAAAAAAATTTAAACCTGAAATCCACTCCTAAAAGACTCAAATAATATTTTTTTAGTGTTTTCTAAAAATAGTAATTTTGTGAAATATTCACATATGTAATTCATGGAACATGAACAACATAATATACCTCAAGATTGGTGACCTTCCACATTTTTGTATATGTCTCTTCATATTTCCATAATTAGGTTTGTAAGTATATGGAAACTTAATGTGGAGGACACAAATATTCTAAAAGAGATAGCTATAGTAATCACAATATTCTAATAAATATACATAGCTTTTCAATTAGATTTTTACTTTTTATATCTAACACAGTTTGAAATTATGTCTTTTAATCCTAAAAACCATAAGTTATGGATCGATGGTATCAGAGTGTATGATTCGTAAAATGAGGTCGGCATATAAGGAGCTTGGGTGGTAAACGCAAGATCCTTCAAAATACTCGACTTCTCGTTGCAGGTGACCTCAAATGGTGGAAAAAACTAGGAAAATTATCCTCTCAATAAAACGGTGAATGATTCTCTCATGGAAAAAAATGAAAATATGTTACTAAAATTGATTGATATCCTTCAACAACTATGAATGGTAAATCCTACCTCCTCCTCTTTGAGCCAACCCTTAAGAGCCATAACACCATTCAAGGTTAAAATAAACTTTGATACCTATTTTTATGGGTAAAATAAATACTAATGTAGAAAAAAACTAGTTCGACCAATCATCATCCTACTTTTTAGTCAATAAATTCATTGATAAGGACAATATAACATTTTATCTCTTGAAATCATCACTTTAAGTTGAAAATTGATGCGGGTTGTGTAAGAACGGGCTCAATAGGGATAAAAAAGGAATGATAGAGGAACCCACATGGGATGATTTTTTGTATTCCATAAAGAAATAATACTACCTTGTTTGAGCCTATGATGATATGTACGTAGAGCTATAATAACTCCATAAAGGCAAGGACCAATCACTTCAATATTAGGCTCATAATTTTCACTCCCAATATGAGAGAATGTGGATTCAAAATGTAAAGAAACACATAATACTCAAATATCAAAGTTTCCTACAATGATATATATGAGATTATGTGGACTTATTTAAATTTAATACCCTTGGCAAGGAATACAATTTCGAGACCAAGTTTGAACAAAAGCATAGAAAGATAAATACAAGAAACCAATCCCTGAGGGGAAAAACTTATAAGAAAGTGAAAAATCAAGTTTTTTTGTTGGATAAAAAATGAGTCACAAGGAAATAAAACATATAAGGATAAGATAAGGTAGTTGTGAAACCTCCCTTTATAATAATTATCATTCAAAGGAACAATATTGGTCCATCAATTCCATACTAATTGATTCAAAATATTTATCACCCATTGCTCCATAGTGACACACCATGAGCTTAGAGATTATGAAGAATAAATTATATATGTTGAACTATATGTAAAAAAATTCACATTACAAGTCAATAATGTGGAAGAAAAGGATAGGCTATATCATTCCAGGCTTTGGGTAAAGTGTAATACTCTACATTATATTCTTAATAGTAAAAGTCAAAATAATTTAATTTATGTTGATATTGTGAATAATTTGAACCTTCCTATAAAGACACATCCCCAACCATATAGTATAAATTGGTTGAAACCTTAAATATATCTCCATGTCACAACACAATCTCTCCACCCATATGTAATCAAACCCTTATAGGATGAAGTATTGTGACATGTTTTCCATTGGATATTTGTAATGTTCTCTAGGGCCATCCATCCATGTGGGAGAGACATGAAATCTATGATTCACAACCTTTAAGGGTGACCATTAACATTCAGAGTCAGTAGTATTGGATACAAAAGGTTATCCCGTCTAACTCAACTTCCTCCATTAATGCAAAAAAATGTGAGAAGCTAGTGGAGAAAAAAGAAGAAGTTTTCATCCTCATGATCAAGCCAAAAACCTCATAGAAGGTTGTTTTGGAGACATTGATCAAACATTTAATAACTAAAAAATAATCATCTGGAACAAATCATATTTGATTGTGATGATATATTCTATTCCCCTATAAGGGTGTCACTTCAATGTGAGGTAAAACATGTTATTGATTTAGTCCCGATCTCTCCTTTACCCAACAACCATTTGTATCACAGGTTAATCCTTGAAAATAATTAGATCAATAGGAAGATCCAATAGATAATTATAAAGGGACACATTAAGTTGATCTCTTCATGCTTTTGAAGCCAACTTTTAATAAAAACAAAGAAATATGGAACATAGAAACATTGTATTAGCTATCATGATTTGAAAAGAATTATTATGAAGAATAAGGATATCTCCAGATTCCTATCAAGCCCACAAATGTTTGGAAGACTACATTTAAGTCCATGCAAGGTCTATTCTAATGGTTGGTCATGAATTTTGGCTTAACTAATGATCCTAAAACATTTATGAGGGTGATGAATGACATCCTACAGACCTATAAAAAAACCTTCATGGATTTCTACTGAGATGGTATATTCATCTATATTCAAACATAGGAATAAAATCTACAACATGTTCAAGAAGTACATAGAACCGTTCGAAAGCACAGGTTGTATACAAATGTAGTAAAATGCACATTTAGGATGAGGAAGGTTCAATACCTAGGATATTTTTTTGTTGAATGATTCCATGTTGACCCAGATAAGATCTAAGGTATTTAAAATTGACATACTCCAAATAATCTTACAAAATAATGTAGCTTCTTGGGTCTTTCGAATTTTTATCTCCGGTTTCGCGTAGGATTTTCACATATTTAATATCCACTGAACCAAGTGAATAAAGGAGGAAACAAGGATACATTATAGTGGGGTGAGGTGTAATAGAGAGAATTATATTTTATGAAAGGAATATTATGCCCTTTGTTTTTTCTCTCCTTACCTAACCTACATCAACCTTTTAGATTGAGGACATATGCATCTAAGTATACCATGAGAACTATTATAATGGAAAATAGCCACACTATTTCATATAATAGTGAATACTTCAATGACATAGTTAAGAAGTATCTATCATATGAGAGGGATATTTATGTCATCATCTAAGCATGCAAGCAATGGAAACACTACATTCTAGGGAAGGAGATAGTCATCCAAATATACAATAGGCCATTAGAGTTTATTCAGAAGGAGAGAAAGGTAAAGAATGAGAGACACCAAAAGTGGGCCAAATACACCCTATAAAAAACATAAGAAGGGAAGTTCCAATTTGGCAGTATATTTCCTAAGATTTTCTCTAATTATATCTTTCACAAATATCCTTGAGCTTTGTGGATATTAGACCTATAGTTTATGTAATTAGTATGAGAAAGGTGCTGATTTTTCAAATACATATAAATATCTATAGGGGAAAACATTTCCCTTATTTCAATCTATAGGATAACCTCCTCTACCAGATGAGACACATCTATGTTCTATCTAATGAACAAGAGAAGATGAAATGTGAGGGACACTTTACCAGGAAATCTATATACTTTGGTATGGAAAAATAATGACATTACTCAAAAAGTAGTTTTGTTTTCCCAATATGCAGATTGATGTGGTTAATTACATCAAGACTTGCACCCTATGTGTAATTTCCAAAATATATAATATGATGCATGGATTATATAAACCATTTATTGAACCAACAAAGACTTAGGAATCCATCTCAATAGACTTCCTCTAAAATTTTCCAAATTTGAAAAATGGAAATGTTTTTGTTTTTTTTGTATTTGATTATATTTCTAAAATGTCTAAATTGATAGCTTGTAACAAACATATTTCTTTCGAATAAAATGCTAAACTTTATTTTAGTCATGTATGGATAACTTTTGGGCTACCAAAGTATATCATCTGTGATAGAGATATCAGGTTATTAAGCATCTTCTGGTTAACTCTATGGGAAATTATGAGAACTAAGTTCATGAAGTCCATAGACTTCAACCCGTAGAATGATAGGAAAATAAAGGTGAATAACTGCTTGATTGTACACATGCCTTGTATGTATCACTCTAAACACCCACGTATGTGGGATGAGGTCCTTCCTTACATAGAACATGGATATAACTAAGACCTGCAAAGCTCCACTAGGTATAATAAATTTGATATTTTTTATGGTTTTTATCCTATGGAACCCATTGATGTGTTCATTCCAGTGCATATAATGGAATACACAACTCATGGAAGAAATAATGAAGGAAAGGAAACAAGGTTTGTTAAATATGTTAAATATACTCATCAACAAGTACACGATATTGTACATAACATGAAAATACATTATAAACAATGTCATCATATACACAAGGTTCAAAATCATTTTTAGGCATGATATAAGGTTTGGTTGTGGATTTAAAAGTAAATACCTTCAGGTGTAGACATGAAAAGTTGGTATTGCTACCCTCTTCATGCCGCATCTGCTCTCTTTCACCATGGTCACCCATTGAAATTAGCCTTTTCACTCCTAAATCCAATTTATTAGAATTTCCAAATTCCATACATTATACCATCATTAAATTTATTTGCCATAATTAACCCTTAATAAAAATTAATTAATCCCTAATCATATTTAATTATCACATCCCATTTATTATCCCTAAACCTATTTATAAAATTCTTTTATCCTCCATAAGCACCCTATTTAACATCCCTGGTTCTCACCTATCCTCTTTTAATATTTTCCTACCATCAATCTTCCATAAATGCCTTGTTTATCTTCTATAGGCCATAATTTAATGATGTCACCTCTCAATGGCATTTATTTAATACATTAAATCCTTTAAACAAACTTTTAAATAGCACAAGGTTCCTAACCATATTCATATAATAATTCCATCCCCTTTTCCTTTATTTAATAATTTTACCTCCCACCTACCTTTATTTAATGATTCCCTATCCCTCTCATCCATCCACCCTCCCTGTTAATACAACCATACCCCCTTCCTTTGGGTAGAGATGAAGAGATAATTATTTGAGAGAATAGGTACTCGTGTGGATTTGTCGTGTTTATTTCTCATCTTCAAGCATAGTCGTGGTCAACCTAGCCCAATCAACGTCAACCCTATTTGTAGTTATCAAATCTATCCATTTCCTTGCATCCTTTTTGGCTACTCCTATTCTATATCTCTTGTAGGTTTTTATCAGTCATCATAGTGTTATATCAGTCTCAGCTATGCAATCAGACCCTTTAGATCTGTAATTTTGATCATTGTCTTGGTTCACCTACCTCTAGTCCCCTGTCAAATGGACCTCAGCAGCCTGGGTTGCCATTGACCCACTCAGGTATGACTTATTTAATTTCAATATAGATCAGATATACTTATATTTTCTTAGATCTATATTTTACATTTTTGTTATCTTAGATTATACATTTAATATCATATCTATAGCCATTCAATTTATGTATCTTTATCAAACACATGAGTTGACATCCAGATAAGGAAGTTTACACTTATGGAAACTGACTTCATCATGAAACCCCCAATCTATCATCTAATATATTTTTCTTTGTAGTTAAATTTTTTGTGCAGATTCATCTAACTTGTGTTGAGGAGTTCATTTTTGCACCTGTCCATCATCACCATATTATCCCAAGGTACCTTAAACTCTTACATGTGTTGATTTTCTTAGTTTTATTTAGTATCTAGTTCATTAATATGAATAAAATGGAAAAAAAAATTAAAACATTTTGGCATGCCCTGTGGGACCCCCCGCTTACGTGAGTCTTTTCAATTTTTTTACATTTTTTATTTCCATATTTATTCTATCTTCCACTAACATTGTGGATAGAGGATTTCTTTTTCTTTTTCATGTTAGGATTTGGATTTCTTGGATATTTGTTTTTACTTTCTTTATTTTGAAGATCATATAAAAAAGGAAAAGAAAAAACAAGGTCTTCCCCTTCTTTTCTTAATTTCTCTTTTTTACATCCTATTTTTCATTCCTTGTGTGGTTCTCCTCATTGAATCTCCATATTAGGTTTTGGGTTTAAAATGAACCTCTTTCATTCTTTCTTATAAATTTAGTACAAGTAGGGGTTTAATTGGTTACATCTCACATTTCTTCACACACATCCAGTCACCACTAATTAATTCACACATCAAAATCAATCCATTAGTAGGTGGACCTAATTAGGATTTGATCATCCACTACAAAAGCCGCCATGGTGTTTTGGCGATGTTATAAATCCTAGATAGACTTGGGCCTCACAAATATTTTGGTATATCGAGGAATCCAAAACCAAGAGTACCTAAAACTATCCATCGAAAACTATTTCTTAGGTACCCTCATCATCTAATTTTTTCTTTTCTGCATATTCTGATTAATCATGATGATAAAAAATTTTCCTTAATTTGTTTGTTAATAAATTAAATAAAGAAATGTTCACCTATTTCATTCCTATTGTCACCCTTTACAAAATGAAAACAACACAAAAATCTACTACATCCAATGATATCCCTTCATCTAATGATCTTTTCCAACAAGATTCTAAACTTGAGACCGCACCTTTGATCTCCCAACCTTATGTTTCCATGGTATAGCTTCATGAAGACCATGTCATCAAACTTGATCCCCATATTGAAACGAGTTATCCCATCTCTCATTAGTTTTGTTCCTCTAGACCAAATACACCTCCATCTTCTACGCTTGTAGAACCTCTTTGACATCCTTCCATCACCCTTTATGACTACTTATTTCATAGGTCCTCCACAATACCCCAATCCTACTAATCCACTCAATTAGTGGATCCCATTTGATCCCCATCACCTCATGTCAATGTTATCACCACTTCATATGTTATTGTCACTAGTATGCCTATCCAACCATCTCAACCTCCTAAGCCTCATATTCTTACTTATCATATGCCTCAACAATCAAATATCCCCATCTCACAACAACCCATCCAATCTCAACATTCAAATCACATTCATGTTTCTCAATAACAATCATTATCACAACCCATCCAATCCTATCATGTTCTTATTTCCTAACATAAAATATTATCCCAACTAATTCAATCTCAACATCTTAATTATATCCTCTCATACCATACATTCCCTTCTATATCAACATACCCCTAAGTTGCTCAATCCTATATATAAAACTATTCATCAACTTATCATATCACATAGCCACAACCATTTACTTCTCATCGAACCACTTAAAATCATTCTATGCATGCATTAATGAATAGGTTGCCTAATCTTGAAGCCACTACCTTGGCACCTAAAATAACATTCTCCTACAAACAAATCTATGACAAACTATGAATCCATATTTCTCTATCAATCCTTATCCTTCTCATTGGGAAGTTAAAAAATTCACAACATTTAATAGTAAGCAAGATCCCCAACAACACTTTTCATGTTTTTAGGCATGCATATTATCTCATTGCCCATGACCAAGACCTCATGCTTCACAATTTTCCCATGTCATTGGATGGTCCTATATTGGATTGGTACAATGGAATCCCTCAAAAAATCATTATTTTCATTTTCCCAACTTGTGTAGATCTTCTTAGAACACTTCTCAATTAACATTGTGGTAAGGTCACTATTACAGATGTATATGCCATTCTATAATTACACAAGGATTTTATCACATAATTTTGTCACACAGTCATGTTGAATCATAAATTAATTATCATTTGTCGTTCCATAGACAAAGCTCATTGAATCATTGTCACACTCTTTTACAAAGAATATCTCATCCACCCTACAAATCTAATCATTTCATAAATTTGAATAATCTTTCACCATGGCTCACAAACTTGAAACTTTCTTGATTGGGCAAGGACAACTCAAGCTTCAATCAAACAAGCCAAAGACTGAGTTCATCAAACCATTTACACATAGTGACAATTCTAAAACTTCCCCCAATACCATTATGGTTTAATCTCGATCAATATATACCTTTCCCATGAATTATTCCCAAAGAGATTTTAGACCATCTTCTAACTATACTACTTTAGGGGAATCCTATAGTTTGTTATTTGAGAAATTGATGGAAGTCTAGTTCATTCAAATTCCTCCCATATGATTCCATGGATGACTCGTAACCGAATCCCACTTCATATCATGATGGCCACTATTATTATTATCATTAACTTATAGCTCAAGAAATTGAGAAGTGTCGTTCCTTCAAAGATCACATCCAAAAACTTATAAATTAGCAGGATCTCTAACTAGACAATTCCACCATTTCACCTAGCTAGACCCACAACACATTTAAAAAAACATTTCCTAATAAAGAAAAAATAAATAAAACCACCCCTCATATATCTCAATCACCAAAATCTCACACTATCAACACCATTAACACCGTTAATTAATAATCTCCATTATTACATATATCCCACTTCCCCATAAAATACCACATCTACCCCTACATTAGACATTATGCCTACATGTACTAATTTCTACATATAAACACCAATCACATCCATAAATATCATGCCTATGTCAAATTATACTACTTATCCTATATCTATATCCACTCATACCCGTGCCACATTGAATTAAATTTGATCATATCTAATACTTAATCAACATCTATCATCCCCAAATATGTCATAATGGATTCATCCTTAGCACCTACTTCAGACCCATTGATATCCACAGGTCTATCCCTAGACCTCTCACATCTATTCCTTCACCCACATCTACATAAAAAACACTTATTACTAAATCCACACCACCTATATCTATAACAATCTCAACCATACCTGTAATGACTACATCTCAATCTCTCAAATCTAGTCCTTCACCCATATCTATATCAAAAAAACTTTATTACTACATATTCATAACTCACTTTCCCATCGATCCCAACTATAGCTATGCCTAAAATATCTATTTCTACAAATTCACTTATAACTATCTCAACATCTACCTTCACATCTTCATCAGATATACCTACATCTTTACTTATGGCCACACCATAAATTATATCGCAATCCTTCACACTTAATTCTTCGTCAAAATCCACTCCTCTATTTATACCCACTTCCACAACAATCACATCTTCTACAAAAAAAACCATATCTACACCAACCATATTCATCACTCACTTTCCCATCAATCCCAACTATAGCTATGTCTAACACATCTGTTTCTACAAATTCCACTTATAAATATCCCAACATATAACTTGACATCTTCATCACATGTGCCTACATCTTTACCTATGGCCATACTATCAATTATATCTCAATCCTTCACACTTAATTCTTCATCAAAATCCACTCCTATATTTATACCCACTTCCACACCAATCACATCTTCTACAAAACCAACCATCTCTACACCAACCAATACAAAAAATATGTGGTCCTCAAATCATTTAGACCTAATCAACCACATCATTTAAACACCTCTTCCTTCGAAAATATCCACCATTACACCACAATCTTCAGAAGCTCCAGTTGAGATCATTATCATCACCTTTAAGGGAAAATCTTCGCAATCAAAATCCAAGGCTCTTAGCTTTCTTCCCCAAAAGTATCTCATGCATCCTTATAAAAATATAGACACCCCCACACCTAAGATCAAGCAATCCAATTCCACATAATATCTATTAGGATAACCCCCATCCATCTTAGGGTCAAGCACTTTACCTAAGAATCCTATCACCAATAACTCTTGAAACACCAAGACATCTAACTTACCTCTCAAATTTACACCTCCAATGCAAAAATGTACTTATTCCTCTAGATCCATATCCACATTTCATATAAAACCTCACAAGATAAATCCTACCTACACCACTTCTATTGGATCTTACACATAATTTCTTATACATTTTATTCAATTATCCGATAGCACACTCCCTCATATCAAATAATTTAATCAACATAGCAAAAATTCATTATCGTTCAATTCCAATGTTGTTTGTGCTAATCATCAGACACCGGATCATGACACCAAGCTATGTAAGTTACTTAGTGCTATCCTTCATGATCGTATTGAGAAAAATGAATTTCACGTCTAGGGCTTTCATCTCTTTATCCAATATCCTATCCACCATGAATCCAATTCCCATTTCTAGTTCTTTATTTGCCAAATTATCTAAGTCCCCTCACTCAACCACTACTTATGTGGTCATTTCTCATCCACATGTTACTCCTAAAGAGGTTCCTCCCTTGTTCATCAATATTTTTTTCTTACTAATCACCCCTATGATCTTAAATCATCTATCCTATAAAAATATAAAGTCAACATCACTACTCCTTCGAATAATCTCATGCCATCTCTCTCTATGTCTTCTAGTTTATCATCATCCAACTTACTTAGTGTGAGGCATCATCCCTCATTGGGGGATTACCCACCCCTTTGTATCAATCATATTTCATCTCTCCCTCATCCACATATCTCATTCATATCGATGTATATTACTCTCCATTAAACATCTCCTTGGATACTGGGGGACTTCACTGTAGGACTGGTCTACTATAAGATTACTTCCTTTACTATTATTCCTTGACAGTGTCTTATGTATCTCTAATCTTATCCAATTCACTGTCTCATCCTATCCAATATACTGATTTATCCTCCCATCCAATCTTACCATAAGTGCACCTTTTGTGGCCATATTTGTTCCTCCCTCGAGGCACCATATCTAATCATAAGTAAACTTTTGTGCAAGTATTCTCCTCACTAAGATGCATGTTTCTTCACTTTCTAAATTTTGAAGGGTAGCGCATAGTTTTTTATCATTTATCTCACCCCATCTAGCTATCACCTTATCTAACCATGAATTTAACATCGACAACCTTTTCCTTCAAATAGATTGTTTATCTCTGAAAATGAGCCAACGTGGAAATTTTTCCCCCAATTCGATTGGACCTTACATTATCATGCATAAGTAACAGGTCAAGAGACCATCATTTTTTCTCCCTTAATGGTAAACTAGAAGTGGAACCACTTAACACATTACACTTGGGACCATTCCATTGTTAGCATACCTAGCAGTGAGAACTTAGTCATATCATTAGCTCATTGCTCCATCATTATCCATTTCTATCTATCATTATAATGATTTCAAATTATGTGGTCTATTGTCACCTTTTCTAGTCATGACCTTAAATATGGGTAGCACGACTCTATTCATACAATTTTATTTATGGATAGGTTCTCCCTTCTTGGTGAGAACTATGTGATCATTACATCCATCACCCTCTTATCTCCCTATTGGAACCATGCAAAGGGTCCATAGGTGTCTCTTGCACATCTTCACATCCCCTCGTTAGTGATTTACTTACATATACCCAAATCTTCCCCCTCTCAAAACAATATCGAATGTTTTATATCTCATTGTATCTTATGCAAAAAACAAGCTGATCTATGGAAGGAAATTTTTTCATATAATATAAAAAATCTTAAACATAGATTGATCCCTCGAAGGATATCTATCATTAATATCTTATCCTTCCATTAGAAAAAGTAGACCACTCACTTGAAGGATGGATACTATATTATATCATGGCAGTTAAGGCTTCCCACATTAATGAGCCTTCTACATATCCAAAAGAAAAATCATTTAAAACAATATTGAAAACTTCTTCCTGAAGGCCTCCCACATTGACGAGTCTTCTTGCATTGATCATCTTCGTCATATATTGCAAAACTCCCTCCACCTAAAGCTAGTTCATAGTCCTAGGAACAACCACCTATGGAGAACCTTCTACCCACATAAAATTTTCATCTAAACTCATTTTGTTGTGTTGACACTAGGTTATTAAGCTCATTTCATCCATATTTTGCCTCATGATCTTTGGTATAATTAACTATCATTGGTTTTGTTTTATCATTGGATATTAGTGGTAAGTGCATTGTCTTAAATTTCTCCCTTTATTATTTACCTCCAATCCAGTTCTAAACATTACTTCCTCATGTGCTCCTTGATAGCAAACAATATCATGTGTACCCTTTAGATACCACCAATCAAGTCGTGTTCCTTTTCTTCCATCTATCTCATCTGATCTCTCATCCATGTTATCTATTTTATCCCATCCAATCTTCTAACTATTTACTCACCTTACCAATCTTCTCTCATCCCATCTTATAAAATTGTCTTATCTCATAGAAACATCATCCAATCTGACATCTTATCTAATCTATCTAATCTTAAGTCCACTTTTGTGGCCTTATTTTTGTTCCATCGCAGGGAAACCATATCTCAAATTTTCTTAAGTCACCATTTTGCCACATTTGTGTCCTCTGTTGGGGCACCATTATTTTCATCATCATCCTTGTCCTATTTGAACACATATTATTCACCGATCCCTCATGTATGAAGGATTTCAAATTATTATTCTCACATTTGTGGTCAAATTTTGATTTCTTCTTTTGACTCATTGGTCCCATGGATTTCACATCCATTTGAGTGGATTCCCATTGTATTACCTCTATCTTGTAATATTTTTTTGACTCACGGGTCCGTAGGACATTTTCCATCATCTCCATTGAGGTTATACTTTTTTCCTTACCAAATGACTCATAAAATCATGGCCATAGTTTTTATTGGTGTTTGAATCCTTCTTGCATCTTCCATTATCCCCTCATCTTATTTTATCATCCTTTCCATCCTTCCTTTCTACCTCTTTCAAACTTGTCATTGATTCCCTTTTTGTGTCATCGATCTCTAGTTTGAGGAGGAACAAATAATAAATCCTCCATCATCCTTGATCTTAATTCTTCATCTCTCATCATTTTTTCCCTCTGGATTTCTTATGCAAACCACATGATAAACAATGAAAAATGTAAATACAAAAAAATTGGTTTCGTAACCCTCTTCACCTCATGTTCTCTCTCTTTCACCATGGTCACCAATTACAATTTCCGCTTTCCCTCCTAAATCCCATTTAATTAAATTTCCTACTTCCCTACATTTTCCCATCATTTATTTTATTTCACCTGATTCATATTGTTATCTGATTTTACTGCTCGGGTGAAATTCAACAAACATAACCTCACATAGAGAAAACAAGAGGATTGATTCAGCCATGGGAGCTCACATTTTTTCCTTGAGATGAGTGAGTTGAAGTGGGATGAGAACATTGAAAAGGAACTTGGGAGTTCAATCTATTTTTGGGAATGAAGTAATTCTAAAATTTGAAATTCAATGTTTGGAGGTGTTGTCTCTTCAGAGGCAATTCGAGGTATATTTTGAGGACTCAAATGAAAGAAGCATGAAAAGAGGAGAACTAATTCAAAAAATAGAACTCCAATTTTTAGAGTTCGAGGTTTCAGAGATTAAGAGGTTTCAAAAACCCAGGAAGGTGAATAGTGTCATGAGCCTAAAGACATAAAGATATGAAACATGAATTTTGAATTTGAGATTTCAGAGTTTCATAATTTTTGAACATTTTTCTCTTAGTCAGATGAAAAGTACTCAAAAGCCAAAAACCCAAACTCCTGAAAATCCCGCAACCTCCAAAACCCTGAAATCTGAACTCCCACAAACATGAAAACACAAAGGTCTAAAACTCAAAGTTTGAATTTTTGATTTTGGGGTTTCAGAACTTCAAAACTCTCAAATCAACTTGCCATATGAATAGTGAGAGCAACCTCTAATGTATAAAAACCTGAAGCTCTAGATCCTGAAAGTCTAAAATTTTAGATTTCAGAGGGGTGCAATGCATGCTTGATGTCCAAAAAAGGAGATCAATCACATGAATCTTAAAATTGCAAGAACTTTTGACTAAGATCTCATATTTACACAAATTCAGATTTTTTTGAAATATCTCAGTGTCCTCTATTTAAATATTTCAAAATGTTGAAGTAAAGTTTGCTAATTTAGAGGACTGATTCAAATTTCTTACCTACCCAAAATGAAGAGGTATGGGCTTCCATTATTCCCCAAAATTCAAGGTACAATGGTGTATGGACTTTTCATACATTGTAAATCACTCCCACAAGGAAAATGATGGATTCTATAGGAGATTGGAGAGCATTTTCATATTTTCTTCCATCTCTCTACTCATTTCTTCCTCTCTAAACTGTAAGAGGTTATATTATGTAAGAGTTGGTAATTATCTCTCCTCCCATTCACTCCATTATTCTTGTGGCTTCACAAATTCCTCTAACATATGTAATGGTTTCATGCATCTTTCTGCTACAACAATGTAATTTTTATATCCATATAGAGTAATAAGATTATGTATGTGTTGATCTATTCAACATCTCATGGTTTATTGTCTTCATCTTATCTTTCATTGTGCTTGTTTAATATGTGCATTTCCTTTGTTATTACATGATTTTGGTGTGATGTACTCATTCAAGAATGATGTATTAGATGCAATTTAGTATGTGTTACACACCCACCCTTTCTAAGTTCATCTATTCCATTATTTTGTAGGTTGGGGGAAGTGATCAACACTCCTTTCTTAATGTATTTATGTTATTAGTGTAAGTTTTCATGTCATGTATCCTTTTACCCATATCCCCTTGGAAGCATTAGATTAGGATTAGTCATTAGTTTTTCCTACATTAGGAGTAGTTAGTGGCATGTTGGTGTTGACAATTTTTGCAGTTGTGTAAAAAGTGGAAGCTCGAAACTTTGTTACAATGGAAGGAATTGATAAAATGGACCTAACTAAGGGGTTGCATTACAATTTTTTGTTTTTTAGTTACAACAATTGATTAACTATATGTAATTTGTAGCTATGTGTGCTGTTACAAAATGTAACACCTCACATAGACTACCACTCTATGTTCATCTTCAACAACGAAACACAAAAGTGTCGAAGGACTAATGCATTTCCTTGATATAGGGGGGAATCATAGTATAGGTGAAATGCTAAATTTGGGAACAAAAAATAGAGTTAATGTTTACATGAAATATATTTCGTTTTTAAATTTACAGGTAGATAAAAGCTCATTACTAATGCATTTTTTAAATACATTTAATTATGTGATTGAGTTGTCTATCTCATTATACAATCAATATCCATCATAAAATATGAATGCAGAAAGAATTATACAACTCAGTTCTAGAAGTTAATGTTATTTATTCATGAAGAAATACTAAAAAAAGAAGTACATGTTCATAAAGTTAAATGTAAAAGAGTATAGAAGAAACCCAACATTGCCTTGGGTTTTTCTTCTAATATTCTTTTATTTTGTACAAGATCCATCTTACATCCAACTCTCCTAGTGACCACAATGTACCTGGAAAAGTAAAAGAAAGGGCAACAACATTGAGCTGAGGGTTGGATTTCTAAATATCTAAATACATGGAAATGGATTTATAAATATCGTAAGCATAATGTACATTAGAGGAAGAAATAAATTTGATAAAGAAATATATACAGTATCACATATGATTCCCATAATCATTACAGAAAATAATTTAGAGAAAATAAAAACTATCAAACATAAGAGAGGCCAAAATGCCTAACTATTTTCTAACTATTTTCTTAACTGTTCAGGTATAGGTAGTAGATGAAGAAATAAAATTTATTTTTCATAAATGATTACCACACTAAAAGGAAATACTTTCTAAAATAATGTAGATGGTACAAGTTTATGAGTTGTTCCAATAAAAACGAAAATGCAAGCAAAAAACAATTTTTTCATCAAATTACAGTTGAGTATAAAATACATAATTAGTATCAGAATCTACAACAACTACTCAAATAAGGTATGATACATACAAAGGAGGCATTAGAACACTAAATAATATGTGAGAAAATTGAATACAAGTAACAATTCTTGTTTTTGGAACAAATTCTTCATCAAAGCACAAAAAATAAGAAAGGGTATCTTCAAGTTTTCATTAACAATCCTCTACAAGAACCCATGAATAGGATAGTTATAGGAGATACCACAAAATGAGAAAAATCTAAGGATTTAGATGAAGGAAAGGATTAAGCTTAAAATAATAGTGAAAATAGATGAGCTTCATCAAGTCCCCTGATAAATTTAAAATTCCAAATAGAATGCAGTTATTTCATTTCAGAATATAATATTTTCATCAAATCATAGATAAAATATGTGCATCACGTAAAATTTCATATCTACAGTCCCTGAGATAAAATTACAGAGATTTCAGAAGAAGGGAATATACATCAAGATACTAACTTTCCAAGATTTAAGGAACAAAATTTACAAGTTCACAAAGTCATTTTTCATAGGTTATGATGGTATTCAAAAAGTGACAAAATCCAAAGAAACATTTTTTAGACAATTCATCAAGAACAAGCTACAGGAATCCAAATCTACAAGTCTTCTATGATATATAAGTAAGTGCAAATGAAAAATTTGTGTGTCGACTAAGTTTCATATCTAAAAGAAGCTACAAAGTGCTCATTTAAGGTATGGACTAAATATAGTAGTACAAAGAGTAGATGAGTTGAACTTTGCAAATGGTAGATATAAGATAGATTGGAATGCTGCTGGAACTTAACGCACTTTTTGAAATATTCACAACAGTCTTGATTCTAGGTGAGACAATAGTAACCCATCTGAATAACGTGATTGGTGATGGCCAAGCTGCTAAAATTTCCACCACATATACCATCTTGGAGTTCTTGGATAACATAGATAGATTCATGGGATTTAAGGCATCATAGTAAAATACCATCAAACCCACATTTGTAGAGGATGCTGCCAAGGATAACATAGTGGTTAGCACATTGAAGGAAAAACCTCCTACCATTTTAGATAGTTCAAAGGGGATTTTGGATTGTGAAATATATTCAAAGATATGAGTATATTACATATCATATTGATTGGTGTCAATGAAATTGATACAATGAAGCTCATTAGTATGATATGGTTGATCGATACAATGAATAACGATGAAGAGTTTGGATTTTTTTTTATCTAAGGGATGAGAGATGCAAGGGATGCCATGGTGCCTGTGAGAATAAGTGATTGGATGAACAAGGGATGGTTTGGATGGTGTATTAATTAAATACCTTGAGAATAAAGTCAATGATGTCCTTGTAATTTTGAAGTACTTCATTTTTACATTGATATATTCCCTTGATTTGATTGATGATAAGTTTGGAATCACCATATATATCGAGAATTTAGACACTGAGAATGATGGAAGTTTAGAGACCCAAGATGAGGGCTTCATACTCAGCCATGTTGTTAGTGAATTCAAATTTGAGCTTGTAGGCGATGAGGATAGGAGTTTCCTAATGAGGAATGATGATGATGCCAACACTTCCCCCTTTTCAAAACTTATATCCATCAAATAACAGTTTCATTTTGAGGGGAGAATGTTTGTGATTGATAGTGTGGATGTATTTTTTAGGAAATTTCTAGTGAGGGAGTTATTGGTTGGGAAGAGGGGCTTCTATAATTTGATCAGAGATTTTATGGCCCTTGACTTATTTTTGAGAGATGAACTCATTTTTTGTGGTAAGGATTGGAATGCATGGTTTTGAGAGGATTAGGTCAAACTCAATCCTGAGAATGATCCATCGAGTTATACATTTTTTGTGGTAAGGATTGGAATGCATGGTTTTGAGAGGATTGAATCTAGTGATGATGTATGTTTGTGATTGAGAAGATATAGTTAAAGCTTAGATGTGGTGAAGAAAAGAGCAGAACACAACTTTTAGGCTTCGGTGTATCAGGTTTCATAGTTGTGAAGAGTGTGGATGATAAAATAGATAGCCTTCTCCCTACACTGCTCATCATGGAGTGCCATCATGACAGCTAGAGCATGATCGGTGGCAGAGATGTAAAGTGAAAATGACTCCCCCTCACGTGGAGGCGTGAACACAAGTGGCGATATAAGATAATGCTTGAGTTCATAGAAGGCCTTTTGGAAATCAACATCCCATTTGAAATGAGTATCTTTTTGGAGGAGTTTAAGAAAAGGGTGTCAGTGTTCATAAATTTATGAGATGAAATAGCTAACTTATTAGAGGATCAACCTTGAAGACTATGAATGTTTAAGATTAGGAGGAGGAATCTCAAGGATAGATTTGATCTTGGCAGGGTCAACATAAATACCCCTGATATAAATGATAAAGCCAAGGTTTTACCATTTAAAACTCCATAAACACACTTGGTGGGATTAAGACAAAGGAAAAATTGGAGGAGACGCGTAAAGAAGCTTTCAAGGATGGAAATATGGTCCAGTCGACGTTTGGATTTTCCCAAGTGGTCATTAACATAATTCCCCATGATTTTTTGGATGATATTGTGGAAGATATAGGTCATGACACATTGGTAGGTGGCACCTACATTTTTCAAACAGAAGGGAATGACATGATAGCAGAAGGTTCCCCAAGGGGTGATGAAAAATGTCTTATGTTGGTTTTCTGGTTAGATAATGATCTGATTGTAACCAGGAAAATTATCCATAAGAGAAAGAATTTCGTGGCCAGAAGTTAGGTCGATAAGATGATCAATGTTAGGAAGGGGAAATTAATCCTTAGGGAAAATGAGATTTAGGTATCAAAAAATCAAAAATTAGTATAGATATGAAGCTTTCTAAAGGCTTTGGAAATGGGGATGATATTATAAACCCATTGTAGAAAAATCGATATGTTGGATAAAGTTGGAAGAAAGGAGACATTGTAATTACTCTTTGACAAGGAGGGAAATGTGAGGATGCATGTGGCATAACATTTGTTTAATTAGATTAGCGTCAAGGATGGTGACAATGTATTGGACGATGATGTTAGTATCGAGGCTTGGCATGTCAGCGTACGACCATGTAAAGACCTGACTATGCTTAGAAAGGTCGGCGGTGAAGGATTATAGCTCGTTTAGATCAAGATATTGACCAACCTTGAAGATGTGGGGTTCTTTCAAAGTCCCTATGTTAATATCGATGGTAGATTCAATGAGAAGGGTGGATGTGTCGAGTAGTAAGGCCTTATGAAGATGAGAATATTTGGCCCCATCTAGGAAAGAATATAGTTATCATCGATGCATTCAAGAATGTAAATGGTAGGGTAATCTTCCTCTACCATGTTGGGGAAAATTGAGAGCAAAGGGATTAGTTTCAGCTGATAGGTGGACGGTCCCAAAGTGATCATGGATATTAAATAAAAAGTAAAAAGAAAGTGATACGGTTTCATCCATGTCCATGGGGTCGTTGGATGGAGAACGGTTGGATGATTCGATATGCATGGCAAATATAGAGGAAGTAGGTGTGAGAGAGTTAGTGGAATGTTCTTTAAACCCAATCTGAACTTCTCGTGAGGTTTTTGGGATTGGTCAAGGATAAGATCATGCATGCCTTGTTCGTAACGTCCAAGAACAAATCCATTCCATGCATAGTGGTGGAGATAGGTTTAAGTGATGGATTTGTTGTAGAGGAAATTGAATCCATTGGTGTATGGCTTAGTATGAGGTTGATTATCAATGTGAGAAGAAGGGTGATCGATGCCACCATGAACAATATTAGTTTTCAAATGAGGTGGACCAAAGGAAATGATATCCCTGACATTAGGTTTATACATAGGAGTTTTATCGGGTCTACCAAGTTGGTTGGGTGTGGGAAGAGAATTAAGGATGAGGAATTTCATACTCTCCAGTGAGAGACATTGCATCACAGTGTCGAGAGATTCGTTGTTCTTGGATGTAGGTTAAGATGAACTAGTATATGCTTCAGAGGATGAATCTTATCAAGAGATGAGTACTTCATTTGGATTATAGGTCATGTGGTATGCTTGGAAGGGAGGTAGATTTGTGGGGAGTGTATGAACTTTTCCCGCATTTTCATAATTAAGGAAACAATGCATAGTGGATGGGACGCAACACATTGCGCAGATCTATGGGAGTCCAAGCAAAACACTATATTGGAACTCTCACTCAAAAATGTATAAGAGCTCATGGAGGATATTTTAACCAATGTGGATGGAGATGATAACTATTCATAAAGTATGGGAAACAACATCATTGAATCCTTGAAGAACCGTGGGTGATTTGGTGACGATGGTGTTAGTATGTTTTATTTGTTTGAAGGTATAGGATGAGATGATGTTGATACTGGCACCATTGTCAATCATAGATCATCAGAGGAAGGTTTGGTTGATGCAGACACTGATGAAAAAGGGAAGGTCATTATATTCCTGATGGTAGAATGTCAAGGATTTTAAAATATTCAAAAGAGATGGGGGAAGAAGTTGTGAGGGCTCTGACAAGGGGTGTGAAATGTTTAGTTTCATCATTAGTGATTGGGATACACTCCAAGGCTTCAATAAGAGTCTTTCAATGGTTGGGAGAGATTTAGATGAGCTCATAGAGAGACATATTGATGGGGGCTTGG
Organism: Taxus chinensis; assembly: GCA_019776745.2. Classification (NCBI taxonomy): domain Eukaryota; kingdom Viridiplantae; phylum Streptophyta; class Pinopsida; order Cupressales; family Taxaceae; genus Taxus; species Taxus chinensis. The sequence goes on along the minus strand of CM034154.1, from coordinate 632,906,609 downwards.
CATAATTGTTTTAAGATACTTTTATTTATAGCAACATTATTTTGGGTATGTGGAGCACCTAGATAGACACCTTAGCTTTGGTGATGCAGGAGATGGAGTGGGCTCGTTGAAAGGAGTAGTGATGAATTTATTTGGTTTTGGTTGGGTAGATGGCTCAAGATCATGAGGTTGAGAGCGAGTGGTGATACAAATGACATTGATGAAAAGAGGGGGACCCTCTTTAGAATAGGTATAACTTAGTGGTGGGATTTTGATGAAGGGTATGGATGAAGGACTAGATTTAGAGGTAATGGAAGTTGTAGATTTGATTGGAGGGTTGCGTTTAGATGTGGATGAGTTGGTAGAAGGAAGAGGGTGGTATTCTTAGATGATAATATCATCTTTTATAATATTGTTAATGAGGGTTTTAAGAGACTTGCAATGCTCTGTGTCATGTCTAGGGACGTGATGATAAGCACAAATGATGTTATAATCAAATCACTCAGGTTTCTACCCACAAAGGATTTGATAAGGGAAGGGTGATTACAAATTCTTGGATGAGGTGATGAAATATTTTAGTGTATGACTGAAAGGGGGTTTTTGAAGAGGGTGTTTTGTAGATTGAAGATTGATTAGATTTTGTAGAAATTACTCTGATCTAATACAAAGAATCCATGAAATAGCTACACAGACAATAATTGAAATCAACAACTCTATATTATATTTTATTAATTAATTCACTATTTCATTACACTCCATTATATAGGAGATGTATAATAACAATCCTCACAACAACATTTGTCTTCATATAAAACTATACACCCATATGGTTTCAACCTCTCACCAATATAATAATAAAACAACATTAATTGTTTTATTATTCTAACTTACTAACTTACCACATACTAACCACATTTTACATTTACTATTTACATTTACATAGTAAATGTACTTTCACTAATTTACCATAATAATAATTACACATGTAATTATTATTCACCCATACAAATGGAGCACTAAGATATATTTCCTAACATTCCCCCCCTTAGTGCAAACATGGGGAAAACTTTCCTTTGTACTTGCACTTACTTTCGTGATCTGATGATTTTACAGGATGATCATAAACCTAACAGATGGTTTTTCACAGGGTTGACCATAAACCGAAAATGATGGTTTTGCAACTGGTTTACCACAAACCAAAAGGGTGATGGTTTTGCATAGGGTTTACCAACAACTGAAAAATGGTGGTTTTACAAGTGGTGTACCACAAACCAAAAGGGTGATGGTTTTGCATAGGGTTTACCAACCAAAAAATGGTGGTTTTACAAGTGGTGTACCACAAACCAAAAGGGTGATGGTTTTGCATAGGGTTTACCAACAACCGAAATGGTGGTTTTACAAGTGGTGTACCACAAACCACAAATGAAGGTTTTCAAGTGGTTTACCTACAACCACATCATGATATGCCAAGTACTATTATTAGCCCTCATCACATCTCACTGCAAGGAATAACATAGGAAATTCTGCTGAAATCTGCTGCTTATATATAGAAAATACCAGAAATGTAGAAAACTAGAAATAGAACATTGAGATCATGTTCCCCCCTTAATGTGAAATTTATTTTATTCTGCAAACCACAATAGGAACACTGCAACCAAACACTCTGCCAAAAATACAAAGAAACAATAGGAACACACTGTATAAAAAATAATCACCATAACTGATACGGCCCCGTCGTTGGTGACTAACGAGAGGTCGTTGAATGACCTCCAACCTCTTGTGCCTCCTTCCTCCAAGAACTTCACTTAGAATAGAAATTCTTTAAAATTATAGTCAATTTCATATGTTATTCGTTCATTTTCATTGTCTGAGCCTTCTTCAGTGACTATATTTGCTTCATTTTTAAGATTTCCATTGAGCAAGTCTTTAGCTCGATCTCTACAAAAAGACTTAGTATGACCCTTTTTCTTGCAATAGAAACATTCAATTTCATCCTTTTTTCTGAGAATTTTTTGTATTTCTTTTTAACATATAAAGCAGTTTCCCCTTCTATATGTTCTTTAGTTCTTTTCTCTTCAACTAGGAGAGCTGAAATCATGCCCTCTAATGACTGAGAAGACATTTTCCCTAGAGTAAATACAACATTATTGTACTTAGATGGAAAACTGTTTAATAATATGGCTTTTGCATCTTCATCATCAACAAGAGCTTTAACTTCTGCTAGTTGTCTAAGAAGAGATCTCAATTCATTTATATGACTTGACATTGTGACTTCTTCATTCATTTTCAATTTGAATAATTGCAACTTTAAAGAGAATTTTGCATTATTCTCTTTAGCCCCAAAAGTTTTGTTTAGTAAATCCCATATTTCTGTAGAATATTTTTCTAAATCTACATGATTTAATTCAGAATCTGAAAGATCAAGTCCAATTATTGCTTTGGCTTTGTCATCTCTAGTTTCTCATTCTACAATTTTGCTTACATCTATAGGTTTTTTTTCTTTTCCATCTACTATCCTCCATAGATTTTTATTCATTAACTGCATCTGGATTTTTACTCTCCATGTATGGAAGTTCAACCCATTAAATTTATCTAATGGTGTATCTATTTTACTGAATCTAAATATCCAAAAAAAATTGAATGTAGATTTGAATTACCTTTGATTCTATTTAATGTGATCTTGACCTCTTTCATGTGATCTTGCTCCATTGTTCCAAGAACCATGTCTAATTTTTACTCACCAGATATTTAAGAGCTTTTACAAAAATGGAAGGCTTCACCAACAGAATGCTTCTAAATAGCTAAAATGTACCTTTAACCAAAATGGTGTGCTTTCAGTGGAGGCCCAGATTAGGATGTTTTCACACAAACTTTAAGGATCCAAAATGAGGGCTCAAATTAAATAAATAAATTAAACACTATCAACCTCTATTTTATCATGCTTAAGATACCCTCAAAGGATAACAAATGATCTTAATGATCATGCTAGGAGTAAAATTATTTTGAACATTTTTATTTCACTATCAAATGAAAGCCCTTCTGATAAATGAAATTGAAATTACCACCAAACTATCACAAAGCTAAGATCTTGTGTGATTCACAGAGATTTCAATGTAAGATTGCAATGGGAACAAGAAACTATTTGCAAACATTTAGAAATGAAGAAGACACAATTTTACTCGAAATCAAACATAGATTTACTCGAATATGATTAAATTTATTTGTAGTGGAAAGTTTCTATAACAATCTCAGAGCTTGTCAATCGTTGTACACTCGCAACCACCTTGACATGATCAAATTTAACACAAAAGAAATAAATAGGTTCCTCAGATAGTATCTTAGAAAGATGGGCTCAGTCAAACTTTTTCTCTCAAGAATTAGCTCCCGACATCTAACACTCCAACCTTTTACACGAAAAATTCATGCAATTTATAACATTTCATTTACAACAGAGTTTTCCACCCAAAAATAGAAACATTCAAAGCACCATTGCATGTTACAACCTTGATCGTGACTCCCATAATATGATTTGCAAAAAGTTGTCAGGTGTGTAGAGGGAAAATCTCTCCAAATATTTCTAGCATTCAATTCTTCTCGTGGTAAGTCGTTCTTGATATCAGGTCCCAACTACTTCCTCCTCTAATCTATCAAATTTTGTTCTTTGTGTGCCATGGAAGGAAAAAGTGGAAAATCAGATCAAGGTCAATATTCAGATCACATCTTAATGATAAAAGATGTTTTTTCAGATTTTACCCACTAAACCAAGATATCAACAGGTCTCTTGCATGCCATGGAAAGAAATATAAGGTCGAATCTTATAGTCAGATTACATTTTTAATGGTGAAAGATTTTTTTAGACTTTCCCCAATAAACCAGGATATCAAATTAATGTTCCTCTTCATTTAGAGTGTAGGAGACTCCAAGAAATGATAAAAAACCATAAAAATTCACATCCCTAGGAGCTTTGGAGTAGAAATGGTGGAGAATCAGATACAGATGCACAATTTTTGTCGATTTTCATTTTGAATTTGGACTATCCACGTGGGAGATCCGAGTTAAGATGGGCCTAGGGGTTTCTTTTTACTCTTTTACACCTTTTGGAAAAAATACAAAATTTCTCAATTTGCTCCACCCCTCCACCTTTGAAAAATGGGCTTGACATGTATCCCAATGTGGGTCCTAAAGGAACCTTGGCTAAGTTATGCTATTTCACCCATTTACAGAAAAAGAAGAACTTTTCAAAATTTCCCCACAACTCCGCCCTTCTGCTTTTAGTTTCTGATTTGGGTCCCAGCGGAACCGTGCTTCCTTTTTACACTTTTATATGCTTTCTCCACAAAAGGAAAATTTTCCAAATTTCTCTCAAAATTCCACACCTTTGTCATTGACTGAAGCATATTTTGACTATTCTCTATCGGGCTTGTGGGTCATTTTGATGACTTTAATCTGTTTGACAATAAGGGGCAAAAATCCAAGTTATCTTCAATGGTCTACCTCCCCACCTTTTGACTTTTCAAACTGCCACACGTCTCAATGACACATCTTGAGATGGTCCCCAAAAGTAGATAGCACGAATGAGTGTGGGCTCACCACATGTCTCAGTTTGGTAGATTCTACTAAAAATCTTAAGAGTTCAGTGGAAGGCACCATGTGTCCAAGGTTAGAGAAAGTCTTCTTCGGTTGTTGAAAATTCCAAGCAAAAATGGAGAGTGAGCGGAAGCCTCCTATTGTCCTCCTAGTGCTTCTTTAAAATAAAAATCAAGGGTTGGTCCCCAAATATGTGTGGTCCCTCCACATGTCTTAGGCCTTTTAGGAAATTCCTTGAAAAAATTATAAGGAAGGAAGACCCGGCGAAAGCCTCCACATGTATTTATTGCGTAACTTCAAGATGGTCCCCAAAAGTGGAGATCCTAAATGAGTGTGGGATCATTACATGTCTACAGCTCGTTAAAACTATATCCGCTACATGAAAAAAAAAAATAAGTCCAGCCAAAGTAGTTGAATCCTCCATGTGTCCTTCTGGCGTAACTCCAATGCCAAACAAAAAGGTGAGTCTTCAAACGAGCATCGTTCCTCCACATAGAAAATTTTTGGTTTAAAACGATCCACAAATTTTTAGAGTTCCCAGCTGAGCCACTTCCAACCAAAAATGGCCATGTTTTCCTTGATGTAGAGATTTAAATTTGACAGGTGAAACACACCCGTCAAGCCGTAAAAATGCATGGAAACTACTGTTTGAGCCCAAAGATGAAATCTTTTTCAAGGACAGAGAATTTGGAAATGTTTGTAAGGTTCACACATGACCCTCCAAGCTATATCCATTCACATTTCTTCAAGTACCTAGGACAAAATGGCAGGGATAACATCACATGACTGTAGAAAATGGAAAAGAAGGAACAACCTGAGTTTTACACCCAATTGACAGACACCTTCAGACGGACAGAGGAACAAATGAAAAAAATTTTGGGTTTTTAAGTGACCTTCGAAAAAGTAGGAACCAATCATGGCAACCAAATGGAGGTTAAAGTTTTCAAGCACCAACACGGGGAGACAAAAACGTGACAAAGGCCGCAAAATGAGGGATTTAAATGGTAAACGAGGTGAGACTAATTCGAGCACCAACACCACATATGAAAACTAAATTTAATATAAATTCAGAGCCTTTGGCTAGATTTCATATTGAGCCTCATGCTTCAAATCTTGCAGCAAATTATGTAGCTTTAGATCAATCCAATTTTGATGTTACAACACATGTTTTCTGTACTAGATGTTGTTTCTAATTTGTTTATGGATGAAAAAAATGAATAATAACATGCTTATGATCCTTTCAAAGAAATAGAGGAAGATTTTTTTGACATCTATTGCTTGTGTGCAAAAAATGCACCAATTCCCTTACTTTCTAAAATGGAAAAAACAACTAAAGGGATATGGAATCTTCATTTCGATGGAGCTAAAAACAAGAAAGGATAAGGTACAAGTTTGATGATCACTTCCCCTACAAAAAAAAACTATTTTTCAGCTCTAAGTATGTAATTTTCATGTACTTGTAATGTAGATTAATATGAAGCATTAATTACTTTCTTACAATGGGCTAGATAAAGAGGTATCAACACACAATTTTCTGGTGATTCAAATTTAGTTATTAATCAAGTGAAAAACTTTAATGCCTGTAAGAATTCATTGCTAAAATCTTACAAAGATAGAGTTTCAAACTCAATTGAATATTTGGATGTTATTAACATGCAATTTGTTCCAAAACCTAAAAAAAAAAACATTCAAATAGACTTGTAGCACTTGCTACTAGCTTTGATGTGCTACATAAGATCAAAAAGAACAAAGTACCTCTACATATAACACTAATTATCATACCCTCAGCACCTGATAATTAAGGAAATTGGAAAGTTTTTGAAGATGATGAACAAATCTACAGATTTCTTTACCAAGAAGCTGAATTTTCTGTGGTAAATCAAGAACAATTCCAACATATCCATGGTGATCAAAATTGGCTCAAGGAATAGTCACACTAGAAGATATTTTTAGTTCTGATGACTAGTTACGAAAGGAAAAAGGCAATATTTCTACTCAAGTAGATAACTATGAGGAGATCTTGGTGGATGATGAAAAGAAACTATTTATCAGAAAGGTATGTTCCTCAGATGAAAAACAGTCAGTTATCATTTTATGTAAAGAATTCATAGATGTTTTTTCTAGGATATACCAAGATATGAGAGGTCTTGATCCCATTTTACCTCAGTAGACCATAAAATTACAACCAAATTTCAAGCCAATTAAGCAGAAACAAAGGCCTGTTAATCTAAAGGTTGAACCATTAATGAGAAAAGAGTTTTACGAATTGATTGAATCAGGTATTATATTTCCAGTTAAACATTCAAATGGGTTAGATAATATTGTTCCTTTTCGAAAAAAGAATGGATAAATAAGGCCATGTGTGGATTTTAGAAATCTTAATAAAGCTTCATTAAAAGATCATTATCTGCTACCCAACATGGATCAAATTTTAAGAACAGTTTCAGGAGAAGAGATGTTTTCCATTTTGGATGGCTATAACAGATACAATCAAATTCTTGTGGGTGAAGAAGAGATATACAAAACAACCTTCACCACAAAGTGGGGTAGTTATGCTTACAAAATAATTTCTTTTGGACTTTTCAATGCCAATGCAACGTTTCAACGTGTAATGGACATGGATTTTCATAGTTTATTAAATATATGAATATTGGTTTACTTAGATGATATCACCATATTTTCAAATAATTCTAATGAACATATAATGTATTTAAGGAATACTTTTCATCTTTGCAGATAGTTTGGAATATCATTGATTCCCAAATAGTCTATGTTTTCAATACATCACGGTAAATTGTTTGGTCATATTGTTTATAGACAAGGTTTATTTATTTATCCTTTCAGAATTGAAGCTATTTCACATCTATCATTACCTCATAATAAGAAGGCCCTACAAATTTTTCTTGGAAAGATATACTTTATTAGAAGATTTGTTCCATATTTTGTAGCATTAGTAAAGCCATGTTAAAGAAATATATTGAACAAAATATGGAAAATATCCTACTCTTGCAAATCCTAATTTTCATAAAGATTTTATAATGTATGCACTTGGAGGAGTTGAGACTATTTCAGCCATATTAACTAAGGTTAATGATGAAAATATTGAGCAGCCAATTGCTTTCTTTGGGAAAAGTTTGCATGACTATAAGACAAGGTACACTTTTCTCAAAAAAAAATTACTTACTATAGTTAGAGGATTAAATAATTTCATGTACATGTTTTCCAATAATAAGATACATGTCTTAGATCCTCATCCCAGTGTTAAAGCATTATTTTTTAAAAATAATTAAAAGAGAAGAGAGTAGGTTGGATTACGAATGTTATGGAGTATAATGTTTAAATTCATGTTGCAAAAATAGTTTGAGGGGAAGGTTTTTCTGAACATCTAATTGTTAATATGGAAAAATAGTAGGCCACAAAATTATAAATTTCAGAATAGCATGCTTAAATTACGTATCCGCAGTAAGAAATCTTGTTATAGCCTAAAAATTAGTAACCAGAACTTAATTCAGAAGTTTAGGAATCAAGATGGATGAATGATTTGGTTAACTACATAAAACATGGTACTTATTTAGAAGGTATGGACAAGAATAAATCAAGATATTTCATGTTACAAGTTTTACCCTAAGTTTTCATTGATGGTGTGTTGTTTAAAAGAGATATAAATGAAATTTTGCTGCGATGTATTGATTATGATAGAATTCAACAACTATTATATGAATTTCATGAAGGACCTCCAAGAGGTCACTTTTCTACACATAATACATCCTTAAAAATTATGAAATTTGGTTACACTTGGCTTAACATATTCAAGTACTACTTCAAATGGATTAGAAATTTTAAGAAATGTGTTTTATTTGTTGGAAAAGAACATTTAGCTTTGCTGCCCCTGCAGCCTATTTCAATGGATCAGCCATTCATGAGGTGGGGTCTTGACTTCATTGGCATGATAAATACACCTTCGTCTCAAGGACACAAGTGGATCTTGACAGCCACATATTACTTTACATTCTGGAATGAAGAAATAGCGTTGAAAGAAGCTAATAAAACTTCAATTTTATCATTTTACGAAGGTATATTTTACATATTTGGTGTTCCAACAACTACCATTTTAGATAATGCCTTAGCATTTCTCAGTGAAAAGGTAACATATTGGGCTGCCAAGAATGGAATTTATTTAATTACATGGTCTAATTATTACCCACAAGGAATTGGATTAGCTAAAAGTACTAACATTTTTTTTTTAGAATTATCAAAAGAACACACAAGGAGAACTAGAGATCGGCATCTGATGTTAAATTCAAAACTTTGGGATGATAGAGTGACTCCTAAATTATCAGTTGGAAATTCAGTGTACAAGATTTTGTATTGACGAGAGGAAAAAATGCCTAGCTTAGTTGAGTTTCCCACATTGGTTTTACTGCAGTAAAAAGAACTAGTTGAGAATGAACCATTACGTGTTCATTATGCAAAATTAATGGATTTGTAAGATCTAAGAGGTTAAACTCATCTGAACATGGAAAATAATCAAAGATAGATCAACAAAACATTTGATAAGAAGGATAAGTTCAAAGTCTTCAATGAATGAGACATTGTGTTAAAATGCAATGTTAATCATGCAAAGCCAAGAAACCACACAAATTTAGATACAATATAAAGTGGTCCTTATAATATTTTAGCTCACAAATAACACAATGCATTTTAGCTTTCAAGGCTTAATCAAGAGGAAATTCCCATTCCTATGAATGGTATGTTTCTTAAACACTATTATTTAAAATCCTAGAATGTTTGGATAGAGTAGGATTTCCCCTACAATAAGTGTAGTTCATTCACATTGCAATGTTTTTCAATTCAATAAGTGCACTTGTGTACATGATTTGGTTCATTATATCCTTTCTAAGTTTTTTTTTCTGAAAAGGAAGTTTTGGTTTTATGCTTTGACTTCATTGCCAATGGACAAGAGCAAGGCACTGGTGAACAAGATAGCATACAACTTTTCTCATAGGATCACCCAAAATGTAGACAACTTTTTGCACTTTTGTAAACATGGGAAACTCGAAAATTTTTTACAATGCAAGGAATTGATGAAATGGACCTAACTAAGGGGATGCATTATAATTTGATTGTGGTTTCAGTTGCAATAATTGATTAACTATTTGTAATTTGTAGCTATGTGTGTTCTTACAAAATGTAACACCTCACATAGACTGTCATTCCATGTTCATCTTCAGCAAGGAAACAAAAATTCCTCGAAGGACTAATTCATTTCCATGATGAAGGAAGAAATCACAGTATAAGTGAAATGCTAAATTTGGGAACAACAAACAAAGTTACAGTTTACATGAGAGAGATTTCATTATTAATGTTACAGGTACATCAAAACTCATTACTTTTTCATTTTTTAATAACATTTAATTATGTGATTGAGTTGTTTATGCCATTATACAGTCAATATCCATCATAAAAGATAAATACAGAAAGAAGTATACAACTTCGTTACAAAAATTAATGTTATTTTTACATGAATAAATTCAATGTTTCTCACACAAGGCGTGGGATATAACTCATAACTACTGAAAAAATAAGTACAAGTGCATAAATTTAATAGTAAAAGAGTATAAAATAAACCCATAATTTCCTTGTGTTTTTCTTCTAATCTTCTTATCTTCAGTTCTAGCTCCAACTTTCATCCAACTCTCCCAGCAGCCACAGTGTACCTGAAAAGATAAAAGAAAGGGCATCAATATTGAGCTCAGGGTTTGATATGTACTCATGTACTATCTACCTACATGAAAATGGATTTATATATATCAGTATCATAAGGTACATTAAAGACAGATACAAATTTGATAAAGCAGTATCTACAGTATCACATATGATTCCCAAAATCATTATAGAAAAAAAGAGAAAAGAAAAACTATGGAACACAAGATAGGCCAAAATTTCTAATTATTTCCTAACTATTTTCTTAAGTATGAAATTACATTTATCAGATGAAGAAAGAAAAAATATTTCACATAAATGATTACTATACTAAATGGAAATACTTTCTGAAAGAATCTAAATGGTACAAGTTTATTAGATGTTCCAAAAAAAAGGAAAATACAAGTAGAAAACAAAGTTTTCATCGAACATTTTGATCAAATTACAATCACGCCTGAATTAGATAATGAGTATTAGAATCTATAAAAAATGCTCAAATAAGTTATTATCCATAGAAAGGAGGAATTTCAACACTGAATTGGAAGTAAAAAAATAGAATACAATTGAGAAAATAAGAAAGGGTATCTTACAATTTTCATTAACAATCCTCTACAAGAACCCATGAAGAGGATAGTTATAGGAGATACCAAGAAATGAGAAAAATCTAAGGATTTAGATGAAGAAAAGGATTAAGTTTAAAAGAATAGTGAAAATAGATGAGCTTCATCAACTCACATGATAAATTCAAAATTCTAAAAATAATGAAATTATTTCATTTCAGAATATAATATTTTCATCAAATCAAAGATCAAATATGTGCGTCAACTAATATTTCATTTCTACTGCAACTAAAATAAAAATGCAGAGATTTCAGAAGAAGGGAATATGCATCAAGAGACCAAATTTCCAAGCTTTAATGCACAAAATGTACAAGTTGGCAGAGTAATTTTTCAGAGTTATGATGGTCTTCTAAAATTGTTGGAATCCAAGGAAATAGTTTTAAGAACATTCATCAAGAATGAGCTACAGGAATCCAAATCTACAAGTCTTCCATGATATATCCAGAAGTGCAAATGAAAAACTTGTTCATCAACTTAGTTTCAGATCCAAAACAAGTTACAAAGTGGTCATTTACGGTATGCACATAATATAGTAATACAAAGAGTAGATGAGTTGATCTTTGCAAATGGTAGACATGAGATAGATTACGGTCATGAAATATAAGTAATTAAAAGTTCAACTCAAAGAAAATAATATGTAGCTATTCAATAACCAAAATCTCAGATGATCAAGAATAAATTAAATTTATAGCTCATGAAATTTATAGTCACATTTTTTTAAATACAAAATCCAAGTGATTCAACAAAGTTTGAATTAAGAAAGAGAAATATACAAAGGAAAAGTTCACTACCAAAAGTAATAGGTGTTTCATTCATATACAGTATGAAAGAGTAGAGTTCTAATTTCAGAAACAAATACACCTTCCAATATCAAGATTTAAAAGGGCAATATTTCCATATTAGAAACAAAGCCAAATGTTAAAAGTATAGACGCAACTACAAGTTCAGAATGAATATAGAAATAGTAAAGGCTTACAACCTTAATATTTTCTAATTGTTACTTGAGATGTGCAAGTATAGTCAAGAAGTAAAGAGCAATCTTAAATATGCATGCTATTTTTAATTGTACACTTTTTTGCATCTATAGAGTAGAATTCAGGAATATAAATACTTCAAACTAAAGATAATGACAACATAATTCATTAATCAAATAAAACTTATTACCATTATATTTCAGGTATATGAATCTCAAGTTTCTTTCTTACAGAGCTACAATTTTGAAATTGTCCAATAAAGGCATTACCATCAAAAGAAGACACAATATTTAGTATGGAATATATATACTAATCAGAGCTTCAAAATGAGTCGAGTACAGATACTTTAGCTCTTGAAGGTGGTGACTAAATCATACTTCTACATAGTTTACAAAGTAATAATCAAGTAGGAGCAATGGAAGATATCACCTACAGTCAATTGAAGAAGCGATATCACTTCTTGAAATCAAGATTTCATCAATACAAAGATATGATAAAAAAAATACACAACTACTCACAAGAAATGCAAAATAAGCATTCACCTACAAACAAATGACACATCCAAAAACAACATGCAATAGGTTTTCAAATCCTTTCATAGTCAAGCTCTAAATTATTGAATAGATCTATAGATAGTGAGAAAGAAATAGCTCAATGTTACAACTTTAATGGAGTTAACAAAAAAATAAAATGAGCCAACTTACCGCATTTAGAGAAGATATTTTGAATCTCTAGAATTTCTATCAAATGCAAAGAAAGTAAAGATACCCAAAACAAATTTCGAACTTGGGTTTGATAAAAAATAGAGACAAAATAAACTCAGTTCCAACAAGCATGACATCAAAGAAGAAATCAGCTTGAGTTTTGAATGGACAGAAGAAATAATGCATAGATGAAAAATATTTAAGGCATTTAAAGAAACATAAACGAGCTTCGGGGTCAAAGACCAAATGTTGAATACCCATATCTGGGTGGAGCTCAAGTAGCTTACTAATGGCAGAAAAATAAATGTACTAACATATTATGCGATCATCAAACATGAACAAAACTATTAATAAAATAGAATGTAAATGATGCATAAAGAAAACCCAAATTGAATTTCAGAGATTAACTTTTATAGGGCCATCAAAGATCAAATAGAGCTCAATTTATTGGAAGAATGGAGAATTTAGTGACATATGTGTAATACAAAATTGATTCCATCAAGACAAAAATTCAAGTGGAAGATTCCAATCCTTTTAAAAACACCAAGAAAAGCACAAAATATCAACTCAGATCTATATAATGAATCAAAATTTCTAGCTTTCATATGAAAAAAAGTTTGAATAGATGTAATTTTTTAGTTTTAGAGCAACAAGAGTTAATTTTACACTCCATGGCCATCCCAGTTTTACAAAGTTTTGAATGAAACTCAAAGAGGGAAGAAAAAAATTACAAATTCAAGGTCAAATATTGAATGCAAAGTGAACGATGAATACTCGTAATGAGAATTTTACTCAAGGCTCAAAGTTCCCATAGAATGGAAAAAGGAATCACAAAATGGAAGAACTTAGGAAGAATCAAAGAAATAAACAACTTGAAGATCATTTTAAAGCTCAACGCATAAAAATAATAAGCTACCAGAGCCTTAAGATTCATTAACAACCACAACAAGAAATTAAAAAAACCATATCTCATTTCTTGCACTAATAGGAGAAATGAATTAAACCTTCAGAAGATGTAACGTTACACAAAAACAAAGAGCTCAAAATTACATTGATTGTTTCCACCTCTACTGAATGTGTCTTATAAGGTTGAAACAAAGAAAAAAGACGTAAAATATAGATATTCAGAGCCTCAGAGAACCGATTTGTAGAGGAAAATCGAGCTCGAGATCAAACAATAATGGCGGTGAGCATAAAAATGGCTAGGGCTTCGCCACTCGAAATGAGAAATAAAAATGAGAAAATAATAAGCTCAACGAGATTTTAATCAAACCTAACTCGTCTTCAGTTAACATCAATGGCCTAGGTTAAATCGTGTAGGATCAAATGGAACACATTGAATGCCTAGCCTATCCACCCAGTTAGAGTAGGGTTCAACATCAATGATGAATATCAATTCGTGGAAGATCGAACGGTATACTTTAAAGCCCACAAACTGATTACCAAAATGAAGATCAAAGGTTTAGATATCATCAAAGTACTATGATCAATGGTGTCGGACCAATAATTATTTAAATGCAATCCAACTACTCTCATCTATTAGGTTTGAACTAAGTTCAAAGATAGATGGTTGTGATTTAAAAAAACAAATATGTATGTACAAAAGATCACTGGTCTTTTTTATCATAGGGTATGAACCCTAATCATGGATTTGAAGATCAATGGTGGAGATCAAATGCTACAGGAGATCAATGAACATAGTCAAATTCTTGATTTCCTATGCCAATAAGGGTTAAACCTGAGTTAAACCAATTGCGACCGACATTCTAGAAGGGGTAAGTCATCATGGAGAGGGGGCCAACCTTATTGTTTAAAAAACATTTTCATTTGACCTATTAAAGGTCAAAAAACTATAGACAAAAAAAATTCAAATCCTAACCACAATAATTAGAAAATAGGTAAGCCATCATTTTATATATGGTCAATCCAAAAAGGTCAAATAATAATGTCACGATTATGCTGATCAAAGAGGCTAAAAAATATTATAAATGCAATGGTGATCAAAAAGGGGGTTCGACACTATTATAAACTAATTCCATGATTATTATGCCAAATGAGACCTATGACTATAGTCTAACCAAGTTAATCTAGTGGTCACCTTTTCAACCCATGATGACACCAAAAAGTTAAGTAACATGCACACCTATGCCAAGAAAAAGGCTCCTCTATTCTTGAAATAATGCAAATTACCTTAATATCCTTGAATTGCAAAAGGATACACAAGTGTAAATTATTCATGCAAGGAAGATGCTTTTGCATCATGATCATGGTGGTCCCCATAGGAGGGAATCTTTTGAGTTAAGGAAAAATACATAATTTTTAGTGCAAGAGAAAAATATTTTACATGTAACCACAAAGGGATAGAGATGACATTATCAACATGAATTATATTTGTCCACATCACAAATCAAAAATATCCTTTTGACATGTTAATTAACTTGTTTTAATAAATAATGGTATTATTTTCTTACACATGCTTATCGGTGGTCCCCACTCATAGGGTGAATATTTTGCAAAGTATTAAAAACAAAAGAATTATTTTTGCTAACGCAGGTGGATTAATTTTTGCATGTGCATACAAGGGGGTAGAATTGCAAAGGTGCCTAAAATTATCATTGCAAGTGGTTCAAGTTGCAAGTGTCACATAAAATAGAAGGAGAAAAAAATTCCATGCAAATTTGAGAAGACTTACATAACAAGGAAGGGCTATTATTAGCAAAATTATTTATCCAATTTTAGATTAGTCAATTGCACTTGGACTGAATTGTTTTTTTAAATAAGGCTATTAATGTCTCATCGTAATCATCATGTCTATTTGTATTCCTTTATTTATTCATGATAAAGGGGTAAAATTTGCATGCATGGGAGAGTATAAATTCTAGCCTATTTTTAGGATGGTATGAGAAAATAATTTTATTATATATTGTGTGCGATTATAAGGCACAGAAGAGGAATTTTCGACATAGGATTTCTGAAGCAATTTTCTGCCAGTTTTTTACCTTGAAGGAGAACTGATTTCCTTCCTTTCTAATTATTTGTAGTGGTGTTTATATCTTTATTAATTATTATCAATGCCAATTCCCTAATTAATCATCTTACCTTGCTGCAAATCTAGTAATTTCTAAACAGTATTAGTGTGCATGTTTATCTTATTGTGTTGTTGTGAATAATTCCCTCAATACACAAAGTATTTTTCCTTAATATTCTGCTCAAAATAATTAGTTCATGCATCCAAAATTTATTCTTAATATTATTTTGCATATGCTTAGTCAAAGCCCTCAATAATTTTTTTGTATCACCCCCCTTTTTATTTAAGTTATAGTCATATTTTACCCTCAAAACTGCAAAAAAATAGTTTATGATACATCAAAAAGGAACCGGCCTTAATACCAAAGACTCACCTCAATAATAGGTATACCCACAGACCTGAGGTGTTTCCATTATATCTACGAAAGTGAGATATTCAAAGAAATATTAGAACCTATGCTTTCATCTCTTAACAAGGGTGTACTTTTGAGAGGTAACAGTTGGTTAGAAGCAAGTACTGACCTTCTCCAAATATCTATCCTATTTCGCAATGACCCACACACAGGATAGCTCCATGTTAATCAATCTCCCCAATTCTTCATGTTAAACCAGGTAATTTGGGGGCTGATGTGACTTCTCCATAACATATAATTTTTCCAATTTAATTAATCCCTAATCATATTTATTTATCACATCCCATTTACTATCCCTAAACCTATTTGTTATCAACTTTTATCTTCCTTAAGTACCCTATTTATCATCCATAGGTTCTCACCTACCCTAATTTTATTTTTTCTTACCATCTATCCTCCCTAAATGTTTCTTTTATCTTCTCTAGGCCACGATTTAATTGTTTCACCTCTCTATAGCCTTTATTTAATAAATTACATCCTCTTACCATCTTTTATCCAACCCTAGGTTCCTAACCACCTTCATTTAATAATTTCATCCCACTTTTCCTTTATTTAATACTTTTGCATGCCACCTATCTTTATTTAATGTTTTCCTATCCACCTCATCCATCCATCCTCCCTATAAACATAACTATACCCCCTCCTTCAGGTAGATCGGAAGAGGAAATTCTTTGAGAGCTTAGGTATTGTTGCATTTTTTTGTGTTTATTTCTCATCTTCAGGCCTAGTCGCCATCAACCTAGCCCAATCGTTGTTGACCCAATTCGTAGTTTTAAAATCTATCCATTTTCTTGCATCATTTCGATTTCATATTGTTCTAGATATCTTATTGGATTTTATAAGTCATAACAGTGTTGTATCGGTCTCAGATATGTAATCAGACACTTCAGATATACATTCTTTATTGTTGTCCTAGTTCACCTACCTTGAGTCACCATCAACTAGACCCTTATATCTTGGGTCCACCATTGACCCGGTGAGGTATGATTTATTTTATGTCAATTTAGATAAAATAATTTTATATTATGTTAGACCCATCTTTTCTGATTCTTTTATCTCAAATTATGTGTTTTATATCATATCCATATCCATTTAGTTTATCTAATTTTCCCGAACATGGGGGTTGACAACCACATAGGTAAGTTCACTCTTATTAGAACTGACTTCATTGGGAAACCCCCCCATCAACCATCTATTTCCATTTTTTTTTCTAGTTATATTTTATTGGAGATTCATCTATCTCACAACGAGGATAAGTTCATCTTTAATCCCGTCCATCATCACCATCTTATCCAAACCTAACTTAAACCCTTGCATGTTTTGATTTGCTTGGTTATATTTAGTATCTAGTTCACTAATATGAATAGAATGAAGAAAATATTTTCCAACATTAGGTATGCACCTGAAAATTTTACCTCTATGGTATGGTCCGTATAATGTTGTGAAAAAGTGGGACAAAATGATTTTGAGTTAAATCTTCAATGCCGACATCCTAAGACCATATCATCAACCTTCGTTAGACACCTCAGTTGTAGCATAATAGTTGGACATATCTGAACTCAACCCATAAATATTATTATGTAGGTGAGGAAGACTATATTGTGGACACTTTCACCAAGACCATGAGAGGATGTCCTATTTAGCAATATCAGGTGGTCAAAAAATGAAAGTTTACTTATTAAGGTGATTGGATGAATAAATACTAGATCAAGAAAAGTAAAATCTCAAACTTTACTAAAATAGTATTCATAATGGGGACCATTATTTCTAAAGGAGGAAGGAGTGATCCAAACATCAATCCAAGAAGTGATTCTAGAAAGGAAAATTATGGGAGTCATAATGTTTTCACCGTATCCTAGATTGAATCCATTAAAAATGTGTCATAAAGGCTATAATGTGTAGGATATGGTGAAGATGTGAAAAACTATGTATGGTGTTGGCAAGAAAAGTTTTCAGGGACAAATTGATGGACTTATTTCCAACACTCTGGGAGTGTAAGTCCCTCTAATTAACCAGTGCAGTTGTCATATGTGCATACGCAATGTAAAAAGTGAGTTTTATCCTGGTGGATTTTTCAACAGAGAATCCAATAGGGGCACTCCACTTACCCTATGAAAAAATCTTGTAGTTATCTACAAGGGAGGAATTTTATAGGAAAGAAGGAAAGGGAGTGAGAAAGTTAGAAAAGAGAAACTAATGTTGCAAGTAGAAAATCAGAGACTTGCATACACCAAAAAGAAATTTCACTACATGTACTTGAATTTAGAAGAAAACAAATTTGAATAATAGCAATAAGACCAAATGGTATTTAATGAGAAAAAATTACCACTAAACTCCTTAGTTAAAGAAGGATAAAATTCCTTCTTCCTTTATTGAAGCTCAAGCAGAAATTGAACATAGAATAGAAGTGGAAGACATTTTAGAGTAGGGAAAATGGAAGAAATTTTCTATCTCTCTTATAAATTCACAAAAAAAAAAAAACAACTAGAAAATGTAAGAAGTCATCTAAGAAGAAGTTAAATGAGGATATTTCTACAATTTATTGAAAAGTAGGAAACTCTTTATCTTGTCGGTGACTTTTCACACATTTTAACCTAAATTATTTAGACTATTCATATTCCACTTAGACATTTAAGTCCCTTCTATAAAATAAGGTGACTTAAATTTTACATTATGTTTCTAAAGTCACTTTAAGTTATATTAAAAAGTGTAAACCTCAACGCAAAAATATAACATTGAATAGAGAGAGAGCGTTGCGTAAGGAGAGAACATAAAAGAGATATAGAAGAGGAAGAAGAAGAGATAAGGAGGGGGAATTATGTAGAAGAATGATCTGATACAGTGGATTTGATCTTGTTCCCATTGAATAGAGAGAGAGTGTTGTGTAAGGAGAGAAGATAAAAGAGATATAGAAGAGGAAGAAGAAGAGAGAAGGAGGGGGAATTATGTAGAAGAATGATCTGATACAGTGGCTTTGATCTTGTTCCCTTACTGGTTTCCACATTGTACTCCTGAGAAGGCCTCAATCTCTCCAAGATCCTTGCTAAAATGAAATATTGCAGGTTCAACTTTGTGAGCATGAGGAATATGAAACACAACTCAAGGTATATGTCCATCCATCAGCCACATTTTTGATATCTTTGCACTTCTTGAACCATGATGAATGTTTCTTTGTGATATGTGCAATAGAGGCCCAATTCTCTGAGAGGAATTTGAAGGTAACCTTAGTGAAGGAAAATGGATTTCGTACCTCTTTCTTGACATATTTTTCAAATGGACCAATCAACTCATCAACATTTGTGTCCTCACCCATTTACAGGTACTCCACGTTTATGAATTTTCTTATTTATACTATCCTTGCAACTTGTATGTTTGTTCCTCTTTTTCCTCCAGCTCTACGATGGCCCTATTGATTTCCTTAAACCTTATTTCTAAGGCCTTCACCTATATGCATGACATGTCTTCTAAAGGATTTTCAAAAATCTTCCTGTCGATCAACTCCTAGCGATGAGTGTTGCTCATTTCATGTACTACTGGACCCAAAGGTTCCCAATAGTACCTTTATTTCTCCAAGTCTTCCTTAAGTGCCCATGTCCTATTTGTTGTCACACACATGTAAGCAAAGAGTTTGATCACTTCTTGGAGAACTGAATTCCCTTTTTCAGAAATTGAGTTGATCCATTGATTATTTCGCTTGCCCTTGTATTGTGAACTCGTCCATCCTCCTGATGGATTCTAGATTGAATTCTTCTGATGGGAGAAACTTCCTCAATGGGGATTTTCATGGCATTGGGTTCAAGTAGATGTACACATCGTATGAAAAAATTTGTAATTTTTCCTTTTTTTCATCAATCCTCTTCTTATATTCATTATTCATTTCCACCATGCGAGAAAAAGATTGTGGATACATGTGTAAATCCCCTTCATATCATCTCATAGTTAGATGGTGTCATTTCATTTGATGGCTTGATTACCCTCATCTGAGATACTTCAATGTATTGATTATATGATTCCCCACTATAGAACTGTGATTCTATAAGTGCGAGATTTCTTGATTTTTTTTCTTTAACCAATGAGATAATCACTGATAGATCAAGGGATGTAACTTTTTTCACATTGTGGGTGTTAGGAGAAATCATTCCTTACATCTAAGGGAACATCTCATCAGATTCATGATCAATGATAGTGGAACCAACCATTCCTTGCTCTGGAGGAGGAGGAAAATCATAAATGAGGAAGGTGTGAATGTCAACAAAAGGTAAGACCCCTTGTCATGGTTCAAAGACTGGGTCTTGAACCATATGTTCTTCATCCATTTTTTCTTTTGCCAGTGGATTTTCTTCTTGCATTTCTATGATCAAGTCTTCCTGTTGTACTGGAAGAAAACAATACTTCTTCTACCTTGGCCTTCTTCGGTGAATTTTTGTGAGGGTATGTTTCCATTTATGTGGTCTATCTTTTCAAACTTTCTCCAGAGTGTATAGAACTTGAAGTCACCTCTACAAATTTGGAAAGTTACTTATGGGAATCTTTCTTCTGACCTAGAGGAATTCCTCATGACTGGATGATCATAGTTCTCTTCTTATGAAACAAATTTATCATATTCCTCACAACCTTCTTAGTCTACTTCTTTATATCCCCTAATTCACGAAGAGACCAATTGACTAGAGGAAAATGGGACATCTTGAATGTCACCTAGTCAAGATCATACATAGTTGTCCCATCATCAAGAAAAATATCTTCATACCAATAGAACTTGAATTTCTTCATTTCAACCATTTTCATCCTCATATGGTTATTTTCCCATACTTCACAATCATTAGAAAAACTTTCCCAGTAGTCATTGAATTTTGGCTCATGTTGCAATTCTAGGACATAGAAAGAGTCTAGATATTCTCGGATGTCAAAATTAGGCTTGAAAATATTATAATGTAAATTCAAATGGGTGACAATGGCCTCCAGATGAGATGCGTCATTTCAGCTCTTACACATGAATACCCCAAGAGAGATAGGAAATGAAATAAATTTATTCTTCCTACTCCTAAGCCTGTTATTCACTTGAATTATCTGTCTACAGAGATAAAATAGTATAATTGAATCGCTAAGATACTTGGGGAACCTTAGTGGATCTTCAATAAAGTAGGCAACCCGGACGTAGGAGAAGGTTGGAAATTGGATGAAATAAGAGTCATACTTCTTGATTGGAGACAGCGCTTATGGTGACATCCTTTCCTGAAAATCACCTTCCAAGATTTAAACCACATACATTATGAATGCATTTTTCACATGAGATAAATTCTTAAGGCTTTCCTCAATTATCAATTGTGGAAGCTTCTTGAACATAGGTACCTTGGCAAAAAAAATTTGCATATGGGTCATTCCTTTGAAATATCTTGAGCTAGCGATGAGATAGAACAAGTAAGAAGTCATGTGAAACTTCTTCATCCTATGTACCTGGAGTAGTTGCACATGGAGATTATCTATGATGATCTCACCACAGTCAATTTTTTACTTTCCTTTTGTCATCATCAATATGAAAAGGCCTGTCCAGTCTTGAAATCATCTTTTGCTTGCTTCACCCATAAATCTACTGAGGAGTGTGATGGTATCTAAATATCCCTCTCAAAACTCACACCTTGGAAGATTTTTGGTCATCCTTGAGGGACTTCTTCCTGTCTTTAACCACAAACCAAGTGCTACCACTTGCGCTTATGCATCCATCATCTCCTAATTATGTAAGGCATTGTCCTTCAAGATGATGACCATAATAGGTGATGTCGTGACTTGGTGAGAGAGTAAGATTGTTCTAGGACTGATGACCACCATTTTTGTACCATTTTAGGCTTGGATTTTTTGTGTTTCAAGCTCATAGTGGTCAGAGAAAGCTAAGACGAACTCAAGGACTTTTACAGACATGGGGTGTCCCACAACTATGAACAATCCATTTGTCAATGTTTGATCCTCGCTCTTTGGATGTCATCCAATCTCTTCGGTCATTTAGGTCCATTTATGAGACATCACTGTCTTCTATCTCATACTCACAACTGAAGGGATGTGTCAGCTTCTGTCGTATCCACTTATGTTTCATGATTTCCTTAGAAAAAGTAACTTACTTTCTTTAGTAAGTATGAAAAAGTAACTCCCTCGAACCTCAACTAGACATTGTGACTCTGATTTCCTCTTCTCCCTGCATTTACCTCACTGTTAGTTTCAACTTTCTATTTTTGGAAGGTGCTCGTGGGACCATTTAATATTTTTATTAAGTATCAAAATTTGACAAAAAATGATGTTTTGATGAATCTTCAGCGTCTCCCTCGTAGGTTTTTCAGTTGATGAATTTCCAAAAATAATAGTCCCTTATGTAGAAGACTTGCTATTTTTAACAATTAGGCTTCTACAGGTTAGATTGATATGGAACAAAATTTTATGATATGAATTTTTTCCCAATATAGCACCTCTAAAATCTTGGACCTACCCGCTCAATAGTTTGGGAGATTTCAAACTTTACATTTATGACCTAGCGACACTTCTGGACACACAGCCATTAATGGACCTTGAAAATCAAAGGTATGGATTTTTCATTTCTTCAAGAAGGAAATAACATTTTTTATCTGGATTTTTACTTCTTTTTCTTTTGATGAAATGTCATTTTGATCCTACTATCGGTTTGACAAGAAATCAAGATTTTCTCTATTGTGTCGGAAAGAGGATTTCTTCCTTGTGAATGTTGTATAATGCACGACGAGGGTCTAAAGGTGTTTTTATTATTTATTTTTATATAGGAATGGATCAAAAATATGGTTCATCAAATTGTGCATCTGTTTGAAAGATCTCTTATAAAATCTATTTCGTGGCAATGGATATTTTCACTGTTCTTCTTCTTCATTCTTAATTTCTTCTCCTTAATTTGATGAAATATTCTTCTTAGAATTGTGTATCACCATAGGATAGAGGATTTTATTTCTTTGGTGGAGATTTTTTGAGATTTTATAATGGTGGAATGGTGGTATGAAGTTGTAGAGGAGTTTGCAGATGAAGTTGTGTACGTGAATGTTAGATGTTAGATGCTAAAGGGAATTTTTTTCTTAAAAGCACAAAAAAGAGAGGTGAATTTTCATGTCCCTGACATCCCTCACCTGAAAGGGTTATGAGGGACATCAATTTTCACATTGTACCTTATTTTTACACAAGGTAGAGATCCCACAACAAGGGATTAAATCCAAACAATAGGTTTAAAGCACTAAAGGGCTAGAAGCTGGTCACATGAGGGACCTTAAGGCATCATCGAGGTGCTAGGTGCATTTTTTAAACCTTGACATCCGTCACATCAAAGGGACATGAGGGACATTAGTTTTCACAACACACCAAGTGATGACGCGTGGTAGTGATTTGATGGTTGAGAATGAAGGCTTAACAAAGACCTTAGGGCTGGAAATTCACTCTCGAAGAGGTCACATGGGTGACAAGGAATCTCCTTAGGGGCTGGGTGAATTTTTTCCTGTCTGATGTCTCTCACCTCAAATTTAAATTAGGGACATCAATTTTCATGGCGTGCGAGGTGATGAAATGCGGTAGTAATCCAACGGTGAGGGATTTGAGCTCCTGCAAGCACCTGAGGGCTGAAATGATGATCTTGGAGGTTGCATGAAGGTCCAAATTCCTTATAGGGGATAGGATAATTTTTTCAACCTTTATGTCCCTAACCTTAAATGAGGTGAGGGAAAGAAAATGTGCTAGGCACCTGGAGATGACCTATGTCCTTCAAAAATTTGACTAACTCGTAAACTCGCTCTAAGAGGGAAACTTCAAATGGCGATAACTTGAGTTGCCGATGGATGTTTTTAATGAGATGTTATATGATATTGACTGGAAATTTCATTCTAAATCCTATGGTTTGGGTTAAAGGTCTTGATTAGATAATTTGATCCTTGGAAAATGATATTTTTGATGTGGTACTCCACTTGTGCATGAGAAAAACTTCTTCAAGCCCCATTACGCCAAAGTGTTGTGAAAAAATATTTTCACCATCTTATAGGGATTGGAATTCCATTTATGATGATGCCTAATTTTTCTCTTGAGTGCACTCGAAACTCACGGAATCACCTTGGGAATATCAGCAGTTGTATTTGTATATGCACTGCCTGGGCCTGTGAATCTTAATTTTAGTGAAACTATCCTGAATTCTCTGGATCCTTCCCGAATATTCTTAAATAAAATCCATGATGTTCCTATGCATTTTATTCAATTCCATTTTTGGTTCAGAATTTATCTTTCGTTCCATGGGGTTGCTCCAGTCATAAGAAGGCTAGTGATAACCCTTCCCACAACTGTTTGAAGTTTATATTTTTTAATAAACTCCTAAAATCACATAGGGTTTGATTTGAATTTCCTAAATCACCTAGGGAGATAAATTAACAGCAATTGTGAGGTTAGTGGATTGACCAAGTAAACCCAAGGTTCCTCAGAATGATAAAACGTGAAATTTTTTGTATAGGGGTATTGTTGTCATGCTTAGAAATTTTCAATTTCCTTGCAGAAAATTTGCATGACAACATATGGAAAAGTTTTTCCTCTGAAATAGGCTCATAAATGCCTCAAATTTTAAGTTATGTAGTGTTTAATAAAAGTAGTAATTTTTAATATTAATTTCCTATAACTTTTCCATATGTAATTAATTGAAGACGAACCACATCGTCTCCCTTGAAATTTATCACTTTCTGCATTATTCCAACTGTATCTTCATATTTGTACTATTATTTATATAAGTAAATATAAACTGAAATGGGAGGACAAAATTTTTCTTGCAGAGATAGCTTTTGTAATCATAATCTTATGAGAAATATACATATCTTGTTAGAAATTTTTACCATTTACATATGGCACAATTGATATTTTTTCCTTTAATCCAAAAACCCCTAGATTTTTTATCAGTGGTATCATATAAAAGTTATCTCGAGAGTGTATGTTTACCAGAACAAGGTCTTGATATAAAAATATTTTCGGGTCCACACAAGATACTGTAAAATACTTTACTATTGATTGTTAGATACCTGAACATCGAAAAACATCTGGACAAATGATCCTCTCAAGAAAATCACGAATGAATCCCTACTGGATAAAAAGGATTTGATTTTACAATAATTCACAAGGATCCTTCAACAACTACAAATGGTAAATCCTTCCTCTTCCTCTAGAATCAAGCCCTTCAATGCATCTACATCGTTCAAGGTTAAAGAAAATTTTGATATTCGTATTTTAAGGTAAAATAAATAATGATGAAGTAGAAAACTGGCTACAAAAAATATTCTCCTACTTTCTCTATCAATTAATTAAGTAATTAAGAGAGGATAACATTTTCTCTCTTGAAATCATTACTTTCTGTCAAAAATTCATGGGGGTGTACAAGAATGGACTCAATAGGGAAAAGCAAGGCATCACAGAGGAAAGAAAATGAGAATAATTTGTGGATTCCATAAAGGAATAATTATGATGATATGTACATAAATTGGAAACAAATCTTCTAAGGTAAGGACTAGTCAGTTCAAGATTATACTTATAATTTTCATTCTCTTTCTACAAGATTCAGAAATCAAGATAGAAAGCAACACAAGATCCTCAAATATCGAAATGGCCTATAATAGTACATAAAGGAGGACATTGACTTCTTTAAATCTCATACTCTAGGCAAGGTTTCAAATTTTGTTATCAAGATTGAACAAAAACATAAAAAGAGACATACAAGGAACTAGCGTTTTAGGGGGAAATGTTAAGGAAGGTCCAACTGGAGGTCAAGATTAGAAATATGAATCATGAGGAAATAAAACATAGAAGGAGAAGAAAATGAAGTGGTGTGACCTCTACAATACTAATCATCATTCCAAGGAACAATGTTGATCCATCATGTCCTTACTAACGAAGTAGAAATCTTCACCATACAATGCTCCATCAGTAACAGGCCCCGAGGTAAGAGATGAAGAATATTAAATTATAGAAGTTGAGCTGGATGTGATCAATTTCACCTCCTAAGTCAAGAATATGGGGAAGGAAAGGTTATTTCACTCTAGTCTTTGGGTAAATGGTAAACCCTTGCATTTAATTCTTGATAGTGGAAGCCAAATGAATTTAATTGAGTTGATATTTTGAAAATCCAAATCCTTCCTATAACTTCACATCCCAAGAGGTATAGTATTGGGTGGAAAAACCTAGGAGGATTTATTCATGTCACATAGTAATTTCTTGTCAAATATGTAATCAAATCCTTCCACGATGAATTCAAGTGTGATGTTGTTCTATTAGTGTTTTTGTGTGTGTTCTTTGGCCAACCATTGATGTGGGAGAGACATGGAATTGATGATTCATGACCTCAAAGGATCACCATTATAATTAGGATTCAGTGTTATCAGACACCCGATTTCATACCCTAAAACTCATTTTCCCTCATTGGTGACAAAAAATGTAAGAAGGTGGTGGTGAAAACTAAGTAATTGTTCATTTTAATAATCATTCCAAATCTAACCAAGAAGTGTTTTACGTCCACCTTGACACACATTTAGTGGAAAAATGAAGAAAATGGACTAGATCGTAGTAAAGTATGGTGATATATTCCAATCACCCACGAGGGTGCTACTTTATTATAAGGTAAGAAATTTTATTGATTTGTTCTCAAGCCTTTCTTAACTAACATCCCTATGTATTTGATGTAAGTCCTTAAAAATGATAATTTCAAGAGGAACCTCTATGAGATGATTCAAAAGAGAAATATTAGGCCAAGATCATCACCTTGTGGAAGCTAAATTCTCTTAAAACCAAAGAAATATGGAACATGTATACTTTGCATTAGTTTTCAAGCCTTGAACAAAATTACTGTGAAGAATAAATATACCCTTATTAAGATCAATGATTTGTTGGATCAACTCCATGGTGAAAAATTCTTCACCAAAATTGATCTCAAGTATGGTTATCAATAGATTTTCATCGATCCCAAAAATATCTATAAGACTGAATTTAAGTCTCACAAAAGTCTATATTTGAATGGTTGGTCATTACTTTCAGCATAGCTAATGGTCCCACAAGATTCATGATAATTATGGATGACATATTTTTACCCTACACCAACTCCTTCATGGTTGTCTACTTACATAATATACTCATCTATAGTCTGACATGGGAGAAACATCTACCACATTTGTGAAAAGTACGTCAAAACCTTCGAAAGAATAGGTTGTATGAACATCTATAATAATGTACATTTGGGATGAGGAAGGTTACATACCTAAGATATGTTGTGGATGAAATATTTCGTGTTTACCTAGAGAAGATCTAGTTTATTTATAAATGGCCTACTTTAAAGACTCTTATAGAAATATATAGCTTCTTGGGTCATGCCAATTTCTATTCTTGGTTTGTGTTTAGATAACTTCACATATTTCTTTGTCACTGAACCAGGTGAATCAAGGAGGAAACAAATATACATTCTTATGGGGGGATGTGCAATGGAGACAATTCAAAATTTTGAAATGAATATTATGCTCAACCCATGTTCTCTCCTTACCAGACATACATCAACCTTTCAAATTGATGATGTATGCCATGGGAATTGTTATCAAGAAACATGACTACCATGTTTCATATCATAGAGAAACATTAAATGAAATATCTACGAATTACAAAAAATATAAAAAGGAGATTTATGTCATCATGCAAGCTTACAAGAAATGCAAACACTACGTTATAAGGAGGGAGAAAATCATCCAAAAATACTACAAGCCATAGGAGCTCCTTTATATGGCGATGAAGCTAAGGAATGAGATATGCTATTAGTGGACCAC
Organism: Taxus chinensis; assembly: GCA_019776745.2. Classification (NCBI taxonomy): domain Eukaryota; kingdom Viridiplantae; phylum Streptophyta; class Pinopsida; order Cupressales; family Taxaceae; genus Taxus; species Taxus chinensis. The sequence goes on along the minus strand of CM034154.1, from coordinate 632,878,774 downwards.
ATACTTACAATAGTTCCACCTAATAATAAAACAAAAGAATCAAAGTGACAATTAAGAAGTATATTTCCTGAGCCATCCTCCAATTGCAGCCCTCACAAATATCCTTGACCTCAATAAAATCTACAACATGTTCAAGAGTTACTTCAAATCCTTCAAAATCCCAAGTTATATGAACATATTGAAAAATACACATTTGGGATAAGGAAGCTTCAATACCTAGGAAATGTTGTGGATAAAGGATAGGATGTTGACCTAGAGAAGATCAAGGATATTCAAAAATTTCCTACTCCAAAGATTATAACAGAAATTTGTAGCTTCTTGGGTCATGTCAATTCATATCTCCAACTTGTATCAATATTTTAACATATCTCTTAGCCACTAGACCAAGTTAATAAAGGGGGAAAGAAGGCCATATTCTGATTGGGGGAAAGTGCAATAAAGAGAATTAAAATATTTGAAAGGAAGATTATGACCAACTCCCTATTCTCTCGTTACTAGACCTATATCAACCTTTCAAATTGATGAGGGATACATTTAATTATTCCATGGGAGTTGTTATCATGAAACATGGCCACCCTGTTGCATATCATAGTGAAACATTCAATCAAATAGTAAGAAAGTACCCAAAATATGATAAGAAGATTTTTGTTAACATCCAATCTCGTAATCAATAGAAACACTTCATTCTATAGTGGTAGGAAGTCATTCACATAGACCATAAGCCATTGGAGTTCCTTTAGAAGTAGAGCAGCTAAGGAATGAGAGATGCCAGAATTGTTCAACATACCTATAATAGTTCCACCTAATAATAAAACATAAAAATTGTAGTGCCAATTCAGAAAGTAAATTACCTGATCCACCCTCCAATTACAGCCCTAAAAAATATCCTTGACCTTTGTGGATATGATACATCTAGATTCTGCACTTTATATGATACTGATATGAAATTTTAAAATACATATCATGATCTCTAGGGGGACAAGCATATACCTTATTTATATATACATGTTTGCCTCCTCTACCAAACGGGAAAAAAATTCTTCCATCTATTGAAAATTAGAAACTCATTTTAGCTAGATAGTTTGACACTTGGCATGGTGAATTCAGTGAAAATACTCCAAAATAATTTTTTTTGGCCCATTGTATAGAATGATTTGGTTAATAACATCACAACTTACACCCCGTGGAAATTTTCAAACCAGCTAATGTGAAATAAATATTGTTTACACCATTTCCAGAGCCACCCAAGCCTTCAAATCACTCTCAATGGATTTTTTCTCTGATTTGCCAACTTAGAAACATGGAATTGAATATGTTTTTATCATACTTGATTGGTTTTATAAATTTAATATAATGATTACTTGTAAGTGTAATATTTTTGATGAATAAATTGCTAAGATCTATTTTAGTATGTGTATGGATAACTTTTGGGCTACCCACGTCTATCATTTAGGAGAGAGATAACAGGTTCTTTAGCATCTTCTTGTCCACCCGAGGGGAAATGATGAACACTAATTTGATGAATTTCACAAAATTCCACCTGTATATTGATGAGTAGAAAGACGTGGTAAACCTCCTGACTTTATACATGCTTCATATGTATTACTCAAAACATCCATGTATGTGGGATGAGGCACTCCCTTGTACAAATTAAATGGATATAATTGGGCCCTACATATATCCATAAAGAAAAATCCATTTCAATTTTGTTACAGATTCTAACCTATGGAACCCATTTATGTGTACATCCCATTGCATACTATGTAATACACACCGTGTGGAAGAATTGAAGTAGAAATGCAAACAAGGTTCATTAAAGGGATTCTGCATAATGAGTAACACATCCACAATATTTTACAGAGGATGAACTTAAAGTATTGAAAATACTATGATCAACACAAGGGTCCACATAATTTTCATGTAGGAGATAAGGTCTAGTTATAGCTTCATAATAAGATACTTGTATGTCAACATAGGAAAATCCTACCTTTGTAGTATGGGCCCTAAAATTTTATAGTTATTTTTAATGGAATATTGAAGTTTACAAGTTTGTAAAATAATGAAATGATTTATAAGTAAGTGTATGAGGTCCTTATCAGATCTAGAAATCATAACATGAGTGTAGAAGTGTATGCCTTCATTTTTGAGATAACAAACTTAGTTTTAAGGTTAAGGTCACTCATATGACCAATGAGTTTGAGGGTGTGCATTTGGTTAGTTTCTTATGTAAGACATATAAATGTGAAAATGTAACTAAATCACCTCCTTCCATTCGAATGGGAATCACAAATGATAACTCCAAGATGTTTTTTGAGAGTAATTGTGTGCAATAGTAGATTAAAAACATTAAATGTCGTGCGTGATAAGAAGTAACCAGGATGGATATTAGATTCTAGCCTTAAATATTAGTGACAATATTTAGATGAGAGTTGTAAGCTTTTTTGTTATGGTTTCAAAGCACCAAATGGTATATTGTGACAACATTTGTTTGATATCCTTGATTAAGATAGATTAGAGAATGATACAACTAAAATATCTAATGATAAATACATTGTGTTGGTTTTCATGAGAGTCTTGATGAACTAATATTCCTTGTTTTCTTTGTAAGAAGTTGTTCTTGAGGTAATGAGTATGGTTGTAAATTGTAAGAAGTCACTTTTATATCATCCCTTTAGATAAAAAGTTGCATTGTTCCAGTGACCTTTTAATGACTTACATGAATTCATAAAAATATGTAGAGTGAAGTTATCTCAAAGAGATAGGTCAGTTTTTGCATCAAGAAGTAATATTTTTTGTTTGGGTTTGAATATATGTCCACGAACATTTTGAATTAAAGCTAGGTATTGGGGTAGCTAACAATGTGCTTTTTTAAGTAAGGACAATGTATGTGAGGACATTAGAGTGATTTTGGAAAAAGACATGAAGTATTGTAAAAGGGAGAGGCTTAATGTCAAATTTAGGATTTGAACAAATAAAATCTTAAGAGGGAAAATAAAAATAGGTTGTGCAAGATCTTCGAAAGTTTGTACCCTCTCTTTGATATTTCATACGTGATAGAGTAACCTGAAATGAGAATAAAATGATAGGAAAACCATAGCTCAAGATTAATTTTGAATTTTCAAAGTTTGTAAATGTTTTCATAGTCCTCGTAAAGATGACACTAGAAAAAGAGAGAGGAAACATAAGTATGAAACAAGCATTTTCACCTTCTTGGACTCCTACAATATCATAAACACTGTAACTATGGTTTCAATGGGAGAGTTTAACACAAATTTAAAATGAACCAATCAAAATTAGTAAAATTTGAAACATACCTCTACCCCTAGATCGTGAGGACAATTCCAAAAGAATTAAAATAATTTATTTCGTATCAAGGAATTTATTCTTACTAGTCGAAGGAAACCTTACGAAGTGGGGAAATATAAAGAATTGTGTTTCTTATTGACTGTAAAGACTTGTACTCTGTAGAATAACTTTAGGAGGATATTTTAGTGTATAAAAACACCGTGAATGGTTAGGAATTTGTTTTAATCCATGGTCAAGTCTCACAGAGAGGTATTTTAGGACTACAAGGACTATACCTAGTCTAAAAAGACAACAAATAAAAATTAAAGGAGTAAGTAATTGTCTTGAAGGATTTGAAAGAGTGAATGGACTTAAATTCAAAAGAAAAACAAGAATGAAAAAGATACAAGTGAGGCAAGCCTAATATAGCACTCTATTAAAGGTCAAGGTAACTAGATCTAGGATTTGTCACCAATAGAGTGTTCTTGTTCACCACCCTAAATTAAAGAGACGCTTTACTTTGGGAGACCTTAAGAAGTTATTAGGAATTCTTGTGGGAAACTAGCATGTGGATTGTTGCTAAGTTATTAGTATCATTAAGGGAAGAGAAAATTTTACATCATTTAGGATAGTCTAGAGAAAAAATAGAGAAAATTATGAGGACCATGGTTGAGGAAAGTACTCAAAAGGTAAACGAATTCATGAAGGAACTCGTCAAGTAGGGCATGTGAAGAGTTGCAGGGTTATATTTGAGAAGAGAAAAAATTTCATACTATGAGCCTAGATTCCTTAAATGCAACAAGAGCATATTTCATAAAAGGTAGGAATACTTATACTCACAGTTGTTAATGACCATTTGAGTATTGTCATGACCTTTATATGGAAAGAGTTAATAGAGTACCTAATGAAAAGAGAATTTTTATGTGCATTGCAATTCTAGCCATTCCTAGGAAATTTAGGAAAACTTTCAACAAAGGTAAGAAGACTTATATTTAGCCTTATTAATACTCATTTTGGGATGATTTTATAGCATGAAATAGGGGTAAAGTTGAGTTTGATTAATTAAGAGTGTATTAATTGCTTGATATTGAGTAGTTATATATATCATTATCGATGAATCTTCATATTTCGATAATTTGGTATATAAGTATATGTAACCCAAAACGGGGGACAAATATCTTCTTCCAAAGATAGATATTGTAATCATGGTTTTTTTAGTAATATACATCTCTTTTTAGAAATAGTTTTTTCGTTTACATCAGGAAAAACTGTTAGTTTGTGCTTTTATTCCAAAACCCCTAAGTTTTAGATTAGATACTCCACAAAAACTTAACCATCTCCTGCTCCATTCCTAGATGCCCAAAACAAAATTTTTGAATGAGATGATTTTCTCTTTTCAACAAACAATTGATTAATATGAAATGAGCTATATCATGAAATACAAGTTAGAGTTCATGGAGAAGGTAGTGCTTGTCATAGACACCTTTTTACAATGGATGATCTTTTCTTCTCAACTTGGAAATATATGGACCTAGGAATGCATCTAATTGTTTTACATGTACTTAACCAAATAGAGGAAATGCTCATAATAAGAGAAAAACACATATTACAAGTAACACATGGAAGATTTGGGAAACACAAATACAATGTAAACATTATTTGATTGCCATAGGATGTCACTTCCATTGTTCGTCACCTACGAAATTGATTTGGTGACCTGAAGATCTTTTTTATGTAGAGAATCAACTCTTCACAAATAGAATTCAAGTTTTTTGTTAGCAGTTATCATATTCTTACTGCATTGTAATTCAATATCTCTCATGAACATTACTACAGGTATGTTTTCCTTGACATGGAAGCACTTCATTCCCTTCCATATGACAGTACATACATATCGAACTCCTTATTTCATTTAAAATCCACCATTTCTGACAAATATATCATTCAACCTGGCCAAGAGAGAATAATACGTATACCGCCAAATGCACATCAATGCAAAACATCATTATTTTTGTCTTTGCTCTCACCCGCACATAGAGAGGTTGAACAAATTATGCAATTATTACAGGCACCACACTATAGTTATTCGTAGACTATCAATTAGCCAACTATTGGGTTATCACTTGTTAATGAATATAATACCTAGGGTTTGTTATCGATGGATTTTCCTCTCTATTTCCAATAAATCTTTCACTTTTTCATCAACCACAAATCAAATGAGTTAACATGCACGAATATGATTTATTTTTATAAAGGTACCATGATAAAAAAATTCAACGTTGCCCTCATTTTCGGTACTTCAATCTTTACCTCATGATGCAACATAGGAGTACGGTAATATTTTTTGTATTTGAATTAAAACATTTCCAATGAATTACCAACAACAATCTCTACATTACGATAAAAGATAGCACTATTTCATGATCCTCATCTCACTGAGCATTTAACGCACAAGATCAATCTTGTAAAGACGTAAACATGAAATCATAGATTTGATAAGTCAATTTGGATTCCCTATGTTTTGTTTTTTTAGATTGTACTAGACACTAAATGGAAAGATTTACATAAAGTTATTCAAAGATCACCTCCAACCGTTCTTGCTAACGACCAACATTGGAGAAACCAAAATTATATTTAATATCCCCATATTGCATCTGCCTATATGGAAAAGGGGTTGACATTCTTGAGGGAGGAATTTATCCAAAAATTCATTACAAATACTATTGGTACATGTATGGACACTCATAATTTCAGTCTCTAGTCCCAATGTATAATTTTTTTAACCAATTACATGGATTTTACTACCAAGATAAGTACAAATAGCAACATTGAGGATCTGCTCATACATAAATATTTGTATGGCTTTAGGATGTACTAGACATGGAACTATTAGATTGTGAATATCCTCTTTAGATTAATGTAGAGACATATTTTTTCCGACATAAACAAGACACTTACATGCAACAACTTAAAATATTATGAACAACTAGTCAATCACATGCAATGACACATTATATTCAAGGAGAGGACATGAATATGCAATAAAGGTGCTACTCTCTAATGTAGATGTAAATCGCCATGGCCACTACAAAGAACATTCATCTATGTCCATAGAGGAAAAAGGAATCAAATTGACCACACAAGCATGCATTCATACATAATTCAACATATAAAATATAGAAATTATAGCAATATGGAGAGGAAATGACAATTTTCATCTTATTTTGTCATGCCATGATGCTATAAGATACTTAGACAAATATGCGTCAAAGGAATAGAATAAATCAGAGACCTACAACCCCATGCTGAAAAAATATTAGATAATGTCAACATTGAAAACCAAACAAGAATTGGATACAATAAGTTCCTCTCAAAAATAATAGTTTACCATGACATTGGTGCACAGGAAACATGTTAGATGCTTCAAAAACCTCATCTCTTGATTTGTATCCACACATTCATTTCCCTCTTAGTGAGTAAGTAATTTTTCAAGTGCCTGATCATGAACACAACATTTGTATCCCTGATTCCTTGTTTCATTGATGTGTACATGTGGTTCCGATCACATCTAGAAATTTTCCCCTCTTCAAATTTACACAGACATGGTATTTCAATAGTCAAAGGAGAGGATCCCAATGGAGGAAGATAAAAACCATGACGGTCATTTTCTTATATCACCATTACCACGTTATATTTGCAACTAATTATCATTCCTTTGGAAAATTTTATTTGTTGAATACCCATCTTTACAAATTAGTCAGACACATACATATAGATATCAGAATCACCTCACAACAAATAATTGATAGTTGGGAAGCAATGACAATAATGTACCATCCATCACATGTGTAGAGGAAAACAATAGGTAGAAGTGTTTCTGGAATAGAAAGTAGTGATAAAGACTTACACGAATATTGCATCATTCAAATCAACCTAAAAGAATGGTAACCCATATCTAATATACACTCATTTAGAAAAAAAAAGAGTTGATGACTTGGAAATGTTAGGTCTCTCAGACTTTAATAGTAACCACAATTGGTCAAAGCATAGTTTCCACTTTGACTTGTAAACTGTAACACCTATATTTACAATTCATGCATATCTCAATAAGTACCTTCCAACAATTTCCCTATTAAACTATCCAATTCCCTTACTTTTATCTACATAAAAAAATCACCTACGTAATTATTCTTGAACAAGACATCAAGAAAAGACAAATCCCTCCCTTAAAATATGAATATTCAAGGTGCAACTGGTACAATAAATTCCTACCTAATCTAAGGCATAAAATGCACACTAAAATACCCTGATAACATAATGAACTCATTCATTCTCCTATGAGCTCCAACATGTATTGTTGTATTAAAAATAGAAGTAGCTACTATAAATTTTTGCATTGTAATGAAAATTTGCAAGATGAGGGATCTTGAAGGATAGGGATAGCTTGTGCTCTAAAACATTCACAATTTTTTCTCCTGCTTAAATTAGCTCCAAACCTACCAAGTGTCGGATGGGACATGGCCTTCTAGTAGGAGATTAACCAATTGTTCTGGCTTGTACTGTTTCATTGATTTCCTTTTCATCTCTAATCACATTCTGAAACTGATTTGAAAACTTAGCATCTTTTTCAAGCTATTGTACTACATCTATCATGACTAATTTTTCAGCAATAATTTCAAAAAAATTTCCCTTATTCAGATCCACCATGCAGCTCGAATATTCAAGTTCATCCTTTTTAAAATCATATTTTCCTTCCTGAAGTGTTGGAGCTAATGATGATTTCAATGATGGATTTTTGCAACTTTCCAAAACGGTAGCAATCTGTAAGCATGTGGTACAGTGATGGTCTTCACATTTAGCTACATCATCGTGATCACTTCGTAACTTTTCTTCTCCCTTCATATCCTCATCCTCATTTAGCAAGAATTTTGCAAGATAAAAAATCATGTCCTTCTTCATCATGAGGTCTTATTTGAGCAGCAAGTCGTTCTCCTATATTCTCCTCTTCATTAATGCCATCCTCATCCTTTAGATGGAAGTTTCTTAAGCTGAAAACATGTTGTTCATGCATTAAAACTATTGATTCATTTTCAAATCTGTCTTTAAAATCCTCTTCAGTTGAAATGGATTCTTCCTTCTCTTCACATTTTACAAGCTGGGATGAATCAATAAATTGTGCGAATATGGTGCCTTCATGCATACTACACTCTGAACATTGAGAATTCTTATCATCTACCTCTTCTGCTTGATCTTATGAAAAATAAAATGCCGCCTCTTACATGGGTTATTTTTCCAACTATGGAACATGATCAAACTAAAATTTTTGGACACATTGTTGTAAATTCTACATGAAATCCAACCTACTATTTTTTTTCAATTGGCAGCTTGTCCTTTCTATTTTTCTAATCTTCCCCTTCATGAATTATGCTTGAGGATGAAGGAGGAGGGGTGGGTGGGTTCTCAATCTTATTTTTCAATTTTGGAAAAAAGGGATGGGGTTCAAAATATGATCATGAGGAAGTGCGATTTGGAGAAACAACAAAAAGAAAGATTCGAATCTAAAAATTGGGATTAGAATGTGATTGTAGAATATAGGGGGCATAAATTGTAGCAGCCTCCAAACATAGAATCAAATATAAAGGGGCTGAATTTTATAGGAAGGAAAGTATGTGGACATTGGATTTTGATGGGAAAGGAAAGTGGGAACACCACATTGTCATGGTTCCTCAACCTGATGCCTATCATTCTCTAATGCTTGCAAAGATGAAATAAAACCAACCATTTGGATAAGCATTTACTCATTACCTCAAGCCTTTTTTGTGGAATAAGCCAACTAGGTATAAGACCTCCCCATTGACAAGGATGCCTATGACCTTGTTGTTTAGCTTACAATTTTTTGATCTTCTCCTTCAATTATTGCATGATTTTCTCTATTCTATGAATTTTAACTTCAAATTGTTCCTCCTATGTATAGTCAGCATAATATTCTACATAACCTTGTTCCTGAAAAACATAATGATTATACTGATGACCATATGGACTAGCAAGATTCAGGTTATGGGGATATTCATTTTTATAAGAGTTATAGTACTGATTTAAAGGGGAATATGGGTAAAATGGATATGGATCTGACTGGTAACACTACTGAAAATGGGGATTCATGTCTGCATAACCTCATAAAACATAGAAATATTAAAATAAGATGGTAACAACAGAATAAAAAATGTAGATTTTTTGAAAAATACCTCAAAAGGTTGTAGCTAAAAGATTTGATGTCACCCTGGTGATGAAAAGGGATGTATTGTTCTGAAATTAGCTTCACGGAGTCTCAAGATGAGTTCTTTGAATCTTTAATTTTCTAAACTCATCAATAATACTCAAGGTCCCACCGGGTGTGCTAGAATTATTTATCTAGTAGAAGTGCACCCTCTATGATGAATGGAATATTTTTCTATCTTTCTCCTTCCACACTTCTATGGATATACAATTAAGGCACCTCACGGGTTATGGGTATCCCTGGTGTTAGGTGAATCTATAGATTCTAAGGGCTATCTTGCATTTGGCCTATCCCTAAACTAGGTTTGTGGGGTTTAAGGGTAAGGAAGTAAACTAAAAATGGAAAATAGGTGATACACGGAAGGTTTTAATGGGGGTTTTTGATAACGGAAATATGCATAAACTGATAGGAAAAAATAATGAGAATTACATGATCTATAGGGTTGTGTTGATGCATAATCACAACACCACTAAATGTATGCAACTTCATGGGTTAAAAATGTTGGTGTGATTGCATAACATGGATCTTTTCCCAAAGTGTGATACTTCACAATTGGGAAAGCTATCTGGATGAAGTCCGGTTCCTATTCCTCTGTTTAGATGCACACATTCAAATCATATAGGATCTACTCTGAAACCTACTCAAACTTTCCAAGGAGATAGGGTTGAGAGGATGCAAGAAAATAAACCTAAACTACCAGAGGTGATGCACTAAAGGAATGCTGAACACCTTATTTTCCATTAAACACAAACCATTAAAATGTAATACAACTACAATGCACAAATGACCAATACTATAATGAGAGATAAGATGAAGGAAATGAACACAAGAGAGGGTTGAAAATCATCCACAAACATGTATTATTGATCTATGAATTTGATACAATACACTATAATGGCCAAGAGGAAAAATTTGCATTACAGTTTGAAGGGGAGGTTTGAACTCAACAAATTCAATTATAGAAAAGAGAAGAAGGGAGGGTGAAAATCCAAAATGTACAACCTTTGGAAAAATGCCCCTCCTTACAATATATAAGAACAATGAGAGAAAGAAATGGAAATAATATGAATTCTTGCTCCAACAAGACAATAAATGCATTGAATTTTCTTGCAACAATGATGTGTTCTACTACAAAACTCATTCCTCCATGTTTTGTTCCTTGTTGGCAAATATATGAAGCCTATACTTCATTATTTTGGTAGGTGATAATTCTATATTATCCCAATTTTTCCCCTCTGAAAAACTTGATCAAAGAAAACCCCTCATAGAAGAAAATTAGAAGGGTTGATTCAGTCATGTGAGCCCACATTTAAAATCCAATGATGAAGGGGCAGGGTCAGTGAAGGAGGCCAATGTCATCATAGGAAATCAGAGCACATAGGAGAAAAATGGAGAAAGTAAGTGTTCACGCAAAGCCCTAAATTTGCTAAGGAAAGAAGAGATAGTAGAGGCCCTCAACGTGTCCAATCGGCACACCTTTGAAGGTCAGGTCCAAATAGGGTCTCAAAATCTACGTGGACTCTCCACTTTTCTAGGGTCCAACAGTTGTTCCCGAATGGGCAGGAGGCCCAAATTGGATAAGTATAAAGGAGTGAGCGGAAGCCTCCGCATGTCTCATTAGCACATCTTCGAGGGTCATACCCAAATCCTAGTCCCAAAAAAATGTGGGCATTCCACGTGTCTAAAGTCTCGGAGACATAGGCGACCATTGAAAATTCCAAGAGCTAGCGGAACCCTGCACATGACCAATCGCCACACCTCCAAAGGTCAGGTCCAATTAGGGTCTTTGAATGAGCAGGAAGCCTCCACTCATCCCAGGTTAGACATAAATCCTTCGTCAAACATAAAGGACTTGGGAAGAACACATGGAAGGTAGAAAAAAGTTATAGAAGGTGCCACGTGCCTTATCAATGCAACTTCAAAGGTGTGGACTAAATAGAGACCCTGAATGAGCACCATCCCACCACGTGGTCAAAGTCAGAGGAAGTTGCATCAGCCATCGAAAATTCTAAGGATAGCAGAAAGAGCTACGTGTCAGCTCAGCACATCTTCAAGGTTAAAATCTGGAGGCAGTCCCTAAACAAACACAGGCTCGCGACGTGCCTAGAAGTTAAAAGGGGGGGCACAACTGGCCGTTGAATTGGCTAAGCATAAGGTGACCTAGAGGAAGGAGTCACGTGTCTCTTCAGGGCTCTTTCAAGAGGGAAATACAAATGCGGTCCCCAAACATGTGCCAGCTCTCCATGAGTCTCGAGCTAGGCACAATGTCTCCGCCAAGAGGGGGCTTAGGCCAAGAACAAAAGAAATAGAGTAGAGCCACAGAAGGTGCCATGTATTAGTTCGGCGCAACTACAAGAGTGAGAGGAAGGGGTGAAATATTCAAAACACGAAGGGCTTCCATGTGGACCCTGTATGGATAGACCCTTTTGCATATTACGATCCCACATTAAGCACCTAACCATTGACCTTCAGATAACCATGTCTTTCAACCTGGAGCTTGGCATTGATTGAAAAAGGACCTTTTAGAGAGATCTCGGTGTCTGCTACTCACCTGCCACCATTAATTATCCGGTCCAACATTTTTTAGGTTGTCAAGTCTATCACCTATCACCAGGATGAAGAATGGACTCCTTTCTTTCCCAACAAGGAACAACACATAGAGGCATGGACTCTATCAGTGAAGCTCATCATTATTACAGATGGATTCAATGCATTGCAGGGGTGGTTGAAGCATGGTTCAAATTTACCCTCTCTCCTTCTCTTATTCTTCTTTATATTGTAAAGGAGGGGGATATTTCAAGGGGTTGGAAATATTTTCTCTCCTTCCCCTCTCTCTTTTCTTCCTTATGTAGAATGTAGAGTCTAAGCCTTCTCTCTTAGCTCTGTAATTGTATTTTGTTGCCCCATACCCACTAATGGTGTACCATATGAACTCTTGGAGCAATAAAATTTGTTTCGTGATGCATTTTTTTCATCCTTTCTTATTTTATTGTCTCTTCTCACCTCTCATCATTGCAGGGTATATTGTGCATATATCTAATGTCTATTGGATGTTATTAAAGCCGTGTTTAATTGGTTTTGAAGCGGTGTTCTATGTGAACATTATCTTTGGTCTATGACACATCTGTCCATCCCCTCCATTGCTCACCCCTCTCCATTTCAGGTAGTTGGATTTTTAATCAGCCACCCCCTTTTCTTTGTACTATCACCTTTGTAGTGTAGGATTCCTTGATTTTATGCTCTCTCTCTCCCTATCTCCTTAGCATTGTTAGATTAGGAGTAGCTAGTCACATTTCCTTTCTTAGAAGTAGTTTAACATTAGGATTAGGAAGAAGAGGCCAACATTCTCCCGAGGGCCATCTCAAGTCCCCAAGTCCCACATCTTGAGAGATGGTCCAATGTTATGCAGATCACAACCAATGCCCCACTCAGATCTGAGTCCATTTGGTGGGTGCTGTGATTTTGCATCAAAAATTTTGGCATGCCTAGTGGGACCAGTCTTAAGCACCTTACCACTTCACTTCATCACGTTTGATGTGCTCTTGGTGACGATGTCATCCTTTGGAGGCACATTCAAGCACATCTAGCAACTCCATATGGTCAACAACCAATTATCTAAGTTGCATACTTTCCTTCAATACATTTTCATCCATTGTTATTTCAAAATCTTTCCCCTTCTTCTGTTTCATGAAGTTGTGCAGTCATGAATGCATTCCCCTCATGGAATTCACACTTGCAATAGGATATAGAAGAGTTTGATCTCCTATTAGACTTGGAGGAATTTTTTGATGAGGATAGCCCCATAGAAATTACAACTTTCACTACCCCATCATTCATCCTTCAACCACAAGAACCTGTTGTCAAAGAGTTTCCACCAATCATGCTCATTTCAGAGCATGAGGTTGAGCTTCAATGCACCAAAGGTCAGCAGTAACGCCTCCCAGATCCTAGTATAGAACAACTCCATGAGGTGTATATTTTTTTTTTTGATACCTTGAGGAGGGTGAGACACCATCTGCAATGTGGTTTTTAACTCTCATTTCCAACCATGTTCAACACCAAATCAACTACATGGTCGTAAGTCGTGATGGAGGGAAGCTACTTCTCCTTGACTATTGCAAGTTTTACTTGAGCGCCCCTTGCCTTTGGTTAGTTTAGGGTTTTATTTTAGTAAAATAAGTGCTTTTGCACACTTTTCATGTCTTATTTGAGGAATGTATGATTTAATCATTGTATATAAGCTTTGTTCGTATTGCTCAGGAGGTACAATGCACTAGGACCTTCATTATTTATGGCAGTGAGACCCATAGTTACCTATAACATTTTCTGATTTGAAGGTAAAGTAAAATCAGATCAACTAAGATTAGATTTTGAAGGAGACCATTTCCAGAGTAGGTGAAAGCCCTAGGTCAATGCAATTTTCTACTCTCAGAAGCTTCATCTCCGTGATTTTCTTATGAAAATTGAGAGTGCAGAAAACGAGGCAAGCTCAGGGTCACCATGTTCAAGAATTTAGGATCACAATTTCTAAGAAAATATTAGTACCAGGCTCTTATTCGCGACTACATGCCCAATGGATACTTCCAAGGCTACTGGTCTCTTCACCTAGTAGGCAGATGTCCCCTTGAGTTGCCAAACTATTATCCCAATTTTTCCTCCGAGAAAAATTGATCAAACATGAGCCCACACAAAATAAAATAAGAAAGGTCCATTAAGTCATGTGAGCCCACATTTAAAATTCAATGATGAAGGGGTAGGGTTGGCAAAGGAGGCCAACTGTGTCAAAGGAGATCAGAGCACACAAGAGAAAAATGGAGAAAGGAAGTGTTCACTCGAGGCCCTCAATTGGTTAAGGAAAGAAGAGACAACAGATGCTCTCCACGTATCTAATCAGCACACCTCCAAAGGCCAGGTCCAAACAGGGTCTCCAATTCTACACATACTTTCCACATGTCTAGGGTCCAACCGTTGTTCCTGAATGGGCAACAATCCCAAATCAGCTAAGTATAAAGGAGTAGTGGAAGCCTTGACGTGTCTCATTGGCATATCTTCAAGGGTCAGACCTAGAGGCCAGTCCTTTCTTACCCAGAAAGGAATAACACATGGAGGCATTGACTCTATTAGTGAAGCCCATCATTATTTCCGATGGATTCAGTGCATTGCAGGGGTAGTTGAAGCAGGTTTTGAATTTTCCCTCTCTCCTTATCTTATTCTTCTATATATTGTAAAGGAGGGGGATATTTCAAGGGGTTGGTCATCTTTTCTCTCTTTCCACCCTCTCTTTTCTTCCTTAGGGTAGAATGTAGAGTCTAAGCCTTCTTTCTTGTCTCTATAATGGCATTTTTTCCCCCTTTCCCACTGATGGTGTACTGTGTGAACTCTTGGAGCAATAAAATCTATTTTGTGATGCATTTTGTCCATCCTTTCTTATTTTATTGTCTCTTCTCACCTCTCATCATTGTAGGGTCTAATATGCATATCTCTGATGTCTATTACCAGTTCTGAGAGTTGTGTTTAATTAGTTTTGAAGTGGTGTTCTATGTGAACTTTAACTTTGGTTTTTGATGTATCTTTCCATCCCCTCCATTTCTCACTCCTCTTCATTTCAGGCAGTTGTATTTGTGGTCAGACACCCCCTTTTCTTGGTGCTATCACCACTATAGTCTAGGATTCCTTTATTTTATGCTCTCTCTCTCCCTATCTCCTTGGCATTGTTACATTAGGAGTAGATAGTTACATTTTCTTTCTTATAAGTAGTTTAGTATTAGGATTAAGAAGAAGAGGCCGAATTTCTCTAGAGGGCCATCTCAAGTCCGCAAGTCACACATCTTGAGATATGGTCCAATGTTATACAGATCACATCAAATGTCCCACTCATATATGAGGCCATTCGGGGGGTGCTGTGATTTTACATCAATAGTCTGACACCCTAAAAAAATAGGATTGTATTTATTAATTTTGAATAAATTTTTCTCAGTTATTTAAGATATGCAGTAGTACATGAGAAACAGATGTTGAGAGATTTCTAAAAGGTCCTTTCTTGTGTAAATATGAGCTCCCAGTCAAAATTAATGGCCATATGAAGTTTGAGGTGTCATTTTATAAAAATGGCTGACTGAGAGTTCCAGAACTTCAAAACCTGAAATTTTGAAATTTTGGACTTTCAGGTTTCAGAGTTTTGGAATTTGAATGTTATTTTTGTGTTTTGAGGTTTCGAACTTCCAAAACCCTAAACGCAGATATCTTGAAAGTATGAACTTTGAAAATATGAAATTTCAGACTTTCAGACTTCATATTTTATGACATTCTTGGTCGCTTTTCTATTTTTGCTCATTGAAGATTCTGATGTCTAAAAAATGCTTCCACAGTGACCCTGAAACCTACATTGACTTAAGAAATATGAACCCCTCCTGACTCACTTACTAAGATCTTCGATACCCTGAAACCCAAAAGTATGAATTTTCAGATGTTCAAAGTTCAGGATTTCAGACTTTTCTGCTCCCTTTTTTTTTCACGCTCACTGAGTCTTCCGAAACCCTGAAAGTATGAAATTTTAGACTTTGGGATTTCAAAACATTTTTCTCATTTTTCCAACTTTGTGCTTGAGAACTCTGAAACGTCGAAACCCGAAAGTCTGAAAGTTCAAAATTTCAGGGTTTTGAGTTTCAGAGTTTTTTTCCTTTGTTGAGTCCCCGAAATCTTCCTTATCCCATCTCTGATAAGTTCCACCTCTGAAATACGAAACCCAAATTTCAGACTTATTCTTTTCCCAAAATCTCTGCAACTTGCTTGGGCCTGCTTGAATCTTTTGGACCAACTCCGAAATGCAAGCTCTCTTGATGGCTCAACTCCTACATTTTCGCTGCGTGCAAATTCCTGTTTGTCAAATTTTTCTCGAGGGGAAAAATCGGATAATAGGTTGTGAGAGAGTTTTAAGGAAAAAGTTTGAATTTGTTAAGGGAAGATTCAAAATAAAAGTTTATAAAAGCATGCAAATTAAAATTTGATGATAAACAATTGATTTACAACATGACATATAACTTAAGCATGAAACTTTTAAAAAATCGGGGAAAAGTAATCACAAGACTTACTATATCAAATGCACAATAGTGCAATGTGACTAGAAAGGCATAAAAATACCTTCGCATAAATGGGGCACTTGTTGGAAAAATTCTTCAAGCCTCTGTTACATCAAAAAGCCTTCCCTAGGGCTTGTAAAAGCATACAATATATAAAGAAGGCTACAAATAATAACTCTACATTACACATAACTAATTTAGAGATGATTCCAAAATTATCTCTACAATTTAACTGAATTTTCAAAATTACAAAAAATCAAAGCCAAAAATAGGTTTACAAGACTCAAATACATCCCTAGAAAACTCCAATTGACTCTAATATTTCACTTGTGATAGGTATGGACCCTTTAGTAAGGATTAAGTTATTTTTAGAAAATACAAGGCAAAAATTATCTTGGTAACTCCTCCAAAAAGGTTATTTTTGGTATTATATTCCCATGCATTATTTTAATAATTCATCATAATGGCTGAATTTTCCTTTCCTCCTTTTGGATCTATGCATAAGAAATGATTTATCTATATAATTTGGATAATAATTTAAATTACACATCCTCATTATTTCTTTTCTTATGTAAAAGGGGAAATTAAACGCTTCTCTATGTATAGAAATAGTTAAATCCCTAAAACCAAATTGGGTTTTGGAATTTGCAAAATGATTCTACTTTGTTGGGATGTTTTGATCATGGGGCCCACTTACTCATACAATAACTAAAACCCCCACAGTGTGAATTAGTTGGCATATATCTCACCACTTGAAATATTTCAAAATCTTACTCAATGTGGGAAAAGCAAAACTTTGCATTCAAAGATTCAACATGGGAAAATCAAAACTTTGCATTGAAAGAGATTAACCCTCCTCTAACTCGACTATAGTTGATCGAAAATTTCATTATTTTTTTGCATGAATTAGAGAAGAATAAGGGGAAAATACCCCAATGTTCCCTCATTTCATAATTTATGTTTTTGGAGCTTTCTAGAAACTCTTGTTTGCAAAAAAATAAGGGGCGACCTCCATTTTCTTTTTCCATGTTTGGTGTACCATTGGTTTTTGGAGAAAGTTTTGGAAGCCATTGATGGGCTTCTTATGCTTGCGATGCTTTTGTTGAATTTCAATGCTTTTTGACGGGAAGGGCCATCGATTTCTTTGAATGCTGTTATTTTTAATATTTACGGGTTTGAATATCTTACCCCGGTTCTGAAAGATTGTGTCTTTCATTTATTTCAAACCTTCTTCCACTATCCCACAAGTTGAGTGTTCATTTTCTGGGTGTCTATGTATTATTGTTCCTGATGTGCTACTTTCATTGTTGGCTTCCATTGATTTGGAAGCTATAGGTTTATCATTCCCAGTAGCTATAGTTTCTTATATGGTGTGCCGCCATTTCTAAGCCTTGGAACTTTGTGTTGATCTCCTTTAATGTCCTCCATTTTAGTATTCTTCGAGCTCTGTCTTTACTTGGACCGCCATTGACTGTGGGTGAGGGTTTTTGAAAGACTTTCTCTGTATACTATAGAATT
Organism: Taxus chinensis; assembly: GCA_019776745.2. Classification (NCBI taxonomy): domain Eukaryota; kingdom Viridiplantae; phylum Streptophyta; class Pinopsida; order Cupressales; family Taxaceae; genus Taxus; species Taxus chinensis. Next base: position 632,860,615 of record CM034154.1, on the reverse strand, counting down.
CGAACTGTACATCCATGACGGCCATTGTAAGAGAGTAAGCTTCTGGTTTTAACATTATTGTGCCATGTATTTGACCTGGTTTAGTATAATACTTATGGTTGAGCTCGTCTCATGAAATCTGTGCATTTACCTTTTTATTCTTATAAATGAGCTCAAAGCATTTGAAGAAGTTTTTTGACAACTATATGCATCAAAATCAGGGATTTGTACTGGTTGTTTGTAGCTGCCACCATGGCTCGTATTTTGGGGTTTCACCTTAGGAGCTCATATTGGAATTGCATTAGTCTGTATTTGGACCCACCTTCAAAAGATTTGCCTTGAAAAATAGCTCGCTGTTGTGCCATCTAGAAGACTTGCAAGTGCTATAAAGGTATAAATATTATTTCTAGCTTTGTCCTGTTACTTGATTTCCAAGTTGATATCATGGACTCGGTTTTTAAGAAAGAGAAGCTACTTTTCGCAGCCTATGTCATGTTTTGTTTACATTCATTTACATCTGGTTAGAATAGGATACTTTAGGATTTTAATTTCAATAAATTTCTTTCACACACTTGCATCTATTTTCAATTCAATAAGTGCATATAATGCATAAGATCTAGTTCCTTCCCAAATCCTTTCTCTATTTTAGTTTGTATGGGAAAGGTACAATTTTTCAGTATAATGGGAAAAAAAATTGTTTTGGTTCTGACTTCACGGCCATTTGATGAGTTTAAGGCATTGGTCTTTTAAGCTAGCAGGTATTTGATCCCGTAGAATAACCAGAAATGTTGACATTTATCACACCGGTGTGAGAGGTCAACTCGAAACATTTTTTCTTAGATTGAAGGGATTAGGTTGAGTAATCTAATTAAAGGAAAAAGGTTATGGATTGTTGCTATGTTTTTTTCAAAATATCAATCCTCCTCCTAAGATGTTTTTATGTGCATCATCTCTATCACAATCCTTCATCAGCGCTTCAAGAACTGATGCAAGACCCTGACACAGAAGGGAAAGACAAGACAAACTAAAGAAAGATGTCCCTAAGTGAACAAAAGGATAGTCAACTTCAGTAAATGAATTAGGTTGTTGCATTCATTCCTTTTAGTTTCATATTTAATCAAGGTAAATTGATTCATTATTTTATGATTAAGTTACATTACTTAGTGTGTTGAGCTGCAAGAAGTTCTTTTAACATTATATTAATGAAAAGGAAGTGCAAAATAAATATTTGCAGCTCATCACAATAAGTTATTCCAATTTATTTCATAATTTCAATGTATAGGTGGTCCCATAATGGCTATGGTAAATAACTCTAAGGTACTCTACAGAGAAAAGAAAGTGCATGTATATGAAGTTATGAATAGAAGAGAAGGGATTTTTGTTGGATTTTCTCTGCAGCTCCTCAGCTTTCCGTTCCCTCCTTCTCATTCTCTTTCCATCCTCAACAGTTACATTATAAAAGACATTATATTGTTAAAGATATAGATTTTGCATCCGTTTATATTCACAGTTTCAGAAAAATGTAATTTATTCAATATGTACATGAAAATTGGAAAGAACAGAGAGAATACAAGATGCAGAAGATCATAACCAGAAAAGAGAGAAGATTGACATCGTTTAGAATCATATAATGAGAAGAAATCAACAGAATAATGAAAATAAAGGCTTAAGGCTTTCACTCTTTTCTAACTGGTTCTCTTAGTGTGTAGGTATAACTCACATTCCATTAAGTATCATGTAATGAGTTTACGGGAAGAACTGAAATTTAAGCTCGTCAGACTTTGGATACACATTTCAGGCACAACTTGGCCTATTCATTAAAGGAACTTTAGAAAATATGAAAACTTAAAAGGAAAATAAATTACATTCCTTAATTGGCATAATGTACACTGAAGGAAGATATTTGAAATAAGTAACATGAAGGTTATAGTCATGTTTTGTATTAGGAAACAACATCAAATTCAAAAGATAAATGGGCCTTAAAATTACAAAAAAAAAAAAGGGTTGTAACCAGCAATTTTGTAGCTTTCAGAAAGAATATTGAGATTGTAGGATAAGGCAGGATGGAAAGCTCCCGTGATTTAACAGTCGAGTATTTTTAACACAATTATGAAGAAGAATACATTTCGGTATGCAGGTGCAAACAGAGAATGATGCTATCAACTTCAATATAAAGGAGAATACATTCTCATTCCAAAATAAGATACATGAGGTTATAATGGAAAAATTGATGCTACGTACTCGTAAGATATGAAGATAAACAAATGAATTCAGTTTTCAATGGTTTCCAAATCACATATAAAAGATTAGAGATAATATATTTCAGAAATGAACAAATGCACAAGATTTTACCAGTGACAACCTTACAATTGAGAAAGAAGAAAAATTACAGTGTTGGAATAAATTATAAATATTCTACTTCTCAATCAACAACCATCTCTTGTATAAACAATCATTTTAAAGGTTGAAGTATAGAACAAGTTTTAGAAAGAATAACACAAAGAACTATTGTTAGTGTAAGTTGAGGGTAGGGGTTCAAATTTACATTTTTTCCGCAAACTAAATGCATTGCAAAGATACCTTTCTAGTAAAATACAAGATTTCCAATAGCCAAACACTTTTTTTTTTTGGGTGAAATTAAATAAAAACTATACATATGCAACCAATGAGAAAATCTGAGCAACAATAAAGTTAAAGCTTGAGAAATAAATTATGGATGCAAAAATGCCTCACTAAGCTACTCGAATAAAAAATAATTTTGGGACATAAAATATGACCTAGATAAAATTTGAGCACATCGATGCAAGATCTTATGAGATCATTTTTTAAGGGATGGTAAACAGTAGTTGGTGCTTGCAGAGAAATCCCAAACATGAAATGTGCATTCAATCACAACACAAGATGGCGACTCATAGTATAGAAATGGGAAATGACAAGATAAATGAAATGTCATTAAACCAATTTGAATATAAAGCATCTCGCCCAACAATAGGACGTCTTAAGAAAAAAACTAAGCTACTCATAACAATACCCAACAAGCTACTGATCAACAAAAGTCCCAAACATAAAGCACATAATAGATATCAAGATAAGAGTAGAGGTATGAAGCTATTACAAAACCCACAAATCATGCTATACCAATCACATGCAAACTGATAATAATTGTCTTTACAATTTACAGTTTACAGTTTTGGGGCTAATCTATATTTTTCTTTACAGTTCACTAGTTTACAGTTTGGGGGCTAATCTTCAAAATGGTATTTTAGTTATTTAAAATTCAGATTTTAGGATTTTAGGATTTCATATTTTAGGATTTAAGGATTTCGTATTTCATGATTTCAGGATTTTGGATTTCGGGATTTCAGATTTTAAGATTTTGGGATTTTAGATATCGGGATTTTGGGATTTTGGCTTTCAAGATATCAGGATTTCAAATTTCACGATTTTAGGATTTCAAAATTTTGGGTTTCATGATTTCAAGATTTCAGTTTTCAAGATTTTATGATTTTAGGTTGAAAGATTTTGGTATTTTGGGTTTCACGATTTTCAGATTTTGGTATTTAAGATTTCGAGATTTGAGGATTTCGAAACTCTCAAGCCCCAAAACATAAAAAGAAAGACTCAATGTCTGAAATTCTGAATTCTAAATGTCTGAAATTTTGAACTTTCAGACTTTCGACTTTCGAAACTCTTGGACCATTTTGAGCGGTGATTACTAGCTCGACTTCTGAAACGAATTTTGTTAAAAAGTCTAAATTTCAAGATTTCAGAGGTTACATGCATTTCAGACTCCGAAAACGAAGAAATACAGTCCGCCATTTTTTAGGGTGTCAGGATTGTCACCTACCAAAATTATGAGGTATGGGTTTCCTTTCTTGTGCAACAAGGAACAACACATGGAGACATGGGTTTTATAGTAGAACCCATCATTGTTGCAAGTGAATTCAATGCAATTTTGAGGTGGTTGAAGCTAGATTTTGGATTTCATCTATCTCCTTATCTAATTCTTCCTATATATTGTAAGATGGGGCTTTTCTCGAAAGGCTATACATTTTGTTTTGTACCCTCCCTTCTTTTCTTCTCTTAAAGTGGATTTGTGGAATTCAAACCTCTCGTTAAAGTTGTAATGTGATCTTTCCTCTTGGCCATTGTAATGGACTGTATGAATGTTCTGGAGGAATAAAAAATAAGTTTTTGGATGATTTTAAACCTCTCTTATGTTCATTGGATCGACCTTATCTCTCATTACAATCATGGTTATTTATGCAGGGTGGTTTTATTACATTATTATGATTTGTTTTTAATTGCAAAGTAGGTGTTCAACATTCATTTGGTGCATCATATTTGTTAGTTTAGGTTTATTTTCTTGCGTCTTATTAACCATGTCTCCTTGGAAAGTTAGAGTAAGTTTTAGAGTATATCCTGTGGAAATTGTATGTGTGCACCTGAACATAGGAATAAGAACCCGCTTTCATCCGAAGAGCTTTCCTGATTGTAAATTCCAACACTTTGGGAAAAGATCCATGTTATGCAATCACACTAAAAGTTTCAACCCATCGAGTTGCAGATGTCAATAGTTTTGGCACGCCCGGTGGGAGCAAGAAATTGTATGTTCTCCACTTTTGGATTTTTCACCTGTCAGGTTGAACTCTGAAATTAATTTTCAGGGGCTTAACTTGTTCAAAACACGTCCAAATTTCACGAGTTGATAGATTAGAGGATAATCTTTAAAATGGTATTTTTAGTTTTTTGAAATTTCAGGATTCAAGTTTTTTAAACTTTGGTTTTCAGGATTTTGGAATTTCGTACTTCTCCAAATTCTTATACTTGAGTTAGTGTAGGTTATTATTTAACCTTTTATTTATTGATCAGGATAACTCTTACTCTTGTTTAAGACCTACACTTGTTGGGTTAGCTTGGTTAGGTGTACTTGTTGTGTGGAGTTAGCTTCTTAGTTATGTGGAGTTAGCTTACTATTCTTTTGGAAATAAATTAATTACTAGTATCAGTTAGTGGGAGTTCTTCACCACTGATTTAGGTAGTAGATGCACTTCCCTCCTCCTATATGTACATCTTTATTATTGAATAATTCAATTAATTCTATTGTAATGTATTAAGCATTATGGATTATGATGGATTTCCATATATGGTATTTTAGCTCTTCTAGTTTTGCAAATCTAATGTGATGTGCTATTATCATCTGAGATTGCGGGTTGGAACAATCTTCTTATCGTTCCTTTCATGGTATCAGAGTGATAGATGATGTAGACATCCATCTGTAAGTTTTTATTTACAAACAAGGGTTTATTATTTTCATGTATTTATACTTTGCTAGGAATTTTCTGAAACATGCAATTTTATGCAAAACGGAGTGTGGCATTGGATTTGGAAGGTGCCAAAACCCCAGAATCAACTGTAAACTTGACCATGTTTTGAGACAGTCAAATATGGATGCAGATTTGTACCCTATGGGTGCATTCTTTTATTCATTGGATATAAGCATGTACCTTTCGGATGCATTCTTTTACCGTCTGGGTATTTCAGTTTTGGATGCAGTCTTTTATCCACTAGACGTAGATATGTACCCTCTGGGTGCATTCTTTTAGCCATTGGATATAAGCATGTACATTTAAGATGCATTCTTTTACCCTTTGGATATTTCAGTTTTGGATGCAGTCTTTTATCCACTAGATGTAGATCTATATTCTATCGGTGCATCATTTTATCCATTCGATATAAATGTGTACCTTCCAGATGCATTCTTTTACCATCTGGATATTTCAGTTTTGGATGCAGTCTTTTATCCACTTCACGCAGGTCTGTACATTGTGGGTGCATTCCTTTATTCGTTGGATATAAGTGTGTACCTTCTTGATGCATTCTTTTACCCTCTGGATATTTCTATTTTGGATGTAGTCTTTTATTAACTGGAGCTAGATTGGTACCCTTTGGGTGCATTCTTTTATTCATTGGATATTTCCCTGTACCCTCTAGACATTTTATCCTTTTGTTGCAAACATGTATCATATGGATGCAATCTTTTACCCTTTGGACATTTTGGTGTCACATGTACAGTTTAAAAAAAAATCAGCATTAAAATATTATTTTAATAGCAAAACTTTCTAGAGCTCATAAATTTTGATTTGTAGCTTGGATTAAGGTGATCATTTTTTTGAAATTGTGTATTTTTTCAATATCTACGCATTGGTGACATTTCTATACACATATTTAAAATGTAAAAGGTATTGTTACTCATTGTATTATTTACATGCACTCAATTATAAAGTGTCAAATTTGGGAGGGAGTTGTGATCACATGTGGATGTAATTTCGGTTGAGCCTAACATCCTAAACTTCTGGGTATTGCATTCTTGTATACATACAAGAATATCTCTCTTGTTTGTTGAGATATTTTGGATCTATATTTTTGACACTTTTTTTGGCATGTACATAGTCCCTCTTGTGGGGGAGCTATTCTGGTGGATCCCTGTGTTAGTTTTACATTGTTCAAGTAGTTGATTTTGACAACTCATACAGATTTGTCGTGTCACTCTACCCATTCTGCAGTATGGGAGGGTGTGGTGTTAATACTGCTTCTTCAGGTTTCGTGTCTTTTCCTTATTACCTTGGCTTTTCTTGGATCATGGCACTCTTATTGATTTAGATCTCGTGTCTTCCTTGTTTCCTTGGTTGTTCTTAGATTTTGGCACACCTATTTGTAGGAGTTGATCAAATTATGTCTGGTGTTTGTTTTTTACTTTCGACATCACTCCATTGACAGTCTCCTTGCATGGAGCTATTTTGGTGAAGCCTAGTTTCATTTTTTTTGAGTTTTATGATTGATGAGTGGATTTAGACCATAGTGCACACCACACTTCTTTATCATTATACAAGTTTTTGGAGCCGAGCTTCTGAGGATATCTTGCAGTAAGATTTTTCCCTCTCTAATTTGTTATTACTAGTTTTGGGTACCTTGCGGTGTCCAATTTTCCTAGTTGTACATGGGTACCTCATCAGGCTTTGTTGCCAGGAGCCACCTTCTTTTTCACCCACCTAAGCTATGCTTATGGGAGGGTATTAGTGTAGGTTATTATTTATCCTTTTATTTATTTATCATGATATTTCTTACACTTTTTTTATCCCTACACTTGTTGTGTTATCTTGCTTAGGTGTACTAGTTGTGTGGAGTTAGCTTACTAGTCTTTTGGAGTCAATTTAACTACTAGTATCAGTTACTGGGAGTTCTTCACCGCTGATTTAGGTAGTAGTTACACTTCCCTCATCTTATATGTACATCTTTCTTATTGAATAATTGAAGTCATTCTATTGTAATGTATTGAGCATTATACATTATGATGGATTTCCATATATGGTATTTTAGGTCTTTTGTTTTTGTAAATCTAATGTAGTATGCTATTCTCATTTGAGATTGCGGCTTGGAACAATCTTGTCTCTTGGCCATTGTAATGGAATGTAAAAATGTTTTGGAGGAATAAAAAATAATTTTGTTGATGATTTCAACCCTTTCTTATGTTCATTGCATCTACCTTATTTCTCATTGCAATCCTTGTTATTTTCTCATGGTGTTTGTATTACATTTTTATGGTTTGTGTTTAATTGCAAAGTAGGTGTTCAACATTCATTTGGTGAATCATCTTTGTTAGTTTAGGTTTATTTTCTTGCATATTATTAACCATGTCTCCTTGGCAAGTTAGAGTAAGTTACAGAGTAGATCCTATACAAATTGTATGTGTGTGCCTGAACATAGGAATAGGAACCGGCCTTCATCCAAAGAGCTTTCCCGATTGTAAAGTCCAACACTTTAGGAAAATCTCCATGTTATGCAATCAAACTTAGAGTTTCAACCCATCGAGTTACAAACATTCAGGGGTGCTGTGATTACACATCAATACTTTTGGCATGCCTGGTGGGAGCAAGAGGGCATTATACAAGCTTTGAAGAAATTTTCATCATATTCAGACTTAGAAATTGCAAGTTATCCAATTTTGGAGTTTTCACCTGTCAGGCTAAACACTGAAATTGATTTCCAGGAGCTTAACTTGCTCAAAACAAGACCAAATTTCACTAGTTGATAGATCAGAGGGTAATCTTCAAAAGGATATTTTTAGGTTTTAAAATTTTTGATTTTTAAAATTTCAGAGTTTTTCAAATATCAGGATGTAGGTTTTTAGAACTTCAGGTTTCGGGATTTTAGAATTTTGGACTTCTCAAAATTTTGGGGATTCAGGTTTCAGACATTTAGAAATCTAGCATTTTTGGGTTTTCGGGATTGTCATTCGAAATCAATTTTCAATCTCCATGATATCAAATACACAAGTCCTTCAAAGGTTTTCATTTTTATTCTATCAATTTTGGTGTGTAACTTGTCAAAATCTAGCCTTTAGAGGCTCATTTCCCAACACATCTGGGGACTTCGAAGGGATAGAATTCAGCGTGTAGAAGCATAGGTTTCCCATGTACATGAGAAGAATTAGAACTAGGTTTGATACTTGAGAAGGATTATTTGTCTACTTGCAATTATCATCAGGAAGAGGAAGGAGAGGAAGAAGACTTCAAAGATCAGCATCTCCACCTAACAAGACCTTTTCTACACCTCCACCTGGTAGACCTTTTCTTCAATGAATGATAGTTATCTCACCAATCAGGATGGTGCAATGCAATCCATATGTCAACTTCATGGGAAGTAGTCCACTTGGCCTATATGCTCAAAATTTAGTTCTAATTTTAGCATTGAAGAACATCCCATATATAACTGGAGAGAACCACACAGCTCTGATTGACCACATCAAGGACATTATAATGGTCTATGTAGTTCATGAAATCAATGAAATGGATATTGCAGTCAATTTGTTAGCTTTATATTTTGAAGGAAATTTTTTGCAATGGTTTAGAAGCCTAACAACATGGTCTATCTAGAATCGGGACAATTTGTGCACATCCCTCCATAATCAATTTAGGGAAAAGGGAGATAATTTGTCTTTATTAGAACAATTGAAAACAATCAGGAGGGCTCATATTGAACAATTAACTGACTTTAACTTTAGGTTGAAAAGGACATGGGATAAAATTCCACTTGCTGTAAGGCCAGCAGTTGAAGGTGCATTCGTTTATTTCTTAAAGGCTATAAATTCATAAATAGACATGATGATCCAATCCATGGGAGTTATAACCTTACCCGCGACCTATAACATTGTTATTAGAGCTGAAAACTACTTGATTCAAGCTAGTAAGCTAGCACCAAGGCCATCAATACCTCTCTATCAAGACATGGGAGCTCCTGCAACTAGTTAAATATCAGAGTTGAATTCTATTACAGCCTTTAGGAATCAAAGAAACACTGGGGCTTCTACTTCTTTAAGCACTTCAAAAGAGCTACACGAGGTTATGAAACAATTGTAGAACCTAGGAAATGACCTAGTGACTATCAAGAGGAAACAAGCTCAAAGTTCTAGGTTGTAGCAACCTCAAATTTAGTATCAATCTAGATCCCCATATCAATAAAATTGACCAGAATCTTAGGCTGAAAATCAAAACCACAACCAAGGACAACCTCAATCTGCTAGGCCATTCCAACCATATGATCCAAACGCAGCTTCAACATCGAGGTCCTTGGTTCTAACATAAAACAACATGGCACAAGAGTATGACTAGTGTTACCCCTGCAATCTACCTCACAATCAATCAATGTGTTTCAACGGTGCACTAAACCATGCCTTGATGGTACAGACCATTGGTGTGTCCCAAGAATAAAGTCAAGAGGAAAATCAGTAGTAGGAAACTCAGCTAGAGGCACCTCCAATGGAAACTATGTTGGTTAGTTGGAAAACATAAGACTTTAGTGGAATTAACCAACCACATTTTCAAGGTGTCACTACCAACACATGTTCAAATAAGAGGAACATAGAGGAAGGATAGTCATCTAATCTAGTTTAGCCGAATCCTACAGAACAAGGGGTTAGTAGACCAAATGCAGCCCTGAACATGCAAAATCAGCCTAAGGAACCCGTTGTAGTAGCACATGTTCCTGTTCAAGCTCCAAAAAAGGTTGTGCTGAGTAAGGGACAGCAAATGGATAATTCATCCCTTTTCAACATCCTCAATCTAATGAAGAAAAAACATGTGAACATTTCCATGTGGGAGTCACTAACAATCCCAGGAAAATGAGATTTGTTGCAAGCTATAATGGCCAATTGGTGTACCTCTCATAGATAAGACAAAAGTTAGGAGAAAGTTCTCACTAATACAATGTAACATGGTGGTGGTCAACCAAGAAAAAATTTGAAGCATCCACCATTTTATGTGTCATTGATTGTCAGGAACCAATTTTTACATAACTCCATAATTGATTTAGGGGCAAGCATCTCAGTGATGCCGAAGAAAATAGAAAATCAATTAGGTCTAAAGTATGATCCAATGCTGAGAGGAGTAGTGCAACTGGATGGAACAATAGTAGGAATGGTTGGGGTCATCAAGGGGTTAATCCTTACATTACATGCATGTCTAAATGTCACAGTATTGCAAGATGTGTCTCTAATTGACCTCCCACCACACTTTGCACTATGTTTATCAAGAGACTTCATTTCCAAATTCATGGATATCTCTTAGTAGATTGGTCACACATGCTATTTAGAATAAGGTATGGAGCCAAGGAAACCATCAGATTAAAACTAATTACCAATTTCAGTATTGAGCCCCATGTGCCAAGTCCTATCAATGCAAATTGCTCAATCTTTTACCAAGAGGAACGTTCACTAGATCTGGAAAGAGGTACCAAGGTTGAAGGAATTCCATATTTGACTCTGGATGAATGGGCAAACAAGATGCATGCATTTGACTCATACAAGGAAATGGAAAAATCTAAATTATGTGTATATTGTGTAAACAAAGAAAATTCACCCATTCCTAACATAACCAAGCCGGAAAATAAGGATAACAATGAAGTGTGGTAGATATATTTTGATGGTTTAAGAAGAAAAAAAGGTGTTTGAGGAGGTGCAATGTTTGTATCACCACATAACATCAACTATTATTTGGCATTTTATTTCCAATTTGCCTATTTAGAAAACATCGCTGAATACAAGGATTTAATTCATGGGCTTCATTGGGCCAAGAAAAGAGGCATAAATAATTTACAAGCATTTTGTGATAGTGAGCTAATCGTCAATCAAGTCAGAGGACAACATGCTACCAATAATGACCGACTCAAGAGCTACAAAAATAGGATATGTGACCTAATTGAGGATTTCAAAGCTTTTAACATTGTGTCCATACCTAGGAAGGAGATTGAAGCCGCATATATTTTTACAGTAGTCAGGGAAAATTTTGACATGGTGGATAGTATAAAAAGGAAAAAACACAACAACACATCCAATTGATTGTAAGGCTAGGAGTGCAAGATAACAACACAAGCTGGTAGGTGTTCGATAGTAGTCAACAGATCATTAATTTCTTACAAGAAGAGGATCAATTCTCAGCTAGGAATCAAGACAAATTATAGTAACAGTATGGGGACCAAGTAGTGCCACTATGGATAAACAAGCTTCCAAAGGGTTTCGTAACATTAGAGTCTATCTTCAATCCTAATGACCAATTTCGTGAATCCAAATCTAGCATACGGGTCAAAGGAGAGGATTCAGAACCTATTTTTGTTGGGGAAGGAAAGAAACTCCAAATTAGTAAGGTGGCCACTCAGCAAGAGAGATACGAGTTCACACAACTTTTCCAAGAGTTTCTAGATATCTTTGCTTGGAGTTATGAGGACTTGCGAGGATTCAATCTGAAGCTAGCACAATATACCATAGAAATGGATCTAGATGCTAAGCCCATTAGGCAGAAGTAAAGACCAATCAACCCACACATTGAGCCACTTATGAAGAAAGAGATAAACAAGCTAATAGAGGTAAGAATTATATTTCCAATCAAGCACTCGAGTTGGGTTTCCAACTTGCTTCTGGTCAAGAAGAAGAACGAGGAAATCAGGTTGTGCATGGATTTCTAACACCTGAACAAGGCATCTATCAAAGACCAATATCTACTCCCTTCAATGGAACAAATATTGCAAGTGGTATCCGGCTTGAAAATACTTTCCCTCCTCGATGGCTACTTGGGGTATAATAAGTTAATGGTATAAGAAGACGACCAATTCAAAATGGCTTTCACCACTAAGTGGGGCACCTATGCCTACAAGAAGATGCCATATGGATTCTCTAATGCAGGAGCAACTTTCCAAAGAGTGATGGACTTAGCATTCAGGGGGTTGAGCAAAAAAATAGTACTGATATATCTTGATAATATCACTGTGTTCTACAAAAATTTAGAAGATCACATTTTTCATTTGAGACAGGTAATTCAAAGATGTAGGAGATTTGGGGTATAATTCAATCCCCAAAAATGCATATTCCTAGCTCACAAAGGAAAGCTCCTAGGCCATATTACGTCAAAGGAAGTATTGATAATCAACCTAAAAAGAGTTGAAGCAATTCGAGCATTGCCCTTGCCAAGTCATAAGAAGGCTCTTCAGATCTTTCTTGGAAGAATCAATTTTGTCCATAGGTTTGTGCCAAATTTTACCGCTCTTGTGAAGCCAATAACATTGATGTTGAAGAAGAGCATGGAATTTCGGTAGACATCTAAGGAGGAAGAAAATTTTCAAGACATTAAAGAAGCCATATCCCAAGCTCCAACTCTCATCAATCCAGACTTCTATAAGGATTTCATGCTTTATGCCTTTAGTGGTGGGGACACAATTTCTACAATTCTAGTCCAACAAAACAAAGAGGGATCTGAATAACCAGTTGCCTTCATATGGAAAATTTTGGAGGACTATGAAGTGAGATACTCCATCGAGAAAAATATCCTTGAAATGATCAAAATTTTGAAGAAGTTTAAGCACCTAGTTTTAAATAATAAGATCCAACTACTAATTCTCATGCAAGAGTCAAGGACTTCCTTTTGAACAAAGATCTCAACGAGAAACGTGTAGGATGGATCACTCATTTTATGGAATATGACATTGAAATTAAGGTAAGTAAGTTGGTCTATGGAAAGGGACCATGTGAATAGGTAGCCTCGAGTCAAGGGGTTGATGCAAGTAATGGAAATGGGGTTGTTTTGGTACTACAAGATAGTCAAGAACAAAAAAATGATAAGGTGCTTATTCCTTGTTGGACTCAAAATATGATACACTTCCTACAAACAGGCCTATGCCCTCCAGAAATGAGAAAATCAAAGAGGAGATACTTCATATTACAATCCTTTCCATATGTGCTTGTTGATGGTGTCTTATTCAAGAATGACATCAATGTCAGTCTACTAAGATGCATTGGAACAAGTCAGATTGAAACGGTGTTATAGGACTTCCATGATGGAGAGGTTGGAGATCATTTTTCCCCATGGGTAACAACTCTCAAGATAATGAATGTGGATTATTATTGGCCCACGGTGTTTAGTGACTGTTACACATGGATAAAAAGGTGCAAAAAATGTGTGTTCTTCACAGGTAAAGAAAAGTTAGCAGCTCTTCCATTGCACCCAATTTCATTTAACCAACCATTCATGCAATGGGGATTGGAATTCATTAGGGTCATCAATCCAAACTCAAGCCAAGGTCATAACTGGATTCTCACAGGAACAGACTATTTCACCAAATGGATTGAGGCGGTAGCACTCAAAGAAGCCAACTAGTCTAGGATATCATACTTTTATGAAGGGATAGTGAGTAGGTTTGGTGTATCATCCACTATCATATCAGACAAAGCATTAGTGTTCTTAGGTTCCAAGGTCACAGAATGGGTTTTCAAGAATGGAACATACTTGAGCACCTCTTCAAACTATTACCTGTAAGGTAATGGGCAGGCAGAGTCCACAAATAATAATTTTCTAAGGATCATCAGAAGGACTCTAGATGAAAATAAAAGGACATGGGTTACCAAACTCAAATCAACATTATGGGCTGACAATATATAACCAAATAGGTCTATAGGTAATTCCCCTTACAAGCTATTATATGGGAAGGAAGAAGTGCTACCTATATCATTGGAGCTACCCACACTGGAGATTATGAAACAATGGCAGGTTTCTGAGTTTGATCCAATGGGAGGGTAGGTATGCAGAACTAACAAAATTAGAAGAAATCAAAGGACATGTAGCTTAAATGATGAAGATATATCATGCCTTAGTCAAAAGATGGTTTGACAAGAAAGCGAGAGCAACAAACTTTCAGGAGGAGGATCTAGTTCCAAAGTGAGATGCAGATCAGGAAAAACCTGGAAGACATTCTACGTTTGATGCCATTTGGAGTGGCCCCTATATGGTCATATGATGTAAAAGTAGCAATTCCTTCCAATTCTCTACCTTGGAGGGAGAGGAGATTCTGATTTTAGTTAATGGAATCTATCTTAAACATTGTTACTGAAAAAGAAAGGTTTTACCCTTGTAAATATTAGCCTAGGATTTTAATTCCTCTAAGTGAGTATGCACATTGTCTTGTTGTAGTTTAGGTTTCAATTTCCCTAAGTGCTTTGGCATAGGTTATATTGCTCCTAGGTTGAATCATTGTGCAGTTCAATGTTCCACCAAAGGTGAATGTTTTCGCAATCTATTTCAGGGGCAGGTGAAAGCTCCAGGTCAATACAATTTTCTACACTCAAAAATATCACCTTCAAGATTTTCTTATGAGAATCGAGAGTGCAAGAAATGGAACAGGTTCTATATATCCAAGTGCAAGCAGTTGAGGAGAAGTTTCAAGCAAAGGATCAGTACCAGACTATCATTCATGACTCTGTGCCCAATGGATACTTTAAGGCAACTCGTCTTTCACCTAGCATGCAGATGATCCAACGCTTCACCAAATTGTTATCAATTTTTTCCTCTAAGGAAAAATAGACAAACATGACCTTTCACGTAGAGGCGCTGATGGTGTTGTTTTAGTCATGGAGGTTTTCATTTTGTAGTTGGCTGAATGAAATTGAAAGTTCTACAATTTTTTACTTTTCACCTCTATGGCTGAACTCCAAAATCGACTTTCAAGGGCTAGCTTGCTCAAAAAAGATCAAAATTTGACCAGTTGATAGATTGGGGGCTGATCTTCAAAAGGGTATTTTTTAGTTTTTAAAAATTTAGATTTTGAGATTTTAGGATTTTGTGTTTCAGGATTTCATGATTTCGGATTTTTGATTTCGGGATTTCAGATTTCAGAATTTTGGGATTTTGAATTTCGAGATTTGAAGATTTCAAATTTCAAGATTTGGGATTTTGAGATATCAAAATTTTAGGATTTTGGGATTTCAGATTTCGGGATTTTGGGATTTTCGATTTCGGGATTTCTTTATTTTGGTTTTTAGCATTTCGGGATTTTAGATTTCAGGAGTTCAAGCTTTTGTGTTTCGAGATTTCAGGATTTCGACATTTTGGGATTTTGGAATTTAGTATTTAAGGATTTCATATTTCAGGATTTTGGATTTTGGGTTTTGAGATTTCCAAATTTTGGATTTTGGGATTTCAAGATTTAAGGATTTTGGAATTTCAAATTTCTAGATTTCAGAATTTTGGGTTTCTGCTTTCGAGATTTTGGGATTTCAAGATTTCAGGATTTCAAATTTTGGGATTTCAGATTTCAGAATTTTTGGTCTTGGGATTTCAGGATTATAGATTTCAAATTTCGAGATTTTGGGATTTAAAGATTTTGGGATTTCAGGATTTCAGGATTTTGGATTTCATAATTTCAAGATTTTAGGTTTCGATATTTTGGGATTTCAAATTTTGAGATTTTAGCATTTTGGGTTTAAGAATTTTCAGATTTATGGTTTTGGGATTTCAAAATTTTAGATTTCAGGATTTTGGTTTCAGGATTTATGGATTTCAAATTTTAGGATTTCAGGATTTCGAAACTCTCAAGCCCAAAAACTTAACAAACAAGACTCAATGTCCAAAATTCTAAATTCTAAAAGTATAAAATTTCATACTTACGAACTTTTAGGTTTCAGACTTAGGGAACTCTCAGACCATTTTGAGTGGTGAATAGTAGCTCGACTTCTAAAACCAAAATTTCAAAAAAATTAGAATTTTGGGATTTTGGAGTTTACATGCATTTCGGACACCAAAAACGAAGAAATATAGTCCACCATTTTTTAGGGTGTCAGGCTTCTCACCAACAAAAATTTTGAGGTGTGGCTTTCCTTTCTCTCCCAACAAAAAATAACACATGGAGGCATGGGTTTTGCAATAGAACTCATCTTTTTTGTAGGTGAATTCAATGCAATTTTGGGGTGGTTCAAGCTAAATTTCATATTTCTTCTATCTCCTTGTCTAATTCTTCATGTATATTATAAGGATAGGATTTTTTCAAAAGGTTGGACATTTTGATTTACACCCTCCCTTCTTCTCTTCTCTATAAGTGGATTTGTGGAATTCAAACCTCCCATTCATGTTGTAATTTGATCTTGCCTCTTAGCCATTGTAATGGACTGTATCAAAGTTTTGGAGCAATAAAAAATAAGTATGTGGATGATTTCTACCCTCTTTTATGTTCATTGCATCTACCTGATCTCTCATTGCAATCCCAGTTATTTGTGCATGGTGGTTGTATTACATTTTAATTGTCTGTGTTTAATTGCAAAGCAGGTGTTCAACATTCCTTTGGTGCATCACCTTTGCTAGTTTAGGTTTATTTTCTTGCATCTTCTTTACCCTGTCTCCTTGGCAAGTTAGTGTAAGTTTTAGAGTAGATCCTCTGTAAATTATATGTTTGGACCTAAACAGAGGAATAGGAACCAACATTCGTCCGGAGACCTTTCCCAATTGTAAATTCCCACACTTTGGGAAAATATCCATGTTATGCAATCACACTGAGAGTTTCAACCCATCGAGTTACATAAATTCATGGGTGTTGTGATTATGCATCAACAATAGATTATTTCCATATCACATTAGAATAATGAGCTATCTTGTTTTGAAAAATTATGAAAATGTGTAAAGTTATGGATTACAAACAACCATCAAAGGTCCTACCTGTATCAACATGAAAAAATGTACTTATCATGGTTCTATAATTGTTGCTTGATGCCAAAGGTTTCAAAGTAGGAAATTAAATACAAGTTGCAGAGAGTCAAAATATGAAAACATAGTTTCGATAATGCATCTTCAAATTCAAGGGATAATATCATTGCATGTATCAATTAATCAACAAAAAGGTGCAACTTCATGAAGTTGAAACAAATTTTAATAATATTTGTAAAGGAACAAGCATTAATGAATTATCAAACCCAGTAGTGATAAATGGGCAACAAGCTCTCCAAATATATGAGAGACAAGATCTAAATGCACAACATACCACCAAAAAAACTATGGAATTCTGGGTAACTAATACAAAGGAAATTAAAAATTACTAAAGAAAAACATCAAGTCTTAACGATAAATCTGATGTATACAATTACCAGATTGTTCTTTTAAATATTACATTGTACAATGTTTAATTTTTTTAGAGGTTTGCACGGTCTAGAGAATTATCAATCAAATATGGATGGAATTATTTTCAAAATTGGCATGTGAACAAAAATACAAAATCTAGGGAACCAATTATCAAAAGGGGAGTGAGTTATCAGAAAGGACCCATGATCGATCCATAGGAAAAGAAAAATGAGCTTAAATCCTACTAAATGGGAACCCAACCAAGGAAGGGAAAATTAAACTCAAAAGAGTTACATTAAGCACATAATAAAATGCATCCAAAGAAAACATTGGTCAATTATGAGGAAAACAAGCATTGTGTAGATTTTACCAGATCTGGAAAGAGAGCTCTTGAAGAAGATAAAATTAAGAAAAAATGTTTAAGTGTGCCTCTTATTTCAAATAAAACAACACACAATTCTAGTACAACTTAGAAATATAAGGAATCACATAAAAACACAAATGTCAGAAGCCTTTTTGTACCACAGATTTATAAGAATGTAGAGACACAATATACTCCTTCTAAGGCTCATTCTAAGAATGGTACAGATTTAATAAATATTTTTGAATTGATGAAAAAGAGTAATGATAATATTTCATTGTGCAAAGATTTAAACATTCCAATACAACAGGATATTCTTGTTGGATAACTTGCTAATTTGCAGTTGTCATCTCAATCAGCTGAGATAGAGAAAAATAAAGCTAATACAGTTCTTAGAAACATTCACCAAGAAAAAAGGAAAGAGGTAAAAATGATGGTTCAAAGGTTATTAAATTCCTAAGTCAAAAAACCACCTCCTTTTTATCTATTAATCATTATTGGTGATCAATTAGTCCATAATTTCATGGTAGATAGTGAGGTAAGTAGTACAGTCATTCCTAAAGAAATACTAGACAAGTTGGGACTTAATTATAAGCCAACTTCGAGAAGTATATTGTAACTTGATGGGCCAGTAAAAAATATAGTTGGTTTGATCAAGGATCTAGAGATAATGTTACATTCTTGTCATAATATAACAATTTTACAAGATGTAACACTTGTAGATTTTCCTCCCTTATTTGTGCTTTATTTGTCAAGGGATTACACAAAAAATAATGGTGAGTAGGTCTGTTGACAGTTTTTTCACTTGTACGAAATGGGCAACTCTACACTTTATTTTTTATGCAAGGAATTTATGAATGAACCTAACTAAGTGGGTGGCATTTATAGTTAGATTTATTTTTTAGTTAAGTGAATCAATAAGGAAAATATTAGCTATGTGTGTTGTTGCCAAGTGCAACACCTCACATATGTTTCTATCCCATGATCACCTTCACCAAAGATGTACAAAACCTCTCAACAACTAAAGCACAACCTTGAGGAAGGTGGAGATAGAGGCAAACCTAAGAAGTTGGACTCAAAAACAACAAGTGTAGTTGTTGTTTGCATTTTCGAGAGATCATTTTAAGTTACATGCATTTTCAAATTGATATTTTTGTATGATTAATGTTTATAAGTATGTATTGATTTGTTTAATTCATTGTACAATCATTACATATCATAAAATTGTAAGTAAAAATAAGTACACAACTCATTACAGAAATAATATCATTTATTGATTAAGGAAATTCAATATTTCCCACACAAGCCATGGGATGTAACTTATGATGTACATGTATCACTTATTGATTAAGTGGTACATGTACATCAAACTAAAAGAAAACGAGTATAGAAGAAACCCATCATTGTGTTGGGTTCTCTTTTGTTCTTCGTTGTTTCATTTCCACCTCCTTAATCATCATTTTATACACCATCCAGTCCATCAGTGTACCTGAAAGACAATATTAAAATGATATTAGTTTTTAGCTCTGGGTTTAATCTATACTTATGTGCTATCTAATTTTAGGAAAATGAACCAATTGAGATCAAAAGCATAAGGTCTATCAAGCAATTGATATAGAAATAAAAAGTAACATCTGGCATAATTTCATGTCATCTTCATGATTATAACAGATAGAAAGGAAAGAGAAATAAATTCATTATGGAACATAAGAGAGGCTAAAAAGATTAATTATTTTATAACTATTTTGTTAATTGTGTAGTTATACTTTGCAGCAAAAGAGAACAAAATACATTCTTGTAAATTTCTATATTATCAATTAAAAATTGTATTCTAATGACATAAGAAGAATTCAAAGGCTACAAGAGAATATTTCATTCATGTATTTCACAAATATTAAGGTACAATGCATGAAATAAATCAAATGAGATGATGTTACACAACTTCTAAGGTATAAAGAACCAAGTACAAAAGAAATCCATTACAAGATCTAAAGTGAAGAATATAAAGTTACAACCATCAGAGTAATCTATCAATTAATAAATGGTACAGTTCCATTTATACATAATACGTTAGGAAATGATACAAGTACAAATGATCTAATTACCATTTCAGAAGAGACATTGCTTGAGAGCAAGTATAAACCAATGGACAAGGAAAATTTTACAATGCAAACAACATACAAAATTCATGATATACTGTACATGGAAGTAATTTTTAGCCATCTCATATGCCTCCCAGTGTTTCAAAGAAGAGTTTTAAGATTAAAATAACAACGATGAAAGATGCTACTAATACAAGATGAAATAAAAAAACATATTGCATCTATTGAATCAAGTATAGTACATACCTACATCTCACTTCCATAGTAGAAATGAAGCTTTAGTTGTGACTATTTTTATAAACTTATAATATTTATCAATTTGAAATATTCACCAAATTAAATTTAGTGCTAACCAAACATCCAAAGGAGGATAGTCTAGACTAGATCAAGAAAAATAATAATACATCAACTATGAAAGAATCATCGTGTTATCATTTTCAGAAGGGTTAAAGGGTGAAGTGATTTTCACACAATCAAGGAGGAATGAATTTGTACATTTCAGTTTTTCACCATGAGCTTGAATAGAAAATACCAAAAGGAAATCAACTTATTTTGTTGTCACGGTTCAAAATAAAGGTTCAAATTTTATATATATTAAACAATTATCAGTCCAATATTTGCAACCATAAAATCATGAATATAGTCTAGAACAATTATACATGCCATAACTCATCACAAGATAGTTACAAAAGGTTCGAGAAAAGTATGGATTGAATCATTATTATAAAGAAAATACTATTAAATTGGTGTTTAAAGATACAGAAGAACATTAACAACATGGATAATGCTTAGAAACTTTACAACAACCTATTATATAATTTTTACACTCCAGTAAAATTTGACAAACAAGACCTCAGAGAGAGGTGATGGAGTGATCGAATTGGCTATGGGAGCTTAAGTCTCGGGGCTTGAGCCGACAAATTTAGTGAAGTGGTCTAATCGTATTGCAAAGGAGCTCAGGAGTTCGAGTTGGTTCAACGAATGGAGGAAATCCGAAGTTTGAAATTCAAAATTTGGAGGTGTGGTCATTTAGAAGTATGCCAAAATTAAATTCGGGGACTCATCAGAAATAAATGTAGAGAAAGGATCAAAAAGTTTGAAACCCAAACTTTGAAATTTTTGAGTTCAGGGTTTCAAAATTTCAAAGGTTTCATAAGCTAGTAGTAAACAGTGCCATGTGGGGATAAGAAAAGTGCGAAACCTGAATTCTAAATTTTAGACTTGTGGCTTTGGGGATTTTAGAGGTTTCATGTGCCATGTAGATAATCAAATTCTGGAATCCCTTAAACATAAAGTCTTAAATCCATGAACCCCGAAGTCTTGAACCCCCGAAATCCAAAAGTATTCAATCCATGAAATCCTGAAGTCCCAAACTCCTTAAATTCCAAGACCCGAAGCCCCGAAAATACAAAGTTCTGAAACTCGATGTCTGAATTTCAAACTTTGGGGTTTCAAATTTTCAAAACTTTTGGCTCAAAAGATAAACATTGTCATTGAACATGATTCTGGAGTCCAAACTCCAAAGTCTAAACTCTAGACTTTGGAGGTTCAACATTTTAGAACTCTCAAACCAACTTGAGAAAGGAACAATACAATGATATTCGAAGTGAAAAATCTCGAAGTTCTGAATCCCAAACATTCAAAATTTCAGAAATTAGAGGGTGCGATGAAGTTTCAGAGTCTGAAACGATAGAACCAACCATCCACATTTATTTTAGAATGGCACCATCATCTTCATATGGCCATACATTTTGACAAGGAGCTTGGATTTGCACAAAATAGGACTTTTGGGGAAGCCCTTAGTGTTTCTAAGTATTTCAAAATGAGGAAATATAGTCTACCATTTTATACGGTGTTTCCAAATTTCTCATGTACCCAAATGATGAAGGTATAGAATTCTTTTCTTCCCCAACAAGGCATAGTACATGGAGGCCTGGGTTTTGTAATGGCACTCATCATTCTTATAGGTGATTTTAATGCATTTTTGGGTGGTTGAAGCAAGATTTTGAATTCCTCTCTCTCCCTTTTATCACTCTTCCTATATATTGTAAGGAGGGGATCATTTCAAAAAGTTGGATGATATGGATTTGCACCCTCCCTTATTTTTTTTTGTAAGTGATCTTATGGAGTTCGAACCTCCCATTAAAAATGTAAATGTAATTTTTTCCCCCGGTCCATTCTAATGCATTGTATCAAATTTGTCAAGTAATAATATAAGTTTTTGGATTAATTTTAACCATCTCTTTTGTTCATTTCATCTTTCCTATCTCTCATTACAACTTTGGTTAATTGTGCATTTTAGGTTTTGATACATGTTTTGGTGTTTTGTGTTTAATGGTGAATAAATTGGTCAAAATAAATTGATATTGTGTTGATGCTCATCCTCTTTAATACTGTTCAAATTTATCCCCCATGCAATTAAAGTTATTCAACATTCCTCTTAGTGCATCACCTGCATTAGTTGAGGCTTAATTTCTTGCAATCCTTTTAGCCATCTCCTTGGCAACTTAGGATATATTTTAGGATATATTACCAATAGTTTGAGTGTCTTTATCAAATAGAGGAATAAGAACAGGTCTTCATCTAGAGATATTTCCTGATTGCAAAGCCCCACACTTTGGGAAAAGCTCCATGTTATGAAATCACACTGACAGTTGAACGTAATTTAGTTGAATCAATCATGGGTGTTGTGATTACACATTAATAGTTTTTGGCTTGCTTAGGGGGACAAGGAAGTCATTCAATGAGATTTGAAGGAATTTTTAATAAATTCTTACTTAGAAAGTTGTTGTTATCCAATATTTGACTTTTTACCTCTCAGGTTAAACTCTGAAATCAATTATAAAGTGTTTAATTTGGTCAAAACATGTCCAAATTTCACTATATCATATATTGGAGGCTAATCTTCAAAATGGTATTTTTATATTTTTGAAATTTTGAATTTTGAAATTTTAGAGTGTTTAAAATATTGGCTTTTAGGATTTCAGGATTTCAGACATCTCAGGATTTCATAATTTCAGGTTTCAGAATTTTCTTTATACTTTAGATGTTGGGGTTTTAGACATTCTGAAGTCTTGCATTTTTAGTTTTAGAAGACTATCTTTTTAAATCAAATTCTAATCTCAAGAATATCAAATATATAGGTCCTTAAAAAATTTCATTTTCATTTTAATTTTGTCTGGTTTGGTGTGTGACTTGGAAAAATATTGATCTTTTGAGGATAATTACTCAACACATCTAATGACTCTAGAAACAGAAAATTCAATTGTGTAGTAGCTTAGGTTTCCTAAGTACATGAGAATATTTCGAACTAGGTCTAATACTAGAGAAGAGTGACTATTTTTCTACTTGTAATTATCACCGGGTAGAGATAGTAAAGGAAGAAGACCGTAAAGATAACCATATCCACCTAAGAGAAATTTGTCTACACTTCCACCTAGTAGACCTTTTCTCCAATAAACTAGGGTTCTTAGGCCAATCATAATGGAAAATATACAACAATAACCACCTCAGGTACAACCTAATCCATTTATCAACTTTAAGGGAAGTATTCCACTTTCCATGAATGCTCAAAATATGATTCCATTTACAACACTAAATAACATTCTCTATTTCACAAGAGAAAATAATACTACTCCTATTGACCACATCGAAGACATTGAAAATGTCTTTGTGATACAAAAAATTAATGAAATGGATATTTTGATAAAAAAAATTGGCTTCATATTTCAAGGGAAAGGAGTTACAATGGTTTAGAAGCCTAACATTAAGGTCTATTCATATTTAGACTCATATGTGTTTAGCTCTTTTGCAACTAGTTCGGAGAGAGGGCAGACAATTTGTCCTTACTACAATAATTGGCAACAATCAAAAGGGCTCCAAATAAGCAAATGACATATTTTAACTTTCATTTCTGGTGGAGATGGGACATAATTCCAATAGTCATCGGGCCTACTACTGAAGGAGTGTTCCTTTACTTCTTGAAGGCTATAAATTTAGACATAGCCATGATAATGTAATAAATGGGAGGAACAATGCTACATGAGGCCTACGACACAGCTATCAATGTGGAAATATACTTTATTCAAGCTAGTAAGATTGCTCCAAGGCCAACAATGCCTCTCTATCTAGACATGGGAACTCCTAAAACAAGTCAAATGCCTGAGTTGAGTCCCATTCCACCCCCTAGAAATAAAAGCCATAGTGAGGCATCAACTTCTTCAAGAACTTATAAATAACTACATGAGGTTACAAAGAAACTCCAAAACCCAAGAAATGAGATAGTGAATATCAAGAGACAACAAGCTCAGAGTTCTAGAAAAATGCAACCTCAAACCCATTATCAAGCAAGGCCCTCGTATCAACAAAATAGACCACCAACTCAGGATCTGAATAAAAATATGAACCAAGGACAACCTCAGGCTATCAGGCCATTCTGACCATTTAATCCTAACTAAGTTTTAACATCAAGAGCCTTGGTTGCAACTCAAAACAACATGGCACAGGAGTACCACCGGTGCTACCCCTATAATCTCCCTCAGAATCAATTAACATGTTTCAAGGGTGCTTAAAACCAAGATATAATGGTGCAAACCATCATTGTGTCCCAAGAACAAAGTCAAGAAGGAATTAAACAACAAGAAACCCAACTAGAGGCACCTCTAATGGAAACTATGTTGGTTAATTGGCAAATAGAAGACTTCTGCGGAGTTAATCAACCTCCTTTCTAGGGCATGGCTGTCAAAACAAGGTCAAAGAGAAGTAACATATAGGAAGGAAAATCACTTATCAAAAGTTTCACTCCACCGAATCTGTCACCAAAATGAGTTATCAAACCAAGTGAAGCACTGAATGTGCAATATCAGCCTAAGACACCCATTATAACAACACGTGTGCCTATTTAGGCTCCAAAAAAGGTTATGCCAAGTAAGGGGTAACTGAAGGATAATCCATCCCCTTTTAACATCATCGATCAAATAAATAAAACACATGTGATCATTTCCATGTGTGAGTCATTAAAAATACCAAGACAATGAGATTTGCTGTAAGCCATAATGGCCAATTGGTCTTGAATGGATTAAACCAAAGACACATGAAATTTTTTACTAATACAATGAAACAAGATAGATTTCAAATAGGAAATAATTTGAAGCCTCCACCATTCTATGCGTCATCGATATTCAGGAACAACTTAGTACACAACTGCATGATCAATTTGGGGCTAACTAGCTCAGTAATGCCAAAGCAGATAGCCGATAAGCTAGGAATAAAGTATGAACCTGTCCTGAGAGGAGTTGTGCAACTAGACGGGACAAAATTTGGAACATTTGGGGTCATCAAATGATTAAGCCTAACACTACATGGATGTCCCAATCTAACCATCTTGCATGATGTTTTTGTAATTGAATTACCACAACTCTTTGTGTTGTTCCTTTCTAGGGATTTCACTACTGAAATTGGTGGGTACATATTTTCAGATTGGTCGCACATGATTTTATGGACGAGGTATGGAGACAAACGGAAAATTAGGTGAGAGCTAATTTCCAATTTTAACATTAATAATCATGTGGTAAGTCCTATCAATGCAAATTAAATAGCCTTCGATCAGGAGGAGTGTTCAAATGATATAGAAACATGTACAAGGTTGAGGGTGTTTCAGATTTGATTCTTGATGAATGAGAAAACAAAAGCCATGATTTTGATCCTTACAAGGAAATGGAAGAATTATTATTAGGTGCATATTATATAAACAAAGATAATTCAACCATTCCTAATATCACTAAGCTAGAAAATAATGATGAAAACGAACTTTGGAAAAAAAAATTCAATGGCTCAAAAAGAAAACAAGGTAATGGAGGGGGTGCAATGTTTGTTTCACCACATAACATCAAATATTATTCATCTTTTCATTTCTAATTTTCCTATTCAAATAACACAATTGAATACGAGGATTTGATTCATGGACTTCATTGGGCTAGGAAAAGAGGCATAAATAATTTGTAATTATTCGGTGATAGCGAGATGAGAATTAAAAAATTCTAAAGACAACATGCTAAAAAGAATGACCTACTCAAGTGTTATAAAACTAGAGTATGGGATCTCATTGAGGACTTCAAATATTTCGACATTGAGTCCATATCCAAAACAAAAAATGAAGTTGTAGATAGGCTTGCAGTAGTTGGAGCAATATTCAATGTAGTGGATGATCTCAAAAGAGATAAGACACAACCAAACATCCATTTGATTATAAGACCAACAATTTCATATAACAACACAAGGTGGAAGGTGTTCGAAAATTATCAACATATCATTAATATTTTGTAAGAAGAGGCTAAATTTTCTACTAGGAATAAGGATAAATTGAAGCAACAGTATGGGGATGAGGTGGTACAGCTATAAACCAACTAGTTTCCCATAGGCTTGGTTACGTTGGAATCCATCTTCAACCTGAATCATCAATTTTGTAAAGAGAAAACAAACATATAGGTAAAGGGAGAAGATTCAAATCCAATTTCAGTTAGGGAAGGTAAAACACTCCAAACTGGTAAAGTGCCCACTAAGAAAGAAATATATGAGTTTATACAACTTTTCCAACAGTTTCCATACCTCTTCACCTAGAGCTATGAAGATCTACAAAGGTTCAGCCCCAAGTTGGTGCAACATATAATAGAACTAGATCCAAATTCTAAACCCATCAAGAAAAAAAATACCACTTAACCCACACATTGAGCCTCTAATGAAGAAAGATATAAATAATATGATAGAGGCATGTATTATATTTCAAATCAAGAACTTTAGTTAGGTTGTAAAGTTAGTTTCGTTCAGAAAAGAGAATGGGGAAATCCAGTTGTGAGTAGACATTCGAAACCTAAATAGGGTATCTCTCAAGAACCACTACCCACTCCCTTGAATCAAATATTGTACGTGGTAGATGGTTCGAAATAATTCTCTCTCCTGGTTGGCTATTCGAGGTATAACAAGATAATGATGAAATAATATGATTAGTTCAAAATGGATTTCACCACTAAGTGGGGCACTTATGGCTTCAAGAAGATGTCATTTGCACTATTAAATCTTGGAGCTACTTTCCAAAGGGTGATGGACATGGAATTCAAGGGGATGATCATCAAGATAGTGTTGGTGTATCTTGATGATATCACCATGTTCTCCAAAAATGTAACAAATCACCTATCTCATCTATGACATGTATTTCAGAGGTGTAGGAGATTTGGGGTATCATTAAATCCCAAAAAATGCATATTCCTATCTCACGACGGCAAGCTTCTAGGCCATATTGTGTCAAAGTAAGGATTGAAAATTTACCTAGAAAGAGTTGAAGCGATTCAAGAATTGCCATTGCCAAGTCATAAGAAGGATCTTCAAAGCTTCTTAGGAAGGAACAATTTTATTTGTAGGTTTGTACCAAATTTTACCGCTCTTGTGAAACCAACAATGCTAATTTTGAATAATAGAATGACATTTAAGTGGACAACTAAGGGTAAAGTAATTTTTGAGGCTATCAAATAGGCTATATCTCAAGCCCCAACTCTCATAAATCATGACTTATCTAAAGAATTCATGCTCTAGGTCTTTGGAGGTGGGAATGCGATTTTCATAACCCTAGTACACTAAAACAAAGAGGGGTTTGAAGAGTTGGTTTCCTTATTCATTAAAATTTTGGAGGACTATGAATTGAGATAATCCATCATTGAGAAGCATGTCCTCTTAATAATGAGGAGTCTAAAAAATTTAAAACACCTCTATTTTCTAACAACAAGATCCAACTGCTAGTTTCCCATGCGAGAGTCAAGGACCTCCTATTGAACAAGGATTTCAATGAGAAATGTGTAGGATGGATCACTCGTGTCATGGAGTATGATCTTGAAATTAATGTCACTAAGTTGGTCTATGGAAAAGGACTATATGAACAACAAGCCTTGAGTCAAGAAGTTGAAGCAGGTGATGGAAAACATACTCTTTTGATGCTAGAGGATGATGAGGAGCAAGTAAATGATAATGTGCCCACTCCTTGTTGGAATAAAAATATGATAATTTCGTACAAACAGGGTTATTCCCTCTAGAAATGACCAAAGAAAAGAGAATATATTTATGATTACAAGCCATTCCATATGTGCTTATTGATGATGTTTTGTTGCAGAAAGTCATAAACGGTGTCCTATTGAGGTGTATTGGAACGAATCAAATTGAGAAGGTGTCACAAGAGTTTCATGATGGAGATATTGGAGGATATTTTCCCCCATCGGTAACAATTCTCAAAATAATGAAGGATGGGTACTATTGGCCAACAATATTCAATGAATGTTATACTTGGATCAAAAATCTTTAAAAATGTGTGTTCTTTAGAGGAAAGGAATGGTTAGAAGCACTTCTATTGCACCTAATTTAAATTGAACAACAATTCATGCAATGGGAATTGGGATTCAATAGGGTCATCAATCCAAATTCAAGCCAAGACCAAAAGTAGATACTCATGGAAACAAGCTATTTCACCAAGTGTGCTGAGGTGATAACACTCAAAGAAGCAAACTAGTTGAGCATACTAGACTTATATGAAGGGATATTGACTAGGTTCGGTTTACTAACCACTATCATATCATAAAATGAATCAGCATTCCTCAGTTCCAAGATCACATAATGGGTTGTTAATAATGGGATCTACTTATGCACCTCTTCAACCTATTACCCATAGGGTAATGGACAGGTAGAGTCCATGAATAATAATTTGCATATAATCATAAGAAGGAATCTATATGAAAACTAGAGGACATGGCATATGAAGCTCAACTCATCCTTGTGGGCTAACATGAACACACCAAATACTTTGGCAGGTAATTCACCTTACAATCTAGTCTATGGGAAAGAAGCGGTGTTTCCTATATCACTAGAGTTGTCGATATTTGACATCTTGAAATAAATATAATTATCTGAGTTCAAGCCTATGAAATCTAGGTATACAAAATTTATGGAATTAGAATAAATTAGAGAATATATAATGCAAAGCATGGAAATAAATCAGGCCCGAGTCAAGAGGTCATTTGATAAGAAAGAAAGAGCAAGGACCTTCAAGAAGGGGTATTATTTCTAAAGTAGGATGTAGATCGGAAAAAAAAAGGAATTCTTTCCAAGTTTGATGCCATTTGGATTGGCCCCTTCATGGTTATGTGATTTAAGAATAACAATGCCTTCTAACTATCTAGTTTGTATGAAGAAATTTTGATTCCAGTAAACAAAATCTATCTCAAACATTACTACCAAAAAAGAAACATTTCACCCTGATAAATATTATCCTAGGATTTTAATTCCTCTAAGTGTGGATGCACATTCTCTTGTTGTAGTTTAGGTTTCATTTCCCTAAGTGCCTTCGGTAGAGGTTTTTTTGCTTGAAGGTTGTATCCCTATCTTGTTCAGTGTGCCTCCCGATGGATATTGTAATAGGAAGAAGTTCGTAATTGTATGGAAACATTGCTAATTTCAAAGGAAAACAAAGGCAGATCAACTAAAATAAGGTTTCCCGATATTCCATATCATTAACAGGTGAAAAAATTTGGTTAACATAATTTTCTACTCTCAAAAACTTCATTTTAAATATTTTCTTATTAAAATTGAGAGCACAAGAAGAGCAGGTTCAAGTTCATCGATTGCAGGTGGTCTCTCAGCCTCAAATTCAATAAGGTCAAATTAGTTTGTAGGTATACAGTGAATCCATGCCCAATTCATACTTTCAGTTAACTAATCTTTCACCTAGTAGGCAGGTGATCCCAAGAGTCACCAAGTTGTTAACCAATTTTGCCCCTCAGGTGAAATTGGACAAACAAGACCTCACAAAGAGAAAATTGAGGGATCGACTAGACCATGGGAGTTCACATTTAGGGGCATGAGACAAGAAATTTAGTGAAGAAGGACAAGTTTATTGCAAAGGATATCGGGACTTCAAGCTACTTCGAGGAATGAAAGAATTATGAAATCCTAAATTTAGACTTCAGAGGTAGGAAGAAGAAAAATTTGAGGACTTCATGAAAATAAGCATAGATAAAGGAGAAAAAAGTATGAAACCCAGACTTTAGGCTTTTGGGATTTTAGAGGTTTCATTGGCAAGGAAAATAATCAAAGTCTTGAATCATCGAAACCTGAAGTCCCAAATCCATGAAACATGAAGTCCCAAACCCATGGAATCTTGAATCACTAAAAGCTTGAAGTCCTGAACCCCCAAAATACAAAAATCTGAACCCCTGAAAAGACAAAGGGCTGAAAAACAGAGTTCAAATTTAAGACTTCGAAATTTCATAATTTTAGAACATTTCGATCAAAGGATGAATAGTGTCAGGTGATATGATTTTGAAGTCCAAAATCTAAAGTGTGAATTTCAGACTTCTAAGGTTTAGAATTTTGGAACTCTCAAACGAACTTGAGCGATGAACAATATAACGATCTCCGAAGTGAAAAAATGTTGAAATTATAAATCTTGAAAGTCTAAAATTGTGTATTTCAGAGGGTGCGATGTAATTTCAGAGTCTGAAAAGATAGAGCCAATGATCCAAATTTATTTTAGAAAGGCACCCCCATCTTCAGATGGCTGTGAATTTTAACTGGTATCTCATATTTGCAAAAAATAGGACTTTTAGGAAATCTCTCACTGTTTCTAAGTATTTCAAAATAAGTAAATAAAGTCTGCTATTTTGTAGTGGGTTTCCAAATTTTTCACCTACTCAAATGATGAAGGTATGGGATTTATTTATTCCCCATCAAGGAAAAGTACATGGAGCCATGGGTTTTGCATTGGCACCAATCATTATTGCAGGTTATTTTAATGCATTTTTTGGTGGTTAAAGAAATATTTTGAATTCCTCTCTCTCCCTTCTCTCATTCTTCTTATATATTTTAATAAAGGGCTAATTTTAAAAAGTTGGATAATCTTTCTTTGCACCCTCCCTTATTCTCTTATCTATAAGTGATCTTGTGGAGTTGAAACCTCCCATTAAAACTGTAAATGCAATTTTTTCCTCCTGGTCATTGTAACGCATTATATAAAATCTATGGAGCAATAATATAATTATTTGGATGAATTTGAACCCTCTCATGTGTTCATTGCATCTTTCTGATCTATAATTACAACTATGGTTAACTGTGCATTTTAGGTAATGTTACATGTTTGGTAGTTTTATGTTTAAAGGTGAATAAATTTGTGAAAATAAACTAATTTGTGTTGATGATCATCATCTTAAATCTTGTTCAATTTTATCCCCCATGTAAGGCAATTTATTCAACATTCCTCTTGGCATATTAGCTCCATTGGCTTAGCTTTAATTTCTTGCAATCATTTTAACCTTCTCTCCTTGGAAAGTAAGGATATATTTTAGGATAGATCCTCTACAATTTGAATGTGTGTATCAAAATACAAGAATAAGAACTAGCCTTCATCCAGAGAGATTTCCTTATTGCAAATCCCCACAATTTGGGAAAAGCTGCAAGTTATGCAATCACACTTACAATTTCACTCATTCCAATTGCAACAATAACGGGTGCTATGATTTTGCATTAACACAACCTAGAATGGATCTGTCATCTACAACAAGAGAAAATAATTAGTAGATGTAAGTGGTAATGAAACTATTCCAAAATATAAATGCATTCAAGAGCAGAATCTCAGAGAAAGGTTGTTTAACAACGAATTTACATTTTTTATCAAGTTCATTTCTAGGTTTCAAGACTGTACAACACTACCATCAAATCTGGATTGAATATTTTTTAGAATTATAACTTTCATATTAAAAAATATTTTAGTAACAGAATGTACATCCAATTCATGGAAATATTTTCAACTTGCACAAGAATGTTGAACAAAAACATTACCTAGAACAGAAGATTGTTGAAGATTGGAAAGTGCTACAGTAATACCAAGAGCACTTAAACCCGAAATTGTAAATTGTCAAAGTGCATTACAGATGCATGGACATACAAAGGAATCTACACATATTAAGAAAAATAGGTCAAAGGCATGCTTTCAAAATAATAAAATGCAAGCAAGAGGACCCAAATTCAAGGTCAGAGACTTCATTTAAAGCAAGATACATAGTTTTAAATGCAAGGAAAATAAAGAATGACATATTTTTATTGTGAATCGACAACTTGAGAGTAAGAAACTAAACTTATTATAACCACCATGACATACACTGGCTGAAAATTATAACAAATTAATTCTAGAACTTTGTAAAGGGAAATTTAAAATACTTAGATCTCCATTCATGGAAAGAAAAGTTTTAAGCTAAAGAAAACAATGATATTTTCTTGTCAAGTACATGCTGAAAAAATAATAGATTCCCAAGAAGGTGACAAGGGAAGCTAACACACCGTGAGATACAACTAAATATTGAGTACAACATAAAGGATCCAAAGCCATTTGTGAGGTGAAGTACGAAGCTTAACATTCATACTCTAGGAAAAACAAATTTTAGTTTTTAATTTGCTTTTAATTTTTCCAAGAAAAAGGGAAAATGATTTTAGAGCTTTTATCAACAACAAATGTACCCAATAATGTATAAATCAAGGAAACTCCCTTATGAATCATTTAGAATATTAGTTTTCTATAAAACAGAAATTGCGGCTGGGTGAGATTTCGGAGAAAGTTTCAAACCAGAAGAAAATAACATCTTGAAACACCAACAAGTGAATACCCAGAACTCAGAGAATATATCCATGATAACCCAAAAATTAGGAAGTAAAGTTTGAATTTAGTATGAAGATGTATAAAATACCATAAGGTCAAACTTATCGAAATCAAGAAAAACTTCCAACAAAGTGAAGATTCATGGCTGACTCCCGAGGTTGCCAACTTTGTTGTCGTAATGCAAACCCTCAAATATAGTTTAAATAAATGCAGGCCCAAAAGTGTTTTCACGTTATAGGAGTTCCCATAGTGCAAAATATCAAGAGACGAGGGATTTTAAAACATTTTCAGTATTGAATCGAAGGAACTAAGAAAATGAAGGTGCACCAATGCAAAACCGTACCTCAAAATCTTACCTTTTAGAATAATAGAGGAAAATAAACTCATGAAACAGATAACCCAAATAATTACACCCATAACTCATTTGAAGGTTTAGTTTATTGAGTTAGCAGAGTAGAATACCATCAAAAATGGTGTCCAATTTCATAGAAGTGAGAAAGTAACAGAAAAACATAAGAAATATACAAGTTTTCAATGTCACGGAATAAAAATGCAAGAAATCAGAGCTTCAAAGATCATAAATGGTGCTCTGGAAAAAATCCAGCATGGCCTCATTGCTTAGGAGAGAAAAAACAAATGACCAAGTGATGAGCTTGAAGGGGTTTTATCCAAACTTAATTTCATGAGTTATCACATCGACTGTCCCTGATCGATTGTAATGGATCAACAGTGAATAATAAAAACTCCCAATCCAGCCTACGTTAACATTATATGGTGAAGATGTAGGTAGTTACCATGATCAAAAGTTAATATCTATCATCAAATTCAATGCAACATTATTGAAACCCAACTAGCACTGTATAATGATCAACGATCACAATCTGATGGTACCAAATTGAATGATCAATATGCAAAAACCACAACTACTAGATATCGACTATGGAGATCAAAATGGTACATATCAAGTGGTGCAGATTCAAACCACAACTTCACCATGTTTTCACCATAGTCAAACCTCAAGTTAAAAGCCACCGATAATTGCTTATGGATTTAACCCTCATGGAAGGGAGACAAAATTTCAAATAAATGATCATTATTTAAATCATTGTCTAAGCCATGTGCCATTCAAAAGGAGACCATTGATTGTAAAAGAGGCCAAAAAATTACCTAAAAACTAATGTATGCCATGTGAAGTTGTCTTTCCAATGGTCAAAGAGCCTCATCATTATTTATATCAAGTGTATGTCGAGTATCAAAAGGTGGACGAAACCATGTTATATGCAAAAGTATCAAAAATGTGGACGAGCTCCTCATATATGCCAATATAAAAGAGGGTCAACACATGGAGGAAGAGGCTAAAATTACATGAGACCAAGATTTCACATCACAGAAAACAAACAAGTATATGCTAAAAATATCAACATCAATGAACACATGTAGCATTACCTTAATTTTCACAAAATGACCTTATTATCTACAAAAGTGAGAAATTATTATTTTACACATGCCTCCAAGTGGTACCCGTACAGAGAGGTTGAATAATTTTTCTAAGTATTGGAGATCAAAAGTATTATTATCTTAGAATAGATATATTTTTGCATGCCTTCACAAAAGGATAGAACATAGATAAAGATAGAATGCCATGCAAGAGGATAATGAACAGGTGTCACATCATGTACTAGATGATAAAGAAATATGCACTTGCATTAGAGAAGACTTACAGACCAATAAAATTGCTAATATTAGCAAAAAAAATTAACCCAAGTAATATTAATTACATTAAAAATAGATCACTCAACTACACTTTGACTGGAGTGTTATTTTGTAACTACGGTTATTAATGCCTTGTTGTAATTAGCATGCCTATTTTTATCCATTTATTTATTCATGATAAATGGGTAAAATTAGCATGCATGGGCGATGTACATAGAGTGTAGTCGATTTTTAGGAGGGGTTGGGTGAAGTATTATTTCTATATATTGTGTGCACTAGTAAGGCATAAGGAGGAATTTTCAGACACAGGTGTGTTAATGCATATTTTTTCCAATTTTTCCTTTGAATGAGAATTAATTATTGCCTTTCCAATTATTTACGGTGGTATGTATCTTTTATTAATTATTGTGAATGTTAAAATCCCTATATTAATTATCTTACTTTGCTCTGGAAATTAGGTGTTTTATTTGCATTCTTAGTCTACATGTTAGATCTGTGTTGTTGTGGTTTATCCCTCAACATAGAAGTGTTTTCCTTAGGATCAAACTGAAACCCATTGGTTCGTGCTTCCATTATTTTTTCTTATTTTTATTTTGAATATGCTTAGATCAAAGTCCCTCAAAAAAATTGGTGTATCACCCCATTTTCAATTCAGTTACAACAATATTTTTACCCTAAAAAACCCCAAAAAATTAGTTTAGGATACATCAATAAGGAACCAACCTTGATTACCGGAGACTCACCTCAACAATAGGTATACCCACAGACCTTGGGGTGTTTCCATTATATCTATGCAAAAGTGAGAGATAAGGAAATCTCAGAACCCCTGTTGTCATCTCTCAATAAGGGTGCACTTCTGAGAGATAACAGTTTTTTGCACACCCAGTGGGAAAACGAATCACATCTATAGTAGATTACAACAATATAAAGTAGATTTATAACAAAATAAAATATTTCTCAAAGAAACAAATATGTAAAAATCAATTAAAAAAATCAAAAGAATTATTTGGCAACTCTGTAAGGCTGATTTAGACCATTTTTGCAGCATGTTCCAGTCTTAAAGTGAATACAATATCATCGGTAAGAGGACATCTTGTTGATTTTATTTCATTGCCTTTAAATTCTTTAAGAAGAAGAAGAGTGGGAAAAACCTTACCATATAATAGAAGCAATTTTGAAAACCCTCCTCCCCTTACTTAACCACATGTTAATATTATTTTTTCAAATCCCAGTAATCACAATGCAGCAACCACCACCACCACCCAAAATTTTTGTTACCTTTACTAATGGAAACCATTTCGTAATTCAAACCTATCATGGTATACCTATTGTTGCCTTGAAAGATCTACATTCATTTACTGGTGAAACTCAGATTACCACTAATGATAATATCAAAGACATTGCAGCCCTTTGTGTAGTCCATGATGTAACACATGAAGATGTAGCCTTAATACTCTTAGTTACATCATTTAAAGGATAAACTTTGTAATACTACAAAAATTTACTGATAGGGAGTATAATAAATTGGGATGAATTAGGATATAAATTTCTTAAATATTTTCAAGAGAATTTTGATCATTTATCTCTCATACAAAAATTTTCTACAATCAAAAGAGCTCCTAATGAATTTATGGCTAGTTTTAATATCAGATTTTCTTGAACTTGCTAAAGAATTCCATCTAATGTTAAGCCTCAAGATCATCATGCTTTTTTATACCATCTTATAGATTTAAATAGAAATATGTCAGCCACGATATAGTATATGGGAGGAACTATGCTCCCAACACCTTATGATATTGCTATTAGGGCTGAAAATAATCTTATTCAAGTTGGCAAATTAGCCCCAAGGCCTTCTATTTCTCTTATACCAGATTTGGTACCCATACCACAACCTATTACCATAATAGAGACTTTCATTACAGCACCATCAGATGATGTATTTTAGGATTTACAGACTATGGGAAAAAAACTAACATCAATTGATAATAAACTAGCTCAGGCTAGCAGGCCTTATTATTAAACTTATCATCAAAATCAAAATTATAGACAACCATATCAACCAAGGTAATTTGATCTTAAATCTCCTAGTTCATCTAGTTCTCTTGTTGTAGTCAACATATCTTCAGAAGAGTGGTGTTTACCTTTCAATCATCCTCATTTAGTTCCTAATTGTCCAAATGCATTCCTTAATATAAGCCTTGCTGCATGACCTCAAACTGAAGCATTATTTATGCATCAAATGGAGGGTCAGAAATAACATAATTAGAATTAAAAAATAAATTAACAAAAGTTAGTGATTTTTAGAGAAGAATATTTTATGTGAGTTACAACTAGGTCTCAAGAAACAACTAAAAATAAAGAAAAACAACAAATAGGACCTGTTTTACCAACAGTTACCGATAAATCAAAAAATGGAGGTAAAAAAATAACAGTCAGTCTTGTTGTTCCTTTAAAACAAGAAAGCAGTTCAGCCCTTAGAAAACATCAAAAACAACTACAGTCTCATCCAAGAATATTATTCATACCTCAGATTTCAAATGTTGTTGAAGCAAAGTAAGTTTTTTCTATTGCTTATACTAAAACTATAGAAGCTTTTTCAAATATTGCTGCTTCTTTTAATATTTTTGAGGTAATGAAAAAGGATCATATTAATATTTAATTATGGGATGCATTAAGTATTCTAGGATAACAAGAGCTACTTCCTCTTGAACTTGCTAAGTTGCATATTTCTTCAAAAGCATCAGAAAAGGAATGTTAACAAATAGATATGGTTCTTGGTACAATTGAGTGATATCGAATGAAAGAGGTTAAGTGGATGGTTAAAAATATCCTAAATTCTCATGATATTAAAAATCCACCACCCTTTTATCTATCTTTGATAATTGGAGATCATTTATCTCATAACTGCATGGTTGATAATAGTGCAAACAACACAATAATGGCTAATGAAAATAGAGAAAAAGTAATCCTGCAGTATGAACCTTTAGAGAAAAGTGTGTTACAATTAGATGGGACAACTAACATATTTGGTTTCATGAAAAATTTGGTGCTAATATTACATGAGTGTCCAAATGTTTTTATTCTTAAATATGTAACAGTTGTATATTTACCTCCCTACTTTGCTTTATGTTTATAAAGAGATTTTACAACAAATATAGGAGGTTAACTTTTATCATATTGGTCATTCTTATTCTTTACTACAAGGTATAAAACTAAAGTTACAGTCAATTCAAATCCTTTGGCTAGATTTCATATTGAGCCTCATGCTTCGAATGTTGTAGCAAATTATGTAGCAATAGACCAATCTATTATTGATGTGACAACTCAAATTTATGCATTAGATGATGTTTCTAATCTATTTATGGATGAGAAAACTCAAGAAGAGAATGATTATGATCCTTTACACGGTATTAGAGGAAGAGGTGTTATGTGTTTACTATTTACATGAAGAAAATGCACATTTCCCTTGTTCTCCAAAATAGAAAAAATAACAGAAAGATTATGGAAGCTTTATTTTGATGGAGCAAAGGACTAAAAAGGTCAAGGTGTAGGTTTGATGCTTATTTATCCTTTGAACGAAAGGTATTATTCATTTCTAAGTCTATAATTTTCATGTACGTGTAACGTAGCCAAATATGAAGCATGAATTCAAGGCCTACAATGGGCCAAAAAAAGAGGTATAAACATGTTATGGGTGTATGGTGATTTAGAGTTAGTGATTAATAAAGTTAAAAACTTTAATGTGTGTAAGAATTCATTGTTGAAATATTACAAGGATAGAGTTTCAGACTTAATGGAATATTTTGGGGCTATTAATATGCAATATGTTCCAAGAGTTGAAAACAAACATGTAAACAAACTTGCAGCAGTTGGTGCTCAGCTTTGAAGTGGTATAAACGATTGAAAACAAAAAAATACAAACACATAAAAAGGTGATTATCAGAGCTTTAGTGCATGATAATGAAGAAAACTAGAAATTTTGTGAGGTTGATGAGCTAACTTACAGATTTTTGTAGTAAGAAGTTTAATTTTCTGCAGTTTATCAAGAAAAATTGTAGAAATTATATGGTGACTAGATTGTTCAATCAAATACAACCAATTTACCTCAAGGGCTGGTCACATTAGAAGATGTTTTCAATTCTGATGATAAACTAAGAAAGGATAAAGAAAAGATCTCGACTCACGCAAATAACTAGAAAGAGATCTTAGTTGATGATGAAAAGAACTTATTTATTGGAAATGTATGTTCCTTAGCTAAAAAATAGTCTTTCATTAATTCATGAAAATAATTCAAAAATGTTATTTAGCTCATATACCTAAGTTTGAGAGGATTTAATTCTAGTTTAGCTCAATGTACCATAGATTTGCAGCCAAATTTCAAACCATTTAGGCAAAAACAAAGACATGTAAATCCTAAGATTGAATCCTTCATGAGAAAAGAGTTATCCAAGATGATTGAATCAATAATTATCTTTCCAGTTAAGCACTCAAGGTGGGTATCTAATCTTGTGCCTATTTAAAAAAAGAATGGTGAAATCCGGCTATGTGTGGAATTTAAAGATCTTAACAAATATTCAACAAAATATCATTATCTATTGTTCAATATGGATCAAATCTTAAGAATAGTTTCAGGTTTAGACAAGGTGTCTCTTTTGGATGCTTATAGTGAATACAATCAGATTCTTGTGCGATGAACAAGACAGAGAGAAAACTTTTTTCACCATGAAGTGGGGTATTTGTGCTTACAAAAGAATGCCTTTTGGACATTCTAATGTTGTTTCAACATTTCAATGTGCAATGGACATGGATTTTCATAGCCTATTCATTAAATGCATATTGTTTTATTTCGATGATGTTATTATATTTTTGAAAAAAATTGATGATCATCTTATCTATTTAAGCAAGACTTTTCAGCGTTATAGATAATTTGGAATAACATTTAATCCAAGATATTCTATCTTTTCAATACATCAAGGAAATTACTTGGACATATTATTTCCAGACAAGGTTTAGTTATTGATCCTTTTAGAATTGAAGTAATTTCACAGCTATCCTTGCCTCATCATAAGAAAAGATCACAAAGTTTTCTTGGAAAAATCAACTTCGTTAGAAGATTTGTTCTAGATTTTTGCTGCATTGGTTAATCCATTAACAACTATGGTGAAGAAAGATCGAAATTTCTTTTAGACCAATGAAGGAAGAAAATGATTTGAAGCTATCAAGACAATTATTTCACAAGCTCTTATAATGAAAAATCCAAATTTTGACAAGGATTTCACAATGTATGAAATTGCATGTGTTGAAACCATTTTGGCCATATTAACTCTAGTTAATGATGAAAATATTGAGCAGCCAATTGCTTTCTTTGGGCTGAGTTTACATGACTACGAGAGAAGGTACAAAATTTTATCGAAACATTATTACTTGTTGTAGTTAGATATGTAAAAAATTCAAGTACATGCTTTCCAATAATAAAATACATATTTTAGTCTCTCATCCAAGTGTTAAAGCATTCTTGTTGAACAAAGAACTAAATGAGAAGTGATCATGTGTGATTACAAAGGTTATGGAATATGATGTTGACATCCGTCTTAAAAGAAAACTGAGGTAAAGGATTGTATGAACATCTTATTACTGATATGGAAAAGCATCAGGCTGTAGAATGAGACAATTCATTACAACATGCTGAAATTATGTATTAGTAATTCGGAAATTTCATTACAACCTGAAATCAGTAACCTAAACTCAATCAAGAGGTTCAAGGATCAAGTTGGATGATTGATTTGATTAATTGTTTGTAGCACGATACTCATTCATAAGGTATGGACAAGAATAAATGAAGATATTTCAGATTACAAGCTCTACATTATGTTTGCATTCATGGTGTGTTGTTCAAAAGGGATATAAGAAAAAAAATTTTGCGATGTATTGATTATGAAAGAGTGCAACGATTATTATCTGAGTTTCATAAAGGACCTAGAGGAAGTCACTTCCAACACTTACTACATCCTTAAATATTATGAATGTTGGTTGTTATTGGCCCATCATATTCAAGGATTGCTTTAAATGGATTAAAAGTGTAAGAAATGTGCATTCTTTGTTGGAAAAGAACGTTTATATTTATTGCCTTTGCAACCTAATTTAGTGCGGTCTTGACTTCATTGGCATGATAAATTAACCTTCATCAGAATGACACAAGTGGATCTTGAATGGCATGGATTGTTTCACGCATTGGACTAACGTAGTAGCCTTGTATGAAGCTAATGAGACTTAAATTTTGTCATTTTATGAAAGTATAGTTTTGCAGATTTTTTGTTCCAACAACTATCATTTGAGATAATGCCTTAGTGTTTCTTAGTGCAAAGGTAACATATTGGGTTTTAAAGTACCGTATATATATGAGTATTTTTTCTAATTATTACCCACATCGTAAGTGGTTAGCTGAAAGTACTAACAACTATATTTTTTAGAATCATTAGAATAACACTCAAGGTCAACAAAAGAGCTTGGTATCTGACGTTAAATTCAACACTTTGGGTTTGTAGAGTGACTCCTAAGATATCAGTTGGCAATTTACCGTATAAGCTATTTTATGGACGTGAGGCGAGAATTCCTTTTTCAGTTGAGCTACCTGCATTGGATTTACTACATCAAATGGAATTACTTGAGAATGAACCGATGCATATTAATTTTGTAGAATCAATGGAGCTACAAGATTTAAGAGATCAAGCTCATTTGAAAATGGAAGAGAATTAGAGACAAATCAAGAGAATGTTTGATAAAAAGGATAAGTTTAGGGTTTTTAATGAAGGAGACACTGTGCTGAAATGGGAAGTTGATTGTGTAAATCAAGAAAACTACATGAAGTTTGATATAATCTGGAGTGGTCCTAACATGATTTCGTCTTGTAAAGAGCACAATTCATTTCATCTTTTAAGGTTTAACGGAGAATGACTTCCCATTCCTCTGAATCATATGTTTCTTAAACAATTTTATTGAAATTCCTACAATGTTTTTTAGGATTTCTCTTTTCAGTAAGTGCATTTCATGCACATTGCAATGCTTTTCAATTCAATAAGTGCATTTGTGTGCATGATTTGGTTTACCATATCCTTTACCAGATTTTGTTTGTTTTTCACAAGGGTTAGTTTTTAAGAAAGGGCATATTTTGGATACATGCTTTGACTCCATGCCTAATGGACTAGAGAAAGGCACTGGTCTACAAGCTAGCAGGTAACTTTCCTCATAGAATCTCCAACAATGTTGAATTTTTATGCACTTATGAAAAATGGGCAACTCTAAACTTCGTTTTTAATTGAAGGAATCGATGAATGAACCTAACTTAGGGGGGTGTCATTTACAATTAGATTGAGTTTTCAGTTAAGTGAATTAACAAGGAAAATTATAGCTATGTGTTTTGTTACCAAGTGCAATACCGCACATATTTTTTATCCCATGATCACCTTCATCAAATATGTACATAATATTTAAAGAACTAAATCACAACCTTGAGGAAGGTGGGGATATAGGAAGACCTAATAATTTGGAATAAAAACAAACAAACGTAGTTGCTATTTGCATTACTGAGAGTTCATTTTAAGTTACAGAAATTTAAAAATTTATCTTTTCCTATGATAAATGTTATTAAGTATGTATTGAGTTGTTTAATTGATTGTAAAATCATTACATATCATAAAAATTAAAGTAAAATGAAGTACACAACTCATTTATTTAGAAATAATATCATAAAAATTAAAGTAATATAGAAATAATATCATTTATTCATTAAGGAGATTCAGTATTTCCCACACAAGTCATGGGATGTAACTTATGATTACTGAAATAAATGGTACATGCACATAAAAATAAAAGCTAAAGAGTATACAAGAAACCCATCATTACCTTGGTTTCTATTTCATTCATCGTTGTTTCATTTCCACCTCCTTCATCAACATTTTTTAGTGACCATATCTCATACAAAAAGATGTCTTGTGGACATTTGCCTTTACATTCCTCAGCTAATGGTATCTAGACTTAAAATCTATTTTCGAAAACATTGTGGCCCCTTTCATATGCTCAAACAAATCATCGATGCAAGAAAGAGGGTAATGATTCTTGACCGTTAAGTATTTCATATGTCTATAGTCAACACACAACCGCAAGGATCCATCCTTCTTCTTCACAAAAATTTCTCATCCACCCCAAGGGGATAGACTAGGATGGATTAGGATTTTCTATAGAAGGCCCTCTAGCTAAAATTTGAGCTAACATAGGTCATAGGTGATCATCCTAAATGGAGCGTGTGGGATAGGTTCCTCTCCTAGAATCAAATCAATGTGAAATTCTATCTCACATGGAGAAGGCATCCCTGACAGCTCACTAGAAAAAACATCATAAGACTCAAACAAAATGGGGTTATCATCAAGAGAAGGTACACTAACCCCATCCTACGACCTATCACTAACTATAATAGGATACAACTAACAACCCCATTGGGCACATCACTTCAGCTACATAGCAGATATGGTGTAAATAGAGATGGGTCTCCTTACTCTATCTATCACTAAATCGACACCCAAATCATCTGCATAAGATATATTCTTACTATAACAATCATATCTGGCTCTATGCACAAACAAGGCTCTATGCACAAACAACCCATCCACATCCAAGATCACTCCATAAAAACATAAAGGAAGGATACATAGATCCAAACGTGGTACAATTTCCTAGGTCCACTACGCACTCCTTGACTAAGAATACTAATGAGATCTTGACTCCTGAAGCCATATTGAGATCCCAAGTATGGCCCTTCCTAACTACAACAACCCTATAATTATCTACTAATTATGGAGAAATGAAATAATCTAAAAATCCTGAATCAAGTAAGATAGGGGTATAATTACCACCAATGATAAATGTGGTCCCAATCACCGAGCCTTGGTGCTCTTCCCAGAAATTCTCAACCACTATATAAATCTTGTGGCTCCTATGCATGTCACAAACCATAGGATTAAAAACAAGTATCTTACCCTGATTAGCAGGGTTTTAAGGGAACTCTCTCCAATGATTTCCATTCACACCGCATCCATAACAACTACCTAATCTTCTCCACTAAGCAAATAGTCCTCAAGGTGGCTTAGTATTCTATGTTGTAGAACCTGATGATCCTACCATGGATGTTTGTGGGTGTTACGATGGAATTACTCCTTTAGACTGTGCTTTAGGTGGAGTTTGTGTCTTGTTGGGACACCTAACAAGAGGTCCCATACTACACCCTCTTTGATCATCATGGTATTATGGAGGTTGAAACGGTGGTCAGTTATACTACTACTATTATTGACAAGAAGGAGGAGGATGGAAGGAAGACTGTGTTGAAGTGTGTCTACCATGAGGAGGAAGACTTGACCCCGTTGACCTACTATCCTAGATCTATTGTATATGGCTTCTCACTCTATCTCGAATATGTTGATTCTTCCCCTGAGTTTCCTTTGTAATATAGGCCTTCTCCAAGGCCTCTAATAATTTCTGCAGATAATGAATGTACACTGCCCCTCCAAAGTCTAAGTTTAGGCCCAGATGAACCTACGAATCCTAGCCATCTCATCCTACGTGTAGTCTAGATACTGAAGTAGATCTAAAAATTGACCCTCATACTATTCTACCATTATGGAGGCCTATCACAGACCATGAAAATCATTGATCCACTACTAGATGAATCTCTTAGATATGTATCTCCTCCTGAAACTTTCGTCGAAGAGCTCCCAAGTAACTGTCTTTGAATCCACATAGATATTTTTCTCCTCATTCCTCCACAAAACTCTAACTGTGTCTCACCGAAGGTGGATGGAAAAATAGGTTTTTCTTTTACTAGAATAAGGGCATAGGTTGAAGCATCTACCCAAGATAACAAACCATGCCTCTTCATAAATTCCCCCATCGTCTCTAGGAAAATGAGGTGGGTGTAACTTTAGTATCTCTCTAATGTGATCTACTTCCATCAAATGTTGGCCCCTAGGTCTCTCTACATGATCATCTCACATCCTAGGGCTCCTAGACCTATCTTTGTGCCCCATATCTCTATCTCTAAGCTCCCTAGGTGGTCACCCATGTCTAACCGACTCCACGTGGGAGTTATCTGTCCTTTCCTTAGCACGATGATGTGAAGGTGCACGAGCCTCCACTAATGGCTATTTGTCCTATCTACTAGATCAACCTCCTAATGATCCTCCACATATAGTGGCATAATATCTTGTAGTGCCTACAATATCTAAGGAAAAATAGTTGGTACAACCTAATCTGGGGGTTGTAGGTCTAGTTCCATGTGTAGGAATCTCTTATCTAGTTCGCACCTCCTACACAAACTAAGGTGTGAGATAGTTCCTCATCATTTA
Organism: Taxus chinensis; assembly: GCA_019776745.2. Classification (NCBI taxonomy): domain Eukaryota; kingdom Viridiplantae; phylum Streptophyta; class Pinopsida; order Cupressales; family Taxaceae; genus Taxus; species Taxus chinensis. The sequence goes on along the minus strand of CM034154.1, from coordinate 632,815,955 downwards.
AGTTTTCTTATGTTTTTAAAAAGAAAAATATCATGCAATTTTGTGTGTTGTAGGTTTAGAGCTGCACTATGTTTACTTGTTTATGTTTTGAGTTTCCAAGTGTGCCCAGGGTCCAATTGTTGAACCCATGGATCTGATACCAAGTGTAATGCCCACAAAATTCCTACACAAAACCCAAGATGAATCAAAAATTTAAATTGGAAAAATTACTAAATAATTTATTTTTTTGTTAAAACTAGTTGCAACTTTTAGTTAAATTCTTAGTTAACAATCTAGAATTTTAATAAACAATTAAATTATATTATTTAATCTCTAGTTTGGGCTTAAATCACCACTCCTATAATCCTTATTTATTTTAGTATAAATTTCAAATGTCCATTAATAATTTTATCATTTAGGGCTAAGTCTACACTTACCTTCTTGTTGATCAAACACAAATAAAGTTAACTACTATTATAAACCTTGCGTACTTACTAAGGAGTAAATTTAACTTAATTAATTACAAGGGTCATGGGATTTTATTAAAAGGTCATCAACTAATCAGTTAGGTGGAAAAATACAGTTAACTTCTACACCACTCAAGTGGCCCCGTTCAAAGTTGACCCATGCATTTCATTTAAACTATTATCACCTAAACCTCACCTAACTTTTGTAGGGATGATTTTTAGCCATTGGATGAAATAAATCTGAGCCCTTAGATCTAGGATTCAAACTAAACCTAATCCTCTTTTTAGAATGCTTTTATTCATTCTTTTTGACGTATTTCCTCATTTTGTTTTGAAGGTTTATGAGAGGAGAAAGAGAAGGACGTGATGGAAGTAACATGAAGCGTAGCATGGATGATCCAATTTTATTTTGATTTTGTTTGCTATTTCCATTTTACCCTATCCTAGGGTTTGATTGTAATTTATTATTTTTTGTTGGACAATCTTATTGTATTTCCCTATTTGGGTAAATGGGCATTTTTCCCATTTTATAAAATCAAGTTTTTAACTAAAATAAACACTTATTGTTGAGTATATATACATACACACATACATATATATATATTGTATTATTAAATAAACCAAAAACCCATATTTTATTTGTTTAAAAGAATATATATACAAATGTGTGTGTGTATGTTCAAAAAAGAGGTCACGGGTTTTGAGAAATTATAGACTAGAAATTTTAAACAAGCTCGGTCGACTATAATACTACAGGGTAAAAGATAGGTGGGATCTTGGCCCCAACCCATCACAGTCCATGTTTAAACCCCATGCAAGGCTTGGTTGCTCAACCCAACATATAAAACCCTCTTTTTTTAATTTAAAGTTTTTTTTATTTAATATCAATGGAATATTATACTATATTATATATAATAATATTAATATTCCATATATATTATTTATACATACACACACACACACACACATATACATAACTATATATTTACAACATAATGATTTGACAATATTTTTAATATTCAATATGTATAGGTATGACTATATAATCTTATATATTAAATTTGTATATCTGTAGATACAAATAATTATACACTTAGCCTTACGCCATTGTATAAAATGGATTAAATTATTCATTTGAGATCATTAAACTATTTTTTTTTGGGTAAGGTGAGGGGATAAGAAAAAATATACTTTAGATCCATTCAGTTTAAAATGAAAAGGATACCTCTAATAAAATTTCTCAATCATTCTAATATAACATATACAGCGGAAAATATTTATTTCTCAATCTAGAGTTTTAAGCAATTATTTTTGTAACAAATTGATAATAAATGTAGCAAAACTTCCCTACTTTCCAATACACTTTCACTTCAATAAGGAGCAAGAACTATTTTTTTCCTATATTCTTACAATAATTAATACACAACCATTTAAAACAAGTGTATTATAAGAATCTTATCAATACTTTTAAAAAGAAACCTATCACACTTTTAAGATAATGGAACAACTTAAATTTAAAATAGATGCATTTCCATTTCAACCCATTTCAAACATTCTACTTAAACAAAACTATGTAAAATTAGGTAGTTTCCTTTCACAAAACTAAAAGATTTTAAAATGCAAATTCCTCATTCAAACAATCTTAGAATATTTTACAAGATATACGGATTCCAAAGTAATAATATAACTTTTTTTCAAGTATACAAATTAACAATCTTCCACTCAAAGTGGGAATAATTAAATGAAAAAAGTAGAACATAAGAAATTTTAACTAGGTGAAATTACAAGTCTCCATTACATGTCTTCTCCCAGCTTGTGGCTTCAATCATTCACTCTTCAATATTTTAAAACTTGGATCAATATACAAAGAAAAAAAGGCATAGGTGATGCTCTTTTCCCAACCTATAATCCAATAAGGTGAGGAGCCATCCTCTTATTCACCCCCGAACCCCAACTAAAGAACTATGATGGATCCTTAGAAACATTTGACCAATTTTTACATAAATGGCTTCCACAAACAACAATCAATCCAAAAAATTCAACACATCTAAATGGACATACTCAACACAATTCACAACTTTATCAAACAACATACAAACTTGATATCAAACCAAAAAGGAGAAAGGAATATGCTAACCACCCCCGTTTTCTTCCCAAGTGAAGTATGAGTTTCACCCAAAGCTTCTATGTGTACAATACAACAATAAGGAACCGACCTTAATACCAGAGACTCACTTGAAAATAGGTATACCCACAGACCTAAGGTGATTCCATTTTATATATGAAAGAAAGAGATCAATTTTGAAATCTTAGAACACCTGCAACCATCTCTCTACAGGGTGTACTTTCGAGAGATAACTGTTCGAGATCAACCCGAGCATGTTAGTGAAGCAGGCCGAGCACATCGCAGTGGAGTTTTGTAAATGAAGAAGCCCCAAAGTATGTAATTCAACATTGAGAGGTTTTTTCATTCGGAAGTAAGCCAAATAAAAATTTTAAGACTTGATGCAAACAAGTGTGAAAAAGGAGAAAAAATGTCAAAAATTTAGACTTCAAGATTTCAGAGTTCTGAAGGTTTCATGATCTCACGATGAATAGTGTCACCAAAGGAGTAGAAAGGTCTAAAACTGGAAGTCTAAAATTCATAATTCAGGATTTTGGGATTTCATAGGATTTATGTGTGACGTAAAAATTTTAACCCCCAAAACCCGAAGTCCCGAACGCCCAAAAATACAAAAGTCTGAAAACTTAAGCCTGAATATTGGAGTTTGGGGTTTGATAATTTTGGAAATTTTTGTTTGAATGATGAACAATATCAAACGACATGATTTCAGAGTCCGAACTCTAAATTCCAAATTTCATACTTCGTAGGTTCGGCATTTCAAAAACTATCGAGCCAACTTGGGCGATGAATAGTACAACAATCTCTAAAGTGGAAAGGAACAAAGTTACAAATCCCGAAAGTCCAAAAAAAATTATTTTGGAGGGTTCGATGCAAGTTCAGAGTCCAAAAAGGCATATTAACCACTGAAATCTAGTACCAGAATGCCCCCCTCATATTTAGATGGCCATAAATTTTGACTGGGAGCTTGGATTTACACAAAATAGGACATTTTATTAAGGTTAAATATTTTAAAATGAAGAAATATAGTCTACCAATTTAGAGGGATGTTTCAAGATTTCTCATCTACCAAAATAATGAAGGTATGGGCTTCCTTTCTTCCCTAACATTGAAAAGTACATGCAAGCATGTGTTTTGCAGTGGAACCCATAATTTTTGCAAGTGATTTTAATGCATTTTTGGGTGGTTAAAGCAAGATTTGGAATTCCTCTGTCTCCCTTCTCTCATTTTTCCTGTATATTATAAGAAGGGGCTCATTTGAAAGGGTTCGATAATATTTCTTTGCAGCCTCCCTTATTCTCTTGTCTGTAAGTGAATTTTTGGAGTTCAAATCTCCCATTCAAGCTATAATGCAAATTAATGCTTCTTGGCCATTATAATGCATTGTATCAAATATGTGGAGCAATCATATAAGTCTGTAGATGAATTTTAACCCTCTTGTGTTCATTGAATTATCTTGATCTCTCATTGCAATTTTTGGTAAACTGTGTATTATAAATTGTGTTGCATATTTAATGCTTTGTATTTAAGGGTGAATGAATTCATAACAATTGTTTGACTTGTGTGTATTTATCCCCTTCAAACTTATTCATTTTTCATCTTCATACAAAGAAGGCGTAAAACATTCCTTATTGGTCCATCACCTCCAGTAGATTAGTTTATTTTTCTTATATCTTCTTATTCTTGTCTCCTTGAAAAAAATTAGGAATGGATTTAGATTAGTTTTCTACAAATTGGTGAGTGGTGGTAGATACAGGAATAGGAAGTCGGCCTTCTCCAAAGAGCTTTCCCAATTGCAAAAGTCCCAAACTTTGGGAAAATATTCATGTTATGCAATCACATTGAAAGTTTCAATCTATCAAATTGCAAAAAACTTAGGAGTGATGTGATTCTACATCAACATTTATTTCAAATCAAATAAGTGGACATCTAAGGTGATTCAAATGGAAAAATCAAATAAGGACAATTACCAGAGTTTTATTTGGAATTTTTCTTTCCCTTTTCTTGTTCTTTGTTTGTCCCTATAAAAATACACTTCATTAGGTTTGTAATCACTCATTCCAATGCTAACATACCTATAGGAAATGAAAATAAATCTACTTATATCACTGGTGCATTTTACTATAATTTAAATATTCGTCAATTAAATATTATATCAACTACTTGATTACATCCCTATTTTTTATCATGTCCAAGGATTCCACATAATCATATTTTTAAATATTATTATTATGAATTAATATTTCCATCCACGAAAAAATTATTGTAAAATATTACATTTGGAGTCATATAAATATAAATCAATCCCTACCCATTTTACTAACTTGACCACTACTTGGAAATAAGTGAGAAACATTTTTCTTCCTCTTAAAAAGCTATTAAATATTTCATAGAAGTTTAAATAACTATAATCGAAGTTAAAAACTTTCCAAGCCAATCCTAGAGCGTCATGTGAAAATTCAAAGCAAAAACTATACTATTTGCAAGGGATAAATTATAATTTAAGAAATGTATATTCACGTTATCACAATTAATATTTAAATATAAAAAACATTTAAATTTAAAATCTTATTTGAAGTAGTTTTGCACACATGTTACTAGGATACTTGAAACTAAAATTTTGAATAATTTTTATAGTTGAATACAAAAAGAAAAATATTTTAGAGGAGATGATTAATTTCAACAAATGACATTTCTTTCATGTCTTATATTCCATAAAGATAAAAAATCAATAGTTGTAAATGATTATAACATCATAGGTGCTTGTTTTGAGTAATGCAATCCTGTGAAATTACTGATAGGTTGTTGAAATTCAATATTTTCCTGTTTGTTAATGTTTTTCATATGTGTATCAAGGCTAAATTTTGGATACAAATAAAAAACCATAATATATTTATCATGTTACCACCAATTTCACACCCAAAATAGCCTTTAAACAAATAAAACATAAGTGTGTTATCTTTTTTCAATTATATATATAACAAGTTAACTAATTGATTATATGCCTTAAATAATTTACTACACCATCATATCTATTTATGAAAGCGTAATTTATAATCAAAATCTACATATTTTCAATCACCTTAAATCCTTTTTGGGGACCAGATGGCCCTCTCTCTATTTGTGCCTAAAACTTTGGTGAATAGGGAACAAAAGTGGTATGGTATGGCTTTTATTGGTATCTTTGTAGAATGTAGGCCAAAAATTGACTCGGTCAAAGCCTAAGCAAGGAGAAAATGGTCACCACTAGTTGAGGTTATTGCTATTTAAAATGGAAGTTTTCTATTTCATTTTAGACCCAAGAAGGACTTCCACTGAGTGTTGAGCGATGGACACTAGTTTTTCAATAATTTTTATTTTCACCTCTCTAGATGGTTCCTGGGTTTAGATTTGAAGAGAAAAGTTGCTTTTTCCTTTCCTATCTGCGTAACACTTCCTGCCCTAGAACTTGAGTTCTGGGAGAAGTAATTACTTGGTGGGATAGCCAAATTGGTTTGTGATATTCTCACAATTGATCCCACAATAACCGCTAGGATAGGTTTTGGTGCCAGCCACGATTTTGCATCAACGTGGTCCCTTCGGGGTACTTCTCTTCTTGAATATATTCACCTCATGTCTTACAATGGGGATATTGACCAATCATTATAAATGAGATCTCCCTTATTTTATTTTGGAATTAAAGAACAATGTTTGATGCATATCCCTACATATAATCCCTATACATCATCAAAATAATGCATTGGAAGCATCAAATTCAACTTTTCTAGTAGCGTTTCCCTATGAAACCTCAATTTCTCAATTTTCTTAAGTAGCCGAAACTTCTCAAAGGAACTAAATTGATTTAAATCCCTAAAACAAACCTCAAATAACTATAAACCTTCTTAAATACACTTGAATAACTTGTCCATGCACTTCAAAAAAATTTCATACAACCATTTTTAAGTGCTTGCTTTGTAGACCTAGTAAAATCCTTGTAGGCTTATAAAATAAATATATCTGACAAACCTCGTGAAATATTCAGCATAAAGTTTTGACTGGTAAACATTTAGGATTCCTATTTTTCCTATTTAGCTTCATGTAAAGTTTGAAATCACAACTTCTCACCTATAATATTTTATTCTCTTACTAGTGTTTTCTAGCTCTTATAATTAGCCCTTTTGTTACACAAATCTATTTGTTGGGGAAAACCTATAATCAACTAAGAAATCAAGGTTATATAGTCATATACCCATTATCTATCTTGTGTTTTCTACTAATATGTATCCTCCAAATCCTTCTACACTCTTCTTAACATAATTCCTTGCTTTGAGCTTGGTTTAATGAGCCTAGGCTAGGCTTTACTAACAAAACTAGGGGTTTGACTTAATTAACTTGTTTATACTTATTGAGTAACTTCTAAAACATTTTCCCATATTTTTCAAGTTCTTCACATTGCCCAGTTTCCCTTCTAGCCTTAGCCATCCTAAATTACATGTTTTATCCTCTTACATTTTCATGTTAGTTCTCGATTTTGATAGTCCTCTCATGCATTGTTTTAGAATTTCTCCCTTAAGTTTTTGGTTAAATTAATTGATAATTTGCCATCTCTTTATTATTTAATAACATTATCCATCAGCCACTCAATCTTCATGCATCTATTCTTTGCTTCACTCTTCTACCCATCGTCAACTTGTTCTCCTTGACACTTCTTAAAGCATTGTAATAGTATATGCAAGTTTATAACAAGGTTTATGACACAATATGAACAACTACATCCTTCACAAGACACCTTAAACCCTTTCTCTTCCTATATAATACTCTTCATTCCTTACCAAGGTCGAATTAAGACCATTTTTAAATTAAATTTTCTCCCAAGATTCTCAAATTTCCCTAACTTTGTAAAATCTAAGTATTTATTATTTTATCAATAAATATAGTTTATTAGGGTCTTAATTTTCTTATCAATTTTCCTTCATACCTTTATCATACTAAAACAAGCCTCATCCAAAAAATTTGATGATATCCATATCATTGTTGGTTTACAAAAATTCTTCCTTCAAAACTCCCAATGCAATAAATAATCCTTATGACTTTATAAGGATATGATTTCTTCAATTTTGATGGTTGCCAAAGACCGTAAACAAATTTATAATGATTATTTTGATACTATATAATTTCTACAACATCATATTATTACGTTCTTTCTGAAAATATTGTTCCACCTATTCCTTTACCACACTTTCATACCTTAAACAAGACTATGACTCAGACAAGGGGATTTTACAGTTAAGTTTCTTCTTCCTTAATAGCTATATGACTTCATGAAAATGATTCTTAAACCCTTACAATTATTACCAAACTTTTAAATAGTGTCTATTAGCTTGTAATTAAGGAATAAAAACTAATCATGCTCAAATAGATCTCCCAAAACTATCAAATTGGCAACTATGCAGTCTAACTCTATGATCTCCAATTTTGGCACTAAATATTATCTGAAGGTTTTTTTCACTTCATGGACATACAATAAAATTCTTGACTCACCTTTTAAAACTCCTAAATCTTTTATATTCAACAGGGTAATGAATCTCCATAGCATTTTTCTACTTTCATGACTTTGGTATCTATAACAGAGTGTCACTAATTCAAAAGGGTTTTAAGCTTTGCTCACTTTTATCAATATTTTGAGAAGGATCCATGTGTTTCAATATTAAACTTTAATTAATATGCATGACTCAACCAGATCCTAATGCATGAAGATACCTTACCAAGTAGTTTTTAACCCAAAACTGCATATCTCATTCTGAGAAGACTGTATTACCTTGATTTCCTCTAGTTTATGCCTCTTTCTCACACTACCTTACTTATTATTATTATTCACTCAAATCACTATCAATTATATTTAGAATATTAACTCACTAAAATATCCTTATCCATTTATACATTGTGTCTTTAAAAACAATAATAAATTCTTACTTTTTGTAAATAAAGTAGATCTTCTTGTTACCAAATTGTCTTGCTTTCCCATATAATCTCTTAACCCTTATTCTCACTCTCCTTAAAGTTTTATGGTTTCTATAAACCTATGATTACATTCATAACAACATTACCAATGGATTTAATCCATGATTTCTTAGACATTCAATCATAACACAATGACAATTCGTCATACACATATTTTGAACGAATAAAGAATATTTATTGAATAAAACATAAAATTTACAGAGATTCAAAATCCATTTTGGATAAGATACATAGTACCCCTCTCTCTTCAACTCTCCCACTCACCTCCATCCTCTCTCTCCTTCAAATACATGTGATTTGTGATGAAGAAAGTGGTAGTTAGGATGAGGAACAAACTAAAGTTACCATGTTTAGCCTAACCTAGTGAGATATACGGTCTATTTATGTCATAGATTAGGTGCACACATAATTTATGACCTTAATACATCATTTAATTCCCTCAAACTAAAAACTAGAATTACTATCCTATGAAGTGATAATTAAAATATAAAAATGATTTATTTTCAAGAGAAAACACTATATTCAAGCTCTTATTACAATTCCATGACTCCAAATGGACTAAAACACATTCTAAACACCCTAAGAAACCCTATCGTAATTATAATATTATCTTGTGTCATATTCCCCATGTTGAGATAATTTAACTATATCCAAAGGATTTTCCATTCTTTTCTTCCAATTGGTTTCTACTTGTAAGATTCTTCTCTTTACTATTTTCTCATCTTCATCACCTGTGTACCTCATTTGATATTTCTTCATCTTATTCTTGTATTGTTCCTCAAAAATGAGGTATCCATGTCTATTTTCCTTCATTTGAGCTCTAATATGGGATTCCTTTTCAAAAAAATTCACCTCTTCATCAAGAGTACCTGGCATCACATATGAGCGCAAAACCCTAGTTGAAAAATCAAGATACTTTTGAGTCTTTTCAACTACTTCCTTTTTTTAATTTTTAACTTTAATTCTTCTCTTTCATCATCACATCTTTCTATTCTTCATTACTAATTTATTCACTATGTAAAACACTTTTACGTTCTAGTAATTCAGCCTCTACCTATGCTTTGCTTATATATACAAACTGAAAATTAATTTTATCATCTTCTCCCTCAATTTATTCTTCACAAATGAACTCTTTTTCACAAATGAACTCTTTTTTTTTTTTTTTTTCTTCTTCCTCTTTCTTTTTTTCCTTATTTCTCATCCTTTTTAGTTTGCTTTCTTCCTCTCTTATCTTCTTCATTAGCTGAATTTTCTATATTTTATCCATGAGTTACCTTAGAGGCAACTTAATCATCTTTATTATAACTACTTATATTCCTTGTCTTTGCATTTATTCTTATCTTCTCAACTGCATTTCCTATTTCTCCATATATTTTCTCAATTTCTAATTTCTTTCTCCATCCACACTCTTCTTTTCTCCTCTAGCTCTCTTTGTTTCTCTTCCTTTAGTTCTGTGTTGGGGACAATGCACAATCAACCTATGAATGAGGGTTATATTTTAAGATACTCATTATTTATCTTGTTCTTTTTGTTGGTATCCAAATTTCTTCTCCCTTTCTATCTGAGTAGAAACACAGATTAGACATGGAGTTTAGAGACAGATAGATCATACTGTGTGTCATTTTGTAGCCGGGGATGAGATCAAACTGACCCTTTGTTACTCAAATTTATGGAGAGATGGATAACACCTTTAAGAGGATTTGACCTGTCCTCACTACTTTAGGCCATGCCTCTTAGACGAGGGTGAGAGGACCCTTAGTGTAACTGTTATCACCAAATCACATCACCCTTATGTGTACACAAGTGCATATACATGAGATCATAGTGTGATTGGATAAAATGGGTATTATCTCCAAGTTCTGGGACCTACTACTTTAGATAGACCTCTAGAGAAAGTTGGTTCTTGCTCCTAAACTACCTACCACAATCTACTCTAATGTACGTAAGACTATCTTTCCTAATCTAACTTTCTAAGGGACCAAGGAGAGAGAATGCATGAAAGTGAAAGCCTACACTAAAGCAGTGATACACTAAAAAAGGATGGGTGTGAGAGTATTCTTCTAATGTGTGAGATACAGAAGCAAAGCGCACACTAGAAGGGGTGATGACAGTTGTCCACAATCTAGAAAAATGCACTCACAACAACATCTCAAACATACATAATGATAATTGATCCCTACAAGAGCATAAAAATAGACAAAATATTCTTGTAATCAAGGTTCGAGGAGAAAGAAGAATGCAAGAAAACATAGCAAGGGAATATGCATCCACAAACATGTATTTTATTGCTCCATGATATCCATAGTTCAATGTATTACAAGATAAGGGCCTAGATCACCATGAAAATATTCCACTACAAGGGCCTATATCACATTGGCTTCACAAATAAATTTTGATAGAGCTTTGCTACAAGAAAACTACTTTCTCAATAATGAGCCCAACACTCCAATTTATATGAAAATGAGAAGAGAGAGAGAAGGGGAAAAAGGAAATCCTGAAATCTATCCTTCAACCACTTGTAAGAGGAACTAAATGGAGTGAAATGACTGTATATTAGTTGCAAAAGGCTGCCCATACTATCCCAAGTGCTGTAGTAAAGAAGGAATGATGATCATTCCTCTTAATGTCACTCCCAACTACCAAATAAAACACTGTCATGAGCCCGACCACATTTTATAAAAATCCCCATTGATTTCTCATTAAATCCATAATTTATTTATTTATATGCATTGAGATTAGATCCATGATTCCAGTAGTATCAATTTTTTGCGATTTCGTTGGGAAATGTAAAAGTTATGGCCTTCTGAGTGCAAGCAGCTATTTTGGGTCTAGCAGGTGTTTTCTGTCATTTGACAGGAATGAGCATTAACTTAATGAGGTTGAATATGTTTCTTTTATTTAAATATATGAAAATCATAGCTTGGAGTCAAAATCTATGGTTGTTTAAAGTTCTAGGGTCAAACTTTGACTTTTCTCTTTACTTTACGGGTATTACGGCAAAATCGGATCCACATGTCCTGGTAGTCCCAGACACATTCTTCTACATCGGCCGATTCAGGCTTCCTTGGGTGGAAATTTCACCTTTACACGTCCCATGCATACCATGCATACTTTCTTCCTAACTGTCCTGGATAAAAATCTCTGCACCACCCACAATATACTGGTTTGCGGCAAATCAGCCGATTCATGTCCCAACCCCCAACTATCTCGCGGACCGTCTGGGACAAAAAGTTACAAATTTTTTGATTCCATCATATTTCAACTGCAAACTTGGTATGAGGATCCTTGGTATGATTAGCACTAGTATGACCCACAACCTTTAGACCCGCAATGCATTAAAACAAGCCTGCGACTTCAGTTTTTGCATTTTTTTCAATTTTTTCTAACTCGTTGGGATTTTTCTTTGGATGGGAGAGTTAGAGAGAAACCAAAGGGGCCCCAAAAAAATGATTTTGGGCATTGAATCAATCTAATTGCTTGGGACTGAAGAATCTGATACATGTTATCAAAATTTACCTCGAGGGGTGAATTTTGGATAAAAATAACCTCTGTTTGATGAAGGAGATGGAGATATCCTTCTTCTACACAAATTTTATGAAGAAAACCTTGGGAAAATATGGTCAATACTCCATATTTTAACTCTTAAGATTTTTCACTTCTAAAAGATGGAGATACTTTCAACGATAGGCTAAGGTTATTGAAGATATTAAGAAATCCTGATTGTTCTTTATATTTTAGTAAGTAGATTTTGTTCCTTTGTTGATACACAGGACAAACATGGTAGGTCAGGATGTATTCATGTTTTTTGAATAATTTTGGTGCAAGATGATGTAGGATAAAGTCACTTATACCAGATCTTCGAAGGGACTTCACAACAATGAACAACTTCAACAATAGAAAGCTTCAGAATAGTTACGACGTTCCTTCAACCAAAAGTTTTGCTTCAATGGAGGCCCAGATTAGCACATTTTCACATAATATTTGAGACTCTAACAAAAATGTTCAAATTAAAAGACTCAATTAAATTCCAAAATCTCTTATCAATCATGCCTAAGGTACACCTAAACACTTACAAACAATCTTTATAAAAAAATGACAGTGAACTAATTTTAAATTTGGTTATCTCATCCAAGATGAAATATCTTCTTGAAATGAAATTTCAAATACCATAAAAGTATCACAAGGATGAGATCTTGTGTGATTTCACAAATATTTCAATGTAATATTGTAATAGGATCGAGAGAAGCTATTTACAAACATTCTAAAACAATGTAGACACAAATTGCTAGAGATTGGACACAAATTAATTTTAAAATTGATTAGATTCATGAGTAGGGGAAAGCTTCAAGAGAAATCTTAGTGCCTATCAATGGCTATACATCTATAACCAACTTCACATGATAGAAATTTAACACAAAAGAAAATAACAGGTTATCTCGGCTTGGTCTCTCAGGAAGAAGACTTTCTCAAATTTTCTCTTCAGAATTTAACCTCTGACCCTTTGAAAGAGTATCCTCATTACATTTATACAATTTTCTCACTCAAATTTCCCACAGAAAGAGAAGAATATTTGAGGGAAATTTTCTTGTTATAAATTTGTTTCAGATAATGACGTTTAACAAATTCAGATCCGAATGCTGCCAGGTCGACCAATTATGAACTAATCACGTTTCATGGGCCCTCGACTAATGACTAGGATGTCATGCCACAACTTCTTGGTAGTCCTTCTAATCATTCTTATTCTGTCATGTGATAAATCCCCTTTTTAATCATTTTTCAGAGACTCTGCAAAGCTGGATATGACAGGTAATCCTTTTCGCTCTTAAGGAAACACCTTTTTCATCTTTTGCACCTACACTTTCATCATTTCATCCTTTTTCCCTCTCTTTCCTCTGCAATTTTTCCCCACATCCATCTCCTCTAGTAATTCTCATTTTTGCAAGTGCCTGAACAATTCTAACTTCAAAATATTGACCTTGATGATACTTAGACTCACAAATTACATTCTGAATCCATCAAATGTCATTTCACAGATAGAGACGACAAGGAATTTCATCAAAGAACAAAGAAAAATAGTGTGTATTCACATCTCCATGAGTCTTAGAGGAAAAAATAGTGGAAAAAAAGAGGGAATACACAGAAACCATTGATTCTACCCCTTTTTCACTTTATATCATATCTGTCCACGTGTTCCCTTGGCAAAAATGTAAATGCAAAACATAGAGGAAAGTCCCAAACAAGCACGGGCCTTCCACATGCCCTAGGCCCAAGAAAAACACATTTTGGCCTTTTAAAAGTCTCAGTGTAAAAAGGAGCCAAAAGAAGGATCCACATGTCTCAATGGCTCATTTTGAGATGGTCCTCAAAAGAAGAGACCCCAAACAAGTGCAGACTCAACACGTGTCTTAGTTCGATAGAGTTGTTTAAAAAAAAATGAAGGATTAGCAAAAGGCGCCATGTGTCCAAGGTCCATGAAAATTTTCCTTGGTCGTTGAAAAGTCCAAGCAAAGGGTAGAGTGAGCGGAAGCCCCCAAGTGTCCTCCTAGTGCTTCTTCAAAATAAAACTTAGGGGCCAGTCCCCAAATAGGCACGGTCCCTCCATGTGTCCCAAGCCTTTTAAAATACTTTGAAAAGTTTAAGTTCAAACTGGAGACGGCAGAAGCCTCCACATGTCTCCTTATTGCAATTGTTAAGGTGGGACCCTGAGGCATATCCTCAAATGAGTGCTAGCCCTCCATGTGTCCATGATCTAGAAAAACTATACCAGCTGCATGAAAAAAAAATTTAAGTCTGTGCAAGGCAACGGAAATCTCCACATGTCTCTCTAGTGTAACTCCTAGGCCAAACAGAAAGGAAAATTTTCAAATGAGCGTCGTTCCTCCATGTGGACAAGTTTTGGGTTTAAGCAAGCCTTAGAATTTTCAAAGTGCCCTTCCAAGCCACATCCAACCAAAAAGGGACATGTTTCAACTGATGCCAAGAAGTAAATTTGATGGGGAAAAATACACCCATCAAAATGTAAATGCAGGGAAATCACAATTTCAGCCCGAAAATGAATCCTTCTTTAAGGACAGGGAATATGGAAATGTTATAAGGCTCAAATATGATCCTCTGAGATACATCCAATCATGTTTCCACAGATATTTGGGACAAAAATCATAGGGAAAACAAAACATGACTGTGGAAAATGGAAGGAAAGGAAAAACCTGAGTTTTACACCCAAGTTACAGATTCTTTCATATGGACAAAGGAACAATGAATAAATTATGGACTTTTAAGTGATCCTCAACCAAGGAAGGGACTGATCATGGGAAATAAATGGAAGATAGAGTCTTCAAGTGTCAATACAGGGAAATAGAAAACATGACATAGGCCACAAACTAAGGAATTTCAATGAAAAATGGGGCAAGACTAATTTGAGAAACAACATCGGCTCCTACTCGGGGATGGGAACTCCCTGCGAATGCAACAAGAACAAATAGCATACCCAGTTCCAAAAAAATACCATTGGGAAATGGGGTCAAAGAATAAGCTTGCAAAGCAGAGAAACCATAACCATCCTCTAAGAAAATGAACCAAGAAACTAGCGAAACTAGGTCACCAAGGACCAGAATAAACAAAAAAACAAGAGCAGAACATAAACAAAGAACCATACACTATACAACGAAATATACCTTGATTTTGAGGAATCAATCAAGGAAATGTTTCAAATGCTTGTCATTAACTGGTAATTCAAACAATTCCCCGACTAAGTCTTTTAGAAAGAAGGTATTTTCACCAATTCCAATATCAATTGAATAAGAGCCCATCCACAATGCATCAAATTTACCATGATTTCCCTTATCTTCATGCCTGCTATCCCATAAAAGCACAAGATCCCCAATGTTGAAATCCCTTGGAGTCACCTTCTTGTCAAATAACTTCTTCAAATTTTATTTTAACTTCACATTTCGCTGATGGGATGCCCATCTTTCTTCATCCAACTCAATAATATGACTAATTTGAGCATCATATGGATTAACTTCTTGATCTTCAATTTGCTGAACAAACTGAAATGAAGATGATTGTAAATGAAGGGGAAACAAAGCTTGAGTTCCATATAACAACTAAAATTTTCTCTTACCAGTATCTCTTTTGACAGTGATTTCATCAACCCAAACAACAAACTTCATTTTCTCACCCCACTTCTTTTTGTTCAGCTCCAAGGTTCTTCAAATGATCTTCAACAAGTGTTTATTACTGGAATCATCTTGTCCATTTCCTTGGGGATTGTAGTTATAATTATATGTCAAATTAATCCCATACTCTTTGCACATTGCCACTAAATTTTTGGCTCTAAAACTCATGACATTAACAACAACAATTTTAGCTGGCACTCCGAATCTGCATATGATTTGATTCAACATGAATTACATGATAACTTGGTGTGTTTATTTCTTGGTGGGGATTGCTTCAACCCACTTAGTGAAAAAATCATTGGCTACAAGAATCCATTTATGACCACCACTGGAAGGATCATAAATTTCGCTAATGAAATCCATTCCCCATTGGCTGAATGGGGCTTCAACTGACACAGGCTACAAAGGAAGGGATCCTAAAGCTTTCATTCTTCCAGAAAAAATGCTAGAAAATTTCACATTTCCTAACCAATACAGTTGCATCTTTGAAGAGAGTTGGCCACCAATAACTAGCCCTCTAGATTTTATGTGTTGTAACTCTTCCAGCAAGGCAGGACAAATTTCTGAGATAAAATATTATATCCTTATACGATTCAAGGCTTACCAGCATTTCAAGGGCATCCACCCTTTCTCCTTATACTTCATTTACCTCAATATTTTGTAAGTTTCTCTCAGCCATAAGCTTGGCTAGGTCCAAACCTCTTAGCAATTTCGTGGTTTGGATATCCATGTCATACTCCTGCAGCCTGTTCACCCATCTGTAGCTTTTTCTTGAGACCTCCATCTCTGATAAGATATATTTCACTATGGTGTGGGGAACATAAGAAAAAACTTTAGAGCTCAAGATGTCGGGGTCTAAAAGCCTTTGTTTCTTTCACCAAGTCAAATGATCTCTTCTCCACGATGGTATATTTAAACTCAGCTCCTTGCAATGGCTTACTGAAAAAGGAAATTGGTCTCTGAGCCCCTTCTTCATCCTTCTATAATAAGAAAGATGTAATGGTGTTTTCTAAAGAAAAAGAAAACACTTGAAAATGCTTTTTGTAATTTGGAGCTTCTAAAACAGGGGCATTCTTTAGTGCTTCCTTGATCCCATTGAAATATTGAATGGAATCTTCTTCTCATTTAATAACTTGGTTGTTCTTTAGCATACTAGTAATGGGGATGGTCAGCTCAGCAAAGTTAGACACAAATCTTCTGATAAATTTTATTTGTCCAAAGAAGGATTCAATTTCCTTCTTAGTTCTTAGAATTGGAACCTTTTTTATGGCTTCCACTCTCTCAAGATCAATCATGACCCCATGCTTTAATACAATGTGACCAAGAAGCTTTTCCTTTTGAACTCCAAAGTGGTACTTGTTGGGATTCAATGATATGCCATACTCTCTACACCTTATCATCATTTTCTCCAAGTGTTGCAAGTGATCGTTTACTTTTCTAGAAAAAATAGTTACATCATCTTGATAAACATCAATGAAGCCATTAATATAACCAACAAATTCTACATACATTTCTCTTTTGAAAGTTGCTCCAGCATTCATTAAGCCAAAAGGCATCTTGACAGAGACATAACTTCCCCATGGAGTATTAAAGGAAGTATTTATTATTTCTGACTCCTTCACAATAACTTGAATATAGCTAGAGAAACCATCTAGAGTAGATAACAATTTAGAACCAGTTACCAATTGTAGCATATTCTCCATGTTTGGAAGAGGGAAATTATCTTTCAATGATGCTTTATTCAGGTTCCTAAAATATATGCATAACCTTATATCACCATTCTTTTTCCTAACATGCACTAGGTTTACTACCCAGGATGAGTACCTTGTGGGCTGAATGATCCCTCCATCACTCATATTCTTCAATTCTTCTTGTGTCTTCAAAGAAAGGAGCGGATTGATGGGCCTTTATTTTTTCCTGAAAGACTTGGCATTATATTGAAGAGGAATTTCACATTGGAATAAATCTTTCCAGTATGCCTTCAACTCAGAGTAAGACCAAGCTAGGAAATCTTGAAATTTCTTCAGCAATTAAACATAGGATTGCTTCTCTTCCTTGCTAATATTTCTTCCTAACCAGATTTTACATGGTTTTTCCTTTGTGCCCAAGCTGTGCTCTTCCACATCTATGGAAACTGACATACTCCTTTTAATAATGTAATCGTCATTATCAAATCTTGACTCAAGTGCCACCAAACCTCTAGAAATCATGTTTGTCTTCAGTTGGATGATGTCTTTGCCAAATAGAATTTCCTTTCCTTCAGCAACACACACCATTAGTTCCTAATCCATATTTCAGTCAGTAAACTCACCTTAGTTCTATAGAAACCATTTCACCTGGGCATCATCATCAAACAGTTACCAATTTTTAATGTTATTAGGGACAGATGGCCTTATTAGTTTTTCAACATCATACTCACAAAATGGAGACACTGTACAATTCCCAAATATGGATCCTAGCACTACTAACTTGTCTACAAGAACATTAAACTTTCTATCATGGTGCATAGTATTAAAAGAGTCAAAAATTTCAATCAGATCCTGGACTGCATGCTTTCATTGTTTCATTCTTTGATTTTGTGTAGCATACAGTTTTCTAATTTGTTTGAAAATAAATTTTGAATTCCCTTTGACAATTATATCCTTTATACTATATTTCCATGTAATTATCAAGCCTAATAATAGTTCTTCATATTCAAAAATGTTGTTAGTGCATTCAAAGTTAAGTTTCAAAGAAAAAACAAACTGTTCTTGGCCTGGAGAAATCATAAAAATGCCAACACCATTTCCAAACATGTAACAAAATCCATCAAATAACAAGGTCCAAGGTAAACCCACTTGTTCAAGACATTTACACTGATCAATATTATGCTCCTTGCCATAAGAAAACCCTACAAAGTTATCTACCTCTACATCAACATACAACACTTCATAAGAGGCATTATTTGGATCTTCAATGAGGTTCAATATCTTCTTCTCTCCATACAGCTTTACAAGGCTTCCTTAAATTGGAATGGTGGAAAAATATATATCCATCTAAACACTTCCACTAACACTTGTAGCCCACTTTTTTTATAATAGCATGCCCCATTTGGCATGGCAATCAACAATAACAACATCAAGTTTCAGGTTCTTACCTAGATAAGCTGCAAGTTGTACCACCAAACATTTTACACATCCTACAACAGGCACCTCTCTAAAATCCATTACAGTACACTTTCCATAGGCTTCTATCACTTTAATGTTCAATTCATTCATGAATTCTAGAGGCATAACATTGTATGATGCTCCATAATCAAACATACAATTGTGTAACAGTTTGTCCTTAATAATCAGTGTTGTAAAAAATGGATCAATGCTTAACTGATACTAGACTAAAGATGTCCCCAAGTAAACTTTAGGTGGTTCACCTATCTCCTCTAATGCTGGTAGTTTTTATAGGTTTGCAATGGTTGGAGGAGGATTATTTACATTATTTATATTTTTTCCTTGGGTACTCCTATCTTCCTCCAATCCCAAATACTCAAAATCCCTTTTCTTGTACTAAGGAATCTTAAGTAATTCAACAATTGGGACAGAAATCTTGATCTAACTCAAGACTTGGGAAATGTCATAGGGAATGTATTTGGGAAAAGTAGCATTTGGAGAAAGATTGACAAACTCATCAGATGTCACAAGATTTTTAACATTTTGGGCATGGGTGGGAATACAAGTTCTACTTCATACAATAGGGCCTTTTCCAAATACATCTTTCTTGGGAGCCTCTTTTGGGACATTGGTGAGAACAAGGTCTTTGGTTTGGCTTGAGACCTTGCCGCTTTAATAGATTTACTTCTTGTGTTATACTCTTTTTCTTGAGTGACAACAACATTCATTAGTAGCTGGCTATCCTCTTCTGATGGGATTCCTCCATCATAATTCTTAATAATTAGATCTTTTAGGTACTCAAAATAATTATTAGGAAGTTCAAATGCTTGTACCATATCTATTTATAAAGCATGAAAGAGAGGAAGAAGAGGTACTCGGTGAATGTAATCCCAAAAACTCACTACAGTTCTTGCACTTATTACCTCAGTTGAAGTTTCTCCTTATTGTGAGCTTGTAGACTAGTCCACCATGCATGCATCATCATCAATGTTATCATCATCATCAACTTCTTTAACTTGCTGATCTATTTCACATGGGGGGTGGGGTAAAAAGAATTTTTCAAACCAATCCATTTGATTTTCTCTTCAACAACAACAACTCTGCTATTTAAAGGATCAGACAGTACTCTATTTTCCCTAGTTTGGGGTTATCTAGCTCACATGGGTACTTTATCTCTATCATCAGACCTCTGATCATTTCTAGGATGATTTGTAGATATGTCTTGTCCTTTTTTCCTATGTTAACTGTTATCACCGAATCACAGCACCCCTGGATGTTGATCAGATTTCTAGTTTGATCACTCTAAGCATCCAGTGTGATTGGATAACATGGGTACTATCTCCAAGTTGTGGGACTTGCTACTTGAGATAGACCTCCAGAGAAAGCTGGTTCTTGCTCCTAAACTACCTGCCACAATCTACTCTAATGCAGGAGAAACTAGCTATTCTAACCTAAAATTCCAAGGGACCAGAGAGAGAGAATGCATAAAATGAAAGCCTACACTAAAGCGGTGATACACAAGGAAAAGAGGGTGTGAGAGTAATCTCCAAATGTGTGAAATACAGAGGCAAAGTGCACACTAGAAGAGGTGATGACAGTTCACCATAATCCAGCAGAATGCATTCACAGCAATATTCCAAGCACACACAATGATAATGAATTCCTGCAAGAACATAATAAATAGACACAATATACTTGTAGAAAGATTAAAGGGGAAAGAAGAATGCAAGGAAACACAGCAGGGGAAGATATATCCACAAACTGATATTTTATTGCTTCATGATATGCACAGTTCAATCTATTACAAGATAAGGGCCTGGATCACCATGCAAGGAGTCCACTACAAGGGCCTGCAACACACTAGCTTCACAAAGCAATTTTGACAGAGCTTTGTTACCCAAAAACTCCCCCTTTTACAATGAGCCCAACACTCCAATTTATAGAAAAATGAGAAGGAAAAGAGAAGGGAAAAATGGAAATCCCGAAATCTGTCCTTCAACCACCTATAAGAGGCATTAAATTGAGTGGAATGGGTATACATTACTTGCAAAAGGCTCCCCATACTGTCCCATGTGCTGCAGCAGAGAAGGAATGATGACCATGCCTCTTAATTGCACTCCCAGCTACCAAATAAAACACTGTTTTGAACCCGGCCACGTTTTCTTAAAAATGTCGATCAATTTCTAATAAAATATGGAATTTCTTGATTTTTGTGCTTTGGGATTGGAACCGCGATTCCAACGGTACCAATTTTGTGTGATTTCGTTGAGAAATGCAAAAGTTATGGCCTTCTGAGTGCGGGCAGCTGTTTTGGGCCTGGCAGGCGTTTTCTGTCATTTGACGGGAATGAGCATTGATTGGCTGGAGCCGAATATGTTTCTTTTATTTAAATATGTGGCGTAGAAGACGTCGTTCTCATTCCAGAAAGTCCAATTTTATGAAAATCGGAGCTCGGAGTCAAAAGTTATGGCCGTTTGAAGTTTCCGGACCAAACGTTGACTTTTCTTCCCTGCCTTCGGACATTTCGGCTTTTCGCGTCCCGCGCGTCCCTTTGTCCCATTTGGTACAGTGCTGAAATTTCCCATTTCAGCCGAACCGGCTGGTTTGCGTACTCGCGGCCCATATGTCCCATTTGCTTTCGGACCGTCTGGGACAAATTCACCCGGTTCGGCCGGTTCACGCCCTTTTGTCCCAACTGTTCCGGGACAAAAGTTATCATTTCGGCTGATCCGCCCAGTTCGCGTACTTTTGGCCCGTGCGTCCCAGATTGTTTCGGGATTCCTTGACTCATTTCGCCCGGTTCGCGTCTTTTTGTCCCGCTTGTCCCAAATGCGACCCTCTCAGCAGTTAGCCAATTTTTCCTCTCTTTTGGCCAGATCGGCTTTTCGCGCCCACCGCGTACTTTTGTCCCAGATGTCCCAATTGCTTCCAGGGCCACCTGTGCTCATTTCGGCCGATCCGCGCCTTTTTGTCCCACTTGTCCCAAATGCTTCTAGGACTAGGACTTAGCCGATTTTCACAAATTTTTCTGGATCAACCTACTTGCTTTCTGCAACTTTTTTCCGCATTTTCTCAGAGCTTGCTCTTTTCAACCTTGAGGGTGAATTTTGGATAACATTAACCTTGAGAACCTTTTACAATTATTTTCTCTGCCCTGGCTAGCTCGTAAAAGATTTATTTGACTACCCCGGCCAAGGTCTTTACAACTTCCTCGAGATCCACATCTTTACTTGATTGAGGATTCTTAGGGTTGATCAGTTTAACACCCTCCCTCTTAGGATTTTTTCTAACTACTTTAATTTTGTTCTCAATTCACAAAGCCATGGTAAAGGCTTGCCTCAAAGTCCCAAAGTTCTTATCCCTCAAATAGTAAGCAACTTTCTTATCAAATGCATCTTAATACTTTATCAGAGATAATTCATCACATGGCCTCAAATTAATAGGTATTCTTCTCAATGTTTTTTTAAATCTAGTATTGAAATCATGTACTGATTCATTAGGATTCCTTTTTATGTTTTCAAAATATCATAAAAGAAACCTAGGGTCTGTTTTATCACCATACTGCATTCTAAAAGCATTTTTCATCTCTGTCCAAGAGTTAATGAAATTATCTCGCAGAGATTTATACTAGCCCCTTTCATCTTCTTCTAGAGTATGGATAAACAAATTATTGTATACATCCTCAAATTCTATTTCTAAGTCCTCCATCATATTGACAAAGAGCTTCAAGTGTTGATCACCGGTTATTCCATTATTTCCCTGAAACTAAGGATATCTATTTCTTACATACTGTGGCACAACATTTGGATAGCCAACCACACCTTTAAAATTGGTGGGACCAAAATTATTAACAAAAAATGGAGGTCTGGGTGGAGGATGATCCATATTGTTCTGAGGAGGTGCCCTTAGAGGAGAAAAAAATGATGAGCAGTGAGGGGTCTGTGTGGTACAAAGATGCAATTTTTAGAATGATTGCTCTCTAAAGGCTATGTTTCTTGGAAAAATATATTAGATTTGGAAAATTCAGGGGCAGAATGAGATGCAAATCTTTCAAATAAAAAATAAGGACCCTCTCCCTATGGATAGTTTAGTTGAACAAAGAGACTACATTATTAAGAATAACTTGAGGAAGTACTGCAATCTTTAATGACAGGCTGATCAGTTTCACTAATGGAGATCTTTTTCTTGATGCTTGATCTCCAACAGCCTTCCAAATTCTTATTCTTTCTGAATTAGACTTTCCCAGCTCTTGAAACAACCTTCTACTAGGGTACTTGGCGAAGAAAGATCTTCTTCCTTCCAGATTTGTAGATATTAGTGACATATCTTATTTGTTATTTGTTAGGACACTGGTATTTATAAAGAATTTAAACAGCATGGAGTCTCCACTAAGAACTTTCACCTTATTATTTGTAAATTCACTATGAAAGACCTTTTAAATGTTTGTCAATAGAATATTCATGTAAAGCTTACAATTTCTACTCTTCTTTTACCCAAATTTATTAGTGATGATACAAACTTTAGTGCAATAACTATAAAAAATTGAAATATTGCACTCAGAACTCACAACTTTGAATAATTCTTACATATCTAAATAGATAATGATGTTTCAACAATTTATTTGCACTTTAGAATCTGTAAAAGCATTACCAGGGTCTGTATGTGTACACCTTTGTACAAATACTTCAAAGAGTCCCCGACAATGGTTCCACTAGTGTTGGTATCCAAATTTGTTCTCCCTTTCAAGCCGAGCAACAACACAAATTGGAAATAGAGCTTAGAGACTGATAGATCATAGTGTTTTTTGTTTTGTAGCTGAGGATGAGATCTAACTGGCCCTTTGTTACTCATATTTTTGGAGAGATGGACAGGACTTTTAAGAGAATTTGACCCGTCCTCACTACTTTAGGTTATGCCTCTTCGACCAAGGTGAGAGGACCCTTAATGTAACCTATGTTTGATGAAGGAGATAGATATATCCTTGTTTTGCAAAAATTATATGAAGAAAATCTTGGGAAAATATGGTCAATAATCCATAATTTAACTCTTAAGAGTTGTCACTTCTAAAATATAGAGATACTTTCAACAAAAGGCTAAGGTTACTGAAGCCACTAAGAAATCCTAATTATTCTGCATATTTTAGTAAGTAGATTTTGTTCCTTTATATATACATAGGGAGAATAGGGGTAGTTCAGGGTGGATTCATTTTTTTGAATAATTTTGGTGGGAGATGAAGTAGTATAAATTTGATTATACTAGATATTCAAAGGGACTTCACAACATTGAACAACTTCAACAATAGAAAGCTTTAGAATAGTTAAGACATTCCTTCAACCAGAAAGTGTACTTCAATGGAGGCCTAGATCACCATGTTTACACATAATATTTGAGACTCTACTATGAAGGCTCGAATTAAAAGAATCAATTAAATGCCAAAATATTTGATCAATCACGTCTAAGGTACACTCGAAGACTTATAGACAATATTTATCAACAAATGATAGTGAATTGATTTCAATTTTTTTTATCTCATTCAAGATGAAGGCTCTTCTTGAAATGAAATTGCAAATACCATTAAACTATCATAGCAATGAGATCCTATGTGATTTCACAAATATTTTAATGTAAGATTGTAATAGGAATGAAAGAAACTATTTGTAGATACTCTAAAACAAAGCAGACACAAATTGCTAGAGATTGGACACAAATTAATTTCAAAACCGCTTAGATTCATCATCAGGGGAAATCTTCCAGAGTAATCTCAGTGTTTTTCAATGGCTATACATCTGCAACCAACTTGACATGACAAAAAATCTAACACAAAAGAAAATAATAGGTTATCTCAGCTTGGTCTCTTAGGAAGACTGATTTCTCACATTTTCTCTTCAGAATTCAACCTCTGACCCTTTGCAAGAGTACTCTCATTACATTTATACATTTTTCTCACTCAATTTTCCCCCTAAAAGAGAACAATATTCAAGGAACCTTTGCTTGTTACCAATTTGTTTCAAAGAGCGACATTTAACAAATTCAGATCCGAAAGCTACTAGGTGGACAAATTATGAATTGATCACATTTCTTGGGCCCTTGACTAATGACTAGGATTCCATGCCACAACATTTTGGTAATCCTTCTAATCATTCTAATTCTGTCATGTGAGAAATCCCCTTTTTATTCATTTTAAGGAGACTCTACAAAGTTGGATATGACAAGTAATCCTTTTTCAGTCTCGAGGCAACACATTTTTCATCTTGTGTGCTTGCATTTTCATCACTTCATCCTTTTCCCCTCTCTTTCCTTTGCAATTCTGCCCCACATCCATCTCCTCTAGTAATTCCCATTTTTCATAAGTGCCTAAACAATTCCAACTTCAAAATATCGACCTTAATGATCCTTGGATTCACAAATTAAGTTCCAAATCCATCAAATGGCACTTTACAGATAGAGACAAAAAGGAATTTCATCAAAGAATGATGAAAAATAGTGTGTATTTACATCTCCAGGAGTCTTGGAGCAAAAAATACAACTGTTGATTTCACCCCTTTTTCCACATTATATCATAGTCATACACATATTCCCTTCACACAAATTCAAATGAGAACCACAAAAGTAGAGACCCAAATAAGCACACACTCAACACGTGTCTCAATCTGGAAAAGTTTTTTAAAAAAAGTTGAAGGATCGGCGGAAGGTGCCATGTGTCCAGGGTCTGCGACAGTTTTCCTTGGTCGTTTAAAACTTCAAACAAAGCACAGGGTGAGTGGAATCCCCCAAGTGTCCTCCTGGCACTTCTTCGAAATAAAACTTAGGGGTAATTCCCCAAACAGGTGCGGTCCTTCCACATCTCTCAGGGATTTCAAAATTGCTTTGAAAATTTTAAGTCAAAAGAGGAGTCGATGGAAGCCTCCATATGTCTCCCTGTCATAATTGTTAAGGTGGGAACCTGAGGCAGATACTCAAATGAGTGTTAGGCTTCCACGTGTCCATGGTCTACCAAAAATGTACCAGTTGCATGAAAAATTTGTCTAAGTCTTGGCAAGGTAGTTGAAATCTCCACGTGTCTGCCCGGTGCAACTTCAAGACCAAACCAACAGGAGAATTTTCAAATGAGCGTCGTTCCTCCACATCGAAATTTTTTGGGTTGAAGTAAGCCTTAGAATTTTCAAAGTGCCCTGTCGAGCCATATCAAACCAGAAAGTGCCACATTTCAATTGATTCCGAGAAGTAAATTTGGCAGGGAGAAACACACCCGTCAAAACGTAAATGTAGGGAAATCACCATTTAAGCCAAGAAATGAATCCTTCTTTAATGATAGAGAATTTGGAAATTTTATAAGGATCAAATATGATCCTTCGAGCTATATCCATTTATGTTTCCAAAGATATTTGGGACAAAAATGATACGGAAAACAAAACACGACTGTGGAAAAAGGAAGGAAAGGAAAAACCCAAGTTTTACGCCCAAGTTACATATTCTTTCATATGAAAAAGGAACTAAAAAAACATTCTAGACTTTTAAGTAATCCTCAACCAAGGAAGGGACTGATCATGGAAACCAAATGGAGGACAGAGTCTTCAAGAATCAACACGAGGAGATAGAAAACATGACAGAGACTGCAAATTGAGGAATTTTAATGACAAACAGGGTAAGACTAATTTGAGCACCAACACTTTCTACCAATATTTATCATCGAGGTCATTCTAAAATATTCCCAACACAAAAATATACTTTGAGAATGTTTTTGTAAGACTTGGTTAGGGTTTGCTATCGAAACTAGGGTTTGGACTTAATTATATTATTTAAACTCCCTGAGCCCCATATATTACCTTTTCCCATCAGGTTCAATAAATTCTCATTATCCAATCACCATTATAGATTCAATCATCCCATATTTCAAGTTTTATCCTCTTAGGTTTTACTATTAGCTCTAGACTATGACAATCCTCTCATGCTCTGACTTAGGTTTTCTCCCTTAAGTATTTAGTTAAATTTCCTATAATTTAACCTGTTCATGTCATTTAGTCTCGTCCTTCATCAAATACTCAATATTTATGCATCAAATCTTTTCTTCATTCTTCTACCCATTATCCACTTGTTCTCTGAGACTCTTCTCAAAGCACTCTAACATTATAGTTAGGTTTGTAGCAATTTTTATGACAGAATAACACAATTATATGCTTAATAAGACACCTTAAACCATTTCTCTTCTTGAATAAAACTCTTCATTCCTTTATAAGGAAGAAATAATATCATTGTTTAAGGCAATTATTTTCGAAGCTCCTCAAACTTCCCTAACTTAGTCAAATCTGATTATTTATTGTTTTATCAAGAATTATACCTTCCTAAGGTCTTAATGTTTTTATACACTATCCTTAGTACCTTTATCTTAATCAAAAAATCCTCTTCCAACATTCTTGACATTATCCAAATATTTCATGGTTTACAAAATTTCTTTCTTCAAACTCCTAATGCACTTAACTAATATTTATGATTGTATGAGAACAAGTTTTCTTAAAATTTGATGGTTTCTATAGACTATAAACACCTTTATAAGGACTAATTTGATATGATATAGCTTATACAACCTCCCATTGTTACCTTATTTCTCACAAAACTATGCTAAGTATTCCTTTCATGTACTTTCATACCTTAAACAAAACTATCACTGAGACAAGATGACTATGTAATCAAACTTCTTCCTCCTTAATAGGTTCTATGATCAATATTATTAGTATGTGAAATATATGGATCACTTATAATATATATATGAAAAATACCTCATCTTGATATTTTCAACCGTGTTGTTCATGAAATCCTTAAACAAGAAATACATGGGTTGGTGCACAAATCTATCACCCACATTTTGAAAGTTCATATGATTATTTTTCAGTACATGGATTACCAATGTGTTATCATTGTAAATAGTGTGGTCCTACATAGACATAAACATTAAGGTCATAAGTGTTACAAACATAATACTTGTCGCCACAACATATTCAATATAAAATAAAATAACTTTTGGGAATGTTAAGATAAATGACCATATATAGAGACTTGCTATCATTTTAATACATGTACGAATAAAGATATTTGTCGATGTAAGTTTCATTATCATAAATTATATGAACATAAAACTCCTAGACATAAATACTTGATGGAATTTGTGTTACATACCAATTCAAACAAGAATTCACCACAAATTATATAGCCTATTATTTTTAACTTAGATGCAACTTTAGGTCTTCGATATATTGATTTGTGTATATATTTTGAGTAAAATATAAATAATTGGTTTTGTATACCTCATTTCAAATTACTCGACACTCATTTGAAATGAATTTTACATTAGTTTTTTCCCAATGAAATTAATGTTGTTTAATATTTTTAATCCTTTTTCTACATACAAATAAAAATAAAAATGTCAATTATTAAATTGTGTAATACAATCGAAGTTCTCTTGGTCTCTTAGTGATTTTGATTCTCTTGGAATGAGACCACTTGCGATCAATTCTTACTGATTGTAAGGCCTATAGATACTTGAAACAAAGATTTAAAAAGTAGATAGGGTGAGGATTGTTTCGTATTTGACTTTTGATGGATTGGATGCCCCCTAGTCGTGGTTGTTTAGAAAAAGGAAGAATTCAATATAGATATACACTTACTCAACAAGTGTGAATCAATTATGTGTAATCTCCAGTTTATCATTGGTATAGATGTTGATATATATGTAATTGTTGTTTTCCAAACAACAAAATATAATATGTAATAGATACACTACACTAGATAAAATTGATATTAATGCAACCATATAATATTGAAATATTGAGAATTCTATAAACACATTTTTTCATAACTATTGTTTTTTATAAACTTAATGTAAGTTTATATATCTAAAATTTTAAAAACAATTGCGCTACAATATAAAAATTCATTATGTTTTTAAAACAATTTTTTTTTATCACAGTCACTTGGACATGAGTTTGCTTAAATTTGTCACTCAAATATGCTAGATTACACTAAATCAACTCAGTACATCTTGCTATTCTCGAGACACACACACATGCACAAAAACACTTATGTATGCTCAAAATACATGCACACAGCTCATAGACAATAGTTATCATAATGTTATAATCTTCATTAGCAGCTTCAACAACATAGGTATCATGTCCACTCCTTTGTATGCGCCTTCACCAAATTTGCAACTTATCTTGATACATTTATGAGCTCTCTATTCTTCAACACCTTATCTTCATAATCAAACTTTTATTGTTTCCAAATGCATGCACTTATCAATATAAAAGTGTGTGGAAATGAGGTTGCACTATACTACATGTAGAGAACCAAATCTAAGGCCTGTAACTCAAAATGGATGAATCAGAATGACAATACTTATGAATAGTGCTTATTGTAACTCTTCAAGAGGTTCCAATCTTTCCAACCAATGAGCAAAAAAAATTGTTTCAACAAGTATATGAAGAAGATAAGCTATAGTTTTTATGAAGACTATACTATCAAGGTATGAGATTTGTTAGAGCAAAGAAGTCTTATTTCAGTGTCCTAAATATGATTTCAAGATCTATATGAAGAGTGAGAAACATTCCAGTGAGAACAACATATGTATGCCTCAAAGATATTTTTTTTCCATGAGATGTCCCATGGTCGAGCCTTAAGTTGTTGATGCATATGATAAATGATGTAGATACTATAATCATGTACTTTCCTCTTAAAAATATAAGAAGTAGGATTTGATGGTCTTATGGAGGTTGATAGCAAGATTTTGCAACAAAGAAGATTATACGTAATAGTGGTGCTACAATCATCTAGAAGGTCTTGAAAGGTAGCAAGAGTGTCTTGAAATCAATAAGGTATGTGCATGCATTACCCTAAGGGGGATTGGCTAATCAAAAATTTGTATATTTTGTAGGAAATCTTATTTGCATTTAAAGATATCCTTTAGACCTGAAACAAAGTGAAGTCTATGGGTTGTGTCATCATTTTTTGGAATAATGTCACTATTGCAAGACAAATTTATCATTTATGATAATTTTTTTATGTCAATTATATCTCAAGAGGATCTAAGTAAAGTGCAAGTTGCTAAGAAAGTATAAATTTCTCAGCATGTGTAAGTCAAGCTGCAAGTGTGCACAAGTTTGTGACTTTATGGAAACTCTTGAAAAAATTATTTGCAAGAGGTAGAGTGATCCAAAGGGAATTTAAAGTCCCAACAATTGAGTTTGAACCTCTTGAGAAATAGCAAAAAAGATAAAGGTTTAAGGATCTATGGCATGAATTTGAAGGACTAGTTTAAAACAAAGACATGGATATAAGGCGAGTTCCTTAGTTGCTATTCACTTTCACAATCTTGTGAATGGATGTCTGAACTTATAGAAGTAGTACATGAGGAAAGTAAAGTGGGATTTCAAGGTCTGTGTCAATAAAAGATAAAGGTAAGGTCTGTGTCATCAAAATGAATGATCAAGGTATGTGAAGGCTCATGTGAGTCATAAAAATGATCATAATTAGTATTAGTTTAATCCCATTAGTTCATAGTCTGTGTTGTCTCAAGAATGATCATACATCTTGGGTTAGTGTGAAGAAGTGTGAGTCTATGTTGAGCCAAACATGTACCAAAAGGAGATGTATTGAACAATAAACAAGCACTTGAAGGAATTTGAAGACCTCAAAAAATATGGTTATCCTTAGGAGACATGAAGAGTTTTTGTGAGATAAATACTTCAAGAAATAATGAAATTTTATCTACATTTGCATATATGACCTCCTGAGGTTTGAGATGGTGTGTTTAAGTTTGACTTCAAGACTGTATACATGGCTAGTGGTTTGGTTTGAATTCTCTATTCTTGATTAA
The DNA here is from genome assembly GCA_019776745.2 of Taxus chinensis. Lineage (NCBI taxonomy): Eukaryota > Viridiplantae > Streptophyta > Pinopsida > Cupressales > Taxaceae > Taxus > Taxus chinensis. Next base: position 632,785,194 of record CM034154.1, on the reverse strand, counting down.
AATAAAGTTATGATTTTATATCTAGTTTACATATGTGTGTAAGATATGTTTTCCTAAACAAAATTATAAGGTGAATTTAAATCTACATGTTAAGCCTAATCTCTAGATTAGGTCAATTATATTTTTTTCATCATGAAGGAAGTATGGAATTGATCAAGGTACTGTAAACTGTGAAAATATGTGAATGGTTATTTGGATAATTAAAGGTTGTCTCAAATAGGACATAGAGTGGTAGATGGTTCACAAGGTTATATAGAATGGTTATAGGGTATAGATGATTTTGAAGCATGATATCAAGTAAGAAGTGTCAGATCCCATGAATTTAGGATTGAAGGAAGAAGTGTTGTGTTTAGAGTAATTATGTGATATGTATCATAATAGGAGAAAAACATCAAATCTGCGACTGGGGTCAGAATATTCCTAAGATTAGTGGGATTTAGTTTCAAGGCATGAGAAGTGTCATTTACTAATATGTCTTTACATCTTGAGGTTTGTATGAGACAAGTTTTGCAAGTTCATCTTGAACCAAGGTATGTCTCTAAGTTTTTCATTCGATAGATAGTTGTGTAGCAAGAAGAAGATTGTCTTGATGTTATTTGAGTATCATATATTCAAGATTTTGGATGGGATTTCATAAGTTAAAATGAAACTTAAATGCCTATTTTATTTTAAAATGTTGAGCTAGAGGTGTTGCAAGGAAAACATGTTTGTCTCCATCATCTTGACAGAGTATTGTAGATGGTTGTTGTACGCTAAAATGGTGAATTACATGTTTGAGTAGCTTCTGAAAGAAAGGGAAACTGATTTTGATCTTCCATCAAGTGCATAAAGTATCTAGAGAGGTCATATTGATAGATTTATTGATGGTAAGAAGATAGGGGGAGAATTTGAAGGATATTTTATATTCCTGAGTTGATACTATGGCTATTTGAAGTTGGGAAAATATGGACTGAAAGTATGTTTTAGGAATCATGGTCATAAAAGTTGTAAAGGTAGTATTGGAGGAAGAATTTGTTTAATTTGTATGAAAAAAACCTAGTAGAAGGTGGGAACAGGTATGCAGACAAAGTGAAGAACATATACTCTTAGGGGGAGATTTGTGGATGTTTATATCAAGTCCATGTATCAATTATTGTTGTTTGATGTAAAATAGGAGAAAGTACAGTCCAAGGGGGAGCTAGTCATGAAAGTAAGTTGTTTTATGCATTGTTGTCATTTTTCATGTTGAGTCATCATTGTATCCTTTTTCATAGATGTGAAAGGGGGAGAGAAGTATCAGAAACATGAAAAAAGGTCAATTAGGTGTTTAGTCTTGTTGGTTTCCATCAATGTTTTTTCAAGGTGGTTTCCATCAATGAAAAGGGGGAAGATTATTGGCCATTATATCTATATGTTGTCATTTATGTCAAATCCATTAATGGAAACGAGTTCCATGATGTCATAGGAGTCCCCATGAGGTCTCCTTGAGTGTCAAACATGAAGGTTTATTGGTAGTGTCATGGTCTGGTGAGTTGATATGGTGTTCTAGAGCATGGTCTAGTAGATATGGTCACGGTATGATCTCTCCTGAGTTGGTTGAAGGGTTTCACAAGGTCAAACAAGGTATATATGATGTGTCAAGAATTTCCAAGTGTCTGCATATGGTATCTGTTAATGTTATGGAGCATGTTTTTATATGTGGAAGTGTTGAAGATTGTACACTAAAAGTATTGTACACTATCCATAGTTTTCCTCAGGTCTTTTAGTTTTGGAGCCTATTTTTATGTGTGGAAGTGTTGAAAAAAATTGCCTCAAAATACATGCCCAATATCTTGGGAAATTTACTCTTCTTATATGGGTGGAATATTTGACCCATAGTTTTATGGGCCGGTTTTGGCCCATGGTTTCAGTACTCATGATATTGTAAATCTGCTTAAACAATTGTCTATTGATGTACTATTGATAGGTGAGACATATCATTGTGTGTGTGAGTTCAAGAGTGAATCCAGGAGAGTTTGATGAACATAGCTATAAACAGATCTAGGTATTGTATTGAGAAAGAGGTGGTTTGTAATAAAAATATGAGCAAGTGGCTCTTGGTGGACGTAGCCCAAATGGGAGTAACCACATTAAATACTGTCTCTATATTGTGTTCTTATATTTTTCTGTACTTTTATTTCAGATCTGTAACATTTTCTGCATATTATTTTCTACTATTGTGATTCTATGTGGGGTTGTTCTGCATATTTTATTCCTTATTCCCTAACAATTGGTATTAGATCCTAGATTTGGTTTGCTGAAGTGTTGAATCACACGGAAAGTTTTAGCTTGAGTGGGAGCTACGACAGATGATGGAAGATCAAGGGTTTATAAATTCAATGAGTAGAATTTTAGTCTTTGGAAGATGCAGATGGAAGATTACCTTTATCAGAAGGATCTTTATATTCCACTTTCTGAGAAAGGGAACAAACCCTCAAGCATGATGGATGTGGAGTGAGATTTACTAGGTAGGAAGGCACTTGGAACAATCCAGATATGTCTTCCATATTCAATATTATTTAATGTTTTAAAGGAAAATAATAAAAAATAATTTATGGATGCATTAGGGAAGTTATATGAAAACCCTCTTCCTCTAATAAGATATTTTTAATGAAAAAGTTGTTTAATATGAAGATGTGTGAGAATAGTTCAGTAGTAGATCATTTGAATGATTTTAACGCGGTTGTGAATATGCTAGCTTTGGTTACAATAGAATTTGATGAAGAAGTCAGGGCTTTATTAATTTTCTGCTCCTTACCTGAGAGTTGGAATAACCTGGTAATGGCGGTAATCAAATCGGTTCCAGCTAAATCGAAGTTGAAGTTTGAGGATGCTGTAAGGGTGATTCTAAGTGAGGAAATGTGAAGAAAAATATCTGGAGAATATTCTACTTCAGGAAATTCTTTGACAATGGAAACTAGAGGGAGATAGAAGAATAGAGGAAGTCATGGAAAATTGAAAGATTGGGCAAGGTCAAAATCCAAAAGAAATATGGTATGATAGCATTGTGGAAAGTCTGGGCATGCAAAGAAGGACTGTTGGGAGCTTCAGGATAAAAATAAACAACAAAAATAAAACAAGGAGGCAAGTGTGGCAACAAGTAATGTATGTCAGGATGCTTTAATTCTTTCTTTGCATAATATTTCTAAATCTTTGGTTTTAGATTCGGGGACTTCTTTCCATGCTACTCCACATAGGAATTATTTTGTTGATTATGTTGAAGGGTATTTTGGGCATTTTTTTCTTGGTGATGATGAGCCTTGTAGCATATTTGGAAATGTTTTATTTGGGTTAAGATGTAGAATGGGAATACATGGCTATTAAAGGATGTCAGATATGTGCCTACATTAAGATGGAATTTGATATTGGCTGGGCAGCTAGGAGGTGATGATTATACTGTGATATTTACAACAGACTCTTGGAAGGTTACCGAGGGTTATCTTGTTATAGCAAAAGGTAAGAAGGTTGAAACCTTTCATTTAACCATTGATAACACTAATGATTATAATCTTGTAGCTTCAGATGCAGATACAACATTTTGGAACTATAGGCTCAGTCATATGAGCCATAAGGGCATGGAAATCATAAAGAAGAATTTTCCCAGATATATAGAAACATGTTTGGAGTTATGTGAGAACTGTGTATATGGGAAACATAAGTGAGTAAGGTTTCTCAAGGTTGGACCTATGAAGAAAGAGAGTAAGTTAGAGCTAGTACATTCTGATGTGTGAGTGTTGGATTGGGTATCAGCTCTTGGGGGTTCAAATTATTATGTTACTTTTATTGATGATGCAACAAGGAAAGTTTAGGTATATTGTATTAGAAATAAATCTGATGTATTTGGCACTTTTGTTAAATGGAAAGCCTTGGTAGAGAATGAAACAAGTGTTAAGATAAAATGTCTTAGGTCAGATAATGGAGGAGATTATTACAACAATGAGTTTGATGATTATTGTTCTAAAAATAAAATCCACAGGAAAAAGACAGTTCGAAGAACTATGCAACAAAATGTGGTGTTAGAAAGGATGAACATGAAAATAATGGAACTTACTAGGAGGATGAGGTTACATGCAGGACCGCCTCTTTCTTTTTGGGTAGAAGTGGTGACCATAGTTGTGTACTTGATAAACAAAGGACCCTCAAGTGCCCTGGATGGAGGCATACTTGAGGAGGATTGGTATGGTAATAAATTTGATTAATCATTTATTAGAGTCTTTGGATGTGAGGTGTTTGTTCATATAAACAAGAATGATAGGACGAAGCTAGAGGATAAATAAGAAAAATGTACTTTCATTGATTATGGTGGTGATGAATTTGAATATAAATGTTGGAGTATTGAGGAAAAGAAAATCATTTGGTCTAGGGATGTGGTATTTAATGAGAAATTTATGTATAAAAAATAGTTGTAGGAATACATGGAAGAATCCAAGAAAGAATATGCAGTGGTAGAGGATCTTTTGGATGGGAAAGTGACACATGAATCAGTTCTAGAACCTACTCAACATGAACCCCAAAATCCTATATTGAGGAGGTATTCTAGGGTAATAAAAGAGCCTGAATTTTTTTCTCCTTATCTTTATTATTTATTACTCACTAACAATGGAGAGCCAGAGAGATTTAATGAAGCAATATATGTAGATGCCAGGAAGAAGTGGGAGCAAGCCATGGATGAGAAGCATAAGTATCTCATGGAGAACTAGACTTGAGATTTGGTGAAGATACCTAAAGGAAAAAGAGCATTGCAGAACAAGTGGGTATACAAATTTAATGAGGAAGAAGGAGGAAAAAAAATATACAAGGCTCAGTTGGTGGTCAAGGGGTTTTCATAGAAAGAAGGTATATATTTTGATGGGATTTTATCTCGTGTAGTAAAAATGAATTCTACTAGAACTATTCTTGGAATAGTGGTAGTAGAAGATGTACAATTAGAGAATCTAGATGTAAAGATTACATTTCTCCATGATAATTTGGAGGAGGATCTATATATGCAACAACCAGAGGCCATGAAATCAAAGGTAAAGAGGAGATGGTGTGTAAACTGAAGAAGAGCTTGTATGTCCTGAAACAAGCTTCATGTCAATGGTATAATAAATTTGATAGCTTCATGATGAAGCAAGGTTATATTAGATTCCATTCTAACCATTACATGTATATAGGGAAATTTTAGGATGGAATTTATATTATCATGTGTTTACATGTGGATGACATGTTGGTTGTAGGAAAAAACATGTAGGAAATAAAAGTAATCAAAAAGCAGCTAAGTGACTCATTTGCTATGAAGGATTTGGGGGCAGCCAAATAAATCCTTGGTATGAGGATATCTCAGGATAGGAAGGAATGTAAGTTGAATTTATCCTAGGAAGAGTACATTAAGAAGGTCTTGGAGAGGTTTAATATGCAGGATGATAAACCAGTTAGGAATCCTTTGGAAATCCATTTCAAGTTATCAAAGAATTTGTGTCTGAAGACAAAGCATGAGAAGCCAAATGTCCAAGGTACCTTACTAATCAGTGGTTGGTAGTTTGATGTATGTCATGGTATGTACTAGGCCTGATATTGTGCATGCAGTGAGAGAAGTGAGTAGATTTATGAGTGATCTAGGTAAAGAGCATTGGCAGATAGTAAAGTGGATCCTTCGCTATTTTAGAGGGACCATGGGGACAATTTTTTGCTACATTGGATCAAACACCACTTTTCATGGTTATGTAGATTCATATATGGCTTGATATGTAGATAGTAGAAGGAGCACAACAGGTTATATTTTCACTATAGGTGGAACAATAGTGAGTTGGATTTCACGACTACAGAAGCTTGTGATTTTGTCAACCACGAAGGTTGAGTATGTTTCTGCTATAGAGGAAAGAAAAGAGATGACTTAGCTATAATAATTACTTAAGAATTTTAGGCATAAGCATGAGGAAGGAAAACTACATATCGATAGTCAGAGTGTTATAAACCTAGCTAAGAACTCTACTTTCCACTATAGGATAAAATATATACAATTAAGGTACCATTTAATTAGGACAGAAGAGAAGTTGAAGCTAGAGAAGATTCATACCAGTCAGAATCCTACAGACATGATGACCAAGGTGGTCATAAGGGAAAAACTGAAGTTGTGTTCAGCTTTGGTTGATGTGTTTTGAATTCAAGTGTGAATTTTGTAGAGTTTGTTGAGCATAGCTCCAAACGGATCTGGATACTGTATTGAGAGAGTGGAGGCTTGTAATAAAATATGATCAAGTGATTCTTGGTGGACGTAGCCCAAGTTGGGTGAACCCCATTAAATCTTGTCTCTCTGTGTTGTGTTATTTATTCTACCCTTTTATTTGAGATCTATAATATTTTCTGCATATTAGTTTCTACTTTTACGATTCTGTAAGGGATTATTCTGCATATTTTATCTGTTATTTCCTAACAAAATAAATAATAAAAAATTTAGTATTAAAGCTATGCATTGATGTGTAACCTTCATTATCTACTAAGGTTTACATCACAAAAATGTCTACATCTCATATGTAGTGCCCACCCTTTTCTTACCATAGTTTCTTGTTGAATCATTACATATAGTACGAGATTCATTCACCTGTTTTGGGTTTTGTATGTCTTCTTTGAATCCTTATATAAAAAAAAATTCTGGAATTATTTTGTTTACCATTTATTGATTGGGTACTTGTTTGGTAGGCCCTTTTTATAGTTGTTTTGGTTAGTTCGTAGAACAAGAGAACTAGGTTTGAATGAACTGTTTGACTTCTTAGAGCACCTTTGGAGGGTACAAGATTTTATAATATGATTTTCATGATGTTTTACATGTGTACAAGGTTAAATGTTACAACCTTGAAAAAATTTGTGCTACAAGACCTTTTTTAGTGCTATATGTTTCTGTATGGTTGTTCATTTGGAGACTGTAAAATGTATAGTTGCTGATTTTGGAAACTATTTGTGTTCAGATATATGTGTGTAGAGTTGTTCCCTTTGTATAAGAAATATGTTTAAGGAGTTTGGTTAAGTTGGTTCCTCTCTGAGTGATCCATTGCTTCGTGGGAAACTCGCTTGCAATTTTTGGGACACCACATTTATACCTACCAAAACCCTCTTGGTATGAGCATAAAATTAATAATTGTACCTTGTAGAGAACCAGTTAAAAAGATAAAATGGTCTTCCACATCTTGAAAGTTCCTTATTATGAATAGTAATAACTTCTACCCTTCACGTTTATGTTACTAATCTCAAATTCTATAACCCTCTTTATAAGGAAATCTACCAAACAACCTTATAAACTTGCTTTCTTTTTAAGGCGTAATTCTAAATTTAGCTTACTTGGATGAAAATTTTGCTAATTTAAACTCCTCTTACTTTCCTCTAAAAAATATATGATATGGGCAAAGGATTCCTAGTGTCCTTTTTTATATGATGGTTTTTCTTGAATGGATGTTTCATAGTTATCTTATCTTTTTGTAATAAACTAAGACTGCATTGAGCTATTAGAAAATGACTCTATTTATGCAACTTAAAAGTCTTATCGAATCCCTTAGCAATTTTTTTTTATTAGCTTCGCTAATTTTGGAATTATTTTAACCCTCCTTAATCTCAACATTCCCATTTTCATACTATGATCCTTTATTACATTTTGTCACAATGTTACTTTGTTAAATCATTCCACCTTAGAGATGAACTTGTTAAAAAAAACCTCCTCAAATTGATTAAAATGTTCCTAATTGGTCACATTTATGGCACTAATAATTATGTGTAGAAAGAATAGAATCACCCTTTTTCTCTAACCTTATCCCATGAATCTATAAGAACAATGATTATGCAATAATACCAAAAATCCCTTATCATCTCTCTCTGTCTCTCTGCAAACAATAAAATGGAATAAATTATTATTGATTTCTCTCTTGGTTGGGTGATATGGTATACCAAAGTTAGTGTTGAGTGTGGAATTAAAAGTAATATGGTGTAATAGTGAAGAATACAATAACTTGTAACCCACAAAAAATACATATATACCTGTAACTACATCTATGAACTTATATCTTATGAACAACAATAAAATTGTGAAATTATATGTAAACGGGAAAACTCATCAAATATGTATTTGAAAACAACCTTGGTTGACCAAAAATGCCATCATCGTTACTCCTTAAAATCTAAAATTGAGGTACTCACAAGTTATTGTTTCGAATGTAATAAGTAATGTTTATTAATCTTAGTTATGTGATATTCGTATAATTTGGATTACACTCTAAATAGTTGGTCTTAAGTAAGTAAATTAGGCAATGGGTTATCATTCCTAAGTTTTAGGTAAGAAATTAATGTGAATAATAGAAGGTTGTAATGGTCTCATTACTTTAGTGTGCCTTTGATTGCTTGACACTTAGGAGACACATGCATAAGAATTCCTTCACATTGAAAATTCTAAGTAACTTATTATAAGATAAATGGTCTAACCCCTTATTGTGAGGAAGAACAATAACAGTAATGAATTATTTCCACCTACCTTGGGTGAAGGCATCATTTGTTTTCGGTATAAACACTAATTGATAAATGTAAATTTGGAGTTGTTTCTTTATCCATGTGTTAGTTAACTAAGGTAGGAGAATTGAAACTAACACCTTAATAGTTCCAAAACTAAGATAACTAAACAAAGACTATCATGCTAAGAGCTTAACAAGACTAACTAACAAAATTATGCATTAGAACTTGAAATGGAAATCAAACTAATATGTTAAGCACTTGAATCTCTACTCTTTAGGTTACTAAAATAAATGAATGAACCTAGATATATTCACGGCAATCAAAGTTTATTGTTTCATCTTCAAGGGTTTTGGATTGCAAAATCATCAAAGTATGGCTACAAGACCATTTTCATTCTCTCCATATAACCCAAAAGCTTCAATGGATGAAATGCAAGAATGAGGCTATTAGTTCAAATGAAAGAATCTATAAGATGAAATGCCCATATTTTAGGTTATAAGTATGTAAAGCTGTAAGTAGAAATTTTGGAGGGGGGTTTCTTTTATAACCCAATGGTTCGAAGAAGCTTTGCATCCAATTACATGTGGGATAATAGCAATGTTAGGTTAGTAATGGATAAACATGGTTTAGAAGTGGATGATCTTACTTTAGGGGAGTTTAATTTGTCCTTTAGTGACTCATGGGAGTTGAACGAATTTATTGATTAACAAAGTCATTAATTAATAGATGTGTAAGCTTATAGAAAAATTTTAGAGGAATATTTAGCGTGATTTAGACTATGGGAGGAATTTAATCAAATAAATGATAATTTATTGATTTTATGGAAGAGGAAGCTAATTAATTAGTCTAAATAGAAAGGGGTATTAATTAACAGAAGGTCGTTAATTGGTGTATTTGTTGGATAGAAGAGTTAATTAATTAACATAATGTAACTAATTAATGGTGATAGAAGATAAAATGAGCATTTATTGATGATATGTCGTCAATTTACATGAGAGGATATAATTAGCGAAATTTAAGTATTTAAATTGCTTAATTTAAATTATAGGTGTCTACATTTTCCCCTCTTTGGGGTGGCATAAGTGACACCACTTCAAACATTGTAGACATGTAAAATTTTAAAGGGCTAGAAGAAAAATTAGTAGAAGTGTGATATGCCCCCTCAAGTGTCGATGAGATGATGAAAGAAGGAGATCAACAATTGAAAAAGGGGAGATAAATAGATAGAAGAATGGGTACGGGCATGTGGCCCTTAGTGAATTAGAAGAATAAATTTGACTAGAGAATGATATAGAGGAAAAATGAAGATGGCGAGAAACGAATGAGATTTCATCCAGTGTATTAAAAACAACTTTTGTGTCATCATATTTCCAAGGATCTATAACATCGGTCCTTATTAAAAATATAAGCATAACAAAAAAGTAGAATGACATGAAAATCCATACTACGAATAATTTCCCATTGCTGAAAACAACAACTCAATGCAACATAAAAAATGTCATGCAATACGAGAAAGTAAAAGCTTCCTAAATTCCTACAAGATACATAATGCAATACAATACGAGAAAGAAAATAAGCTAACCTAATAGAGAAACATAATGCAATGTTTTTGTTATCAAGCTTTGACTCCAAGCTCTGTAAATTAATGATAAGGGTTAAAATTTGGTGCCCTGAGAAAGGATATATATAAGGGGAGTAACAGAGGATGCTTGGGTCCTATGAAAAGAAATCATGCACTATGAAACAGTACCAAACAACTCATTATTCCCTAAAGTATAGACATACTAAGAAAATGAGCTTTGTTAATGTAGGTAGATCAAGATGATCCGTGATTCACACATAGTAATAGGTGACCACAAAATATCGATGTTTTGTAGGATGATTTTTACTAATTTTTATTTTCTCATAAATATATGTGAAGTTTTTAAGAGTTTAAAAGTTTTCCAAAACTATGTACACAAACATAAATAAGGGTGGATACCCCGAGTGATGGATGGGATACACAAGGGAAAAATTCCACGAGTATGTGCTAGAAATTGAAGATCTGAAAATGCCCCAATGATTAGGTGTAATTATTCAAAGGTAAACTCTTCACGTGTTTAAGGGGGGTCTAGGCCAATATGGATATGTTCAACCTCATGATGAACATAAACCCAATGACATTATAGAAAGGATAAAAGATACCTCAAGCCTAATATGGCCAATAAACGTATGATAAAAAGAATTAGAATATTGTTTATTGAAAGAAGGGACAAATTTCCCTGAAACATTGGAAAAAATCCTATACACATGGATTTTTTGAATAAAGAAGAAGAAGGAAAGCAAAAACGCCATGAAAGAAGATGGATAAATTCAATAAAAAACCTTGCGATGAAAGAGTGATTAGCCAATGGCACAAATCATGAGATAATATATGCATTACGGCAAGATTTTGAACAAGGTCTAGAAAATATATAGTAACATACTAATCATGTTGACTTGTAGACATCCTTGTGTGCACATGGTATTTAATTACTTCTCGAGTTGAAGAGTTAATAGGAGATGTTGGTGCTCAATTTAATCTCACCCCATTTGCTCTAAAAATTTTCAAATCTACCTGGTTCTCTATTGTATTTTATATTTCCCCGAGTGGATGCGTGAAAGGTTTTCTTAATTTGTATGTTGTTGAAAATACTTCTCCATGGTCTTGGATCACATTTGGGCCTTGTACCATTTCCAAATTCTTTTCCTTTGAAGAAAGATTCAATTATGGGTTCAAATGGTGAAGTTCTTTTGCATCTTATTGTTCGATAGGTGTGTTTTCCCTGTTAAATTATATCTCAGCATCTTCAACTACGTTGTCTCTTTTGATTGGATGAGGCACATTGGGTCTATTTTATAACTTGTAACTTATTTATATGTTTGCAAAAAGATCAATTTGGCCCCGCGGCCCCATTGATTTTTGATTAGCCAGTCAAATTTATAAAGGCAGAGAAAATTTCTCTTTTTTTCCTCGAAGGTGTATACGTGTTCATTTTTTATTGGTTACGGCCCAGCGGGTATTTTTGGTGAAAATTGCCACTTGGTCACATTTTTAAAAATACCAAATTGGCCCCATGGCTCCAATAGTCTCGGATTCGCTATTCAACAAATATGAAGCGATAGGGAAAATATCTTAATTTAACCCCGAAGATGGACACGTCGCAGTTTTTCAAGACAAAGGTAGGAAGGTGGGTTGGTGGAACATTTTGATATTTTTTGCCTCTTTGTATGAAGTATAAAAGTTATAAATTGACCTGCCACCTCACTCGGGCCTACATCAAAATTTAGAAGTGGACAAGCAGGTTACCAGGGTGTTTTGAAGATTTTTGCCTCTTTGTGAAAAAGGAGCAAAGCTATAAATTGATTTGCAACCCTGCAGGGGATAGAGTGATGTCACATGTTGGGTCTACATAAAAATCAGGAAGGCGGGTCGTCAGAGCACTTTGAAGTTTTTTGGCTCCGCATTGAAAAGTCAAAGCGGGAAGGCAGGTCGCCAAAGGTTTTTAAATATTTTTGAATTTTTGTGAAAAGGAGCAAAGTATAAAAATGAAGCACGACTTTGTTGGTGCCCGCATCAGAAGATAAAAGTAGGAAGCGAGTCGTTGGAGGAAAATTGAAAATTTTCCTTTTTATAAAAAGGGGTGAAATTGCAAAAATAAGCCATGACTCCATGAAAGGACCAAATTAAGCTACATGTCGAGCCCGTATTTCAAAGGTGGAGGGGTAGGGAAAAATGTGAAGATTACATATTTTCTCCAAAAGTCATAAAATGCAAAAGGCACCTCCAGTCCCATTTTAGCTCTAATCTTCCACGTGGACGGATCTATTTAAAGTTGTGAAAGGGTAGAATCCACGGTTATGGTGCAATGCGTCTAGTTTTTCCTCCATTAACGTTCCACAACTTCAGGGTATGGAAATAGCCATCATTTTTCATGGTGAATCTGAATGATTTATTTTTGTTTCTATCAATAAAGTTCACTTGAAGTGTTGTGGAGTTCGAATTTGTGAATCTAAGGGAGTGCAAGAGTTGATATTCTGAAATAGAGTCTCTTGAGAACCTACAGAAAATGAATTTCCATATCAAGTAGACCAAATTGCAGAGGAAACAATGAAGAGAAGGGAGCTATAGGCTCAAAGGATGAAAAATATGTTTCTAAAGGAGGTGACTGGATGCCCCAGTTAAAATAATGATGGAAAAATATTAAATGATTCACCTTTTGAACACCTGACAACTTTTTGTTGTAAATATATTAAACATCACTTTCTAGAAATTATGATAAAATATGTAACAAAAAAAGGTTCCTCGAATATTATTTGTTTGGGAGGGAAGCTTTAATGTAAATGAGTGCTATAAATGGCATGATTTAGTCATGCAAATGCTCTAGGGTTTAATTCTTATGAGAAAATTTGAGAAATCCCATCTTCCTGAAAGACCATTTGAGAAACCTGTTAATCTCCTGTGTTTTAGATTTGATCGTGTCAAGATGGTTGCGAGTGTACAGCCATTGAAAATCTCTGAGATTGTTCAAGAAAATTTCAGCTGCTAATAAATCTAATAGATCTCAAATTAATTTGTATTGATCTTGGGAAAAATTGTGTCTGGTTTTATTTCAGAATGTTTTCAAATGGTTTTGATGTTTCTATTGAAATCTTGTGTTAAAATCCCTCTTAATTGCATACAATTTCATCCCTGTGATATTTTAGTGGAATTTTCAATTTCATTATGAGAAGAACCTTCATCCTGTAATGAGATAAACAATTTAAAATCACTTTACTATCATTATTTTGATAAATATTTTTTTATATGCCTTTGAGTGTATCTTAGGCTTGAAGAACCAAGGGTCTTTAATGTTTAATTAAACCTTTTAACTCGAGCCTTTGTGTTAAATTCTTGGAAATTGTGTGAAACCATGCAAATCTGGGCCTCCATTAATGCACACCTTCTGGTTGAAGGAATATTTTAGCTATTCTAAAGCATCTTGTTATTTGGTTTTCCAATTTTTGTAAAGGTTCTCAAAGATCTGGAAAAATCAAGTTTTAACTACTTAATCTCCCAACAAACATTTTTCAAAAACAATGAATGCTACCTTAACTACCCCTGTTTTCCCTATATGTCCATAAATGAATAAATTCTACTGCCAAAATTCAGAAGCAATCAGGATTCCATAATGTCTTTAGTAAACTTAACCTTGTTTAGAAAATATCACCATTCTTTAGAAGTGACAACTTGTGAGAGTTAAATTGTGGTGCATTAATCATATTTTGTCAAGGTTTCCTTTCAAATTTGTACAAATAATGATATCTTCATTCTCCTTCACCAACAGAGGTTACAAAATGGGTTCTCTCACCTTGGATGAAAGGCACAACCTAAAGTAGTGAGGATAGATCAAATCTTTTTGAAGGTTCTATTTATTTCTCCAACATCTGAGTGACAAAGAGCCAACTAAATCACCTCCTCGGCTACAAAATGACATACATGATGATTTATTTTTCTCTAGGATTCTAGTTAAATATGTGATGATGCTCAGCTTGCAAAGGAGAATAAATTTGGATACCAACAAGAAACAGGGGAAAAAAACCTATCTAATGTGTAGGAATGATTTATTCTAGTAAGGCAATTTACAAATAGAGGGTAGAAGAAAATCCATATATATCTTCGTTGTTAGCCAAACATATATAGCACTGATAGATATGCATTTCATTCTAATCACAACATTTCTCTAGTTCAAGTTAGGCATCTAAAGCCTTGCTAGAGATGATTGGAAATAACCCATGATAGATTTATATCAATTTGGTTTTGCTTTGTAGCTTTTTCTTTTGGATTGATTGTTTTTTATTCTTTTGCTTCCTAAAAAAATTATTCCATCTCTCTTGTTTGACAAGGGGTTAAGAACCTTTAATTGCTTGATGGAAGGATGTGGAAGTGATTACAATGACAACATTAGCTACTTCTAACAAATACGTCAAAAATATCTTCACAACAAGTTTATTAGATGAGAATCTTAATAGGATCTCGAAGAGATCAGTCATTTACTAATTTACCAAGGTGATTAAAGACCAAGGTCAAATAGATAACATATAGATAAATGTACCAAAATTCATGTGAATAGTCTAAACACAAAAACATTGAAGGGATGAAAATGGTGGATGAATTGCAATTAAATATGAAATAAATGGAAGAAATAAAATCCATGTGTACACAATACCTAATTGCAATGTTTTATCGTTGTACCTTTGGTTTTTTTTTTTTGCACTGTTTTATTGTTTTCTCATTTTTTGTATTTTTGAATTGTTTTATGATTTTTTTTAGAATTTTTCAGTAGTTATCAGAACAAAACATGTCACTCTAAGTGATAGGATCCAACAAAAATGTTCACGATTTTCTTCATAAGAGAGAATAAGCATGTTTTCTTATAAAGTGTAATATTATCCCCAATCTCAACAATCGTGGTGAGCTCACACTCAACAAATGATTTTGATTTTTTTTGAAACATGGATTTCTCATGTGGGAGCTTGAGTTCCCTATCCATATTTTTCAACACTTTTCATCATATGTGATGGGTGCATTTATGTGCATTCTTAAATTGCATTTGATTTTTGATTTTACTATCATTTTAGTTGTTAAGAGCTTTTGAGTTCTTTTCTATATTGATCTTGGCTTGATAAAGAACCTATCTGGGTTTTTATAAGCTAATGCCTGATTGTATGGTCTTGATAAGTGGGAGAAGAATGTGTACATTTATAAATGATGGGAAGAATGTGAGTAATGATAGTGGGCTTTCCATAATCATTGATAGAATTATAATGTGATGGATGAAAAATGACAAGGTCCAATAATTCAAGAAGTGCTACCAGAAGGTGAGCCATCAATAAAATATGAAGGGATAATAGGATGTGGCCCAAGAATAGAATACTATGGGATGCTAGGATGAAACCCGTAGATGTAAGATGATGGGATACTATGATGTCGCTTGAGAGTAGAAGATGATGGAATACCCAAGGGTGACCCATACATAAAAGGCAAAGGGCTTATTGAATGTGCCCCCATAATAGAAGATAGTGGACTACTTGAAAATTTCCTACAAATAGTAGGGGGAGGTTTACTAGGATGTGACCCAAACCTAGATGAAGATGAATGAATACTTCATGTTGACCTCATAAGAGATTGTGATTGAGGAATTGTGATAGATAAATATTGATTGAGTGATGAAAAGATAGGCCATGGATCAATGCAATACCTAGGAATTTCATCATGTAATGAAGAATATAAAGATGAAACAATAAGAGGAGGATCATGTTACATGATCTGAGGCTCTTCCTCTATTTCTTGATAAAAGGAATCAATATTTTCCTCACAATATGTGGACGCATCGAAGTATAAAGAGAATATTTACTCGTAATCTGCTAGAGGAATATCTTCCTGTGTCCCTATAAATTCCCCCATTATTTCTTCAATCTCAAAGAGATCAATCAGTATGATTTGTTGATCAACTACAAATAATTGATTAAAAGAAAGATGTTAAATTGGCATGGAAGACTTATAAATTTTTTAATGATGAGTGATAGAAGAACTTGACTCAAGAGACGAAGTAGAATTAGGGATAGATTTCTTGTGAGTAGAAGAAGAATTAGAATTGGTTGGTATAGTGTTGTTTCCCAAAAACTACTCTACATTTTCAGAGCCAAATTCAATTTTTTTGAGCTCATGCCCTTCGTTTGTGTTTAACCCAAGTTAGAGATTCAAGAAATTAGCAAACATCGTGCCCTGGAGCTGTTGAAACCCCTATTTTGTTCATTTTTAGGAATCCTCCATTTCCTTGGTCTGTGTAGGTTATATCATCTTTGCAACCTCTATTTTTGATTGAAATGGTTCACTTGTTCTATAGGCTAGGTCATCAAATCCTTTTTTTTCCTTCATGCCTCTAGTTCGTGAAGGAAATTTGAAAATTGGACTCAAAATGAAAAATTTATATTCCTCTACGTATTTTTCCACAGTTGGGAACAATGGGCATTTCTTTCCACATCAAATTTTACCTCAGCATCATCGAGTGATACATGGGTCTCTTTGATTGGATGCAGTTCAGTCATAATTCAAAATCCAACAGAAGAAGCCACGTGTCGAAACGACACTACTCTGGGGGCATGGTCCAAGGGATAGACTTTAATTAAGTGTGGGCTTTCCATGTGTCCCAGGTACAAAATGAAGGTAAAATGAGCTAAGTATGGAAGGCTCAACAGACAGCTCCATGTGTCACAATGGTGTAACTCCAAGTTGGGGCAGAAAAGGTCAATTACCAAATCAGTGCTAGATCACCACGTGGTCGAAGTCATCGGAGAGGTAAATACCACAGTCGAAAAGTCAAAGCGGATGAGCAGGCCTTCTGGGGGATTTGTGTTTTTCAGCTCCTTTGTAAAAAGTCAAAAAGTTACAAAGTGACCCGCTGCCATGATCAGGCTTTAAAGGGAAAAAAATTAATTTGAAGCCTACAGGAAAAGCATTTCATTCAAAATTCAAAGTAGAGCAGTGGGCCGGTAGAGGAAATTGAGTTTTTGAGCCTTTTTCCAAAAAAGGTTAAAACGTTTAGAAAAGATTCGTGACCCCATCTCCAACTAGAATGTGCCACGTATCCTAGTGAAATCGGAGTAGCAAGTCGGTGGAGGAACTTTTTTTTTGAGCCTCTTTCCAAAAAAGGTTAAAGTGGTGAGAAAAAGGCCACCACCCCATTTCTAATCAGAAGGTGCCACGTTTAAAAGTTGAAAAGTCAAAGCAGGGGTGTGGGGTTATTTGTTCCAAATTCCAAATCTCTAAAAAATCATAAAATGCAAAGGGCTTCCCCCTTAAATTATCCAACCCCTTCCTACCATGTGGACGACCCAATTTCAAAGTTAGAGGAGAAAATCAAATGGTATATATTTAAACTGGCAAATTGAATGTAACAGTTGATTTATAAGATCTGGTTTTCAACCCAGCATGATAATTTTCTTCACAACAAAGGAATTTGAAAAGGCATCGAACATTTGTGAAATTGTAGTGGTTTCTTGTGAAGAATATAATGGCTTCTAAATGTCATTCCAAGGGATGGATATTTACTCCAAAAAAGACCAGAGTGCTTTGTACCTAGAAAAGAGAAAAAATCCCAAAATTCTTCTATCTTCTTTCTCTCTCAAATTTATTCCAGTCTAAAATTATGTACAAACTCTGTCATAGCTTGAATAATAAAAGAAGGAGTTTTCACCGATTTGATGGAGGGATTAATTTGTACTTTGTAACCAATGAGTTTTATTATGTCATGTAGCTTCTTTATCAAATTTGTATTTTCTTCTAAATCTAAATGCATGTAAATGAAATTTATAATTAATATTTTTGGGCATCCAATATTCTACTCGCAAAATTTTTTTCTCCTACCTCCATTCTCACTCCCTTTTCCCTTCTCAGACAAAGTTCCTCTCTAGTGAGAAATTGCTAGCTTTTTCACAGGGTCAGTAGAGTGCCCCCCATTGGATCTCTGGTTGAAAGGCCACCATTGAAATCCACTTTTTCAAGCATGCACATACGTAAGATGCACCATTTAAGTAGAGGGACTTAGATTCTGATTGTGTTGGCTTGAAACCCACCAATTTTTCTGCAAGCAATTTTTCTCACCAACAGTTTTTGGTGCCCACCGTGGGGCATTTTTTGTAGCATTTGCACCTAAAAATGAATTCAGGGCCATAAAATACAAAAAAGGATTCTAGAAGAAAATTTTCTGGAGATTGAATAATCACACAGACTACATGGATGTAAATCATGGCTATTCTGGGAAATCCCCCTGTTGAGAGACCCGAATTATGCTTTCACATCCAAGAAGACATTGCTTCCAATCTGAGAGAATCTATTTGGCATGAGAGACAAAGTTTCAATTAATAACTAATTTCCATAAGGATTCTGGACCTGGAAGAGGAACGTGTTGTTGAACTGGAAAGGCAGAGACAAATTCTAGCACCCCAAAGAAGAGCATAAAATTTCAAGTTGAATGATAAAATATACACTTGGCAACTAAGGCAAGGAGGAAAAATTGATCCCACATTTGAAGATCTTGAAAGAGAGGAATTTTGTGACGAGGATATAAGGGCTCAACTTGAAGAAATAGAAAGACTCCAAATTACAGCAGAAGAAAGAGCAGTAATAGAAGCATCCTTAGTAAGACTCGAAGATAGAAACAGGGATAGAATGGGTGATCATTAGCATGAGGAATGCATGCCTAACATATAATGGGGAATAAATACTAGTCCACTTGCTCTTCGATAACCACTTCATGACTTCCCAAGAGGCTCATGAAAGAACTTCCCAAGATTCAAAGGGGATGGTTCTAAACTCCCAGAAGAATATGTAACAACATTCATCACTACTTTTGGAGTTTTGGGAGTTAAAGATGAAGATGTTTCAGTTAGGCTCTTTGTGGAATCACTCCAAGAATAGGTTGTTGAATGGTTCTACATGTTGCCCCCAAGATTTGTCACATGCTGGGAAGATATAAGAAGTGCATTTGAACATAGGTTTAAGAGAACAGAAGATTGTCAGGATTTGCTGGTCCAATTAGTTCAAGTGAAGAAAAAGACCTCTAAATCAATGAGATATTTTGTAGCAAGGTATAATTAGTTGAAAATAATTATCCCAGAATATGTGGTACGCCCAGAAAATAACTTGAAGAGGTTCTTCATCAGTGCTTTACCACCAAAATTTGTTTTCTTCCTCAAAATATCCCAACCAAGAACATTGAGGGTGGTTTAAGACTTTGCAGTTGAGACTGATGATGATGTAATTCTTTCTGGAAAAGTTAAAGGATGAAATGGGAAGCAAAAAGGATAGAGTTCAAATTTAGTTTCCACTTATACAATGTTCCAAAAAATGGCAAATGACCTAGTTGTTTTGAAGAAGTATTTGTCACAAATAAAAATGAGGAATGTTCCAAGGAGACCAAATCCTCCTAATAGACCAAGAATTTCTCCACATTCTCATAGGCTTTCTCTTGAATCACCACCAGTCAATTCCATCTTTGAAACTAGGGAATCAAAAGAGGGAACATACATTGAGGAAATTGAGGAAGAAAGAATGGATGACTATGATAACTATCTTTAAACTGAAGAGGTTGGGTCGCACAATGGCCTGATTGAATATGTTGATGATGAGGAGGAACGTGATGAAGAAGCTATAAGTTTTTCATGTGTTGTTTTCACTCATGCATAATCCAAGAATTGTGTTTCAGCCTCAGCAGTTACAACTGAGAGTAGGAAGAATAAAGAAGATAGCTCTTCAAATGAGGGGATCACCATTGCCACCTTTCATGGAATCAGCCAAAGAGAAACTAGACTCACTCGTTGTCAAGGACCATGCTATTGTGCCAAGTAAGTTATCTGATTCTTCTCCCAACTCAAAAGTTGTTAAGAAAAATTCTATTCTAAATAATGGTTCTATAAGAACATCCAAATTTCAATCAAAGGCTACACCCTCACCTCCTTCCAAGCCAATTGCTACATTTGAAAAGGAGAACCTGGTACCAAAAGTAATAAAGCCCCTATCATTTACATCCTCTCCGACTGCTGGAACCTCTTCCTCATCTGCCATAACTCTATTTGACTTTGTGGAGAATGCAAGAAAAATCATAGTTCAGCTCTCTGAGTTTTAATACCTACAAAGACATCCTTCCCAATTTGACAGATTCATCAAAGCAGTCTGGGGCAGTAACTCTACATCCCAAATCTATCATTCTAAAGGATTACTTCCCACACCATCCATACCACCTTCTCAAAACATGCTAGCCCTCAGTTCCTCCAACACCAACAGAGTTGAGCCTTTCTACCTGTCACTTCTCATCAAAGGCTTCCAATTGAACAATTGCATCATAGACTCTTGAGCCTCAGATCATGTGACACCAGAAAAAGTTACAAATGCTCTTGGCCTCACTTTGACCTAGGAAACTGGCACATGTTATTCAATGGAATCCAAAAAAGTTCCATTATTAGGAAGGATTAAGGATGCTCAGGTTGCACTAGCTGATTACCCTAACAAGAAGACACTCTTCACCATTTTGGTCAAATATATCCCATCATCTTTCGGTATGCTTTTGAGTAGAAGTGTTTTCAGAGATCTAGGTGGAGAATTAAAAATGGATTGGTCAATTGCAACTATCCCAGTGAAAGGATAAATGAATAATTTACTCCTAGTCAGGAAAATGAAATTCACAGTAAGGAAATATGATGATCCAAGAGCCAACATCCTCTTTAAATATTTTGGGCTAGGAAACTGCTTCCTTACATCACAAAAGGAGGATAACTTGCCACTCCTGATGGAGGAAGAAGAAGATCAAATTTGGACAATGAAGTTTGATGGCAATTATTCTAGAGTAGGTTTAGAAGCTGGTGTAGTATTATCTCTCCCTCCAATGAGGTATATCCTTTTGCCTACAAGCTACAATTTGATAATAAAAAAAATATTGTAGAGTATGAAGCATTGCTATTAGGAATGAATGCAGTGAAGGACATGGTAATCAGGAAGTTGAGATGTAAAGGTGATGCAAAGGTTGTGGTGAAGCAGGTACACCAGCAATATCACATTGAAAATCCAAGGCTCGGGCACTATAGAAACAAAGTGTGGAAATGCATTGAATCCTTTGATGCATTCTCCATTGAAGCTATCCCTAGGGAGTAGAATGAAATGGGTGATTCTGTAGTAGTGTCAGCTTCCTTAGTGACACCTCATCCTTCTTTCGGTAAGGATAAAGTGACCATCAAGATGGTTTTTAGACCTAGTGTACCAGACAATGTAAATCATTAGCAGGTCTTCAATGATGACAATAACATCCTATCCTTCTTAGAACAAAGGGATAACTTCAATAATTTGTTCTTTCAAGGAAGTGAAAATCCACACCATGGATCAATCCCCAAAGAAGAGAACGAAGGAATTGAGGGAATTAATGAAGAGGGAGTAATCAAACTGAAAGGAAACAAAATCCCCAAAGGCCTAGTTTCTTTGGAAGACCTCTTTGACAAGCATGATAGGTTCATCCAAGATAAATAAAGGTAGTCTTCTCGGTGTCCATCTGATTTTTATCAAGAAAACATTGGCACATCAAAGAATCCAAGGATGCTTAACATCGGTAAATTTTACTCACCAGAAGAGAAGAGAAAGTTTTTCACTCTGCTAAAAAAGTACTCAGATGTCCTAGCCTACTCT
Organism: Taxus chinensis; assembly: GCA_019776745.2. NCBI lineage: Eukaryota > Viridiplantae > Streptophyta > Pinopsida > Cupressales > Taxaceae > Taxus > Taxus chinensis. The sequence goes on along the minus strand of CM034154.1, from coordinate 632,763,467 downwards.
TATGATGAACTCAAATATTTTCAACCAAAGAAAATGCATCACTCCATTCCTTTGAAGCAAGGGGCCAAGCCCTTCGGGAAAAAACAAAGGCCCTACAATCCAAAGATTGTTGATGTTATCAAAGAAGAGGTGACAAAAATGCTCAATGCTAGAATCATTTTCCCCATCCACCATTCAATATGGGTGGCTAACATTGTGCCAGTAAGGAAGAATAACAGGGAAATAAGGATTTGTGTAGACTTTTGAAATATAAATCAGGCATCTATCAAGGACAACTACCCTCTTCCAATCATGGATCATATTTTGCAAGAAGACACTAGATCTAAGATGCTCTCTTTGCTTTATGGATTCTCAGGGTACAAACAAATCAAGGTGGCAGAAGAGGATTGCAACAAAATAACCTTCACAACACCTGGGGGCACTTTTTCCTACAACAGAATGTCTTTTGGCTTGATCAATGTTGGGGCCACTTTCCAGAGAGAAATGGACTTGGCCTTCAAATATTTGAAATATTACATTATCATTTACCTTGATGACCTCACATTTTTCTCAAAGAGGAGGGGAGATCATATCAGTCATTTGGAGAAAGTCCTTGTAAGGTGTAGGAAACATGGAATTTCTCTACATCCAAAGAAGTGCATTTTTGGAGTCACAGAAGGTAAATTTCTAGGACACATTATGAACAAACATGGAGCACACATTGATCATGAGAGGGTCAGAGTTATCAAAACACTAGCCTTACTAACCAACAAAAAGGGAGTTCATTCATTCTTTGGAAAGGTAAACTTCCTTCATCATTTTTTTCTTGAGTTTTCTTAACTCACTAAGCATACAACTTCCATGATGAAGCCTCAAGCAAGTTTCAAGTGGAATAATCAGGGGGAAAAAAAAATTGAGAATATCAAGAAAGCCATTGCCAAAGCTCCAACTCTTGTATCTCTAGATTTGAACAAGGAGTTCATAATGTATTTCTATGCATCATAACATACACTCTTTGCTTTCCCTGTTTAGAAAAATGATGAAGGTTTGGAAGTACGCATTGCTTTCATGAGATTTCATTTGAAAAATCATGAGCTAAAGTATACCCAGCTGGAGAATCATGCCTACACAATGGTTAAAGCTATTAAAAATTTTAAATTCTACATTCTTAATTCCCATATAGTGGTGATGGTCCCAAGAATTGCAATCAAGTCCATTTTGACTCAACAAGATCCTGGGGCTAAGAGAGGAAGTTGGATTGCAAATACCCAAGAGTATGACATGGATATTAGGCCCTCTAATCTAGCGAGAGGAAATGGTTTGTGCAAGTTGATTGCTGAAGATGAAGCTCTCAAAGCTAAGTAGGAAGAAAAGGATGATGTTTTCCCAACCTATTCAGGAGACATTCCACAAGTGCTCTTTGTCACCAGTACTGATGAGTGGTATGCTGATATCACTTACTATCTCACCTATGGAGAATGCACTCCTCATATTTACTACAAAAAAATAAGGACACTCAAGCTAAAGCTAGCCAATTTTTTTTATCTAGAATCATGCACTCTACAAGAAAGGCCTAGATGGTTGTTTCCTCAGGTGTGTAGATAAGCAGCAGCAAGAAAATTTTCTCAGGGAATATCATGATCATGCTTGTGGTGTAAATTTCTTAGCAACGGTCACTGCACATAAGATTCTTAGCAACAAATATTATTAGCCCTATGTCTTTAAAGATACTCAAGATTGGGTTTCCACATGCAAAGCATGCCAACAATTTTTTAGAAAGCCAAAACTAGCTCCATTGCCACTCATGCCCATGGTGATTGAAGAACCATTTCAGAAATGGGGGCTAGATTTCATTGTTTTTTTTAATCCTCATTCAATTGTAGTGCATACTTATGTACTCACTGCAACTGATTACTTCACTAAATGGGTAGAATCCATCCCAACCAAGTAAGCCAACTCTTAAACAGTTTGTAAGTCATCAAGGACAATATCATTGTTCGTTTTGGAGTACCACAAAAAATTGTTGTAGAAAATGCTACCTATTTCGCTTCCAAGGAGCTTACAATGTTTTTTTATGGTTTTGGAATCTCCTTAGCTCACTCTTCTAGCTACTATCCACAGGGAAATGGTCAAGGTGATTCAAGAAACAAGAACATTGTGACCATTGTTCACAATTTGGTAGACAAGAATCACAGGAACTAGCACAAGAAGTTAGATGTTGCATTGTGGGCTGATAGGATCACTTCTAAAAAGGCAATAGGTATGTCACCTTTCCAAATGTTGTATGGAGTTGAGGTAGAGATTCCTCTAACAATTGAGATGTTAGTTCTCAAGTTGCTATAAGAAATAGAGGATGGTCAATACAAAGGCTCCATTGACAAGAGGATCCTCTTCCTTGAGAAGTTAGATAAAAGTAGATGCTAAGTGGTGGATGGAATTAAAGAAGGCCAATTGAAAGTGAAGAAGATATTTGACAAGATGGAAAAGGCAAGAGAATTCAAGGTTGGAGGCTTTGTCCTGCTATGGGACAAGAGAAGAGAACCAAAGGGCAGCCATGGAAAGTTTGATTCATTATGGTTCGGCCCATTCAAAATTCATAGAACTTGTGGCAAGAATGTTTTTATCCTCTCATACTTGGATGGAACACCATTGGAATTTCCTCAGAGTGGGAAATACTTGAAATTGTATTATCACGAAAAGTGGGTTGTCCCCCACCTTGTACCATAGGTGATTTGCGTAGGTGTGTTTTTCTCATTTCTGTTGCATGGTTTTGGTTTAGTTTTGTTTGGTTTTTGTTGTGTGTGGTTTGGCTTAAGTGTTTCCTCCTTCTTACATTCTTTCTCATAATTGTACATGAATATTCAAGGCCCAATGGACAAGGCACTGGTCAATGTAACATGTTTTGAAACATGATATTCTGGATCCTCACGTTGTGCCCTAGCCATGCCCAGTTCACGCCATGTCCTAAAGCTAATGCCATTTTTTGTCTCCTGAAAACTACTCTGCATTTTCACAGCCAAATTAATGTTTTTGAGCTCATGCCCTTTGTTGGTTTTTAAGCCAACTTAGAGATTCATGAAATTAGAAAAAGTCATTCCTTGGAGCTATTTAAACCTCTATTTTTCTCATTTTTAGGAATCCTCCATTTCCCTGGTCTGTGCACGTTATATCCTCTTTACAACCTCCATTTTTGATCAAAATAGTTCACTTGTTCTATGGCCTATGCCATCAAATCATTGTTTTACCTTCATGCCTCTGGTTCATGAAGGAAATTTGAAAATTGGACTCAAAATGACAAATTTCTCTTCCTCTACATATTTTTTTACAATCAGGAGTGATCGGCATTTCTTTCCCCATTAAATGTTGCCTCAACATCCTTTAGTGATACGTGGGTCTCTTTGATTAGATGCGGTTCGGTCATACTTCAAAATCTAGCAGAGGCAACCATGTGTCACAACAGCGTAACTCTATGGGAAGGGTCCAAGTGATAGTCTTTAATTAAGCGCGGGATTTCCATGTGTCCCAGGTATAAAATGAAGGTAAAATCAGGTAAGTATGTCCAAGACTCAGTGGAATGCTCCATGTGTCGCAATAGTGTAACTCCAGGTTGGGGTAAAAAATGTCAATTACCAAATCAGTGCCAAATCGCCATGTGGTTGAAGTCGTTGGAAAGGCAAAGCCCACCATTCAAAATTCAAAGATGATGAGCGGGCCATCGAGGGGATTTTTTTTAGCCCCTTTGTAAAAATGTGAAAATTTCAAAAGCAACCCACAACCCTGATTAGGCTTTAAAGGGAAAAAATCAAAGTTGAAGCTTGCAAGAAAAAATTCAAAGGTAAAACCCATTGTTAAAAATTCAAATCAGAGTAGTGAGCTGGCAGAGGAAATTGAGTTTTTGATCCTTTTCTAAAAAAGGTTAAAACATTTAGAAAAGAATCGCGACCCCGTCTCCAACCAGAACGTGCCACGTATCCTATTCAAATCGAAGCAGCATGTTAGTGAGGGGAATTTTTGTTTTTGATCCTTTTTCCAAACAAAGTTAAAATGGTGAGAAAACGGCTGCCACCCCATTTCCAATTAGAAGGTGCCACATGTCTAAGCTGAAAAGTCAAATTGCCTAATCTCTATAAAATCACAAAATGTAAAGGGCTTCCCCCGTAACTACTCCAACCCCTTCCTGCCACGTGGATGACCCAATTTCAAAGTTAGAGAAGCAAATCAAATGGTCTATATTTAAACTGGCAAATTGAATGTAACGGTTACTTTGCAAGATCTGGTTTTTAACCCACCATGAGTGTTTTCTTCACGACAAAGGAATTTGAAAAGGCATTGAAGATTTTTGAAGTTGTAACGGTTTCTTGCAAATAATATTATGGCTTCTTGACGTCATTCCAAGGGTTGGCGATTGATTTCAAAAAAGACTAGAGTGCTCTATACCTGGAAAAGAGAAAAAAATGCCAAATTTCTTTTATCTTCTTTCTCTCTCAAATTTCTTCAATTCTAAAATTTTGTACAAACTCTATCATAGCTTCAATAATAAAAGAAGGAATTGTTTCCTCTTTGATGGAGAGATTAATTGGTACTTTGCAACCAATGAGTTTTATTCCATCTTGTAGGCTTCTTTATCATATTTTTATTTTCTTCTAATTCTAAATCCATGTAAATGAAATTTCTAATTAATGTGTGTGGGAATCTGATATTCTACTTGCAACATTAGTTTCTCCTACCTCCATTCTCACTCCCTTTCCCCTTCTCAGACAAATTTCTTCTCTAGTGATAAATTGCTAGCTTTTCCACAGGGTCAGTGGAGTGCCCCCCGTTGGATCTCTGGTCAAAACGCCACCATTGAAATCCACTTTTTCACGCATGCACATATGGAAATTTTACCGTTTAAGTAGAGGGACTTAGATTCGCATAGCGTTGGCTTTAAACCCACCAATTTTTCTGCAAGAAAAATTGTCTCGCCAACATATAGGTTTCCCTATAAGAATATGTCGTGGAGGAACAATAAGAGGATTTTGTTTCCAAAATTCTACAAATAATGATGTAGGAGTCGACTTAGATGATTTACTAGAAGGACTTTGAGTCACATGAATCATCAAACAAGGAATATTTTGTTTAGGTGACACATGAAAGAGGTCCTACAAAGAAGAGGATGACCTTGATTGAAGAATTGGATTAGATGTTTTATAAATAAGGTCTTATGAAGAAGGGGAGGACCATGACTCAATAATCACATTAGATGAATGATAGAGAAGTTCCTAAAAAGGAGGGGAGGACCATGATTTATGAATCAAATTACATGAATGATAAAGAAGGTTCTATAAATGAGGGAAGGAGTGCGATAAAAGAATCAAATTAGATTAATGATAAAGAAGGTCTTGTGAAGGAGGGGATGACCATGATTCAAGAATCATATTAGATGAATGATAAAGAAGGTCCTATGAAGGAGGGGAGGACCGAAAATTCGAAGTCAAATTAAATGAATGATAAAGGATGTCGCGTGAAGAATGGGGTGACTCAAAAATTTCACTAGAGGTATGATGAAGGAGGTCCTGTGAAGAAGGGGTTAACTGTGACATAGGATTTGAACTAAATGAATCTGAATAGTAGTTTGGATCTGAATCATCAAAATAATTTGAGAAAATATTTGGATTGGAATCCTCAGAAGAAGAGAAAATGTTTGGATTATAATTAGAATAAGAGTGGGAGGAACCCGAATAATAATTTGGATCATAAGTTTCCAAACCATACCACTGAATACGAGATGAACGTAGGAAACGAGTTACATGGGTGATTTCTATAGCATGGAGAACCAAATGAGGTTTACACATGATGGGTTTTTTTGATGTGAACACTAAAACATTGATTCCTTATTGTTGTATGTATAAGGGACCTTGCGATAATAAGTTATTATCACTGTGTGTTGGGTTCAAAGGTATAGACCTAGACTGTATGATCAAATTTTTTTGAAGTGAAGAAGCTTTCATGTTTATTTAGGAAACATAATGACAACCAACTAGAAATTTCATAAAGATGGGGATGCATGTGTTATTTTCCAAAAGGAATGCTAAGAAAAACATACATTGTGATGACTCAAAATTCGTAATCCAACAACGTTTGGCCAACAAGATTGGAGACATAAATGTCAAAGGATTGATCAAAATTTTAGCAACATAAAGGATACAAAGAAAATATTTCCAATATTCGATTGATCTAAAATTTGTTTGATAGGAAATGTTTTTTTCCAAGGTTTGAAATATATGTTAAAAATTTACCATAAACTTAGGTGAAAACAAGAAGATCAAGAGGATAAGATACCCAAATGATTTTCCTAGAAATGAGTTTATAAGGTGGATAAGCCCAAGGAACAATCACACAAGTTCATAGCAAAAAACCAAATTAATGACCAAAGAATAATGAATGATAAAGAATGAATGGATCAAACTATTTTTCCTAAATCGATAAGTCAAAATGATGAATAATCACAAGAAATAATCACACAATGTTTTTTCTTAACCAACCAATCAATGAATTTACTTCCTTAGTTGTTTCCAAATGGTAATTGACGTTTAAGATGATCAACAAAGTGTCACCACTTATGTCAAGTTGAAATAAATGAACAAGGCGTAAGTAATATCAAGAGGTTGATATGATCACCATGAAAGTATGCGTAAATTAAATTTGAATGCAACCAACACATGTATCTCAAAAAGTGGGAGTTATGAATATGAACAACACAACAATACCACTATGACATGTTAACCAAACTTTACGAAAAAAGTGAGGTATTAATATCTAAATAATATTGATCTGATGTGCACAAAGGTAACAAGAAGAAACAAGACATAAGTATTAAAATTGTAGTGATCTAATAAGAGCAATGTAACACTTACAATGAGAATCTAGTAAAGAATCAAGCCTAACTACAAATGAAGATCATGACTAGGAATCAAGATCAAATGGCTATAAATGACATAAAGATGTATTCACACACTTTAGACATTTAACAACTCAGTCGCAAACATGGATGAGTGTAAACGGACATAAAAGTGGGGAACATAATCAATTAACAACAAACGTATGATTGTTGTTCTCTTGATCAACTTAGTTTCAAAAGAAATAAAAGGAAATATATGAAATGGGGTTTTAAAATGTTTGGCCTCACTTTGACAGAGTTTCTCCTCACCTTATGGAATGTGAAAACTAAGAAAAAGTAATGTCACACAAATTTCGTGGTGAATAATGCATAGTTTGAAATTTACTAGACTCTCCCTTTGTTTGATTAAAAAATATCAACTCTAAGAAAGTTCTTCCTTTACGATGGCTCTCAGAACAGTTTTATAAATAAGTTGGCTCGAAGTCAAGATAGCTTCCTAGGTGGTTTTCTCAACTAGTTGTCACAATTTTTTCTGATACGATATTGATTCACTAAGAAAGTCACACTTAATAGACCTGGGTTATCTCAGATTCATTTTACCCCCTTTTAACACAGTGATCAATAAATGCATTCATTGTGTGTTCTCACCAAGGTCGCAATACAGAAAACCTTGACTCTAACTCACAAAGGTCAAACTAATCAACTAGGTGTGTGGAGCACTTCCTATTTCTTACGCAAGGTTCCCTCTTTTGTGGACTACTTTAGGGTTCCTAGGACCACCCCCATTGTTATAGTTTAAGGAATAAGCCAAAGGGCTTATGTCCTATTTAAGAGGATGAGACATACCCTTATCCGAACCTATAAATACAATCTTATTATTGTGGTGTGTTTTTTAATATTTTATTCTTAATTTGGTTTTCTTGTACACCTTTTGGAAACACAGAAATTTAATAAGTAGGTTATGTTTCAAACCTCCTTTCTTTGACAAGTGTATTTAGGTCATGCATGCAAAGTTTAGTAGTTTTCCAAATGATCAAAACATCATATTTAAGGGAGATAACATGTTTTTTCTTATTTCTGAGATCATCCTAAGATTCAAGGAAAGAGCATACACAAAACGAAACCTTACTAAACATGTAAATATGGAAAACACTTAATAAAACTGAAAGAAGTAAGATTTGTTTTAGACAACTTTGAAGTCCTTTCCTTATAAAAATTATTTTATGTGTTTTTAAAAGCATTACGAAGGTATTGAAATGTTTTTTATTCCCAATATCACTTGAAAGGTATGAGGGAAAAGAATACACATTTCGAAACCTTTATAAATGAAAATGTAACATTCATCAACTTGATAAAACAAGTTAGCACAAATCACGACTCAATATATTTTGTAAATAATTATTAGTTTGAAGAAACCTTGCAAGATGTTAGCAATTCAAAAAATTCAAGTCTTTGCAAAGCATTTAAACATGTTAGAAAATGAATATTTTACTAATGGATTAAACCATAAATTTTCCATAGTTGAAAAGCCTAATTTTATGTCTCCATTGTGTAGTTCTTTTTGATACCTTTCCAACGCAAAAAAACAGAGTCGTTTCAAGTTCGAGAGAAAATGTTATGGCGTTTGGAAGATAGGTAATGAACACAGCTCAACGTGTACTTTCCCATAATGACGTGTACATTCCCTTTTGAGTGTATATGCGCCCCTATGTAAAAATAATAATAAAAAGATGTGTATGTTCCCCTTTGAGTGTATACGTGCCCTTGTGTTTAAAAATAGAATGATGTGTATGCACCCTTTTGAGTGTGTATGTGCCCCTGTGTAAAAACACACACATAATGATGTGTATGTGCCCAGAATGATGTGTACAAATGTACATGTATATGACATAAAAACATGGGATGTTGACATATGTAACTTCTAAAAGCTCATTTTTTCTCAAATTAGCTCAAATCAAATAGTAACACGTCGCAATAAATCACATAAATAAGTTATAATGCATATAAAGATGATGAAATAGACTAATAATATTATTCTATTTCACATGTGCATAATTTTGGTTTGCAAAAACTTGAGAAATTTGGTAAAAATTTATTAAAATCAAAGGAACTATGAATTGGTCCCACCGGGCGTGCCAAATGTATCTATGTACTAGTTAACTAAGCTAAGAGAATTGAAGCTAACACTTTAATAGTTCCAAAACCAAGTTAACTAAACAAATATCATCATGCTAAGATCTTAACAGACTAACTAATAACATTATGCATTATAACTTGAAATGGATATCAAACTAATATGCTAAGCACTTGAATCTCTACTCTTTAAATTACCAAAACAAATGAATGGACCTAGATAGATCGATGACAATCAAATTTGATTGTTTTATCTTCAAGGGTTTCGGAATAGAGGCTCATTATACTATGGCTACAAGACCGTTTTGATTTTCTCCATATGACCCAAAAGCATGGATGGATAAAATGCAATAATGAGGCTGTTAGCTCAAATGAAATAATCTATAAGAAGAAATGCCTATAGTTTAGGTTATACACATGTAAAGGTGCAAGTAGAAAGGTTGCAGGAGGGTTTATTTTATAAACCAATGGTTTGAATAAGCTTTACATCCTATTACATGTGCGATAATAGAAAAGCTAGGTTAGTAATGGATAAACATGGTTTAGAAGTTGTTGAGTTTACTTTTGGAGAGTTCAATTCATCCTTTAGTGACTCATAGGAGTTGAGGGGATTTATAGATTGACCATAGTGATTAATTACTAGGTGTGCAAGCTTATAGAAGCTTTTTAGAGGAATAATTAGCATGATTTAAACTATGGGAGGTATTTAATCAAATAAATTATGATTTTTTGATTTAATGGAAGAGGAAGTTAATTAATTTATAATAAATAATTATTTTAAATAGAAAGGGGGTTTAATTAACAGAAGTTCATTAATTCATGGATTTGTTGGATATAAGAGTTAAATAATTAACGTAATGTAACTAATTAATGGTGATAAAAGAAAAAATGAACATTTACCGATTATATGTTGTCAATTTGTGGGAAAGGATATAATTAGTGTAATTTAAGTATTTAAATTGCTCGAGATAAATTACAGGTGTCTACACTTAATAAAGCTTTGTTGTTTTGGGTTATTCGTTAAAAAATGGCCCCATTTGAAGTTACCGCTTAATAAGGTGGCAAAATTTATATTTATTTGTGTAAAATGGATTCAACCTCTAGTAATGAGTATATTTATATCCATCTCTTATGACCTAATGGGTTATTTATGAAAAAATAATTGTCGAGTAAAAGTTAGCATAAATTCCGGAATTGAGAAGTGTTAGGCTATACCTTTCCTTAAAGGAAAATGTGTATTGACCTCTTGAAATCTTTGGGAAGGTATGAACAGAAAATTTATTTTATCCCATCCATGTGATAAATTTACAATTTTCATAGTAAATCAATAGGTTTGGGAAACATACGCTTTGAATGGATTTTTTTTTTTCCTAGCTCATTCATGATTTCTCTTAATTATGGTAATTAAGAAATGATAAAATTTAAGTAAAAAACTTTTCGTATGTCTTATTGAATTGAAAATTCATTTTTCGTTGTTATCATTAAGTAAATTTTGTTTTGTAAGGATGCAGAAAATGCAAAAATAGTTTTTTCATGGTTAAATTTTTGTAAAACTTATAAAAAATAATAAATTATACTATCACTTATGAGTTTTCTGAAGCAAATTTTTATGTCCTAGAAAAGGGTACATGTTAAGGATCCCTGAAACCAAAATAGAGAATCAATCCTAACTCAATGATTGGCTATATATATATATATATATATATTTCACCCAAAATTTATTGGTACTATCATTATGTGAATGTAAAAATAATTGTCAAATCAAGTCATCACTCTTAATTATGTTTGGTATTATGTGAATCTACTTCCTTGGATCCTTAAAGAATAATGTAGATGTTAGGACTAAATTTGAGAGGCTTGTGAATATTTTTGCTAAATTTAAAGTTATTTGTGATCTATAAGGTGAAACCACACATAAAATTAGCACCCCTAATACTAGCATCTCATTTGTATTACACAATTTCAATAATAAGTCTTTAGTGTAACATAGTAATACACACACTCACACACACATATACATTATGTTAACAAACATAAATTAAAAAAATACACAATGGATGACAACCACGTCGTTTCGCCATCTTACTTGCATCTTCAAAAACCATGTGAGTATGAAATCAGTGATAAATCGTTGGCATGACATCCACCTAGATCTACAATAATTAACGTTTTCTTGTTTTTCCATTTACATAATAATATTACATTTCACTCGAAAATAGAGGGTTAGAGACAGATATTTTCTTTTCATTTCATTTCACTTAATTTCTTAATTAAGGAGAGAGAAAGAGATAAGGAACAAAGAGAAATACTATTTTTTCAAAAGTCACATTTCACCCCACAAGACACATGGAAGAGTTTCATTTAGTTACTTATATGTTTCAATAGTTTTTACAATGTTGTATATTCTTTGCTAGTGCCCTGTGACCTTATTTTTCATTATTCTACTAGTTGCGAAAATGTCTAATTTTTGCTTGGAGGCTAAAGAACCACATTTGAAAATTACCTTCTGATGGGCACTCACACAATGGTTGAATTCCTACGTGTACTCCTATATACCCAAAATTCACAGGAACTGACAGAATTCAGAACTAGTAAATAGTTTACAGTTGTTGACTAGATTTTTAGGGCCATCAATCGTAATTGGGCTAGTTGAAACATCAAGTAATTTTAACTAGAGGGATAACTAACTTCATCTAAAAGTTATATTTTAATGGTTAGAATCTCCATGGGAAGATTCCTACATGCCCTCCTATATATTGAGAATATGCTAGAGTTGACAGAACTGGGAACTGGAAAATAGGTTGTCAATGGTGACAAGATTGCTAAAACCACTGGTCGTAGTTTGTCCAATTTAACCTAGTCAAACTACAACCCGAGGCCTCCAAAATTCCTTTTCCAAACTATCTAAAAGAGTGTTTTTTCCCAAACTGAATGTTACATGAAATTGTGTAGTAAAAATACTGGCAATTTGTGAATGTGGATAAGCATTTCGGTTCTTAGGGTTCAAATAGTTGGTAAAAATGAAAGCTAAGTTTTCTATTTTAGCAACTTCCTAAAAGTTCAAAATGGAGTAATAGGGCTCCTAGAGGAGTGGAGAAGAGAGCATGAATGATCACTTAGGGTCAATCTAAAGCTTGATACAACTCCCCACATAATGAGGGACACAAACAAAACTTGCCATCCCTATTCTGGGGCCTAGAAGGTTATTTTCTGTGTCTCCAAAAATCACAATTTACCTAATTCTATGAATCGATGATAACTAGGTTTAATGATGAACTCAAAATCAAGTAGCCAACTTAAGGGGTTGTCACTATCCATTTTGATTATTGAGTTTCCAAACAGGTGGGTTTAAGTCTAAGGTTTACACCAAGATTTATTTGCAATGCGTAAGTCACAACATGATGTTTTATTTATTTTTGATACAAATCTATTTAAAATCACCAAATATTTAAACATCTAATCATTTACCATTTCTATCATATTGCAAATGAAAAACCAAATTATACGAAAATTTTAAAAGATGAAGGTAAGGAGACCATGCCTAGAGGAATGAATCCGGTCAAAATAGTGGGATTTGGTTTAGCATCTCAAATAGGAATTTCATCAAGTGGTTCACGGGGTTTACCTAAGATTCCACATTTTTCATACATAACTAATTGAGCACTTACAACTAATACCTCTTACTAAGCTCCCAGTTTATCTTCTTCGGTGATCTACAATGCTAAACATCAAAATCTGCACAACCTTCATAGGTTTATTTTGCAAACTGATGATAAAATTTAGAGCTCCTTTAAGGTAGGTGATCCAATCCACATAACCAACGCATCTCCACAGTCTCTAAGGAAGCCAACTCAACATTAGAGTCTCAGTAGAAATCCATACCCTCTTTAAAATATTGTGTTTTGGCACAGGCCTAGGGTATGTTGGAAACAGGTGAGGAGTTTGGATATATGCCTTCTAATTGCATTTGATTCAAATTTTCCAATGAATTATCAACAAACCCATTTTGCACATACCTTTCCATTATAGCAGTTATACATGAGACCACATTTCTCTGAGGAATTTTTTCAAATATTTCTCCTACCCTATGTGTAAGATTTATTTCCCAACTAAATAAAATTTCAGAAAACTCGTTTCCATAATTCTTAGAGGGATGTTCATACCCAATTTAAAACACCTATTTTGGCACTGCTGATAGGGTCTTGGAAAAAGGTTGGGAAGTGTTGCTTTACAACTGCCAAATGCATCTGCTTAAAAGTTTACAAACCCTTTTAAACAAAACCATTTGCTGCATATCCTGCAGTCAATGTTGTCAACAAAACCAAGTTTTTGTTTTAAGAAATTCTATCAAACATTTCATGTGTTTGTCTATGCTTCCACATTTTTAATACATGTCTACCAAGGCCATTGCAACTACAACATATGAAAATATTCCTCTATCCTTTATTTTTCCATTGATATCCATACCCTATTCCAAAGACCCCGTTTTGACATAGGTTGGGAAATACACCTGTCTAAAGTGCCTCGTCATTCCTCAACCTATTTCTTCCTCTACATACAACAAAAAAACCAGTGGAAAACAAAATTTCCCTCTTGGAGACATTTGAACCCGATTCAGATACAAAAATAGATCCAGAACAATTAGTTTGTATACATCATTAAAGGAGACACTAGGGATATATATTTATCTCCATATGCAGGGTTATTCCAACCCAAAATGGTACTTATTTTTGGACATGTGAAAATTCCCTTTAGCATATTCCCTATAATGTTTTTGTTGATGCATAATCACAACACCCATGATTGTTTGAAACTCAATAGATTGAAACTATCAGTGTGATTTCATAACATGGAGCTTTTCTTAATGCATGGTACTTTAGGATTGGGAAAGCTATCAAAATGAAGCCTAGTTCCTAATCCTCTATTCTCATACACACTTTCAAATTGTAGCAGATCTATCCTAAAATCTACTCTAACATGCCAAGGAGATAGGGTTGGAAAGATTACAAGAAATTAAACCTAATCTATGGTAGGTGATGTACCAAAAGGAATGTTGGAAACCTGATTTACATTGAGATGAAACCCAATAAATTTGAAGGGGATGAATACACACCACAAGTCAACTAATTGTTATGAATTCATTTACCATTAAATATAGACCATTAAATATGTAACACAATTTAACATGCACAGCTAGTAAAATTTGCAATGAGAGATCAAGGGACTACAATGAACAAAAGAGAGGGTTGAAGTTCATCCACATGATTATATTATTTCTCCATAGATTTTATATAGTGCATTACAATGGCAAAGAGGCACTAATTTGCATTACAACTTGAATGGGAGGTTTGAACACCACAATGTCACTTATAGATAAGAGAAGAAGGGAGGGTGTAAAGTAAGATTATCCAACCTTTTTAAAAATGATCCCCTCCTTACAGTATATAAGAAGAATAAGAGAAGGGAGAGAGAAGAATTTGAAATATTGCTTCGACCACCCAAAAATTCAGTAAACTCTCCTATAATAATGATAAGTAACACTACAAAACCCATAGATCCATGTACATTTCCTTGTTGGGGAAGAAAGGAAACCCATACCTCATCATTTTGGTTGGTGGTAAATCTAGAAACACACTCTAAAATTCTGATTTTGTGTAAATACGAGCTCCCAGTCAAAATTTATGGTCATCTAAAGATGGGGGTGGCATACATCAATAAATGTCATTGGTGATATCTGCCTTTCCTGACTCTGAATTGCATTGCATCCTCCAAAATTGGAAATTTTAGATTTTTGGGATTCATAGTTTTGGGAATTTTGATTTCAGAGTTCGGGTTATTGTTCATTAGTCAAGTCAACTTGAGTGTTTTGAAATGCCGAACCTCCAAAATTTCAGAATTTGGGCTTTAAAGTTATGACTTCGAAACCATGTCACGTGACATTATTCATCGTACAAGGGTTTAGAAGATTTTCCTTTTTGGTGATTCGAGTTTCAGGATTTCAGGTTTCGAGAATTCAGGTTGTCAGGATTTTAGGATTTTGGGTCTTTGAGATTTCAGGTCATTGGGCTTTGAGGTTTTTGGACTTGGGTTCTTCAGGTTTGGAGGTTATTGGACTTCACATTTTCAGATTTCAAGTTTACAAGGATTCAGGATTTCCACACATCGGGACTTCAGGTCTTCGGGTGTTGGGACTTCAATTTTTTAGGATTTCTAGACTTGGGGACTTTGATGTTTTCTTATTTATATAGATGCATGAAACCTCTGAAACTCCAATGTTTGAATTTTAGAATTTGGGGTTTCGGACCTTTGACCCTCCTTTGCATGCTACTATTCACTGCTTGACCCTACTAAGACCTTTGAACCTCTGAAATTTGAAATTTCACACTCTTGGGATTCGGAACTTCAGAGCTTTCTATTTTTTTCTTGTTTTTCCTTCAAAAATCAAAACTGTAAAATGTATGAAGTCTAAAGACTTCTAACTTTGGCACCCCCATTTTTAGCTTATCTCAACTTCGAGCATCCTTTAATTTCTTGGCTCCAAAATCATTACCATTTCGAAGCCCACATGTAACCTGACCATCAAAATTGAAATGTAAGATCTAATGGCTGAATGATCCCTCCAATTTCTTGGTTTACAAGTTCATGTTTGTCAATTTTTTTCCTGAGGGTCAAAATTGGATATCATTTCTATTTATTTAATCATGAATCTATATAACTATACACTCATTGCAACCAGCCAATGTTTGCTAAATTTACCACATTAACTAGGGTTCCCACATGGTCAACACCCTTGGATCTCGAGAAAGCTACAAGCATTATTATGCAAGGGAAGTGATAGATCTGAAGGTTTGTTTTAGGTTTCCCATACTCCATGTCACCTCAAATGTACTTTCCATTACAAGCCTACATACTCCATTCTCCAACCACTACCAAACTTCAATTTCATTCCTTTATTTTAATGTTATGTTTTTTATTTTATTGTTTTATCATTTTTAATTTTTTAAAAAACTTTTTGTTTACCTTGTTTTGTTTTATTTTAATTCTAAATCGTCAACATATATTTTCTTCTATTCAATTAATTTAATAATTTAAAATTTATAACATACACTTTGGGTTGGATTTCACTGACCTTGTCAAAGCGTCTGGCAAGGAATTACATTCCCCTCCCCTTATAATAGCATCATCCTTGATGTGACACAATGCCAAGATTAGAAGAGGGTTCTCATAATCAAGGAGGAAAACGATCAAGAGTTCATGCCACCAATGAGACAATACCTATTGCCAAAGCATGACCACAAGGAAGATGACAAGTCTTGATGATTTCCTAATGCTCAATGAAGATTGGTAATTTTCTGTTTACATTATTTCCTAATTACTCTACTCCCTTAACAATATTTATTAATCTCAAGCTTTTTATATTTCATTATTTTAATATTTTAGTTTTTTTTTTTTGGGTGCTCAAAAGAAACTGACATCACAATACCACACTAGGACAAAACACGAAACTATTCATTCACAAGACATCCTGATATGTACATTTAGGACTATATCACATCACAAGAACTCAACTGAACCAAGAAAAGAACATATGTAGCCATCACTACAAAGTACTTATTACACATACACCTGACACAAAATTACTCATAACATAGGCATACTATAACACATGGAATTCTGAACAATATATATTAAAAGGTTTCACAAATCTCGAGACAATAATCGTAGCTAAATGGTGTTAAGAAGTGGATTAAATCCTAATCTCAATGAGGAGCAACAATCCTCAACATTCGTAAACATGACCAAACTCACATGAGTACAGATAAACCATAACACCAACTCCCAAAACATCACCAAACAACACCATATACCTCCCGAAGCATAACAAAACAACTTCATATAACTCCAAAAGCATCACAAAACAACTCCATGTACCTCCCAAAGCATCACAAATAAACTCCATATACCTTTGAAAGTATCACAAAACAACTACATACACCTCCCAAGGCATCACAACACAACTCCATATACTTCCCAAATTATCATAAAACAACTACATATACCTCCCGAAGTATCACGAAATAATACCACATACCTCCTGAAGCATCACAAAACAATTCCATATACCTCTCAAGGAATAAAATAAACATAAATTTTCCTTTCGGCTCCACCAAAGAGGTCGGTCACCCTATGGCCCTCAGCACATAAGGTCAAAACACCTCTAACCCAAGTGACATAATAATTTGTGGTTCAACAACCCGCTAATTAACTGTAACTCTTTGGGGCACATCCCCATACAATGAAACGGGACCATAGGTACCACCTATCCTTGGTGAACCCATGTCTCTGGCACAACACGTACAACATTCGAACCAACATTCCAAAACAATAAACAAAACTATCAAGTGACATCAAACACAATTGCTTTGGGCCAAGCGAGGAAAATAGTTTCAAACTTAAGGAAGAATTTTAACTTAAATTCAAATTTCAATAAAATCAAAACAAATGGCTAATTAGCCATAGTTAGTGAAAAAAATTGCATGCTCATGCAAAAACCAAATAAAATTCCAAAAATTGTAACAACTCAATCAAAAGTTAAATAGAACAATTTGCTGGTTTCAGAAAAAGAAAAGATAAATTTATAATTAAAATACATATAGAGAAATAACACATCACAATTACTATGTGGCCTTATACGGCCACATAAGGGGTACTCATTGAGTTTCTGGCACTTGAGCATCGAGCCTCGGCTCGTAAAATTACATATCAAATAATACAATTGTTACAATCTCTGCCTGAATCATCCCTGTATACTCCCACAAGGCTCAACACAGTGAAAATCACATAGGATTGTTCGATGGACAACCCACATAGGAAAGAACAAGGGATGTTAGTATGCATAAGTTGAGCCTTCTAATTGCATTTGCTTCAAATTTTTCAAGGCCTTTTCAATAGACACATTTTGCGTACACCCTTCCATCATAGTAATTGTCCATGAGAGCACATTTCTTTGGAATTTTGTCAAATATTTCTCCTACCCTGCGTGTATGCATTTTTTTTCTCCAACTATATAAAATGTCAAAAAACCCGTTTCCATAATTCTTTGGGGGATGTTCATATCCAGTTAAAAACACTTATTTTGGCACAACTGAGAGGGTCTTGTAAAAAGGTTTCAAAGTGTTGCTTTAAAACTTCCGAATGCATTTTCTTAAAAGTTTCCAAAGCCTTTTCAAAAAAATCATTTCGTGCATATCCTGCAGTCAATGCTGTCCACAAAACCACATTTCTTAAAAGACATTCTATCAAATAGTTTATGTGCCTGTCTATGCTTCCACATTTTGCATACATGTCTACCAGGGCCATTGAAACTACAACATTTGACAATATTCCTCTATCCTTTATGCTTCCATTGATATCCATATCCTGTTCCCAAGACCCCATTTTGACCTAGTCTGGGAAATACGCCTATCTAAAGCGCCTCCTTGGTCCTCAATCCTCTTCTTCCTCTGCATACAACAAACATAACCAGCGGTAGATAACATTTCCCTCTTGGAGGCATTTGAACCCGATTCAAATATAAAACTAGATCTAGAACAATTAGTTTGTATACAACATAAAAGGAGACACTAGGTATGTAGATTTAACTCCATACGTAGGGCTGTTCCAACCCAAAATGGTAATGAGTTTAGGAAGGGTGAGAGATCCTTTTAGCGCATTCCCTGCAATGTTATATTTATTTAATCATGAATGTATATAACTATACACTCACTGCAACCAACCAATCTCTTCTAAATTAGCCACGTTAACTTGGGTTCCCACGTGGTCAACGCCCTTGGATCTCCAGAAAATTGCAAATATTATTGTGATTTTATTTTATTATTTAATTATTATTATTATTTAATTTTTGTTTACTTCTTTTTATTTTATTTTATTTCTAAATCATCAACATATATTTTCATTTATTCGGTTTAATTTTATAATTTAAAATTTCAAACTTATGTTGTGGGGTTGGATTTCGGCAACCCTTGCAAAGCATCTGGTAGGGCATTACAATAACATACATTTTATATATTAAAACCATAGTAAAATTAAAAACTGTTATATCATTTATCATCATTCGAATTAAGGTAAACTCTCATTTTTAAGAAAATGCATCTCTTGTCTATATAAAAATGTGGCTCATATTTTTGCATTTTCCTAAATATATTTACTCATACGGTGATTAACAATGGATGAATAAAAAAATAATTTAAAAACTAATCTTATTAAACTTTTCCAATTTTGTTTTTCTATCCATGACGATAACGTTTTTTTCTCAAGTATATGAAGAAGTCATTGCAATCCTATTTAAGGATTAATTTATCACACTTTCAAGCATTCTTATGTAAGCTCAAATAGTCAAGTAAGTGTTATCCATATTTCGCCCCCGTGCCAAATATTGGATCGGCCAATACCCAGCATAAGAGGAACCTGAGAAGACTCATTCAAATCCTGTAAATTGGTCGCAGAAGGACTCAACCATGGAGTGGTGGAGGCCAAGAGAGACTAAAGGACCCTAGATAAAGAAAGGACTCTTTCGGGCCATTTCCACATCTTAAATCCATTCTCCAAGTTACAGGCAGACTCAATTATAAGACAGACAAGAAGGGGTGATGCCGCGAAGGAACCAGAAACAAGAAGGGGAAGAAACGGTGAAGTTTCGAGGTCCTTGGGATTGAAACTATTTAGAAAAGGGTCCATAAATGACTAAGAATGGAGGAGGCAACGGAAGAGACCACGTGTCCTAACAACGCTTCTCCAAGGGTGAATCCAAAAAGGGTAATCCCAAACTAGCGCCAGGATTCCACACGTCCAAAATCACAAAAGTTGTAGGGCCATTGAAAAATCTTCAACTAAGAAAGAAGGTGCCATCTGTTGTCTTGGCGCAAAACCGGAAAGGAACCCAGGACAGAGATTCCAACTTGCGCCAGCCCTCCACGTAGTAAATGGTCACATAGAGTCAAAAGGTGTACAAGGTGGGCTTAAAAATTGGCGAAGTATAAAAGTGTTAGCGGAGAGTGCCAAGTGTCAGTATGGCGCATCTCCAAGAGTTGGTCCAGTAGATGCCTCCACGTGTTATATGAGGAGGGGTAGATTTAGTTGAATAGTCAGTGCATGAGCCAGGCCAGCAGATGTTGCCTAGTGTCTTAATGGCATTGATTCAAGAGGTAAATAAAGAAAAGGTTCCCAAATGAGTGCTAAACTAACGTGTGTCCTAGAGGAAGGCAGGGAGTCGGGGGGGGAAATTTTGTTCTTTGCCCCTTGTTATCTCAAAAGGGGTAAAAGTTTTCAAATGGCCCGCAACTCTACCCAAGGAAAAACTTAGCATTTAGGTCCAAGTCAAAACTAAAGTGGTGAGTCGGGGGGAAAAGTGAAAATTTTCCTTTCGTCCAAAAGGCACAAATATAAAAATGGAAGCACATTTCCCAGCCAACCAAAAGGAGCCATGTATCTAGGCGGAGCTTCGGGGCTACAGGAGTTTTCTAAGTTTTGCGTTTTTTGCATAAAAGGACAAAAGATAAATTGCAGACCCGCAACCATGATTTTTGTTCTAATCTAGTTGCCATGTGTCCCAAACCAAAAGTGGGACCCATTTTTCAAATTGTTTTCCTACCCATTTGTACGGATTCGATACAAACTTCAAAGGGGCATATCTTTCGGCTCGTGGCTCAAAATATTGTGAATCTGACACCATTGGAAAGATCTCAACCTAACCTATGCCATAGAGATCTAAAAATTTAATTTTGAGGAGGTTAGGTAAAGTAAAATGGAGGAAACATCTTTCGACCTTCAATGCAAGATCCATCTGTCTCAACAACTAGATTAGATTCGATCTATTTATGTCATTTCCTCTTCTTTCAAGGCAATGAATCAAGGATTGATGCAATAAATATAGATTTGGGGGCATATTTTATCAGAAACATTGATGGCAGTGGTCTAGCTTCAAGCTACTTTTCTCACTTCCCTCTCTCTTTCTTCTCTCTGATCGAGTCTATATATATGGGGCATGATTCATTGTAAAGGGTTCGACATTTCTTGTTTTGCAGGCTCTCTTTTTCTTCTAGCAAAGGAGTTTATGGAATTCTAGGCCTTCCAGCAAAGTTGCAATATGTTTCTTGCCTCGTGGCTATTTTGTGATGTATTGTATCAATCTGCAGAGCAATAAAACATGTTTGTGATCGATTCTAGATCCTTTATGTTTTTTTTACTTGCATATGGTCTTTCGTTATAAATCTTGTTATCTATGTTTGATTATTGCATGTATTTGTTGGATTGTGTCTATCAGTAGAACTAGTGTTCATCATTCCTTTGGTGAATCACCTTGTAGTTTAGTTATTGATTATTTCTTATACCCCTTTCTTATCCTTGTCTCCTTGGCAAGTTTTAGATTAGGTATAGAAATAGATCCTCTGCAGATCCTCACGTGTGCACCTGAACAAAGGAATAAGGAACCAACCTTTAATCTTGAGAGCTTTTCCATTTTTGCAAGGTCCCATACCTTGGGGAAAGTTCAATGTTATACAATCACACCAAATGACTCTGCCTTAGAAAAGTAGACCTGTAGAACTCATTTGGGGGTGTTGTGATTTTGCACTAATAGTTTTGGCACGCCCGATGGGACATTGGGGTTAGATATTTCATCTTCTCTTGGTGTCTCATGTAAAAAACAAAAAATCCAACACCACCATACACCACTAACAGTTTTGGCATGTCTGGTGGGACTAAGAAGTCTCCATCTTATTACAGTAGGAATCAATGTACACTTGTTGTGATTCTAGCTTTTAAGAATCCTTAAAATTATACATCTGACGACTCACAAGGAAACAAATCTACTCGCTTCAATAGTCCAAGCAAGTTCATGAGAAGAGTATAAACACGTTCAAGAACTAGAGAAGAGGGACTATATTTTTATCTAGACTTATCCCTAGATAGAGGAAAAAGAGGAAAAAGAGTCCAAAGGTCTATTTCCCCACCAAACAAAGCCTTATCAACACCTCCTCCTTGCAGGCTATTCTCTCAATAAAGAGGAGTGCTCAGACTGATCAGAACGGCTTAGCCGAATCCATATGTCAACTCCACTGGTAGTAGTCCACTCACCTTCAATGCACAAAATCTAGTTTTGATTGCAGTATTAAAGAGCATCCCATATTTCACTGGGGAAAATCAAACTTCTCCTAGTGATCATGTCCAAGATATTGTAAATGTCTGTATAATCCATGAGATCCATGAGATGGACATTGTAGTCAAGTTGCTCGCTTCTTCACTCAAAGGGAAAGCTTCACAATGGTTCAGGAGTCTTGAGACATGCTCTATCTAGAATTGGAATCAGCTATGCACATCTCTTCACAAACAGTTTGGAGTGAAAGGTGATAACTTGTCTTTGTTGGAGAAACTAACAATGATCAAGAGAGCCCCGAATGAGTAGCTGACAAACTTCAACCTCATATTCTAGCAGACCTGGGACAAGATTCCAAAAGCAGTAAATCCCACTAATGAAGGTGCCTTCTTATAATTTCATAGGGCTTTAAACTCTGACATTTATTTCATGATTCATTTAATAGGGGTCACAACCTTACCTATAACCTATAGCCTTTCTATAGGGGCTCATAACCATTTGATTCAGGCTGGTAAAATCTCTCTTAGGCCATCCATTCCTCTGTACCCTAAGTTAGGAAACCCAAATACTAGCCAAATACCTACATTAGCCCCTATACCCACCCCCAAGAGTCAAATCTCAGCTTAAGCTTCCACTTCATCATCTAACACCTCGAAGGAGCTTTAAGAATTGATGAAGCAATTGTGAAACTTGGGAAATGAGCTACTGACCACCAAAAGACAATAGGCAAGTTCCAAGCCATATCAGCCCCAGGCTCAATATCAAGATAGACCCCAGTATCAGTAGAATAGGCCACCACCTTAGACAATAAATCAAAGGCAGAACCAAGGGAAACCCAAACTACTAGGCCTTTCAGGTCATATGTTCCCAACATAGCTTCAACATAAAGGGCATTGATTCCTACAAAAAATAATATGACACAGGAATATGATTGATGTTTTCCATGCAGTCAACCACACAACCAATCAATGTGCTTTAATGGTGCTCTAAAGCAGGATTTGATGGTGTAAACCAGTATGATGCCACAAGAACCTATCCAAGAGGGAGATTAGCAGCAAGAGGGCCCCCCAAGTGGAACCGTGCTTGTTAATTGGCAAGCTGAAAACTTCTGTGGGATGAATCAATTCCCTTTTCAAAGTGTGGCTACCTATACATGGTCCAAAAGGAGAAGTATTGGAGAGTGCCAACCACTGAACTCAGGTGATCCTCAACCTTCCATCACTCAACAAGGTATTGGCATTCAAAATACAACCCCCAATGTGAAAAGTCAATCCAAGCCACCTTCTAGACCTACTCAGGCACCAGTTGTAACATCCCAAGTGCAAGAGAAAATGTTCCTAGGAAGGGGCAGCAAAAGGATATCTCATTCAACATCATCGAGAAAATGAAGAGGACAAGAGTGAACATTTCACTATGGGATTCACTGGCCATTCTAGGGTAGAGGGATCTGTTACAAACTGCCATACAGAATTGGTCAAGTTCAAATCAACCCCCTAACTAGCAAGAGAGAGTGTTTGTTAATGCAGTTCAACTTGAAAGGAACCATGGAGAACAACAAGGTAAGATCCTGAGACCTCCTCCATTCTATGTCTCATTAATTATTGGAGACAAATTAGTGCACAATTGTATGATTGATTCTGTGGCTAGTAGTTCTGTGATGCCCAAAGAAATAGCTGATCAACTTGGTCTCTAATATGAAGTCGTCTCTAGAGGAGTAGTCCAATTAGATGGGACAATAGTGACCATTATGGGAGTTATCATGGATTTGAACCTCACTCTGCATGCCTACCACAATGTGACTATTTTGTAAAACATGTCCATCATAGATTTGCCACCACATTTTGCTTTTTGTCTGTCTAGGGACTTCGCTTCCAAAATCGAAGGTTACATGTCTTCTGATTGGTCACATACGCTCTTTAGGACAAGGTATGGGGCAAAGGCCATAGTCAAATTTGAACCCATTGCGGACTACCACATTGAATTTTTTGTGCCTAGCCCAATCAATGCTAACTACTCATCTTTTGATCAAGAAGACCTCCTAAGCACTAATGAAGTAGATACCAAGGTGGGATGTATCCCAGACTTGACTCTAGATGAGTGGGCCAGGAAAATACATGCTTTTGACCCCTATAAGGAGATGGAAGAATTTGAGCTAGGTTTTCTACTACCTACATGAAGAAAATCATCCTCTTCCTAACCTAATTAAGGTAGAATAAAATGATGAAAATGAGGTATGGAAATTGTTCTTTGATGGCTCAAGGAGAAGACAAGGTGCTAGACAAGAAGACATGATTGTGTCCCCCAAAAGTATGAAATATTATTCTTCCTTCAGATTCCACTTTTCTTGCTCAAATAACACTGTGGAATATGAGGCTTTGGTCCAAGGCCTTCATTGGGCAAGGAAGTTGGTAATCAAGAACTTACAAGTGTTCGGTGATAGTAAATGGGTTACCAATCAAGTCAGAGGACTTAATGCTGTCAAGAATGACCTACTCAAGAACTATAAGGGTAGGGTATGGGATCTCATGGAGGATTTTAAGGCCTTCAACATTATGTCCATACCCAGGAAGGAGAATGAAGCTGCCGACAAACTTACAGCAGTTGGAGTAATGTTTGATGTGGTCAACAACATCAAAAGAGACAAAGAACAACCACATATCCATGTGGTTGTGAGGCCAGCAATACCGGATAATAATACATGCTGGCAGGTGTTTGAGAATGATCAGCAGATCATTAACTTTTTGTAAGAAGAAACCAAATTCTTGGCTAGAAACGAAATCAAACTAGAGCAGCAGTACGGGAATCAAATAGTTCAACTGCATACAAACAAACTTCCCAAAGGCTTAGTCACACTAGAATCTATTTTTAATCCTAATGATCAGTTTAGAAAGGAGAAGGCTAACATATAGATCAAAGGAGAATATTCAAATCCAATCCTAGTTGGAGAATACAAAACACTTTAGATTGGAAAAGTGGCCACCGAGCATGAAAGGTATGAATTCATACAACTTTGCCAAGAATTTCTAGATGTCTTTGCTTGGAGTTATTAAGACCTAAGAGGGTTCAATCAAAAATTATCACAACACACAATCGAACTGGATCCAACTGCTCAGCCCATCAAGTAGAAGTAGAGACCAGTCAACCCACATATTGAGCCTCTGATGAAGAAAGAGATGAACAAGCTGATAGAGGCAAGTATCATATTTCCAATCAAACACTCAAGTTGGGTTGCAAACCTGGTCCCAGTCAGAAAGAAAAATGGAGAAATTAGGCTATGTGTTGACTTCAAAAATTTGAACAGAGATTCCATCAAAGATCACTATCCACTCCCTTCAATGGAGCAGATCTTGCAAGTAGTGTCTAGGTCAGAAAGATTCTCTCTCCTAGATGATTATTCGGGATACAATCAGATCACGGTGAAAGAAGATGATCAATTTAAAATAGCCTTCACCACCAAATGGGGAACCTATTGCTACAGAAAAATGTCATTTGGATTGTCCAATGCCGGAGCCACTTTTCAAAGGGAAATGGATATGGCATTCAAGGGGCTTATCAACAAAATATTACTGATCTATCTGGATGACATCACTATTTTTTCCAAGGATGCAGGAGATCATCTTTTCCACCTAAGGTAGGTGTTCCAAAGATGCATGAGTTATGGGGTGTCATTGAATCCCAAAAAATGCATATTCTTGGCCATGATGGAAATATCCTAGGCCATATTGTATCAAAATAAGGATTGGAAATTGACCTGGAGAGAGTTCAAGTAATAAGATCTTTGTCATTGTCAAGTCACAAGAAGGCTCTTCAAAGCTTCTTGGGAAAAATCAATTTTGTCCGTAGGTTTGTTCCAAACTTTGTTGCCCTTGTTAAGCCAATAACGTCAATGCTTAGGAAAAGCTTAGAATTTAGGTGGATAGCTGAAGGAAAAGGAAGTTTTGAGGGTATCAAAGAAGCCATATCACAAGCCCTAACTCTTGTGAATCCATATTTTTCCATAGACTTCATATTTATTCCTTTAGTGGAAGTGACACAATTTCTGCAATATTTGTTCAGCAGAACAAAGAAAGTGTAAAACAACCAATTGCTTTCTTTATCCAGAGTCTGGGAGATTATGAGGTGAAGTAATCCTTCATTGAGAAGAAGTTCATGGTGGTGATCAGAGTATTGAATAATTTTAAGCATTTGGTTTTAAATAACAAAATTCTACCATTGGTCCCCCATGCAAGAGTTAAAGAATTTATTCTTAGCAAGGACCTGAATGAAAAAGGTCTAGGATGGATCACTCATGTCATGGAACATGATATTGAGAAAAGGGTCACCAAGCTGGTCTGTGGGAAAGGGTTGTGTGAACAACTAGCCTCAGGTCAACAAGATGAAATAAACAATGAGAAGGAGGTTGTTCTTGTTCTACAAGATGACCAGGAAGAAGGGAGAGATGATGTACCTGCTCCTTGTTGGACCCAAGACATGGTGCACTTCCTTCAAACATGCATGTGTCCTCATGAGATGGGTAAAGAAAAGAGGATACATTTCAGGTTATATGCCATTCCATATGTTCTTATTGATGGTGTCCTATTCAAAAGAGACATCAATGGCATTCTATTGAGATCCATTGGGACATATCTGGTGGAGAGAGTGCTACAATAATTCCATGATGAAGTAGCTGGAGGCCATTTTGCTCCAAGAGTGATAACACTCAAAATCATGAAAATGGGCTATTACTGGCCTCGAGTGTTTAGTGACTGTTGTACATGGATCAAAAGGAGAAAGAATTTTGCATTCTTCAAAGGCAAAGAGAGGCTAGCAGCACTTCCATTGCACCCCATCTTAGTCGACCAACCTTTCCTGCAATGGGGATTGGAATTCATTGGAGTCATCAACCCAAATTCAATTACATGGCCACAAATGGATTCTAACAATGACATATTATTTCACCAAGTAGACTAAGGTAGTGGCACTCAAGGAAGCCAATCAGTCTAGTATCCTAGATTTCTATAAAGGGATAGTAACCAGATTTGGAGTGCTATCCACCATCATATTAGAAAATTCATTAGCATTCATAGGTTCCAAGATCACATGATGGAATGTTAAGAATAGGACTTATTTGAGCACTTCATCAAACTATTACCCTCAAGGTAATGGCCAGGCTGAGTCCACAAACAAGAACCTGCTAAAAATCATCAGACAAACTCTTGATGAGAATCAGAGGACTTGGCACAAAAATCTCAAAATGGCCTTATGGGCTGAAAGAATAATGCCCAAGAGATCCACATGCAGCTCTCCATTCAAGCTCATTTATGGGAAAGAAGAAGTGTTTCTTATATCGCTTGAGTTTCTAGCATTGGAGCTCGTGAAGCAATTAGAGATGTCTTAATTTGAGAAAATAGAGGCTAGGTACATGGAGCTGATAGAATTAGAAGAAACCAGAGAAAAATCTCTTCAAGCAATGGAAAATAATCAATCCATAATCAATAAATGCTTTAACAATAAGGTAAAAGTGAGAACCTTCCAGGAATTAGACCTGGTTTTGAAATGGGATGCAGATTGAGCAAAACCAGGAAGGAATTCCAACTTTGACGCTATCTGGAGTGGCACATATATGATTACAAGTTGCAAAAGTAGTAATGTTTTCTAATTTTCCACATTAAAGGGTGAAGAGTTACAGATTCTAGTGAACGAGATATATCTTAAACATTACTACTAAAAGGGAAGTCTCACCCTGTACATATTAGTTTAGTTTCTCTTTCCTCTAAGTGCTTCTCCACAATGTCTTGTTATAGTGTGGATTGATTTTCTCCTAAGTGCTTTGCATGTTCCATTTGGAGCATGTATGATTTAACATTTTGTATATAGTTGTGGTGATGTTTTGTGGCTCTTACACAGTCCATTCAAAGAAACAGATGAAGCCCTGGGTTAAAACAATTTTCTTCTCTTAGAAACTTTCATTTCAATATTTCTTATGAAAATTGAGAGTGTAAGCAGCCAGGCTCGTGAATCAAAGGTAGAATTAGTATCAGACTATCTTTCTCAAATCCATGCCCAACGGATATGAAAAGGCAATTGGTCTTTTCATCTAGCAGGCAAATACCCCTGTGAGTCACCAAATTGTTATCCATATTTCTCCCCCGTGCCAAATATTAGATCGGCCATTACCCCGAATAAGAGGAACATGAGAAGAATCATTCAAATACTACAAATTGGTCGTAGAAGGACTCACCCATGGAGTGGCGAAGGCCAAGAGAGAATAAACCACCCTGTGCAAAAGAAAGGACTCTATCAAGTTGTTTCCACATCTGAAATCCATTCTCCAAGTTACAGGTAGACTCAACTATGAGATAGTAGGGTCAAAAGAAAAGGGGTGATGCCACGAAAGAACCAGACATAAGAAGGGGAAGAAATTGTGAAGTCTCAAGGTCCTCAGGCTTGAAACTTTTTAGAAAAGGGTCCAAAAATGACTAAGTATGGAGGACACAGCAGAAGATACCACGTGTCCGAACGACACTTCTCCAAGGGTGAATCCAAAAAAGGGAAGCCCAAGCAAGTGCTAGGTTTCCATGCATCAAAAATCCCAAAAGTTACAGGGCCATTGAAAAGTATTCAACTAAGAAAGAAGGTGTCAGGTATCGGCTTGGCGCAAAACCTGAAAGGAAGTCCGAGGCAGAGACTCCAACTTATGCCAACCTCCACATAGTAAATGGTTAGACAGAGTCAAAAGGTGAACAAGATAGGCTTCAAAATTGACTAAGTATAAAAGTGTAAGCAAAGAGTTCCAAGTGTTAGCATGGTGTATCTCCAAAGTTGGTCCCATGGTAGAGACCAAAATGAGTGTGAGCTCGCCACATAGACCAAACTCTAAAAGTAAGAGGGACCATTGAAAATTTCACAGATCAGCAAAGGCCAACAAGTGTCAACTTGACGCTCCTCCAAAGGCAAACTTTGGGTCAGGTTTGCAAGCAAGCACGGTGCCTCCACGTGTTATATCAAGAGGGGCACAATTAGTTGAATAATCAATACATGAGCCAGGCTGGCGGAGACTACCAAGTGTCTTAATGGCACTGATTCAAGGGGTAAATAAAGAAAAGGTTCCCAAATGAGTGCTAGAATGATCCGTGTCTTAGAGGAAGGTGGGGAGTCGGGGAAAAAAATTTGTTCTTTGCCCCTTTTGTTGCCCCTTGTTATCTCAAAAGGGGTAAAAGTTACAAAATGGCCTGCAACTCTGCCTAAGGAAAAATTCAACATTTAGGCACGAGTCAAAACAAAGGTGGGGAGTCGGGGGGAAAAGTGAAAATTTTCCTTTCATCCAAAAGGCACAAAGATAAAAATGGAAAAACATTTCCCATCCAACCAAAAGGAGCCACGTATCTAGGCAGAGGTTTGGGGCTGCGGGATTTATTTAAGTTTTGTGATTTTTGTGAAAAAGGACAAAAGATAAATTGTAGACCCACAAGCCTAATTTTTTTTGTAATCTAGCTGCCACGTGTCCCAAACCAAAAGGTGGACCCATTTTTCAAATTGTTTCCCCGTCCATTTGTATGGATTCGATACAAACTTCAAAGAGGCATATCTTTTGACTCGGGGCTCAAAATATTGTGAATCTAACACCATTGGAAATATATTGGCCTCACCTACACCATGGAGGTCTTAAACTTTAATTTTGAGGAGGATACGTAAAGGAGGATAAAGGAAATGTCTTCGGTCATTTAATTCAGGATCCATCTATCTCAACAACCAGATCATATTCGATCTATTTCCATCGTTTCCTCTTCTTTTAAGGCACCAAATCAAGGATTGATGCAATAAAGACGGATTTGGGGGCATATTTTAAGAGAAACATTAATGGTAGTGGTTGAGATTCAACCTTCTTTTCACGCTTCCCTCTCTCTTTCTTCTCTCTAATCAAATCTATAAACATGGGGGCAAGATTCGTTGTAAAGGGTTGGACATTCCTTTTTTTGCAGGCTCCCTTTTTCTTCTAGCAAAGGAATTTATAGAATTTCAGGCCTTCCTTCAAAGTTGCAATTTATTTCTTTCCTCTTGGCTGTTTTGTGATGTATTGTATCAATCTTAGAGCAATAAAACACGTTTGTGATTGATTCTATATCCTTTTTCTTTTTTTTTTCTCGCATCTAGTCTTTCATTATAAATATGGTTATCTGTTTTTGATTATTGCATGTATATGTTGGTTTGTGTCTATCAGCAAAACTAGTGTTCAACATTCCTTCAATGGATCACCTTATAGTTTAGTTATTGTTTACTTTTTGTATCCCTTTCTTATCCTTGTCTCCTTGGAAAGTTTTAGATTAGGTATAGAAATAGATCCTCTACAAATCCTCACATGTACACTTGAACAGAGGAATAAGGAACCAACATTTAATCTTGAGAACTTTTCCATTTTTACAAGGTCCCACACCTTAGGGAAAATTCAATGTTATGCAATCACACCAAATGACTCTACCTTAGAAAAGTAGACATGTAGAAATTGTTATCACCGAATCACAACACCCCTCTGTTCATACAAGTGCATATACTTGAACTCATGGTGTGATTGGATAACATGGGTACTATCTCCAAGTTGTGGGACTTGCTACTTTGAGATAGACCTCTAGAGAAAGCTGGTTCTTGCTCCTAAACTACCTGCCACAATCTACTCTAATGCAGGGGAAACTAACTATTCTAATCTAAATTTCCAAGGGACCAGGGAGAGAGAATGCATAAAATGAAAGCCTACACTAAAGCAATGATACACCAGAAAAGGAGGGTGTGAGAGTAGTCTCCAAATGCGTGAAATACAGAGGCAAAGTGCACACTAGAAGAGGTGATGACAGTTCTCCATAATCTAGTAAAATGCATTCACAACGATATTCCAAGCATACACAATGATAATGGATCCCTGAAAGAACATAATAATAGACACAATATTCTTGTAGAAAGATTAAAGGGGCAAGAAGAATGCAAGAAAACACAACAGGGGAAGATACATCCACAAACTGATATTTTATTGCTTCATGATATGCACAGTTCAATCTATTACAGGATAAGGGCATGGATCACCATGCAAGGAGTCCACTACAAGGGCCTGTAGCACATTGGCTTCACAAAGAAATTTTGACAGAGCTTTGCTATCTAAAAACTCCCCCTTCAAAATGAGCCCAACACTCCAATTTATAGAAAAAATGAGAAGAGAAAGAGAAGGGAAAAATGAAAATCCCGAAATATGTCCTTCAACCACTTGTAAGAGGCATTAAATGGAGTAAAATGATTATATTTTACTTGCAAAAGGCTCCCCATACTGTCCCAAGTGCTGCAGTAGAGAAAGAATGATGACCATGCCTCTTAATTGCACTCTCAACCACCAAATGAAACATTGTTATGAACCCAGCCACGTTTTCTAAAAAATATCAACCAATTTCTCATAAAATCTATAATTTCTCAATTTATTTACATCGGGCTCAGAGCCACGATTCCAATGGTGCCAATTTTGTGTGATTTCGTTGAGAAATGTAAAAGTTATGGCCTTCTGAGTGCAGGCAGCTATTTTGGGTCTAGCAGGCGTTTTCTGTCATTTGACGGGAATGAGCATTAACTGACTGGAGCCGAATATGTTTCTCTTAATTAAATATATCTACCCTCATTAAAAATAAGAGGACGTAGAGGATGTTGTGCTCATTCCAGAAAGTCCAATTTTGTGAAAATCGGAGCTCGAAATCAAAAGTTATGGCCGTTTGAAGTTTCATGGGTTAAACATTGACTTTTCTTCTTTGCTGTCGTCCGTTTCAGCTTTTTGCATCCCTCGCGTCCCATGCATACCATTTTCCCAATTTCCCCGGACTTCCTGGGACAAATATCTCCGAACCACCCGAAATGGACTATTTTCAGCTTTTCAGCCGGTTCGCGTCCCTCGCATACCTACGGCCCAGATGTCCCAAACCGCGTGATAACAAAACTTGGCGATTTTTTCCACTTTCAGCCATTTCGGCTTTTCGTGTCCCTCGCGTACTTTTGTCCTGGCTGCTCCAACTGCTGCGTGGACTACCTGGTGGCTTTCGGCCGGTTCGCGCCCCGACGTCCCAACTGTCCCAAGTGCTGCGCGGACTAGGACTTAGCCGATTTTCTTCATTTTTTCGGCCCCAAGCTTGGTTTTTTGCAATTTTTTCACCCTTTCTAACTCGTTGGGTTTTCTTCTTGGATGGGAGAGTTAGAAGGAAGCCGAGGGGCCCCCAAAAACACGATTTCAGGCCTTAAATCAATCTATTTGCTTGGGACTAAAGAATTTGATGCATGTTATCAAAATTACCTTGAGGGGTGAATTTTGGATAACAGAAATCATTTGGAGGTGTTGTGTCTGTATGTACACTCTAAATGTGTACATAGAGACATCTTACTAGTACAATAACAAGAGAGAGTGTACTAGCAAAAAGGGATTTGAAATCCAAAAAGCAATGCACATTTTACTAATTCCAAAAACAAATTCTTTAAAAGTTAAAATAGATATTTCACTTTAAAATATTCTAATATATTGTTCTCTTTCTTTCTTATTCTCAAAATATTTTAGCACTCCCTCCCATTACTCAAATTAGATATTGTCCACTTTGATCTCATAAGCCATTCTTCTCGTATAATGTACAATAATGTCTAAATTATTCATCGGTAGACGTCCACCTTTGAAATTGTCTTTGCTGGAAAGTGTTAAAATAAGACAATATTTTTCGAGCTGTTTTTTTCTGGCAATATTTTATTTTCCTAGGCCAAAATAAATACATACATATTTAAATTCTATCTGGCGTAATTTACAACTCCTGTACAATTTCCAGTTTTATTTATTCTCTTAACCGGTACACTGCTAATAGAAAGGTTTTAATTTTGACGTTTTCATAGTAGGCGTGGACCATGCTTTTGATGTATGATGTATCTTCCATACATGTGTGTGGATGGCCCTATCCCTCACGCATTTTAGGAGTGAGAGGTGGAAAAATTTGAACCCACGACCTCCATTGTGACATCCATGTGCCCCACCACTAGGCTGCACATTTGTTTTGCTCAAAATTTGTCCAACTTTGACTTTATTGACTGCTTGCAAACATACATGATAATTAGGGTAATCGCATGTGTGCTATGGATCATTTCTAATCTATAGTCTCACGCATGTGAGAAATCAATAATATAGACTGTAATATTAAAGCTATGTGTTGATTCCTAACCTTTGTCGTCCACCAAGGTCTACATCGTAAAATGGTAGATACATCTCATAAAGGAGTAATAAGCGAGGTATGTCGACAATCTAATTTTCGTTACTATCCCTATTATAACAATTCTACTCGTGGGAATAGGATAAGTGGCTTATCAATTTGGTAACGTCTAAATAATGTAATTGTCTTTACTTTCTGTATCGTAACAATTCTACTGGTTGTGGCTTATCAATGTCAACGTCAAAATAATGTAATTCCAAGTTAGCGATATTTCTTATGCCATTAAACTAAATCTAAAACATCACATTCACAAGATTGTCACGTCGATAAGATTTTTAATGTGGATAGAAATTTTGTCAATGAAAGTAAACTAGCAATCGCACGTAAGGTGTGCAATGTTAACGCTGAAATCAAAATATTATTAAGGTAGAAAAGTAATTGAAAAACACAACAAAGTAATATGCTATTTCTAGGTAGTAAATGAAAAAAAAAATGAAGTAGCGAATAGTGGAGAAGTAGAAAAGATTCAGGTCCAGAAGAAGTGGAGTAGCTTGAAAGGGAAGGTCCACCATTGAATAAGAGGGGATTGTTAAGGATAGGGAGCGAAGACATGATTCCTCTTATAAGCATGATTGCAAAATTGCTGCTGAGAAAATGTGACATAGCAAGTGAGTCGAAAAAGGGGAAAGATCTGATAGGCAAACAATGCGGGAACAATTGATATAGTTGTGAAGGAAAGTTTTTGTGTTTCCATGCCCCCAATTTCAATAGTGGTTCTCTTCAAAGTAAATCCTTGAGTTTTTTGGATTGAAAACATTCAAACCAAGTTAATTGGTAATTGCATTCGGTGACCTCTGGAAATTATGGTAGTTGGAACATGGGAGGGGTTTTTCGTAATGGCCCTGTATATCGATTGAATTAGACAACAAGTAATAAAATCAAATATGGCCAACAAAAGAAGTTAAAGTAAACAATGTCAATGATATAGTTATGATGTAAACATGCTTTATTCATATGACGTGTTACAGTCACTCTCTAATGACTATGAGCCACATGTGCGGTAGATGAATGTTTGTGCTTCGCCAACCAAATACATCATAAGCATCGATGTCTATATCAATTGCCAAAAATGGAGGATTGTAGCCATAATTACTTTTCTTACGATTGCAAGGTAACTCAAGCTAAAGTATATGTCAATTTTATAATGAACGATGATAATATGACTTCCCAAAAAAAAATTAAAAATCCCAAAAATGTTTAAGAACAATCATTATTTCTTAGCTAACACAAATTATATAATCAATTCATCTTACTCCGTAATTAGTAATTACCATGGCTTTGCATACATTATGTTGGCCCAACAAGACTGTCCAGTACATGGAGAAGGATTTCGCCATAAGACGACCAAGGTGTAAGTTTCATCCAACACACTTTCCTCGCCATGGACGAAGAATCATAGATCGGTTCTCGCGTGTCCTTCTCGGATTACATCTTTGAATCTATCAATATGTCCATAACAAACCATCATGATGAAAAGATTTAAAAATGTGACATAGAATATGGTGAAAACCTTTCTTCTACTTCAGAGATGGATTCAATTTTTTGCATACAGGATCTCAACGCATGGAATCTAGAGCTGGAGGACGATTCCTTGGCAAATATTATAACATCAATCTTGGCAGAGACAGACAATTGACTGTTATATGATGATCCAGAGCTGCTCCACAACCATTCTTCTTGTCCATTAGTTGACGTGTTCAATTTTAATGATACAAAGTCGGAGTTGGAAGAGCAGAATGTTGAAGGCCTCACAACAGTTTTGGTCATCTGACATGTGACAAGTTGTCTCCAACCACTACACACCATGGGTACAATTGATAAATGTCAATGCTTTGGTAACTAGATAAATTGTAATCATTCATGTCTCTTTCAGTTGTTAGAGGGGGAAAAGGCTTCCACTTGTGGAAACACCTTTCAGGATAATAACTCATGATTAATAAAAACATGAAAAACATATCAAAAAAATAATTCAAAATACAATATAGAAAACATTAATTATGTTATTATATAAATATAATTTATTATGTATATATTGAATACCATGTGCACTTGCGCTCAAAATTTTGTATATCCATATATCACTCTTGATTCTTGATGTCTTTATAATAAACTATCGTCAAGCTATGGTTAAATGTGGGGGGGAACATTTTCCTCTCATCCTGTCGCCTCCAAG
The DNA here is from genome assembly GCA_019776745.2 of Taxus chinensis. Taxonomy (NCBI): domain Eukaryota; kingdom Viridiplantae; phylum Streptophyta; class Pinopsida; order Cupressales; family Taxaceae; genus Taxus; species Taxus chinensis. The sequence continues at coordinate 632,727,900 of CM034154.1, read as the reverse complement.
ACCTTTGGTTTTCAAGGGGTACACGTCCCCGCATAATATTGCTTTACAAAAATATTTGTCCATGCATGTATTTAAAGTTATCTGTAGACAAGTTAGGGAATATATTTGATGGAACGCTAGCATGTGTAGAGGTCTTGGGGGTTTGGTGATATTCCATCATTCATAGGCAGTTCAAAGTATCACAGATGGTGACCCCACTAAAGAATTACAACTCCGAAAAAAATAATGTTGTTATCATCTCTGGCGTAATTTGTAACTCATATGTAATTGCTAGCATATATAAAAATAAGAGGCGAATATAATTATTTCAAACTTTTATTAAAAGGAAATTATGAATTTATTTTGTATTTATTGTTTCCAAATTTTTCTCAAACTTATATGTCATTTCACATCAATCCCGAATAAATGATTTTTCCCTTGCAAATGATAAGTCTGAAAAATAAAAACTTTACTTTTAAATAGCGATGTTAAGACTAAAATGGAAAATATTGGTGAGTGGAAAAGGAAATTGAAACGAAGAAAAAAGCATCCTGTTTGGATCAAAGTTAAGGATGAGGAAGCATGACTTTGTAGTCAACCTTGAGAAAAAGTGTAATGTTGTAATTCATTTGTAAGAAGCATATCGAGAGTCAACATGGTCAATTTATCTTGAAAAGAATTCAACGTTCATGTTGCTAAATGCACAAGTTCTTGAGTTCATTACCAGAGTGCAATTGTCTTGACTGATTCAAATGAAAAAACTCACTTAAAGGGTTGTGTTTTTGGATTTAACACCACCATCACCATAACAGTTTCCTTAGCTGTACGCCTCACTACTTCAACTTGAACATCTTCATTTTTGTTTTTCTTTGCACAATATGTGCATACTCCAGTTTGAGGCGGTTTTGGGATATTCACAAATCTAATGGCTAGAGCCCGCCATTAAACAAGACTTTGATGAGATAGTGCTCACGTAATTTGCTTTGTTGCTTGCTCCTCATTCTCTTGAGCACATGAACTTGCAGCTGATGAAAATTTGATTGAGGGGAATGGTTAAGTCCTCACATGATGATGAGATTCAAAATTGCGACATAGAAGATGACAAAAACCTTTCTTCTACTTTAGAGATAGATTCAGTTTTTCGTGTGCGGGATCTCAACACAAGGAATCTAGAGCTAGAAGAAGGTTCCTTAATGAATATTCTAACTTGATTCTTTGCATAGACGAACAATTATCTGTTATACGATGATCCGGAGCTTATCCACAATCATTCTTTTCATCCATTAGTTGACACATTCAATTTTAAAGATACAAAGTCGGTGTTGGAAGAATAGAATGTTGAAGGCCTCACAACAGTTTTGGTCATCTAACATGCGACAAGTTGTTTCCAACCACTATGTGCCACGTGTATGGGCGATAAATGTTAGTGCTTTGGTAACCAAATAAATTGTAATCGTTCATGCTTGTGTCAGTTGTCAAAGGGGGAGGAGGCTTCTACTCATGGAAATGCCTTTCGGGATAATAACTCGAGCTTAATAAAAACATGAAAAACATATCAACAAAAATATTCAAAATACAATATAAAAATACTATTTATGTTATTATATAAATATATGCAAATATAATTTATTATATATATATTGAATAACTAAAGAATTTTTAAAAATGTAGAACATCATTAATAAAAACACTATATATATATATAAAATAAATAAATAAATAAATATATTACAAAACATGATATATCAAATAAAAAATGCTCTATGTCTTGTTCGGTAGCGACCATATATATTTGGCTCTGAGAGTATTTATTTCATTGCAAAAAAATCCAAATCCATAAAAACTCGTTTGGAGAATTGTTTTGTTAAATCTCGAGATAAATTTTTGGCTCAATCACCAGGGTTCATTTTAAGAGACCTCTTGGAAATTAGAGGTGGGAAAATACTTGGCTGAATATCCCTGAGAACCGGTTTTGCGGGAAGGCAAATTTTTTGGGAGTTGTATGAAAAATTTTCACATTATTTTCAGAGTGGTGTGATAAAAGGCTGCAGATGCATGAAAGGAGATTTGCTGTCACACATCAAAAATATGCATTGACACGCGTCAACAGACCTTATTGACACACGCCAATGCATTTTTTTGACACATGATAGTAAATCTCCTGTCGTGCATCTGTACAGCCTCCACCCTCTACTTGCACATCAAAAAAATCTCCCAGCATCCTCATTGATGCCCATCACCAAGGTTGTTGACGCACATCAATGAGGTCTATTGACTCACGTTAATGCATTTTTTTATATGCGCGACAACAAATCTCCTGTCGCGCGTCTGCAGCCTCCACCCTCTGATTGCGCATCAAAATTTTCTATGTCATGCGTCAACAAACTCTTTGTCATGCGTCTGCTATGTGTTAATATCTGTAGTACCTCCTTGTCACGCGTCAACTATTCGGTCAGTGTTGCGCGTCATCAAATAACCCCATTTTCACGCTTCTGTCAACCCTCCTTGTCGTGCATCAATAACTTACCCCCTTGTCATGCATCTGCAATACGGGATATATCATATTGTTGACAAAATGTGAAGTAGAAGTGTTCTACCTAGGAAAATAATCTAGGATTATATAGGGGATAATTTTCAAGGGTAGGCGAAGCCGACTCCTAAAACAAATTAAAGTGTAATTTTTAAGTGAACAGGTCACTGACCTATTCACTTAGAAAATTCACCTTTTCAAAAATTTTCAAAAATGGAATATTCACCATATTACGAATATTCGCCACTATATTTTCCCTATCAATCACGCAACTCTAAAGGATCTACCGAGGAATTATCATTTCCTTACAAAAGTGTGACAATGGGAAGCAACAAAGAGACTAAACGATGCAATGTGGAGAAAATGACGAACGTTTAATCTAGCTTGAGGCGGTTTTGGGATATTCATAATTCGAACGGCTAGAGCCTGCCATTAAACAATCCTTGGATGAGATAGTGCTTAGTTAATTTGCTTTGTTTCTTTATCTTCATTCTCTTGAGCACACAAACTTGGAGCCAATGAAAATGTGACTGAGGGGAATGGTTAAGTCCCCGCATGATCAGAGATGCCTCATCTTACTCCTCATTGTCTTGAGCACGTGAACTTAGAGCTGACGACAATGTGACTGAGGGGAATGGTTAATTCACCACACGATCCAAGATGCCTCGTTTGATCATCCAAATCAAACCAAGTTATTGTCATCAAGTTTGTGTGTTGTGCATTTGCGAATCGGTCTATATTGTCTATAGCAACACCTAAACCATTGTTTGCTTTTCCCAAAAAGAAACAACTTTGTTATTTTTCAAACGCTATTCCCTAATCTTCTATATACAACTAGAGCAACGTGTGTTGGCCTCTAAAGACATAAGTATGGAGAGATTGTTTACAAGATAGTACTATTTCCGTCTAATGGACACTCTCAGGTCCATGTGCAAGCGAGAACACGAGTCTTTAGAGGGACATCGGATAACGAGGTAATAACTTAATTAAAAAAAATAGAAATGTTTATTATGCACATTATCGTGCTTTTGTTTTAATCCACATTATTTTCTTGGCCGCAAAAAAGGAATATAAAATATTATTTTCGCTACGTAATAAAAATTTGCAATTCCATCACTTATTATAAAGAAACAAACCTCCATATAAATCGACATTTTGAATCTGCCTTTCAATATCTCTATATTGCCAGCTGTGTAATTTGATGAATGTATTGACAAATAGAAATTCTCATACACATTTTTTTAACATTTTATTTTGCGTATATTTAAAAATAAAAATACGCATACAAACTATACAACTATATATTTTGCATATATTTACACACATTATCGTGCCTTTGTTTTAATGTCATATGTGAGAATCTTGTTTCCCCGTACATCGTCAACCAAAGCATCTCAATCGGAAAATAATTTGTTCATTTGCCCTTGTGCTAACGCCTTTCAACGTAATAACGAATGGCGATTTCATTGCTTATTTTCTCGGATGCAGCAAAGGAATATTAAATATTATTTTCTCGGCATAATAAATTCTAACATATTTCACCATAATAACAATTGACAATTCCAAAAAGGTGCAAAAAAGGATTTAATGAAAATAAAAAAATATTGCCATCAATGCATAGAGTTCGAGAAAATATGCACTTTTAGAGAAAACGACACCTGAAACGGAGCCACAAAATGAAAGTTATGGCACATGCAAGTTTTTGCTGCTACATCTTCTAGGACCTTTTCCAAAAATGGAAAATTTTTACCAAACCCACGCGTAAGGTAGAGATTGGTTGTTTCCGCGAGTTTTTCCATGTTTTTTGCAAAATGCACCAAACCCATGCGTAAGGCAGATATCGGTCCGTGCGGTCGCGAGTTTTCCACGCTTTTTGTAAAATGCACCAAACCCACATGTAAGGCAGAGATCGGTCCATGTGGGAGGAGATTCAACGTATTTTCCACCATTTAGATTGTCGATGATGAAGAATATATGGATCGCTGAATGTTGTCAGAGCCCCTAGGATTTCTAACCAAGAACATGCCTTTCGGCATAATTATTATTATCCATATAGAGATAGGTAAGATACTCCAAGTCAAACATTGGGAAAATCAAATACAACATGCAAATCACACTAGCGGTGAGTTTGTACCATTATTCTATTATTATTATTAATAAAATAATCCTATTTGTAAGGCGTACACCATCTAGTCTTTTTTTAAAAGGAAAAAAATAAATATGCCAAGCTTTCTCGGCACATCCACGTCCCACTGCCGCCGCCGTGTGAAACATGATGAAAAAATGCGAAACATCACACGGTGAGATCCAATGGTTGGCAACAAGCGAGGGGTTCAACATTGTTGATTGACATGGAGATGCTCGGTCCTTAGCGCCATACGGTTTAATGGTCACAAGGATTGTCACGTTGGGGAAAGACATGAAACGGCGTGCAGGGTGTGACGGGCTGGGGGTGCGCAACGCTCTCCCTTGGTCGGGTAAATCGGCGATTTCTGATTCTATTATTTTATGATTTATGCACAGTAAGAAATGGTGACGGGTAATTTCCACCATTAAGATGGTCAACGATGTAGAGTATGTGCACTGTTGGATGCTGTCAGAGCCCCCCGAGCTTTCTAACTTAGAACACGTCTTTTGGCGTAACTACAAAAACAAAAATAATTACAATACTATTACTTAAAAGAGATTTTTGTGTCACCCACTTTGAGAGTTGAAATAATTATTAATGAAAAAACATGTGATGTCATCCTTACATAATCTATAAACTTTGAACACTAATTACAAACTCGTTAGTGTTATAGTGTGCATAGAACTCTCACCAAAAGTATCAATTTACATAAACACCCTATCTACAACCTTTTTTGTACAAATAGCCAAATGTTTTTCACCAAAATGCCGGAACTCTCTCTCTCCCCGCTTCGACTCGGCTTTTAATATAAGATGACAGATACACAAGATGCCATGACAGACTCATAAATGTCAACATATTTACAGAGGATGAAACCCTGTGAAGAAGCTTTAATTTTCTGTTCACCAGCACCATCCTGTATTTCGTCACATCATCTCCATTTCTGCCGTTTGCAGGTCTATGACGAGGATGATCCACTATAGCTGCGATATCAGTGCCCCTTCCCGCCTCCTTTTCAATCCTCAGCTTCTCAAAAATCACCTGCACATCGACCAAAACAAAAATCATGAGTCTTATATACACTTGTATATTTTTCTCACTTTCACCAGGGGAGTTTAATACAGACCTTCGTTGTTCGGGGCTCCAAAACGAGCATGTTGACGAGCATAAATAGAAGAGAAATTAACAGTGTAGCCCTGCCAACTCCGAAATTTCGATTCAGGCTTCCATGGATGAATGGCGGAGTGCGTGAGAAGACAGGTTGCCAAGCCATAGGCCATGGTGTTGAAATAAATAGGATACATTTTACTCTGAATCAAAGCAAACTGTTGCCAGGGAATGGTGGCGGCCAGAATATGCCCCGATAGAAAGTTCACCCATACGGAACTGCCATATATTGTAGAAAATGCCAGCAAATGAAGTAGCTCTCCGACCTTAAGAGACTACTTAGACGTCAGGCGTTCGAACCTGGAGGCCATCAAATGTGACCCTATAGTAGAGCCACCGGTAAGATTTTCGGCGGTTTCTTTCACGAGGTCGGCGGTTCGAGCCACGGTTCTCCCTACATTCGTCTCGACATCTTCAGAAAACAGAGGAATGAACTTCTTTTCTGCGCCGTTCGTAGACATGGAATAGACCTCGTCCATGGCCTGCCGGAACTTTTCAATGGCGGCTTCTCCGGCGTGTCTGAGAGCCTGCTGCGTTCGAAGATCGCCGCGTGGTGAGCTGTCCTTTCCGTGACCTGAATCATCTTTTGCAGCTCCGCTACCGGAAACCTTGTCCTTTGCGGAATCGTAAGTCTGCTCTGCGCTTTCTTTAATTTTCAGCCCAGCGTCGGCAATTTTACCTGTGGCAGAATCGTATGTTTCACCTGCAGTTTCTTTAAATTTCGAGCCATTATCGGAAATTTTACCTTTAGCAGAATCGTAAGTCTGCTCCGCACCTTCTTTAATTTTATGCCCCGGACCAGAAACTTTGTGTTTAGCAAAATCGTAAGTCTGTTCTGCATTTCCTTTGATTTTCTGCTTGGCACCGGAAACTTTGCCTTTGGCGGAATCATAAACCTCCTCCGCAGTTCCTTTCATTTTCTCCCTGGTGTCTGTAACTTTGCTCTTGGCAGAATCGTATACATCGCCTGCCTTGTCCTTCAAGGCCTGGGAGCTTTTTTGTCCGCTCTAAGCGAAATCTTTCGAACTTTTTATTTTCTCCCTTCTCTCTGTGGCCTCATCTGTCAATCTTTGAGTGGAATCTTTCAGGCTTTGCTTGGCCTGGCTGGTATATTCTCCGACAGTTCTCACAGTAGCGTTCTTCTCCACCGTTAAGATGGTCGACGGTACAGAGTTTGTGCACCGTTGGATGCTGTCAGAGTCCCACTAGCTTTCTAACTTAGAATGCGTCTTTCGACGTAATTATAACTAGCAATCGCACACTATGGGTGCGATGAAAACGCCGAAAGAGGAAAAGGGGAAGACGTAGAAGGTATTGAAACATAAAGAAAAATTGAGGAGAGTTATGTTTTTGAACGCTAAATAGAAAAGAATAACAGGGAGTTAATTGAAAGGTTTTGCACATATATATAACATTCGCAAATAAGTGAAAAGGATACAAAATGTGTTTGTTATGTACATGCGATGATGCTATGAAGAAGTTGTTGCAGCAATGGAAGCCAGAGCACGAGAAAGGTAGAAGAGGAGAAGGAATTAAGGCGAGTGTTGGGGGAGGGGTGGGAGAGACGATGGAAGGGAGCGAAGGCGAGATTTCTCTATGAGCTTGGATTGCAGAAGTGGGGTGGAGGACATGCGAGAGTACTAGGAGAAAGAGAATGCTGGAGAAATACGGAGTGAAGAAAGAGACAGAACTCTCGATACAGCGGTGAACGTCAGGCCTTGTCTCTCAGTTCCGCCAATGTCAATTGTAGCACGTGCCAATGTAAGTCCTTGAGACTTGTGGATAGAAAAAGGCCATGCCATTTTGAGCGGTAGTTGCCTGCGACCGCCTCTAGAAATCGGAGGAATAGGAACATGGAAGGGGTTGTTCGAATCCCAAGGAGGTCCTATGTAACGATCAAACTTGATGACGACAAAAAGAGGCAGAGTAGGAGGTCCGGAGGAAGCCCCATAGACTATGTCGATGATAGAACCAGTAGCACCATTGACAAGACCTTTGTCAACCCATAAGTTTGCGGAGAGCATTACTTTCTGGTTGATGCAGAGAAGAGCCTTGGGGTTCAATTGATCATCTTTGGTGTTGCCTGATGCCGAGCGTCTGGTATGTTCAGCAATTGACCTGGCAATAGGAGAGTTAAGGGATTTCAACATAACAAGGTTGTGCGAATCCATAAGGTTATTTTGAGCGAAAAGATGAGGCGCATCTTTAAAATCAATGTTTTTTTGTTCAGAAAGGGAGGAAACGGATCTTGACATGAGAGTTTCCCAGACCTGCACCAGAGGCATCGCATTACGAATGTTAAGCAGCAAGTTACGGAATGATGTTTGTGCTGGATCTGAGCCTTGTTGTCGGAAAATTGAATGAAGGCAAATAGATATGTTGAATTCTTGCCAAAGGCTAGCTCCGTAAGACTTGCTAGCATAAAGAGGAATGTCCATAACTGGAGGTAGCTGACTGAGGTCTCCAACAAGGATCATAGATCTCCCTCCAAATGTAGAATTCTTGAAGTGCAGGAAAGCCTCCCTAAGACGGTAATCGATTCTGGAAAGCAACTTTGGCCCGATGAAACTCATCTCATCAATCAGAATGTACTCGATGTGTTTGAGGGAGTCTTGAAGAGACGATAAAGCATGCCCTTCTAAGGGTTTGAGTTCTTTAATGGGAATTCGGAGGCTTGCGTGTATTGTTGAACCTGAAATGTTGAAAGCAGCAACCCCTGTTGAGGCAAGCAGAAGGAGAGATGAAAGGCCTTCATTGGATGAAGAAGTAAATGAAGACTTTAAAATGTTAATGAGGAATGATTTTCCCGTACCAACAGTCCCTTGTATAATAAGCCTCAGTGGAGGCAGGCTGTTTTTTTGAGCGAAGTGTTGAGTAACTATGTTGAAAGCTTGTTGTTGTTCAGGAGATAAACCTGAAGCTGGAGGGTGCAATCTATCCATGAGGGAAGAAGAAACATACTCTGCCTTTTTGTCTTTGATAAAAGTGGCACCAAGAGATTGTAGAGCAATAGGAACTCGGCGTGCACTCCAATTGTGAAGGGTGTCGAATTCACGAAGGCCCAACAATTGCAAGCTGTCAAGGAATGAAGCGTTCCCTGGGCAGCATCGAGCCAAAACTTGCCAATCATGCAGCTGTTGAACAGGCAGGGGGGGCTTGTCCTCTGAGTCGATGTCACTGCTGGAGGGGGGTGATGGATTTGACTCATGCCGTCTAATATGCCAGGGCTGATAATTGTATTTGAACAAGCTCCATCTAGAAATGGTTTCTTGAGGTGTCGAACCAATATCAGTAGAAATTTTGCGGAAAGGTTTGTATAGAAGGAGTTCTGACCAACAGAAAATTTCAAAAGAGGGGGAATCCTTAGATGGAATACATTGAAACCTAGGGAACACTCGAACAACAGCCGGTACGGGAAGACTCTTCCATTTATTGTGTCTGCGGTGTTTGTTGTAACTCCAATCGCGCGCAACTTCAATGAGTGGAAGGCTTTCCATGTTTGAAGGTCGAGCCTTGTATGCATCTAAAAGGAGGGATGTCTCTGCATCCTCACATTCTGCTTCAACCAATTTTCTTAAGATTTTTCTACCTACATTGAGCGATAAAAAAGTGTGACTACACATTACAAGTGGCAATTTCAGGAGCATGTGGCATGTTTCTTGTGTGCTAATGTCATGTTCAACCACACTCTTAGTTAACATTTTCTTTATGGCTAAATTTGCTGGCTGATCAGGATCTAAATTTGACGAAAATCTAGAAAGCATTTGGTGGTATCTTTCCGACCTTTGCTCTGCTTTGGAAGCATACTTAGCAATGTATTTGAGGATAGCATGGTGAGATAGCACAGGTTGACAATCGATATTGGCTCTCCACATGGATAACATTGTTGGATTGTATGTGTTCAATCTATCATCATTCCTGGCAGGTAGGTATTTAACAGAAGCAGTCTCATCAACAAACAAAAGAGAAGCGGGTCTACTCTCCCAAGGTGCATTGTATCGGCATTGGAGGCGGCTATTTTTTTCCGGAGGCAAGTATTTTCGGAGAACTTTGTGTGGCGTTGCACTTGATTTATCAACTCCTGTAAATCCTGCAACGGTGAAATTGCAAGGATCTGAGACGAAACTAAAAGGCAAGGGTCATCCTGGATATTCCTGTGAACAAATTTTGAGTGGATGGAAGGAGGGCGCATATTCCATACAGATATATAGGTATCAAAGAACTGTCTTTCTTTGTCCACAGATTCATTATTTGACCAGTCGATGCGATCAACGTCGGGAGCATCTCTAAGCCACAAGAAACCATGAACATGTGCGGAACCTCTATGTTGCCATTCATACCTACGGTGAAGGAATGTTAAACGTTATGTATTTAAGCAACCCAAAAAGTAGAGACCAATGAAGAAATGTACCTATACCAGTAGTCCTTGGCTTGAAGATGTTTTTCTAACACTTCTTCACGGAATATTGTGAATCTCTGATGTAAGTAAGCAGCGACACAATGTGGGTGGCTAACAATGTTTTGGGTCCTCCATTGTTGTGCGGCACGGGCCTCAGCAGGAGAAAAACCTGGCATGGTGCTATGCAGGTCTAGCCATTTTGTGTCTACTGCACTAAGATTGAAGAAGAGTGTAGGTGCCCCTAATTGCTCAATCATGTCTGAGACCTCCCCTCTGCTCTTTGACCAAAATGTTTGTGTCCCTCGCAGGTTGGCTTTGAATCTCATTAAACCTTTTGGAAGGAAATCATCAGGGAAATCATGTAGACATTGTCGTAGTTGGCCTATAGTAGGGGGGACACCATGTTCAAGGTTTAACCTCATGAAAACTGCAGCTGTAGATTGGCTCCTATGTCTCATAATAAGGTTAAGTAAAAAATACCGGAACCTGGGGTATGATCCGAAACGATCATCATGGTAGCGCATAAGGTGGAGGGCATATTCATGCATTTGAACATCCTTCATGCGAGGTTGTTTAAAAAATGTTGCACTAGTTGGAAACAAAGTTGGAAAAGCCATTGAGAAAAGGCCCTCAGTGGTGTATTCATTTATTGGCAAATTTCTGACTTCAGGCCAAGCCAAGGTGCAAGGTGCAGCCCGACCATTTGAAAGCAGGTACTGTTAGATCAACTCTTCTTCAGTGCCAGTGTTTGGGTGTGAAGGAACAAAAGAGGATGACTCCTCTGGATACTTGTAGGGGTTGGAAGGAGGGTTGTCATTATCCTGTGCTTCAGAGAAGTGAGAGGCTGGAAGGTCTATAGGAATAGAATTAAGGGAGGAGGATATGTTTGTTGGTTCCGACAGGAGAGAAGAAAGAGCCTTAGTGTCAATAAGAACATCCTTATAGTAGGGGTCATGGATAATTTTATATTGAAGCACTTTCCAAACACGGGACCTACTAACATAGAAGTCATATTTTGTTTGTTGACTTCCATTTTTTTGAATCAACAAGAGATCCAAATCTCCTAGCCGACGAGGAAGGTATTTGGCAATGGAATAAATGTTTTGTGGGAAACTTATTGTGTGACTTGAATATTTATATTGTCCCCCGCGCATTTGTGTGACTTGCAAAATAGGATTAATGCGAGCAATCAACATTTCTTCAACTTGGGTTAAAGATTTGAGAACGACAGGTTGAATGCCAGGATCCATATTGTTCTTCGAGGTATTCTATCAAACAGTTCACGTGCATTTTCAACAAATTCATATTGTGCATATCCTGCAATCATGACATTCCATGAGCCCACATTTCTTTGAGGCATTTTATCAAACAGTTCATGTGCTTTGATTATGCTTCCACATTTTGTATACATGTGTACCAGGAAGCTGTAATTACATCAGTCAAAATTCCTCTATCCATTATGTTTTGATGGATGTTCATACCCTGTTCCAAAGCTCCCATTTTGGCACAGGCAAGTAGGATGCAGACAGAGGTTGTGGAATTTGGCTTTACATCTACCAATTGCAATTGAATGAATGTTTCGAAGTAATTATAACACATTTTCAACAAATCCATTTTGTCCACGATACCAAAAAATTTTCAAGGCATTCTGTCGAACAGATCACGTTTGTGGAAACATGGAAGCTGATTCTGGAGAAATAATGACATGCCAATTTAATCTGATAGTAACAGTTTTCCACCCCACCTATTTGCGACTAATACGAATAGCCAAAAACAATAGTGCACTGCCAGAGCCAGGTGCACACAACGTCTCTGAAGATTACATATTTTAAATTATTGTAGACTTGTATTTTAATGAGCAGGGTTTTCATAAAGAACATATTTAAATATATGTCCAGTGCAGAGTTTTGATACATGCACTTAAAGAGTTTGACCAAGTGAAGATGACGAGACAGTTTGTCATGGAATACAATTATTGCAGCATACATAAAACATGGTTATTGTCACAAGGCTCTCACACTGTTTCACCATATGCAAGAAACAGGTCTTCAACCCGTTCAGCGAGCTAAAAATGTCACTTACTTAAAGGTTTCGGTATAAGCGAAAAAACATGAGCAAAAGAACAAGCAATCCAATCCTATCTTATGAAATTAAGAAGAATGGAAAGAAACTAAAAGAAAATTCAAGCCCTATATAAACATCAGAACAAAACAGCGAAACCCCAACCCTTCACAGAATATTAAGCTTGCACATTTGATTGATAGACCATACATAATAATAATTTAGAAACATGCACTCTATACTAACATACATTTCGTATAAAAACTTGTCATCTTGGTCAAGATAATGCTTTGTTCCTACATGTACGAAATAAAGAAGAACACAAAGTCTCAGTATTTAAAATTTGAAAATGTATAAACCTTCTACAAAAATAAAACTGGCACTCGCTTGTAAAAATTTTTTTTATCATAAAACTTTCAATATCTCCTTCTGATGACAGTTTTAGGCAATCACTTTATTTACAGCGCCCAAAAAAATTGGCACGTATAGCACATAGCATCCTAGCTACAGTTATAAGAGAAGAATATGAAGTTATTAAGATATAGCCAGAAGACGGATAATATGACGATAGGAAAGCTAGTTAAATGAAAAACAAAAGAAACTATGAAATGTATCTTTCTAAAGGTTTTTTTTACATTAAAAAGATTGAGAAAGTGGCAATTGTACAATGAAGCAAGTCTCAAAGTTAAGGAAGTAAGACCTATCAAAAACATAAGACAATGTTTTTCCGATCGAAATACAACTTAAAGAGCACATAGTAGATGTTTGCAGCATATAACCACCTAAATTACTTTTATGTACAAAAGTTTAATGGAGCATGTCAGTACTAGTTCTCATTTTTTTTTGGCATTTCCCTTTTTTCCCTTCTTGACATTAGCAAGTTTTTTTGCGCGATGTGGTTTTTTCCCCTCTAGCATGTATTGCCTCTGCAGTTATTCCCATCTTTTTTCAGTTTGTGAGCAGGTTCGTACTACACAACATCTTTAGGACGATTGTATGCAAGGCCAAACCCCCTCGAGTTTGGGGCCCGCCGTACTGAACTTGGAAAGGTAAAGAGGGCAGGAAGGATGTAGGCTGGAGACGTTCTCTAACCAATTCAGCGATCACAGGTTTTGCCAGATTTCGGTTGCCTGCAATGGAGCACATTGACCACAAACTTTGTTTCAGTTAAAAGCATCTTCCCATTCCAGGTGTGGAGTAGTAATTGTCACACCGTGTGGGAGGAAGAACAATTGTATTCCGTGTCTTCATTGCTGCAATTTCACAAGCAACCCAAAGCAAGCAGGAATGTAAAAAAAATAATTATGTAGAAATTATGCAAGCCTCGATAAGTTCCATGCCGGAAATGAAAGCCAAACACATTTTTTTTTTGTTGCGGAGCACCAACAAGGAATCAAAGGAAAAAATTGGTGTGTCATTTGTTTTGGCAGGCAGCTTTAAAAGCCTTGCCAATGGATAGTCTAACACCCAATAATGGGCGTTCCGATGCGGCATCCCAGGGGGCAAGAACCCCTCAGCACACACCGAATCCTGCTATCGGCGAAGGCGCACGCCCCTTCATGCCGCGGTTGAAGATCGAAAGCAAAGAAATAGTGTTTTCATGCAACACATACATCAGTAAGATGTTTTAAGATAGACAAATTAACCCACATAATTAAGTATTAATGAAATTGTGGAGTTTTGTAAACTGATAGGAAATAACTTTACATGAAAGTACATAAAGAAAGTAATGCTAAACAACAAGATCAGATCTACACAAGACAATGTTTATTTCTTAGATGATTTATTGTACTAACACCCAAAGATATAATTTGGATAAATCAGTACTAATAGATGAGCATGTACTAATAAATGCCATAGTACTTATATTTGTGATTGAAAGTCACAGTAATAAAATAAAATAAAATAGGACCATTAAATGTGTGACTTGTACCTAATAATAGTGTGCAAGGGTCAATCACATAACGACACATGGTATGCATGACTATTTAGTCACCCACAGGGCTGACCAATAGGACAAGCAGTTTGAAATTCACAAAAATGTGCCTATAAATGCAAACACCTGAATCTAGCGTTTATAGCATACAAACCAAACAAATCGCATAAATACAACTTTTGGGTCCCATAGACCTGCTGGTCTCATGGACTTAATTAAAATCTTTCAATTAAATTCAATGAAAACCCTTATGGCAGGGCTACATATTCAATAAAATGGCAGCAGCCAGAAGAATAAAACCATTTTAAAGAACTAGCCTAGGGCAAAGACCTGGGTAATCAAGCAAGTAACACTAAACATTAATGAAGTTATGAGCCAGTAAAAAACCTCTTGCTATAGAACACGCGATCAAGTAATGGCCAAGAGAAATTGCTACAACTCATATTTATGGAAAACAGTTGAAGGGAAAGAGCAGCAGATGGGAATTAAGTGTGCAGTCATGGATTTCTCCAATTGCATATCATATACTTATACAATGTAGAATTACTAAGTCCCTGAATGGAATGAGCTGGAGTGACAACTCGATCAAGGCCTTCTAATATATGTCAACCCGAGTTCAAATGTGACACTCAGATGTTATAATATGTCATAAAAATCTACCTTAGAGTTTTATAAGTCATAAAATCAATGCACACTACCACATCCAATTCTCAGGTAAGAGCCTACTCAAGGAATAAAGGAGAACACATAAGTGGTTACTACAGCAGTAAAACATTCTTGTATACGTCAAGAACACATCTTCCAAAACAAAACTAAAAGATAATTAACTAAAAAACCATGATTTGTCCTCGGTGGCAACAGTCAACATCCATACGAAACCTCTACACTCCTATCCTAAACACTGCGCACCAACCTTGTTTTGTTCAATCCAAGAAACTAAGGTAAGGCCTACTACAATGAATATAAGAAAAACCCATTGTGGTTATGGCTGTAAATAATTCTTATATATGATACTGAAGCACTCCTTCCAATACTAAACTAAAAGATAAGAAAAAAACAACGGTGGCCTTGTGCTCTATTTCAACACAAACCTCCATACGAAACCTCAACACTGCCAATCGTAAACACTGCGCTCAACCTTGTGTTGCTCTAGCCCCAAGAAACTTCATTGATCTGTCTTGCAGTCAACTAACAATAGGGTTCTATTTGCTACTATCAAATAAACCCTGATAGGATCCCTACATGCTTCAAATAACATCTAGTCTACAAAGCATTCGGGAAAATACTGCTAGTGTTTTCACTTATTCAGAGTTTCATGACTTCAGAACTGTCAATTTTCCAATCAGCTAAATTTTGGAGCAAAGGAGGAAACTCCAAAATGGTCCTCAAATATGATCACTGCTCATAAGCTTCTTCTAATTCCCCTATGTTGCAGCAATCGGTGACTCGTGAATAATGTAATAAAAATTTCCCTTGGTGGCTAGGCTACAAGTGAGAGAGAGTCTTAACCAGGCTTATAAGAATGGCAAACAGTCGGAGAGCCCTAAAGAATAACAACTCAGCGAACAGCAGGGTAGACCCGGGTTCAAACCCATTGTGGTTATGGCTGTAAAAAATTCTTTGTATATGATCATTCACTAATTATGATGGAAAACATTAAGAAACCTTATTTCATACATTTCTCCAATTGCATATCATATACTATGAAGAGAAACTAACCTTTAAACACTTGACAAGGTCAAATATATGTCAAGATCATTGTGACACTCAATTATCTTGTCATAAAAATCTACCTTGGATTGATAAGTCATAAAACAATGCACAGTAGGTATAATCTCATAAGAGCCCAAGGGGAGCACACATAAGTTTACTAGAGCAGAAAAAATTCCTACGTCAAGAACACACTTCCTCACTAAATAATTAACTAACGGTTTGTCCTCGGTGGCAAAGTCAACATCCAATCCTACTCCTATATAACTTCCACCAACCTCTACCAATCCACAACCAAGGGGGGAAATACAATAATAAGAAAAAACATGAATCAAATAAAATAGATACTAACACTCCTTGAATACTACCTACTGATTCAACAACGGTGGCCTCGTGCTCTATTTGGAAGTTGTCAAATGCCATGTAAACTATGTGTGCTCTACCCCATATCATTGATTGTGGTCTCTAACATAGGGGCATTCCCCTTATCTATCACTGAGAGTCTCTATGGGATTGACCTGAAATAATGATCTCTTCTTCCACAAATATAGCATTTTGCCTCGTTCTACCTTTAACCCTGTTGAGCACTACCTACCCTTTGGAAGCCTTACCCACTAGAATTCATAGGCCTTACCCTAACTACTTGTTAGGATATCACAACCCTTTCCTTTTTATTTTAAGATCTCTAATTTTTATAGTACTTTGGGACTTTCCACCTCAAACCTCTGCTTCTTTAAGCATCTTGGTGAATAGGATATCGTTGTTGTTACTACCGTGGATGTGGACATAGTGCTTGTATATCTATGAAGCATCTTCCAAAACAAATTAAAAAGATAAGAAAAAAACAACCATGATTTTCCAAAGAAAATGAAATTGATGTTAAAATCACAAAGCAGCTGATAAAATGCAGCAGAACAAAGTATACAGGTCAGTTTGATGTCTCAATACAAGAGTATACAAGAATTTATGCAAATTGTTCTAACACATCTGACAAGTATCTCTAGAATTATGCACACACAATCAAAAATTACTATTCTGGCAAACTGCAATCCATCTGTTTCTTTGTATAACAACTATCTTTATATAAACAATTCCATGCAAATACTGTAAACAGATTTAATATTTCACACAAAATTAAAACAAAACAGGATGCGGCACTAGGGAAGAACTATACACATTACAGATGTAGAAGATGCAAAAAATAATTACCCTCTTCTGTAAATCGCGGCTGTGATGCTAGATGGCTTCCCCCAGTCACGCAGTCTCCAACTCCAACCACACTCAGCAGGGAAAGAGAAATGGACTTCCCGGCTGCAATGTTGTGGCTGCCTACACAAACGACTCTCGGCACATGTCCCGCATTTATGAATGACGTTGCATTACAATCCTTTGTTCTACTCAATCCTGATCTTCATCGCCACATGTAGGGCGCTTAACAGGCCGTGCATCGTCGACCATTGCATCTAAACCCTTGCTGTCTCTGTCCGCGTCAGACGGGAGGGGGCGTTCTAGCAGAGAACATGCCTTTCGGCGTAATTATTGGTTCTGGTGAATCGTATTCAACGTGTTTCTAGAAGCAAGCATGTATCATTGTCCTACACCTTACGAAAACAAGCTAAACAACCGTTATACATTTAAGTTGGTTTATAAAAAATTTAATTGTACGGAAAAAGCCATCTTTCGTTCAATATTCTGCGGTCACAATTTCTCTGTAAGCATACACAAATGCCGAAGTTGTACTCGGTTTTCCCTACTTTAGAGACTTCATTTCGTAAAATAATAATGTCAGCAATATTCTAATCATTGCCCGCTGTAGAGCTGATAGCTACCTGGACCCTCGCCGCTTATAATTAACAGATCTATTGAGTACTGCTTTTTAAAAATTTAATTATCTCGACGCTTATAATTATGCTCTGTCCTATTATTAAATGTTAACTACCACCTTTATTAACCCTTCCATTGTATCGATGTTGAACACTAAGAGCACGCTTATTTTCCTGTTTAGCGGAATCCGCCCTTCATATGTCCACACATGTTTCGAAAGTTTGTTGTTTTGATGAGCAGGAATGGTGGACCACATGACCAAACTGACATATGGGTGTTTTTTAATATAGTGAGGGCGAGAAATCTTGTCATATAGATTTTATTGCTGTATTCTACGAATCAAATTGCTCGAGATTTAAATCTTATAGAGTTCTCAGCGTATTCAAAGGAATCGCGCTGCACGTGGTTTTCTAACTATCATAAAATGGTCACACGACATCCTTAAAGAGTTATTGTTGCTATATCATAGAGTTTTAATGATTGAGCTGCAAGGAGACAAACAATTGAAGGAAGATTGGCACAATACCAATAATATTAACAATTGCACCAAAATAGTGCAATTGACACATCGATAGGTTGTGGAAAGTGGTGGATCGAGGTGTGAATAATGGGTGATGGTTGTGGGAGCTGCTTTGATGCGACGGTAGTTTTTTATAATATTTTATGTTACGCGTGTACAAAATTGTTGCCTTAAATGCAAACTGTAATTCAAAGATCCAACAACAGAGATAAGAAATTTGTTATTGCTATAATTTATTTCTTTCAACTGCTGCACACATTATTTAAAAATGAGACAAATAAATCATCTCAAATATTCTCTTACTTACAAATATAGATTTTATTATCCTGCCGAAGGCATGGATATTGTCTTCACCTTACCAATTAAATATTTGCATTGTTTTCAATGGGATTGTGACATCTATATTTAAATGGGGCTGAACTATAGTTTTAGGTTTTGATTTTTGTATGTTGGCATCCTTCCATTGGGTCATTGCCTTCATTTGGCACTGTTGAAAGGAAAAGCTGATATGCTATGAAGCATTTAATGGCATTGACTGTGTGTCCTACAAATTTGGTGGATTTTGAGTGGCTCGAGGCAAATATGTCCGTTCAGAGCCTTAGTATATCTCTGCAATCGTTGTTTTGCATTTATGCCGGTTTTGTTAGGATTAAGAGATCAAAAATTTGGTAGCAAAATGAAGGCGATTGTGGCTCACATAAGAAGACATCAGCAGTGCTACGACGATAATAAACACCGCCTTGTTGCAGGGTAATTGTTCTTCTGCTTTTTTTGGGTTTAATCGGAATGATTTGATTGTTTTGTTATCTGGGTATGCATGCTAATGTTCATGCATTAGTTTCGTCCTGCATCTGCTCCTTCAAGCTTTCCTGATGCCGGTGTAGAGGTTTATAAACCACGCCAGTTTTGACAGCACGTTGATTACCATTTTTGCAGCTTTTTTTGGCTCTGTAATTTCTACATTGGCTATGAGATCCATTCTGCATTGTGCCTTCCGCTGCAACAAAGGAATCATGCAGGAGGTCAATTTATCGCCTCTCTACAGCTCCTGCTCACACTGGTAGTAATGGCAACCACGATTGTATGAAGAAAATTAGCGATTTGAAAGCATTTGCCTGTTGTTTTGTATGGCAGTACTAGAACAGGGGCCGCGGGAATGGATTGCCCACAATTTGCTTGGAAGAATTTGTGGTAGGAGAAAAGTTGAGAGTAGTTCCGCAGTGTAATCATAGTTTCCATGATGAATGCATTGACAAATGGCTTGTTTGCAATCCTTCATGCCCATCTTGTACACAATCTCTTTTATATATAAAATTTTAAATTTATTTGTTTTAAAGCCGAATTTGAGCAACCTGTTTGAAACTTTTATAATTTCAGGATGAGAAATCTGTTTCCGGAGTTCTCAAGCTTCAATAGTCGAGCTGTAAATTAGGAGAATGCTTCAGAAAAAAACTGTTTAAAGATTTTTTTATGGATCTTGATGAGGAATTGCACTTGGTGTTTTGAAACGTTGACCCCACAAAAACACTTTACACAGGTTATTCCCAGAATCATTCTCCTAATCTGTTTTAACTTTCTCAGCATACATGTAAGACATTGATATTTAGAATTTAAGGTGCTTTTGGCATCTTGCTGGACTGTCTCCAATCTGATCATGAAAGGCTATTCATGCATAATTTCTGCTTCTTCTCGGTCTCATTCTATGCTCTGCTTGTATGGGGAAATCTTTTACTAAAAGGGAAATTGACATTTACCCTAATCCAGAGTTAAATTTTGACATGAAAGTTGAATGATGAAAGAAAGTGATCATTTCTCAGGTGTATTAAGATGAAAACATAACTAGCTTTCTTAGCTCCTCTCAATTTCTAGTTGACACTTTACTACTGTTTATTAGTATTTGAAGACTGCAGTGATTCTGAAGTATTTGTTGGTACATAGGCTATATTTATCTTATTATGGACGATATTTTTTTATTATCGTGATGAAGGTGGTACCACTGGCATGTTTTTTAGGATAAATTGGCATTCTTTCGTCTCATAGAACTAAAAGATGTTCTGAGTCGGCTTGGTTTGGCAAAACAAGGGAAGAAACATGTATATAAATTTGGTGTCATTCTTTTGGTTCACTCTTGTTTGCCTACATTGTGGAGGATTTACAAGTTGAAGGGATTGTGTCCACTACATAGCATGATTGCAGTATGGATTTATTTAGTTATTTTTGGAGGGCATTTTATTGGGTTTGAAAGGATAAGGTTATTTTTTCGGATGGCATGCCCCTTCTCTGTGTCAAATTTCTATGTTTCATTGTGCTTCCAAGTCTTGTCTGTTTTGTTCATTACTTATTCTTCATGTGCTTATTTTTTTCCTTTCTTTTTGATACATTGAATTATGAGCAACTCTTGTTGGTATTGTTGGAAGTATGTAGCATCCAACTCCTAACACATTTGACAGTATTTCCCCTTAGCTATTTGCTTTATGAAACCTTTCCATCTTTCATATATGTTATATTACATGTTTTTCCTTTTCGATAGCATATTTTGTTGATGACAAATTTCGTTACTTGGCTACCAAAATCTAAATAGATCTTATTGGTGTTGTTGGAAATATCCACTGATTACATTCATCTCTGCACAGTTGACATTATTTTTTCCCTTGGCTATTTGCTTTATGAAGCCCATCCATCTCTCACATATTTTGTTTTACATCATTAAACAGGTTCTTCTGGACAGAATAATGGCTATGCTTTCTGATGATAGAGGTGAGAATTCCAAGGGTTTCTATTGTCTGATGGTTGTTTCAGTTGTATATCTTTGAGTCTGTGGTGTTACTAAAGAATAGATTGTTAAGTTTCCATGTGTTTAAGCTGAAGTGATTGATAAAAAGTAAGGATGTTTAATGGAAAAAGTCAAATCTTAAGGTATAAGCTGTTAGAGTGTATATGCTATGTCTTTCTCAGCACCAGCCAAATTTGGATCTTGATTATGAGTAGTGGAGTAGATTATAAGCTTTTGTGGTTTGTGGTAGGCTGATTACATGCAGCACATTCATGAACTCTTTATAAAGCAATTACGTTAAGATTATTAAGTAGTTGATGTGACCATCTCAAGCTTTCAGAAGGCTAGCAATTTATTTCCCCATCATCCCCACCTTTTTGTCCACCTGTTTTATTCTTCGTACTTATTTTGTCTATTACTGTGAATTGCAGCTTGAAAATATTATTCTATCTCATATTTGGCCATAGTTGTCACTAATTTCGAGGGCTTGCGTTTGTTCTCATTTTGTAAAAAGTATAACAGTTTAGTTGGTTTTGCTATTGATCTATAGCTGGCCAGTGCCACTGTGAATATTTGTTGTTCTTACTTGGGAATGTTTCAGTTTTATTTTTCGGTTTGGTGTATATTTTTTGTTGTTTTCTCAAAGCATGCTGACTTCTCAGTAACTGATGACCAAACTATTGTAAGTATTTACTACAATAATAAGTAAAGAAGTTGCAGTGTTATTAGATTCTAGTGCCAAATTAGATATCTATATAGGAGCTAGACTTTGTTGCAGTGAGACATTTGTGTGACAAATAATTATGGCTACCCTTCGTATTTAGGTGTAATATCCTTTTGTGCATGATAGGGTCTAAGTCACATGGATGGGGCAACAAACATCTCATTGGAAAGGATGAGGTGGCAAAAATTATTGATGATATTTACAGGTGAATGTTCACTTTTTATTAGGGATGATTTTAAGGAAGCCTACATTTTCGATGTTTAGAAATGATGGTGAAATATTTTTCAGTATTGAATTCCTAATTTAGCATTAATTTAAAAAGAATCTTCTGTTTCTTAAGATTCTACATGTTCTGTATACAATCTTGGTGCATTATCAAAGTGTTTTTTTTTGTTCAATCGAAATTGGGACAAATATTCATCTTCAAAATATTTCAAATTGCAAATAAGTATTGGGGGGAAAATGTCAAAAAATAGACCCTTGGAAAATTCTGATGTGGTTGATGGTTGAGTTTGGGTTGAGAGATCAGGGGTTTGGGTGTCAGGTTGTTTGGCTCTCAAATACATTTCTTTTGGTAATGGGTCAAGCTACTTATTGCCTTTTTTCATCAACAATCAAGTCTAGTTTTCAATAGAGAAAAGTGGGGTCTGTATTGAGGAAATCTCTGCACGATGAGGGAAGAACATGCTCAATCATGATAAAAACACAACAAAGAAGTGTTTGTCCATTGATTATGTTCAACAGGCTCTTCACACCTTGCATCAACACAAGCTCTATTCCAAAATAGAGAAGTGTTCCTTTGCCATTAAAAGTATTCAACACCTAGGCTACATCATAAACTTCTGAAAAGGGAACATTACACGCCTTTAGCATGGATTGCCAATTACCGAAAATGGAGAAAAATTATTTAACGCGAGACTCTTATTATTGCTATAGATCTGTTTGGTACAAATAATATTATCAGTATCAATTTTGCAAATTGTCTCTGCAAAAAGAGATCAAGGAAAGTACATAAATAGGCAAATTCACCATGAACAAGGCATCATGGAAAGCAATGATAATGATAAAATTTAAGATCCCAAGGAAAGTTAAGAACATTAAAGTATTAGTTATTATTTGTTTCTTGTACTACACATGGATAATCCTGGGCTTTGGCGATTGAAGATGTTTCCATGATGTCACCATATTCTGGGATGTAACATGTTGTTGTTATCTTATCTCCGTGTATGCATTTGTATGAAAAGTCACGGATATCATATTTGAAGCTGATATGCTGGACAATTTGACCATGAATCCATGACATCAATTTATCAAGTTAAACTTGAAAGCCCAACATCATTGCGTAGCTGTATTTGGTCCTCACAACCTCTTCCAATTTCTTTCAAAATGAAGATATCTTAAACTTTCCCTTTTAAGATTTTAAAAAATTATAATGTAATTCTGGCTCTTGGTGGATAAATGAGAAGAATGAACTTTCAGTGATAGCATTTGACTATAGCTATACTGCATTTTTTGAACAATGCTTAAAGATTGGAGCTTCTAAAATGAGGACATATTAGGTCTTGTCTTGTAAATAATACAAGGATACCTATGTTACATTTATGATTTATCCATGATTTTCTTATTAATTAGTTATTACTTCTTTATCAAAATGAAGATATCTTAATGTTTTCTTTCAAGAGTGAAAACGAGATTAATGTAATTCTGGCTCTTGGTCGGTAAATGAGAATAATGATTTTTCAGCAGTAGCATTTGATTACAGCTATAATGCATCTTTTTAACAATGCTTAAATGCCAGAGATTCTCAGAGGGGGAGGACATGTTAGGTCTGCTTGTAAATAATACAAGGACATGTATGTTACATTTATCCATGAGTTTTGTATTAATTTGTTATTACTTTTCTATCCCAAACAGGTTTAGTTTACTTTCTGTGATAGATACTGATAATGTATTTGTTCTCAACCTTGGACCATTTCTTTTAATGGAATCTCTATCACTCAAAGCTTCAAAGTACAAGTCTAAATTTGTATTGTTGGTATTAGCTGAATATCAGTGATTTAGATGAGCATTCTTGGAGCTTAATGGGGATTGTAAAGTGAATATTTCGTATAGTTTGTGTGAAGGAAGTGAAAGGAAGAAATCAATGACAAATATAAGGGCTCTCAAATGATCAGAAAGGTTAAATGTGAATGTAATGTATAGCAAGTAAACATGATGTAGGCCTAGACAGAATATAAGGAATGCGAGGCAGAGACAAATATTTACAATAAAATGGGTCAATGAGAGTTTTAATTATCATCTTTATTGACTATATGGCATCCAAGAATCTATCTGTTCCACTTCCAGCCACGGGCCCTATCTGTTGTATCCTACGTAATAAGCATGGAGGTTTCCCATGAAGATAGCCAAAGACCACTGAGGTAGGTGTAGTATCTGAGCTTTGATTCGACGCTAATTTGTATATTGTTTTAGAAAATTTTGGTGGTAAGATTTCTATAGAAGGATCTGAATACTCTACCTATCATTATTCCTGTTAAGTAAGATATACCATTTAGTAGCTCTTTTTCAGAAGCATGGGGGCCATTTGCATCTCCTTTTCGATCTCCTTATGAAAGGATTTTTATTATTACTTCTATTCAGTTGAGATACCATTGGTCAATAGAATCAAATGTGATTATACTTTGTTGTTGTAATAGACAAAAATCTATTGACTAACTCATTTATTTCATGGTCCTTTTTGTTCTTGTCTCTGTAAGAATACCCTACTTGCGGAAGAGAATGTTTGGGTTTGTAACATTTGTATTTCAAGAGACTGTGAAAACCATACTAGCCAAAGGAAATCCCCATTATGTTTGTGTTGCTCGTGTTCTTGTGAAACCATACCGAGAAAAAGGCAAACATAGAGACAGGGAGCAATTCATTGGCATATGTATGAGTATGAAATTTTCGCTCTCTCAGGCTTAAATAGATGCTTGAAGAAAAATTCATTTTGTGTCTTCTTTTAGCAGGGGGAGGTGGACACAATCATTTTTTTACTAGTTTTTTATTGTTCAAATTTTTTCATTTAGAAGATATACTACTGACAAACCTGAGCAGTCAAAATACATGGCAGTAGCCTACAATCTAGACGTGGATTATGACCTTCAACTTGGACAGTATTACATTGTCTTCCTTCTGTATGGTAAATTGTTTGTTCTTTTTACATCTCAAATGAAATTAATTGTTTTGCAGGGCCTAGGTTAATTGGTAACTCTGAAATGATAAGAAATCTGTGTCTTCTAGAGGAGGAAGAGTAGATCATTGAGATAGTTCGAATTAGTTTATTTTAGTTCACTTATGCACAATTGAATTTACAAGAATATCTCAAACACTTTTTTCCGTGTAGTCTTCCAACATTGAGCTACCTAATATGTGTCTCCAACTCTAAAAAATGAACTTCATTTCACTATTGCTTTCCTTCCATCGTATTGTCGCCCTGATCGAGCTCCTAAATTTGACCATTTCCTGCTCATGTATGCATTTGTTTCTATGAATCTTATCAATACCCTGAATTTAGTTGATTGCCTTAATTTATTAATGTCGTTACTTGCATTTCATCCTTACTATCATTTGTTAGAAGTTCAAGATAGAAAAACAATATCTTTTGTGATTCAGATGTTGCCATCTACAACTCAAAAATATTAAAATACTTCTCGATAGCTAATCAGGTTAGGTTGAGTTGAATAAATAGGCATATTTCTACATAGCCAATTTGTAACACCTAAATGTTTATTTCACTTACCACTACATGATAATACTAAATTTTTAGACAAATTATTTGCAATTGGCACATGTTGGAAACTATGCTTTTGAAAATGCATTGTTGTTTCATTATTCTTTGAATACAACGCAATTGACTATAAATAATGTGAACTTGAAAATAAACCTGAATAGACATCAACTTAAATTATAAGCTTTTCTATAGCTAAGTTCAGCACCAATTGAATTTGATTCAATATACCCTGCTCGAGCCTTTCAGTTTCATGAAATATAATATTATTATCCTTAAATGCCATTATATAATTTAGCTCCTCCATTTCTTATTCTTCTCCTACATATTGTACGTGCATGCAAGCAACAGACAAAGAGCGTCTAACATGTCCACCCTTGTGATTCATCGGATCCTTCCCCTTTCGCACACACATTTCCCACGCAAACAACATAGAACAAATGCATCCAACACAACAAAAAAAACAATACCTTTGGCAGGATTTTCCATATCATGGCCTTGTTTGATGTTGTTCCACTTTTTTTTTACAATGTTGGGTGCGTGGATCCTAAATTGGATTATATTTAGAATACATGCTCATTGATTTACACCTTTTTTTGAAGATATGAGATATTTGCAAAGTATTGGAGTCATTCTCTCTCTTTTTTTTGGTATGAAATATGAAAATAAATTATCCAAACATTATCTATAATTTAGCTCGAAAAATGCAGGGGTCCGTGATACTTGCGACGCCAATGCGTAGTCTGTCAAGCTTGTTGTGTTCGCCATTGCTAGTAAACCTTCCTCTATCCAGGTGTCTGCGCCAAGGGAGAAACCTAAACAATCGGCTCCTATCTTTGGAGGCTTTGCAAGAGGTAAAAGTTTTCTTCAAGTTGCTATGGTTCCAAAGAAATCTAGCACTAATCCTATGGCTTATGCAAAGTCTACCCCCTCTCTTAGTTTTGGAGGAGAGGTTGTGCAATCTAAAGTTTTCTTCATGAAAAATGGCTTGATCTAGAGATTCAACAATTTTTGTTCAGGTTTGCCCCACTCTTCATGAATGAAAGTCAAGCCACTGGGGTCCCATCATGGAATTTAAGCTTGATATTTATCCTACTTCATAGTGGGTTTTTCATAGTTGTCTTTGCTAAAACCTCATATAAAGATTTGAGTATTTGAAGAGCTTGGGAGTTTTAATTCCCTTTTTCTACTAATGAAATCGTGGTTCCCTTTGATTTACCTGATATCTGATACTTTCAATGTTAAAACTGGCTTGGATTCCCTCTGCCTTTATTTACCCCTCCTATTTTGGATGGGAAATTGCTTAAACTCTATAGATAACACATTATAATTAATGTTTGGATTATTAATCCAAAAAACTAAAAAATCGTGATCACACAACATTTTTCTAGAATATTAGTTGATATGGATACCTATGTAGATTGACTAGCCACTATGTAGATTGACTAGGCCACTATTGAACTCAAAGTTGAGGATAGAATTTGGACACAAAATCTGGAATATGAAGGGTTTCCATTTAGGTGTAGAACATGTTTTTCTGTTAGTCATTTAGATTTCAGATTTCCATATGGGTAGAAAACATATTAAAAGTAGAATATCATTGTGGAAGAATTAAAATCCTAACAATGTGTGAAGGCTTAATAGAAGAAAGAAGCAAATAATGTTATTGATGATGAAAAGATCTAGAAACATGTTTATTTATACATTGAGGAGAATGATCTAGAGAGGAAGGATCTAAAGAAGAACATCCTAGAAGAAGAAGAATATAGAAGATATCTACTTGGGAAAAAAATATTATATTTTTTTATTTTCTAACATTCCCCCCTTATTACATTGTTTTTAAAAATGTACCCCCAAAAATTGTTCAAATTTATCTTTCTTAAGAAAATTTGTGAGTATATCTGCAATCTAATCGATTGTCTAGAAGTTCTGGATTTGAATGTGGTGGCTCAAAATTTGGTCTCGAATGTAGTGACATTCAAATTCTATGTGCTTGGTTCTCTCATGAAAAACTAGATTTTTCACAAGTTTCAACAAACCCTAATTATCGCAATGAATGAAGGGAGGATTTTCTTCAAGAATGCCCGTATCTGCCAAAATGTGATGTAACCAAATCACTTCACACACAACTCTACATGTGGCGCGATACTCTACCTCAATTGATGAGAGAGAAACAACAGTTTTATTTTTACTAATCCATGCGATAGGACCAGACCTGAGATGAGAAATATAACTTGAAGTTCATTTCCTATCATCAATAGATCCAACATAGTCCGAGTTTGTATATCCTTGCAGGAAGAACTGATATTTCTTCCAATAGTTCAGACCATAGTCAATTGTAGCTCAGACACATCTTAACACATGCTTTGGTTCTACCCACTAACATTTCTTCAAATCCTGCATGAATCTTGAAAGATAGCTCATAACAAAGAAAATATCTGATTTGGTATACGTTAAGTAAATGACACTTCCAAAAATCTTTCTGTAGAGAGTACCATCTATTTGATTTGAATCATGGAATTTCAAAAGTTGTAAACATTTTTCCATTAGAGTGGACATAGGTTTACAATCTGTCATACCATAATTTTCCAGGAGTGTCTTAGCATATTTCATCTGGGAGACAAAAATATAATTCTACTTCTACCATATCTCCAATCCAAGACAATAACGAAGTAGCCCCAAATATTTCATGTCAAAGGATTTCTTCAAATTGTTCTTAACATCTTCGATGAGATTGTCAGAAATCCTTGTGAGCACAAGATTGTTTACATATAAAACCAAAATGACAATCTCTTTTTTTATCTTTTCGATATACATATTTGAATCAAAGGGGCTATGTGTGAAACCATGTTGTAATAGGTAATCATCTATTTTTATATACCATGTCGTAAGTTCCTATTTAATTCCATAAAGATACGTAATTAAATGTCATACCTTATGAGGATGTTGTTCATCAACCAATCCTTATCATTGTGTCATGTATACTTCTTCTTTGAGATCACCATTCAAGAAAGTAGTTTTAAAGATCATCTACTCAAGTTTCCATTTGTTTTGTGCTACGAGTGCATAGAAAAATCTTTTGGTTTTTATCTTTGTAGTGGGTGCAAAGGTCTCATCATATTCAATTTCTTCCTACTAAGCATAACCCTTTGCAACTAACCGTCATTTGTGCTTATCAATAGATCCATTTCCAATGTATTTGGTTTTTAAAATTGACTTACAGCCAATTAAATTGTTACCTATAGGCAGATTGATAAGTTACCACGTTTGATTCTATACCAGAGAGTCATATTCTCCACCCATAGCTTTCTTCCTCTTCTTTTCTGGAACATGCATATATGCATTATAACCAAATAATCTCAAATGAAAAATAGAAGGTTTTCAATTGCTCCATACCTCTTCTAGTGTCTTGTCCTTGAAGATATTTGTACGTGATCGATTCAGTAGATATACAACTATCTAGACTGCTTCTGGCCAAAATATGTTCTCCAAATTTTTAGTGGAAAGCATGTAATTAGCCATCACCATGACAGTTTGATTGCGATGCTCTGCAATTCCATTCTTCTAGGGAGTATAGGGGGAATTTAGGTGCTTTATGATGTCATGCTCCATCAAGAATCCATGAATTTCATTGACATGAATTCCCCCCTCAATCTGAGCGGATGACTTGAAAGGGATTCCCAGTCTGTTGAACAACACTCCTATAGAATATTTTTATTTTTTCAAGTTCTTCACTCTTCTTTCAGAGAAAGAACACCCAAGTCTTGTGGGAATAATCATCAATGAATAACTTGAAGTACTGAAATTCCTTAAAAGAGGTAGACAAGGGTTCACATAGATTAGTATGCATGACCACTAGATGGTTCTTGGCATGGAATTTAATTGTCTTGAATGGATCTTGATGTTGTTTTCCTGCTAGAAATCTCGGACATAGAGGAAGTGACTGAGAGAGAGGAAGAGTTCCTCATACCATCTACTTTGAACTTTGTTGATAGAGGGAGATGACAGAAAGATGTCCAAACCAATAGTGCTAGACTACAGTGGATTCCATTGTGGAGGAAAATAATGCTACTGCAAAGGATGAAACTATATCTAGTCCAAATAAATGATCCTTTACAAAATATATATCAAGTATCTTAGCATTTTGTTATATCAAACATGATTTGATGCCATTCTAATCTAGGAAATCCACCCTGAACTTAAGATTTAACAACTGATAGACTGACATGAGATTAGTGGTTAGGAAAGGGACATAGAGTACCATTTTGTGAGTACATTTTCTCATCTCGATAAGAGGTTTCACATTGCCATTTACTTTTGGAGTATACTCCTTATTTTCTATAATATGAACCCGATCTCAAGTGGGTCGAGTATTTAATAAATCGAACAACTTTCTAACACCATTCATGTGCTTGTTGGTGCCTGAATCTATCATCAAAATATTCTCTAATGGTTGTAATGTTTGGTATATAAGTAAAAAATTATCTTCGTGTGTGCTGTAATTTATTGATTTTGGAGTATCTTCATCTAATTCATAATCTAGTTTGGCTGCAACATGTCCTTTATACTTATTTCTGTGAGGATGCCACTTAGATTTCTTTGAATCACCTCATCCATATGTGCTTTCTTCTCTAGAATTGTGTTGTGTGTGGCCATTATACCAATAGTTTGAAGTGTCATGCGTATTTGTGGTGCAAATATGACATCTTTGATTCATATTTTGAGACTTCTTCTTCCATTGTTTCTTTTGTGGTTATTTCATTATCTGCATCTCTTCTTAACCTTTGTGAGGATTTTGAATCTTCTTCTTCCTAGACATCAATGATTTTTTCTCGAACTCCTATTGAACTTATTGAATGGATTCTTCTTGTAACAAAAAATTCACCAGTTCAGAAAAAATTACCTCTTTTTGACTGATGGTCAATGTGGTGATAAAAATCCTAAACTAGGATGGAAGAGCTCGTAGTGATAGTGGGAAAATCAACTTATCTTGGACATATTCCCTAAGTGTAAGTAGCTCTACTCGTAACTCTACTGCATGATGTAAGAATTCTTTCACTTTTTTTCCTTCTTACATACTCATGGTATGATGATTTTAATGGAGATGAAGAATCTTCATCAAGTTCTTTGCTTCATATATAGTAGAGAGTATCCCAGTCCTTCTTCTATGTTGTCACATTCTGAATGTGTGGCAATACCTCATTGGATATGATAAGAGTGATAAACAAAAATGCATTTGTATTGGCCTTATCATATGTCATGTGTTAATCATTGTTGGTGAGACTAGCGAGTTTACCAGTAAAAATATCCCAGAGGTCTACAAATAGAAGTATTGTTTGCATCTTCTTCTTCCATACAACATAATTTGGCCCTTTTAATAGCTAGGCATTGGATAACAATATTTTTGAAGTGGACATGATGTCAAGAAATTTTAATTTTATTATTATTAATTATTTTAAAAAGGTACAATTACTTACTCATTAGTAATAGATCTGAGGTGTTGTCGATACGCTCTTGTAGTGAGACACAGATGCTTGTGTGAGTGTTCTATTTCATGTTCATCATCCCCTTCATATCCTTTTTCAATCTCCACATGTACCTTCTTGTCTTGATAGCATAGGTCGAACCAGAACCACTCCAGTAGTCCTTGACGCACAATCTCCTCAAATTGAATATTTTCATTGTTCTGAAGGGCGTCTAGCAAGGAAAAATATAATTTGATATTTTCATTTTAGCTTCTTAACAACGATTAATTCCTAGGATCACTTGCAGTGTTGTTTTTGACATCTGTAATGCGTGACATATGTAGCTTGTCTTCACATTTCGTAGTAGTCTTTCCATGTTACCAAGCAGATATATGGATCATTTGCTAGAAATTACAACCACAAAAATTGTAGGGAAAGGCAATCAAACCAGTCATTAGAAAAAGGAAAAAAAAATTAATGTATCTCCAGGCAAGGCAAAAACAAATCTGTAAGATGCAACAAACAAATGCTTTAATGTCCACATCTAGATAATATGCCAAAAAATGGCCTTTTGCAAACAACTCGGCCTCACTAGATAACTCCACGCAGGTTGTTAAAAAAAAGGCAAGATAAATGCCAAAAAAAGACGAATTGGCTAGACAAAAAAGGACAAAACAATGACAGCTCCACGCTTCACGTGTAACTAAATCTTGTACCCTCCACATGGGTTTTCAGGTTCACAAATCATAAAAGGAGAGCATGTTGACTTCTTTACTTCTTGCACTAGAAAGAAGCTCGAATAAACCGGTGGAGCCTAACCACTACGTAGGTTAGCATGTACTTAGAAGAATTCAAACTCGCGACCTCCAAAATATAGCTGTCATGCCCAACCACTAAGCTGTAGCATTTATTTATAATTTTTTTAGCAATATTTATATATGATGTCAGCGGCAAATGTGTGTGACAGTTAGGGAGAATGGGATGAACCAATATAAATGCCAACAAAAAATAATCCAAGCTAAATGTCTAGCCAAGGATGAAACACATGTCCAGAAAATACTCCACGCCAAATCTGATTGTTGAGATCAACGTCGTTCTTCTCTCTAAACTCACCTAACCTCGGCTCGATCTGATACCAATGAAGTCTTAATTGAAGAAAGAAGTAGATAATTTTATTAATGATGAAAAGAGCTAGAAACATTTGTATTTATACAAAGAGGAGAATGATCTAAAGAGTAAGGATCTAGAGAAGAACATCCTAGAAGAAGAATAATCTAGAAGATATCTATTAGGAAACAATGTATTATATTTTTAATTTTCTAACAACCTGATTGAAAATGCCCAGTCAGATAGTGATTCAGATTCTATATCTAAGAATGATGTTGATTTAGATTTTGATAATGAGGAAGTTTTTCCTCCTATGCATAAGGATCCATTGCAACAAGATCTTGAGAGTTATGCAGATTTGGTGAATTCAAAAAAAGGAAAATACTCCTTTCTTCTTGCTTCATCAAGGATCCAAAATTCTAAGGAGCATATTGAAATTATGATTCCAATCCATAATAATGAAAATGAAAATCCGAATACTGAAAATGATTAGATGGTTTGAACAAAAAAATTAAACAGAAAATATCCCCCATAATATGCACTCAATACCCCATAGGAAGGGGTCTCATGGATGAGCTCTTTTTGTATGTATTGTTCTACTTATGTTTTGATTGTACTCTTGATTCTGGATGTGTTGTTTATTGTTCCTCTCTACTACTGGTAGAGGTAGCTTCATATGTTCCACATTTCTACATCGTTTTCTTCAATTATTCTATGGGTAGGGTCCCCTTAACCCTCTTTTACCTATAATAAAAAAAAAAAGATGTAAAAATATTGATATGCAATATTTTGATAATAAGAAAAATAATACAAGCTACTTTCTTGAATGATCAATATGCAAGCATAAAACATTAAATTTCTAAGTATTTATATATTTAAAGCGTACCAGTAATGTCATTCCATCACGGGAAGACAAGATAATTTCAATATAAGCTTCACAACACAAAGTGACAGAAATACATGTAAATACCAATGCTAATATCAACTATCTTCAAAACACAAAGTGACATCAATGCATGCACTTAGAATGCAACTAAACTTGAGTGAACACACTATTGATATATTACCAACTGAAATAAAGTTACTAAATGGAAATGGAATATTTGATCCATATAAGCACAAATATCAAGCTAAAATAATTGTCCAACAATCAATATTTTTGTAAGAAATACTGAAATAGAATAGGTTATTTTTGTATGTATAAAGTATGTGATAGAATGATATTCCAATAGATCAGGTAACGGTATTACACAAAAAATACAAAGTTTAAATCATTTTAACAGATTTCATATTTTTTCAATATGTAAATAGTATAAAAGCCAAATTAACGAGTTCTTTATTTCCAAATGAACAAAAGTAAGATTATCGAAGTCTAGCAAGGTCCAACATTTTGGGATGATATGTATCATGTATAACAGCTGCAAGTTTGTGCACGATTAATTTTCCTCATTGGGAAAACAACATTGCATTTTGACAATGCATTTTTATGACTACCTTTCTTTAATTCCGCAGCTCCATACATGTGCAAGTCACGCTTCTATATTTCTCGCTCTCCATCGAGAAATATTATTTCTGGCTCTCCATCCAGAAATTATATAATGAAATTATTTATTAATATGGTGTGCATAATAAAACCATATGGTGAACATTTTGATAGCCGATTGTTCTGAACGCTTCTATATTTTGATAGCAGAAGAAATTTCTTCTGTTGGAGGCTCTTCTTCTTCTTCTTCCTTTCAAACATTATGGACAATTTATTTGTCAGTTGAACTCCTCAATATATTGTTGTAAGGGAATGTCCAACTCATATGTTAAGTGGATACAACTAGTGGTCATTCCAAGAGGAGCAAGGTTACGCCGGTGTGGATTTGTTTGTGAGTTATCTTCTGGTGTGGGTACAATTAATTGTTTACAGCTGATTTTTATTATTTTATTTTTTTCTATTTCCTCTGTTAAGGTAAGAAAATTATTCTCGGCTTCAATTTTTTCGGAATGCAAAAAAAAATGTGTGTAATTTGTTTTTTATGGTAAAAGAGGTAAAATAAAGTAACAATGGTTTTTCTCAACATATTTTCCACTCTGTTACTTCCAGTAATTGCAATATTAATACGTTTACAGATATGTGATTGGATCTATGGCCAGTGACGGTCTGAACAACTGGAAATCGAAGCAACTTTTTGAGTTTGAGTAAAGTTTTACGGATGAAATCCTGGTGCAGAAATTCATGACTAAAATTATATTGGGCTTATTACATATTTGTGACTAAGTCAATCAAATAATAGAAAGAAAACAACATATATTCATACTGGCCTGTTTGGGAGTTATGTTCTAGTGTAGGGTGTGTTTTTTGAATCAACATGGGCATGGTAATAATATCCATGGTTAATCGATTGCGAAGTTACCAGGCCAAACATAAGATGCTTCATTGACTCTGTGGTTTAATGGAGGTACACTTTATTTCATGGTCCGCTGCATGTAACATGGCCTAAAGTCAGCTGCAACCATGGTGATATAAGTAAAGGGCAAGAAGGGTCAAACATAAACAAAATTCCTGAACCAAAAATTGTTAGAATCTAGCACTACTACATAGGGGCTTATTTTGAGACAATAATTAGAGACAAAATTTTAGTTTTGTCTCAAACTTTGAGGTTTTGTCTTTAATGTTTTTTCATTAACTTAATAATAAGTTGAATCTACTATTGAAACAATTTGGGGGCAAACTAAATTCATTTTAGGGATTTGAAGGCTTTCGATTGGGAGTAGAGGCAACAGATCCAATCAAACCCTTTCCACGCAGGTGACAAATTTCAACAAAAATCATGCAGGTGACAGATTTCAACACTTTCCACGAGGGTCTCCTTGCTCACATCAAAGGGGAGATTTTGAAGATAGTTCAAGGAGTGAGACAACAATGGAGAAAGTGGATCCATATTAAATAGGTATGGGATTTATTATTGCCTTCCTGTCAAATATGCAGAATAATGTGTCGAAGCCCAAACATCCTTGTTTTGTAGCCCTTGTTCATTATTTTTGTCTTGGAAGATGCATTGAAACACAAGTCTGGAAATCTTGATGCCGCAAATTTTTTTTTCCATTGGGTGATAATATTGAAGCTACTGGGGATGACACCTACTCCACAAAGAGCCCGGAACGAGTCTTTATGACTTGGTTCGTGATGGCAACAGAAAATTCCTTACTTTGAAGGACATGGTGAAACCCATCCTGATTCCTTGCTATGACCTAGCCATAGCAACTCCATTCCTCTTATCACATGTGGATAACTTAGAAATGACCAACTACAATTTCAACATTAGGGAAATGTCCTGCGCCATGACTGTCACACTTGTGAACTATCAGATTCTGTGTTTGGGTTTCATTTTGGTTTAGGATTAGATTTCCCTTTTCTTCCATAACTGGTGCATTTAGTTGCTCCCTCACCTCTGTCCTTTGCCGTAGTTGTAAGTGGGTGTGTGGGATGTACGTGGTCAATTTGGAGCTTCTATTTATTTTATGCTGAGCAGAGGAAGAGGAAGCAGTAGCCACCGCATTTTCTTCGACCTCCTTGTGAATGGGTTTTGAACATTTGCATTTTCTTTCAGCTTGGTCATTTTTCATCTTCTTAATGTGAAGTTTAACTATCATAGTTCTTGTTGGCATAGAATCCAAGAGTTGGATAATGTTAGGTGTAACCTCATGTGGAACCCGATCTAATTGGAAATCATGAGCATCCATGTTTGGAGGAACCCACAATTCTATCCCCGCTGCATTTTCAGAGTCATCCAAAAGATCCATGTGAAAATCACCTACAAATTGATTTTGTTTAGTACTTTATTTTTGAACTATAGGTGGAAGTAAGAAGTTTCCACGGCTGATGCCTTGTTCCACCCCGCACAATGTACCATAGCTACAGATCCACCTGGGTGCATGTAATACATGGATTCCATTTCCGTAGGACCTAAAGTGCCT
Source organism: Taxus chinensis (assembly GCA_019776745.2). NCBI lineage: Eukaryota > Viridiplantae > Streptophyta > Pinopsida > Cupressales > Taxaceae > Taxus > Taxus chinensis. The sequence continues at coordinate 632,691,842 of CM034154.1, read as the reverse complement.
CTCTAATTCCCTTACTTTCTTTTATTACTAGGTATAGGTGTAAATAAGGTATCCAATAACTCAACATTCAATACTACAGAATTTGATAATATATTACAAAAATTAAAAGTGGTATGTTGGTGTCAGAAAGCTCTGCCTTCTTGTGATAGTATTGGAAGAGTCATATTTATGTCAACTTCTCAAAGTGTCCTACTATAAATTTTTCTTGGTTATTAACTGTTTCTTGGGTTAGCATACAAAGATTAGGAGCTTGCTTTTGTTCTTTAATTTTTATATTAGTCTTATGCATTTTCCTGTGTGGAATTTCATCTCTATTGGACTCCGATGAGTAAATATGGCACACATCATAGCAAATGGAAGGTACAGTAGGTGAGAATGATTTTTCTAATATTGAGATTTTTCCATATGCTTTATTATTAAATTATTAGTTTTCTAGCATTTATTGCATATATAACTGATTCATGATTTTTGAGTTGCCATCTCATTTTTGAAAAGGAAGATGGAAAAAAACAAAAGGAAAAAAGTATAGAGATGAATGAAGGTGGCATCCTAGTATTAAAGACAGTCCAACCACAGGGAAGGTAGTGCATTAATTTCTTTTCTGAGTTGGATAAGTATTTATGTTCGTAGTCAATTCATTCAGATTATTGCATCTATTGTATTTTGCTTACTTGTTGAAGCATTTTGTCATCATTTAAGCTCATTATGTTTACAGATACAAGAATAGAGAGGGGTAAACTTGTGAGTGGATACCAAGAGAAAGAGCCTCAGGAAATCTTGGTAAGATTTTGTGTAAGTTATTAAAACCTTTCATAAATGTCTAAATTCTTGTGTAAGATTAAATCTTATGATTATTTTGAGTAGAGTAATGCAAGGAAATTCTAGCATGCATTTAACTATTTGTTTTGCAATTGTCATGATAATTATTTTTAATTTGACAGGATAGTGGATTAGCCATCTCTAGTTTTTCCTGTATTTATATATCTACTCAAAATAGTATGTTAATAAATTTCATGTTGCTTTGACATCCTAGAATTTTATATAACTTTAAGCACATTTCTAGATTCAATTCATTTCAAGAGAAATGAGGGTCCTCTAACAAATTTCATGTTTTCCCCTCATCTTGAGTAGTTTTGATTGTCCATAATAGAGTTACATTGGTAGGGGAGACAACAATGACATTGAAATATTTTGTTATTGTATAATTTAAAGGATTGTAGAGGTGAGAACTTTTCTAGAAGAGTTTGTGCTTATTTGGGTGAACTTTTTTTTTTAAATATGGAAGAGGATTTATGATTTTTTGTGTCATTGGAAGGTTTTACATGTTTTAATTGGAATCTTCTTCAAATTGGAAAGAAGATAAACATTTGAATGTGATTTGAAATTTAGAATTTGTAGCAATAGAAACTCCATGTATAACGTTAGGGAATTTAATTTCTGAAGACAATAAGGATCTGTTGATTAAATCTAAAATCTCTTATAGATTTTTTGAGTTGTTAAGTAAGTATTTATGGGGGAGGAACAACCCTTTCCCATGTGAAACCTTACCTCTCATTCCATTTTGTCTTTTGGCATGGTATTTCTTGAGATTAGCTTATGTATTTACTTTACCAAATGAATATATAATTATAAGTTTTGTTTAAGGGCTATTTCTAATTTTTCGATGAAAATCTTAAATCTATTGGTAGACGTGGATCTCCAACTAATCTTCTCTGCCACATCACCCCAACTACTCCAACTGCCACATTTAACTCTCTTGCTTTCTTTTCCTTTTTCCATTCTCTTCATCAATGTATCTGGAAGCTTCTCTCGACTCCTATATTATGTAAAAGAAGGATTATGTTACTGTTTTTTTTGTATGGATGAAGGCATGAATGTATAGAGCTCTGTTTTAGAAAAAGGCATGTAAAACAAGTGCACAGAAGCTCTAACTATGTATGTTTTTTCAAAGGCATAATACAAATACAAATCTATATTTCTTATTATTTTTTCTTGTTGTGGATATATCAAAAAGAATAATTTGTTTTTGGCAGATTTAATACAATCTTTTTTCTATTTTACTGTATTTTTCTTCTCCCTCTCCAGCAAACTGGTATTAGAGCATTGTGCAGATATCTCCTGGAATTTGGAGACTTGAGGATAACTTTGCAAATGCCATTAACAAAAACTTGTATTTGAAGAAGAGCAGATAGATATTCCATGATGATTTAGGTTTGTTTTATTTTGTGCTTTCATCTATCTGTGTAGGTGAAACATTTTTTAAAAAAGAGGAAGATATACTGGAACAAAAAGTTAGCAGAGAGAAAGCTTTGGAGGAATGGGAAGCACGAGTGGAAATATTGCACAACTCAAATAACAACATTCAATGGCAAAAATTATGATTTTTGGAGCATAAAAATAAAAACTCTGTTTTGCTCCCAGGATGTTTGGGACTTGGTTGAGAATGGATTAAATGAACTAGCATACCAACATGCATATCAAGCTCTTTCACAAGCAGAGAAGGACTTACTGAAGGAAAACAAAAAGAAATATGCAAAGGAATTATTCTTCACTCAACAAGCAATGCAAGAATCAATCTTTTTAAGAGTAGCAACTGCCACAAGATCAAAACAAGCATGGGAAAGTTTGCAAACAGTATACCAAGGAACAAGCAAGGTAAAAACAACAAAATTACAAATTCTTAGAAGGGATTTCAAAATTTTGCAAATGAAGGATTCAGATTCAATAGATTCATTCTTCACTCATGCAATGACAATAGTTAATCAAATTAGATCTTATGGAGAAACTCTTGAAGATCAAAAAATTGTAGAGAAAATACTTAGAAGCTTGCCTATAAAATTTGATTCAGTTGTAGTTGCTATTTAGGAATTCAACAATCTTACACAACTATCAGTAGATGAATTAATGGGATCACTCTTAGCACATGAGAAAAGATTAAATCAATCAGGGGCATCATCATTGGAGAATGCATTCAAAGCTCAGGTTCTATTTGGCAGAACAAGAGGGAGATCAAATTACAGCAGAGGCAGAGGACATTGTACACCAAGAAGAGGAAGAGAAAATACACAACTTGAAAGTAGAAGACTAGTATCAAGCTCACATACTCATTCTACAAAAATAAGAGGAAGAGGTGGCAGCCACTCTCATAGCCATCATCAAGGAGAAAGGTATGATAAAACCAACATTCGATGTCATTATTGTAATAAATTTGGGCATTTTGCATCTGAATGTAGAAAAAGACAATATCACATGAATAAGAAAAAGGCACATTTCACAAATGAAAACCAACCCAACACTGGTGAGAAAAACACCATGTTTATAACATGCAATGTAGCACAAGAGAGTTCTAGATGGTATGGTTCCTAGATAGTGGATGTAGCAATCACATGAGTGGGAGTAAGGAGATGTTTGCAGCAATTGATGAATCGGTAAAATCAAAGGTAAAATTGGGGAATGATCACCAAGTATCAGTCATGGGAAAAGGATCAATTAATATAAGAACCAAGCAAGGTGAGAAGAAGCATATCCTTGATGTATACTATGTTCTTTGATTGCAACACAATCTCATAAGCATTGGGCAACTAGTGCAAAAAGGATATAGAATATACTTTGAAAATGGTGAATGTGTGATTCTAGACAAGAAACCAAGCAATAGGCTGATTGCAAAAGTTGAAATGACAAAAAATAGGATGTTTCCACTTAGAATCCAAAGTGAACTATTCCTAGAGCCACACAAATTGCAAAAGGTTGCTGAATTAGCCTTCAAAGCTTCATAAAAAAATGAATCTTGGCTATGGCATTTAGGATTTGGGCATTTAAATTTCAAAGGATTACAATTGTTATATAAGAAAAGAATGGTATATGGGTTGCCACCAATAGAGCCACTTAAAACAACATGTGAGAGTTGTGTATTGGCAAAGCAACATAGACATAAATTTCCAGTTGGGGAGTCTTATAGGGAAAAGCATCCACTTGAGATAGTGCATTCAGATCTTTGTGGAGTGATGCAAACACCATCCATAAGTGGAATTCTTTATTTCCTGACATTTATTGATGACTTCAGTAGGAAAGTTTGGGTTTATTTCTTAAAAGAAAAATCAGATGCATTTTTTGTTTTTAAAGAATTCAAGGAAAATTTTGAAAAGGAAAGTGGACATTATATCAAAGTATTGAAAACCGATAGAGGTGGTGAATATATATCAAATGATTTTCAGAAATTTTGTAAGAAAAATGGCATAAAGAAACAACTTACAACAAGATATACTCCTCAAAAAAATGGAGTAGCGGAGAGAAAAAATAGAACAATTATGGAAATGGAATGAAGTATGATAAAAGAAATACACCTACCAAATGAGTATATGGCTGAAGCAGTTGCATGTTCGGTATTGAATTTTTATTTTTGCAACTGTCCTTGGGCTACCAAAGGAAACACCTTCAAACATGTTGTGAAGGTATCATAACTTGAGATAAAAAATGAGGGTAGTGCATCTACTAGGGATCCAAATTTCAATGGTGAGGGTGAGTTTTTTCGTTTCATTATTTCAATTTTTTCATAACAATTTTATCCTCCGAACATTTCATCGTACATCCTCGAAAATTATTGTTGTCATTATAGATGACCATGTTGACCACGTTGTGGAAGTAGTTGAATGTGATGCACCGGAAGATGATCCATCGGAGCAACCTCGTATTGTGATTGATAGTATGCAATTTATTATAAATGAATAGTGGCTGATATATCAACAATTTCACAAGTACTAAATGAATTTTAGTTTTGGTGACAATTGATAGCGATGAAGCAATTGAATAGGAAACAAAATACCTTAGTCCTTAAAAACATGTCAGAAACCATGGAAATGTGTTGCAAGTTCTCAGTGAGTCTAGAGAAACCGTTTTTAGATGTGGTGCCAGACAGTGATGAACAAATTTTTTCTTTTTGAGACTAAATGCAACAATTTCATGAGATTTTTGATGAATCTGGTTTGTCACCATTTATTTATTTTCTTGGTTGTAGTGAAAATTAGACTTCTACCACCCATTTGCATCCATAATTCAGTGAAAACATGAAACCTAGAAAGAGGAATCAAAAGGAGACTGTAGTTCCATATTTAAACATTGATGCTGAAGAGTACGAGGATTATACATTACCTGACACAACTAGTGGAAAGAGACATTTCAATCAAACAAAAAAATGCTCCAATATAGAAATCAAATAAAATTGTGAGGCTATAACAGTGAGTTTGTGTGAGTACAAATGTAATGTGATTACAATACACATTCGTTGGAATTGAAGACACTTTAATTTTTGTTTTGTGATTAATAGATATAGTTGTTTCGACCAAAATGCATGTTCCACATCATCGCCTCTCATTTGGAATATCAAATGCATCTTGAAGGTATTTATGTCTATGTGGTAAATAATGTTAAGTGTGGGGCTTTTTACTATTCTGTGGATTACATAGTTTTATTTAAGTATGATTATGAAAAATATGTTTTCATGTTGCCTCATCGTGTTTAAGATAAATGATGATAAATGCTTTATTAGGTGCATTCCAAGTTTTACACATTTGAAATTTATTGTATTATGTGTATATTTCGTGATCTTGTATCTAATAATGGTGGTATATGTTTTCTTTTTTACAGCTTATACAATGGAGGGGCATGTAAAAGTCTCAAAGAAAGTCTTCTAAGGTGTCACATTCTATTAGAGTTGGATGAATATATTATAAATGGAAAAAATATAACTGAATGCTCTAATTCTATTCGGATAGATTCATGGTGTATGAAGGTTTTCAAGAAGTATCTGAGGAATAATATGGGTTTTTGAATGAATGTTTGTAATCTTGGACCGTGCAGTAAAGTTTTTGTAATATTGTACCCTTGTAATGTTGTACTGTTGTAACCTAGAAACGGTAAATTTTTGTAATAATGTATCCTTTTAATATTGTAATATTGTAACCCGGAAGTGGTTCTTTGGTAATATGCTAGCCTTGTAATATTGTAACATTGTAAATCACAAGTAGTACATTTTTGTAATATTGAAACTGATAAGTGGTATAATTATTAAATATTGTAATGAAGAAAATTTAGTGGTTTGTATAGAAAGAAGCAATCTATATGTGTTGCACTCTAACTCTATGAGATTTTTAGTATTATCTTGTGGAATAGATCTGACTATTGCATTAAATATATAAACTCTTCTATTTCAATAAATACATAGATGTATAATTGATGTGGCTGCAATTGAAATTATTGATATTCATTGAGAAATCATCAACATTCCAACTTTTAGGATAGTCCATCTAGGATTTAGAGTTCATTCAAGATAATCTAGTTGAGGGAAATTTCTTCTTGAATGTGAAAATTAAGATTTATCCTTGTTAGTGTTGAATCTTGGGAAGTGCTCTGTTTTCTTCAAGAGATTTCTCCCTTATATTGACTGCTTATGAGTTGGAATGTACAGTTTATGGGTAAGAAAATTATTTGCATAGATGTTGATGAGGGGTTTACTAAAACGTTATAGAAGTAGTATTTAAGGAATAATGTTGTAAATTCTATGTTTAACGACTCTGTTTTTACATCAAAAAACTGGTAACTCACACTGTGTAGATATGAAGGAGATTGATTCTTAGATTCTTAGAGCATCATGAATGAAATATTGCTAATAACACTCTATGTCAAGTGCCTTAGAAGGAAGATGTTTAAATCAAATCATTAGAAGTGAATCTCGTACTGATTCTAACAAAGAAAACCCTTGAAATTTGTGTAGTAGGTAATAAGAGGAAGGCTTGTAGAAATTTTGTATATGTTTGAGTAACCTTGTTAGAGCCATGACTAATATTTTGAAGTATCTTGAACTATGCTCATACTGTGTTATCTCTGATAATATGTATTGACATATTGAATCAATCTTAAGAGTATATTATTATCAAACTGATGCATGCATAATGACCTCTATGAAGGAACTGCATATCTATTATTAGAGTTAGTTTGGAGTTATATGAGTTTGTATTAGAAACACAAGAATCCATAAGAGACTGTAGTTGTGATGTATGGGTGTAAGTACTCACTCGAAACTTCTAAAAGGATAGGGTGTTTCATTGTTCATCCATATATGAGAAGACTAAGCCATTGTGTCATTCAGTTATACATTTGAAAAAACCATCTTGATCTCTAAAAACCATTTTGAACTATTTGAAACGAGTTCTAGAACCAAAGGGGGTAGCTTCTGTAACCATGTGTCGAGGTTCTAGAGCTATCTCCACCTGTTCACGAGCTAAGCCTGTATGGATTCAATGAATAACCAAGATGTCTAAGATGTTGATAAGTCCATAACATGTTGAGTATTATTGATATAGGTGTATATTGTGCAATGGGATCCTTCCGAAGAATCTTGAATCCTATGGAAAAGGGTATTGAGCATATTTTAGCTTAAACTATGTTTCCTGGTACATGACTATGAAATCAGTTAATTTCCAAATTGTAAAGGTATTTAATGAGATTGTAAAGTTATGTTAGTAGGTTAGGTGAGTGAATACATGTCTTAGGATTGAGTTGAAGACTAAGTAATGTCAAATAATGGAAATAAATCTTCTTTGTGTGTGTAAATTCATGTGAAAAGTTAGTTGTAATCCCTGGTAAAGAGGGAGAAGCCTTCTTGTAATAGAGATAGGAAGAAATATGGAATAATTATTAATAATTATGTATGAAGAATGTAATAGAAAAATAGTGGCTCTATTTTAGAGAAAGAAGAATTAATATTTTCCCTTAAAAGATTGGATGTGTGATTTTTTTAACTTTCTATAGGCTTCTTCCTTTTCATTTATGCAGGGTATTTTCTTACAGAAATTGTATTTACTTGCATTTAAAAATCATATTCTTATTGGATCTAACACTCTGGTTTTACAATGTGCATGAGATTTGATTGTTAATGAAACTTTTTTAATAATATTAATCTTGTAAAAGCCCTTGAATGAGATCTATAGTCAATCCATTTATGTGATAGTGTAAGGAATTTAATGGTTTGATTTGGAATAACATAAATGTTGAGTATTATTTACATCTTCTTGCATGAGACTGTATTGTGTAGCTTTGAAGCCTGATGTAATTATGAAAAATGGGTCAAGATGTATTAAAATATATTTGGGGGAATATTATTAAGGATTAGAATGATGGTATATAATTTTGAGGATAAATCTAAATGTCGAGACCAAATTACATTAAGCTCCCCAAAGACATCAGGGTTTAAGAGTTCAAACCTTGATTTCACAATTAGAGATATAGGAAGATATGGTTGAATATTATTAGTTGAAGACTCGATAACTCAATGATTTCCTACAATAGGAGTTTTAAAGGTTCAAAATGTGTTTGTGCATTGTAGTGAGAAATTTTGCACTCTCGAGCATTAACAGTCTTCATAACTAGGGTTTGGCTAAGAAGTTCTCTAAAATCTTTTAGAAATCAAACTAAACCCTAAAATCTTGAACAATGCATGGGGAGAGAATACTTTAGTTGATTCAAAAGGAAATTTGAAGTTATATTGTTTGGAAATCAATATATTTTTTATAGTCTAAAACTCTAGGACTGTAATCATAGTGAAAGGTCAATTTGAGAGACATGTTTCCAAAGGAAGCAACCTCTAGACTTAGAATTCAAACTTGTAACTTCATAGGTCCCAAGAAGAATTAATGGATGGTTGAAAAATCATTTTTTATGCCTTTAATGCTAAAAAAAAAGTTCAAATAATCTAAGAAAAATAGTGGGATAGGGCTAGTAAGCCTAAAAGCGGAAAAGTGGAGTAGGAAGAACAATATAAAGAGTTGCAGTCCTTATTTTTACAAGAACCTTAGGATTGTCATAGAGAAGCTAGGGAATTTTTTAGTTTTTTGTGGTCATCACCAAAACACTCCAATCACTATTTGTGTAAGAATTAGATCTTTAGGAGTTTTAATACATTTTTGAGTAAAAGGAATAGTTATAGCCTCCCAATATCCTTGAATGACTTTTTTGGATGATCTAACATTAATTTCCATGAAAGTACATGAACAAGTCATTTTGAGAATTAATCAAGGCTAGAAGGAGGAAATCATGCTTACTAGAACTAGAAGCTACTGTGAATATCAAAGGACATTTATGTGCTCACAAGAAAGATGTAAGTGCTTGGGTAACCTCATTAAGATAGTTATATTTGTTGCATGTAAAAGACATGGCATGAATTGATGAAAGAATTTTTTTTGATGATATGACTTTTCAAGTTGATGAATGTTGTTCCTTGATAGTATAGGCCCTTATTGACTTTAAAAAAATGGACCCTCAAGGCATAATTTTGAGAAGATTACTACTAGAATCTTGTTAAACTTGTTGAATAGAGCGTGTCAGTGTTTATGGTGGACCACTTTCCCTCCAAAATTCAATATTGAAATGTTTGAATTAGTATTTTATTTTTGATATCCTTTTAGGAATGTAAATTCCTATGGGACCTATTGGTTAGGGTAGTGGGGATCATTATATGTTTTTAACACCATTGGAAACCATTGGTTATTTTAGTATGGTAAAATAGTTATAACTGTAGTTGATAGTTATGATTCATAACAACGGTAGTTAGGATAGAGATAGTAAGGTAAATAGGAAAAGAAATCAGTTGTATGGTGGTATTTGAGGGAGTAGAAGAGCGTGATTAATGATTCCTCAAAATGAAGGAGGATTTGGAAAAATAACGAGAGGAGAATAAAACAAGAACTATAAAATTTAGTATTAATCTCAATATGCTGGACATAGTTTGGTATCGTCTTGACCATGTGTCTTGCTCTCTAACTTTTTGAGTTGATTGGTGCCTCTCTCATGATCGTATTAAAACAATAGGTTCTTTGAAATAGAGATTCAAGAAATTAATAGTCATTTTATGCATCTTGAGTTAACATAGTTTTGGGAGACCCTAGTCTTGGGTTTTAATACTAAAAGTTGAACTGTGAAGACTCTATCCATAAAAAAAGGCTGAAATTTGAAAGCTAATATCTTGATTTACTTATCTAACATATTGTTGAAGAAATTTTTGTTTTAGATTTGAGAATTTTGATATTTTTCTAACATTCATACACATTCCTATATACAAACACAATGACCTAGTGAGAGAACTAAAAAAGTGGGGTTTCAAGATAAGGTTCAAGCTTGAAATGTTGAGAGTAACAATAATATGAAAACAACTATCATTCAATTGTACATTTGAAAAACCATTTTGAACTATACATTCCATCTGAAGCGATTTGAATGAGTTAAAAAACCAAAGGGGGTGACTTCTTGAACTATCTGTCGAGATTCGAGCTATGTACACTAGGTCTGAAGCAAAGCCTATATGGATTGGAGGCTCCAAAATATGACCTCTTATGTGAAATTGTAGCTCTTATATTTGAGTTCACTTCTTCTTAAGTTGTTTGCATACATGATGTCATCATGAATAATATTAAGATTACATTCAAGAAATCAAGAGAGTGCACTTTCCCTGCAAAATTCAATATTCAAACATTAAATTAGTATTTTCTAGTTTAGATCCTTTAATGCATGTAAATGGATATGGGACCTCTTGGTTAGGGTAGTGGGTGTCATTGGATGTTTTTAACACAATTGGAAACCGGTGGTTATTTTAGTATGGTAAAATAGTTATAATTATAGTTGATAGTTATGAGTCATAAGGTGTTTGAGAAAGTCAAGAGTTGATTGTGAAGGGTACATATTCCTTGAAACTTAAAGATTAGATAGAATTTTGTTCTTAAGAGACATTTCAGGAAAGTTTGGGTAAACATGTGAAAGTTATTAAATTTTATTAGTTAATTTAACCTCTTGATGAGTGGATACATGTTGGAACAATCATTATGGAACAATTGAGTGGGTTTGAAGGATTTCATGTAGGGTAAAAATTAAATTGTTCTTTTTTTGGGGATGAAAAACTAAATAAAAATGAACTAAAGTAATGAAGGTGATAATTTTCATGAATGGTGGCTACTTCATAGTTTATTGGTAGTTGTATAAGCTTGACATAACTGTTATCACCAGATGACAACACCCTATGGTTTGCACAAGTGTGCGTTCTTGAGCTCACAATGTGATCAGATAACATGGGTACTACCTCTAAGTTGTGGGAATTTTTACCTGAGATAGACCTCCAGAGAAAGCTAGTTTTTGTTCCTAGACTACCTACCAAAATATTCTCTAATACAGGAAAAACTATCTAATCCTAATCTAACCTTCCAAGGGAGCAAGGAGAGAGAGTGCATGGAAACAAAGCCTGCACTAAAGTGGTGATACACTATAAAAAGAGGGTGCGAGAATAGTACCCATTGTGTGTAAAATAGAAACAAAGTGCATACTAGAAGAGGTGATAGAGTTCCCCACATTCTAGAAAATGCATTCACAACAATATTCCGTACATGCTCAATGAGAATGAATCCATGTAGAGTATAAGGTAGACACAATATTTTTGTAATAAGTTTGAAAGGGAAAGAAGAATGCAAACAAACACAGCAGGAGAAGAAGTATCCAAAAAATTGTATCTATTACAGAATAAGGGCCTGGATCACCATCCAATGAGTCCAATACAAGGGCTTGCAACACATTGGCTTCACAAAACAATTTTAACATATTTTTTCTACTCAAAAACTATCTCCCCTTTACAATGAGCTCAATACTCCAATTTATAGAAATCTAAGAAGAGAGAGAGAGAGGGAAAATGAAAATCCCAAAATCTATCCTTCAAAAAATTGCAAGAGGTAGTAAATGCAGTGAAATGATGTTATGTTTCTTGTAAAACATCCCCCATACTGTCCCATAACTTGTAGTGGTGAAATATGTCAGCCCATGCTTCATTAATGCATCTTAGCTACCAAATAAAATCATTACTATGAACTCGGCTGGTATTATACAAAATAACCATTGATTACTCACCAAAATTTATATTTATTGAGTTCTTTGCATTGGGTTTGGAACCATGATTCCAATGGTACTAATTTTGTGTGTTGTTGTTAGAAATGTAAAAGTTATGGAGTTCTAAGTGTGGTAGCTATTTTGGGTTTGCTAGGAATTTCTATCATTTAACGAGAATAAACATCTGATTGACTAGGGATGAATATGTTTCCTTTATTTTTCAACATAGAGGACATCTTGTTTGTTCCATAAAGTCAAATTTCATGAAAATCGGAGCTCGAGGTCAAACATTGAATTTTCCTTTGCACGGGGCTATTTTAGCTATTTCGGGTCTTGGTTTCCTAGATTTCCCTTATACAACTTGGGACAAAAACCTCCACTTCACCCGCATCACACTTAACCCACTTTGAAAATCAAGAAAATCAGATTTTGGTGTCCCGCATGTCCCAATGTTGACCGGGTCATGAGGGTCGTAGATCTCTGCATTTGCCATATCTCCTTTGTAGTCAGCTATTTCATCCTTTCGGAGCCCACATATCCGAGTGTCCCAACTATCCCATAGACAATGTGGGGCATTTCGACTCAACTTCACTCATTTTCTCTTGGTGAGGCGATTTTGGCCTTTTGGCGAACTCATGTCCCACCATCCCGCGGATCGTCCAGGACGTGAATACCCAAATTTTATGATTCCCTATACCTGTGACGATATCAGCTATGTGGGTTTGGGCTGTCCCAACGTCCTATAGGCCATCCTAGAAAAAAATATCTGATTTTTCCAAAATACACTAAAAGAAGCTATTTTTCATATTTTTTCCATTTTTTCTAACTTGTTGAATTTTTTCCTTGGATGGGGGGGTTAAAAAAGAGCCAAAGGGACCTTTAGAATATGATTTGTTTCCTTTTACCATTTCTACCTACTTGATACTGAGGAAATTTTCCAAGGTATCCAAATTACCTCGAGGGGTAAATTTGGGATAACAATAACAAGGTAGATTGAATGGTGAAGACTTTTAAGGTGTATAAGGTCAGACATAGCATATTTGTGACATAGAACTAGTCAAGAAAACATCCAAAATAGGGAAGTACTTTGAATGAAAGTAATATTATTGTAATGAATGCATGGGATTAGTTCAATGGTGCTACATCTGATTGCATCACACTTGTGGGAAATGAACATACTTTGCATAAATAAAACATAATAACCAATATTGCTTAAATGATATTTTCAAGAAAGGAATTAAACAAAAGTTATAATAAAATGTTATCTATCTATTAGGATTCCCACAAAAATATTAAAATGAATTGTAAAAATTCTAATAAGTCGTTATCTTTTGGTACAGTAAAAGTGGGTTCATGTATCCTAGATTACATTTTTTCACATAAATAAAAAATATGAAACTGAATTGCCCAAATATCTTCAGTTGTGGTGCTAAAGCCTCAACTAGCCTTTGTTTCATGCCACCACCTATCAAATTTTTCAAGATCTCAATCTTCCAAATTTTTCCATGGAGACATAGGTGTGAGAAGGAGAGGGGCCCTAGTTCTCATGCCAATCCTCATACCTCTTTCCTTGCTTATGACTTGAGGCATTATTGTTGCCAAGGCTCTAGCTCCTCCCAAACTCCACATTAAGTTTTTCGGAGATATGACTTCCCTTCTCTTTAGGGGTATAGTAAGGTGGTTTCACATTTGAATACAAGAAGAGAAAGCCTAATCAAAAGAATACTTCTCATATGATGTAAAAGATGTAATATTTTGTTACACAATGGAAATATAACGTTCTTTGAACTTGGAACTAAAATCAAGAGATAAGAAGTTGTTGATTAATGCAGATATACGTGGATACTGAGGTCTCATGTAGAGGCCAACTAAGCTCACTTTTATCATATGTTCTAAATCTCTCTAATCCCAATATTTTTGGTTTTGCAGTGTGGAAATGAATGCTTGAAGTTGGATCTCTCCAATATAAAAAGGGATTAAGAACCTGTTATCCAAAATTCACCCCCAAGGTAATTTTGATAACATGCAAGCAATTATATTGACTCAAGGAAAAAAGTCATGTTTCTAGGGTCCCCTCATATTTATCTAACTCCCCTGTCCAAGAGGAAGAGAGTAAGTTCTGAGAAAATGTGAAAAAAAAGGTTCAAGAAGGCAAATAGGTCGATCCAGGAAAAATCGTGAAAATTGGCTAAGTCCTGCTCAAGGTCACCTCCGGGACATGTGGGACAGAAAGGCGCGAGCCGGCCGGTTCGGCCGAAATCAGCACAAACAGTCCGAAACACATCAGGGACAAATGGGACAAAAGTACGCGGCGGGCGCGAAAAGCCGATCCGGCCGAAAGAGGAAGAAAAATTGGCTAAGTGCTGCTCGGGACGTTTGGGACAAAAAGACCCGAACCGGCCGAACCGGCCGAAATGAGCATAGGAAGTCAAAAAATGATTGGGACATCTGGGCCGAAAAGGTGCGAACCAGCCGAACCGGCCGAAATGAGCACAGGCAGTCAAAGAGGCATTTGGGACGACTGGGACAAATGGGCCCGAACCGGCCGGATCGGCCAAAATCAGTCAAGACAGCACTAATCAAATGGGACATCCGGGACAAATGGAGCCGAAGGAGCCGAGGACCAATTAGATCATGACACGCGTCATAGGAGGAAAAGTCAACGTTTGGTCCGGAAACTTCAAATGGCCATAACTTTTGACTCCGAGCTCCGATTTTGATAAAATTAGACTTTCTAGAACGAGCACGACGTCCTCTACGCCACAAAACACTGGATTTCTTATTTTTAATGAGGATAGATATATTTAAATAAAATAAACATATTCGGATCCAATCAGTCAATGCTCATTCTCGTCAAAGGACAGAAAACGCCTGTCAGGCCCAAAAGAGCTGCCCGCACTCAGAAGGCCATAACTTTTACATTTCTCAACGAAATCGCACAAAATTGGTACCGTTGGAATCGTGGTTCCGAGCCCAATGCACAGAAATCAAGAAATTCCGGATTTGATCAGAAATTGATTGAGTTTTTTAAGGAAACGTGGCCGGGTTCAGAACAGTGTTGTATTTGGTAGGTGGGAGTGCAATTAAGAGGCATGGTCACCATTCTTTCTCTGCTGCAGCACATGGGACAGTATGGGGAGCCTTTTGCAAGTAATGTATACCCATTCCACTCAATTTAATGCCTCTTACAGGTGGTTGAAGGACAGATTTCGGGATTTCCATTTTCCCTTCTCTTTTCCTTCTCATTTTTCTATAAATTGGAGTGTTGGGCTCATTGTAAAGGGAGAGAGTTTTTGGGTAACAAAGCTCTGTCAAAATTGCTTTGTGAAGCTAGTGTGTTGCAGGCCCTTGTAGTGGACTCCTTGCATGGTGATCCAGGCCCTTATCTTGTAATAGACTGAATTGTGCATACCAGGAAGCAATAAAATACAAGTTTGTGGATGTATCTTCCCCTGCTGTGTTTTCTTGCATTCTTCTTGCCCCTTTAATCTTTCTACAAGTATATTGTGTCTATTTATTATGTTCTTGCAGGAACTCATTATCATTGTGTGTGCTTGGAATATTGCTGTGAATGCATTTTGCTGGATTATGGTGAACTGTCACCACCCTCTTCTAGTGTGCACTTTGCCTCTGTATTTCACACATTTGGAGATCACTCTCACATCCTCCTTTTCTGGTGTATCACCGCTTTAGTGTAGGCTTTCATTTTATGCATTTTCTCTCCCTGGACCCTTGGAATTTTAGATTAGAACAGTTAGCTTGCCTGCACTGGAGTAGATTGTGGCAGGTAGTTTAGGAGCAAGAACCAGCTTTCTCTGGAGGTCTATCTCAAGTAGCAAGTCCCACAACTTGGAGATAGTACCCATGTTATCCAATCACACTGTGAGTTCAAATGCATGCACAGGGGTGTTGTGATTCGGTGATAACAGAACCCTATCATATGTTTCAACATATAATTACACAAATAAAATTCACAAAGAAGGTTCTTTTTTTTAGGGATAGCTATAGAGAAAGAAACCATGAATTATTTCTCATATTTGAACTCATGTGGGAGGTGATATGCAATTAATCCCAATTTCCATCTACTGAATTGTTCTTCCAAGAAAGCATTGTATGCAGAAGAAGGTTTCCTACATGCAAGCAATGTTTTTGACAACAAGCATGTTACCTGAATTATTTCTGCACACTTGAATATGGAATTTTCTTCCCATTCTCTGCTTTTCTTATTTTCCTCTTTCCTTCTAACCTTTAACTACTGATTCATTACCCTTAATGTATTCGATCTCTTGCAAGTATAATCCCAAAGTTGTTTGACTAGGAAGAAAGATAATTTTGTGCAATTTTTTTCATCAATTTTCTACGGTGGAGCACGTACTTTTCACTGTCGTATAACAAGTTCTTTTTCTCTATTATCATCTTGTTATTTTCTAAAATGTAATTCCCTATCTTTAATTTTTGAGTCCTTTCTTAATAATTCCAACTCTTTACCCTTGTTTACCATCTCAGTATTTAGTTGTTCTAGCTCATTTTGTAGAGATAGGATATGAGTTCATCTATTTTCCACTTTGACTTTTAGAAAAACCAATTCTTCATCTTTTTTCCTGATGATAATTTCTTCTCTTGACAAAAGCAAATATTTTCTGACCTATTCTTTCTGCTCTTCTGATCTCAATTCCACATGAGTTGGATATCCTTCTTCATTGATCATAATATATTTTCCTTTTACCATTTAAGCTTCAAGTTTCTCTTCAAAACTCAATTGTCCTTCAACATCATCCACTTCATTTATGGGCTTGGAGAAATCACCCACCTCTTCAAATACCTATTTTATTAACTCCTCATTTGGCATCATTGATTGCTCATTTTCTTCCGGTTCAGTTGCAAGAGGAAGGAAAACCCTCATACTGTCAAGAATGTTAGTAGTTACTCTTTCAATGTCCTCATATACCTCAACGTTTTTCTAATTCCTTGGTAACTTCAATCCTTCTCCTTTTTAACATGCTACACTCTATTGTATCTTCCTTCTTTCCCTCCAATGTACCAATTCCCAAGTCATTTTTAGGGTTAAATGGATATGGGATTCCTTTTCTAATTACATCAAGGGTGTAATTAAAAATATGAATAAAATTGATCCATGCTTCCTCCCCATTTTTCTTATTGAGAAAGTGTTGCTCGCATACTAATTGAACAAAACCATTATGTCTAATCGTGGAAACACCCCATGAATACCTTTGGGCCATAGCATGAACAGATTCGTAAAGAAATCTAGGGAGGTTTATTATGTATTCTTGTTTTCTATTTCAATATTTTAAATGGATTAAAATTTTAACAACCTCCTTCCCGACAGTTCCATACTACCCACCATAGGTGAGATATATTAACTAAATAAAACACTACTCTTTCAAAAGGTTTGGGAAGGCTTTCTCATGTTACTACCTTTATGAATTTCTTGGATGTGAAAATATATTGGGGTTCAAGGTCACCTTCTTGGCACAGGACTTCCACCTGTTATTTCAAAGAGCATTTGGTAGGGTTTGGTGTATAGGAAATTGAAATAGTTGATATTTGACTAATTATATTAATAGTAAAAATAATTGTAGAACCTCTCACTTTAGCATTAAATTATTCCAAATTTGTAAAAAATTATATTACAAGTTCGTTGTTATAATTGGAGAATTTCTTCAAAAACCCTAGCCATCTCGCATGCTCAACTATGGTCACTACTTCAGTATCTGCAAAAAATTTACTGACATCTTATGGTTCATATTTCATCTTGATTCCCATGGCTCTAGATAATTTGTGTTTACCAAACACTTCTTCTGTCAAAATACCTATCTTTGTAAGTTTTACACTTCACTGCAGAGCCTATCACGCTTTCAATTTAAACTAGTTCTGAATATACTCTACTTCAAATTTATTACAATCTTTCATGGTTTTTCCAATTTTGGAACTGTATATTAGGAAATGAATTTAAAAACTCAATATCAGAGGTGGTTTCTTACTCAATATTGAAGAAGAAATGTAGGAAATGAAATATGTAATTTTTTTGGATTGAATATAGGGTTTCTAGACATAATCTACAAAAAAACTTAAAAACAAACATAAAATACATATAATTTCAAAAGAGTAACACATTCAATATAAAAACAAATTGGACAAAATATATATAATAAGTTGTTAAATTTTATGAAATCACACTTTAATATAACATAAAATTATCAAATACAAAATAGATATATATTATTATATAGATAATAACAATTTTAGAATGATAAAATTATCAAATATAAAATAGATATATATTATTATATAGATAATAACAATTTTAGAAATATTCTAATAGCAATTAATGGTAATTAAATGGAAAATTTTGTTTTATAGAACTAATATGTTTAATATTTGTATTATAACAAAAATACTAAAATGTCTAAATTATTAAAAAAGGTACAAATTTTCTTAAATTTAATTAAGATATTGACTTTTAAAACACTAACACTTATATAAAATAGTATTTTAGAGTCTATACACACCATCTTGAACTCTTTGAAAGAGTTTCAGAACCAAAGAGGTAGCTTCCGAAACTACCTTCCAAGGTTCTAGAGCTATCTCCAATAGTTCTTGATGGCTTGAACTAAAATTGTGAGCTAAGACAGAATATTTGTTAGCTAAGAGAAGTGTAAGAGTAGTCCAAGATATTATGTTGTCAGTATGTAGATATTAAAGGTATACATGGTTAACAAATTCCTTTAGTTATGCCCGTATAAGGTAAGACTATGGATTTGGAAAGCACTAAATATAATTTTATTTTAGTGATCACTCAAATACAAAGGAAATATGATCCTAAGGTGTCTAGAATACATCTTGATTAAGTGTTACACAGGTTAAGGGTCAATAGAACATGTAAGGTTTTATTTTATGCCTAGAAACGCCTTGCATGCTCAGTTTAGGTGAGAGTAAATCCTCAAAAGGAAGTGATTTGTTCATCCTTCTTATCTTAGATATACCCCACCTCATTTTTCATGCTCTTAACATGCTCACTCCACCTAAGAAATCATAATATGTCCTTCCTAACTCATGTTCATTCAATGCTTCTCTCCTTCACTCTTGACCCTTAATGCATGTTTAATGTTTCACATGAACCATCCTCTTCCCCATTTAGATCTCCAATTCATTTCCTCAATATTTTTACTATATCATAGTCATCGTCACTAAATGGATTATATATGGTCATTCACCTAGCTCTCTTTCCTCAAGCCAATATCTTATACTTTTCTACCTCACTAGGGTGTTCTCATTCACTCCACCTTAGTAATCCTTTAAGCCCTATTTAATACACCATTATAATGGTACAATAACCTTGTTAATATTTTCCATAAGCATGAAGTTTAACTAGTCCATATGTCCTACATAACAGATTCAAATCCATAAATATTAAGAGGACAAAAACATGGTATTACCTTCCATGTTGACATTGCCCCAACCCTATGGGGAGATGGAATTAATAGAAAATTTTCATATATTTTATTCATATGTATGCAATAACAGGTCATGCATCAACATATACATACTACCCCATTTACCTTCATACAACCTTATTTTTTCTAGGTCCTAATTTGGATCCTCCTTGTTCATATCATGCTACTTATTGGATATGAGTAGTTCCTTCTTAGAATTGCCTTCAATTTTGCCTAGGTTAGACTTTCCTTCACTATGACCATCAACCCATTTCCCTTATATGCATTACACTATCATAAAATATAAGTTCAATCTAGTTCTTGTATCATACCATTTAAATCCTTAACCCTATGAGCTTGAAACCAATTTAGTCATATTGAACATAGAGCATATTATATGATTCATACCTAGTCATACATGTTGGGGGAATAAAATTAAATATTTTACTCCCCTTTGAATGCCCTAGAATTTTTATTCTATTTGAGCTCCTAGTATTCTACTCCAAGCATCTTATGGCTCTTCTTGCTCAATTCAAGCCATGAAATACAATTGGAAGGCTTAATTTCATAGGTTCTTGATCTATAAGATTCCTTTGTTATGTTCTAGAGATCATCTTGAATGATCAAATTTCTACTTTAACAGTCCAGATATTTCTCACATTTAAATGTTCTTGAGGGTTCAATACCACTATTCTAGCATAGTTCTTCAATACAGTCCACTAAAAGCATGTTAAATCCATTGAGAAAAAAACATTTCCATCATAATTTTCATTATATAGCTTTATTTCATCTTTTAATAACTTGTTACAATCTTTGTCTATCAATTTCTTCATTTCATTGTGTTTTTTATACCTATTCTAGCTTCTTACATAGCTAAACTAGCTTGTAATTTGACACACTCACCCCTAGGAAGGCTCAACCATGCCTCTAATCAAAGAAATTACATCTAAAATACATTACAACTCGTTACATATATATTCTTATGGTCTTCATGACTTTATCTAGCTCATGCCAACTCATACACAATTACAATGTACATTCAAATTTGAACTTGAAGAATGACATGGATGGAGAGAGAGAACTTTTGACAAATCCTTATATATGTTTAATTCCTTCCATAGGCTTATTCTAACTTCATTGTCCTCTCTAAACTACTAGGATGATGTGCCTGAATCAGTTATTTATAATACCTTCATGATTGATGTTAACAAAATCATATTTAGAGTGTTGAGACTAACCTAATTCTGAAATTTTAGATCAGTATTCATAATATATTGAAAGATATTAACGAAAGAAGCTTATCGAGATGAGTAGTTGTCGAAAGTCAAGATGCAATAGGGCTTGAAAGTAGAGAGGAAAAAGCAATGTTTTCGAACCTCAAATTTTTTATGAACATTGTTGAGGGAAGCCTTGAAGGGATTCAAAAAGAATTTTAAATTTCCACCAATTATTTTTTGCTGCAGGAGCATCCTCTATGATGATTGGAGAGAGTAAATATGTTTGGATAAGCCTTAAAAGGCATGCAAACATGTAATAAGAGTTACTTTTGTTTCCCCCCAAATGTCAATTTTTTAATCTCATGTTATAATGAGATTTTTCTATAATGTAAGAGTAAAAAATAAAAAGGAATGTACAAGTAAGGTGTTAGTTATTAGGGGAGTGTGAGTTGTATTTTCTGCATGGATGAAGGTTGAAAACCTCTTCTTCTAGGTTGTAATATTTCTTTTAAACTAAAATTGGGATGTTGGTTCCTATTCCCAAGCACAAATGAAGGAGTATCAATAAAAAAAGGGAGATTTAATAAAAAATGATCAAAAATACAACAAATTTGGGAGCCAAATAATGAAGATAAATGAGCATGACGTCGACCACTATAAGAAAGAAGACAAAGAAATATGATTTTGTAAACAAAGAAGGGAGTGTTGGTATCCAAATTGATTCTCCCTTAGAAATCGAGAAGCATCAAAGACTTAGTAGGAGATTGAGAGACAAAAAGATCATATTATGAGTCATTTTGTAGTCGAGGAGGATATTGTTCTGAATCTTTGTCACTCGAGCATCGGAGAAATGGATAGCACCTTCATTAAGGATTTCATATATCCTCACTGCTTTAGGCCGTGCCTTTTGACCAGGGTGAGAGGACCCAATTTGTAACCTTCTTCGGTGAAGGAGAATGAAGATATCCTTCTCTACACAAATTTGAAAGGGGACCCTGAGAAAATATGATCAATAAACCACAATTTAATGCTCACAACTTGTCACTTCTAAAGAATGGTGATATTTCCTACACAGGGCTAAGGTTACTAAAGACATTATGGAATCCTAATTTCTTATGCATAATTTGGTAGTAGAATTTATACATTTGTGGACACATAGGGAAAACAGGGGTAGTTCAAGATGGATTGATTGTTTTTGAATAATTTTGGTGGGAGATTAAGTAGGATAAAATTGATTATACATAATATTTGAGAGACTTCACAACAATTGGAAAGCCAAAGGATAGAAAGCTTCAGAATATCTAAAATATTCCTTCAACCAGAAGGTGTGCATCAATAGAGGTCCAGATTTGCATGATTTCACACAATCTCTAACAATTTGAAACGAAGGCTCAAGATAAAGACTCAATAAAACATCAAAGACCCATGGTTCCTCATGCCTAAGATACACTCAAAGGATTACATACAATCTTTATCAACAAATGACCGTGAAGTGGTATTAAATTGTTTATCTCATTCCAAGATGAAGGATCTTCTTTAAATGAAATTGCAAATGACACTAAACTGTCACAAGGATGAGATCTTGTGTGATTCAGAGGTAGTTTAACACAATATTGCAATAGGAATAAGAAGACCTACTTGCAAACATTCTGAAATAAAGTAGACACAAATTTCTCCAAGATTGACATAGATTAACTCGAAATTAATTAGATTCATCAGCATAGGAAACTTTAGTTAAACAGTCTCAGAGCTTATCAATGGTTGTACACTTGCAACTAGCTTAACGTGATTGAAATATAAAACACTAGAAATAAATAAGTTTCTTAGATTGGTCTCTCAGGAAGATGAGCTCTCTCAAATTTTATCTTTAGAATTCAACCCCCAAACCTTTGCAAGAGCATTCTTATTGAATTTATACATTTCACTCGCTCACTCATCCCAAATTTTCCCCCCAAAAAAGGAAGAATATTCAAGGGAGCTTTGATTGTTACCACTTTGTCTTGGAAGGTGACATTTAACAAATTTGCAAAAATTTTCCAGTTCAAAAAATCATGAACTGGTCATGTTTCCCACACCCTCGACTAATGACTAGGATGCTATGCCACAACGTTTTGACAATCCGTCTAATCATTCTTTATTCTATCATGCAAGAAATCCCCATTTCAATCATTTTTTGGAGGCTCTATATAGCTGGATCTGACAAGTAATCCTTTTCACTCTTGAGGCAACACCTTTTTCATCTTTTATGCCTACAACCTCCATCATTTCAACCTTTTCAATTTCTTTCCTCTGCAACTCTGGCCTGCATCCATCTTCTCTAGTAATTCACATTTTTGCAAGTGTCTGAGAAATTCCAAATTCAAAATATCAACCTTAACCATCCTTGGACTCACAAATTAAGTTCTAAATCCATTGAATGGAACTTTGTAGACAAAAAAGACAAAGAATTTCATCAAAAATGATGAAAAACAATGCTTATTTGCATCTCTAGGAGTCTTGGAGAAAAAATTGCATAAAAACAGATGCAATGCAAAACAATCATTGATTTTTTCCCTTCTCATCTTTAGATTAGATTCGTCCACATTTTTCCTTTGCGTAACTACAAAGGTGAAGTATAGAGGCAAGCTTCCAAACAAGCGCGAGCCTTATACGTTCCTTGGGCCCAAGAAAAACACCTTTTGGATTTTATAAAAGTCTTAGTAAAAAAGGAGGGTGCCGAAGGATCCATGTGTTGCCTTGGCACACCTTTGGTATGGTCCTCAAAAGTGGAGACCCTAAACAAGCATGGGTTCACCACGTGTCTCAGTCGGGTAGAGTTGTTGAAAAAAATTGAAGGATCAGCAGAAGGCACCATGTGTGTAGGGTCTGAGATAGATTTCCTTAGACGTTGAAAATTCCAAGTAATGGAAGATTGAGTGGAAACCTCCAAGTGTCCTCTTAGCACTTCTTCAAAATAAAAATTAGGGGTAGGACCTCAAACAGGTGGGGTCCCTACACTTGTCCCTAGCCTTTATAAATTTGCTTTAAAATTGTAAGTATAGAGAGGAGCTTGAGGAAGCCTCCACATGTCTCCCTAGTGTAATTTTGAGATGGTCCTCAAAAGCGGAGACCCTAAACAAGTGCGGGCTTAGCACGTGTCCCCTTGGCATAAATACTAAGGTGAGACCCTGAGGTAGATCCTCAAATGAGTTTCGGCCCTCCACGTGTCCATGGTCTGACAAAGCTACACCAGATTTATGAAAAAATGCCTAAGTCTGGGCAAGGCAGTGGAAACCTCCAAGTGTCTTCCCGACGTAGCTCCAAGATTAAACCAAAAAGAGAATTTTCAGATGAGCATCGTCCCTCCATATGGACAAGTTTTGAGTTGAACTGGGCCTTAGATTTTCAAAGTTTCCCCTCGAGCCACATCCAACTAGAAAGGGCCACATTTCCACAGATGTTGAGATATAAATTTGATGTGGAAAAACACACTCGTCAAACCATAAAATGTAGGAAAATCACCATTTGCACCCAGAAATGAAACTTTCTTTAAGGAAAAATAATTTGGAAATGATATAAGGCCCAAATCTAATCCACTGAGCCACATCCAATCAGAAAAGAACACATCTCCACAGATATTGGTACAAAAAATGTTAGGGAAAACAAAATGTGATTGTGGAAAAATAGAAGGAAGGGAAAAAACCCAATTTTAGGCCCAAGATACAAATTCTTCCACATGGATAGAGGAATGGAAAAAAAATTCTAGACTTAAATTAAGCCTCGACCAAAGGAAGAGATTGATCATGGAAACCAAATGGAGGATAGAGTTTTCATGCATCAACACAGGGAGATAGAAAACACGACAGAGCCCTTAAACTAAAGAATTTTAAGGACAAACAGGGTAAGATCAAATTGAGCACCAACATCAGCTATGACTCGGAAATGGTCACTCCCTATGAGTGCCACAAGAACCAATAGCAGACCAAGTGCCAAAATTAAACCATTGGGAAACGAAGTCAAAGAACAAGCTTGCAAAGCAGAACAATAATAACCAACTCCCCCAAGGATAAACCAAGAAACCAAAAAAATGGTTGCCAAGGATTGGGATGAAACAAAACAGAGAAACACGAAAGCAAAACGAAACCAGAAGACTAAACACTATAGAGTGGTGACAATCTTGATTCAAAGAAAACAAATCAAGGAAAATTTTCAAGTGCCTGCCATTTTGGATATGACCATGCTAACCAGTTCTTATATGTCTTTAAATCTGGTCATATGATTGTTTCTCTCTTCCATCCAAGTTTCCATATGACCACATTTTTTCAAGATTATCCTTTGTTCTTGGGTCAATTTTTTCAACATCTTTCGAGGCTGCATCAAACATCAAAGTCCCAGGAAAATCAACCTACTCAGGATATTGATAAATTTCATATTCCTTGAAAACAACATAGCTCACAAAGTTATCAATGTCAATGTCTATTTGCAATACTTCATAAGAAGCATTATTGGAGTCCTTAATGAGATATAATATCTTATTTTCACCAGGTAACTTCATAAGGCTCCCCTCAGTTGATATGGTGGCATAAGACATGTCAATTTGCACACTTCCACCAACATTGGCAGCCCATTTTCTGGATAACATAATTCCCCATGTGGAAGGGCAATCAACAATAAAAACATCTAGTTTTAAGTTCTTTCCTAGGTAAGATGCAAGTTTCAATATCAAACCCTTGACACATCCAACCACTGGCACCTCTCTGGAATCCATGGTAATGCACTTCCCATAAGCTATTGTTACTTTGAGATCCAACTCATTCATGACCTCAAGAGGAATAATATTGCATGTTGCTCCAGAATCAAACATATAATTGTGTAACAACTTATCCTTAATAATAAAAGTAATGAAAAATGGAACCACCTTCAGCTGAAACTCAACCAAGGATGTTCCTAAATACACTTTAGGTGGCTCACCTAGTTCTTCCAGTACTTGGGGTTTTTCCAACTCTGCAATGGTAGGGAGAGTATTAACATTGTTTACATTCCTACCACGGGTAATATTTTATTATTTGATTCCCAAATACTCAAAGGCCCTTTTCTTGTGCTCATGAATCCTAAGAAGATAAATAATTGGAACAAAAATCTTGATCTGACTCAAGACTTGGGCAATGTCATAAGGAACATATTTGGGCAATGTAGTGTTAGGAGCAAGATTTACAAATTCATCTGATGGCACATGATTTTTTATAGTATGAGCATGGGGAGGAATAAAATTTTTATCTGGGGTGACCAAACCTTTGCTAGATGCATCTTTTTTAGGGGTTTCCTTATGGATACTAGTAAGCACTGGAATTTTTTGTTTGTCCTGAGGCCCTGCCCCTTTGGCAACCTTACTCTTGGTATTATATTGTTTTTCATGGCCAACCACAACATTCATTAACAACTTCATATCTTCCTCAGAAGGGATTCCTCCATGATACTTCTCAATCAGTAATTCCCTTAAGAATTCAAAATCATTATTAGGAAATTCATAAACTTGCACCATATCAATTTCAAAAGTATGAGTGGGAGGAAGAGGTAATACTCAGTGAATGCAATCCCAGAAATCTTTAATAGTTATGGCACTTATTAGCTCAGTTGAGGTTGCTACCAGCTATGAACTTGTAGAAAAATCCATCATGCATGGATCATCATCAGTGTCATCATCATTAGCTTCTTCCTCAACTCGATTTTCAACAACACATAGAGAATGTGGCAAGAAACAACTATCACACCACTTAATTTCATGAACTTCATCAACAACAACTCTGACAGCCAAAGGATCATGCACAATTCTATTCTCACTGGCTTGGGGCTATCTATTCCTTGATCCCATGAGTCCTTTGCCTCTGTCATTAGAACTATGATCACCCCTAGGATGATGGGAAAATCTTTCTTGATGTTGTGCTTTATGTTGACCTTGGGAAACTTGTCCAATCCCCTTATCTACCCTGGCCATTTTGTAGGATATTTCCTTAATAGCTCCAACTAAATTTTGTACAACCTCCTCCAGATCCATAGCTTTAATTGACTGAGGCTTCTCTTGATTGATCATCTTGATGAATTCTCTCTTAGGAGGTTTACTAATTTCCTTGATTTTATTCTCAATCTGCAAATCCATGGTGAAGGCTTGCCTCAATGTTGCTGGGTTTTTGTGTCTTAAATAATAAGAAACTTTCTTATCAAAAGCATTAGATTATTTTATCAAACAAGAAACATCACTTGGCCTTAGGATCATAGGTAGACTATTTATGGTCTTATTGAACTTTGTATTGAAGTCATGAACTGACTCAATAGGATTATTTTTTATATTTTGAAATTCTGATAAAAGAAACCTAGGGTCTATTTTATCTCCATACTACAATCTAAAATCATTATTCATCTCTATCCATGAATCAATGGAATTGTCTGGTAAAGATTTATACATGTCCCGTGCATCTTCCTCTAGATTATGAATAAACAACTTTATGTACCCATCCTCAAATTCAATCTCAAATTCTTCCATCATATTGAAAAAAAGCTTTAAGTGTTGATCCCCAGTAATAGCATTATTTCCTTGAAATTTAGGCAATCTATTTCTAACATCTTGGGGCACAACATTTGAATATCTAGCCATACCTCTGAAATCTATAGGACCAAAAGTGTTCACAATAAATGGAGGTCTTGGTGGGGTATGGTCCATATGTTTTTGGGGAGGTGATGTTATAGGAGAAATAGAATGATCAGGAGTGAGGGGTCTATGGGGCACAAAAATGTAATTATCAGAACAAATGTTCTCTAAAAATTCTATTTCTTGGGAGATCCTATCACCTTAGGAGAACACAGGGACAATGAGATGTAAATTTTTCAAATACGAAAGAAGGCCCCTCTCTAGATGGAGAATTCAAATTTACAAAAATACTACCTGATTCAGAAGCACTTGAGGAAGTATGGCAATCTTCAATGATAGGTTGATCAGTTTCCACAATTGATAACTCCTCTCTTTAGTTTTGATCTGTAACAACTTTCCAGATTCTTCTTCCTTTTGAATTAGACTTTCCCAACTCTTGAAACAACCTATCATGACTAGGGTCCCTGGTGAAGAAAAATATTCTTCCTTCCAGATTTGTCAAAGTTATTAATGACAAATCTTACAATTGATATATGTTAAGACACTTGCATTTATCAAAGAATTTAAACAGCACGAGAGTCACCACTAAGGATTTTTACCTCATTTGTGTACAAATGCACTATGAAACTGACCTATCGAATGTCTGTTAATACATAGAATTCATGCAAAGATTCATAGATACGATCCCTTATTCTACCAAAATTTATCAATGATGATACAAATTTTAGTGTAATAATTGTATAAACTGGAAATATTGCACTGCAGAACTTACAACTTTGAACTTGATTCTTACAGATCTGAATAGAAAAATGATGTTTCAGCAATGTATTTACACTTCAATATTTTTTAAGAAGAATTTACCAAGTTCAATACGTGTATGCTGATGGTGTTCAATCTTTGTAAACATACATCAAGAGTCCCTAGACAACGGCTCCACTTTGGTGTTCGTATCAAAATTTATTCTCCTCTTACAATTTGAGCAACATCAATAGGTTCGATCATGGATAGCTTAGAGATAGACATAGAGCATAATGTGTGTCATTTTGTCACCTGGGGATGAGATATAGCTGGCCCTTTATTACTTAGATTTGTGGAGAGATGGATATCACTTTCATTTAGGATTTGACCTATCCTCATTACTTTCAGGTTGTGCCTCTTCTACCAAGGTGAGAGGACCCATAGTGTAACCTTTTGTTTGATGAAGGAGAATCGATATATCCTTCGTTTACACAAATTTTATGAAGAAAAACTTAAGAAAGTATGATCAATACTCCATAATTTAACTCTTAAGAGTCCGTCACTTCTAAAGAGTTGGAGAAAATTTCAAAACAAGCCTAAGATTACTGAAGAAATTATTAAATCCTAATTGTTTCCGTATATTTTAGTACATAGATATTGTTTACATTTGTGGATATACAACAAGAAATAGGGGTAGTTTAAGATGGATTCATGGTTTTAGAATGATTGTGGTGGGAGATTAATCTGGATAAAGTTGATTATACTAGATCTTTGAGATAACTTCACAACAGTAGGACAACCCAACAATGACAGAAGTCTTCAAAATAGTTAAGACGATTCCTTCAACCAAAAGGTGTGCATTCAATAGAGGACCTAGATCAACACATTTTCACATAGTATTTCCAAGAATCTAGCACGAAATGCTTGAGTTAGAAGACTTAATTAAACACCTAAAAAACTCTTGGTTCAATCACGCCTAAGAGTACAACCCAAAGGACTTACAAATAATCTTTATTAACAAATGATGGTGGAGTGATTTTGAATTTGTTTATGTCATCACAAGATGAAGGATCTTCCTGAAATGAAACTATGCAAATGCCACTAAACTATGTCATAGGGACAAGATCTTGTGTGATTTTGAGGAAGACTTTCAATGTAAGATTGCAATAGGAACAAAAAAAAATACTTGCGGACATTTTGAATTACAATGAAGAAACTCAAATTACTCCAAGATTGACAGAAATTAATTTCAAAATTGCTTAAATTCATCAGAAAGGGAAAGTATTCTTTGAGATAATATTAGTGCTCGTCAATGGAACTTGTACACTCTGCAACTAGCTTGACATGATAGAAATATCTACCATATAAGAAATTAACAGGTTACCTCGGATTGGTCTCTCAGGAAGATGGGCTTTCTAAAATTTTCTCTCAAGAATTCAACTCCCGACCCCTTTGCAATAGTATTCTCATTAAATTTATACATTTCACTTGCTCACTCATCCCAAATATTCCCCTCCCCCCCCCACAAAAAAAAAATAAGAATATTCGAGGGACGTTTTCTTGTTACCAATTTGCCTCAGAAAGAGACGTTGTAACAAATTCCCATCTGAAAGCTGCCAGGTGGACCAATTATGAATTAATCACATGTTCTTGGCCATACCCTTGAACTAATGACTAGGATACCATGCCACAACCTTTTTGACAGTCCTAATAATTGTGATTTTGTCATTCAAGAAATCCCCAATTTAATCATTTTCCGGAGGCTCTGCACAACTGGATCTGACAGGTAAAATCCATTTTTTTCTCTCGAGGCAAACACCTTTTCCATCCTTTGTACGGCTGAAACCTTCATCATTTCATCCTTTTACCTCATTATTTCCTCTACAATTCTTCCCCACATCCATCTTCTCTGGTAATTCACATTTTTGCAAGTGCTCGAGCAACTCCAACTTCAAAATATTGATCTTAACAATCCTTGGACTCACAAATTAAGTTCTCAAATCCATTCAATGTCACTTTACATACAAAAACTACAAAGGAATTTAATCAAAAAATGATGAAAAATAGTGCATATTTGCATCTCCAGGAGTCTTGGAGAAAAAATGGTAAAAAAAAAGTTGAAATGCACAACAACCATTGATTTTTTCCCTTATCTAGATTTATATTATAGTCCGTCCATGTGTTTCCTTGGTGCAACTGCAAAGGAGAAGTACAGGGGAAAGTTTCCAAACAAGTGCGGGCCTTCCACATGCCCTAGCCCCAAGAAAAATTCCTTTTGGCATTTGGAAAAAGTCTCAGTAGAAAAAGAATCCAGTGGAAGCCTCCACGCGTCTCAATGATGCACTTTTGGTATGGTCTTTAAAAGCGGAGATCCCTAAACAAGCACAGAGCTCACCACATGTCTCAGTCTGAGCAGAGTTGTTGAAGAAAGTTGAAATATCAGCGGGAGGCATGCCATATGTCTAGGGTCCGAGTTAGTTTTCCTTGGTTGTTGAAAAGTACAAGAAAAGGCAGAGTGAGCGGAAAGCCTCCAACTGTCCTCCTGGTAATTATTCAATATAAATATTAGGAGTCGGTTCCCCAAAATAGGAGCAGATCCCTCCACGTGTCCCAGGCCTTTTAAAGAGTTGATTTGAATAAGTTTAAGTAGAGAGCGGAGCTGGCGGAAGCCTCCAAGTGTCTCCCTGGTGTAATTTTCAGATGGTCCCCCAAAAGTGGAGACCTGAACAAGCGCGGGCTTAGCACGTTTCTATTTGGTGTAATTGTTAAGGTGTTACCCTGGGGTAGATCCTCAAATGAGCGTCGGCTCTGCACATGTCCATGGTCTGACAAATCTGCACTAGACATATGAACAAATTCCTAAGTCTAGGCAAGGCAATAGAAACATCCAAGTGTCTCCCCGACGTAGCTCCAAGGTCAAACCAAAAGGAGAATTTTCAGATGAGCTCTGGCCCTCCACGTGGACAAGTTTTGAGTTGAAGTGGGCCTTAGAGTTTTAGAGTGCTCTGTCAAGCCACATCCAACCAGAAAGGGCCATGTTTCCATAGATGCTGAGATATAAATTTTACATGGAAAAACACACCCATCAGACCGTAAATGTAGGAAAATCACCATTTTCATTTGGAAATGAATCTTTCTTTAAGGACAGAGAATTTGGAAATGATATAAGGTCCAAATGTGATCCACCGAGCTGCATCCAATTTGAAAAGACCACATTGCCGCAGATATTGGGAGAAAAATTGTCAGGGAAAATAAAACGTGATTGTGGAAAAACGAAAGGAAGGGAAAAAACCAAATTTTACGCCCAAGTTACAAATTCTTCCACATGGATAGAGGAATGGAAAACAAATTCTGGACTTAAAGTGATCCTCGACCAAAGGAATGGACTGATCATGGAAACCAAATGGAGGATAGAGGTTTCATGCATCAATACGGGGAGATAGGAAAGACGACATAGCCAGCAAACTGAATAATTTCAAGGACAAACAAGGTGAGAACAAATTGAAAACCAACAGGGAGTACATTGTGTAATTTGAAGGATTGATAAGAAAGTTCAAGATGTAAGTTTATATTGCAGTCATGAATGTGAATCCATTTGAGGTGTATGACTCTTCAACCTCCCTTATTGTAATTATTTATGATTCAAACCATGATTATTCTTGTTCCATACACTAGAGGATATTGTTTTTGTGTATTGCATTTTTCATGGAATGTGTGTGAAGGTTTATCTTGGGAAAACAAGCTTAAAATATAACATTCATCTAACACCACACCTAAAACCCTACTAATCATTGTGAAGTTTGATTAAGCTAGGAGAATATTTCATTAAGGATAAATAGTTTTGAAAGGTACCATCATGGACCAAAAAGTGATCAAAAGCTAGAGATGACATCAAAAATAGTCCAAAGATAAAAGGGAATCAATACCATTACAATGAGGCTCAAAACCCAGATATAGCAGTAAACATAACAAAAACGGATCATCCATGAAGATCACAAGAACCACCTATAGTATACCAAGAACTATAAAAAGGATTAAAAAAGAGACAAAGAAACATAAAAAAAACAAGAAGATATTCCTGATAGCAACATAACAACAAACTTGAAGTAATACTTGACTATTTATCAATCTTTGTCTTGACTTTCTGCAGAGAGCTGAATAATGTTTCAAGCCTTGACATTGAGTATTGAGAAAATTACAAGTAATTTTGTGGTCTCCTACTCAATTTATGACTTGTTATTATTCTAAATTTCCTACTTCAACATTTGGTAGAATCACTCATCATGTCATTTTTCCATTATCAGACCTTACATTCCTTTCTATGCTCTGTATAAGTGAATAGAGAAGGATAATAAACTAAATCAGTATTTAGTGGACTGAAGTATGGCTCTTATATGGTGACTAACAGTGCATGGAGTTCATATGAATCACTTAAGGAAAACTTATGAAAGAATATCAAGCTACAAGCATTTCCAGGATTTAATAATGTCTTAGACTCTTATTCTTGTACAATAACCTCTTGCATGTTCAATAATAATTTTCTCAATCCTTCCAAGGTTATCACTCTTCACTATTATCTTTACAAATGATCACAACAAAAACTATTTCTTCACTTCCTTAGTGCATAATTACAGTATCAAGGTAATGCATAGTCACTCCTTCCATGTCTTATCACAATCAAAAATAACTTGTTTGATGAATTCACCCTCAATGGTACAAAATACCAATCTTAAAGGATAGTTAGCATGAAAAATACCAAAACATTGTTTGGTATATTTTTCTCATTCATAGTTCAGAAATGATCTTTTAGCACTCGCCATAAAGCATCTTAAATAAGACCTTACCTATATTTTGCAAATTATATTTACATAGTCCTGAGCATGAGTTTTATGTCTGCAAAACTCCTTTCTAAGTTCCACCAAAAATCATTGGAAATTGTTTCACAGTCTTGATACAATTTCAATCAGTAGCTTCTCATTGCAACATCAAAATAGGGAATTACGCTATCAAAAATCACTACTATTTAAATAAGACTTAATAAAATTCCGTGCATAACATAGTTATGGCCTACCTATAAACATGCATAATACTTACCAAGAATAATCATCAAATCACAGAAGTATACATACATAATTACATGTCACAAAATGCATGTAAACACAAATTTCTCCTTTTTTGAAGCATGTTATTGATTTCCAATCGATTGAGAATAAGATAGAGTAGTTAAATTTGAATATTTATATAAATCCCATCACTTAGAAACTGAATACACACCCTAAATACATTGTGTCCCAATGAGTTACCTTACCCTTATAATTACGTTTCTTAGGTCAAGACCAAGTCATAGAATTTCTAAACTCACATTATGTATTCTAGACCCATATATGGACTTGTGACAATTGATTACACCTCACTTTATCCCATTACATGATTATAGGCTTCAAGGTCCCATCAAAACAACCAGTCAAGGTCCCATCAAGGTTACAAAGTTATCTTCTGAGGTTCCACAACTATCTCATTAGTTCTGGAACACATATCTGTATGGATTCCATGATAGCTAGATTATATTCATGTTACATTGAATTGTTCACATAACCATAAACCCATTGATTTATTAAGGAATTATCATTCGTTAATTATTTACATAAACTTGTATTTTATTTGAGTCACATACCTCAACCTTTGTAATATCATGTGGTAGTGTTGTTTTGTGGTATACACATTGCTTGTATACCATAGAGGAGATAAGAGGTGGACATTGTTGAATCCAAGATATTGATATTGACATGAACAAATTTTTCTAACATATTGGTTTTGATATTGATATTAATATTGATGTTTGTATAGGTGATATAACTAAACTCATTCATCTTGTAATATGTTATTCATCATTACAAATTATCGTAACATGTATTCAATTTTTGGCCTACTACAATGAATACACTAAGTAAGTAGCCATTCGACAAATTTGTCAATGTTCTCGTCTAGTTCTAGATTTTATAATTGAATAGTTAGTTCTATCTTTGTACTTGAATCATTCTTAAAAAGTAAATTATGTATACTTTTTATTTAATTTAATACTATAAACGTTTTTTCATTTTTATATGACAGTTTTTAAATCCCAAAAAGGATTGGTCAAACAAAATAGACTTAATTCTTATATTCAATCAATCAAATTATTATACTGTTATAATTTAATAGCTTAGATATTAAGAAAGAAGAATATAAGATCGAATTCTCTCACGGTCTAAGATTTATTAAGGGATATTTGACCAATAAATAACATTAATATGTTGACCCTCCAAGTTGTTAAAGATACATTTATAGAACACTAACAAATTTTATTGCTAAAAATTAATCAAAGGAAAAACATATTAGTTGAGTGTAGTGTATGAAATGTATTCATTCGGATTAAAATTAGCTACATTAAAATGCATCTGAAACATATATCAATTTTTTTTTTCTTGTTAAATAATATCACTACAAGAAATGCATATGCTAGAATAAATACTAATATGTATATAGTTTATAACTACAATTTCATTAGTTGAACATTGTGATTTCAAATATGTTAAAAGAGTGGAATAAATAAACATGTTTAAACCATGAATGTGTATGATAAAATAAGTCTATTTTGTTTTCAATGAGAGAACAAATTGGTGATATAGTCAACTTTATAGTTATGTCGCTGAGGCTCGTAGGTTTATCATGAGTGTGATTATAAGTTACCATATAACATGCATTCTTACATATCAATGGAAAAAAGTAGCAACTTTCCACATCCAGTGATTATTGTAGAAGTATCTAAATGTGACAAGTGACACGTGATAAAAGAAAATTAAACTCTTACACAACATGCCATGTTGGTAAAATCAAACATACAGTATTTTCTTGATCCAAAAAGTCTCATGTTCCCTTGGTAGTTTTATCATATCCTTTACCTAATTCACTATCTATAATTCTCATGACTATTGAATCCAATTTTAAACTAGAAATGTTGGAGCTTCACTAAATCTTTGAATGACTTAAACTACATAGGTTGTTAATACTATATATAAAACTTTATATATTCCATCCATAGAATGGACTATTTGGATTGGTATGTTTAAAAAAATCAGAAAGGGATTCATTAGAGCTATTCTCTCCTAATTAAATAATCATGGAAAATTGATTGTATCCAGTAAGATATTAAACATTAAGTTTTTACCTGATGAATAGGTTATGGGAAATTGAAAGCTAAAAAGGAAATCAGAGCAAGCATAAAACTACAACATCATCCAATTGACTCTCAAAGATTTTTAGGTAATGGTAACTCCAGATAAATGAAAATTATAGGAAATCATATAATTATACTAATAAATCATGTTAATCTAATACATAAAGTAAAATATCATCAAATATTATTAATATTAAGTGTTGATGTGTTGCAAATTATAACTATAAACTGTTTTTAAAAAACAAGTGACAATGCCAAAATTTTAGGCCTTTTTCTCATTACATATATCTAGTGAATCCTGAACATGCTTAGACTATAGTTCTTTCAAATGTTTGGTATTCCTAGTCACGATTGGCAACCACATCATGAAGCTTGGCCAAGTAAAGTTCATGCATTTGCAAATTTGTTCACAGACAATGTTTCCATGTTTTTATGTGCCATCTCTAGTTGAATATAATTCCATATCTATATTGGACTTTCGACACGCGCAAATATACAAGCTCCAATGCATATAGTCCTTTTATATTTTCTCGTATTTGTTTTGTTCTATTTTTCATAAAACTCAATTTTCTCTTCCAAAACCTTTATATGTTTTTTTGTCAAATTTGGCCTTCTCCTCATGACTTTTACGCAAGGATTTCTCTCAGGTGAATGAATATCAGAGTGCAAGCATCATATTATAGTCTTCACATTTTTGAAATTAATGCAAAAAAAAATATTCAAAGAAAATAATTTTTTATGTTACTCACCTCTGAATATAGTAGAATGCAAATCATCCCTTCTCCTCTTGGCTGCACCAACATCATTGTCAAACATTTCGGCATTTTACATTGCTTCTTCAACAATCGTCTATGTCTCTTATCCTTACCCGAGGATTTTATTTTGAGCCATCATAGGTTTCTATATGTATTGTTTTTCTCCAATGCACAGGATTTCTATATTTTTTGAAACTGAAGCTATGGAATGGAGTGAAATTCCTGACAACATCTATTTCCAGCATAAATGAGATATCCTACATAAAATCTAGTTCATAATAAAGATGTGTTGCATTAGTACAAAATTAGATATACAATGAATTGTCGATATGATAAATAGATATGTTTAACATTATTGGGAAAAAAGTCACCTTGCACAGCTTGATAACAAACTCTAAGATGGATGCAATGAGTGGCTCCAACCTATTGCAAGCCAAGACCAAGCCTGATTAAATTGTGCATACATCAATAACTTACATATAGCTATGGATGAAATACTCAACCCATGAATAGATATGAATTTCATCCAAACATACAATCTTCTTACATATAACTCTTAAGAGGAAAGTAGTTCCATTTCAAGATGAATAGGATACGTAGCCTAAATCATCACTCACATGAAATATGCATGAGATACATCAACGTATGAAAGGAAGTGACATCATTCAACACAATATCTAACGAAATTTGATGAAGAAATTCATGGATGAATCAAATACACACCCAAAATGAGAAATCGGATAACTACATATACTGACATGCAATGAATCATAATAGTTAAGCCATTTCATGGGATGTAAGAATTCAAGGTCAAATGATGTTTCCAAATGAAGTGTTCGTATTCCGTGCAATACAACCATAATTGGTAGGTTATGCAGAAATTTTCATAATGGTGCTCTTTGGTCTATATTGGAAATGCAGCCCTAAGATTTCAAAGATGAAAACCCATGTGATCCATACTTGAAGATTTCATTCAAAGATCCCTGCAGGCATGACATACTGGCTACTCCATAATCCATTCATACGTGAGTTCTAGCAATCTGACATCTTTAGGGGTGTAGTCATGTTCAATGGGTGACCTAATCAGTATGCCATCATAGTTACAAAGGAAATTTCAAGACTTGTGTTTTTTAGGACATGAAACAAATTTCTCTTTCTAGATGAGACCCAAGAAGATTATCCTGAAATCTCCACATGGAGCCTCAAAGTAAACAATCAAGTTCTCTAAATAATTTAAAGATTTATTGTGCATAACATGGTCATCATATGGTTGTATTTCATCATGTTTTCTTCTTGACAAGTTTGAAGATGCTAGTCTAAGATGTGCAGGCCACAGAAGGTGAGTCAAAGGACCTATAAATACAATTGACTTGACCATACTGAAATAGAGAAGGTATTTTTATTTTTCTCATGCTTACCTAATACATGTCTCTGAAACTATGCGGTTCTAGATCTTTTGTCTATGAATGCTCTAAGGAGTTGGTAACATGAAACAAATGTTATACTTTTTGGCTAGGGAGGGGAAGTTAATTCATTCTATAGGGATTTTAATGCATACATCAAAGTTCTCTAATGTGAGCTTTATGGATTTTTCCCAGGGAACATGGTCATCATATGGTTGTATTTAAGTTTTTTCTATCTTCTTCAAAATGTCTTAAGAGGCATAACACTTGAGTGTTAGACCTATGGTAATTACTTACCATACTACACGATGAAGAGGTATTTTTAGAGGATTTTCTTAAAATGCTTACGGGTACTCCATATCTGACTCAATGCGAAGAAAATAGATAAATTTTGTCATCCAACCTCTTATCCTTACCTGATGGTTTTTATTCGGAGCCAGTCATTGGAGGTAAAAATTGCTCATTGGTTGAGCGTCATTGAATGTTGTGGGTACTCTGTTCTCACCTCTTGCACTTCCTCCCTTTTGGAGTAAGTCTCCTCCAACCTATTTCTCTTTGTTCCAAAAAAATTGTCTCTACATTTTTTTATTCTGTTACACTTCAACTAAAGATCCTTTGTTTGTCATTAGGGTTATTGGTTCCCTTAGAAACCCATTTTTTACCTTATCTAATAGATATGAACATCTCTCAAAACAAATCACCTTACATATAAATTTTAAGCAGGACAGATATGGCCAATTCAAGAACCCACCCAAGGAATGAAGAATTCATCATAACTTACATATATATGGAATGAAGATACATAAACCCAGTCTAGGTCATTTCATCAAACACAGAGATCTACACTATTTATTTTCCCAAATGAAGTGCTATTCCCTGGAGTACAACCATAATTAGGTTAGCCTAAATCTATCATCTCACATGAAATAAAATACACTAACGATGAATAGCAGACAACATCAATGGATCATACTTCAATAATATTCGAAGGATTGATGCACATGAAATATAGGCTAATCAATAATCTAGTCACCCAAAATGTAGAAATGATAACTGCAGATATTGAAATGTATAACAATCCATCACAATTTGCTTAATTTGCCATTTTTAACATGGGAGACAGAATTTTTCTTTTTCTTCATTCAATGATGTTATCCAAATGAAGTGGTTATTCCCTGCAATACAACCATAATTAGGTTAGATAAATCCATAATCTCCTAATTATATTGGACTAACAAAAAAGAGAAAACCCATGGATATACTTGAAGATTATTCGAGGATTATGCATATGACATACTGGATACTCCATAATCCATTCATATGTGATGTCTTAATGAAAAGTGTAGATTTTAATGGTATAACAAGCCATCACAGTTTTTTTCATTTGTTTTTTAACATGAAACAAATTTCTCTTTTTCTAAGAAGTTTTATTTAAGGATTTTTAACATCAAGTTCTCTAAGAATTTAAATCTTTGCATAACATGGTCATCATATGGTTGTATTTAATTTTTTTCTTCTTCTTTGAAATGCATAAGAGGAATAACAAAGGTGCCAGACCTATTAATTACTTACCATACTAAAAAGAGGTATTTTGATTTTTCTTATTCTTAGCTACTACATTCTCTCGATGCGGTTCTAGATCTTTTGTTTGTTTTTCTTGCAATACAAATAAAGAAAGGGGATATAAGCTGTTATAAATAGAGGAAATAAACAATTCACATGTTAAGAAATTTTCTAATTCATGTGATGGTTTAAGAAAGTGGGGAGAAGATGCGATGATTACTTGTTGTTTTCATTGTGCTGCCAAATGACACATACAAACAAAAAAACAATGTGACATCTATAATGATAAATAATCAACCCATTATGGTGCAACATGGCACATTCAAACAAGGAAAAACTTTGAGACTAGTATAATCATGAGTAATCATTCCTTTGTGATGCCACATGGAAAAAAGAACACGTGACAACTAAAATCATGAAAAATCAACACATTACTATGCCACATGGCACATTAAAACTAGTATAATCACGAGTAATCATTATTTTGTGATGCCACATGGGAAAAAACATGTAACAACTAAAATCATGAATAATCAACACATTACAATGTCACATGGTATATGGTACATTAAAACAAAAAAGCATCCGTGACAAGTAAAATCATGAATAAGACACCAATTTTGATAACACATGGCCATTCAAACTAAAAAACACTAATGACAACTATAATCATGATTAAATCCAAAAAATTCACAATTAAAGTACATGTTAATGTCAATGTTATTATATTAAAACAAGCGAATATGGTATCAATTAATTTTTTTCATTAAATTAATAATATTGTTTTTAAATAATTAAGTTATTTGTATCCAATCAATTTTTCCTCCTTTGTCTAGTACACACAATGGAGGTAATTCTTTCAAAGTATAATTTTTTTTTCAAGTTCTTGTGTATGTAGTTCAGTGTCACTTTTGTACTTGGTGCCCACCTTGAGTTTTGGCAGGTACCGCATTAACCTACAAAATTTAGACAATTTGTGCTACTATAATTCATATAGGATAATAGTAAGGCAAAGCCAACACTTCATGTAAAACATTTCCAAACAAGATATTACCTAAGGTGGCATGCTATGCTGCATTTCACAAAGTGGACAAATGGTAAAGCTCCCTATAATGTTGGTCGGCATGCACGTGAAACTTGTAAGAAATTAGAGAGGGAAAGTATCATCGATGACATTGACGATATTAACAATGGTGTTAGCATACGTTGAATAATCTATATTTTTTAGGAGAGTATGTTCTGTTCTATCCCTTTATTTTCTACTTTCTAGGTGTATTCCATTATTCTCTCCTTCTATTTTGTAACCTCTCTATCCATTTAGGGGAGTCTTGTTCAATTTTGCACCTATAAATAATGTACGTGAGTTATTTGTTCAATAGAATAATATGAGATAATATATCTCTATTCTTTCTCCTCCATTACTACCTCACAGTTTGGTATCAGAGTGATCTTTTTTTTTTATTTTGAGCCAGTGAGCAATGAAATTAGTAGCAATCTATCTTATTGTATTTGTTATTTGAATTAAATATGAGCTCAGTTTTTATTCTCTACAGTATGCTTGGCTCTGACCTTGATAGTCTTCTCAGAAAAGCCACACCAACACCTATTTGTTATTCCCTAGCCACCTCTTCCTGAATAATCATTCCAGCGACCTGCACAATCTAGTAATCATTCCAATGAATTGCACAATCTAGTAATCATTCCAGCAACCTACACAATCTGGTAAACATTCCAGCGACCTGCACATTATTTTAAATATAATTCATTTTTTTGTTGTACGTGTGGAGAGAAAAAGGAAATGAGTTTGCATGCTACATGGAAGAGATCATACTCAGCGTGAACATTTAGAAACCTACATGGAAAACAAAAGAGAGAAAAAACACGTGAGTTCAAGGAAGGTGCATGGAAAGGAGAAGTCTTTTGTCTTCTGCGTGGAGAAAATTTTGATTCCAAGGACGTGGAATATGCAGAAACTTACATGAGGATGCATGGATGTTGGGACGTGATGGACGAAGCAAATCTTTAAATTTTGGCATTCATTCAAATCTGGCATGAGAAATTGGGGACAATAACTACGTGAAAGACACCATCAATTGTAGTGACTTGTTTCTCTACATGAAAAATGTGGTAAAAGAGTAATCAATTCCCATTCACCTATGTGGAGAAGGTGCATGCATGTTCTGTGCAGACTCCAATGACCACGTGAAGCAGAGACGTGGAGGAAAATACCAACTATCTACGTGAAGAGGTAGAACAACATGAGGAGAAGAAACTTAGAGAAACTACAAATACTACACCGAATGTTGAGTGTAGACAACTCGATCGAGAGTGTCAATAACATGGTCACCATAGCTGAAAGCCAGAATATCAACTCGCTAGCCAGAGAAGACCGTGAAGAAGCTCCTAAGAGCTCCGAGTTCTACTTTGCTTTGTTGAACGAGCTTTCGAAATACCGGCAATCTTGCATTTGACAAGATAGTTCGAGAAGGACTTCTTGAATACTTTCTTTTCGACGTTAGCTGCCAAGCAAAAGTGAGTACGAGAATAATTTGAAGCTAGATACGATGCTCGACTGTGACGACAAAGAAGAATGCCCTACAAAGCGTCGTCGTCTCACAGTTCATGCAAATATTGTGAGCATCTACGAGCTAGTAATTCTTGTCAATGAGTCAAAATTGTAATAACTTTTCAAATAAATAAATTTTATCTTTTATTACGATGTCTTCTCTGAAGTTACTTATGTCTGACGCTCCAGTTTCTAAAAGGGTCCAATTTTGTGGCCTGGAAGAAAAAAAATGAAGACAATCCTTCAGTTTGAAGGATTATGGGGAATTGTCACAGGGTCTGTGTCTGCTCCCACAGCCCCCGATGAACTAATAAAATATGAAATGGCTAGTGCTAAAGCCTTGATGCTGATAATGCTCAGTATCAGTGACGATGTGTAGCCCGCATGTTAGGAAATGCAGAAGAAATCCTAAGGAGGCCTGGGACAAGTTGGCAATCATTTATGAATCCAAAAAATCAAACGAAGATACCTTCATCTTCAGTCAAAGCTGCACACCCTCTCTATGGGGTCAGATAAGAAAGTGTAGGAATTCTTGTGTCGCGTGGCTGAGCTGAGATTAGAGTTATTAGCACTCGGTGAAATGGTGGATGGTAAACTTCTCGTCGCAATAACCTTGAGAGCACTCCCTTCTCAATTCTGAGTGTTCGTTATGACATTGAATGTGTCTAAACAAACAGTGACATTCAAAGAGCTTATGAATTTTCTATAGCAGGAAGAGGCCATCACTTCATCACATGAGGATTCTCAGGATAAATCCTTGTTCTCAAAGCCTTACTGTGGCCAGAAGAATCAGAAAGGTCCCCCAGAGAAGCCAAATCCAGTGCAACACAAACAACAACAGAAAGATCAAAAGACAAAGAGATGGTGTCACATTTACAGAACCAATACTCACGACACTGATCACTGCTGGCATAATATCTTGAAATAGGGGTCTTCAAGCCATACAAGCACATCTAGGTGCATGAAGACTTTCAAAAGTCCAAATGACATCCCCGCTGGAGAAAGCACAAGGGACATCTTGCAGCCCAACAAGAAGATGATGACTTTGATGAGGAGGACATCAGAAGGAGACCATTGTAGTAAGAATCTTGTACTCGTATCTCAAAAATTCTCATCCCATCAGAGAAATTTTGGTTGATAGACTCTGGTGCAAGCAAGCATATGTCAAGTGACAAAAATCTATTTGATTCACTACATGAAGAGCCAACTGGAGATCAAGTTCAGATAGTGGATGACAAAGAGTACATTGCAGAAGGAATAGGGAATGTCACCATTCCTCTGGGACCATGAAAATGTACACTTACAAAGCTACTATATGTTCCTAGCTTGACTAGCAACCTCTTATCAGTTACTCAGCTCTTGAATCATTCACCTTAAGGTAGAATTTCTTGTACAAAATGGCATTAAATCATGCTTAATCTCCCGAAAAGGTACAGGT
Source organism: Taxus chinensis (assembly GCA_019776745.2). Classification (NCBI taxonomy): domain Eukaryota; kingdom Viridiplantae; phylum Streptophyta; class Pinopsida; order Cupressales; family Taxaceae; genus Taxus; species Taxus chinensis. Next base: position 632,648,951 of record CM034154.1, on the reverse strand, counting down.
TCTTGCTAAATATTTTGTAAAAGATAAGTTATTTTCCTTAGTATACTGTTTCATCTTCTGCAGTAGCTTTATCTGCTTCAACAATAGAATCAACTGCCGTATGGCATTTTAGATATGGACACTTGGTCAGTTAGTTTATTACACCAGATGAGTTCAAAAGAAATGGTCTATGGACTACCCAAATTGTCCAATTCCTTATCCTATTTTCCCTGGCTGTCTTGCAGGAAAACAACACAGAGATCCATTTCAGGCGAGCACCTTCCATGTCAAGAAGTGTCTGGAGGTAGTCCATACCAATCTGAATGGCCCATTTGCCTGCTTCATTTTCAGGATACAAGTACTTTCACTTGTTCATGGATGACCACTCTCACAATATGTGGGTATATTTCATAAAGAAGAAGAGTGAGGCTCTTTAACACTTGTAGAACTTATATCATCGTGTTGTCAAAGAGTCCAGACAACCACTTCTTCTACTCCGCTCAGATCAAGGGGGAAAATTCACATGAAAGAGGTTCTTGGCCTTCCTGAACCAACATGGCATTAATCAGCACCGACTACTCCCTACACGCCATAGCAAAATGGCATTGTTGAGTGTTGCAATCACACAGTGATGGAGATGGCTTGCTGCATACTATCAACTACAAAGCTAGGAGAACACTATTGGGCTGAAGCAGTACAAACAACTGTATATCTTTTGAATAGGGAACCGATAAATATTCTATAGAACAAAATGCTAGAAGAGGTATGGAGTGGTAGAAAGCCATCAATTTTTCATTTGTGAGTATTTGGTTACACAGCATACATGCATGTCCCAACTCAGAAGAGAAAGAAGGTGGAGCCAAAAACACTCCCATGTATCTTTCTTGGCTACAGTACTACCTCGAAGGCATATCGTCTCATGGATCCTGAGACAAAGAAAATATATGAGAGTCGGGATGTGGTTTGTGACAATTCATCCTTTGACTCAATAGTATCAATAGAAGATCCACTTCCAACTACATCTCATCGATTAGTCTTTGAATCAGATGATGAGCCAGAGGAGACTACTCAGAGAAAAGAAATGCTGCTAGGATAACTATTTGTTGACCTTAGAGAACTAGAGAATGTGACTCCACATCAATCCACATGGCAATAACACAGTTCTTCTCAAAAGTAGCCAAGTTCTCATCTGAAGTGGGTACAAAACACTATCAAGGACTCACATTTGCAACAACTCCCAGATACATCATTCAAAGTCAAAACAAGGAGTCAAACAAGAAATGGGGTAAACTTTGCACTCATGAGTTCACTGATGAATAGCTCTGAGCTAGATAATGTTTGTGAAGCACTCAGTCAAACTCAATGGAAGGAAGCCATGGATACAGAATATGACTCACTCATGAACAATCAAACATGGGAAATTTTCAATCTACCTACAGGAAAGAAACTTGTTAGGAAATAAGAGATAAAATATGTGGAATAATCCCTCACAGAATTACAACAGAAGAAACTAATATGTAGAAATTATTATAGATCTGAAATAAAAGTGCAGAATAAATAACACAACACAGAGAGACAAGATTTAATGTGGTTCACCCAAATTTGGGCTACGTCCACCAAGAATCACTTGCTCATATTTTATTACAAGTCTCCACCCTCTCAATACAATACCCAGATCCGTTTGGAGCTATGCTCAACAAACTCTATAGAATTCACACCCGAATTCAAAACACATCTACAATACATTTTCTTCTACATCTATCATATGCATAAGACCATATAAATAGACAACTACTTAAGCAGTTTTACAAAACCGTGGGTATTAAAACCATGGGGAAAACCCATCCCATAAACCTATGGGTCAAAAATCTCACCCATATGGGAAAAGCACATTTCCCGATATGTCAGGTGCATTTTTCGAGGCCAAAAAAATGTACGCCTTTTTTTTTCGGGGGCTGCACCCCCAAACCACCACTCAGGGCCCGGCCCGGCCCTGAACCCCAGAGAGGATACATGAAAAGTGTACAGTACTCTTAGTGTACATTCTTCAACACTTTCACACATGAAAACAAGCTCCACAACCTAACAAAACCCATACACTGCAAATGGGTTTTCAACACAAAAAATATGGTAGATGCATCCATCAACAAACATAAAGCATGACTTGTAGCAAAAGGATATGCTTAGAAAGAAGGCATCGACTATGAAGAAACCTTTGCACCCACTATGAATATGAAGACCATCAAAGTAGTTTGTGCACTTATAGCACAGAAAGGATGGAGACTTTAGCAGATGGATGTCAAGAGTGCTTTCCTAAATGGTGATCTGAAAGAAGAAGTATACATGACCCAACCTGAAGGATTTGTTGATGAAAAACAGCCTAAGAAGGTATGTCATCTCATCAAATTACTTTATGGACTCAAACAAGCTCCTAGGGAATGGTATATCGAGATTAACGATCACCTTTTATAGCATGGGTTCACTCGTAGCCCCTCATATTCAAATTTGTATATAAAGAAGGTAGGTAAAGAAATTGTCATTCTTGTTGTTTATGTAGATGGTCTTATGATCACTAGCAGTTCAGAAGATCAGGCTGATATTGTAAAGAATGATCTCAAAAGAACCTTTGACATGACAGATTTGGGGCTACTACATTACTGTCTCAGCTTGGAGATATGGCAAAAGGAGCATCACATTTTTGTCTCCCAGAAAAAGTACGCCAAGACACTCCTGGAAAAGTATAGAATGTCTGACTGTAAACCTATATCCACTCCCATGGAAAAAGGGTTGCAAATTTCAAGATTCCAGGACTCACCTCAAGTAGATGCTACTCTCTATAGGCAATTTGTTGGAGGGCTCATCTATTTGACATATACCAGACCAGATCTCTTCTATGTTGTCAACTATCTTTCCAGGTTCATGTAGGAGCCAAAGAAATGTCACTGGAAAGCATGTTTTAAGATATTTCCAAGGAAAAACTAATTATGTTCTGGAATATAAGAAGAATGATCAATTCTTCTTACAAGGATACGTCGACTCAGACCATGCTGTATCCGTTGATGATAGGAAGTCAACTACAGGATACGTATTTCATCTTGGATCTGGACATATCTTGTGGATAAGCAAGAAGTAGAATGTTGTTTCTATCTCATCCACAGAGGCAGAATATCGAGCCGCACGTGGAGCTATGTGCGAAGTGATATGGATATGTAGCATTTTGGATGACCTGGGAATTCCTAAAAAATAGTCACCTATTCTCTATTGTGAAAATTAGTGTATGTCAAAGCTCGTGAAGAATCCAATTTTTCATGAATGAACATAGCACATTGAGATCGATTGTCACTTCATTCGGGAGCATGTCTTGAACCACCACATTCAGCTCTAGTACTGTCCTACAGAAGCACAAGTAGTTGATATTCTCACCAAATCCCTTGGAAAAGTGAAATTTGAACTTTTTAGGGGTTACATTTGCAAGAATAATGTAATAAGGGGGGGAATGTTGGCGTAGTTAGGCATAGTTAGTAAATCAATTTTCATATGTCCGTCGTATGCCATTGTTCATCAGGGTGTTTTCTAAATTGTTTGTAACCCCCCAGAAATTATCGGGGCATGTTGTTATGTATCTCATGTATAAATACCTCCATCTTGCTTCTGAATAATACAACTTGAGTTCTTCTCTATATACTCTCCTCCAATTCTTCATCTTAGTAGTAAAATGAGGAGATGTTGTGGTTACAACTTACCTGTATGCGCATGGATGAGTTAAGTACGAATGGACTAGTTTTAGATGGATAATAACAGATCTCCTCTTACATGGTTCCCTATAACATTTTGTTTATTTAGTTGAGTACAAAACTCGGCTTTACCATTGTCAGTAAAACAAAATTCTGACTCTGCACTTGCCGTCCCTATCCAATTACTGCTAGATTTACAACGTTAACTTGCGTTTCACGTGGTTAGCTCCGGTGGATCTCAAATTATGTGCTCATTTTATATGTAAGGAGGTTACTGGTCTAAAATGGAATTTAAGATGCGTCTCTGCCCCATACACCGCAAACCTGACAGATGCCCTGGCCCTGCTAAAGGTGGCTCGAATTCTGTAATCGAGGGGAGGTGGGGGGGGAATTACAGTGATAGCGTCTACTCCATGGACACGTGTAGGTAAGACAAAAATGAAGGTGGCCTCGATTGGTTTCACGCCAAATAGTTTAATTTCTTCAAAGAGCATAAGGGATTCCTTGCCAAAGCTATGCATGACATAACCTGCAATGAACACATTGCATGCCACCACATCCTAGTAATTTATTTTTTCAAACACTCGTTGAGCCTTATCCACATTCCAACATTGTGTATACACATTATCAAGGCATTTTATGACAATGAAATTAGACGCAAATCCACGCCTTACCATTATTTCCACGAACTGTTTGAAAACATGTCTTAGTTTGTAAATGAACATTATTACCATGAAGTATTTGACAGAATGTCTAAGTAAATTACCTAGAACTATATTATGTTATGATAAATTAGTAGAATAAAATTGAATTACATGTATTAATTATTTTGTAAAGATTGTGATTATTGAATAGGATTTGAGCATTATAGGTTGACATCTACTATACTAGATTTATGACAATGGGTTTCTCAGATAGAATTTAAGACTTATGTCCATATTTTATGTGATTTTCTTATAGATATACAAGAAAAGTGATATATCTATTGTAACATGGTTAATTATTTAAATATCTGAAATGTTAAGATATGTGTTCTCTTGCGACATTTCAATTTCATATATTGTCTTACTTTTGTGTTTTCCATGTTCATAATGACATAGTATTTCTATGTACTTCTCTGAACTGGTGAAATTAGTTAGGTTTTAGTTTGTTGCTAGATTAAGCCTAATTTCAGCTCATATATCTTAACCAAAGGAACCAATATGAGGGTTAGTTGTGTAAGAGTGATTATGGTCAAATTGAGTTATAGCTAGAAACTTTTATGGATGACATTAATGCAGACACCTTTTTTATATATTTTCAATAAGATACATTAGTTATCATATGATTTCAATTAATAATTTCCCATGTGATATTTACTATTCCTTTTCATAAATGGAGCTGGACAATAGATCCAAAACAATTAGCTATAGCTACTATTATGATACAATATGAAGACCTGAAAAAAGGTAGTTTGTTTTTGTTTATACGTATAAATGTACACTTATTTAGAGGTGAAAGGTTCCCTTGTATACTCATTGAGTTTCCCAAATTTTGTATTCACCTCTATAAGGCATTTCACGACAATAAAATTAGATTCAAATCCATGCCTTACACTATTATTTCCATGAACCGTTTGACAAAATGTATCAGTTAGCAAATGCAATTTATTCTCATGAACTATTTGATAGGATATGTAAGTAAATTACCAAAACTAAATTTTGTTATACTAATTTATTGGAATAAAATTGACTTACCTGTTTAAATTATTTTTCTTGATTTTCTTTTGATAGGCCGGTTATTGTGGAGAAAGAAAATACAAGTGACATTGTAGTGCCCACACCTCTTCGACATTGATCTTACTAGGATTTTTCTTTATTTTGGATTGGAGCCTTGGACCTTTTTGTCATAATTGATCATTAGACATTAATAGACGGAGCGTTGCTATATTTGATTAGTATTTTGGTAGACATAATAGATACTTTTATTATGGTTTTGTGGCGACTCATAGTTTGAATTATATGCTTGGATTAATATTTTAGTATGGATGATGATATAGAGTTATTAATCTTATATTATTACCGACATATTGGATTTTTATACATAGATATTGTTAGATGACCTAACTAGTCTTTTGATCTCATTGTTGTTAATGAGATAAAATAATTGAAATATTTTTAAATTATAAAAAAATGGTGAGATTACTTGATTTTAGAGATGATATAGTTGTGTTGAGTTGATGATGTGAATTCATATGTGTATATGTGCATTTTTATTGGCTTGAATGTTATTAATATGGCCACGAGGCCAGAGAGGTATTGTTTCAATTTTGCAAGGAATTGGTAACACAACAAACAAAAAGGGGATATGAGACCAACAATGAAGGAATTTAGGGTATTGGCAATAGGTCACCTTGGCAACTTGTGTATTTGTGTATGTTGTTATGTTGTTGATAGATTGTCTATGAGGTCCCCATTGGGGGGTGGGGGTGGCCTCAAATGTGACCTTGGTTTAATGTGTCTATTATCTCTTTTTGACTTATTTAATTATTTGTGAGTATGTGATTTGAATTATTTTAGTATTGTAAGTCTATCTTTATTATTGTTAAATTAATGTACTCCATTTAAGTTGATTAATATTGACTTAATTATTGTCATTTGGGATGTGACTAAAGGGATTATTTAATGTTTGTAGGTGGTCACTTGATTTTATGCTGGATTTGAGAGGATTTTAATTGGTTTTGAGTGTTGTGTACTCAACCTTACTTGTAAAATTTAGATTTGGGCTTAAGGGCCATTTTTGAAGGCTTGTGTGCACAAGTAAAGCTTATCCCACACCTCTTAATTTCATCTATCCAACTACGCCTATGGGGTTAAGGGGTCAAAAATAGACCCCATTATGTGATTATGGAATCTAAAAAGGTGATAATTTGTTACACTTTCTTACATGAGTTTTTAATTTTATCCTTAGAGGTGTGGGTAAGAGTTATTGTGTGTAAGAGGGTTTGTCATTTCCTCAACCACCAATTTATTGATCTTTGGGTTTGGGGTTTGACCATGTGATGCAAATTTGAGAAGAAGTGACGTGGCATCCTACATGGATCCACCTCACCCTCCTCTTCTCTTTTTCTATTTATTCAAGTTTTTTTGATGGTTTTGGGGTTACATATTTTATTTTCACTCATGCAACTTTGGAGGAGCTTGTTTTCAGAGTTCATGTTGGAAAATTAGGAGTTTGGTTGTGCTTGATTTAGACTTGGAAAATCTTGGAGCTTATGCTTGTGGTTTGGAGATTTCTTGCAATGGCAAGGTACAGACGTCACCCATGCATTTTTATTTTTATTTATTGCACAAATGGTTGTAAATGAATGCATTTTGTGTATTTTGGTTTTGGGGATAGAATGGCCTTAAGGTTATGTAGGAGAAATAAAATAGGGATTTATTGAGGGAGGGATAAAAATTTATATTATGCATTTGGAGGGAGTTTTGGGTTGGGTTTCCCACCTTGTGATAGTAAGAAAGATTTCTTATTTATCTTGATATGTTTATTGAGGGAGGGATGAGATTTTGGTTGTGGTTGTGTGAATGAAGTTTTGGAGGCTTTTAAGGTGGAAACCTACACCTATTGGGAGGCATAAGTGATTCCCCATGTTTTTTCTCTCCCTTGGCTTGGATTTGAGCCTTCGTGCTTGGGAAAGTTATATGTTTCTTGTTATTTTGTATTGTGCTTGTTGTGATGAATTTGTTTTCTGAATGGTTGTTGTGAAAGCCTGGTAAATGTTTCCATAGTTGCTTTATACCCATTATTGTTTTATTGTTGGGGCTCAGGGGCCAATGAGGAGGATGAATTTTACTTCTCAATGGATTATAGGTTGGGTGGAGAGAGTTGCCTACTCCCCTTTTCTTTTTGTTGTGTTTGGATATTAAAGAAGTGAAGGAGCTCAAGTTATCATTTTGGAAAGTTTTGGGTTAAAGAAGATGGAAAAAAAGAGAGTTATTTTTGTAAAATTTAGCCATGTTTTTTCCACTTAAGTGGGAGGCGTGTATACTCTTTTATTTTTAAGAAAAAAATTCTTGTAAACTTTATTATCAAGTTATGCATCAGAAATTATTGAAGAAAGAACTTTGAAAGTTGTAAGTTATTGAGAATGTATTCCTTTCAAATCTTGAAATATATCTTACTTACTTGTGCTTTCATTTGGTAAAATGGTTGTGTTTGTGTTGGAAGGTTGTATGAAAGTTATACTTGATTTTCCTTGTTGAAATGGTTATCATTATTGTTGTGAAAGAAAAGAAATTTGCACTTAGTAAATGGTTATATTTCCTTCTCTTCTTAAAGCTTAAATTCATTATAGTTGGAAAGAAAATATTGTAGTCAAACTTATACCTTGTAGCAATGGAAAGTTCACTAATTTGGTGCATTTAATCAAAGAAAGTAGAATTTTGCACTTATAGTTTTTGTTATAACATATCAGTGAATTTAGAACTCGGATTGGGCACACACACACACACACATATACATAAATACATACATACATACATACATACATACGTATATATATATATATATATATACATATATACATTTACATATACATGTATATGTATGTGTGTGTGTGTATATATTGATTAATATATATATTAATCAATATATATATACAAACACACACACACACACATGTATATGTAAATGTATATGTATATACATATACATACATACATATATATATATATATATATATCAATATATATATGTGTATATATGTCTCTTTTAACAAATTGGTTTTACATAGTGACATCAACAGAACATAGACCGGCATTGATAATATATAGAATTACAACATTTTAACAAATCATCATTTTTTTTAGTTGTGTGATTCCTGTTGTTGTAAAATAATTAAACAAAGACTTATAACTATCTTGAAACCTATAGAACACATACAAAAGTATATATTGAAAAATATATGTGTGTGATTATTCATAATGAGTTTAGATTTGCAGTAACTGGAACTAGTATCCCTACCGACACTGATAGCACAGTGAGGATTGTGGCCGGTTAAGGGACTGATGCTGGTCTCCTGTGCGTGGATCATTTTTATAAAAAATGTGTTATGAACAAACCAGTAGCTCAAATGATTATATTTTGAAACCATAGTGTAGATCCACCTGAATAATAAGTTTATAAACATATACATGTATGTATATATATATGTATATAGGTATTTATACTTCTAGATCAACCAATATGGGGTTTTTTCCCAAATAATGAACTCAACACATGATAATAACTTAATAGCAAAACCAGATCCATGGTGGAATCTCTACAACAAAGAAAATATATAACTTTGCAATAAAAAATCTAAGAATAAACAAAACTACATAAAGAGAAGAATGAAGGAATATTTCCCTAATTACAAGCTAGATCCAAAGAAATTTCTCCATGGTTTCATTGCTTGCCTCCATGGCTTCCACTCCTCGAACCTATGTAAATTAAAATAGAACAAATGAATGAGTTAGATTAAAAGAATGGATAAGAAGACCCCATAAGGATGTTTAGGGTTCATTTGAAAATACCTAGATCTAAGGGTTCACATCCATTTAATCTAAGGGTTGAGAATTAACCCTATATATTTCAAGTTTGGTCACTTTATGGGGTTAGGTAATTTTAATTAAGGTATAGGTATCTAGTAAATGGGACCACTTAATAAATAGGATAAATTAAATAAATTAAATAATTGTGAAAGGGGTAACTTAGCTAATGAATCATAAGGGTTACTTAATTAGAATTTAAAATATTTAGTTAGATAACCTCATGAGGGGCTTTATTGATAATTGTTGTGAGAAGTAAGAATGAGAATAACTTAGGAAATTTTGACCTAGTTGATATTTTAAATAAAGTGAGTTAACGGAAACCCTAGAAAGGGATTTATCCCGAAGTAGCCTTACTGTAAATTAAAAATGTTAATTACTAGTTTAATATTCGGCGACTTTGTAAATGTGTGAAATTTATTAAACAAGAGATAATTAAACCTAGTTGATAGTATCTTGTTGTAACCCCTTCACAGACAAAAAAAATATACCATCTTGTTTCCTAATTAAATATTTAGTTTTGTCTTGGGTTTTGTGCATAAAAAATGTGGGATTTACACTTAGTATCAGAGCCGTGGGTTCAACACTTGGACCCTTAGGCACACTTGCAAACACAAATAGTAAACTTAGCTCAACTCTAAATTAGAACACATGACATTGTGGATAACTGAAAATGTAGAGAACTTAGAAAACTAAAATCAACCTAGATGATGATGAACTAACTCTCTCTTTGGTCTGTGTAGGAGGCACAAACTAGACGATGATTTCTTGCACATCAAGTTATATCTACTACCTCTTGAGCATGTTATTTCCACTAGATTAATGTAGATTCCACAGACCATACAAGAGGTCAATGTAGCTATACGAGATCAAGTAGTAGGGGTATGAACTAGCTAGCATGATAGGGATACATCACATGAGGCTCAAAACCCTCCTCTGCATAGTGAGGAGTATAGAGTTGATAAATTCCATGTGGAGTTAGCTAGACCAGATTCACCACCAAGAGGGCATGGAGATAGGGCCGAGGGATATAGAGAGAGATCTAGGAGCCCTAGACATAGAGATGGTCATGGTGAGAGACCTAGAGGTAGGAAAACGGAAACAACATGTCATATTAGAGAGACCCTGAAACTTCATCCATCTCATTTTGCTAGAGACACTTATGAATTTTAGGATGAGACTTGGTTAGTTAGCTTAAGTGGATGCTTCAAGTTATGACCATGTACTAGCAACATGAAAGCTCATGTTATGATTACTATTTTGAGAGATGGAGTAGGAGTTTGGTGGCGGATTAAGAGTAGAAAATCCACGTAGATTTAGATACTGTTACTTGGGAGCTTTTTGAGAAGTGATTCAAGAGCTGATTCTTGTCTAGATGATTTATTCAGTAGATGATCAATGAGTCTCATGACCTGAGACATGCATTTATGACTGTGGTTGAGTATGAGAGTCAATTTATGGACTTGTTTTAGTATGTTTAGTACATGTAGGATGAGAATGTCAGGATTCATAGGTTCATTAGGGGCATGAATTCTGATTTGGAAGGGGCAGTACGTATGCATTGTCCACAGACTTTAGTTGAGGCCATTGAGAAGGCCTACATTATATAGGAGAATAAGGGGACGAATCAGTAGGATAGATATAGAGTGAGGAGCCATATTCAACAGATGTAGCATAGTAGGTTGAGGGGGTAAGCTCCTCTTCCTCATGGTAGAAATGGTTTAGCACAATCTTCTTTTAGACCACCATAAAAGAAACAACATAATCATCCACCATTTAGACCTCCACATATATTTAATGCATACAGGGCATAGAGTATGGGGCCTCCTCTTAGAGGACTCATCAAGACACAGGGATTACCTAGAGCTCATTCAGCTGGAGCTCATCAGCAGTGGCCACAATAGTCCATGACAGAATCATCAGGATCTACCCCATAGACCACTATAGCACCAGGGGGGCACTTCTTTTTGGAGAGATCCTGGTAGTTGTTATGGTTGTGGTGTACGTGGACACCATTGGAGAGAGTGTCAAGATAACCCTAATAATAAGTGTAAGGGGCTTATTTCAGAACCTACAATTAGTGACATGGCCAAGAGCCACAATATTTATGTTGAGATCAAGAACCTCTAGGAAAAGAATGAGGGTACAGTGATAAAGACTTCAAGTATCATTGGTGGTATCCCTACCTCTATATTGTTTAATTCTAGCTCTTTGGAATCATTTATTGCACCATCATTAGTAGAGCGATGCATTCTGGTGGCAGTTAGGCAGAGCCTTAGTTGGGATGTTGAGATGAATTTTGGAGCCAAGATCACAGTTGAATCCTTATTCAAAGAGTGTGTAGTTGACCTAGGACCCTTCACTATGACACTGGATCTTCATATCCTTCCCTTGGGTTCATATGGAGTTATCTTTGGCATGGATTAGTTATCTACACACATACCTAGAGTGGATTATTACAACAAAGTTATATATTATGTAGATGACTTAGGGATTGAGTCAGTGATAGTTGGATTTAGAAGACCCATCTCTATTCACACCATATCCGTTATATAATTGAAGCAGTGTGTGCAACAAGGATGTTAGTTGTATGCCGTAATTGTTAGTGAAAAATTAGAGGATGAGACTCATGTACACTCACTTCATGATCATCATATTTTGATGGAGTTTGCAGATGTCTTTCTAAGAAAGTTACCTGGTTTACCTCCCCCATGTAAGATAGAATTTTATATTGATTTATTTCCTAGTGAAGATCCTATCTGACATGCACCATATACATTTACTACACCAAACCTTTGTGAGATCAAGTTATAGCTAGAGGTCCTTCATGAGAAATGCTTAATCCATCCTACTGTATCCCCTTAGGGTCCACCTATGATTTTTGTAAAGAAGGATGGATCACTGTATTTGTGTATTGATTATAGATAGTTGAAGAAAGTAACCATAAAAAATCTTTACCCCCTTCCATGCATCAATGATTTTTTTGATCAGATTAAAGGGTTGACAATGTTTTACAAGATAGACCTGTTATCCAAAATTCACCCCCAAGGTAATTTTGATAACATGCAAGCAATTATATTGATTCAGGGTAAAAAGTCATGTTTCTAGGGTCCCCTCATATTTGTCTAACTCCCCTATCCAAGAGGAAGAGAGTAAGTTCTGAGAAAATGTGAAAAAAGGGTTCAAGAAGGCAAATAGGTCGATCCAGGAAAAATCGTGAAAATTGGCTAAGTCCTGCTCAAGGTCGCTTCCAGGACGTATGGGACAGAAAGGCGCGAACCAGCCGGTTCGGCCAAAATCAGCACAAACAGTCTGAAACGCAGTAGGGACAAATGGGACAAAAGTATGCGGCGGGTGCGAAAAGCCGATCCGGCCAAAAGAGGAAGAAAAATTGGCTAAGTGTTGCTCGGGACGTTTGGGACAAAAAGACCCGAACCGGCCGAAATAAGCACAGGCAGTCAAAAAGGGATTGGGACATCTAGGCCGAAAAGGCGCGAACCGGCCGAACCGGCCGAAATCAGTCAAGGCAGTCCAAAAACAAAGCGGGCCAAGTGGAACAAAAATGCGCGAACCAGCCGAACCAGCCGAAATCAGTCAAGGCAGTCCAAAAACAAAGCGGGCCAAGTGGAACAAAAATGCGCGAACCAGCCGAATCGGCCGAAATCAGTCAAGACAGCACTAATCAAATGGGACATCTGGGACAAATGGAGCCGAAGGAGCCGAGGACCAATCAGATCATGACACGTGTCGCAGGAGGAAAAGTCAACGTTTGGTCCGGAAACTTCAAACTGCCATAACTTTTGACTCCGAGCTCCGATTTTGATAAAATTGGACTTTCTGGAATGAGCACGACGTCCTATACTCCACATATTTAAATAAAAGAAACATATTCGGCTCCAGTCAATCAATGCTCATTCCCGTCAAATGACAGAAAACGCCTGCCAGGCCCAAAACAGATGCCCGCACTCAGAAGGCCATAACTTTTGCATTTCTCAACGAAATCACACAAAATTGGTACCGTTGGAATCGCGGTTCCGAGCCCGACACACAGCAATCAAGAAATTCCATATTTTATTAGAAATTGATCGATATTTTTAAGAAAACGTGGCCGGGTTCAGAACAGTGTTTTATTTGGTAGCTGGGAGTGCAATTAAGAGGCATGGTCATCATTCCTTCTCTGCTGCAGCACATGGGACAGTATGGGGAGCATTTTGCAAGTAATGTATACCCATTCCACTCAATTTAATGCCTCTTACAAGTGGTTGAAGGACAGATTTCGAGATTTCTATTTTTCCCTTCTCTTTTCCTTCTCATTTTTCTATAAATTGGAGTGTTGGGCTCATTGTAAAAGGGGGAGTTTTTGGGTAACAAAGCTCTGTCAAAATTGCTTTGTGAAGCCAGTGTGTTGCAGGCCCTTGTAGTGGACTCCTTGCATGGTGATCCAGGCCCTTATCTTGTAATAGATTGAACTGTGCATATCATGAAGCAATAAAATATCAGTTTATGGATATATCTTCCCTTGCTGTGTTTCCTTGCATTCTTCTTGCCCCTTTAATCTTTCTACAAGTATATTGTTTCTATTTATTATGTTCTTGCAGGAATTCATTATCATTGTGTGTGCTTGGAATATTGCTGTGAATGCATTCTGCTGGATTATGGTGAACTGTCATCACCTCTTCTAGTGTGCACTTTGCCTCTGTATTTCACACATTTGGAGATTACTCTCACACCCTCTTTTCCTGGTGTATCACTGCTTTAGTGTAGGCTTTCGTTTTATGCATTCTCTCTCTCTGGTCCCTTGGAATTTTAGGTTAGAATAGCTAGTTTTTCCTGCATTAGAGTAGATTGTGGCAGGTAGTTTAGGAGCAAGAACCAACTTTCTCTGGAGGTCTATCTCAATTAGCAAGTCCCACAACTTGGAGATAGTACCCATGTTATCCAATCACACTGGATGCTTAGAGTGATCAAACTAGAAATCTGATCAACATCCAGGGGTGCTGTGATTCGGTGATAACAAGACCTTGATTCAAGATATAATTGGCTAAGGATTTCAGAGACTTTTATTCATCAGACAGGGTTTTACATGAGATATGGCTACTACGAGTTCATAGTTGTGCCATTTGATCTAACAAATTCCCCCATAGTGTTCATGAGTTTAATGAATGGGATATTTAGGAAAATTTTAGATATTTTCATGCTTATAAACCTTGATCATAGATTGATATACTCACACACATGTGAGGAGCCCAAGGAACACCTTCGACATGTTCTGTAATGTCTTTGTGAGAAGCAACTTTATGGGAACCTAGAGAATTGTGTATTATTTCAGTCTAAGGTTTAGTATCTAGGCCACATTTTTTCTGGGGAAGGTATCACATTCTATTCTTCCAATATTAGAGCTATCATGGATTATCCAGTACCTACCAGTGTGACCAAGGTCTTTAGCTTTATGGGATTAGGAGGATATTACAAGAAAATTGTTTCAATATTTCTCACGTTTTGCGATTGCATCACTTCCCTTCAGTAGAAAGGAAAGATTTTTTTTTGGTCAGATAGATGTGAGAAGGCCTTCAGGACACTGAAGGAATGCCTTAAAAAATCACCTTATCTAGCAGTGTCAGATGCATAGAAATATTCCTTCATGTGTGCAGTTGCTTCTATAGTAGAGATTGGAGGTGCATTGATACAGGATGGCCGCGTAGTAGACTTTGAATCTTGCAAACTCAAGGATTAATAGATCAATTATCCAACTCATAACCTTATACTTGATGCATTTGTGCATGCCTTGGTTCGATGGAAATATTTTCTTTTAGGCAAGAGGTTCATTCCAGGGACAAATCACTTGATTCTTCAACATCTCTTCAAACATCTTAATCTCAACACCCATCAATGACATTGGATGGAGCTTATTTGTGAGTATAGATATGGAGATAGAGAATGTAAAGGGAAAGGTAAATGCAGTTTTGGATGCTTTTAGTCATCAAAGGCATTTGGTTATGATGATAGTAATTGGTACCCACTTGAGGAAAAGGATCTTACTAAAGCTTCCACATGACATCTTCTACCTTTCAAGTAGAGAAAATATTGAGTCTCAGATACCCTTTGCGGGGAAGTATGATAGATTTACACTAGAGCCATATGGGCTTCTCTGGAATATAGGTTAGATTTATGGACGCAGAGATGGAGGTTTGAGATAGGATATATTGACAGAAGCTCATTGTGCCTCCTATTCATTCCATCTAGGGTGAAGAAGATGTTTTCCGCTTTGAGATAGTTGTATCATTTGAGAAGGTTGTAGAGAGATATAGCTCAATTTGTGTCTCATTGTTTGGATTATAAGAAGGTGAAGGTTGAGCATCAACATCCAGTTGTCCTTCTATATCCTCATGTCATACCAGAGTGTAAATGGGACACCATTTCCATGGATTTCATTATTGGGATACCGATGTCGAGATATCACCATGATGCCATTATGGTCACAATCGATAAATTGATAAAAGTGGCTCATTTTTTTCCAGTGAGGACCACTTATACAACTAGTGTAGTAGTGCGAGTGTACTTGGATTAGATTGTTAGACTGTATAGGATTCTACAAAATTTTATTTTTTACAAGAATCCCTTATACACCTCTTACTTTTGGACTACCATGCAACATGCTCTTCAAAAAAATATCAATTTTAGTACAGCCTATCATCCAGAGATAGATGGATAGACTGAGTTGGTAAATTAGATTTTAGAGGATGTGCTTCATATGTATGTCATGGATCATCAGTCGAGATGGGAGGAGTATTTTTAGTTAGTTGATTTTGCTTACAACAAATTTCAGATTTCTATTGATATGGTTTCATTTTAGGCGTTATATGGCAAGGAGTGTAAGACACTGCTGAGTTGTGACAGGTTGGAGGACATGGTATCTTTTGGGCCAGGTTTATTATAGGACTTGGAGTAACATGTTTTCATGAATAGAAAGAGATTGAAAGGGGCTTAGGATAGGAAGAAGAAATATGAAAATATGAGGAGGACAGGCCGTAGTTTATAGGTTATAACGAAGGTGTTTCTTTGTGTGAGGCCTCACAAGAGTCATAAAAATTATGGTAAAGGATATAAGCTAGCTCTTATATTTATGGGAACCATCGAGATCTTAGAGTAGATCAATCCCTTAGCCTACTATCTAGAATCGCCAACCAGCTTTTCTCATGTCCATGATGTGTTTCATGTTTTTATTCTTATGAGATACATTCCAGATTCTTCTCATGTATTGGATTGGACCACATTATAGGTACATGGGTAGGGGAAGGTGAGGGTGGATCCCATGTGCATTTTAGAGAACATGACCCTAGGCCTTCAAAGTTGAGAGATTGATTAAGTGTATGTCAATTGGGATCGATACAATGAGTTAACTACTAATTGGCAAGATGTCACACCTTTGAAAAAATAGTTTCCACACTTATTCTAGTGACTTCTAGGAGGAACTCAAGTCTAAGGAAAGGGGGCTGTAGTTCCCACTCCTCTTAGACATCAATCTTACTATGACTTTTTATTACTATGGATTGGAGGCATGGATTTTATTATCATATTCTATCATTAGACATTGTTAGCTGGGCATTACTATATTTGATTAGTATTTTGTTAGACATAATACATATTTTGATTATGGATATGTGGCGACTCATAGTGTAAATTATATGCATGGATTGACATTTCATTATTTGATGATGATCTACAGTTACAAATTTATAGATGTATTGACACATTAGATTTTGATACATATATTTTGTTAGACAGTCTGGTTAGTCTTGTGATCTTATTGTTAATTGATGAAATGATAAAATTGAAATATTTTGAAATTGTGAATAATTTCTGAAGTTGTTTGATTTTAGTGATTATTTATCTATGTTATTTGATGATGTGAATTGATATTTATATGTATGTTTTATTGTTTTTATGTCATTGATATGGCCACAAGGCCAAAGAGGTATTGTTTTGTTTTTGCAAAAAATTGTAACACAACAAACAAAAGGGGATAGGATACCAACACTGAAGTAATTTTGGGTATTGGCAACATGTCACCTTGACAACTTGTGTTTTTGTTTTTGTTGCTATTATGTTGATAAATTTATAGGAGAGAGGTCCCCACTAGGGGGTGGCCTCAAATGTTACCTTGGGTAAATGTGTTGCTTTCCCTTTTGCTTTTAATTAATTATGAGTATGTGATTTATTATTGTAATGTGATCTAATTTATTAGTGTTACTTAAGGTGCTCTATTTGAGTTGATTAATCTTGATAAATTATTGTAATTTGGGATGGGATGAAAGGGGTATTTAATTTTTGCAGATTTTCCTTTATTTTTTTTGGGATTTGAAAGGATTTAATTGGTTTTAGTGTTGTGTACTCAACCTTGCATGTCAAACTTGGATTTTGGCTTAAAGACTATTTTTGGAGGCTTATGGGACAAGTTAACCTTGTCCTGTACCTCTTAAATTCATCTACCAACTATACCTATGGGGTAAGGGGTTAAATTTAGGCCCCATTATTTGTTTTGGAAGCTAAAAGGTTAAATTATTACACCTCCTTACATGATATTTTACTTTTGTCCTTTGGAGTATGACTTTTAGTTTGTGTGTTTAAGGAAAGCTTTTCATTTCTCATTGACCAATTTATTGAGATTTGGATTTGAGGTTTGACCTTGTGATGTGGAGTTGAGAAAAAGTGATGTGGCATCCTACATGGAGCAACCTCATCCTCGTCTTCTCTTTTTCTATTTATTGAAGTTTTTTAATGGTTTTGTGGTTATATGTATTATTTATCAGTCTTGCATGTTTTTAAGGAGCTCTTTTTTGGAGGTATTGTTGGAATCTTGGGAGTTTGGTTGTGATTGATTTGGACTTGGAAAAGCTTGGAGCTTGTGCTTGTGGATTAAATACTCTTGCAATGGCAAGGTAGGTACTTCAACAATGCATTTTTATTTTTAGTTTTTGTGCAAATGGTTGTAAATGAATAAATATTGTGTATTTTTGTTTTAAGGATAGATTTGTCTTAAGTTTGTGTAGGAGAAAGAAAATGGGGATTTATTAAGGGAGGGATAAGAGTTTATATAATGCATTTGGAGGGAGCTTTGGGTTGTGTGCCTCACCTTGTAATAATAAGAAAGCTTTCTTATTTATCTTGATATGTTTATTGAGGGTGGGATAAGAGTTAAGGGAGACATAAGAGAAATTGAGGGAGGGATAAGAGTTTGGTTGTGGTTGTGTTAATGATGTTTTTGGAGGCTTTCAAGATGGACAACTACACCCATTAGGAGATATAATCAATTCTTCATGTTTCTTCTCTCCCTTGGCTTGATTTTGATCCTTTGTACTTGCGAAAATTATATGGTTATTATTATTTTGTATTGTGCTTGTTGTGGTGAAAATTTTGTGTGAATGGTTATTGTGGAAGCCTTGTAAATGTTGACATGGTTTCTTAGCACACTTTATTTTTTCATTTTTTGTGTTTGAGGGCCAATGTGGAGGATGGATTCTCCTTCTCATTGGATTATAGGTTGGGTGGAGAGCATTTCCTACTCCCCTTTCTATTGTTGTTGTTTTTGGTTATTGAATAAAGGAAGGAGCTCAAGTTATCATTTTAGAAATTTTTGTGTTAAAGATAATCAAAGAAATAGATATTTGCTTTTATAAATTTGGCCACGTTGTTTCAACTTAAGTTGAAAAGGGTTGTCTACTCTTCTATTTTAAAAGGATTTCTTGTAACACTTATTATCAAGTTATGTATTGAAATTTTTTGAAAGAAGAAATTTCAAAGTTGTAAGTTATTGAGAATGTATTCCTTTCAAGTTTTGAAATATATCATAGTTACTTATGCTTTAATTTAGTAAAATGGTTGTGTTTATGTTGGAAGATTGCATGAAATTTATTCTTGCTTTTCCTTATTAAAATGGTTATCATTCTTATTGTGAAAGAAAATAAATTTTCACTTAGTAAATGGTTATATTTACTTCTCTTCTTAAATATTAAATGCATTATATTTGGAAATAAAATATTTCAATCAAACTTCATACCTTGTAGAAATGGAAAGGTTACTCATTTGGTACATTTAATGAAAGAAAGTGGACTTTTTCACTTATAGTTTTTGTTATAGTATATCAATGAGTTTGCAACTTGGATTGGGCATATATGCATGTGTGTGTGTGTGTGTGTGTGTGTGTGTGTGTGTGTGTGATTTAATGAAATTTCTTTCTATAAATTAATCGACTCAGGTTGACCAACCGGCATCAGCAGAGCATAGACTGAAATCGGTCTCTATAGGATTGCAAAATTTTAACAAAATCATTATTTTCTTTAGTTGTGTGATTCATGTTATTGTAAAACAATAAAACATAGCCTTGTAACTATCTTTAAACTTTTAGAAACACATACATGTGTATATATATTGAAAAGCATATACATTTTTTTGTGATTTGTCAAATGGATCTGATTTGCAGTAACCGAAACTGGTAGCCCTACCGGCATCGGTAACACAGTGTGAACCACGACCGGTTAAGTGACCGATATAGGTTGTCTTTGCATGGATATTTTAAATAAAAAAATGTGTTTTTGATCAAACCAATAGCTTAAATGATAATTTTTGAAACTATATTGTAGATCCACTCATATAATGGGTTTATAACTAGATATATACACATAGATATGTATAAAGGTGTCTATACTTTGTGATCAAACAAAATGGCATATTTCTACAAATAATGAACTTAGTAAATGAGAATAACTCAAGAGGAAAACCAAATCAATGGTGGTATTTCTACAACAAATTAAATGTATAACTTTGCAATAACAAACCTAACAAAAAACTAAACTAAGGGAAGAGAAGATTGGAGAAATATTTCTGCATTTGTAAACTAGATCCAAAGAAATTTCTCCATGGTTTCACTTCTTACTTATATGGCTTCCACTCCTCCAACCTATATATTAAAATGGAACAAATGAATGAATTTAGGGTAAGAGAATGAATAAGAAGACCTATTATCCAAATTTTTCCCCCAGGAAAAATTGATCGGCCATGACCCTGCATAAGAAAATTGGAAGGGTCATTTTAGTCAGGTTGCAGGCATACTCTACATCCGAGGACCAGGGTCGACAAAGGATCAAACAACGTCAAAGGAGGCTAGAGGATCATAGGAGGAAAATGGGGAATGGCTTAAAGTTTTCAGACTTAGCCACGTACGAGGTGACTCTGGGCTGAAAAACAGACTCATGGAAGGTGCCACGCATCAGCTTGGTGTAATTCCAAAAGGGAACATCAAAATGGAAACCCCAAATGTGTGTGGAGATTCCATGTGTCATAAGTCTGAAAAAGGGATAGAGTCATCCATTGAAAATTTCAAACGAGTGGAAATAACCACGTATCAGCTCGGTACAATTTTAAAAGTGAGATCCTAACGCGAAGACTCAAACTTACACCATCTCTCCACATAGTCAGGGTCAAACAAGAGTCAAATGGTAGTGGGCCCAAATCGGTTAAGTATAAAAGGACCAGTGGAAGCCTCTATTTGCCTCAATGGCAAGAAGTCTCCAAATAATCATGGGCTCACCACGTGGTCAGGTCTGAAAAAAGGACTGTGCCGGTTGTTAAATCGACTAAGTATAAGAAGGTCAGCGGAAGCCTCCACATGTCTCTTTGGCATAACTTCAAAGTTATAATCTAGAGGAAGAACCTAAATGAGCACGACAGTGACATGTGTCTCATTAGCGTAAATTCAAAGGGCACGGCCCAAAGCAGAGACTCAAATGAGTGCCAAATCTCCACACGTTTAGAGTCCAACAAGAGTCAAATGGGTAGCAGGACCGAATCAACTAAGTATAAAATAACTGGAGGAAGGTGCCACGTGTCGACTCGGTGTAACTTCAAAGGTAAAATCTAGAGGGACATTCCCAAACAAGTGCTGAGACTCCATGTGTCCATGGTCAGACATATGGCCCCACCAAACAAAAGTGCCTCAGCCCTAATAGAAAGAAATAGAACAAATTCATGGAATGTGCCACGTGCCTCAACAACATAAATTCAAAAGGCATAGCCCAAGGGGCAATCTTCGAATAAGCATAGGTTTGCCACGTGGTCAGGGTAAGAAATGGGGATAGAGCAGGCCCGAATCGACTAAGTATAGAAAGATCAGTGGAATTCTCCACGCGTCAGCTCAACGCAACTTCAAAGAAAAAATCTGGAGGCAAGTCCCAAATATGTACTAACTCTCCACGTGTCCCAAGTCGGACATAAAGCCTTCACCGACACCTAGAGAAGCCACGTGTCAAGCCTAAATTATAAGTGGGAAGGTAGGCCTTGGAAGGATTTTTTTCCAAAAGCGAGCCGAGGGGCCTGAGGAAGACTTTTTGCGAAAGTGGAAAATAAGGGACGGCGGGCCCGAGGATGAAAAATGGAAAATGTATAGTTACGGGGCCATAAGAGTTTTTTGTATTTTTTGCAACTTTCATAAAAGCGCAGATTGTAACTGTGAGCCCAAGGAGTTTTGTTTGCCAAATGGAAAATGAGAAGGTTGCGTGCTTGTGGGGGCTTTTGGGAAAAATTGAATTTCGTGCTATGGGGTTGCGGGGAGTTTTTTACACTTTTGCATTTTTTGTGTAAAAGGCGCAAACTGAATTTCGGGCCCACAGATTTATTTTGCAAAACTAGTTTTTTTCCATTTTTGTATAGATTCGATTCAAATATTCAAATGCGCATATATTTTGATCCAGTGCTCAAAATTCAACAAATTTTGTACCTTTGGAAAAATCTTGACCTCCTCAATGACATGGAAGCATTAAATAGAATATTTACAGGCTTTGATGGGTGAAAATTAGGAAAACGTATTTCATGCCATTAATGAAGGATCCGATTGCTTCAACTACCCAGATCTGATCTAGATTTTCCATCTTTCCTTCTCCAACACACCAAACAAACATGGGAAACTAGAATTGGTAGATTGTAGGTGGATTTGTAGGGCATTGATGGTTGTTGGTTGACATTTAAGAGAAGAATCAAGTTTATCTTATTTCTCTCTATTTTTTCATTGCCTATATATTGTAAACACTTCTCATTTGAGAGGGGAGACAGTATGGGTGTGGGGAAACTCTGTAAAATTTGTTTCCTTACTCCTTTTTGAGTTGTAGGCCTTCTCCTATGCCTGGAAAGTAGATTTTATGCTTCTGAGCATCCATGTAATGGTTTGTGTACCTCATAGAGCAATAAAATCATGTTTTTGTGGTGTTCTTCAACCCTTTCTCATGTTTTTTCGTTTCTTTGTGACTCTCCATTTCATGTTTATTTCATGTGCATGTATTTCAGTTTTGTAGGTGTAAGATGTCATGTTTCATGGAGTTCTGATGGCAGATTTGGATTTGTGTCTATGTCACTTTTGTCTGATCTCCCTAGTCTCCTTTTCCCCTTGTTTCATGCTCCCTCAACAAAGTATCTCGCCATTTCATTTTCTGGTGTATCACCGCTTAGTGTAGGCTCTCTTTCACTTTCTCTCTCTCTCTCTCGCTGTCTCCTTAGAAAGGTTAGATCAGGATATATAGGTTTTTCCTTCACTAGAGTAGTTTTTGGCAGCTAGTTTAGGAAAAAAGGAACCAACCATCTTTAGAGGTCCATCTCAAGTCCGCAAGTCCCAAAAATTGAGAGATGGTCCCATGTTGTGCAATCACACTTAATTCCCCACTCAGATCTGAGGCGATTCGATGGTGTTGTGATTTTGCACTAATAGTTTTTACACACCCGGTGGGACACTGAGGTTATATTTTCTCATCTTGCTAAGGTGTCTCATTATCAATAGCAAATCTTAAGCCACTGTGTGACCACTAACAGTTTTAGCAAGCCTGGTGGGACAGGTCTGAAGCACCTTACCACTTCATTTCATTAAGTTGATGTGTTCTTGGTGAGATTCAGCCTTTTGAGGCACATGCAAAACACATTTGGCGACTCCATCTAGTCAACAACCCATCCTCTGAGTTACAAACCTTCCTCCCATCCATTTTCATCCATTCTCTTTCCATGTCTTGTAATTTCTCCCATTCCATGAATTTGTGAAATCATGACTTCATTCCCATCTTGGAATTCACACCTGTAGTAACAACCATGCAGTCCACCTTTAATGTATTTCATGAATCCTCCAGATCAACATTATGATCAGATCTAGAACCATTATGCTTACCCATATGAGCAGTGTTAGAGTTAGTTTGTCCATAGAGTTTATAAGGAATAAGGGTATGCATATAGTGATAACAATAAATTGAGAATGTTGATTTACTAGAGAATATTCAAAGAATAGAGGCATGCATGGTGCATTCCAGGGATGCATCTTAAATGAAGGCAATTAGGATTGGTTGTAGGCAACCTTGGCCATGGGTAGGCGCTATGCGAATACATTTCAACCCACAAGAGAAGCTTGACTTCATGATTGAGATGTTGCCCCAACTTACGTAGTGAGATGAGGAGATAGAGGCATATGAATGTGGTGTCAAGGATCATTTTCAATGGGTAATTCCTACACCATAATCTAGTGATTTTCTCTTCACTCCCCAAGCAGCACCATATCAACCTAATATTCAATTCCCAAGCTTCCCATCTACTTACCCTAGTGCTGAATTCCTTTCTCCATCTCCTAATCTTCCATCTCATTTTAATTATTCTTCCCTTTTCCCTTCTAAATCTGAGTCCCCTTCACAAGAGCCAAAGGCAATACCTTCCCCACCACCACAAAGAAAAAAAATACTAGTGGATACGCCACCCACCACTCCTCCTTCTCTCCCAAGTCCATGTCAGGGAGAGACTCCAAAAACTAGTCAAGGAGAGAAACAAGAAGAAGAGGCAGACAAAGAAGAGATGATCACAAACTTGGTAAGATTGGCTTTTAGATTCAAAATTACAAAAATTCCCTTGTTAGTTAATCGTATGGAGGAGGATGAGGTTAACCAACAAGTGGTGGAAGCTTCAACTAAATAACAAGTGTGGGAAGAAGAAGCTACTCCAAATCCAAAAGAAGAGGAGTACGTTCTGGTTCCCGGAGGAGAACCATACAATTTCAGAGGCTCTAAGTGTCGACCAGGCCACAAAAGAACATGCAGTAAATCCTCCCACTTCATCCCCTTTAATCTCTAATGTCAAAGAAGAGTTTGAGATTTCAAAATTCATTCTTGAAGATGAGGGGAACCATGGTAAGAAAGTTACAGATCAGGAGGACGCCATGGAGGAGGTTGAGCAAATGCAGCAGGACAGGAAGGAGACAGACTATCTGTCAGACTTGGAAGATTTCTTTGATGGAGAGGATCCTGAGGAGATCATATCATTTTCTCCTCCATCATCTTCCTTCCAACCATATGAGTCCACTTCCATGGAGGAGAGAATCCAAGGAAAACATCCTGCACCTCACAACAACCCTATGGAACCAATATTGGAGGATCATGGTCATCCAAGGTTTTCTTAGGAGGAAGGAAAAGAGCACAAGAACCTAATCTCTCCCATGCCATTCACCCAATAATTTATATAAGAATACTCCATTATTGGAGTTGAATTTCAGAGCAATGGGCACATTTAGATGACTAGACCGTGCCCTATCAGGTACTATCGACACTAAATTTTTCCTCCGTAATTTCTATTTCATTAATGTATGTATTAGGAATGGATGTTGTTAAGTATAATTAGTAGTAGTGTCTAATAGAAGATAACGGCGCCGTCAGTACGGTGCCGCCAATAATGTGCAGTACGGTAACAGTCAAAGTACAATACGAATGTTGTAAAAAGTAAATATTTGTCGTAAGTGGTCCGGTAATGTCAAAATGTCAAAGTTTGGGTAATTAGAGAAGTAGGGTCTACATGATTAGGATTTAGAAATATTATATTGGTAATAAAGACAAGGAGTGAGGTCATAAATATTTTGTGTATTTTATTTGTAAAAAGTCTAAAAATGTGGAACCCATGTAAAATGATAAGGTTTATCTTATCTTAACAGATAAGCTTACATGTACAGATAAGAGTTAAGGTATGGAATATGATTCGTCAGAGTGGATTTCTTATCCTATCTTAGAGATAAGATGGATAAGCCTGGAAGTTCTATAAATAGAGAGGCCACCCCCTCATTTAGCATAGAAGGAAGTAGTGAGAAATATTGTAGGAAGTGTACGAAGGAAGCCATCAGTTTAAAGGTGTGTTGAAGAAGCCATTAAGATGTGTAATTGTAAAGTTTCTCCCATAGTCTTGGTGAAAGGCAAGTGAAGTCAATAACACTTGAAGTACCTCATGGGTGAGATTGTAATAGTTTCATGTTAATATTATAATTTATTTTGATATTTCAGATTTGTCATCATTTTGTCTTATCATAGTCGATGGTATTCTTGTGTTATGTTGTTGTTTTGTTTCCAGATTACATCCACCAAACTAAAGGCTGTGCATTAGTAAATAATCATAGCACGAGGAGTTCCCGCTGAACAATTATCATAGTGCTAGATTGGTGATGACATTTTGGTTCCGTTGCCAGGACCATTCCACGTTGGTGGATTTTCTGGAGAGATATTCCCACTTAGTCAAAAATCAATTAGAGGATAACCTTGTTTTTATTGTGCATAGTAGATACCATGGTAAAGTCATTTTTGCCATGAATAGTAGTTACCATGGTAAATTCATTTTTGTTGGAATAGTATTTACCACAGTAACTTCACTTTTTACCGTGAATAGGTATTACCATAGTAAAGTCAGTTTTTACCGCAGTAAGTCAAGTTTTACCATAGTTTACCGTGGTCATTTCTATTTTACTGTAGAAAGGTGTAAAGTCACTTTCTAGTATAGTGATTCCAATTATTTGTACACATAAGTCTTGTTGATTGTACTTGTGAGTTGGTATTTCACGGTGGTTACTTTTGAAAATGGGAAAGATTCTTATTTTTTCAGCTCAATCTAATGAAGATGCTTCTTCTTTCATTCAAGAGTTTAAGCGATCTTGTATTTGTAATGGCCTTATAAGAAGGGAACAATGGACTGAATTTTTTCCTACCTTTTTGGATGGTTCAACACTTAGGTGGTTTGAAACACTAGGTGATAATGTGAAAAATTCATGGGATTTATTAACTGAAAGTTTTCTTGAAGAATTTGGTGAACAACAGAAATATACAGATCTCATGATCGAGATCACAAAGCTATCCCAAGGAGAGAAGGAGAAGATAAGGGATTATCATGCTCGTGTTCTAGAGCTAAGGAGGAAGCTCGATGCCCAGATCCGGAAGGAAGGACTAGCGGATGGGTTGATGAATGGCGTGGATAATCTCCTCTGTAAGCACTTCATTCTTGGGATGAAGCCAGAGATCAGAAAACGCGTGAAGTATGACCGCCCAACTACCATTGAACAAGCAAAGGAGATTGCAAGAAGGCAAGAAGAAAGCATGGAAGAGGAGCCCAAAGAAATTGTTGCTAAAGTAGAGCCTACACCAGCACCTTTGGTCCTGAATCCACAACCACTCCCGGTGAGCACAAATATTTCTCCTAGTACATCTACTGAGTATGAAGATCTACTCAAAAAGATGGGTCAGTTAACTATTAATCTTCTTCAAGGAAAGGAATTTAGTTCTCAGGGAGGAGATAGAGGTCCAAAAAGAAATATTTCTGAAGTTGTTTGTTATGGTTGTTATAAAAAGGGTCATTATAAGTATAATTGTCCAGATAGAGCTTCTACATCTGGTAAAGGAGATAATGATAAAGGAAAAGCACCTGTGAATTCTTTTGATGTAGTAGATAAGAGTAGAAATAATGAAGTAGATGTGTTTGTAACAAAAATAAAGAAAGAAAAAGATAATCAAGATGGAAATGATCCTAAGAAGATGAAAGAAGAAACTAGTAAGAAACATAGGAGAAGAGAGTTGGGTGTGTAGGATTTTCTGATTTCACAGGGGCAAGCACCATACTCCATCTTGGAAGATCTGTCCAAAAGGCCTGCAAATATTACATATGGTCAACTCTTGGCTATGTCTTCTGAGAAGAGGCGGGAGTTGCGAGGTGGACTCAATGCTCAAAGAAGGAAGGAGGTTGAGGTCCCTATTTTGGAGGCAGAGGTAGATCCCTATGCTCCACAAGCTGAGGTATTATGTAATGGTATTTCAATTCATGATGTCTTAGTTGATGGAGGTGCTGCAGTTATTGTAATGACCGAGTCTGTAATGAATATGTTGGGTTTAAAAATTGATCACCCTTCAACACTTATGTTAAGGTCATTAAACAAAGGAAAAAATAAACCAGAAGGTGTAGTTTCAAATGTGGCAATATCTATTATGGGTGTGGTATGTGTGGTAGACTTTCAGGTGATGAAAAATGGTACTGTTGCATACCCAATGTTGCTGGGAAGACCATGGCTAAGGAGAGTTCATGCAAGAAACTACTGGAATGAAGGTTTCATGACACTTGTACGTGGTAGAGATAGGGTGAAGATAAATGTGATCCCTCGATATCATAAGGCAGAACTTGTGGATTCAAGAGATGAAACTGATGATTGGACATCCTCTGATTACTCTTGTACTAGTGAAGTGGACACTGAAGATGAAGAAAGTGAGGTGGATGTTTTAGTCATGGATATCCTTCCAGTCACACCAACTCATGACCCCATAAAATTATCTGAAGAAGAAGTTGATGATTGTCTCCAACAAATAAAGATTGGTGATGCTGTGATGGAGAGTGAGAAGGAATCCTACCTCCAGCTCTTTTGAAGGTACATACACCTATTCACTTTTGATTACAAGGAACTCTGTCAAGTAAGTTGGGTAGAACATTGTATTGAGCTGGTAGATGGTGCTAAGCCCATAAAGCAAATGCCATATAGAATGAATCCTAATTTTTCTAAGACTGTAAAAGAAGAAATAGATAAGTTGCTTGATGCAGGATTCATATTTGCTGTGGAGAATTCAGAATGGGTTTCTCCCATTGTGATCTCAATAAAAAAGAATGGGAAGCTACGCATTTTTGTTGATTATAGGAAGCTCAATAAGGCAACAAAGAAGGATCATTACCCTCTTCCATTTTCAGATCAGATCTTGGACGCAGTAGCTGGCCAGGAGTGCTATAGTTTTGCTGATGGATATAGCGGCTACAACTAAGTTCGTATAGCAGAGAAAGATCAGTTGAAGACCACGTTCACCACTCCTTGGGGAACGCTTGCTTATAGAGTTATGCCTTTTGGGTTGTGTAATGCTCCAGAAACATTCCAGCATTTGATGAATAGGGTGTTCGAACCCTACATTGGGACCTTCATCAGAGTATTTCTGGATGATTTTTGCATCTATGGGAGCAAGTTGGACCACCTGCACCAAATGGAGACGGCATTTCAAAGGTTAGATGAAGCACAAGCCTCACTAAACCCTACAAAGTGTGTCTTTGGATGTTCTAAAGGCGTTTTGTTAGGGCATGTTGTATCCAGAGATGGTATTGGTACTGATCCTGATAAAGTTTCAAAAATCAAAGATTTACCATTTCCTCTTAATAGAAGTAAGTTGAGATCATTTTTAGGCCATGTGGGTTACTATAGAAGGTTCATCAAGAATTTCTCAAAGATTGCATAGCCACTAACCCAGTTCTTGAAGAAGGATGTTACTTATGAACCAGGAAATAAGGCGCATGAAGCTTTTGGACAATTGAAGGAAGCCCTGGTGTCTTCACCTGTTTTGAATAATCCAGATTGGAGCAAGCCATTCATTGTGTACACTGATGCCTCAGATGCAGCACTAGGAAGTACTTTGAGCCAAAAGGATGAAAATGGGAATGAACATCCAATTTACTTTAGGAGCAGACAAATGAGTAGTGCTGAGGTAAATTATACTGTAACTAAAAAAGAGGCTCTGGCTATCATTTTTGCTGTAAAGAAGTTTAGAAATTACTTGCTAGGGCAAAAATTTCTAGTTGTAACAGATCATCAGGCTCTAAAATATATTGTAAATAACCCTAACCCATCAGGGAGGATAGCAAGATGGATAATTTTTCTAAAAGAGTTTGAATTTGATATTATAGATAGGCCAGGAAAGAAGCATGTCAATGCAGATGCAATCTCTCAAGCCTATGATGGTTTAGGATCATTTTGTGATGATGATGATTTCCCCGATGCAACATTATTATCCCTTGACACAATCCCTAGTGAATACATAGATATTTGGAATTATCTGAATGAATTCAAGTTTCTTGATGGTGCCAATGCAAAGACTAAGAGAAAGATTACTCAAGCCAGTCGTCCATATTCTATTCTTCATGGAGTATTTATTTGAATAGGACCTGATGGACAGTACAAGAGGGCAGTTGGATGTGATCAAGGGAAGGAACTGCTAGAAAAATTCCACAATGGTACATGTGGAGGGCACTTCTCTGGAAAAATTATATCAAGAAGTATCCTGGATGCAGGTTATCACTGGCCCACTCTTTTTAAAGATTGTTATAATTATTGTAAGACATGTGATATTTGTCAAACACATGGTAACCGTAAGACTTCATTAGCTCCATTATGTCCTATTCTTCCCCTTGGTCCCTTTGAAAAGTGGGGAATAGACATTGTAGGTCCACTTCCAACTACATCACGCCAAAATAAGTATATTGTAGTTGCCATAGATTATTTAACCGAGTGGGTTGAAGCTAGGCCATTGAAAACAGCTTCCATGGATGAAGTGGCAAGGTTCATGTATGAACGCATTGTCACCAGATTTGGTTGCCAATTAGAAATTGTAACAGATCAAGGAAGCCACTTCATTAATGAGGTGGTAGAAGCCCTAGTCAATAAGTTTTCTATTAATCACAGGAAGGAAACAACATACAAGCCAAGCACAAATGGATAGGTGGAACGAATTTTTTTTGTGTTGTGTCAAATTCTAGCAAAAGATGCAGCCTTGCAGGTACATAAATGGGATAAAAGGATTCATGCAGCATTGTGGGCATATAGGGCAACATCAAAGTCAGCAACAGGATACTCCCCATTTCAGTTGGCCTATGGCATTGATCCAATTCTTCCTATTGAGTTTGATATTCCCACTGTGAGAGTTATAAAAAATGAAAGGATGGATGAAAGTGATTCAGTAAAAGAAAGGTTGATACATCTTCATTTGCTGGAGGAAATGAGAGAAACAGTAAAGGATACAAGCCATAAGAATAAAATGAAGCAAAAGGAATACTTTGATCAAAAGATCCGTTGGTCTCCATTTCATGTGAATGATTTGGTTCTAGTATATGATTCCAGATACAAAAAAAGAAGACAGAGAAAATTTCTTCCGAAATGGATGGGGCCCTACAAAATAGCAGCTGTGCATGAAAATGGTACATACCAACTGGAGGAATTGGATGGCACTCCTATTACGAAATGGGTCAACCATGACAAGTTGAAGATTTTCCAAGCACCAGAATAGTCACTCCAAGGACGGAGTAGAAGCTAGGAAGGGGGAAGATGTCGACACTAAAATTTTCCTCCGTAATTTCTATTTCATTAATGTATGTATTAGGAATGGATGTTGTTAAGTATAATTAGTAGTAGCGTCTGATAGAAGATAACGGCGCCGTCAGTACGGTGCCACCAATAATGTGGAGTATGGTAACAGTCAAAGTACAATATGAATGTTGTAAAAAGTAAATATTTGTCGTAAGTGGTCCGGTAATGTCAAAATGTCAAAGTTTGGGTAATTAGAGAAGTAGGGTCTACATGATTAGGAATTAGAAATATTATATTGGTAATAAAGAGAAGGAGTGAGGTCATAAATATTTTGTGTATTTTATTTGTAAAAAGTCTAAAAATGTGGAACCCATGTAAAATGATAAGGTTTATCTTATCTTAACAGATAAGCTTACATGTACAGATAAGAGTTAAGGTATGGAATATGATTCGTCAGAGTGGATTTCTTATCCTATCTTAGAGATAAGATGGATAAGCTTGGAAGTTCTATAAATAGAGAGGACACCCCCCTCATTTAGCATAGAAGGAAGTAGTGAGAAATATTGTAGCAAGTGTGCGAAGGAAGCCATTAGTTTAAAGGTGTGTTGAAGAAGCCATTAAGAGGTGTAATTGTAAAGTTTCTCCCATAGTCTTGGTGAAAGGCAAGTGAAGTCAATAACACTTGAAGTACCTCATGGGTGAGATTGTAACAATTTCATGTTAATATTATAATTTATTTTGATATTTCAGATTTGTCATCATTCTGTCTTATCATAGTCGATGGTATTCTTGTGTTATGTTGTTGTTTTGTTTCCAGATTACATCCACCAAACTAAAGGCTGTGCATTAGTAAATAATCATAGCATGAGGAGTTCTCGGTGAAGAATTATCATAGTGCCGGATTGGTGATGACAGTACTTAGCTTCATTGGAGCCAAGGGAGAAGCCAAAACTAGTTATGCTTACTCTTGAGAATGAGGATGAGCTTCTAAGTACCAAGGATCAGCTGTAATGCCTCTTCAATCCAAATACAGAGTAACTAAAAGAGGTATTTTTCTTGTTCCCAATTTACACCTTGATGATTTGGGTGGAGGATCGGCTTATAGTCACTTTTTCACTCATACAAACAGCCATATTCAGTGTCAAATCATTTGCATGGCTAACCATTTTTACAAAGGGAAGCTACTTGTCTATGTCAGTTACAAGATTTGTTTGATTCCCCTTTATCACTAGTTAGTGTAAGAGTAGGAGTATATTTTTCTTTCAGAAGAAGTTCTTTTGCACACTTTGCATGTCTCATTTTAGGCATGTATGATTTTAAGTTTTTTTTACATAGTTTTTTTTGTGGTGTTTGTTTCTCATGCAAAATATATCTCCCGAACAAACCAATATGCCAAGCCCTTCAGTATTAGGAGAAGAGAGATCCATAGTTTCCTGTAACAGTTGCTAATTTCAAATGAAACAAATGCAGAGTAACTAAATTCATTTTTAAGGAAGTCTATTCAGGGATAGGTGAAAGCCCTAGCTAATACAATTTTCTACTCTCAGAAACCTCACCTTCAATGTTTTCTTATGAAAATTGAGAGTACAAACAATAAGGCAAGTTCAGGGTCACCAAGCGTAAGTAGTTGGGCTCATTGTTTCAGGGACAAGATCAGTACCAAGCTATCATTCATGACTCCATGCCCAATGGAAGCTTTAAGACTACTAGTCTCTTCATCTAGTAGGAAGATGTTCCCATGAGTCGTCTTACTGTATCCCAATTTTTCCCCCAAGAAAAATTGGTCAACCATGACCTTGCATAAGAAAATTGAAAGGGTAATTTAAGTTAGGTTGTAGGTGGACTATAAAATAGAGGAGTAGGGTTGGAAAAGGATCAAACAATGTCAAAGGAGGCCAGAGGCTCATAGGAGGAAAATGGGGAAAGGCTCAAATTTTTCAAGCTTAGCTACATAAAAGTCGACTTGGGGCCGAACAACAGACTCAAAAAATGTGCCACGTGTCATCTTGGTGTTATTTTAAAACGGTATATAAAAAAAAAACCCAAATATGTGTAGAGATTCCACATGTCCCAGGTCTGTAGGGACAGATTCAGTCATTGAAAAGTACAAATGAGTGGAAAGAACCACGTGTCATATTTGTACATGTTTACAAGTGAGAGCCCAAGGGGGAGACTCAAACTTGCACCAATTCTCCATGTAGTCAGGGTCCAAAAGAATTCAAATGACAGCAGGCCTAAATTAGTTAAGCATAAAAGAACCGACGAAAGCCTCCACATGCCTCAACAATGTAACTCTAAAGGTTAAGCCCAAGGGGTAGTCTCCAAACCAATGTGGGATCGCCACATGGTCAGGTCTGAAAAAAGAATGTGCCGGCTGTTAAATAGACTAAGTATAAGAAGGTTATAGGAAGCCTCTGCATGTCTCTTTAGCACAGCTTCAAAGTTAAAATCCAGAGGCAAACCCTAAATGAGCACGACGGCACCACGTGTCTCATCAGTGTAACTTCAAAGGGTGTGGCCCAAAGCAGAGACTCAAATGAACACCAATTGTCCACATGTCTATAGTCCAACAGAAGTCGAATGGGCAACAGGACCAAATTGGCTAAGTGTAAAAGAACAGATGGAAGGTGCCACGTGTCAACTTGACACAACTTCAAAGGTAAAATACAAAGTGAAATTCCCAAACAAGCATTGAGCCTCAACATGTCTAGGGTCAAACATAGCGTTCCACTAAACAAAAGGACCTTAGTCCAAACAAAAAGAAATAGAGCAAAGCCATGGAAGGTGCCACATGCCTCAATGGCACAAATTCAAAAGGCGCGGCCCAAAGGGCAGTCTTCAAACAAGCGTAGGATCACCACGTTGTCAAAGTTAAAAAATGGGGACATAGTAGGCCTGAATCGACTAAGTATAGAAGGATCAGTAGAAGCCTCCATGCGTCAGCTCCACGTAACTTGAAATAAATAATCTAGAGGTAAGTCCCAAATGTGTGTTGGGCCTCCACGTGTCCCGAGTCAGACACAAAACCTCCACCGGTGCCCAGAGAAGCCACATGTTAGGCCTAAATTTCAAGTGCGAAGGCGGGCCTTGGAAGTATTTTTTTCCAAAAGTGGGTCGGCGGGCCTAGGGAAGACTTTTTTCCAAAGTTGAAATGCATACCAGTAGGCCCGAGGATGACAAATGGAAAATATAAAGTTACGGGGCCATGGGATATTTTTGCATTATTAGCAACTTTCATAAAAGTGCAGATTGCAAGTGTGGGCCCATGAGCCCGAGGATTTTTGTTTGCCAAATGGAAAATGAGAATGTTACGAGCTTGCAGGGGATTTTGGGAAAAATTAAATTTTGGGCTTGTGGGGCTACGAGGAGTTTTTTACACTTTTGAATTTTTTGTGCAAAAGGCGCAAAGTAAATTTTGGGCCTGTCGATCCGTTTTGCAAAACTGGTTTTTAGCCATTTTTGTATGAATTCAATTCAAATATTCAAATGGGCATATTTTTTGATCCAGTGCTCGAAATTCAACAAATTTGGTACCGTTAGAAAAATATCAACTTCCTCTACACCATGAAAGCATAAATTATTTTTTTAGCAGGCTTTGATGGGTGAAAATTAGGAAAATGTCTTTCATGCCATTAATGAAGGATCTAATTGCTTCAACTACCCAGATATTATCTAGATTTCCCATCTTTCCTTCTCCAACATACCAAACAGTCATGGGCGACCATAATTGATAGATTATAGGTGGATTTGTAGGCCATTAATGGTTGGTGGTTGATCTTTAAGATCAAAATCAATTTTATATTCTTTTTCTCTAGTTTTTCATCATCTATATATTGTAAACACTTATCATTTGAGAGGGGAGACATTCTGGGTGTGGGGAAACTCTGTAAAATTTGTAACCTGACTCTATTTTGTGTTGTAATTCTTCTCCTACACCTAGAAAGTGGATTTATGATTTTGAGCATCTATGTAATGGTCTGTGCACCTCATAGAACAATAAAATCATGTTCTTGTGGTGTTCTTCAACCCTTTCTCATGTTTTGATGTTTCTTTGTGACTCTCCATTTCATGTTTGTTTCCTGTGTATGTAATTTAGTTTTGTAGGTGTAAGATGTCATGTTTTGTGGAGTTTCAATGGTATATTTAAATCTAGGCTTGTGTCACTTCTGTCTGACCTTCGTCATCTCCTTTTTCCCCTATTTCGTCCTCACTCAGCAGAGTATTTTGCCACTTCCTTTTCTGGTGTATCACTGCTTAGTGTAGGCTCTCTTTTCACTTTCTCTCTCTCTCTCTCTCTCTCTCTCTCTCTCTCTCTCTCTCTATCTCCTTGGAATGGTTAGATTAGGATAGATAGGTTTTTCCTACACTAGAGTAGCTTGTGGCAAGTATTTTAGGAAAAAGGAACCAACCTTCTCTGGAGGGCCATCTCAAGTCCACAAGTCCCATGGCTTGAGAGATGGTCCCATGTTGTGCAATCACACCAAATTCCCCACTCATATCTGAGGCCATTTGAGGGTGTTGTGATTTTTCACTAAGAAGACCCCATAAGGATGTTTAGGGTTCATTTGAAAGTATTTAGATATAAGGGTGCAAAACCATTTAATCCTAGGGTTGATAATGAACCCTACACATTTTCAAGTTGGGTCACTTTATGGGTTTGGATGTTTTTAATTAAGTTATGGATATCTAATGAATGGGGATACTTAATGAATATGAAAAGTTGAGACCTTAGCATTAAACTTTCAAGGATAAATGAAATGATTGTGAAGGGGTAATTTAGCTAATGAATTATAAAGGTTAATTAATTGGAATTTAAATTTTTTAGTTAGATAAACTCATGATGGGAATTGTTGATGATTTTCGTGAGAATTAAGAATTAAACTAACTTAAGAAATATTGACCTAGTTGATATTTTAAATAAGGTGAGTTAATAGAAACCATAGAAAGCAATTTATCCCGAAGTGACCTTTGGCTAAATTAATAGTGTTAATTATTAATTTAATATTAGAAAACTTTACAAATGTGTGAAATTTATCAAACAAGAAATAATTAAACCTAGAACTGATAGTATCTTGTTATAACCCTTTAAAAAATCTCTATTTTTCCTAATTAAGTATTGAGTTTTTTCTTGGGTTTTGTCCTTTGAAAATGTCGATGTTGCACTTCCTTTCTATTTGTTTGTTTCATTTAGAATTTAAAAAATAAATCATAAAGAAGAAACACCGGCTTGTCATCCTCCTATATACATGTTGTATAAATGAAGATGTTAATAAAGGATTTAGGAACAGGGTTTTAGATAACAAAAGTAAATATAAAATTAGTAACTTATGTCGTGGCCACCTCTACTAGTTATTTTAGGAATGACCCCCTCTGTTGTTACATCCATCTCACCCTCCTCAACTTGTGAATAAAATGACATGTAACTTATCATAAATAGATAATACTTACGTACTCGCAATGAGAAAAGAGTGAAAGGAAATTGTTACTCAAAATTACCCTTTTTTTTTTCTTTTCACTCAAAGCCTATACGTCTTCCCTCCTCATAGCCCTCGCAGTATCCAAATCATAGTCCCTCATGGAATCATCAACCTCTTTTTTACCGCATCTACTAATATTTTTGAAGGATTCCTACCCTTCCCTTTTCCAAATGCGCAGTATCACGCATCACCTCTGCATAATATACTGCACACGCAACACACCCTCAATGTCTCCCTCTCTTTGATACTTTTATTTCCTGCACTTTTTAGAGGCCCTCCGACGATACTTGTTAGTATACTTTCTCCTTTTCATGCTTAGATATAACATGAGGGAGGGAATGGGCATTTTCCATGTGGATATTTAGGATTTGTAGAGTGTAAAATATTTAGTTCCAACTGGATTTCTTGCAATGATTAAGAATGTGATCCTCATCGTGCTCCATCCTATAGTGAAGAGGGGACTATTCAAGAACATCATATAATCAATTAGTCACTAATTAATGGGAATATATGAAAACAATAAATTACAATATGCAATTTTCTGATTTTACCTCATCAACGATGGGACAATCCTCTACATGGCTTGGAAAAACAACAATGGGTTCATCCTCCTGCAATAATCATTCCACAAATCATGTAATGAGTCATGAAAACTTGTTATGCACATTCATAATAATATATAATCATGTTAAATTAATTTACGATAACAAATACAACTTTAAATTAAAGTAATTTTACCTCCTCTACAATTGTATCATCTTGTACATGTGACAATGAAACAATGTTCATTGCAGCCACCTCCTTGTCCTTCACTCAAAAATCCATAGTATATAACAAATCGTTACTGACATAATAAAAAATTCCAAAGTCCAACAAATTTTTAAAAATCAATCTTAGAACGATTAATAGATCAAGTACACACACATACTAACAAAGATATCTAAAGGTACAACGTTTTCCTTTCTCTTTTTGATCTTCTAAATGGAGTCTCAGACATAGGTTCCTAAGATAAGATTCTATTGGTTACTTAATATATTAGTTTCCACATAAAAGATAATACAATTATCTATTTTCCAATTACAGCAATGGAAAGGGAAGATGAGAAGCATGTAATCTTACCTACAACAAAGATGCAATTTCTCTGACATGTAGCTTTACAAAATTCAACTGCAACATTGGCTAAATAACAATAGATCACAAATAATCATAATTCAAGTTAATAATAAAATTTTGGGCGTATATAATTCGTACATGTATTTTCCTAAGAGTACTCACCATATCATAGTATGTTGCATGCAACCTCTGAGTATGTTGTGATAAACTTTGTATTATTTCTTCAATGGGTTGCATAATTCCCACAGCAAAAAAATTTGTCTTTCATTGCAAAAAAGCTTCAAATGTTAGTGTAGGTTACTATTTATCCTTTTATTTATTTATTAGGATAATAATTACACTTTTGTTAGCTCTACACTTGTTGGGTTAGCTTTCTTAGGTGTACTAGTTGTGTGGAATTAGCTTACTATTTGTGTTGAGTTAGCTTCTCAGTTATGTGGAGTTAACTTAACTACAAGGATCAGTTAGTGGGAGTTATTCACCGCTGATTTAGTTAGTAGTTGCACTTCCCTCCTATCTATACATATTTCGTATTGAGTATTCAAGTCATTCTATCGTAATGTATTGAGCATTATGGATTATGATGGATTTCCATATATGGTATTTTAGCTCTTCTGTTTTGAAAATGTAATGTGGTGTGCTATTATCATCTGAGATAACGGATTGGAACAATCTTATTATCATTCCTTTCATAGTATCAGAGCAATAAATGATGTAGACATCCATCTGTAAGGTTTTCTTTGCAAGCAAAGGTTTATTATTTTCATGTATTTGGAATTTGTTAGAAATTTTCTGTAGCATGCATTTTTATCTAAAATGGAGTATGACATTAGATTTGGAAGGTGTCAAAAACCTAGAATCAACTGTAAACTTGACCATGTTTTGAGACAATTAAATCTGGGTGCATTATTTTATCCATTGGATATAAGCATGTACCTTCTAGACGCATTATTTTACCCTCTGGATATTTCAATTTTCGATGCATTCTTTTATCAACTAGACACAGATCTATACCCTCTAGGTGCATTCTTGTATCCATTGGATATAAGCATGTACCTTCCAAATGCATTCTTTTACCCTCTGGATATTTTGGTTTTGGATGCAGTCTCTTATCCACTAGATGCAGATTTGTACCCTCTGGGTGCATTCTTTTATCTATTGGACATAAGCATGTACCTTCCAGATGCATTCATTTACCCTATGACTATTTCAGCTTTGGATGCAGTCTTTTATTTAATGGAGGTAAATTTGTACCCTCTGGGTGCATTCTTTTATACATTGGATATAAGTGTGTACCTTCCGGATGCATTCTTTTACTCTCTAGATATTTCTATTTTGGATGTAGTCTTTTATCCTCTGGACGAAGATCTGTACCCTCTTGGTGTATTCTATTATCCATTAGATATTGACGTGTACCCTCTGGATGCAATGATTTACCCTCTTGACATTTTAGGTTTTGGGTGCATGTTTTTATCCTTTGGTCGCAAGTCTGTATCATGTGGATGCACTCTTTTACCCTTTGGAAATTTTGGTGTCACGTGTCCCTTTTAAAAAATATTAGCATTAAAATATTATTTTAATAGCAAAACATTGTAGAGCTCAGAAATTTTGATCTGTAGCTCGGATTAAGGTGATCATTTTTTTGAAATTGTGTATTTTATTGAGATCTACGTATTGGTGACATTTTAATACACATATTTCAAATTTAAAAGGTATTGTTACTCATTGTAATATTTACATGCACTTAATTATAAAGTGGAAAATTTGGGAGGGTGTTGTGATCACTTGTGGATGCAATTTCGGTTGAGCCCAATGTCCTAAACTTTTGGGTGTTGAATTCTTGTATATATGAGTGTATACATTTATATCTCTCTTATGTTTTGAGATATTTTGGATCTATATTTTTGACACTTTTTTGGCATGTTGACAGTCTCTCTTATGGGCCAGCTATTCTAGTAAATCCTAGTGTTAATTTGTTAGTGATCGAGTAGTTGATTTTGGCAACTCATAAAGATCTGTAGTATCACTCTACTCATTCAATAGTATGGGAGGGTGTGGTGTTAATACTACTTCTTTGGGTTTCTTGTCCTTTCCTTGTTACCTTGGCTTTTCTTGGATCGTGGAAATCCTATTTATTTGGATCTTGTGTCCTTGCCTTGTTGCCTTGGTTGTTCTTGGATCGTGACATACCTATTTGTAATAGTTGATCAAATTATGTTTGGTTTTTCTTTACATTTTTGAGATCACTCCATTGACAATAT
The DNA here is from genome assembly GCA_019776745.2 of Taxus chinensis. Taxonomy (NCBI): domain Eukaryota; kingdom Viridiplantae; phylum Streptophyta; class Pinopsida; order Cupressales; family Taxaceae; genus Taxus; species Taxus chinensis. Next base: position 632,609,396 of record CM034154.1, on the reverse strand, counting down.
CCTTGTATGGAGCTATTCTGGTGAAGCCCAGTGTCAGTTTTTTTTTAGTTCTATGATCGTGAAGTGGATTTAGACAACAGTGCGCAACACACTTCTTTAGCATTGTACAATATTTTGGAGCCAAGATTCTAAGGATATCTTATAGTGGGATTTTTCTCTCTCTACTTTTTTATTACTAGTTTTAGGTACCTTACGGTGTCCAATTTTCCTAGTTATTGTACTTAGGTACCTCTCAGGCCTTGTTTCCAGGACCCACCTTATTTTTCACCCACCTAAGCTATGCATATGGGAGGGTTTTAGTGTGGGTTATTATTTATCCTTTCATTAATTTATTAGGATAATTCTTACACTTGTGTTAGCCCTACACTTGTTGGGTTATCTTTCTTAGGTTTATTAGTTGTGTGGAGTTAGCTTACTAGTTGTGTTGAGCTAACTTCTCAGTTATGTGGATTTAGCTTACTAGTCTTTTGGAGTTAACTTAACTACCACTATCAGTTAGTGAGAGTTATTCACCATTGATTTAGGTGGTAGTTGCACTTCCCTCCTCCTATATATACATATTTCTTATTGAGTAACTCAAGTCATTGTATTGCAATGTATTGAGCATTAAGAATTATGATGGATTTCCATAAATGGTATTTTAGCTCTTCTGTTTTGCAAATGTAATGTGGTGTGCTATTATCATTTGAGATTGCGGCTTGGAAAAATATTCTTATCATTCCTTTCATCATAAATAACATGTATTAATCCATTAAATAACTAAAAGCATACTTGTACATAACGAAAAAAAGAAATACAGTGTCTACATATATCATATTACAATGTCATCCATGGAAAGTTCTAACAATGCTACCACTTCTTAGTTTATTATGGCCCTATACACTTGACATACATCCAAGCTACTTTTATTCGCTTTTACATGTACATATGAATATTTCAGAAAGTGAGATATAATCTATAGTGCTTGGACACAAAGAACAGAAAGATTTACATTTTTAAATTGGTATACATCATTCATTTGAGTAACAAAAATCATATCATGAGAAAACACAAAAAAATTTCTAACTTGATGACGCAACACTTCCTCAAGAACTAATATCAAGGTCCTATACTCAGCTTGGTGGAGCATCATATTGGAATCTTGAACAATCGTGCCTCTCTCTACTTTCTTGCTGCCATCAGGGTCATATAATATGAACAATGAACATTTCAAGTTTTCTGAGGTATTAGAAACACCATGAATTTCCAATCTCCAAATGACAACCATGTTTAGATTTACAATGAACAAACATACATCGTAAGTAACAAAAGACAATATGTTTTTTCTTTTTGCATTATCATCACTGTAAATTTGAACTTTTCAATACAACTATATGGATTCCAAGACATGTGCATATCTATATATACATGTTTTTTATTAGTTGTAATAAACAAGCTATTTTTCATTTTCTTACTATGGCATACACACTGTGTTTTTTGTGTTGCTGATAATACAAATGAAAATTCAAACACACGCCCATGTAATTTTATCACCAGGAAGTCGTCTATCATGAGGATGGACTTGGTTATCCTGGTGTCAAGATTTCATGGAACATATTCCTGGGAATGTGTGTGTGGTATACACACACGACATGCATTAGTTTTTGTAGACACCTAAAATATGCTTACACTTAGCATTTTCTCCCATTCAACTAATTGACGACACTTCGTTAATTCCCCCTTCTTCGATCCATTCTCAGATGCCTATTCACGACACTCTTTCAGTCACATTCCTCCTATAATTAACATGTTTGGCTAATATCTCTCTTATTAGCTAAACATTCCTCCTTTCGACCATTCACAACCTCCCTAATTCTCTCTAGACCACTTCTATTGGCTTCGTAGGCTATCTATCAGTTACAATTGGTTATCCAAACCCCTCCCAACTCTCAATGAGTCTCTAATCACTTGTTGATCAAAATTTAACTAGCCTAAACCATGTTTATCCTAATCTAATTCTAAAAGTGCTTTTTGAGCTTTAGTCCCACATGCACCCAAATTCTAAACTCTTCCATTTGGAAAACTATAAATAGAAGGGTCACTCCTCCCTCTAAAACTTATAACTTTACATAAGCTAAAGCCAAAACAAGCCTAAGAAAGCTTAATATTTCATTTACATTAGCCAAGCTAATAAGGCATTTGATCTTGGGTCATCCTCCATTAAAATAGCTTCATCATGCATGCATGTTAGGTTAGTAATGGAATAGCTAAACTTGGCCATGTAGCCATTTAGTGAAATTCCTTCACCCTCATGGAGTAAAACAACAAAACTGATTGCTTAGATCCTCTTACGTTCATTATTTCAAGCTTTCAAAGAATAGAGGTTAGATGCTATTTTATAACATTTCATTGTTTATTTCAAGTTTGAATACATGCAAAGTAGGTTTCCTTGCTCATTTCTTATCTGATGGTCCATTGAGGGACTTTGCATAAAGCTTTGGGGTTTTGCCCCATATCCATAACTCTTTGCAAAATATTTCATTGAACACATTTGGCACGCCTGGTGAGACACTTATGTCCACCCTCCATTAATGGAGGTCCTCTAGGTTTTTCAAATCTCATTTTCATGTTTTTGAATGCGTATGCTCTTCCCTCACACCTTTCTAGGTGATCTTGGGAATCATAAATGTTTCACCACTTTCTTCATACATGAAAAATGATTTATTTATCTTTAAAAGTGGGTTAAAAGGAACTTATTTTCACATTGTACTTAGGAATTTTCTATTTATTACAAATTTGAGTGAGATACCTTGTTGCGTATGCTCTTTCCTTGCATCTTAGGATGATCTGGGAAATCAAAAACAACATCTTATCTCCTTTATATGAAATTTTGGAAAAATACTAACCTTGGTATGTAGGACCAAAATTGCATGTCAAAGAAAGGCGTAAAAAACAAACAAACACAAAAATTCTAAACACATGTGTTCTTACAGGTTACCAAATGGTGTGCTACTTAAAACATTGACATTGTGTTGATCATATTTTGCATGGAACTATTAATTTGCACACGTATTTGCATAGGGTGTATTTCCTTGTTGATTGGCTTTGTGTTTTACACTTGCATGATTGTTCCTTGTGATTATTCATCTGGAAAAATTGTTTTTTAGGACAATCCTTTTTGATCTCATTAAGATTGCATCATCACAATGTCTATTTTCCTTAGACCTTCTTCAGAAAATCAATCATGCATCTCCATACTTACCAAGTGGCTAGTTGGTTGCCCTTATGCTACCCAAATCGACATGTCACTTCCTTCCCTTTGAAGGAGTTCCATCACACTATCTAGGTCTAGGCATTCACACCTAAACAATGCCAACATTGACTGACTATCGTGTGGTTTCTCACATTTTCAACAATACGGAACCTAGGTTTAGCAATTCAAATCAAAATATTCTCATTATAACCAAACCTCATTTGGTTCTTCATGCTAGAGAGCCCACTCGGGTACCCTGTTCCCCACCTTCAGCTCATAGTTGGTGGTATGGTTTGGATGCTTCTGATTCAAATTATTATTTAGGTTCCCCCCACTCTTCTTCTTCTGATTCAGATCCAAACTACCATTCGGACTCCCACATTTCTTTGGAAGATTTGGATCCCAACTATTGTTTGGATACCCCTAGATCAAATCTCAAATCATGGTCCTCCCTTTCTTCACAGGACCTTTATTCCAAATCACATCAGCAATGTCTTCCTCCTTTGATGACTCATGTGACTCCAAGTTCCATCGATCGAACATCTAATTTGGTTCTTGAGTCACGGTCCTCCGTTTCTTCGCAGGACCTCCTTCATCAGTCTTCACAACAACCTCTTCCTCTGTCGAAGAGTTCCATGACTCAGATTCCCTCTAGTCAATCATCCAATTTGACTCCTACATCGCAACTTAATGAATGGCTATGCAATCCTACTTTCCAACCTACATTACATCATCTTCTAGAAAAATGAAATAGGTCCAAATCGAAATCATCCATTCATGGGATGCCTACCACTAATCCTACTTCCTCTCTTGAGTCATCTTCTTCTGTCAATCAATCTTCCCCTCTTATCGAACCTGATTCTTCTATTCAACCTTCTATGGCCAAAGAAGAACAACCCTTACCGATTGATTTCTCTCAGAATGAAAAAATAATTATCCTACATGATGATATCCCTATAGAGGATAACAAACAAGGATTCTTTCTATAACTTGATATGCTTGCATATTGGGGAAAAGAAGTTGATTCCTTTTATTATAATATAGAGGAAAATCCTAAATTCATGGAACTTAATTCTTCTTCTTCTATTCCATCTTCACCTTCCTCTGAGCATGATGAGATGTCAAGGTCTAGCATTTATCCATGGCCTATCTTCTCATTGCTAAATCATTCCTTATCTATCACCAATCCTCAATCAAAATCTCTGCTTGGGTCATTGTTGAGTATCTCATCGTCTTCTTCTATCCTTGGGCCACCCCTAGGTACTCCATTTTCTACTTATGGGTCACCTCCTGGTAGCCCATTACCTTCTCTTGTTGGGCAACGTCCTAGTAGCCCTTCATCCTCTTCTATCTATGGGATAAATCTGAGTAGTCCCTCCTCATCTATACTTAGGCCACACCCTAGCAACCTTTTGTCATCTTCTTCTATTCTTTGGCAACATCTTAGTAGCCCTCCATTATCTATCATATATGGGTCACCTTGGGGTAGCTCATCATCTTCTATTCTTGGGCCATGTCCTCATAGCCCAAATTCTTCCATCTTAGGGTCATATCCTGGTAGCCCTTTGTCATCTTCTATTAGTGACTCACCTCCTCGTAGCCCATCCTCTTCAATTCTTAGAGCGTATCATTTTCATCTATCATATATTTCTTCTATCAATGGTTGTGGCAAGCCCATAGTCATTTCTCACATTGAAGTTCCAAATGTCAACGTTCGTTTTCTTCTCCTTCTCAGGATCAAACAAGTCACACGTCATCTTATAAGAAACCCAAACATTTTCCAAATCAAGCTCAAGTCAAAACTTCCAAGAGCTTGAAATCCCCCAACAACTCGAACAATATCAAAATTGTAAATCAAGCGCGATTCAAAATCGTACATCAACGCAACCATCAAGTTTGGCGTAAAGTGCAGAAACCTATGGATAAGGAACTCAAGCTCCCGCATGAACAATCCTTGTTTAAGGATAAATCACATTCATTTGTTGAGTACGAGCTCACCATGATCATTGAGATTGGGTATAACATAACACTTGATAAAAAAATGTTCCTAGTCTCCCTTATCAAGGAATTTGTAAACATCGTTATTGGATCCTATCACACAGAGTGACTTTTTTTTTCCCAACTTTCCAAAAACTATTAAAAAGATAAAAATTAAAAAACAATTAAAAATAAAAAAACATGAGAAAACATAGAAAAATAAAAGGTACAAAGATCAAACATTACAATTAGGTATTGTATACACATGGATGTTTCTTTCTTCCCTTTCTTGTAATTCTTTTGCAAGTCATCCTACCATTTTCATCCCTTCGGTGATAATTTGGTTAGCCTTTTCACCAAAATTTTGTGCCATTTATCCCTATGGTATCTGTTTGACCCTAGTCTTTTATCACCTTGGTAAATTAAAGAATGACTAAAATCTTAGAGATCCTATCACATTCAACATCTTATAAACTTGTTGTGAAGAAATTTTGGACATATTTGTTGACACTAGCCAATGTCTTCATCACAATAATTTCCCCCTCCTTCCATCAAGCCATCTCTGGTTCTTAACCCCTTGTAAAAAAAGAGAGCTAAAATAAGTTTTCAGAAATCAAAAGAATTAAAATCATTCAAAAAACAAAAGCTAAAAGCTAAAAGAAAAAAGCAAATTGATGTATTACTCTCTCTTGGGGTATTTCCAATAAAATATATTGGGGCTATGGATTCCTGACTGGAAGTAGAGCAATTTTGCGATTAGAATCAAATGCACCTTTGTCGGGGCGATGGACGTTTGGCTGGAAGCGGAGCAATGTACGACTATCCTTTCACCATCCATTCTCCAATCACCTTACAAAATCAATCATTCATGCACATTGGCTAGGGTGTCTTCACTTATTGTCTATTAAATCTTCCCTTCAAGAGGTAATTAAATTCCACGTGCACACACTAGATCTCTATGAGTAGGTACGATTAGTATGTTACTAGGTGTCATTTTTGGACCTTGTTCACACTCTTATTCTAGTCCTTATCTCGTCTCACAGTTTTTGCCTTTGGCTAATCACTTCTTCATTTCAAGGCTTCTATTCTACATTCATATCAATCACATCATTCTTCTACTTTGTTCAGAACATCCATGTGTCTAGGATTACTTTTTTACCATGTTTCCGGATACCTTTGTCCCCTTTCAAAAAACAATCTTCTCCTTCCTTTCTATCATGTGCTTTTAGGCCAACTTACACTGGGGACGTCCTTGATCCTTCCCAAAACTTTACTGGTTTACATTCATCATCATGTTGAACCTATCCATAATGTCCTTGGGTCCCACTTCTACTTGTGAAGATTTTGCCTTTGAATACTCCCACCTAATTGCTAGGGCATTTTTGCATCTTTACCTTTCTTGCATGCACGTGGCCTTCTGCCCTTATACATCCCATCTATTGCTAAGTTAATCCATGCTTCCTTTTCTTCTTGTACATAGTTTCACAAAACTTTCAAAATCACAAAAATATTCAAATATGTTAGAAAAATAAAAAAAACATTTAAATATGTTTAAGAAAACTTCTAAAAATAAAAAAAATATCCTATAAAATGTCGTTCTTTTGTTCTTACTTATTCTCTTAATAAATGACTCACAGATCATCTTGATCACCTCCATCAACAAAAGCTAAGTTACTTACTTCGTCTGTACTTTGGGGCACAACGAGTTTCCTGGTACTATGTCATAGTGCACATTGCTTTGTCATCAAACCCAAGTGTCCTCCATTATTCCCCTTGCATGTATCCATTATTTGGGAACCATCATAACCCTTGTCATTAATTCACAGAGGTTAGAACTGAAGCTTGATAACAAAAACATTGCATCTTGTTTTTCTGTTAGTTTAGCTTGTTTACTTTCTTGTATTGCATTGCATTTTGTATGTTACATGGAGTTAGGCATCTTTTACTCTCTCGTATTGCATTGCATTTTGTATGTTTCATGGAGTTAGGCATCTTTTACTCTCTCGTATTGCATTGCATTTTGTATGTTTCATGGAGTTTGTGTTTTTAGCAATGGACATTTGTTTGTATATGGATTTTCATGTCATACTACACTTTTTTTCATTATTTTTTATAAGGACCGATGATGAATATCCTTAGCAATATGATGAAAAATAAATTTTTTAAAAAGGAACTGGATGGATGTTAGCTCATTCCCCCTTCCTCATTCTCCTTTTCTTTTATATCACCTTTCTTCTTCTTCACACTATTATTTCTTCTGTTCTCTTTCTATCATTTTTTCGATCATCGATCAACCTCTTTCATCACCCCATCGATAATTGAGGGGGCATCCTCCATTCTACTCATTTTTCTTCTATCCCTTCAAAATTTTCTACTTGTTTATATACTTGTCTACTTTCTTTGAAGTGACATCGCTTACACCACCTCAAAGAGGGGAAAATGTAGACACCTAAAATATGCTTACACTTAGCATTTTCTCCCATTCAACTAATTGACGGCACTTTGTTAATTCCCCCTTCTTCGATCCATTCTTGAATGCCCATTCATGACACTCTTTTGGTGACATTCCTCCTATAATCAACTTGTTTTGCTAATATCTCTCTTATTAGCTAAACATTCCTCCTTTCAACCATTCATAACCTCCCTAATTCTCTCTAGACCATTTCTATTGGCTTCGTAGGCTATCTATCAGTTGCAATTGGTTATCTAGACCCCTCACAACTCTCAATGAAGCTCTAATCACTTGCTAATTAAACTTTAACTAGCCTAAACCCTATTTAACTAGCCTAAACCAAGCTTAACTAATCCTAAAGCATGTTTATCCTAATCTAATTTTAAAAGTGCTTTTTGAGCTTTAGTCCCACATGTACTCAAATTCTAAATTCTTCCATTTGGAAAACTATAAATACAAGGGTCACTCCTCCCTCTAAAACTTATAACTTTACATAAGCTAAAGCCAAAACAAGCCTAAGAAATATTAAGATCTCATTTACATTAGCCAAGCTAATAAGGCATTTGATCTTGGGTCATCCACCATTAAAATAGCTTCATCTTGCACCCATGTTAGGTTATTAATGGAATAGCTAAACTTGGTCGTGTAGTTGTTTAGTGAGATTCATTCACCCTTATGGAGTAAAACAACAAAATTGATTGCTTAGATCCTCTTAGGTTCATTATTTTAAGCTTTCAAAGAATAGAGGTTAAATGATATTTTTTTACATTCTTGTTTATTTCTAGTTTGAATACATGCAAAGTAGGTTTCCTTGCTCATTTCTTATCTAATGATCCATTGAGGGACTTTGCACAAATCTTTGGGGTTTTGCCCCATATCCTTAGCTCTTTGCAAAATCTTTCATCAAACACAGTTTTTAATTTGGTTTTTTAGTGTTGTATACATACTTTGTATACCTCACTCTTTGCGTACATTGAAAAAATTGTGGGTTTTGAAACTAGGACTTCTTAATTATTATTGGAAGGCCCTATCAGATATGCTATAGTGTGTCCTAGAACAAACTACAAAAAACATGTAATTATATAAGTTTGATATACACCAAGTCGGGGAATCATTTTTTTTTTCAGTGTGTCCCAGGAGACACTACAAGAAACATAGTTTGCAGGCCCTTCTAATAATAATTAAGAAGGTCCTAGGTTCCAATCCCACAGTTTTTTTTGGAGTACATAATGAGTGAGGTATACAAAGTCTGTATAATACACTAAAAAACCAAATAGGAAACTAAGGCACGTCATGTGTGTATACCACGCATGCATTCCCTGGAATACATGGCATGTAATCCTGAAACTATGATAGCCAGCACCATCCTCATGATAGATGGATCCCTGGAAATATATTTACATGGGCATGTCTTTCTATCCATACACACATGTACATATATATGAATATGCGAATGTATGCACATGCATATGTATATGTCTATGTATATGTATACATATACGTATACATATATGTATATGTATGAATATGTAGGTGTCACAAACAAACCTTATACTATCATGTCCACATGCTGACATGACCTGCATCCATACCACATGATCCCCGTGGAGCATTTTCAACGCTACTAAAATATTTCAGACATCTTGTGTATATTGCTTGTGTATTTTTATTTATCTTCTGTGGTATACACACAATATGTATATCATAATTTGTGTCTTGTTATTGATAATATAAGTATTTTGATATTATAAGTATATCATAGTGTGTATATTGCTTGAGTATTTTTATCTCAATTTTGTGGTATACACATAGTGTGTATATTTCTTGAGTATTTTCATCTCTTCTTTGGTATAAAAATAATGTGTATATTGCTATTAATAATGCTAGTTGTTTATGCATAAAAAAATTCACAAATTTATAAAACATATTAATAATAAGAAACGTCTATGTATGAACAACTTTAAAATATCTATAATTACGTGTTTATGCATAACACCTGACTATTTATTTAAGATGTAATACTTCGACCTAATTTTTAATGCATACCAAGTGACAAAATGCATATCACTCTACGGGACACGCATCCTCCTCCTCGTTGTCTAGTCTTTCAACCTAGTCACCATTGAGCCAAAAATCTTGGCAAAAAGTGCGAATGACCACTCGTGGCTATCCTGGAAATAGGATAGCATACACACATTGCAGATGCCCATAACCTGTTCATACATGGAAGGTGGGACCCAACCTTGCTGATGTGGTCAAGATTTGATTTTAACATAATACATGTGTTTGCAAAAGAAGTGTTAGATGAGGCTGGTGCTTGATGTATTGATAGGCATGGACTCGTGTATTTTTGAGGTCATGACATCAAAATATACAATCCTTCATGACTACCATACATCACAACACTAGTTGCATTTCACCCTTCTTTTTCAAACAAGTATATTATGTTAAAACCAAAATTGTACCACCTCATCCATGGTAGAACCCTAAAACTCGTCCATGAATTCATGCATACATGGGGAATGGGAATCTGTAGTGCATGCATAATATCCTGTCACTAACATAGACATTGGCATCAACATTCTCTAAAATAGCCACACAACCCCATTCTCAAGGCCGAACCAAAGGCAGATGTGTGAAGAAAAATGATGGTGCGAGAAAAGGACGTTAGAAGTTGGCAACATTTAATGCAAAGATATGGAGAAGAAGTAATGATTATAGGTTGTTTTCATTTTGTTTCTATGTGGAACATATAAACAATAAATAATTGTGGTAGCTATAATCATGTATAAACAATGTATGTGAGACATATACATCTATATAGATACACATATTCATACATGGACATACACACATATATATACGTACACATACATGTATATGCATTGTATATGTATGTATAGTTATGTGTATGTATTCAAGTACGTATCACAACAGATTCCTTGACAACCCATCAAAGGGAAGATATAGTTAATTTTTTCCATGTTATGTGGTATACACAAAGTGTGTATACCACATACAACACTACCATATGATAATACAAGGTATGTGAGACATATGCATATACATATGTACATGTATACTCATACATATGTGTACATATAAAATCGTACATACATGTGTGTATGTGCATTCATATGTATACGTATGTATATCTATGTATTCGAGTATATATCAAAGTAATAGATTCCTTGAGTGCCCAAAAAATTGAATTCTATACATAGTTTTTTGTCTATTATGTGGTATATACATAGTGTGTATAATATTTTCATCTTCAATTTGTTTACCATCTTCGTAGAATTTATTCCTCCACTTGAAACTTATTATAATATCATCCACAACAAATGGTTCATCACTAACATATGTATTTAGCATATTTTCACCTTAATTGTTCGATACTTTTGATTCATTGATTGCTAGTATAGTCTACTTTATTTGGAGTGTAGTCCATGTACAATACTACCATATGATAATAAAACGCATGTGAGACACATACATATACATATGTATATGTATCCTTGTACATATGTGTGTATGTCCATGCATATGTATATGTATATATATACATATGTATTCAAGTAGGTATCATAGAAAATTCCTTGAGTATGTATATGTTTGTATTCGACTGGACATTCTTGCCAATTCTCCCAAAATACTCTGAATAAATTTGCATAGTTCATGATTTTAGGGCCAAATGCAAGTTTTGTTCTTTGTTTTATTCCTTTCTTTTTTATCATTTTTTAGCACAGGTAAAAAATTGCATTAATTGTTACCAAACTTCTTATGTCCTTTCCTCATCCCATCATTTGTCTTCTTGTATTTGTGAAAATATTTAAAATGCCTATCTGTGAACTAATTTAAAATGTCCTATTAAGCACGTGTTTATGGATAACAACTGAATGTTCTTGAAATAACTCAAACCTATCCAAAATTGGCATGATAATTATTGCATAGTGGAAAGGTCACGTATCAGCTAGAATGAAGCTACAGTTTTTTGTGTTTGGCACCAAAGTTATTTGTTTTATTCCTTGTTTGATCATTTTTCGGTGCAGGTAGATATTGCATTAAATATTTCCAACTTTCTTATGTACTTTTATTTTTACCATCCTACTTCTCATATCTTCCCTTCACATCGATCTCATTATTTGATTTGTGTGACCATTTCTAGGGATTTCTGACTAGGTTGACAGACTGGATGCCATAGAGGAGGATGTGGGTCCAGTAGAGAGCTATGCATGTATGCCATTCAATATGGTAGCTTATGGTCATTATTATGGGATCCACGGGAACTAAAAACTAGGTGATGCAGGAGCTCTCCATGTAAAACTCAAAGAGAGAACTAAAATTTTGTTGACTTCATGCATTGTTTTTCTCTGTTATGCAGTATACACATAGTGTTTTATACCACATAAAACATTACCGTATGATAATACAAGGCATGTGAGACATGTATATATACATATGTACATGTATACTCATATACACGTGTGTATGTACATGTATATGTATACGTATGTATATGCATGTATTCATGTATGTATCACAACAATAATTTCCTTCAGTGCCCAAAAAATTGAAGAGTATATATAGTTTTTTTTTCTTTTTTGTGCTATATAGCACATAATGTGTATACCAAATACAACACTACCATATGACAATACAAGGCATGTGAGACATGTACATATACATTCATATATTTGTACTCGTGCATGGTGTGTGTGTGTGTGCATGCATATGTATATGTATGTATCACAGTAATAGATTCCTTGATTGCCCAACAAAGTGAAGAGTTTACATAGTTTTTCTCGCTATCATGTGGTATACACATAGTGTGTATACCACATACGAAACTGCCATATTATAATAAAAGGTATGTGGAACATATACATCTACATTCTATATGCATACTCAAACATACGTGTGTGTATGTACATTTATATATATCCATTTGTATTCAAGAAGGTATCTCATCATATTTCTTGGTTGCCCAAAAAATTGAAGAGTAAAGACAATTTTTATTTCTCAGTGAGACAAATACATGTACATATGTATATGTATAATCATACATAAGTGTGTTTATGTTCCTGTACACATGTACATGATCACATGGCCAAATCACCCTAGGTTGATGATTATACCGCAATATGTGTCATGTACATCCATCCCCGCTTATCCCAAGAGTCTCATGTCAGCTTGGACCGTTGTTTGACTGGAAAGAAATTATCATCTCCAAGTTTCAATAAGTTAGCCCATGGTTTTTCCAAGATCATTGAGTGGAGGCAAAGGAAACCACAATAAAAAACTACCATATATGATAATACAAGGTATGTGGGGACATGTAACTCCCCACAATTTTCTACTCTAAAAAAAAGTTGAACTAATAAATTAATAGTCAAGTTTATGGTAATAATTTTTTTATTTTTTTTAAAGAGTTTCAAAGATTAGACATTTCCACAATTAATAAATTTCTTGGTTAAATTATTTTTACACAATCTTGTGAAAGTTATAATTTAATTAATAATTAATTATTACTCAAAAAAATTTCCTAAGAAATATTTATGTTTTAAAGCATCTACTAAGATCCATTACTGTAATTAGTTATCAAGAGCCAAGGTTACATTACTTTTCTAACTCAAAGGTGTAACTATTTTTCCTAGCCACTAAGTGGCCCCCATTCACCCCCATTACCAATGTTCCTCTATTTTTTTCCTTTTTAAAAAAAAAATACATTCCCACATAATACCTTCCACTTAAGTGAGGTAAGGTTTAATTTGGGTCATTGGATTGAATCTATCCTAGCCCTTAGATTTGGATTGCCCTAAATATCCTTATGGTTCTTTCTTTATTTCTATTTACCCCAAAACAACCTCATTTTCTCATTTTGTTTTCTAGGTTTTATAAAAGAGAGAAGGAGGAGAATCCATGAGAGAAAGAAGTACATCCATGGAAAGATTTTATCTTGGTTTTAGTTGTAAATTATTTTCTATTGTAATATTACTCAATTGTTTTAATGTAGAGGTCCTACCATGGATCTATTTTATTATTTAAATGTAACATCTTTTGAGTTCAACAATAGGGGAAAACCTAATTTTTTATTAAATCTATGATTTTTTACACATTTGGGTGCCATAAAAGAGATTGGAAGGCTTAAAAATTAAATCTAATAATTTACTAGTTGTTGGTAGCTTCCTTTTGATGGTTTCAAGCTTACATTTCACTTAATTTTAAATATGGGGTTTTTACACAGACAGATTTTATTTTTTTCGTCAAAAGTGATCAAATCACTGCCCTAAGTAGGTTGGTGGTCCTGTGAGTGCTACCCATCCTGGGGGGCAGTTCATCGACCACCTCTCTATGTTGGGAGACGGTTCTAAAACCACCACTTTGAACAAGGTGGCGGTTTTGTTCTTTGAACACATAACCTTCAACAGTGCATTTTTTTCAACATTTTTTCTTCTTAAGTTGATTTTTTAATGCAACATTTATTGTAAAGATGGTGTCTTCCATTCATTGGGTTTCTGGATCGATAGTAATATCTAGTTTCATAATTCCAATTATATAAACATCAACTCATTCTCTATTCTTTTCCTTTTGCAAAAAGATGTAAAATTGAGTATAACATTACTACAATTCATTCTATTTCACATATTTCAATTTTTGCAAACAAAACAAACAATAATTCGACACACTTACTTTCAATGCATATTTGTTTTGTAAATATACATATTCATTATATATCTATATTGTAAATTCAAATACATAAAACTTAAGGAGAGTTTTCATTTCAAAGCCAGCTAAACAACTTAAGCTTCCCCTGTTTAACTATAACATTACAATACGTATCAATACTAACAAGTTTCCATATCATTATTTTACAATACAAGGACTTCAAATCAATTTCTTTCAATAAGACTAGTATTTACTAACAAGGTAAATGTGTACATGTATACTTTGCTTAATGCTAAAATCAAATGAAGCAAGAACTAACCACCTAAAATAGTTCTAACAATTTAGCTAAAACAAAGCATAAACACCATCATGATTAGAATTAAACAAGGGTTAGATGTTAGCATTCATCAATACAAACTTTGAAAAACTAACAATGCTAAATATCTAAACTCCTCTATTCTTCTAACAAAAAATAAATGAATGGACCTAAGTAAGCTCCATGACTATCAAAATAGTTGTCCTTAATGTTCCAAGAAACCTAGGAATGGGGGCTAATCAAAGTTGGGCTACAAGACCCTTTTGACACCCTCCCATATGACCCCAAGCACTTTAAGAAAGAGGCCTTAAACTCTTCAAGATGATGAACTCTAAAAAAGGGCAAGGTGCAAGCTCTCAGTCTCTTTGCTATATGCTTTGCATTCACTCTCTTAGAAAGTTTAGGTGTAAGTAAAAAAGGTAGGTGGATGGCTCTTTATATAGCCCAAAGGATAAATGATTCAACACATTCTCATGAATGTGGGATAAAGGTAAAACATGATTTAGGAATGGATAAGGTTGCTTTATTAAAGGTAACCTTACTTTAGAAGGGTTTAATACATGTTTAGCAAGTCATGGGAGTTGGGGGTATTTTAATTAATCAAAGGTGATAAATTAATAGGTAGGTGTAAACTTATAGAAGCCAATTTGAAGAATATTAGTGTGAATTTAGGCTATTAAAAGGGGATCAAATCAATTAAATAGTTAATTTATTGGTTAAATGGAAGGGAAAGCTAATTAATTAACAACAATTAATTAGTCTAGGTAGAAGGGGTGATTTTATTAATAGAAAGGTCATTAATTAGGGTATTTGTTAGATAGGAAACTTAATTAATTAGCTTAGTGTAATTAATTAATGATGATATGAGGGAAAATGAGTGGCTTTTGATGATACATCCTTGATTTGCGAGAAAGGGGATAATTAGCGGCAATTTAAGTATTTAAATTGCTTGGGGCGTAATTATAGGTGTCTACATTTGCACCTCTTTGGGGGTGGCGTAAGTGATGCCACTTCAAAGATAGTAGACAGAAGAGATTTTGAAGAGATAGAAGAAAATTAGTAGGAGGGGAGAGATGCCCCCCTTGAGTGTCGATGGGGTGATGAAAGAAGTCGATCGACGATCGAAAAAATATGAGAAGTAGGCAGAAGAATGGGGACGAGGCAGGATGCCCCAAGGAGGAGGAAGAATTAGGGGTGAAAGGGGAAGTGGTGTAGAAGAAATATGGATGAGGGGAGAGAAGAGCTTAACCTCTAGCTGCTTATTTTGTTTGGAACAAATTTGATGTCATCATATTGCCATAGGAAACTAACATCATCAGTCCTTATGAAAAAATATAAGCATACGACAAAGGTAGAATGACATGAAAAGCCATACTATGAACAATTATCCATTGCTGAAAGTACCAACTCCATGCAACATACAATAATGCAATGCAATACGAGAAGGATACAAGATCATATAACAGGGAAAACAAGTACAAAATGCACATATCCAACCCAACACAACGGTCAAGACAGTTGTACAAATATTTTGTTATCAGTGCTGAAGAGATCCACAAGTTCATGATTGATGACAAGGGTTAAAAATGATGCCCCAAGAAAGGATATATGCAAGGGGAAAGGAAAATGGACATGGGGTCCATGAAAAGCATTTATGTGCAACGAAACAGCACCAGGTAACCAAAAGTGCCCCAGAGTACAGACAAAGCAAGCAACTAGCTTTTGTGAATGGTTGTGAATCCTGTGATCTGTGAGTCATATTAATTGGGGAAGATGTGAGACAAAAACAACAGGATATGGAGAAAAATACCATGCGCAAGACATAAGTTTCAACCGTAAGAAGCAAGTTACCATTTTGTAGGGTGTTTTACTTTTTAGGAATTTTTTGAAAAAATTTTACCTTGTTTTTGTATTTTTTTGATATATATATATATATATATATATATATTGTTTTTGTTGTTTTTTCTTTCCAAACCATGGTGAAAAGTAGAAGAAGAAAGCGAAGGGCCTAGGGGCAACAGAAAGTGCCCTAGGTGGAAGAAAAGAGAAACAAACGACAAATAATGTCCTTGTTTAGTGGAAAAATGAAGAAAAAATAATTATTTGAAAAATAATTATTTACGAGGGTGTGAGGAAGAATAAAAATCACCAGGGAGCAATAAAATTTTCCAGGGGGAGAAGAAAGGGGTTATTGGACAAAAAATGCCCCAATACAGTGAAAAATAAGATAAAAATAATTATTTAATTAAAAATAATTATTCCACAGTGAACATAGGGAGAAAATGGTGAGTGAAAATGGGTGTCCTGGCCATCCGATCAGTGAAAAATAGGCTAATATACCCCCTAGGGGGGGTAAAAACATCACAATCAGTTCATTTTAACCGCTCAGTTTAGAAAACTTACCGTGAGGCTCTGACGCTCAGGAAAGATGGTGATCGCACGTGATCGTTTGAGGCGTGCTATAGATTGTAGATGATAGATCTATAGACAATATCAAATGTTGTTTTCAAGTGTTATTTTGATGTCTATGGGATGGGATGATATGATGATATTGGTGTGGGGGGGATATATTTTTTATTATGTGCAACCCCTCTTACCCCCATTGATGATATGATATGTGATGATTAGCTTAGTATACATGCATGATGTAAAACTTAGCATTTTTGTTTATATATGATGTATAGATGATGCTAGATGTGATGATAGTGATGTGAATGTGATGTGAATGATAAAAAAATAGAGCACATGCAAGAAACACAGCCAAATGCTACAAATAACACCAAGAATCAATGTAATACACCATGAATCACCATGCCTTATTAACAAGTAACAAAACACAACCAAATGCATTAAGAAAGAGAAGAAAGAATTAACACACTAGCATGTCAAAATCCACTACAATATGCACAAGCAAGAATGAATCTATTCTAAGGAAGAAAAGATAAACTATGACAAAGTACACCCAATCAACAAACAACTCAAAAGTGAGCACGCAAAACACTATACAAGCAACAAGCAAAGAAAGAAAACAAGACAATGCAAGTAAATGTTTTTGTAAGATATGTTTTCATAAACTGATTTTCTATTGTTTAGGTTTTTGTGAAACAATTTTATATTGTTTTGGTGTTTTGTGAAACAATTTTCTATTGTTTTTGTGTTTTCTCGAAATAATGTTCTATTGTTTTTGTGTTTTCCCCGAAACAATGTTCTATTGTTTTTGTTTTTTTCTCGAAACAATTTTATATTATTTTTGTGTTTTTCTCGAAACAATTTTATATTGTTTTTTGTGGTTTTAACAGTTTTCCAAAGCTATGTGCAGGTAACCAAGAAAGCATGGATGCCCCCAGTGTTAGGTGGGGAATATACAAGGGCAGAAGCCACGCGCTAATGAACAAGAAGGTGAACTCGTTGATTTGCCCCTAGCGTAAGATGGGAAATAACGAAAGACCACATCCCTCATAGATGAATAGAAGAAGGAAAAGATGGATCAAGGCTAGACAGAATGGTGTGCACAAGGAAACTTGAAGGTAGAATCAAGTCCCAGACCAAAGATGACTATCCTTCTAATATAGAGTGCTTGTAAACAACGAATCCTCCCGAGGCGCCGGAAACCGGTTTTCACCCAAGGACTTGTCCAAAGTGCCACAATTGCATGGTTTTCACTAGTGGACGACCTGTTCTCTCTTTTTCTTTTTCTGATTTTTTATTTTATTTTATTTTTCTTGATGTTTTTGTATTATTTGATTTTTTTGTGATTTTTATGACTTTCTTGTGCCATGTTTAGGCATAAAACCTCTTAAGATGCATGGCATTCATGGGCTCCTGAAGCTCATCACCATTGGGGTGAGCCAGCTTGTATGCCCCTGTGCCATACTTGACAACTATGACATAGGGTCCTAACCAGTGTGGTTCGAACTTCCCTTTCTTTTCTCACTCTGCTCTAGTGTTGAACTTGTTCTCCTTCATAAGTAAATCACCCACCTCAAACTGGCGAGGGATGATTCTCTTGTTGTAGTTGCAGGAGATTCTTTGTTGATATACCTTTAGGTGATTAAGAGCGCGAATGCACCTCTCATCTAGGAGATCTAACTCAGCCAATCTTGCCACTTGATAATCTTCATCCTTATCCAAATAGTCCCGAAGAGAAATTCGCAGGGATGGGAGTTCAATCTCTAAAGGGATGATAGATTCTGTCCCGAACACTAGGGAATATGGCGTCGCACCCGTAGGATCACAAATTGATGTTCAGTAGGCCCAGAGGGTTGGGTGGATTTGTAGGTGCCAGTTTCAACCAGTTTTGCTAACCATCTTCTCCATTATCCTTACCAAAGTCTTGTTTGTTGCCTCAGCTTGTCCATTACCCTGAGGGTAATATGGCGTGGACCATTTTAATCTAATTTGGAACCATTGGCAAAGGCCTTTCATAGTTTTATTCTTAAATGACTTCCCATTATCTGTGACAATGGATGCAGGGATACCATATCGGCAAATAATGTGATTCATGATGAATTTAGAAATCTGTGCTCCTGTGACATAAGTTAAAGGGATAGCCTCCACCCATTTTGTAAAGTATTCTGTAGTTGTGATGATATGTGTATGACCATCAGATGAGGTAGGAGTAAGCTTCCCTATTAGATCAAGTCCCCATTTAGAGAATGGCCATAGGGTAGTGATTGGTTGCAATGGCTGTGATGGGGCATGGATGAAATTTCCATACTTTTGGCAAAGCACACATTTTCTAACATAATTACAACAATCAGTTTCCATGGTGGGCCAATAGTAACCTACTCTTAACAGTTTCTTAGCCAAGACCATTCTGTTTGTATGTGCTCTGCATACTCCTTCGTGTACTTCTTTAATTGCCTAGATTGACTCCGTCACATCCAGACAACGTAATAGATTCCCATCGTAGCCATGAAGATAAAGTGTACCTCCTAAAAGGGTGTAACGGGCGATCTGGCGAATCAGGCTTTGCTTTTTAGAATGGGAGATACTGGGAGGGAAAGTATTGTCCTTAAGATAGGTGAAGATGGGTTCATACCATGGGGAATGGGGACCAACAACCTCACAAGCTAGGAAAGATTCCGGCATGTCATACACGGGCTAGCATAGATTTTCTACGAAGAATGGCATATCATTGTTCCCTGGCAGAATACGAAGCATAGATCCCACCATTGCCATGGCATCCGCTGATCTGTTCTGTGCTCTTGGAATTTTCTCAAAGGTGATGCGCACAAAATACTCCTTTAGAGTTACCACTAAATTTTTGTAAGGTATGAGCTTATCATCCTTAACTTTATACTCATCATTAACCTATTTGATGATTAGCTGCGAATCACCTACAACCTTAACATGTTGAATATTCCACTTGATGGCTAGCTTCAGCCCTGCAATGAGTGCTTCATATTCCGCAATGTTGTTTGTACAAGGGAATGCCAGGCGGAAAGCCTGCGGTATAGGATCACCCGAAGGAGTAATAAGGACCACTCCTGCACCTGAACCATGAAACGTAAAAGATCCATCAAAATGTATCTGCCATATGACAGATTCTTCAATGTAGAGCAAAGATGCATCTGGCAGATCCAAACTCAAAGGTTTTGTGCTTTGCAAAGGTGCTTCCGCTAGATGGTCGGCAAGTACTTGTCCTTTAACTAATTTTTGATGTACAAATTCTATATCAAACTCACTGAGTAGAATGATCCAATTAGCCATTCTACCTGTGAGGGTGGGTTTGGACAACAAATACTTGAGTGGGTCGACCTTGGATATGAGCTTGGTCTTAGTATTTAGCAAGTAATGGTGAAGTTTCTGAAAGGTAAAAAACGAAGGCCAAGCAAGCCTTTTCAATCTGAGGATAATTAAGTTCATAGGTGATGAGGGTGTGACTCAGATAGTACACCACTTTCTCTTTATGGCTAAGGTCATATTGGGTGAGCAACGCACCAATAGCGTATTGCCATAGCAGAAATATAGAGCAAAAGTGGTTCTCCTGGAGTAGGAGGCATGAGGACCAGGTGGATTAGCCAGGTATTGTTTAAGCAAAGAAAAGGTTTGTTGTTGCTCGGGTCCCCCAAAGGAAAGTGATGTCCTTTTTAAGCAAATGGGTGAATGAGTGACATTTATCTACAAGCTGGGAGATAAAGCGGTGAATGGCTTGAATTTTCCCTTGCAAGCTACGCAGTTGGTTGATATTCTCAGGTGGATGCATTTCAGTGATGGCAGACACTTTAGCGGGATCTACCTCAATACCTCGTCTCAACACAATGAAGCCCAATAGTTTCCCGGATAACACACCAAAGACACATATCTTTGGATTCAATTTGACTTTGTATTGATGCAGGCATTCAAAGATACGCCGCAAAATGATAGGATGATCCTCTCTTGTTTTGGGACTTTCCCAGGATGTCGTCTACGTAGTCTTCCATGATGTTATGAATCATATCATGAAATATTACTGTCATGGCTTGCTGACAAGTTACTCCCACATTATTAAGGCCAAATGGAATCACCTGATAATAGAAGGTGCCCCAAGGAGTTGTGAAAGTTGTTTTGTGTTGGTCTTCCTCAGCGATCTTAATTTGATTATAAATTGTAAAGCCATCCATGAGTAATAGCATTTTTTACCCTGCGGTTGAGTCAACAATCATGTCAATGTTGGGCAATGGAAAGTCATCTTTAGGGAAAGCTTTATTGATGTCCCTAAAATCTGTGCAGATTCATATACCGATAGGTTTCTTTTGGACAGGAACAATGTTCGATATCAATTCAGAATAATCAATTGGCCTGATGAATCCTGCTGCAAGTAACCTTTCAAACTCTTATTTAACTAACAAGGCCACTCTTGGGTGCATATTTCGGATCTTCTATTTGATAGGCTTAGCGTCTACGTGCACAACCAGGTTGTGCATGACTAAAGTTGGATCTAAGCCGGGCATGTCTTTGTAAGACCATGAGTACACATCAATAAACTCTCACAGGAGCATAGTGAACGTATTTTGTTCTCTGGCCGAGAGTGATGCTCCCAATTTTACTATCTTGGGATCTTCTTTGGTACCAATATTGACATCAATGGTTTCTTCAACTAACAATTTTGATAAATCGTCCATACACGTAGGATCGGGAGGTAGGTTGAGATCTTCATCCAAGGATGTCTCTATGAGATTTTCATCCTTGGCGTGGTCAGTTTGTTTATCCTTTGATTTTCTTATTTGTTTGTCAGCCAGTGTCTCAAAGAAGGTTTTCACTGTGTGACTTGGACTTTGATTTTTGCCGAGGCTTTTCTTTAAAACTCTTGCCCTCACTTTTCTATAAATTTTGTTGACCACGAAGTTCAACCTCCTCGCCGAAGTAGGCGCAGGTGTCTAAGTCGATAAAGAAACCCTTCTTGTGATCTCCAATGGGAATTGTATCCCTTATGCCCATGAACTCTATAATATCCTTTTCATTCTCGAATAAATCTAGTGGCATGTGACGTTGTTGGTCCCATTCAACGAGGGAAGGGTACATAAGGTCAAGGGTCGGTTCAGTGGGGGTTATGGTAAGGACAACGTTGTTCATGAAAAGGTTTGTGGAGGTCAGATCCTCATATAGGATACAATGGGAATCCGTTTCGCTGTCTAGGTACTCGAAGCTATCCTCATGCTTACAACAAGTTGCATGTTGATCATTGGGGTGTGCTCTGTAAGGGCGAATCCCAATGCCATATCTTTCTGTTTTTAAATGTGGAAGAGGGACTGGTTCTCTTTGTCCTTTTTCATTCCTCCCACATCCTAGGCCTTTGTAGCCCATGGAGTACATCATTCTGCTAGATTTTTCATATTCTAGGGTTTGATAACAAGATGGTTGAGTGTCCTCAGGGACCCAAGTAGTAGGTGGATCAAGTAATTTTTCCTCAGCTAACAATCCTTCAGGTAGGAATGACCCAATAGTGTGTTCCTCTCTAGGTCTCCTGAACTGGTAGTTGGGTCGACCTCTAGTCTTGGGCGACAAGGAGAGTTTAGAAACCAAGAGTGCTTGTTGTACATTATACTCCCCACAGCCATATTCCAGAATTTTCATCTCCCATGAATCAAATGGTGATGTGGAAGTGGACGCCCCATGAGCGTAAGAATTAAGAGAATTTGAATCTACTCGAGATTCCATGGCCTCAAAATGAAGAGGGACAACTATATCTATGGAGGGACATGCATATGTACCCTTTCGTGCATATCTATTAAGAGCTCTACAATGAGAAAAGGGGATTTTAATCTCCTAGTATTGTAACTGTATGTCCCTCTTGCTTCAGCTTGATGCATTGATGAAATGTTGATGGCACAGCCTGCATGGCATGAATCCATGGTCGGCCTAGAAGCATATTATATGGAAGTTCCAAGTCTAGGATGTGAAACTTTGTCTGATGGCAAGTGGAGCCCACCTCCATGGGTAGCATAATGGTGCCTGCTAACTCTCTTTCCGCGTTGTCGTATGTGGTGATAGTAATAATATGGGACTCAATATCTTCCTCTGTATGTCCTAATTTTTTGACTAGCTTAAGCGTGCAGATGTTCAATCCCGATCCATTGTCCACAAGCACCCGTTTGATTTTCCTGCAGGTGATAACTACCTCGATGTACAAGGGAATATTATGTGTAGTATTCGTGGCAAGGATCTCCCTATGGTTGAAAGTAAGATGCTCACTTGATGCAATATTTTCCACTGCGGCTTGAAGGTATGTAGGATCGACTTCTAAAGGCACTCCTGACCCTTGAAGAGTTTGATACAAAATGTCCTTATGCACGTTGGATATCTTGAGAAGATCTAAGATTGAGATCTTACCAGGTGTCCTCTCAAGTTGTTCTAAAAGGTTATATTTATCAGTTTGCGGGGTCAACAGAGAGGGTTCTAGAATCACGAGGCAGGCACGCCTTGTTACCGCAGCGTAGTCCTTTCCCTTGATCCAGATGGTATTGACACATTCAGTAGGGGAGTGAATACATCCGATAATGTAATCGTAATGATTGTTATCTCTTTTGGTATATAAGTAATTCGTGGCTTTATAGGTTTGGGATGACTCTCCCGGATCCGGATTTTTCTTTTCCAACTTATCATGCTTGGGGAATGGTTCCTTATAAATCCCCATTTTCTCGTTAGGTGTTTGCATGTGGCTAGGGTTATCCACCTCTATCTCCCCATTGTCAATGAGATCTTGAATATAGTGGCAAAGTCGCAAACATTTGTCTGTTTTATGACCTTTAACGTAGTGCATTTCGCAATATTCATGCTCCTTATACCATGAAGGTTTAGGAGCGTTGTCATCAAATGGTTGTGTTGTAGGATAGGTCATCATGTTGGCCGCATCCAACTATTTTAGTATGAAGGAAAACGGTTCATTGAGGGAGGTGAATGTTCGTCACTTTGGTGGTGGTTGAATGGGGCCCTTGGTTAGTTTTAAAGGTTGACTGGTTTGGACCGTTTGAACACGTTTGGAATCAGTGATTCCGTCTCTCACAACGTTTTTGTTTTTGTTAAAAATCTTTGGCTTTTCAGTGGGCTTGAAACTTTGGTTTTCTTTAGATTGGGTTTTGAGGGTGCCTTTGGTAATGAGAGCCTTTTCTATTTGAATCCCCTTCTCGATAACCTCCTCAAAGGTGCGGACACAATGCATTTGGAGGTGGAAAGCTATATCTGGGTTGAGATTAGGGACGAAAATACTAACCAACTACTTCTCACGGAAAGAGAAAGGGAAGCGACTAGCTATCCCTCTCCATCGTTGGAGGAAGCTGGCGAAGGTCTCATTTAGGTGTTTTTTTGTGCTGCACAAGTCTGCCATGGTGATGTCACTCTCTATGTTATATGAGAAATGACGCACGAATCTTTCTACCAATTCTAGCCAGGTGAAAATTGATCCTTGTGGTAAGCACGTAAACCATTCCAATGCTTGACCTCCGAGACTCTTAGGAAAAATGTATGATGAGGTAATTATCACTATAAGACACCTCTTGACATGCCATGTATAAATCTTTAACATGATCCCTTGGGTCTCCCTTTCCTTTGTATTTTTCAAACTTTGGCATATCAAATTTCTTTGGAAAGGGTTTAAGGGTCATTGTCTTGTCAAAAGGATAGGGGTATGGTTCTTTGTATTGGTATTTCCTAATACTCCCTATATTGCTTTCTTGTATGCTCGCAAGAGTTACTTTCATAGATTGCACTTATTGTGCGAGCAATTGTTCTCTGGTGGGAGAAGTGCGGGGATGTGTACATGATGGTACCTCGTGTCTTCTTCTCCTTGGTTTTCTCAATGGAGTTCGTGGATCCTAAACTTAGGCTTTGACTTTTGACCATGTTCTTGTTTGTGTCTTTTTGTACCTGGAAAGTAAGTAAAGCTAGTTGTCTGCTTAGGTTACTGAGTTGATTGTTGGATTGTGACTTGGTTTGTGTCTTCTTCTTCTAAAGGTTCTTCCTCTTCGTATTGTGGAGGCTCTTCCCCTGTTTCATGTTCTATATTATTTCTTCATGCCACTTTGATGAGGGGTATTCTATGCCCTATCACTTTATCATTTTCTACATAAGAAGTGGAAGCATGCCTACTTGTTAAAATATCTTCCATATTGATAAGGGGGCGTTCTTCGTTATTAGTGTCATTTGTAGGTAATATTGGTTCATTCTCAGTGGGCAATTTGGCCCCTAATTCCATGACCCGTGCCAAAACTCTATCTTTATTTCTAAGGAGAAACTCGTCTAGTAGAGTGGGGTCAAAATCAAAGTCTACGTGTGGGTGATTCTAATTCATTTCCACTATAATCAACCATTTCTTCTATTTCCTTTTCTACAGAAAGTAGTGGTCCTAAGATCGTGTCTAATAAATGGAGTTTGACCCTTGTTTGTTAGAGGTTTCCCAAGCTTGCGCCTGTTGTTCCTCATATGTCTGTTTCTTTAACCCTAGACACGTCTTGGGAGCCATGTTTTCGTGATAAATTTCACTAATGTAAGTTATAGATTTGTTCAAAATTCAATGACTACCCCTAGGTAAAACACAAGATGTACGTGTCTAAGAGTATGAATGTGTCACCAATTGTGAGAATACCAATGTGATAGAGTTATAAATCACCAATGAAACAATCATTTGGTACCAAAACTTAATCAAATGAAGTACCTCCTAGACTATGTTTCAAAGTAATTTGCGACACCAGATGATTAACAAGATGTCTCCACTTATGCCAAGTTCAAAGGAATGAACAAGACGTAAGTAAATACATGAAGTTAAATGCAATCTCCCAATCAAGATATACGATGAGTAAGCTCAAGTCTGATTAAGACCTATATCTCAAAAAGTGCCAATTACAATTTGTGAATGACACAACAATATCACCAAGATATGTTAACCCACTTTGCAAGAAAGTGAAGTATTGATATCGAGGTGTTATTTATATAACATTCACAAATGGTAGTGCCTAACACCTTTTGAAATCAAGGTAATAATAAAACCGAACAAAAAAAATATCAAAGTATAGCTAGGAATAGTTAAGAATGTGTGCAGCGTAACCGTACAATATAGGTATTTATATCGAGTTTACAAGAAACAAGACAAAAATATCGAAATTGTAATGATACGAGACAAACAAACTAACTTCTCTATGGAAGTCCGCAGTGATGAACCACACCTAACTACAATGACGATTTTGGCGTGGGTATCAAGATCACAATGGCTACCAAATGACGTGAAAACACCTCCACTCACTTTAGACTGTTTAACTGACCCAGCCGCAAACATGGATGGGAATAAACGGACATAAAAGTGAGAGAAACAGTCGAATGGCAACACAAAGGTAATCACACCTCTTTTGATAAAAAAAGTGTCAAAAGAATATGAAGGAAATAAATCAAGAAAAATGATGAAAAATGCTAGCCTCACTTCAGTAGAGTTTCACCTCGCCCTAAGGCAAGTAAAAACTAGGCGAAAGTAATACGTCACACATTTATCAAAAAGAAGGTTCACAACTCAACACTGTTTTCAAATGGTCAAAGTGGACTCCTGGCCAAAGTATATTCTCCTAGGTGGTTCTCTCACCCTATGTGTTACAAAGTTGCCACGAGCGAGCACGATTTACCCAAAAAGTCACATTGACTAGTTTGGGAGTATCTCGGCTTTACTTTACCCCCTTCAAGAATAGTAGGCAACTAGTGTGTCTATGTGTACTATCACTGGGGTCACCACAACGGACAACCTGTAACTCTATCTCACAAAGGAATCACTAGTCAAGTAGGTAGTACGGAGCACTTCTCGTTTCGTCCACAAGGTTCCCTCTTGCGTGGACTACTTTGGGGTTCCTGGAACCACCCCTATTGTTGTAGCTTAAGGCGTTATGCCAAAGGGGTTATGTTCTAGTTGAGTGGAGAGGGACGTACCCTTTTCCGAAACATGCAATACAGTGTTTTGAATATGTTGTTTTTTTTATCTTGTTTAATTAGGCATGGTTTACTTGAACACCTTTTGACAACCTATATAACAACTGTATTAGTAGTTTTTGATTTTTTTTTGGTTCCTCCTTTATTTGACAAGTGTTTTTAGGTCATGCACTCAAGCATTAGTAGTTCTCTAAGAAAATCACATTATTTAAAAGAAGATTAAGAGTTGTTTTTGATTCTCAAGATCATCCAACGATGCAAAAGAAGAGAATACACAAAAAATAATCCAACTAAAAAGTAAAGAAAATATTTTCAATCAATGAACCATAAAAAATTCTTGATAAATGTTCATTCCCCTAAACCAAAAGTGAAAGATGAAGTTTCCAATCCACTAAATGTTATAAAATGAAGACTAAAGTTGATTTTGATTCTCAAGATCACCCTAAGATGCAAGATAAGAGCATACAAAAACTTTATCCCAACTATATAGAAATGGAAAACTTCAAATCAAAGGACCATTGAAAAATACTTTGTAAAAGGTTCATACCCTTAAGCAAAAAGTGAAAGATGAAGTTTCCAATTTACCAAATGTTATAAAATAAAGACTAAAGTTGCTTTTGATTCTCAAGATCACCCTAAGGTGCAAGAGAAGAGTATACACAAAATTTATCCCAACTATATAGAAATGGAAAACTTTAAATCAAAGGACCATTGAAAAAATGCTTTTTAAAAGGTTCATTCCCTTAAGAAAAATGAATAATCAAATTTCCAAGTTTAATCCCAATGTTAACAGAGATAGAGATAAAAGTTGTTTTTGATTCTCAATATCACCAAAAGTTTCAAGAGAAGAGCATACACATGCTTTGGTCTAAATCGAGTAAGCATGAAAATACAACATTCATCAAAACATTAGACATGTTAGAAAATGACTAGTTTTTAAATAACAGAAAAACCTACTAATTTTTGTAACTATAAATCCCATAATTTATGTTTTCATTGCATAGTTAACTTCAATACCTTTTCAACGCAAAAAAAATGGAGTCATTTTGAGTTTGGGAGCAAAAGTTATGGCCTTCGGAAGATGGGTTACACATATGCTCTTATGCTCATGGGTATGCACTTGACATGCACTCAAAAAATGTCAAAAAAAACGTCCCTTAACCTGTAAAATGGGCAAATTTTTCCAACGAAGATTCAATTTTGACAACAACCCATCACATTAATATATGAATAGAAGACTCAACGCTATCAAACATTAACATACATGCTCAAGAATTTAAGATTTTCAAGAAATTGACAAAACTAGCATGTAGAAAAATGAAAAAGTAAGCTCTAAAAATGAAAACATGATTAAATCTTGAAATTTTCTCACCAAGATTAAATTTTGACAGCAACCCACCACATTAATATGTAAATATAAGACTCATCACTATCAAACACTAACCTACATGCTCAAGAATTGAAAATTTTCAAGAAATTGACAAAACTAGCATGTAAAATGTTGAAAAAGTAAGCTAAAAATGAAAACATGATGAAATCTTGAAATTTTCTCACCAAGATTAAATTTGGGTGACAACCCACCACATTAATATATAAATAGAAGACTTGGCACTATCAAACACTAATCTGCATCCTCAAGAATTTTAAATTTTCAAGAAATTAACAAAACTAGCATATAGAATGTTTAAAAAGTAAGCTCTAAAAATGAAAACATGGATAAATCTTGAAATTTTCCCATCAATTCAAATTTTGACAGCACTTCACCTCCTTCATACCTGCAAGGAATACCCAACACATGCAAACTCAACAAAACAAGTTAAGAAAAACAAGTTAGATCAACATGTGTAAAAGAGGGTTAGTAACCAAAAATAAAACTTAACTACAAAAACTTGAAATTAAGTGCAAAGGAAAATGGATTAATTCCCACCGGGTGTGCCAAATGTGTGCATGTATACTTTGCTTAATGCTAAATCAAATGAAGCAAGAACTACCACCTAAAATAGTTCTACAATTTATCTAAAACAAAGCATAAACACCATCATGATTAGAATTAAACAAGGGTTAGATGTTAGCATTCATCAATACAAACTTTGAAACTAACAATGCTAAATATCTAAACTCCTCTATTCTCTAATAACAAATAAATGAATGGACCTAAGTAAGCTCCATGACTATCAAAATAGTTGTCCTTAATGTTCCAAGAACCTAGGAATGGGGGCTAATCAAAGTTGGGCTACAAGATCCTTTTGACACCTCCCATATGACCCAAGAACTTTAAGAAAGAGGCTTAACTCTTCAAGATGATGAACTATCAGAAGGGCAAGGTGCAAGCTCTTAGTCTCTTTACTATATGCTTTGCATTTGCTCTCTTAGAAAGTTTAGCTGTAAGTAAAAAGGTAGGTAGATGGCTCTTTATATAGCCCAAAGCATAAATGATTCAACACATTCTCATGAATGTGGGATAAAGGTAAAACATGATTAGGAATGGATGAGGTTGCTTAATTAAAGGTAACCTTACTTTAGAAGGGTTTAATACATGTTTAGCAAGTCATGGGAGTTGGGGGTATTTTAATTAATCAAAGGTGATTAATTAATAGGTAGGTGTAAGCTTATAGAAGCCAATTAGAAGAATATTAGTGTGATTTAGGATATTAAAAGGGGATTAAATTAATTAAATATTGATTTATTGGTTAAATGGAAGGGAAAGCTAATTAATTAATAATAATTAATTAGTCTAGGTAGAAGGGGTGATTTATTAACGGAAGGTTGTTAATTAGGGTATTTGTTGGATAGAAAACTTAATTAATTAGCTTAGTGTAATTAATTAATGATGATATGAGGGAAAATGAGTGATTTTGATGATTCATAGTTGATTTGCGAGAAAGGGGATATTAGCGCAATTTACGTATTTAAATTGCTTGGGCGTAATTATAGGTGTCTCTGGTAAATAACCAAGAGTTATTTCTACATTCAATAAATCACTTCAACTTAGAATAAATGAAATATTACAAAATGTTCTCTCAAACATACAAAATTTCATTATTTTACTCAAAGTGGGAATAATAATTTGATCAAATTAAAACATAAATATTTTTCAACAAGGTCAAAACACGAGTCTTCTTTTCATGTCTTCTCCCAAATTTTTAGATTCAATCTTGCATTCTTCAATCTTTCAAAAACATGGTTCATAATAAAAAATAATGGGAGAATAGGAGACACTCTCTGTTTAGATTTTAATCCAATAAGAGGAGAATCCATTGCCTTATTGGTGCCTGAGCCCCAAAAAAAGAACAATGAGGGATCTTGAGAAACATTTAACAACTTTTTACAACAATGGCTTCCACAAAAACATATAATCCATAAGCATTAAACATATCCAAATGGACATACTCAAAAATATTTACATCTTTATCAAATGACACATAGGTTTGATATCAAAGGAAAGTGATAAAGGAATATGAGAACCACCTTTGTTTTCCTCCCAAGTAAAGTAGGAGTTTCACCCAAATCCTACATGTGCACAATACATACTAAAAAACATCCTTATCTCTCCCCTTGCAAGTATGCAAAAATATGTCCATGTTTTCCTTTTCACTCCCCATAGGTGAAACTCCCAATCATAGTCCCTCAAAGCATTGCATTCCTCACAACTCCATTTTCCCTTCCCAATGGTCTCATACTTCTATCGCCCACTCCCTTCTTAAGTAAAACTACCTAACCACACAAAAACACACATTCACAACACTTATACAATATTCAACAAGCACAATTTTAACATATACAAACATAAATAAGAAGATAAAAAAGGTGGAGATCCTGCCTCTTCATCAAGCTTCCAAGAGTCTTTACTCCACAATATTTTTAACACCTTCAAGCCAAGCACACACAAAAATCAACTCCAACAAGCTTCGAATTCCAAAAGTGCAAAAGAAGGAAAATAAAAAAGTAATACAAAAATCCATCAAATTCAATCAATAAATAGAAATGGTATGTGAGGATTACAAGGTGGCTCCATGTAGGATGTCACTTCATCATTCCTCCATTCCAAAAAATAAGTCAAACACAAACCCCAAGACAATAAATGAACATGTGAGACTTACGACATGCCCACATGAAACTCCAACTTGCACACTATGCCTAACAAGGACAAATTAATTGTGGTAAATATGAAAGTGCAATTATTTTAACTTTTTACACTCCAAAATACATAAATAAGCCTAAAATTAACTCTCCATACCATAGGTATGGTTCGGTAAATTTAGGAGGCATGGGACAATCTTAGCTTGTTCCAAAAGCCTCTAAAAAATCCTCCCAAGTAAAAATCTGAATTTTGAAGTTTGGGAAGAGTACACAACACAAAATCTAACAAAAATCCAACTTACATCCACAAGAATTCGAGGACCATCTAGCCTAATAATTACCCAATTCTTACATCCTTATTTTAGTTAAAAATAAAGTTAGATTAGCTAATTAAGCCACATTAATAATTGTTAATAAAGGGACTACAATTTCCAATAATTAAATCCATATAACACAAAATAAAGAACACACAAAATTAAAATAAAGGGAAAACATTAAACCCCATGGCCACACATGTGAGGTCACCCCCCACGAGAAACCTCCTAACTAGGCATGAAATAACACCACATAATCATTAGACACAGTTGTCAAATTCGGCCATGTTACAAAACACCCGACATCCTTCCATGGTTGGTCCCCTATCCCCTTTTAATGTATGTGATAAAATGGCCCTAAAACACTAACACAATACCTCTCTGGCATTTGAGCCATATCAACAACATCGAGAACAATATACATATAGAAATCAATAATCGTCATCCAAAATTATCAAATCTATTATCTATCATTATACAATTTAATTCGATTATAACATCCATAAAATCATAATTCTACTCAGAATATTTAGCATAGGCTATGCATCCAGAATATGACATATTAGTATAAAATAAAAATACTACAAATCAACATATATATCTATCCATCATCGTCAGCTAGTGCATCATAATCAAAATGTAAATCACGACATGTCAATAGTCCAAATATATGCATAGTCTATCATCTATTGATCAAGATATAATAATCAAAATGTTTAAGTATCAATCCAAAATTAATATCATCACAATGAAAATAGTGTCGAAGATGAGTGGGCACTATATCATGCGCTAGTATTGAACTATTTTTTTCCTTTGTGTTTGAAAAATCATTTGTTATGCAAACACATTTACTTGCACACGATAGTATAGCCTATTATGATACCACACATTATTGTAAACGCTAGTGTATTGTCACTATATTTTACTATTTTATTCATTTTTCCAACACGTTAAATAATTTTTACTCATTTTTAGCACTTTCCTCTAACCCTTTTCATGCAGGTTTTCATTAGCAAATCAGTTAAACATTTTAATTCACCTTTAATTTCCTTTTAATATAATCTAGTGCAAACCAACCACTTATTCTCTTTTTTCGCACTCTCTTGGGTGATCTTGAAAATAAAAAACAATGAATTTTTCCTTATTTTCATTATAGTGTGATCTCGTTAAAGGAAAACTACTAAAATTTTTATTGCAAGACCATATCTTATAAAGATTACCTTAAAAATTTAACCAAACTACTAACTGCATGCTACCTTGATCGTGATAACCAAAAAACATTATTTTATTATTTTATAAACTTTATTTACAAGTTCATATAAGGGTTTATTACCATTAGCTTTAACTATTGGAAGTGTATGGCTAGTGGTTAGAAAACCATTGTGAGGAGTACCATAGGAACCATAAAGTAGTTGAAAAATTGAGGGAACTAGCCAATAAAATGGGATCCCCACTTACTTGGCTAGCACACCCGTAAAAATTAGAGGCAATGTTATCCATATCGAAGACCCATGTTTGATTGATCAAGTGGAGTAAAATAAAACTTTGTTAATCAAGGGGATAAAGTAAGTCTAGCGAATAGAAATTTTCTAGTGTAATGTGCTTGTTGAGATAAAAATTTGGTATTTAGAGATAGATCCATATCTAAGAAGCTTGACAAACTGATTCAATAGTGTACAATCCTCCCTACTACTATTATTCTTGTCCAAATTTATCAAGTTAGATTATATAATATTTTAACTTCTTCTCTCGAGCTACATTTTTTCCATCTTCATCAAAATCAAATCTCTTCTCAAAATTTATAAATTATTTCTTTTTGGATACCCATTCCAAATTGATTTGCTCACATCTAAGACTTATCCTAATTGAATTAATCCATGTCAATCCAAGTCTTATCCTTTGGTATTCCCTTTATCGAGGTCAAGCACAATCATAATTAAATCAGAAAGTCTTATCTTTTGATACCTACTTTATCGAAGCTAATAAAATATGGAAACCCCTATTATTTTCTAAGTCTTTTATTTTAAAATTCATGTTATTAAACTTTAAGCACTCTCTTTAATTCTATAAGGGTTGTATTTTAACATTCACTTTATTAAACTTTAAGAAACCTCTTTCATAGCTAACTAGTCTTATATTCTTACATTCACTTTGTCAAAATATAAGGAATTAATTTCATCACTATATCTTAAATTCTAACATTCACATGTCAAAGTGTAAGCGAAATCATTGTTTTTATACACATCTCATACTTTGAGCTTCAATTTGTCACTATTTTATCAATGATTATTATTTTCCACTTCTTCTAATTTGAAATTCACTTTTTAAAACTTTAGGCACAATCATTTTTGACCTCTCAATATTATATTTTTATAATCACATCATCAAATTTAAGTAAAATCATATCCAATAAAATAGAAATCAAACATCCTATATATTGAATAGTCACTTTATCCAATCATAGGAAAATCATACACAATCGAGTCATGAGTATTATTTCAGTATTATACATTGAATATTCACACTGTTTGCGTATTAAGAAAAATAATCCAACATATACACTTTTACGTTGAAAAATAACTTTATTCACGTATCATGTCAATCCAATCCAATTCAATCAAAACAATTTTTTCTCAAAATTTACATTTTGATTATCTGCCACATACTTGAAAACACCCATTCTTATTCATCTCTTTAGATTCAAAAATTTTCCTAACTTCTACCAAAGTCCAATCACATCGTTAAATTAAGTATTTACCTATAACACAATGGTGTTTACACGTAGTAAAAGTAACCATGTCCTTGATGATTCTAAAATTTTAATTCCTTTTGGTTGTGGTCCTTTTGAACATGAAGAAATTATTTAAAAACTTTAACTATCAATTGGTGAGAAGGAAGCTATTGATCACATCATCATGTAATACAAAAATCAATATCTACTTCACATTTTTTAAATGATGATAAAAATATCCTCCAACTTTAGGAAAAAAACATTTAAAATATATAATCACCAAATATGAGTCTAGTATGAAAAAAATTTAAATGAACCTCTAGATGTAATTCATCGAAAGAAGATTTTTTGGCTAAAATCAAAGATTTATGATGCCAACTTAAAAAATAATAATAATAAAATAGGGGAAGAGCACCAATCAATGCATGACATCGATGTCACCATGGACATTCCTCGATCTAACTCTCCATTCACACAAGAATGGAAGATATGAAATAAAATATAATGGGGATATAAAAGTGCACTAAAAATTTCAAATTTGATGAACCGTGTCCTTATCCATTCGATATGGACATGTTAAGTATACCTTTCCTAAAATGTTTTGAAACACCCAAATTTGAAAATTATAATGGAAAACATGACCGGCATTAACATATCAAATGGTTATTTATGGCATTCCAAGAAGTGACTTATAACAACATATATCTATTGTGATTATTCCCAAAGCATTTGAGTAGACAAGCCTTAGATAGTTTTCTTCACCTTATAAAGCGATCAATCACCACATTCGCAGAACAATAAAAAAAAAATGTTAAACATTTATCTTTCAATTTAGACTCTGATCTTACAATGATGGACCTTTGAAACACCAAAAAAACGACACATTAAATTTTTTCTCAATTTATATAATGATGGTAGGTAATTACTGATTAATTAACAATCCATGCTTTATTCTAGATAAATAGATGCTTAACATATTGTAAAAACAAAATCATGCACTTGGGTACATTTCTGGGTCCTAATAACATACCAGTATTCATATGATTCCTAAAAGAGAAAAATAATAATTGACATATATATTTGGCCTCTTTTATGTCTTTCTAGTTTTTCGTTTTGGTCTTACACACCCCACAATTGAATATGATATTTTTTTCTTTATCTTTCTTGAATCTTGACACCAACAAACAACTAGGATGCTAGGGACCTAACGCCCTTGTCCCCTCTGGGCATCCCCAACATCTTTGTATCTTACTCTCCTCTTTTGGGCCTCTTTTATCTTTTGGGTATCTTATTTTCTTATGGGTCAACATTTTAGTTTTCAATGATTGAATTCAACCAAGGGAATCATATAAATACAAAGATACCTGACCATAATAAAAGACAAAGCTTAAAGTATCTACTATCACCACCTAAGGTTGTATATAAACGCATTCTAAGAGCATCAAAGCATCCATATATAATTCACTCGAGGGAAAAAAAAACACGCATAGGAGGGGAAGTTCATTTTTACATCCACACATTTATTTATGTTGCTAGATCTAGGTATCACTTATTATCAAGTGCATCTTGCACAAGAGCTTCCTAGTGTATGATTTCTACACACCCGCACTGAGAACTACATGGATTCTGATATGTTGTGCAGAACTCAGTTGTAAGTTCACTCTGTAAAATGATCATCAAGGTTAGTCTAAGTCCCCATATGTATCGTTCTTGTTTAGGATTATATCTGTTTTAAGGTTTTACAGGATATCATTTATTTTGTAGGTTAATGTTTGAAAATTTTTACACTTGTGCAAAAATGGGAAACTTGAAACTTTGTTACAATGGATAGCATTGGTGAAATATACCTAAGACATGGGAGTTTCCTTCAAACAATATTTTTACTATTGAATTAATTAATGATTAGATGAAATCTATAGCTATGTGTGTTGTTGCAAAACATAACAGATCAGATAGCCTGTAATTTCATGCTATCATCAGCGAAAGAACACAAGGCCCCGAAGCACAGTTTTGTTGCCTTGATGAAGACACCAAATTGTAGAATAGATGAAGTGTTAGGTTTTGAAGCAGTAATCATGACTGTAGATTATAGAAATCAGAGTTCATTACTGGATGTTACAAGTATTCTTTAATTTTCTTTCCTTCATGATTAAGATATTCAATTATATTATTAGGTTGTTTAGTTCATCATACAATACATATCAGAAGGGAGAAATGCAGAAAGAAATACACAACTCAATTTAACAATTCAATTTTTTATTCATAAGGAATTTCAAATGTTCCCACACAAGCCATGTGATGTAACTTGAAAGTAAAGTAAAACTACTAAAATAATAGGTACACATGCATGAAAGATAAAATAAAGGAGTATGAGTGAACCCATAATTTTCTTGAGGTTTCTCGTGTTTTTGATGTATCATCATATTCATCTTTGTTCCCTCTCCATATTCACTACTAAGAGCACTATACCTGAAAATAGAAAAGAGAAAATTATCAGTTTTTAAGCTCAGGGTACAATCCATATTCCTATATAGTCCTAATTCATGTTCATGGATCTCTTAAT
The DNA here is from genome assembly GCA_019776745.2 of Taxus chinensis. NCBI lineage: Eukaryota > Viridiplantae > Streptophyta > Pinopsida > Cupressales > Taxaceae > Taxus > Taxus chinensis. The sequence continues at coordinate 632,572,675 of CM034154.1, read as the reverse complement.
AACAAGACATATAGATTACTTGAAGATCAAACAATATACATGATTTACTCACTCCAAAAGAAATAAAGAGAAGAAAAGAAAAAACATGGACATAAGAGAGGCCAAAAATCCTAAGTATTTTCTAACTATTTTCTTAAGTGTGCAAGTACAAGTTACAGCCAGAAATAATAGACAAGTCATAAGTACATGATGGAAGGAAGAAATAATTCTAGAAAAAAATTGTCAAGGCTTCGCCAAGAAAAATCAACATTTCAAATTTTCTAGCATGCATATAAAGCTGTAATGAAGCTCAAATATAGTATTGAAGCACAAAAGAAATGGAACTAAATTATTTCAAAAAAACTTAAATTGTTCAACATGTAGGAATTTTTGAACAGAGTTTCCAGAAATAATATTTCCAATGCAGAGTTACATAAAACAGTGAGGAATCAAAGTCAAGCTCATAATTTTACAATATGGATCCATCTTATAGCACTGTTTTCAGGAATAAGAGTTACATTATTTTCAGACAGTCAAGAATATTGATATAGTCAATCAGTCAATAGATAAATTTTTCAGAAACATTCAAATCTCACCAAATCAAAAGATGGTGTTTTCATAATAAGTAGTGCAATAAGTCAAGGCAACCATCAAAGCAAGACCACTATTCTAGTTCTCAAGGACAAGGAAAAGAATGATGGAATTATTTTGGAAATGAGATTTTGGTATCTAAACAGACCTCTAGAATAGAGGGATTACAAAATAGAAAATTAGAAGATCCATATTTACTCATCTTAGAGCACTAGTTTTCAGTTTAGCATTGAAATAAGCACAACTTACAAATCTCAAATAAAAAAGGCATGCTACAGCTATCATCATTTTAGGAGAATAATCAAAAGAAGAACTGAATTATCAGTGTCTTGAGCCAAAGGGGAAACACCAAGTAACCTTATGAAGCCACCAACACTGCAAAAGTTACAGTACGAGAAACCAATTGCATTCAAGCACTCATCTCACGGGGAATTTCAATGTTCAAGTGATATGAGATTGAAAAGGATTAAAGCAAGTATTCTCAAATGGGTGCATTTTCAAAGAATCAATTTGATCCATAAAATTGAATTATAACAAAATGGATTCTCTAGAATACAAAATTGAACCAAGGATTTTAGAACAAACCTGAAGTAATATACATAACCTATATTTGCATAAAATCATAACCATCATTTCTACAATATTCTCAACAAATGCAAATGAAATAACAGTTTTCCCAAGGTTAAAGAACAAAGAAATCATATAGAGAAGAGGTAGAAGTAAGTATCCAGAATGAAGAAATTACTGTATGTCCACCACAGGAAAACAAAGTAAATACAAAGCCTCTACAGAAAGAAATATTAGAGAAGAGTGCGGATCCGGGTCAAAAATTGAATAACCCATGAATGGGTATCAGTAGATCAGGTTTGAATCAAAATATTAGAGATAAAATATGCAACTTACCACATGGGTCAGAACTTTGAACCTAAATAAAAAAAAAATCCCTAGTCTGAAAAGAAAAATCCAACAGAGTTGAGGTACCCATCAATGATTATTATTATTACGACTCAAAGTAAAGGGAAACAGTCCCAGTGGAGAAGGGTAAACATTCACCCATAGATTTTTCTCTTGACATCACATTTACACAAGCTCAAACTTTGAATTAAAGACACTACAGTGTGTGAAACACAAATACCCAAATTGAAAACATTAGAGTTGGAGTTAAGGGCAGAGAAAGGTTGCGATGAAAATTGAACCCAAATGGATTTTGAGCACAGAAAATGCAAAGCTTCCAGAGAGTAGAAGAGATTCAGATTTCAACAATGGCAGAAGAGTTAAAATGGAACACCATAAGCTTGAATGATGGTCATTTTTTAGAAATTGACTAGGCTAAACCCAGAGATATCTAAAAATTGACAAATAAAAGATTACCCAAAATGGAAATCATCCAACAAACCCTCCACAACCATTCAAGGTGAGCTAATAGGAGAATCACAAAGATCATGATAATAAAATACATTTCAGCTTCAAGTAATTAGAAGTTCATCTTTTGTGACACCCATTGAAGATAAATCTGGCTCAAATAAGTATTCAAAATTCACTTACCTTGTTACAGTGAATAAGCTTGAATATTTCAACCATGTTGGCTAGCTCGCAAAGCTTGGAAAATAGAAATGGTAGCCACTTTGAAGACCACTTGTAGAGATCAAGAACCAAATAGAACCGAGCTCCAAGAGGATGACCATGGTGGCCAATAGACCACAGAGAGCTCGACAAAGAAACCTCACACAGAGATCCTGAAAGAAAAAAAAGAAGGTATCAAGCTTCAGACTACATCAACGGTGGCCAATAAAGAAACTACAGTCTTCAAGGTTATACAAAAACTGAGCTCAACAAAGAAACAACCATGTGGTACATATCCAATTGAGCTCAGAGAACAAAATGCAGAGGGTTCGGGTTTTAAAATCACCCATAATGACAAAGTTCATAGCTTCAAGTAACCATCATAGCATCAAAAAATATTTCCAAGGCTTTGCCTATAAGCCAAATCAAAATCAAATGATCATCAAGTTCAAGTTCCCCTTTACCATACCAACTGAAGAGGAGATTCAACGAAACCCTAATCGAGGGTCAAGCATCAATGATCAAGCTTCAACTGAGTACAAAGATCAAGGGCTAGGGTTCGAGCTCCAAGCTCAAAATAATTAACCACTGTTAGTTCCCACCAACCAAATTAAATGATCAGTTTGAAACCCTAACTCATAATCAAAGATCGACGGCATCAAATACAAGAGGATAGAAATCAATGACCTAAGATTAATCATTGTCATCAAAATAACTCAACCTGAGTTAATAATGCCACTAAAACCATGATTGATGGGTGATTCACCATGGAGAAGGGGCCAGCCCATGTCATCAAATCAAATAAATAATCATTGCAATGAATTTCAAAGTCCAACCATAGTGTATGCTTTCAAATTCAAATGCTGACCTAATCATACCATCAATAATCACCGAAAAGGTGAAATATCAAACTATAAACTTTTAAATGCAAAAGGCTGAAAGATATACATGCATGTATTTATCAAAAGCGGGAAGAGCTATAGTATGGTGTGAATATTACCTAAAGGTGGCAGACCTTATATTTACTAAAATCCACAAGGTGGCCAAACCAAATGGAGACCAGTGATCAAATGCAAGGGTGGCCCCACATACTACAAGGAGAAAAGGAACATGTGCACATGGGCAGGTGGTCCCTACAGTGGATGTTCATACCTTGCAAATATTACAATTATTGTAAATTATTTTGTTCTTGCAAACAGGGAGTTAAATTTTTGCATGCTTCACAAGAAGATAGAACAGGGAAGGAGACAAAGTTGCATGCTCATGGAGAGAGACTTGCCTAGCAAGCTATTGGCAAGAAAAATTTTTGGGGGACAGATTGGTAGTTATTTGGCCAACGCTATGGGAATCTAAGTCCCTCTACATTTGAATGGTGCAACTCCCATTATTTAAAATGTAAAACCAAAGTGGATTTATGGTGGTTTTTCAACCAGAGATCCATACGAACACTCCACTGTCCCTATGGCAATAATAGTAACTCCTTGCTATAATATAAATCAATCTGAGAAATGGGAGGGAATGAAAATGAAGCAGGAGAAATCAATATTGTGGGTAGAGTGTCAGATGCCAACACACATCAACTGGAAGTTTCATTGCATGCATTAAATAATAAAAGAAAGACAAATTTAGAGTTTCTGAGCACAAGACAGAATAAAACACGCTAGTCAAAAAGCACCAATCAATTTTTCCATGAAGGGGACATAAAATTCGTTCCTTTTTTATTGATCTCAGAGTTGAAACTTATACAACGAGTGGGAATAGAAGAAAAATGCAAAGGAGGAGAATAGAAGAAGACTAACAATCATTTTTGTCCTCTATTCACAAAAATTTGCTTCCAGTTTCTAAATTTGATTTCCGTCCTTTACAATAACTTCGAAAAATCATTAAAACACTGGACCCAAAGCCATTACAAACAATATAATCATTTCCTCTCTTCCAGATTCTTCTGCTGCAAAGAAAATGCTTCTGACGAGCCCAAAAAGAGCTTCTCCATGCAAAAAATGTGTTTTATATTTCAATTTTATAGTTCACATATGAACCGTTCAATCCTTTGCCCCTAATTTCCTTGAAATCTGGCCATCCACGTCGCAAGAGAACATTGGAGCGGAGTCGGGGGAAACTTTATTGTGTTTTTTACATGCCAGAGATGTTTTCTTGATTTCCACCACAAAACTCCATCAAAATTTATAATTTAAGTTTCTATCGTGTGGATAATTTCACCATCTTTCCATTGATACCAAAAACGTGAAAATCCAAGCTCTAGATCAAAAGATATGGCCTCTTGAAGATTTAGGGAAAACCTGACAAAATTAGGGCAAAAATTCAGGTTTGCGGGCCGAAATTTGAACTTTTTCCCAATTTTTCAAATTGGGAAACTTTTCCCCAAAATCTCTGCTCCCCACTACTCCAATGACACATAGCACCTTCTAGTTGATCCACAGCTTCAAAACAACATTTTGCCCCCTTTTACGAAATTGGAATTTTTTCTCAAAATCCTCTATCTATCTGCCACTTCGATGACACATGGCGCTCTCCTATTGGTTGTGGGCCTTAACCAATTTTTTCTTCATTCTCCTTTGTGGGCTTGCAAGCCAGATTTTGACATTTGAGTTTCTAGCCAAAAAGGCTAAGTGTCAAAATTTTCTCCCTGGCCCCGCAAGACTGTTTCCTTCCTTCGGTGGGCTTGCGGGATAAAATTTGTCTTTGTGCCTTTCAACCCCAAAAAGGATAAGTTCCAACTTTCTCTTCACTCCTCCACCAACCTGCTAATTCCCTTGGCAAAATTTCGTCCTTACCTCGGGCCCGCCCAAGGAAAATTTTCCCTCCTAACTCCGTCGAACCATATCTTGCAAAATATAAGGAGTTAGCAGGACTTCCTTACCTTTCTGGAAAGGGGAAAAATTTATCTATCCGATGGAGGTGTTTCTAAGAATCCTTGATCCCTTGGGAAGTTCCAAATTTAAAAATACTCAAATTAGACCATTTTCAAAGGGTAACAACTCAAAAATTTCTAAGTCCAGACCTGGAAAAAGAAGAAAAATTTTGAGGGGACAACACAAGAAAAACTTATTTGTAGCAAATTATTCACCCAACCTTATTAAAAATAGAATATTCAGCTTCAGTTGAATGAGATGTAATTAAAGGCTATTAATGCCTTTTGCACTAGTTTATATTATTTTATCCCTTTATTTATTATTAAATAAACGATAAAATTAGGATGCATGGGTGAGTACAACCTTAGTATATTTTTAGGAAGGGTGGGAAATATTATTTTTCTATATATTGTGTGCCTTTTTAAAAGAAAGTGGAGGAATTTTTGGATATAGGAGTAGTGAAGCATTTATTGCAAGTTTTGCCTTCTAAGTGTGAAGTATTTCTGCCTTCCCAATTACTTACATTCTTGTGTATGTTTCTATTAGTCTTGTGAATGCAAATTCCCTGATTAATCATCTTACCTTGTTGCAAAATTTAGTAGTTCCTGCATAATATTAATGTGCATGTTTAGATTAGCAGTGTTGTTGTGATAATCTCCCTCAATACCTCCAAGTGTTTTGACCTTGATATTCTGTAGCATAACTATTGGTTCATGCATCAAAAATCCTTTCACATATCAATTGTGCATATACTCAGTCAAATCCCTCATAAAAATTTTGTGTATCACCTTAGTTTTAATTATTTTATAGTCATTTTTTACCCTTAAACCCTAAAAGCAGTTTATGATACATCAACAAGGAACTAGCCTTGATACCGGAGACTCACCTCAAAATAGGTATACTCACAGACCTGAGGTGTTTCCATTGTATCTACGAAAGAGAGAGATCAAATTCTACAATCTTAGAAAACCTACAACCATCTCTCTACATGGTGCACTTTCAAGAGATAACAGAATCCTCACTCTACCTCAAGCCTATTGAGTCTTCCCCCTAGCTTTCTCTGCAATATAGGCCTTCTCAACATGGATTTTGATAGATTCTACAAGTAATGAATGCACACTACCCCACCATAGTCTAATTTCAAAACCTTGATGACCAAGTGAACCCTAACCTGCTCGTCCTACATATAGTACACATTCTCAAGTAAATCCAAAAACTGACCCTCATACTCTACTACCATCATGGAAGCCTGTCATCGATCATGAAACTCATCAATCTATTGTTGGATGAATCTCCTAGATATGTATCTACTCCTAAAGTGCTCCTCGAAGAGATCCCAAGTGAGTTTCTCAGAATCTACATGGAGCTTATGCTCATCAGTCCTCCACCAAACTCCAGCTTTGTCTCTCAAAAGGTGGATATAAACACGATATTTGATGTTGCTAGTATAAAGACCTAGTTTGTAGCATCTACTCAAGCTAACAAACCATGCCTCATCCTGAAATCCTCCTGTGTATCTAGCAAAATGTTGTAGGAGTAACTTCACTATCTCACTGATGTGATGTGTTGTTGTCGACTATCGGCCCATAGGTCTCCTTGTATGAACATCCCTTTCCCTAGGGATCCTATATCTTTCTTTGTGTCCTAAAGACCTATCTTTGTGCTCTCTAGGTGGTGACTCATGTTCAACCGACTCCGCATGGGTGTGCTCTTCCCTATCCTTGGCATTGTGACGTGATGGTGTATGAGCCTTCACTAATGGCTCTTTGTCTAGTCTGCTACGTCATCCTCCTAAATATCCTCCACCTAGAGTGGCATTAACATCCTATAGTGTCTGAAGTATCTGAGGTAACATAGCTGCTACTGCTTAATCTGGGGTGGTAGATCTACACTCAGGTGTAAGAACCCCTTCTCTAGTTTGTGTCTCCTACGCAAACAAAGAAGGGGGTTAGTTTATCATCATCTAGGATTTGTTTCATTTTTCTAAGTTTTCTACATTTTAAAACATCAACCAATGTTGTGTGTCCTAGGTTTAGAGTTGTGCAAAATTTTCTTGTTGTGTTTCATGTTTCTCTATGTGCCCGGGGTCCAAGCGTTGAACCCGCGACTCTAATACCAAGTGTAACGCCCTCAAATTTCTACTCTCAAAACAAATAGAACTAATAAATTAATAGTCAAATTTATGGTAATACATTTTATTTATTTTTAAAAGAGTTTTCAAGGCTGGACATTTCCACAATTAATAAATTTCTTGGTTAAGTCTTTCTACACAAGCTTGTGAAAGTTAAAATTTAATTAATAATTAATTATTATTAGATTTCTAGCTAAGAAATATTTATGGTTTAAAGCATCTACGAAGCTCCATTGGTTTAATTAGTTATCAAGCACCAAGGTTATATTATTTTGTAACTCAAAGGTTTAATTGTTTTTCCTAGCCAATAAGTGGCTTGATTCATCCCATCACCCATGTTCTCTTTTTTTTAAAATTTAAAATACCTTCTACTTAAGTGAGGTGGGGTTTAATTTGGGCCATTGGGTTGAATCTATCCTATACCTTAGATTTGGGTTGTCATAAATATCGTTATGGTTCTTTTTCTTCTTTTTTTTCCCTAAATAACCTCATTTTCTCATTTTGTTTTGCGGTTTTTGGAATAGGATAAGCCATGAGAGAATTAAGTGCATCTATGGTTAAATTTATCTTGGTTTTAGTTGTAAAGAGTTTTCTATTCTAATATTACTCATTTGTTTAATTTAGAGTTCCTAACATGGATCTATTTTTTATTTAAATGTAACATCTTTTAAGTTCAACAATTGGGAAAAACCCCAGTTTTATTAAATCAATGAGTTTTAAACATTTGAGTGCTATACAAGATATTCGAAGGCTTAAACAATTAAATCTAATTAATTATTAGTTTTTGGTAGCTTCCTTTTGATGGTTTTAAGCTTAGATTTCACTTAAATTTAAATCTTGGTTTTTGCATAGACGAATTTTAATTTTTCATCAAAAGTTATGAAACCATCACCCTACACAAGCCAGTGGTCATGTGACCATCTTCCTACCTGGGGGGGGTTCATTGACCACTGCTCTATACTGGGTGTCGGTTCTAAAACCATCACCCTACATAGGGCAGCGGTTCTGTTCTCTGAAAATAGAACCTTCAACAATGCATTTTTTTCAACAAATTTTCTTCTTAAGTTGATTTTTAATGCAAGATTAGTTTTAAAGAGGGTGTCTTCCATTCATTTTAAGATAGATTAATAGTATATCTAGTTTCAATATTCTAATTACATAACGTCAAATGATTCTCTATTCTTTCCTTTGCAATAAAATGTAAAATTGAGTATAACATTACTATAATTCATTCTATTTCACATATTCAATTTTTCCACCAAAACAACAAGAATTCAACACACTTTCTTTCACTATATATTTTTTTCCATGTATGTATGTATGTATGTATGTATATGTATATATATGTATCTATATTGTAACATTAAATACATAAAACTTAAGGAGAGTTTAATTTCAAGCCAGCTAAACAAGTTAAGCTTCTCTTTCACTACAACATTACAATATAAATATGAAAAATACAAGTTTTCATATCCTTTTACAATACAAGGACTTAAAATCCATTTCTTTCAATAATACTAGTCCTTTCCAACAAGATAAACAACCAAGAGTTCTTTCAACATTCACTAAATCACTTCAACTTTGAATAAATGAAATATTACACAAAACTTTTCTCAAACATACAAAATTTCAATCTTCCACTCAAAGTGGGAATAATAATATGATCAAATAACAACATAAAGATTCTTCAATAAGGTCAAACCAAGTATTATTTTCATGTCCTCTCCCAAATTTGTAGCTTTGATCTTGCCTTCTTCAATCTTTCAAAAACTTAGATCACAGTCCCAATCACAATCCCTCCCCATAGGTGAAACTCCCAATCATAGTCCCTTCAAAATTGCATGCCTCACAACTCCCTTTTCCCTTCCCAATGGTCCCATACTTCCATCTCCCACTCCCTTCTTAAGACAAACTACTCAACCACATAAAAAAACACATTCAGGACACTTATACAATATTCAACAAACACAATTTTCATATATACAAACAAAAATAAGAAGATAAAAAAGATGGAGATCCTACCTCTTCATCAAGCTTCCAAGATTCTTCAATCCACAAGATTTTTAACACCTTCAAGCTAAGCACACTCAAAACACAACTCCAACAAGCTTCAAATTCCAAAAGTGCAAAGGAAGGAAAATAAAAAAGTAACACAAAAATCCATCAATTCATTCAAGAAATATAAATGGTATGTGAGGATGATGAGGTGGCTCCAAGTAGGATGTTACTTCATCATTCCTCCATTCTGAAAAATAAGTCAAACACAAACCCCAAGACAATAAATGAACATGTGAGACTTATGACATGCCCACATGACACTCCAACTTGCACACTATGCCTACAAGGGACAAATTCATTGTGGTAAATAGGAAAGTGCAATTATTTTAAATTTTTACACTCCAAAATGTATAAATAAGCCTAAAATTAATTCCCCATACCATGGGTATGGTTGTTGGGTGAATTTAAGATGCATGGGACAAGCTTAGCTTGTCCCACAAGCCTTCAAAAAATCCTCCCAAGTAAAAATCCGAATTTTGAAGTTGGGAAAGACTACACAACACAAAATCCCACAAAAATCCAACTTACATCCACAATATTTCAAGGACCATCTACCCTCATAATTACTCAATTGTCACATCCTTGTTTTAGTTGAAAAATGAAGTTGGATTAGCTAATTAAGACACATTAATAATTGCTAATAAAGTGACTACAATTTCCAATAATTAAATACATATAACACAAAATAAAGCACACACAAAATTAAAAGAAAGGGAAAAGATTACACCCCATGGCTACACATATGAGGTCACCCCCATGGGAAACCTCCTAACTAGGCATGTAATAACACCATATAAACATTAGACACAGTTGCCAAATTCGAATATGTCGCAAAACACCCGACATCCTTCCATGCTTGGTCCCCTATCCCCTTTCAATGTATGTGATAAAATATCCCTGCAACACAAACAAAATACCTCTCTGGCCTCATGACCACATCAATAACATCAAGAAATAATATATACATAGAAATCAATAATTGTCATCCAAAGTTAAGTAATTCTATCATCTATCAACATATCAATTAATTTGATTCTAACATCCATGAGATCATAATTCTACTAAGAACATTCAATGCAAAACATATCAGTATAAAATCCAAATAATGAAATCAACATATAACGAACTATCTGCCAATGTCATTTAGTATATCATAATCAAAATGTGAATCACAACATGTGAATAGTCCAAATATCTACATAGTCTATCATCTATTGCTTAAAATATAATAATAAAAATGTCTAACTATCAATCCATTAGTAATGTCAACATAGTGAAAATAGTGTTGAAGAGGAGTGGGCACTACATGACATATACATGCACATATGTATATGTATACTCGGACATACATGGGTGTATGCAAATACACACACACACACACACACACACACACACACACACAGATATATATATGCATTCAAGAAGGTGTAACATCATATTTATTTGGCTGCCCAACAAATATAAGAGTATAGATAAAAAAATTCTCAGTGGGACAAATACTTGTACATATGTATATGTATACTCATACATATGTGTGTGTATGTACCTATATATGTATACGTATTTATATGTATGTATTCAAGTTTATATCCTAGCAGAAGATTCCTTGAATGCCTAACAAATTGAAGAGTATAAACAGTGATTTTTTTGTTATCTGGTATACACACAGTGTGTATACTACATACAAAACTACTCTATGATAATACAGGGTATATGGGACAAATACTTATACAAATTTACATATATATGTGTACATACGTGTGTGTATGTACATGTATATGTATAGGTATGTGTATGTGTATAGGTATGTATACTCATACATACGTGTGTGTATGTACTCGAGTATTTATCACAGCAATAGTTTCTTTGAGTACCGAAAAATCGAAGAGTATAGACAGTTTGTTTTTTAGTTATGTGGTATACACACAATGTGTATACCATGTACAACACTACCCTATGAAAATACCAGGTATGTGGGACATGTACATATACATATGTACATGTATACTCATACATATGTGTGTGTATGCATATGTATATGTATGTGTGTGATTATTTATGATTATAGTTGCCACACTTTTTTGTTTTTTGTTTGTATGTGCCATTTGGAAGCAGAATGACAACGACAAGTAATCATCACATTTTCTCCCCACTTTCTTCAACCATCATGTGTATCAGAAAAATTCTTAACATGCGAACTATTTATTTCCTTTATTTATAACAGCAGACTAATCCCTTTCTTTATTTATATTGTAGGAAAAACAAACCAAAGATCTAGAACCGCATTGAGAGTATGGATTAGGTAAGCATAAAAAAATCCCCTCTTCTTAGTATGGTAAGTAACTAATAGCGCTAGCACCTCTGTTACAATATTTTTCCTCTGTTATGTGCTATACACACAGTTTGTATACCACATACAATGCTACCATATGTGCATGGTAGGTGATAATAGACTACACTCTAAAACAAGTAGAATACAATCTGAAGTAAGTAGACTAATATACAAAGCAAGTAGACTACACTTTGAAGAAATTAGCCAACACTCTGAAGTAAGTAGAGTACACTCTGAAGCAAGTATGCTACACTCCAAAGCAAGTAGACTACACTTGCAATCATTGAACCAATAGTATCAAATGATTAAGGTGATAATATGCTAGATATAGAGGGTAGTGGTAAACCACTTGTCCTGTATGATATTACATTAAATTTCATGCGGAGGAGTCAAGTCTACAAAGATGGGAAATAGTTTGAAGGGAAAAAGAAACATATTGATGAAGAACTTAATACTCATAATCACAAAATAAAAAGGTTAATAAGCCCACATTTCGATTTTCCCAAAAGGTCTAAAATAAGTTCTCCTCCACTTTCGATTGTGGAAAAAGTTTTGAAACTCAAGATTTAGAATTAATTAACATCTAAGCATCTTGATAAAATAGAAAGAGAAACCTCAGTTTAATTTTGGCTTGCTATGGTTGTTTTCATAGAATCTTGAAGCCTACAAGCATGTAAGGGGATGAAGTGAAGAGTGATTAGGTGTCTATGGTCCATATAAGGGTCTAAAAAGACAGTGGGAGTTTAAAAGTCAAGGACATGCCTTTTGGTTGAGGAACTTAGCATAAGACTAAGGATATTCAAATGACCACAAGGTCTACAATCTAGAATTCAGTAGGAAACTAATAGAAGATTTATAAATTGTGAAACTGTAAGTGAATTGTGCATTCCCAATCAATTAAAAATCAAGGTTTCAGGAAAGGAGAAAAATAACACTTTTGTAAGCTTTGGTACTTGGTAATGGTGTATACATCTCTAAGATTGTTGAATGTTCATACAAATCTGATGCATGCTTGTTGTTAAATGGTAAGGCTATAAATTATCTGTGGGAGAAATTATTTACAAGCCTTTTGAATTGTTATTGTATGTGTGTTGGAGGTTCTTGGATGAACTGAGTATATTCAGTAAACTGTGAAACTCTGATTCAACTGTGAGTACAGTCCTATTGGAATTTGTGAAAAGACTATTGTCACATTGTGGTGAGTGGAAAGCTATCCATGCATGATAGGAAGGTGCAAATTCGGGCCTAAAACAAACCTCTATAATGTATTCTCGCTTATGCAAAGTGTGATATAAGATGATTGTGCTATGTGAAACGAATTGACTGAGATCATCTTTGCAAGAGTTTGTGATAAGTTGCTTGTTATGCCATAAGCAAATAGTATCAAGGGTTACCCTTAGGTCCAAAGAACAAGACACAAGATTGTAATTTGTATGTTTGAGTCACAGCTGAGAATGACATAAATTTAGTGTATGAAAAATGTATCCCCTTGAATCAGTTTTCTTCACCATATTTTATTCAGGTTGATTCTGAACATTGGAAGCCAAGATTTTAGTTATAGATTGTGATCCATTAAAGCTTGAATCTATATTTTGAAAGAACTACGTAAAGAACTCTCCTCTCAGGCTCATTAGGATGGTTATAATAGCCAATGCTAGAGTTTGCAATTTGGTGGGTCTAATATAAGTATTTCACTTTTAAACTTGCAACATATCATGAACAAGATTTATCGTAGGAGATGTCAAAAGAAATTTGTATTTCTGAGGGTGAAATTTAGACTTATGTGAAAAGACGAGTTAGCCGCTAAAAAATTAAGAAATTGTGGTAAGAAATCAAACTTATTTCAAAGCTTTTGGGAAGATCAAACTATTGGTACCAATGAATACTTGAATACATGAAGTGGGTTTTACATTTTTTCTGTAAAAAAAAATTGTAGTCGGGATTCACTGTGAACGGTGCCAAAACCCTAAACTTTGCAACTTTAATCACTATAGACGGGCCCAATGCATTAGGGTTTTGAAAATCAGTGCTCGCCCCATCCATTTGTTTCTTCTATTTGTTGTCCATGCCATTTCCAAAGATGTTGCTAAAAACAAGGAATAAAGAATAAAACAGGGTTCTTCACCAAAAAATGCAAACTCTGAAATATTTATTCGCAGAAGCTATGGTGAGAAAATCGAAAGGCCCCCAAAACTAATCTTTGTATAAAATTAGGCATAAACGCTAGTTTTATTTAATCTTGAACGAAAGGCCACAAAAAAAATATCAAAAATTACTCGTGTTTGAATCCAAAAATGAGCTCCACCTATGTGAGGGAGGAGCTTCCGCCAGGAACGAGGGACGGGCAACAATGAAAAGACGCTTTAGAAATGAAATTAAAAAATGAAACAATGCCGAAAGTCTCATTAATTCTTGACAATAGGAGGGTGGCGGCATCCTTTGCCTCCACCCAACATTCTTAGAAAAACGTGTGCCACCTCACCCTAAACCCGACGACCGATAATTTCTTTCCAGCGGGGGATGGTTCACGTTGGCACGAGACTCTCGGAAAAAGGATGAGGGATGTGCATGGGGCGTACGGGGGGTCATCATCAACATAGGTGGGGGCCAGCGAATACGCAAGGGGGAGTTGTTTGACGTCTTATCTGCAACGTCATTCCGTTGACTGCGCTGAGATTTTAGTCTACCGGCTCTACACTTGATAAGATTCAAACATCGAGCAACTTTATTCTTACAGTAAAACAATAAAATATACATGACAAGATTTCTTCAAAAAAATTCACCCACGATTCAGTTTTTTCTTTGAAAATATGTGTAGGCAGTCGGGACGTCTCAACTAACCCCGAGGATTAGTTATCATAATACAATACCAATGCAATGGACCTGTTGAATTCGTTGAGATTTAATATTTAAAAACTCAACAAATCTAGACAATGTATTTTTCAGTCAATTTATGACAACATTGAATTTTTTTGAAGATGTTTTCCTGCTTCTTTCGTCCCAGTCCTCCTCGGATTCCAACAGAAGCATAGTTAACGACTGCATGTTCGACTTCTGCAAACACTCTAATTCGTTTATCCAATCAACTTGCTGCTGCTGCGTGTCACTGTAGATTTCTGCCATTCCTCGACCATCATCGGCTCTAATCTCTGAAAAACCAATTGGATCCAACTCATCGCTCGGCTTTGCGAAAGATTCTTTGAATCTCAAATCATGGCTTCCAGACAACAGCATATCACACTCCCAAGAAGACAAATTATCTTTCACCACGTCAGATGTGCACATTTCCTTCTCTGCAGAATGCTGAGAATCTAGGAATGAGCCATCGTCTAAATTGAGCATAGAGCATGGAGAATCCTCATGAACATTTTCCATGGACTCAAAAATGTTCTCGGTTATCGAGGGATCGGCGAAGTCGGATATGGCATTATTGTGCGTGTTGAAATAATCGCACCACGATTTGGAAGCCTTCACTGTTTCTACAACATCACTCGACCGCAACTCTTGATGATCTGAATTACCACAGTCTTCATATTTTCTGAGATTCTTTGCATTTGGAGTGTGGGGTTGGGGAAGAGTTTTCTTGTCCGGCACTCTGTTTTTGCTCAGATGAGTGTTCCAGTAATTCTTCACTTCATTGTCTGTTCGCCCAGGCAGTCTTCCAGCAATCAGTGACCACCTGCATATAGCATATCAGCGCACGCGCGCCATTATAATAATTAAACTTGTTCCCAAATACAATTTTACAATCTAGCTAGTTTAGGCCTACCAAATATTGCGTGTAAATCAAGAACGTACAGGTACCTATTCCCAAGGAGTTTATGCATTCTAATAATGAGCTCCTCCTCATCTGGAGAAATGTTTCCTCTCTTAATATTGGGTCGGAGATAGTTCAGCCAACGCAATCGACAACTCTTCCCACACCGCTTCAGGCCTGAATAACACCGCAAAATCCACCTTGTAATTAATTAATAGACATGCCCTATCTCATGTGAAATTGCGTACCACTCAAAAAACACCTTTAAAAAAAAATCTAAACTACCCATCCCATTGTTTTGATTTACCTGCGTTTTTGGGAAGAGCTCTCCATTGACCCTCGCCATGAATTGAGATGTATTTGACCAAAATAAAATCTTCCTGGGCAGTCCAAGCTCCGCGCTTGATGACTGAACCTGTTGGGCAGCAAGGAGACCTGCCCATTTTGATCCAATGATTAAAGATTTAAGAGCAGAGCTTAATGGATCTGTGAATTATTAGTGTGTGTATATATAAGCTCATGTAGTGTGTGTATATATAAGCTCATGTTGTTCTGCATCGCAATAACTATTCGCTTTTAATTTTACAGTGGGAAGTAATTAGATTGCGACATTTTTTATAATATATTACCCAATCAAGTGGTAAATACTATAGAGAAAACTGACTCTAGCTTTACACATCTGAGCTGAGGGCAAGGCAAATTTCTGATCGCAGAATCTCCCACGATCTCAACGTTTAAATCTTAACACATTGAAATCAATAAATATAAATTTTCTTGTTGAGGTTACAAAACATAAAAAAAATTGAAAATGACAGAAAAAAAGTTTGTCAAACTGTCAATCTAATTCGAAGTAATTAAATGGTCTGTAAAACTCCCGTACCTACATAATATCAAGAATGTGATGTCTAGGTTAATCCCGTTTTTGCCTAAGAAATAAATCTTATTTAGATAAGCGAAATTTAGACTACCACATCGGTGAGAGTATGACTGTACAAACTGACAGACATGACAGTGCTGCTGCTACGCTGTTAGAATCCTCAGAAGGTAGTCAGTAGACGTAGAAACCGGTGAGTACCGCACGGGCATTGTTTTTATCGGTTAGCGATGAATAAGCCATAACTTCTGTTCCGGCCTCCACGGGAAGAGTAGTTACGCTTTGGTGGAAATTAATAACGTTGAATTATTGTATGACATATCTCACTTGCTCCCTTTTATGAGATGTGGCCGGACCAGCTCGTTCGGATGTACACCATAGCGGACTTTAAAGGTTAGGAATCAGCACTACGGTGACTGACCGGTCCATTGTATAAATGAATTCGCAGAACTCTTAGAAAACAATAATGAGAATTACATTAACACCACGGTCTTACACCAATTAGGCTATTCTCATTAAAAGTATTATATACCTTTTAATTATTAGACTAATAACATTAATTGTGTGGAAGATGTTTTCGTTGTGGGAAAGGCCCTTTTGGACATTTTGTTGACTATGTTAAATTTGATGGTTTATTGGTCGTTTGGGTGTTTGTGCTTTTTCCGGCTATTTTTAACATTTTTTAATGTTATTCATTGATAATTTGGGGGCTTTCTATAGTAATCTGATTAGGGAGGCATCACTGCAACCCGTAAGCAGCATGGATCTGGCACCATTAGCCGGCTGAAGCGCAGGAACTTGAGAATATCAAAAGATCTATAGAGCGTGGCTGCATGACACAGGGGAGAGAGGATTAGTGAAAAAATGAGAATTCTGTAGAAACTTGTCCCTTCGGCTCCAAAATGGTCACTGCCTCCATGGCAATTCACTATGTTAAATTTTTGAGGGAATATAATCTCCAATATTGGAGTCATATATTTTAGCTCTGTGTTGGGCTATAAGATGGCCTTGTAACACAAATTTATTGGTGCTCTAGTTGCCAATAAACAAATCCGCCCAACAGTTACAAGATTGCCAAGAACATTGTGTAGAATGCACTAGCAAAACCACATAAAACCCCAACCCCAACACGATGGTCACGCTTCCTTTCCAACACATGTATTCATTCTCCCCTTGTCGCTTTCCTCATGATCTTTCCTTGACATTGTTGTAAACATTTTTTTCAAAATAAAGACAACAATCCAACTCCCTTAAACCCCCCAAACCAGAGTTTTATCGCTAGCCATAACATGACAGTAATATATACAAGAAAAAAATTCTAGTGCTTATCGTTGTGATGCCCGTTAAAAACAACCCACTCGAGACCTAAGAACAACCTAGGATTAGTTACGAAAAATTATGAAATAATTTTTATCTTTTAAAACCAGTCTACAACCAGGGTACAAAACAACAGTTGCCACTAACAAGTTCCAGGTCAATTCTAATCCACTAGAATATTCTTTGCTTTAATAAACAATTATTAAGAATATTCTTTGCTTTAATAAACAATTATTAGAGGTCACAAGGTCCCAAAATTTCAGGGTTAGAAGGTTTAATTAGGATCAGAGGGTAATTCCTCACCATACCCATTCTCTAAGAGGCTTAAAGATTTAACTTGATTTTTCTCAAAATTAACGCATCCAAAATTTCCCTAAATCATTTCCATTAGATAGGAAATTTCCTCACTTTCCATTGATATAAAGAAGTCCTCCTAACTCCTCATATTTCTCAACTTATGGGCCAACGGGCCTTGGGGTGAAAATTTTCCCCAAGAACGGACTTGCAGGCCTAGGGGAGAAATTTTTCCCCAAGGGCTGGTCGGCAGACTATGGGGAGAAAAATTTTGCATAAGAGTAGTCGAGTCGGCGAGGCCGCGGGAGGCTTTTAGAATTTTTTTCAGCATGTGGGCGAAATGCCACATTTGTGCCCACGCTCCCGCAAGTCCGCGAGGTACACGTGGTGCCTCCTTAGCCAATACGGAGAAAGCGGGGCGGCAGGGACAAAATTTCTTTAATGCCTTGAAGGTAAAACAGGGTAAAATTCACCCGCACCTCCATCGACACCTCGCGATGCCGTGTGGCAACTCCTGATTGGCTGTGGGGTGGCAAGCCGGCGAGGAAAATTTAGAAAATTTTCCCAAAATTTTTTGAAAATGCAAAAGGCAAAAAGAAACCTGCTCCTCCGCCGACACCTTGTGGTGCCACATCACTGCCTTTGACTGGCTACAAGCCAACGAGAAGGCGGGGAAGATTTGGAAAATTTTCCCAAAAATTTTCTGAAGTGCTAAGAGAAAAATTATGGCAAGTAGGCCGACCTAGAAATTTTTTTCAAAAAAACTTTTTTGACGCCAATTGAAGAAAAACTTCAGAAGGCCATAACTTTTGATAGAGAGCTCGGTTTTGGGAAAAAAAGGGCTTTCTTCAAATCTCTCGACGTCCTCTTTACACAAAAATGCTTAAATTTTGATTTCGATAAAGTTTGAGGGTTTAATTTCATGAAAATTTTCTACAGGATTTTATAGTGCAAACTGGTAATTTTAACAAAATAAAATTTTGTTCAATTTGTTCTTGTTCCTCTCTGAACATGTCAAATAGACATGGTGAATTATTCTTGGTGGATTTAGGATAAGTTTTTGAGGTAGATCTATGTGATTGAATTCCATTTCAAAATTTTACAATTTTGACAGCAAAATGACTGTGAAAGCTTTAAACTCAGTTTTTCCAGGTTTTGAAAGATTTCCTTTAAGTATTTTTGTCTAAATGAATTCGTTTAGGGAAAACTACTTCAATTTAATCATTTAGTTTGTTATTTCATTGTTGCAGGTTTGGTTTATGCATTTTGGATTAAATAATTACCAGTTTGAAAACACAACACAAAGATCAAATTTTAAAAGGGTTTATTTGCCATTTTCTTCTTCCAAGTATTATGATATGTTCCAATTCCAATCTAATACATTTAATTGATTCAATTCAACTATTCAAAAACTAAAATACATATATGATTTCCAATTTTCACATATTTTAAAAGATAGAGTAGTACACTTTCTTTATATGCATTTATTCCTTTCAAACAGAGATTACAACTCACATCTAGATGATTAAATTCAACACAATGATACAATTTGAGGAAGGATATGCAATCCTTTATTTATTCCAAAAGACAACTTTACAACTTCCTTCTTTTATTCTTTCTAAAATCACATATTGTATGCAGGGTAGAATAATACATTTTATCCTCACATGTTTCACTTTTCCACTTTCCAAACAGAGATTTCATAGTGTATGGTAAACATAGATTTCTAATGGAATAGTATCATATGGAAAAGACAAAACCACTTCCACTAATTCAAATGAAACTCTTACAACTTCCTTTCAATTTGATTTCAAAATATTGCATACCAAATACGTATCATTCTTTCACATTCCAATTTACACTTCCATAACTACTACAACATCTTTCCATTAAAAATATATACAAGTTCATCCACTTCAAGTGGGAAAGGTTACAATAAGATTTCATTTCACAAGATACTGTCAAAATGTCTTTATTTCAGCTCCAGAACAACAACATGTAGATTTCTCATTCTTTCAATTTGTGATCACAACAAGAGTAGGGGAAAGGCAATGCTCTCCACCCAACCAACACATCTAATGAAGAGGAGAAGTCATCCTTCTTCATTGGCCCCGAGCCCCAACCACAATGCAATAAAAGATGTGATCTAACTCGTGGCAACAATAGGCTTTCATAGACACACAAGCAACATTTTCACAATAAAAACAAAATCCAAAACAGAATGTAGTTTACAACTACATTAAAACATGACAAACAATACTAAGGCTTCATCAAGTAAGCCAAAGGAGCAAGAAACTATGGCGGATGCTTCTTATGCCTCCCAAAAGGGGAAATAGGTATCACCACCTGAAATACAAACCACCAAAAATATAACATATATCAAAACCTTGACATTCCTTATGCCTACCCAAGTACCCCTTATTCATGACATTTCCTTATGCCTCCCCAACCTCTTATGACACCCCATAAAAAGTAAAGAAATTCAAGCTATTTATTTGCAAAGTGGAACCCAAATCCCAACTCCATCCTCCCTTATACCTCCCTAAACACACTTTTTCCTCCCACAAAAATTGACCCCATAGTCTTCTCCTACACCATTCCTTGGCCATCTAACCAACAACCCACAAACATGCCAAAACAATCACACATTAGCATTTTCATAAACAAAAAAAAAGTATTTCAAGAGAAAAACTCCTACCTCTCCATGATAGAGTTGTTTCAAGTTCAAAAACAATAAAATTTATCCCAATGCAAGCAATCCAAAATAGCCAAGCTCAAGCATGGAATAATCTTCAAAAAAAATTCAAAGTCAGAGCTCCAAAACATAAAATGAATTCACTCCAAAAGAGTTTCCCAAAAGTGAAGCCACCGAAAACAAGGAAGGGAATTCGAATTTTATAGAATAGGGAAGAGAAGAGCATGAGGTGGATTCATGTAGGATGCCACATCACACATCCTCAACCCCAACCCCCAAAGTCAACTTCATTCTCCCATGCACAATAAATAGGTGGGTGAATAAAATGACAGTTTACTTACACAATCAAATCTATCCCACACTCCAAAGGACTGAAATTAAATCATGTAAGAAAAGTGTAATTAAAACTTACAATTTGACTTACACAAATACATTATAAAAGTCTAATCTCCTCTCTCCAACCATAGGTATGGTTGGTAATTAAATTTAAGAGGTATGGGACAAATTTAACTTGTCACACAAGCCTCCAAAATTAGCCTCCAAGGACAATTTCGAATTTCCAAGAAGGTGGAGTGTTTCACACTCAAAAGTTAACTTACACATTACTTACACATCTCTTTCAACCCTTTAATGTAAGGCCAACAACTCTATTAATTACTTTCTTATGACATATTTTAATTAATTAACTTAAGAACATGATTACTCATAATATTACACATCATTTAATGAATAATGAAAGGGTCAAATGCATCGCAAAATTAAACACATGCACACATAACAAAGGGTCTGAAAAAATAAATACACGTAACCCCTTGGTCACATATAAAGGTGATCCCCCCCATGGAAATCCCTAACACAAACAAACATGCACAAACAACTCAAGTTGCCATGGTGACCTTGTTGATATCATCTAGAATTCTAAGGTGGTTGGTCTCCAATCCCCCAATGTTTGTTGTGATATTTTAAACCTGTAAAATAAAAATACCTCCTTCGGCCTCGTGGCCATATTAGAACATCCAAAATAATATAAATATAATTCCCAAAATCATCTAGATATATGAATCACAACAACATCAAAGCAATCTAACAATATCATTTATAGTTTTATCAACAACTATATCATCATCAAATAATTTTGATTTCTAGGTCCACTCACAATATCCAAATATCACAAGTTTGAATGACATCCATAATATAGTCATGTCAAACAGTATATCATCATCAAGATAGAAAATGTCTCTAATAATCATAATGCATCATACTGAATCAAGTTAACAATAATCCATGAACTACATCTAACATCATAGTATAATAAAGTCCATAATCATGTCCCTAATATAATGAGCAGTATAATGATTAGTATCAAAAGGTGTCAAAGTGAAGTGGGCACTACATCCCCCTCCCCTTAGACTTGAATTCCTCTTCGAAGTCACTGGAACAAATGTGGAAATTGAACTTGTAGAAAAGTAGCATCCTCCCATGTAGCTGTAGTCTCATCATAGCTATCTCATTGCACCCAGACCTGATCAACCTATCTGCCTTGAAGGCCTAGGGTATTGCAATCTAGGACGAAAATGGGCTCCACCATCACTTGCCCCTGATCTTGCACTTGCAATGATGTCCAATCTAACACATGATAAGGATCTGTAATATATCTCATAAGAACTGAAACATGAAACACATCATGTATGTGAGACAAGATGGGTGGCAATGCTAGACAGTAGGCCAAAGGACCGATATGCTTCAATATCTCAAAAGGAACAATGAATCTAGGAGCTAACTTAGAACCTTTTCCATAACAGATAGGGCTATTGTGTGGCCTAACACGAAGGAAAACCTTCATGCCCACATCAAAACTACGGTCCGTCCTATGCTAATTTGCATACTTCTTCTACCTATCTTATGCCTCCTGTAATCTCTGTCTGATCAAAACCACCTGCTGCTCCATGCCCTGCAACAAAGCTGGTCCAAGAGAAACCCTTTCCTCTAACTTGTCTCTACTAAGAGGTGTCCTGCACTCTCTACCATATAAATCCTGAAAAAGAGTGATGCCTATAAAACTCTGAAAACTATTATTGTAGGAAAACACCATCTAGACTACTCATCCATCACATACATCTTGAGAATGTCCTCTAAAATTTGATTCACCTGCTCTATCTGTCCATCTGTCTCAGGGTGATATGCTATGTTGAAATGGATTCTCGTCCCAAGAGCGTGCTGGATGGTAGTCCAGAAATGGGAAGTGTACAAAGGATCACGGTCACTAATGATCTTCCATGCAATCTCGTGTAACCTGATAATCTCATCAAGATACATCGGTGCCACTGCACTGGCTGTATAATTGGTCTTCACCAGAGAAAAGTTAGCCACTTTTATCAATTTATCAACCATGACCATGATGGCGTCGTGGTGATATCTCGACATCAGTAACCCAACAATGATGTCCATGAAAATGGTGTCCCATTTCCACTCCAGTATAGCATGAGGAAAGAGAAGGCTAGCTAGATGCTGATGCCCAGCCTTCACTTTCTGGCACTCTAAACATCATGAAATGAACTGGGACATGTCTCTAGGAATTCCTCTCTAATGATACAACTGTCTCAAGGTCGCATGCATCTTCTTCACCCCCGGATGGGCTGAATAGGGTGTACGATGTGCCTCTGTCAAAATATCCTACCTCAAGCCTCCATCTCTGGGAACATAGATCTAGCCTTTGTGCCTGAGAAGACCATCTACCTCTAAGGAAAAACCATCAAACATCCCCTTGAGGGGTTTTTGAGACTCGATCTCTGCTCGAACAACAATGTAGAAGTTGTCAAGAGGAAGCTACTGAAGGATCCTGCTCTGCAAATCTGTGCTCATTGAGGTGGTCATAGCCACATGTCTCCATCTACTAAGAGAATCTACCACCACATTCTCCTTCTCCTTCACATGCTCTATCTCCATATTAGACTCACAAAGCAACTCCATTAACTGCTGTTGACAAGCATTGAGATTGGGCTGTGTGAAGAGGTGGTGAAGACTCAGGTGATCTTTCCTAAGTGTGAATCTCTGACCAAGCAGAAATTGCCCCATCAAACCAAAGTGTGCACAACTGCCGCAAGCTCAAGATCATGAGTCGGATAATTAAACTCATAATATTTAAGTTTGTGAGACTCAAAAGCCACTACTCTGCCCTCCTACATCAAAACACATCTAAGTCCTGCTAAGGAAGCATCCGTGCAAACAAAAAACTCACCTTGTGGATCCGTAACTACAAGGATAAGTGTTGTAGTGAGACATTCCGTCAGTGTCCTGAAGGCCTGCTCGCACCTGTCTAACTAAACAAACTTCTTTCCTTTTTGGTGAAGTGAAGTGATGGGGTGTGCAATCCTAGAGAATTCCTAAACAAATATCATGTAGTAACTTGCTAGTCCTATAAAGTTGCACACCTCAGTCATAGTAGTGGGTGTTGGTCAATCCTTAATAGCTCTAATCTTAGAAGGATCGATGAAGATACCTTCCCCAGAAATGATATGACCCAAATATTGCACCTTCGTGTGAAAGAATGCACAGTTCTCCAAGTTCCCATAAAGCTATGGCTCTCGAAGACACTAAAGAACCTGGTGAAGGTGCCCTTTTTGCTCCTCACGCGTACATGAGTAAATCAATATGTCATCAAGGAAGATGAGCACGAAGTAATCTAAGAAATTTTTGAATACCCCATTCATCAAACTCATAAATACTGTGGGGGCACTAGTCAAACCAAAGGGTACCACTATAGACTCATAGTGGCCATATCTCGTACGAAAGGCAATCCTATGAATGTCCACCTTTGAAATCCTCAGCTAATGGTAACCTGACTTAAGGTCTATCTTAGAGAAAGTTGTGGCTCCCTTCATCTGATCAAATAAATCATCAATGCATGGAAGAGGATAGTGATTCTTGATCATTACCTTATTCAGCTGGCGGTAATCAATACACAACTGCAAGGATCCATTCTTCTTCGTTATAAAGATCACTGGTGCACCCCAAGGGGCTACACTAGGATGAATTAGGCCCTTCTCTACAAGGCCCTCAAGCTATAACTTGAGCTCGCAAAGCTCAGCGGTAGTCATCTGATAAGGTGCTTGTGAGATAGGCTCTTCTCCCAGAACCAGATCTATATGAAAATAAATCTCACATGGGGGTGGTAGCCCTGGTAGTTCCCCTGGAAAGATATCTATAAATTCTCTCAAAATGGGATGGTCATTTAGTGATGGTCCACTAGACCCATCCTCTTATCTATCACTGAATGTAACAACATACAACTGATAACCTTGTCGCACTCACCGCTTAAATTGCATAGTGGAGATGGTACGAATAGAAATAGGTCTAGACCCCTGAAATCACCGAATCAACTCCCAAATCATCTACACAAGATATAATCTTGTGGTAATAATCCACTCTATCTCTGTGTGTAGATAACCAATCCATGCTGAGGATGAATCCATAAGAGCCCAATGGAAGGATACGAAGATTAGAGGTAGTGTTGAAAGTTCCCAAATCCACCACACACTCCTAACTAAGGAATCTACAGAGATCTTGGCTCGAGAAGCCATCTCAACATCCTAACTATGACCCTACCTAACCGCCACCAGCCTACATCGCTCTACTAAAGAT
The DNA here is from genome assembly GCA_019776745.2 of Taxus chinensis. NCBI lineage: Eukaryota > Viridiplantae > Streptophyta > Pinopsida > Cupressales > Taxaceae > Taxus > Taxus chinensis. The sequence goes on along the minus strand of CM034154.1, from coordinate 632,547,570 downwards.
GCTGCAATAAAAGAATCATAAGAACCAAAATCAAACAAAATGGAAGTAGGAATGCCTCCAATGTTACCTGTAGTCTCAATAACTGTATTCTGATGCTTTTCTTGGTGGTTCTTGACCACTACGTACATCCTATGACTACGCCCAATATCACCAATAATAGGCTCTGAGATCTGTGTCTTACCCTTGTTATTAGGGTTCTATGGGAAGTCTCTCAAAAAATTTCCAGTAACACTACAATCAAAACAACTCCCTGATCTTCTCCCTTTTGTAGCATCTCCAGTCGGTGCCCTAGAGGTCTATGGTGTGGATCCTGATGATCCGGCTGTGGTCTGCTAAGGTATCTTCTGGCAAGAGTTTGTTGAGTGAGCTCTCTAGGCACCTTGTGTTCTGATGGGACCCCTAGGAGGAGGCCCCATACTCCAACCTCTCTATGCATCAAACCTTTGTGGAGCTCTATAAGGTGGGTGGGACTGCTGGTACTGATATGGTCTAAAAGATGAATGTGTTGAACCCTGTCCACCACGAGGAAGAGGTACTGACCCCCTCTATCTACTGTCCTACATTTGCTGTATGCGGCTTCGGACTCAGTCTCTAGCCTGCTGGGTCTTTCCCCAAGTCTCTTATGCTATATAGGCCTTCTCGACGACCTCAGCTAATGTCAATGGGCAATAGATCCACACTGTACTTCCAATGTCTGGATCCAAGCTCTGGTTGAACCTATGGATACACACCTGCTCATCCTTCATGTAATAAACATACTGGAGTAGATCCAGAAATATACTTTCATACTCAGCCACTGTAAGAGATGCTTGTCGGAGATCATGGAACTCATCTATCCACTACTGAATGAACCTCCATGACAAATATATGCTCCAGAAATGCTCCTCAAAGAGCTCCTAGGTGACTATCTTAGAATCAACATAGAGCTTCTACTCCTCTGTCTGCCACCAGACATCTGCTCCATCCCTAAGTAGATGGATCACAACATGAGATTTCATGTTACTAGAACAAGGACAAAGCTTGAAGCATGAGTTCAAGCTCACCAACCAAGCCTCTACCTGAAATCCACCTATGTCACCAGAATAATGTGATGGGTGAAGCTTCAGGATCTCCCTGATGTGATCTACAGCTGTGGTCTGACAGCCTCTAGGCCTCTCTATATGTTCATGCCTAAGCCTAGGGATCCGAGACCTCTTTCTATGTCCTGAAACTCAGTCTCCCTGTCCCCTCTATGGTGAATCTTCCCTAGATGACTCTACATGGAAGTTCTCTCCTCCATGATCCTCGCTGGGTCGAGGTGATACATGACCCTCAATGGAAGTGAATCTATCATGTTTGGCTGCATGTCTTCCTACTGATCCTCCATGTAGAGTGGCATTAACATCCTAAAGAGTCTGCAAAATTTCAGGTAGGATGACTGCGACATCATGATCGGGTGGTGGTATACCTAGGTCTATGTGAAAAGGCTCCTCATCTTGTTTGTACCTCCTACATAGAGCAAGATGAGAGGTAGTTCCTTATTCAAGGTATTACTTAGTTCCCATGTTTACTAAAATGTGCAATTTTTAAACTAAGTTGTTTTATAGATTTAGAAGTGTGCTAGGATTAAGGTTCATGTCTCAAGTTTCCTAGTGTGCCCAATGGCCCAAGATTTTTAACCACTACTCTGATACCAAGTGTGATGCATGTTAAAAACAACCCACTCGAGACCCAAGAACAACCTAGGATTAGTTAAGAAAAAATATGGAAGAATTTTTCTCTTTTTTTTTACCAGTCGATAACAAGGTTACAAAACAATAGTTACCACTAACAAGTTCTAGGTCAATTCTAATCAACTGTAATATTCTTTTCTTTAATAAACAATTATTAGAGGTCACAGGGTTCCAAAATTTTAGGGTTAGAAGGTTCAATTAGGTTCAGAGGGTAATTCCTCACCATACCCATTCTCTAATAGGATTAAATATTAGACTTGATTTTTCTCAAAATTAATGCATCCAAAACTTCCCTAAATCATTTCCATTGGATAGGAAATTTCCTCACCTTTCTATTTATATAAAAAAGTCCTCCTAACTCCTCATTTTTCTCAAGCTATGGGTCAGTGGACCACGGGGAGAAAAATTTCCCAAAGGATTAGTCAGTTCAGCGAGGCCGAGGGAGGCTTTCAAAAATTATTTCCGTGCGGGAGTGAAATGCCATGTTTGCGCCTGCACTTTTGTGAGTCTGCGAGGGATACATGACGCCTCCTTAGCCAACGCGGGGAATGCAGGGTGGCAGGGAGAAAATTTGTTTAACATCCTGAAGGGAAAATAGGGTAAAATTCACCCATGCCTTTGTTGACGCCTTGCGATGCCATGTGGTAGCTCTTGATTGGCTGCAGGCGGATGGGGCGGCAGGGAAACTTTAGAAAAATTTCCCAATTTTTTTTATGAAAACGCAAAAGGTAAAAAGAAACCTACTCCTTAGCCGACACCTCATGGTGCCACATTATAGCCTTTGATTGGCTACTTGCTGGCAAGAAGGAAGGGAAAACCAAAAATTTTCTGAAGTGCTAAGGGAAAAATTTAGGCCCGCGGGCCCGCCTAGAATTTTTTTTCAATATTTTTTTTTGATGCCTTGTGAAGAAAAATTTCAAAAGGCCATAACTTTTGATAGAGAGCTCACTTTTGGGAAAACAAGGACTTTATGGAAATATCTCAATGTCCTCTTTACACAAAAATCGTTAAAATTTGTATTTTGATAAATTTTGAGGTGTTAATTTTAGGAAAATGTTATGTAGGCTTTTATTGTGCAAACTGGTAATTTTAACTTAATAAAATTTTGTTCAATTTGTTATTGTTCCTCTCTTAACATGTCAAATAGACATGGATAATTTTTCTTAGGTGGATTTAGGATAATTTTTTGAGGTAGATCTATGTGATTGAATTCTAATTCAAAATTTTACAATTTTGATAGCAAAATGACTGTAAAAGCTTTGAACTCGGTTTTTCTAGGTTTTGAAAGATTTCCCTTAAGTACTTTTTTCTAATTGGATTTTTTTACGGAAAACTACTTCAATTTAATCATTTAGTTTGTTATTTCATTGTTGCAGGTTTGGTCTATGCATTTTGCATTAAATAATTGCAAGTTTGAAAACACAAGACAAAGATCAAATTTTTAAAGGGTTTGTTTTCCATTTTCTTATTCCAAGTATTATGATATGTTCCAATTCTAATCTAATACATTTAATTGATTCTTTTCAACTATTCAAAAACTAAAATACATCTATGATTTCCAATTTTCACATATTTCAAAAGACAAATTATTACACTTCCTTACACACATTTCTTCATTTCAAACATGGATTACAACTCACATCTAGATGATTAAATTCAACAAAATGATACAATTTGAGGAAGGTTATGCAATCCTTTATTTATTCCAAAATACAACTTTACAACTTGCTTCTTTTATTCTTTCCAAAATCACATATTGTATGTAGGGTAGAATAATACATTTTCTTCTCACGTGTCTCACTTTTCCACTTTCCGAACAGGGATTTCATAGTATATGCTAAACACAGGTTTCCAATGGAATAATATCATATGCACAAGAAAAAACGACTTCCATTAATTAAAATGAAACTCTTACAACTTCCTTTCCATTTGATTTCAAAATACAACATACCAAATACGTATCATTCTTTCACATTTCAATTTACACTTCCAGAACTACTACAACATCCTTCCATTACAAACATATACAAGTTCATCCACCTAAAGTGGGAAAGGCTACAATAAGATTTCTTTTCGCAAGGGGCTGTCAAATTTTCTTTGTCTCAGCACCAGAACAACAACATGAAAATTTCTCATTCTTCCAATTTGTGATCACAACAAGAGTAGGGGAAAGGAAACACTCTCCACCCAACCAATAAATCCAATGAAGAGGAGAAGCCATCCTTCTTCATTGGCCCCCGAGCCCCAACCACAATGCAATAAAATATGTGATCCAAATCATGACAACAACAAGCTTCCACAAACACACAAGAAATATTTTCACAATAAAAACATAGTCCAAAATAGAATGTATTTTAAAACTACATTAAAACATGGCAAACAATACTAAGGCTTCATCAAGAAAGCCAAAGGAGCAAGAAACTATGGGGGATGCTTCTGATGCCTCTCAAAAGGGGAAATGAGTATCACCACCTGAATTAAAAACTGTTAAAAACAAAGCATATATCAAAACCCTGACATTCCTTATGCCTCCCCAAGTACCGCTTATTCCTCACATTTCCTTATGCCTCCCTAACCTCTTATGGCACCCCATAATGAGTAAAGAAATGCAAGCTATTTATTTGTAAGGTGGAACCCAAATCCCAACTCCCTCCTCCCTTATACCTCCCTAAACACACTTGCGCCTCCCACAAAAATAGACCCCATAGTCTTCTTGTACACCATTCCTAGGCCATCTACACAACATCCCACAAACATGCTAAAACATTAACACATTAACATTTTCATTAAAAAAAAAAAACATTTCAAGAGCCAAGCTCTTACCTCTCCATGATGGAGTTTTTCTAAGTTCCAAAAAAACAAGCTTTATCCCAGTGCCAGCAATCCAAAATAGCCAAGCTCAAGCATGCAAAAATATCCCAATTTTTTTTTCAAAGTCATAGCTCCAAAACAGCAAAAGAATTCCCCCCAAAAGAGTTTCCCAAAAGTGAAGCCACCCAAAAAAAGGCAAGGAATTTGAATTTTATAGAAGAGGGAAGAGAAGAGGATGAGGTGGATCCATGTAGGATGCCACATCACACATCCTTAACCCCAACCCGCAAAGTCAACTTCATTCTCCAATGCACAATAAATAGGTGGGTGAACAAAATGACAGTTTACTTACACACTTAAATCCAACCCACACCCCAAAGGACTAAAATTAAATCATGTAAGAAAAGTGCAATTAAAACTTACAAATCGACTTATAGAAATGCATTATTAAATTCTAATCTCCACTCCCCAACCATAGGCATGGTTGGTAATTAAATTTAAGAGGTGTGGGACAAGTTTAACTTGTCCCACAAGCCTCCAAAATCAGCCTCCAAGGACAATTTCGAATTTCCAAGAAGGTGGAGTGTCTCACACTCAAAACTTAACTTACACATTACTTATACATCTCTTACAACCTTTTAATATAAGGCCAACAACTTTATTAATTAATTCTTATGAAATTTTTTAAGTAATTAACTTAACAACATGATTACTCATAATATTACGATTCATTTAATGAATAATGAAAGCATCAAATGCATCACAAAATAAACACATGCACACATAACAAAGGGTCCAAATAAATAAATACACATAACCCATTGGTCACATATAAAGGGGATCCCCCCCATGGAAATCCCTAACACAAATAACACAAGTTTCCATGGTGACCTTGTTGAATTCATTTAGAATTCCAAGGTGGTTGGTCTCCAATCAACCGATGTTTATTGTGATATTTTAAACCTGTGAAATATAAATACCTCTTTCGGCCTTGTGGCCATATCAGAACATCCAAAATAATATAAATATAACTCCCAAAATCTTATAGATATATGAATCACGACAACATCAAAGAAATCTACTAATATCATTTATAGTTTTATCAACAACTATATCATCATCCATAATTTTCATTTCTAGATCCACTCACAATATCCAAATATCGCAAGTCCAAACAACATCCATACTATAATCATGTCAAACAGTGTATCATCATCAACATATAAAATGTCTCTAATAATCATCATGCATCATAACTGAATCAAGTCAACAATAATCCATGATCTACATCTAACATCATGCTATAATAGAGTCCATAATCATGTCCCTAATATAATCAGGAGTATCATTATTAGTATCAAAAGGTGTCAAAGGGAAGTGGGCACTACAATCTTCATCTCCTTGGACTTATAGTGCTCAAAGCTCTTACCCCGATTATTGGTATACATTTTTCGATGCCAGTTTTTTAGATTCATTTTTTTTTCTCTCTGCTATTTTATGTAGTGAATATGAATTAGATACCCTTATTTTGTTTTCCTTGTGGAATTTGAGCTAGACACACTAATTTTGATCAGATATGGAATTCCGTGAGAAGATGAATTTTGTTAAATGTTGTAGTTACAAATGCTAAAGTAGACATGTATGCAAAATGTGCAACCTTACAAAAGGAAAGTCAATTGTTTGACATAATGTCTTAAAAAATGTTGTTTTGTGGACAACATTAACTACATGATACACACAAAATGGGTTTTTCGAGAAGGCTTTAGAAACTTTCATGCAAAGGTAATTGGTAGGTGTAAATATAAGTTCCACAAACATCATTCTTCGAGTATCCTCCTAACCTCCTCTCAACCTATGCCATCATCCTCCCAACTTGGGCTAAAATGGGAGCTTTGGAACAGGGTATGGATAAATTTAAAGTTATGAAAAGTAAAAATTATTTTCATCTATTACCCTCTGTAAAGTTTTGCAGAACATGGACTCTTAGTAGGAATTATAAATCTGTTCAAGCATTTTCTTTAATAGTTGTTTTTCTTTCTTGGGTTTTCCTCATTTAGAAGTGTATTTGGCACAAAGCATCTGTATTTTACCTTTCTGACAGTGCCTAGCATGTAGCAAGATTTGGGACCAATCCATATTTCTTCATCATATTTTGTAGATGACCTTCTCCATTCTTAGAAGGTCATTGATATGTGCATGGCAAATTTCCTCTCCTTTGGCATCCCTGAGTTAATTTATATGTTGGTTAGGAGCAAATACCCTTTTCTCTTTCAGAAAGTTATCAACTTACTAAAATCTAATTGTTGTTCCAAATTTAGTGTAACATTTTCAGGAACATTGTCGTGTTGTTTCGTATGACATTTTGGCTCATATGCACAAACTTTTGATTTAATAAAATCTACGCCATACAAAAATAGTTTGTAGCATGATAAAAGTAGTTGAATTTCATATTTAGAATTTTAATGTACACTATAGATTACTTTTCTTAATAATCATACCTTGTGTATTTCAATGTGCAATATGCATTCTTACCACGATGTGATATTTTTCTACCACTTAAATACTATTTTGTAATACCAAATCTACAGAATAAAAAAAATTCCATGATGCTGGTCATCTTGGTTATCCTCCCTCCATTGAAGAGACAGTTTAGCTCTTCAAAAGTATTGGTTATGAATTTAGGATACTAATCAAGGATCCTAGAACAAAAGGTATATCTGTGTTGATAGTGAGAAAGGAGGTCGACAACATATATGGTGTAGAGATGTGTTAGCTTTAACAACACAGAGTAGTTGTGAGACATGAAGTGTAGTTCATTTACCAAATCAACAATGACATTAAATACTGGAAAGATAGTAGCTCAAGTAGCAGCAACAAGAGATTTGTCATTCTTCACTACAAAAACTTCATTTTAGAGGTATTGTCTTGATATCCATTTAATTTTTATGGATATCCAACAACCATAAGAAAGATTGAAATAACAAAATTCCATGCAACAAGTAATTCTTTAGCAACAGAAGGGGATTTATCATTCCCAACTACTACAATTCATGTCACATGTATTTTATGGATACCCATTTAGCTTTCATATATATCCATTGTGGTAACTTACACCTTGCACATTTTGAGAAACCCATTCAGTATGGCCTTCTCTATAGATATATTTTTTGCATTTACAAATCCTTCATTTTTTGTATCTAGCAGATGTAAACATTTATCAAGTTCCGTGAAATATGTGTTCTTTGGACTAAAACCCCCTTCATCATATCTTCAAGAGTCTTTATTGCTTCACCGATATAGCTCCTTACAATAATATTTTATCTTAAATAATATAGGAAAATTCCTTTCTCAAATATCTATCTATAATTCACCTAGCATTATGTATCCTATTTTGCTTAATGAAATCATTGGTTTATATCTGACACTATTACCTATTCCTATCATTTCCAATGTTTGTAAAATCCTGATTGTGGACTAATATGTGAAAATATTGCAGATCCCATTGATGAATAACATATGTAATATTTGATTTTGGGCTGATATGTACCAGTCGTTTATTTTTTTATTTTTTTTCTAGATTAAAATTAGTTATATTTCTACACAACCAAAATCAATCATACCCCTCATCAACATCAAATAAAAAAATTATTAGCTATCCATCTAAATTGAATAACATATCTCGTGTACACATGTGATTGCTAGTATTAATGATGTACATATTATTAGTTAGTTGTATATGGCATCAATGTATTTGTGTGTTTTTTTAATTATAGATAAAAGCTACCCTAGAGTAATAGGCTAGCTATCAAGATCATAAAATGAACACCGAAAGAAACAAAATAAAAACATGTTACAAGACAAACACAAAATCAACAAATAGAACCAAATCCAAACCAGTTGCAGTCAACGCAAATTGGAAGATTAAATTTCTAGACTCATGTTGGAAGGGACTAATTATAGCTTAGAAGAATCCCATTTCTTGTTTTGGACCAACGTCCACTCCTCCTTTTTAGTCTCATAAACATAGGTAGGTTCATATGAGAGGAGAATATCAATAGAAAAAATAGGACAAAAGACCATCCTATCAGGAGAAAAGGAGCTTTCCCTCTTCCTATCCAACCCATAAGAGTTATGGGTGTCATGAGTCATGGTAACCATTTCCTTGATGGGCACCATTGAGGGAATAAAAAAAACATTCAATTTTATAGGGCATGTATCAGAAGTAGGATAAAATAATCCTCCTTTTTAGTCTCGTCAAGATAGGTAGGTTCACACTAGAGGAGAATATCAATAGAAAAAATAAGACAAAAGAGCATCCTATCAAGAGAAAAGGGGATTTCCCTCTTCCTATCCAATCCAGAAGAGTTATGGGTGTTGTGAGTCACGGAAACCATTTCCTTGATCTGCAACTTGATCACCATGGCTCCCTTCACTCTCAAACATGAAGTTTGAAAGATCAAACTCTTCTTGAACATCAGATCTTGAACGGGATGAAGTGGAGGAAGAGTTGAAGGTTATTTTGTAGCTTGCTCCACACTTGGGGCCTCTGAAAGTGTATGGTCCTCCTCCTCTGCTGCAAATTCAAACTCAGCCACCATTGGCTCTTCAACCTTGACCTCCTCTATTGGATTAACCATCAAGGGAATCTTTGTGAACCCAAATTTAGTAGCTCAACTCATCAGATTGTCTGTTATTTCTTTTCTATTGGGCTCCTCTTCTTATTTTCCTTGACTGGATTCTTGAGTATCTTCCCAACATGGACTTGGGAAAGTAAGAGGAGTGGCAGGTTGGGGTTCAACTAGCTTTGCAATTGTTTTTGGTGGGGAGGGAGGTGGAAATTTTTGTTTTTTTGGAGGGGATGACTTTTTGGGAAAGGAAAGGGGAGAAGAAATGAAATGGGGTGGAAGACTAGGGAATCGGAAAATGGAATCAACACTTGGGGAAGAAACTGGGAAGCTTGGAAATTGGAGCTTGGGTTTAGAGGGTGCTGCTTGAGAAAGAGAAAAAGAAAGGCTATGAGATGTTGGAATTACCCATTGACAAGGTTGTCTTGACTCTAACTCATAAGCCCCAATCTCCTCAGTCCATTGTGCAAGTTGGGGCAGCATTTCAACCATGAAGTATAGCTTCTCCTAAGGGGTGTAATGTCTTGGAAAAGGGCCTTCCCATGGAAAAGGTGCCCTAGAACCAATATTGAATGCCTTCATTTATGCTATGGCCCTGGACTGCACTATGCCAGTCCTCCATTTTTTGAATTTTTTCGAGTAGAACAAGATCTTCTGCATAATTGTCACCATCATATGCATTCCCTTGTTCTTGATAAGCTCCATGGCCAAAATGATTTTGAATTTTCTCATATAGGTAGCATAATGATCCTGGTTCTTATTATAATGCTGATTTGGATGAGTTGGGAAATGCATTGGAGGTGGATTGCATTGCTGTAAGTGTGAGTTCCATGAAGGGAATGAAGTCATGATTCCACAACCTCATGGAATGGGAGAAAATGAAAGAGATGGAAGAATAAAAATGGATGGAAAAGGTCTGTAACTCATAGAATGGGTTTTTTGACCAGATGGAGTCACCTGATGTGCTTTTAATGTGCCTTCTAAAGGCTGAATCTCACCAAGAAAACATCAACTTGAAATGAAAAGAAGACCTCTTGGACCCACTAGGCGTGCCAAAACTATTAGTACGAAATCACAGCACCCCCAAATGAGTTATAAAAATATGATTTTCTAAGGTAGACTCATTTGGTGTGTGATCTACATAACATTGAAATTTCCCCAAGGTGGAGGACCTTGCAAAAGTGGGAAAAGCTCTCTAGAGAAATCCGGTTCTTATTCCTAAACTACCTACCATGAGCTACTTCAATGCAGGAAAACTAAATCTAGCCTAATCTAACCATTCCAAGGAACCAAGGAGAGAGAAAGAGGGAAAAAAAAGATCCATACACTAAAGCAGTGATACACCAACAAAGGAAGCAAGATATTCTATATGAGGGAGAAAGAAATAAAAAAACTGGAGATTATGGAGGTCAGATAGAAGTGACATGACCCAGATCTGCAAATCATCCAGTAAACTCCATGAAACACAAACATCCTACACCTGCAAATGTGAAATTCATGTATAAAAAAAAAATCTGGAAAGGAGAGGCACAAAGAAACAACAAAATGATGCAAAGGGTTGAAGAACACCACAAAAACACATTTTTTATTGCTCTAAGAAGGTGCACAGACCATTACATTTTTGGAATAGAGGCACAAATACATTTTCTAGGCATAGGAGAAGGTTTGCTACTCAATAATGGCGTCGAGAAACAAATTTGACATATTTTCTCTATGCCCAAGAATGTATTCTCCTTTCTAAAATGAGAAATGTTACAATATATAGAAAGAATAAGAGAGAGAGAAGAGGGAAAAATTGAATCCTGCTCCAACCACCATGAGATATGCATCGGAATCCCACTTTTAAATTTCAACCACTGAATATCGATGTCTTGCTGCAAATCCACCCACAATATGTCACTTCTTTTTTCCCCTGTGGATTGAATCGAATCAAATCTGGTACTTGAAGATAATTGGATTATGTGTTAATGGCTTGGAAGACTCTTCTTCATTTTTTACCTATTAATGGCTAAAAAAATGATTTTTAATTCTTTCATGGTGTAGAGGATGTCGATACACTTCCAGCAGTGTCAGGTTCATAATATTTCAAGCCCTGAGTCAAAAGATATGACCCTTTTTGAGACTGGACACGTGGAGGCAACCACACTTGCTAGGAAAGCCCGATTCAAATTTGCCTTTGAAGAATGTGTCATGTTGACACTTTTCAATCTCTGTAGATCCTTAAACCTTTCAACAGCCCCTCTTTTTTTATTTTAGAGCCTGCTCAAGTCTGTCAAATAGATTTAAGACACATATTCACACGACCAAAGTCGTTCTCTTCTCTTTCTTCTCACACAAGGTTGTTTTAAAACTTTCATAGGCCCCACACGATTACATTATATAGTCCCTCTACAAATCAGTTTGTAGGATTTAAACGTGTTTTCTCTAATTCTTTCTGTGCAAGGTTGTGGTTGATCCAATATTTATCATAGGGGCGAAATATGGATTAACAGGTCCTCAACACAACATAGACACTAGTGCCTAGACTCATATAGTAGAATCTAGGCACCATTGACCCTTTTTTAGGTGCCTATTACCAGGGGGTAGTTACATAGTTTTTCTCAAATTAGTACAGTTCATGACAATTTACTTGACCACTTATTATAGGATAAACAATCCTTAAACACTCAACATGTATGGAATACACCTTCTTTTATACTTTCACATTGGATCAATTCCGATTGCATTTACACACACCATCTCTAATGGTGTTTTTATTTTGGGAAGCAATCAAAGGTTGGATAATAACACTATAATTTTCTCCCTACAATTAATTTATAGTTGGCACATTTGGAGTGAGATCGCCCAAAAAACTTGCACTCAATGCAAACTGGCATGAAATCACCCAAATATAATTGTTCTTCTATATCATCTTCATGATCCTTTCTATCTCTGTCACTCATCATGGATTGGGTGGACATGTTCCTTTGTTGAATTTTTCAACATCCTCAACATACTCTTTCTTATGCATTTCAATCTGATTTTTCATAAACATGTATTTGACTACTTGTTCATTTTTCTCTTTTTTAGGTCCATCCTTATGATAAGTGGTAGTCACAAAAAATCACACATCATCACACATCTCGTGTCATAAAAAAAAGTTACAAAGTGACATCTACACATACGCTTTCACCCCTATGATCATATTCATTTTCACTTCCTCTTCACCAGCTTCCACACTTCTCTTTTTATCACTCCACACTTTTTTCTTGTCTCCTCGTCACAATTTTCGACATCATTCTACATGTTTATCAGGTATGCATGTCTTATCTAATTTATGTTATAAAAAATTCACTCAACGACATAGAGTGGGGGAAAATTTATACACTAAATCACACACTTTTGGTACATTTCTAGGTCCTTGTAATGCCCACAAATTAACCAAAAAAATACTACAGTAAAAATAGCAAAATAATTTTTATTTGACTTACATTGCAGTACACATGACACTATAGGAGTTATCTTGGGAAAAAACACAACACATAATATGTTTAAACAAACAATTAACTAACATAAATAACATGAAATCACATGATTACACATCAAGGCAATATTTTTTTGAAATGACAAGGCACAACACAACAATTCCACAATAGTATAAACTTACAGATAGGGTCCTGTCCCACGGACATGAATTTTTTAGGATTAAACATTTATTAGAATCTTGTTTCAATATTAAATATAAGTTCTAAAAGGGATCATAAAATGTGAATCAAACATTTCTTTTCCTTTTTTCTAGATTTAATCTACCATTTCAACCAATCCCAATCAATTCCTCCCCCAATTCTTCCCCCCCTTTTTAATTTAATTACATTTTATTAATATTAATGGTGGGACCTATAATCCTAGTCACAAAATACTACTTATATGATTGCTACGTGAGAAAAATATTAATTGGACCATTTTCTTTGGCCTCGTTGCTTACTTTCCATTTTCCTCTTTTGTCTTAAACAACCCTATTGTCGAGTCTAACCTTAGAAACTTTAGTTTTTATTATTCAGAGAAAACAACGCCTAACTAGAGTAATAACACTAGGTGCCCCTAACCTCTTCACATTTTTCTCACACATAATTCTGGTCCTTTTTAGCTGTTTTGGGCATCTTATTTTCTATGTGGTTGGACTTGTAGTTGTTAATTACAAAATTCAAGTAAGGAAATTGTTATCCATTTTTTGCACTCAGGAAAAATTGAACAAACACAACCTTACACACTAATAAATTGTAGGGGCCATTTGACCATGAGGAGCTCACATTTTGATTCTGAAAACTAGGTTTATAGGCGGTCTCGACAATGGAAATACAAGGTCGGAAATGGAATGGGAAAAAGGGCCAACTTGGCCAAGGGAACGTCGAAGGAGATCAAAGCTCGAGCAAGAAAGGGATTAGATAAACTCGACTGAGATCAGAAGGAATTTGGGTTGGGAACAGACAAGTAACTTACTTAGCAAGTCGAGGTGAAATAATGGAAGCCCAAATATGTGAAGTCTAAAAGGTTTAGGATTTTAAGGGTCAACTCCCCTTTCAGGGTCAATGGTGCCATGTATCAAGGATTTTAGAATCTAAAAACTGAAGTCTAAATTTTAGAATTTTGGGGTTTGAAGATTTGGGGTCTTTGCAGAGAAAAATGCGAAAAAATCTGAGCCAAATCCTAAAATCCCGAAATGTCGAAGTTCAAAAGTGTTTGGAATTTTCAGGGTTAAACTTGAGTTTAGGGTCAACGTGAAAGGTATGAAAAGAAAGAAATTTTTGAAGTCTGAAGTCATAATTTTACACTTCAGAAATTTGAGGTTTCAGAGGTTTTGATAGGATTTGTTAGATGAATAGTGTCAGATGTTTGAAAATAAAAAGGTCCAAAACCTAAAGTTCAAATTTTGGACTTTGGAATTTTGGAGGTTCGGGTTTCGGTAGTTTGGAGGTTGGGTGGATGAATAGTGATAGTGACCCCTGATAATCAAATGGTTTGAAACCTAAAGTCCAAATTTTGGACTTTAGTATTTTGGACATTTAGAAGTTTACGTGAACTCTTGAGTGATGAACAATGACATCAACCTCCAAAGTCAAATGCCCGAAAGTTGAAAATTTCAAATTTTGGAAGGTTGCGAACCATTTTAGAGACTGAATAATAGATCCAACCACTCATAATTAAAACAATATGGCACCCCAATCTTTAGATGGACATAAATTTTTACGGAGAGCTCGGATTTACACAAGAAAGGACTTTTTGGCTATCTTAATTTAAGTGAGAATAAGTTAATCAAAATGAAGAAATATAGTTTTCCATTTTAGAGGAATAAACTAGGTTCTCCACCTACCATAATGATGAGGTTTGGGTTTCCTTTCTTCTCCCAACAACAAAATAAGTACAATGAGCGATGGGTTTTGTAGTGGCACCTATCATTTTTATAGGTAAATTCAATGTATTTTTGGGTGGTTGAAAAAAGAATTTGGAATTCTTCTCTCCCCCCTCTCATTCCTCATATATATTATAAGGAGGGTCATTGTTCTAATGTTGGATACTTTTGTTTTGCATCTCCCTTATTCTCTGGTCTGTAAGAAAATTTGTGGAGTTCAAAACTCTCATTCAAACTGTAATGCAAGTTTGTGCCTCTTCGCAATTTTAATGCACTGTATCAAATTTGTGGAGAAATAATATAATTCTATGAATTAATCAACCCTCTCTTGTGTTCATTATGCTGCTCTGATCACTCATATGAAATATTGGTTATCTGTGCATCCTTATTATATTACATGTTTAATGGTTAGTGTATTCTCATCAGTGGATTGATCTGTGGTATGTTTTCATCCTCCTTAATCTAGTTGTGGTTTCCATCTCCATGGAAATGTAGGTGTTCAACGTTCCTGTTGGTGCATCACCTCTATTATTTTAGGTTTAATTTCATGTAACCTTCATTAACCCCGCCTCCTTGGAAATTAGAGTATATGTTTAGAGTGGATCCTCTAGAGTTTGGATGTATGCATCAGAATAGAGGAAGAGGAACAAAAATTCATCCGGGAGAGATTTCTCAAATTGTAAAGTCCCACACTTTGGGAAAAGCTCCATGTTATGAAATTGCACTGATAGTTTACATATATTGAGTTTACAAACATTCAGGGGCTGTTACTATTACACATCAACAGGAATCATATAAATACAAAGATATATGACCATAATAAAGTACCAAGCACTAAACATCTACTATCATCACCTAAGGATATGCATCCTAAGGACATTACAAGAGATTTTCAATCATCCATGTAGCTCAAAACAAGGGACAAGGGGCTGTTACTTCTGTAAACATCTATAGGAGGGGGAGTTTAAATTCTCCATGCAAAAAATCTATTTACATATTTTACATCTACCTATTTCTCATTATTCAAGTCTAACAAGCACAAAAGAGCCCACCTAGTGGAATGACTTTTCACAAATATTTTGTTATCTGAATTTTCCCCTTAGGAAAAATTGGACTCGCATAGATAAAATGGAGGGATTGTTTTGGTGTATGAGAGCTCACATTTTGGGCTCGACTTAAGAAATATTTAAGTGATGTTGAAGCATTTGGACTCTGAGGGAAAAAAATACCAATTGACAGATTCAATAGGTATGAAGGACATCAAAGTTTAAAGTCTAAAATTCAAACTTCAGACATTAGGGATTTTTGGAGTTCGTAGCAGGATGGAATGATGAACAGTGCCATGCAAGGAGAAAAATAAGTCTAAAACCAGAAGTCTGAAATTTAGATTACATACATTTTGGAGCTATCATGTGTCAGGCGGATGAATAAAAAAATGTAAAACCCCGAAACACGAATCCCTGAAACCTGAAACCCCCAAAAACCACGAAACACAATGTTCTGAAACCTGAAGTGAAAATTTTACAATTCAGGGTTTTGGTATTTCGTTACATTCAAGCTCCAGTGCATGTAAATCATATCTTGAAGTCCAAAATCTGAAGTTTATAATTTACAACTTCAAGGTTTCAATATTTCAGAGGTTTCATAATCTCGCTAGATGAATAGTGATAGCAATCTTTGAAGCCTCAAGCTATGAATCCTAGAAGTCCGAAATTTTTTATTTTAGAGGGTGCGATGCAGGTTCAGATTCCAAAAAGGTAGATTAACCACTAGCATTTATTGTACTATGGCAACCCTCATCATCAAATGTCCATAACATTTAACTAGGATCTTGTATTTGATAAAAATAGGACTTTTTTGGAAAGCTCTTAGTGTCCTCTTATCTTGTATGACTTACTTGAGGGAGGCATAGGAGACTGAGGGAGGCATAAGATATTTTGAGGGGAGGCATATAAATCTTGTATGGGTGTGATTTTTATTTTTAGAGGCCACAAGGTGGGCACCCAATCCCATTTGGAAGCATAAGGGATTTCCCCATAATTTCTTGGTCCATTGGATTTGAGTTTTAAGCCTTTTGTTTTTGAAAAGTTGCATTTTATTCATATTGTTTTTGGTGCTTGTTTGTGTATTGAAAGATTATTCGCATGTGTGTTGTAATTTGGAAGCAATTGTGAAAGTTTTCATTTGTTGCAAACATTGTTTATTTCACTATGGTTGGGGCTTGGGGGGCCGATGAGGAAGATATCTTATTCACCTCATTGGAATATTGGTTGGGCAAAGAGCATTGCCTAGTCACCCTTTTTTGTGATGTTCCTTGAAGTTGAGGTAAATGGTGAATCTCAAGTGAAGCCTTTAACATAGTTTCATTTTGTAGATGAGAAGAAGGGATGCTACTTTTGTAAAATTATTTCCATGTTTTTTCTACTTAAAGTGGAAGGCTTGTAATCTTATATTTTAAAAGAGAAGTTCTCGGTTATCCTATTTATGAAATTTGTAATGTTGTAGTTGAATGGATATATTCCAATTTTTATTTTGTTGGGAAAGAAAGCCTCTTTCCAATATGATTTTTACTTGGAAAGGTTATAAAAATGCATCTAAAAGGATATTTTGCATGACAAAGTTTACTTTTAAGTTTAAGATTCAACCCAAAAGTTGTGTTATAGATTCATTTTAAAATATTAGTTTTCTTCTATGGAAAGTGTATGTTGATTTCCCTTTTTGTATTGTTATCAAACTTGAATGGAAAAGGGAAAAAAAAAGAATTTATATTTAAGCATGTTATACTTTATTTCCCTACAATTTATAATATAAAATGGAGTGATTTAAGTTATGGTATTGTTATTTTTCAAAAGTGCACCTTGGTTGAAAGATAGGGGTTATAAGCTTGCTTTGATCTCTCACTTTCGTAGATATAATTGAAACACCTCAGGTATTTGGTTATACCTACTGTTGAGGTGAGTCTCCTGTATCAAGGACAATTCCTTATTGATGTATCCTAAACTAAGTTTTTTGGGTATTGAGGGTAAAAAGATGACTGTAACTAAAATTGAAATGGGTGATACACCAAACTTATTGAGGGATTTGACGGACTATATTCACAATAAAATTGAGAATGAATTTTGGATGCACAAACCTATGATTTTAAGAAGAATATTAAGGCAAAACACTTATGTATTAAGGGATAAATCACAACAACACAAAAGAATAAACATGCACACTAATATTATCTAGAAAATACTAGAATTACAACAAGGTAAGATGAGTAATCAGGAAATTGACATTCACAATAATTACTAAAGAGATATATACGACTAAAAATAATTGGAAAGGCAAATAACAGTTCTCATTCAAGTTAAAACTTGTAGAAAATTTCTTGAGCACTCCTATGTCCAAAAAGTCCTCCTTTTCTGCTTTGTCAATGCACACAATATACAACAAAATTATTCCACCAAAACCATCCAAAAAATAGGCTAAAATTTTTACTCCCCAATGCATGCTAATTTTAACCATTTATCATGAACATATAAAGAAATAAAAAAAGACATGCTAATTACAATGAGGAATTAATAGCCTTGGTTAAAAAAATAAATTCAATTCAAAGTGCAATTGACTGATCTATTTTTAATAAAATTTGGATGAAAAATTTAGCTAATAATAGCTCTTTCTTTTTATTTAAGTCTTCTCTAATGTGCATGCAATCATTTTCTTCTTCTTCTTGATGTGACACTTGAAATTTTATCCACTTGCAATGATGAATTTTGCACCTTTACAATTCTGCCCCCTTGGATGCACATGCAAAAATAATATTCTTGTGTAAGCAATAATTCCTTTGTATTCAATATTTAACAAATATTCACCGAATGTGTGGGGACCACCTGTAATCATGTATAAGAAAATAATACCCTTATTTGTGAAAAATAAGGTAATTAGCATTTCGAAAGGGTCTTCTTGATCTCTGATGTTGACATTTGTGAAAGATGGATAACTCATGTTGATAATGACATCTTTGTACGTTTATGATATCATGTATAATATTATTCCTGTAAGAAAAATAATGTATTTGTGTTCAACTCAGAATATTGAGCTTCTATTGTGGGGACCACTATGATCATGCTGAAAACACACCTTCCTTGCATGAATAATTTCCATTTG
Source organism: Taxus chinensis (assembly GCA_019776745.2). Lineage (NCBI taxonomy): Eukaryota > Viridiplantae > Streptophyta > Pinopsida > Cupressales > Taxaceae > Taxus > Taxus chinensis. Next base: position 632,528,881 of record CM034154.1, on the reverse strand, counting down.
TAATTCCTTCTACCATTCGAAGACATTAAGGTAATTTGGATTTTCGTAAGGAATATTGACTCGTTTGACCTAACATAGGTATGTATATTACATCACCTTTTGGTTTCATCATTTGTTTGAAAAGGCGACCACCTTGATTATTTTTTCTTAGACTATTTTAATGTCACAATAGTCATGGGTCTCATTTGATTTGATCGGCTTGCTAGAATTCAGACCAATTTTGGTAAGATCTTTGCATACATATGATTTGGTTGGCATATTGGAATATTCGTTTGAACATAGAACTTATAAGGTCAATTAAAATGATATTAAAATAATTGAGGGTGACCCTTTTTTGATGATGACTCACCCCTCAACAGATTTTTAGTGGAAATTATTAATCGGTAACTGCAGTTGGGTTTTGTAAACATTGGTCGAGTTGCTTACTTTGATGAGGAACATGGATCTTTATATTTTTAAATCACAACCATCGATCTTCTAATCTGGATCGATCCTGGCAGATGGGGGTAGTTGGATTACATTGAATTCATTATTTGTTTGGTACCGCTGATCATCGGAACTTTGACGATTGATAACCGTCGATCCTTTATCTTGGTAATTAGTCTTTGAATTGTAATGTATACTGTTTGATCTTTGCATGATTTGATCTCTATCGTTGATCTTTAATGCTGCTATGACTGAGTTGTTGGATTAGGTTTTTTTATGTATGTTGTTTGATCATGTACTTGCAATTTTGGTCCGTTGATGCTAACTCAAAAGGTGTTAGGTTTGAGTGAAAATCTCATCGAGCTTATCATTATTTCATTTTACTTGCTCATTTCAAGTGACGAAGCCCTGTCCATTTTTTATCTCACCATAATGAATATAATCCTATATCTCTGTAACTGTGAATACATACATTTTCTCTTGTTCAAGCTCAGTGGAGAATTCTCAGCCGACAATTATGGGGTTCGAGCATTATGTTTGTCTTAAACAGTGGTCATTGATGTGATTATCCTTCTGTGTTCAAGATTTTAACTTTTTTGGAGTTGAAGGAACTCTGTAAAACATTTTCCTAACTCGACCACCATTATTTATGAGCCCTTGCATATTTCATGTGTGGTTTTTTTTTGTTCCTTTTTTGATTCACTTTTAATGATCTTCTTTAATTTTATTCTGGTTTGTTTTAAGGATCTCCCTATTGAAGGTGAGCTTTGTCATTTTTCATCTCTATATTTTTGTTTTCTTTGAGACCCTTTACTATAAATAAATAATGAAAAAACCTTTATTGTTTCTCATTTCATACGAAATGATATTTTGTATTTTCACACTCTATTTGTGTCTTCTACTTCTGTGGACTTTCTGAAATTGAAATTTCCTCTAGGTAGTCATATCTTGAATTCTTTTGTTCTACCCAAAAATTGGTCTGCAATATTGGGTTGTCCTTCGAGCATAGAAGTTATCTTTGTTATTGTCACTATTTTTTGAGTTTTTCTTGCAACTAATTACCCTTTTTGATTTCCGAAATCATGCAAGTTCTGTTACACGCCATTTAGGAAGCTAGTTAGAACTTATTAAAATCTTGGACTCTTCTATTTCTCAATTTTTAAAATACAGAGTGAGGTTTTGCTTTGTTGAGTTGTGGAGCTCAATTACTTCAGATTAGCATGCAAAATATAACTTGTTAGAAAACACAGTAATCAACATCAGTTATGGAGGGACCGGCATTAGTCGCCTATGATCAACATTGATCAGGAAAGGAGGAACCAACATCAGTTAAGGCTACCCGACATCGTTTACCTGTGTGTGGGTGTTTTAATTAACTCAAGAGAATTAGACCTATTTTTAGTATTAAAGAAGATATATTGATTGTAATTACATGGCTAAGTGCCCTAAGTTTGTATATACCTATATAAGCATGAAAGGTAGGTTTTAAAAGTAACAATTAAGAAGAACTTGCAAAAGTTGATGATTATTATGAGAATAATTGTGAGAGAGAGAATTATTTGTGAAGAAGCAAAAGCTTGAGAGTAAGACAGTACTATACATCAGAGAGGTGTTTAAAATTGTAAATTCTCATTGTATATCTTGTGAAATATTTCGATAATATATTGGCTTGTTTCTTGGTGGACGTAGCCCACACCGGGTGAACCATGTTGAATATGTTGTTGATTTATATCTCTTGTTATGTATATTTCTTCTAGGAGAATATCCAATGTTATTTTCATGTATGCTTAGATATGATGTATTATCTATACAACCAGTGTGCTAACCCCAACAACTAGTATCATAGCTTTTTTTTAGGGTTTTGTGTGTTGACAGATTTACTCATAGAGGGTTTTCTGATTGAGTGGGAATTACAACAATGGAAGAAGAAAACAAATACAAGGTAGAGAAATTTATTGACCGAAATTATGAATTATGGAAGATGTAGACTAAGGATTATTTGTATCAAAGATATTTGTATTTATCATTGGATGAGAAGTATATACCTACGAATATGACTAATGAAGAATGGAATATTCTTGACATAAAGGCTTTGGGATTTATAAGATTGAGCCTTGGTAGCATCTGTGGCTTCAAATATTATAGAAGTGAATTCTACAATAGGGTAAATGAAATCTCTTGCTAATTTATATGAAAAACCTAGTGCTTCAAATAACTTTTATTTGATAAAGAAACTATTTAGTTCTAAAATGCATGAAGGTGGTTATGAATCTAGTCATTTTAATGATTTTAGATCTATTGTAAATCAATTAAAATCGGTTGATATATCGTTTGATGATGAAGTGAAAGCAATTTTATTCTTATGTTCTTTTCTTGATAATTGGGATAACTTGGTAATTGTTAGTAATACACCATATGCTAATAATAGTTTGAAGTTTGATGACGTGGTTAGTATAATCTTGAGTGAAGAAATTCACAAGAAGAGTACATAGGAATCGTCATCTGGGAATTCTTTGAATGTAGAAAGCAGGGGCAGGCATAAGGAGAGATCCAAGAGTAAGATTAATGGGAAATCAAAGTCAAGGGATAGCAGATCTAAATCCAGATGTAAGGAAATTAATTGTTAGAAATGTGGAAAGAAATAAAATGCAAAGAAACATTGTTGGTCAAACGATAAAGAGAATAACCAACTAGGTAAAGGTAAAGAATCAAATCTGGTTCTAGCATAAGTAATCCAAGATTATCTTATTCTTTCTTTAGATGATATAATTGAATCATTGGTTTTAGATTCAGGAGCTTCTTTCCATGTAAACCATAATAAAGGTTATTTAAGAAGTTATGTCTAGGGCAATTTTGTGCATGTTTTTTTGGGTTGTGATGAACCTTGCAGTATTACTAGTAAAGGCGAGGTTCATCTAAAAATATAAAATGGAAATACATGGGTATTGAAAGATACGAGGCATGTGTCAAGCCTTAAGAGGAATATTATTTCTCTAGAGAAACTAGGTGAAGCTAGTTACATGGTTACATTTAAAGGAGACTCTTGAAAAGTCACCAAGGGTGTTTTTATTTTGGAAAGAGGTAATAAGGTTGGAACATTATATTTATCTACCTATGTTATTGATTCCTTTTATGCATTATCTACTTCAAATTAAGATGTATGCATGTGGCATAATCAGTTGGGCCATAAAAGGAATGCAAATCTTAAAGGCTAATGGTAAGTTATCAGATTTGAAAGATTTAGATCTTGATATCTATGAGCATTGTGTCTTTCGAAATAAAAAGAGAGTGAGATTTTTAAATTTGGGGAAATGAAGAAGGAGAATAAATTAGAGCTTATACACTCATATGTGTGGGGACCAGCTCAAGTAGCTTCTAATGGAGGATCCCAGTATTATGTTACTTTCATTGATGATGCTACAAAAAAAGGTATGGGTTTATTGTATTACACTTAAATATGATGTTTTTGAGACTTTTAAAATATGCAAAGCCCTTATTGAGAATGAATAAAATTCAAAGTTAAAGTTCCTTAGATTTGATAGTTTTGGTGAATAATGTAGTAAGGATTTCAATTATTATTTTTCAATGAATGGGATATGTAGAGAAAGAACGGTTGCAAGAAGATCACAAGAGAATGATGTTACTGAAAGAATGAACAGAACATTTATGAAATGTGCTAGAAGTATGAGGATACATTCTAGATTTCCCTTGTAGATTTGGGCAGAATCAGTTGATATAATGTTTTATTTGATTAACTGTGGGCCTTCAAGTTCACTACATGAAGGATACGAGAGGAAGCTTGGACCGGAAAAGAGTTAGATCTTTCTTTTCTTATTTTTTTTGGTTCAGAAGAATTTTGTACATATTGATAAGGAAAATAGGAAAAAGTTGGATGCAAAATCCAAGAGATGCACTTTCATTAGTTATGGATCTGGTGATTTCAAGATTCCATTTTTGGGATTTAGAGAATTCTAAAATTTTTAGGAGTCGTGATATTTAATGGAATGAAAAGAGAATATACAGGGATCAAATTTGGGTACATAAGGACAAACCGGTTAATAATTTTGTTAATGAAAATGTTCTCTTAAATTTAAAAGTAATACCAACAGAGTTTCACAGTAACCGTTGTCAGTTGACCCCTAACCAACATCGTTCAAAAGAACTAGTATTGGTTACAGATGAGTCAAACTGACGTCGGTTAGTAGAACTGATGTCAGTTACAGGTGACCAGTGTGGGTCACTAAATTTTTTTGATACAAATGTCTAGGAGGTACAGAATGATCCTCTGGTACCCCCAAAATCCTGTGAGAAGGTAACAAAGGATAAGTAAACCTCCAGAAACATTAACACCTTCTCTATTTTATTTATTATTGACTGATAATGGTGAACCAAAGAGTTTTGAAGAAGCAGTACAAGATGAAACCCATATCCAGTGGGAGCATGACATGGTTGTGGAAATGATATCCTTGGAATATATCCAAACTTGGGATTTGGTTAATTTACCATTAGGTAAGAGGACATTATAGAACAAGTGGGTTTACAGGATCAAGAAAGAAGAGGGTTGACAGAAAAGGTACAAGGCAAGGATTGTAGTAAAAGGATTTACACAAAACACATGTATTGACTTCGGTGAAATATTTTCTTCTATTGGTAAGATGACTTCTATTCATACTGTATTGAGTTTACGTGTAGCACATTATTTGCATTTATAGAAACTAGATGTAAAGACGGATTTCCTTCATGGTGATTTAGATGAAGATATTTAATGTAGTCTCTTGGGTATGAAGTCATGGGTAAGGAAAAATTTGTGTGGAGGTTGAAAAAGAGCCTATATGGGCTCAAAAAATCTCCAAGGAAATGGTACATGAGGTTTTATAGTTTTATTCAAGAGCATGGTTACTTGAAATGTGAATCTGACCATTGTGTTTATTGTAACAAGATTGAAAGTGGAAACTATATTATTTTGTTACCATTTGTGGATGATGTGCTTTTGGGGGGATCTAGTATGCATGGACATTTGCGAGATCAAAGGAAAGTTAGCTCACACATTTTCTATGAAGGATTTAGGAGCTGCAAAAAACAATCCTTAGTATACAGATATAGAGAGACTTGAAGAACAAGAAATTATATTTGTCTCTGGAGGATTATATCTTCATGGTGTTAGAAAGGTTCAAGATAAAGAATTCAAACATTGTTAATACACCTATGCCTGGACACTTCAAATTAAGAAAATTCCAATGAATGACATCACATGACGAGGTCAAATACATGACACGTGTACCATATGCTTTAGCAGTTTGGAGTCTCATGTATGCTATGGTTTGTACCAGACCAGACATTGCACATGTAGTGGAAGTTTTGAGTAGATATATGGTTAATCCAAGTAAAGAGCATTACAAAGAAGTCTAATGAATAATCAGGTATTAGATAGGGACATCTAGCATGAAGTTATGTTATGGAGGTTTGGATATTTCATTATGTGACTATGTTGATTCAGATATGGATAAAGATCTTGATGGTAGGAGGAACACAAGTGGATATATTTTCACAGTTCGTCGGACGACAATTAGCTGGATTTCAATATTACAGAGCTTGTGGCTTTATTTAATATAGAGTAAGAGTATGTTACAACTACAAATGATGGAAAGGAGAGTATATGGATGAGTAGGTTCACAAAAAAGTAGGGAAATGAGCAAGATGATTGCCAACTATTCAGTGACAGTCATAGTGTAATTAATTTGGCAACGAACTCAATATTTCATTCAATAATAAAACACATTCAGTTGAGGTATAACTTCATAATATAGGTATTGAAGGATGGTAAATTTTATTTGGAAAAGATTCACATGAGTGAAAACCCTACAGATATGCTAAGAAATCCATTAACAAAGTTCAAGTTAGAGATACACTCCACTTCTATTGGTTTTTGAGTTTTAGACCTGAAGAGGAAGAGAAAAATCTAAGGAAAGATCCAAGAATGAGGATGTACAGGTATATTGCAATAACTAATCTCCAAGTGGGAAATTGTTGAGTTGTGGAGCTCAATTACTTCGGATTAACACTAAATATTAAAATTGTTGAAAAATAGAGTAACGGAGATCGGTTTATGGAGGGACCAACATCAATCACCTATGACTAGAATTGGGCAAGAAAGGAGGAACCGACATCGGTTAGGGCTAATCAGCGTCGGTTACCTATGTGTGGGTGTTTTAATTAACTCACATAAATTAGGTCTATTTTTAGTATTAAAGTATATCTATTGATTGTAATTGCATGGACAAGTGACCTAAGTTTGTATACGCCTATATAAGCATTAAAGATATGGTTTATAAGAAATAATGAAGAAGAACTTGTAAAAGTAGATGATTATTGTTAGAATAATTGTGAGAGAGAGAATTCTTGGTGAAGAAGAAAAAGCTTGAGAGTAAGATAGTACTGTACATCTGAGAGGTGTGGAAGATTGTAAATCTTCATTGTAAATATTTTGAAAGATTTGGGTAATAGATTGTCTTGTTTCTTGGTGGACATAGCCCACACTAGGTGAACCACATAAAATCTAGTTTTTAATTATATATCTTGTTATGTATATTTCTTCTTGTAGAATATTCACTTTTATTTGCATGTATGCTTAGATATGATGTATTATCTATAAAATTGGTGTGCTAACCCAAACATGTGTTTTCTTTGATGTGTTTGTATGGTCGTGGAATTTCCTTTCATACTTTGGTGAAGCTTGTTGAATCAGCATTTTAAGATTTATGGCTTTGCATATCAGGATTTTATGTGGCTGATATAAAGTAGATAATCTTTGTTTTAATTTTATAAATTTACTTTCCCAAAACTTGATGCTTGAAACTTACATTGGTAAAAGGATGTTGATTCAAACACGTTGTAGCTTATTTTTCATATGAGTTGTTAGGAATACTTGTTTAGTGCTCACATTATTTAGATGTGTTTATTATATTTACATATTGGTGAATATAATAATGTGGAGTAAATGAGTTGTAATAACAACTCATATAGTTATTTGAATGTGATTTGGTTGTTAAAACCAAATTCACGTAAATAAGAAATGTGAGGAGTATTGTTAGAACAACCTCCTAGAAAATAGGATCAATTTATCCTATTTATTTGTAATATCTTAAATGTTTTGAATATCAAGAAAGTATTATTATTGTGCAAATCTGTCTATACCATTTCATTTGGTACCAGAGCGACTATGGATCCATGATATATTATGCAGGGAAAATATTTTGCTATTCACGTTTTCCCAGGTTAATGAGAGTGATTTTGTGAAGCATCTTTATATTTTAAAAATGTTTTGCGATATTCTGTGTTCTTTCCAAAGGGCGTTGTTATTTTCTACGTGGAGCAATGAGTGGGACTACATCATTACATTAGATCTGGAATTTTCTGCATTGAAGCCTAATATCTTTGTATTGTATTGACATCAGTGATCAACATTACTCATATAATTACATACTCATTCTTCCTGGGGCACACCCACTCACTCGATGTATGTCTCGTATAGAATATAAATTCATTCCTTATGTGTGATATTCACTTTTACATTTTTGCAACGTAATTTGTAATTTTTCAATGCTAGTCGCCTGATCTCTTTGTGACTCCTGTACGTGCATGTTTAGATTTTTTTGTGTCTGCCATTCATCTCAGAAGACCATACAGTTACAATTATCTATTCCTTTCAATTCAGTGGCCATTCTACATTTGATCTGCATTTGATTAGTAGTGTTGAGCAGGACCCAATTCCATCGACTCAACTTTGATCTCCTTGTTGCGTCGGGTATTAGCAACATGTTTTCCTGATGCACCAGGTTGTAGAAATATAGAAGTAGAGATGAAGAATTACATATTTGTTCATATCCAAATCCGAAGATCTATGCATTAGTTGTTCCAACTATCTACAAACTATCCATCGTGATCTTCTCCACTGTGATAGGGACATGATATTTATGTTTTTGACAACTCGTACTGGAGTTTGATTGTTCCTTCGTTGGAGATTCAAAAGCCCACAATTTTGTAAAGAATTCTAATCATTGGACATTTTTTTTGGATCTTCCATCTTATTGGAATCAAGAATTAATATGAGTTGCACCTATATTAGTCTCCACGCCATTTAGCAGATCAATAAATTTGTGGAGTACCATAATTTATTAGATTTTGAGGCTCTTGAGTTTTATTGGCATTCGGTCACACCTCCAAGAAGATCCCACTGTAGTCTCGAGCATGTTAACCCATGAGCTCCTTTTCCTACTCAAACAAACTTCTGTAGTGACTCTTCAAACGACGAGTCTTTGTATTCTGTCAAAATTTGTAGTACATAGAAATTTGCCAACATGTTTTATTTTTGGATTTTTATTCTTCACTGAATAACATTAGGTGTTTTTTGTTGTCATTTAAAAAATTTAGGAAGTACTTTATTGTCCTAGTATTTATAGTATATCTAGTATTAGTAATAGTTTTTCCATATTAAAAAAGAGAGAGAGAGTTGTTTCATTGTCATATTTATAATAGTCTCTTATAAGACTTTTAAGTCATTAGATTGTGTGATGTTCTCAATATTGGTGTTGAAGAGACTCATAATTATTTTATCAAATCTTTGAAGTCTTTGTGAGTCATTGATTGAGTCAATTCATAGCACTTTTATCGTCAAGTTAGTTAAATAGGTGATTTTAGGTGGCATAAAGAGTCAATGACAAAATATTGAAAAAAAAAACATTACCTCACGGACGCATTTTTGGTGTTACCCGACTTCTAGAAAAATAAAGTGTTTCACATTATAGGAGGGAAGAAAATAATAAACAATGTGGAAACAATTGAGTTCCATGATCAAATCCAACTAAGTTAGCAGCAACATTACTGGAGGATGAAGGTACAGGAGGTTGGAGGTCATTCAGCGACCTCTTGTCAGTCACTAGCGACAGGGCTGCATGAAGCTATGGTGATAGTGTGTGTGTGAGTTTGCTTTTTATTTTATAGTTGCATTTGATTTTAGTTGTGTGTAGCATGATTCTTTTTTAGGGTTCTTGTTATGGCTTGAATAAGTGAAATGTTCACATTGAGGGGGGAAACATGGTCTCAATGTTCCATTTTCTCTTTTCATATTTTTTTATCTGTGAGCAGTGTTTGCTACATAATTCCCTGAAGGAAAAGCATAGTGGATAGATGAAAGCACAAGGAAAAGCAACATCATGATATTGAGGTTGTTGGTTGTCCTATAAAACCATCCCTTGTTGAGGTTGTTGGTTGTCCTGTAAAACCATCCCTGTTGAGGTTGTTGGCTTTCCTGTAAAACCATCCATGTTGAGGTTGTTGGCTGTCCTATAAAACCATCCATGTTGATTTTGTTGGCTGTCTTGAAAAACCATCCAGATCATGAGCACGCATAGGCGACACGCTACAGAAGGAAGTGCATTTGTTGTTCTCCCATGTTCACACTAATGGGGGGAATGTTAGGAATACTTGTTTAGTGCTCACATTATTTAGATGTGTTTATTATATTTACATATTGGTGAATATAATAAGGTGGAGTAAATGAGTTGTAATAACAACTCATATGGTTATTTGAATGTGATTTGGTTGTTAAACCAAATTCATGTAAATAAGAAATGTGAGGAGTGTTGTTAGAACAACCTCCTAGAAAATAGGATCATTTCTCCTATTTATTTGTAATATCTTGTACGTTTGAATATCAAGAAAGTATTATTATTGTGCAAATTTTTCTATACCATTTCATGAGTATTGTCTTCATTACTAATTGTATGAACTTGAGTTTGTGAGTAAGGACTTGTATTCTTCCAGCTATGTTTTACACTTGAGCTATATTTTCTTCTTAGTTTGTAAGTTTGAGCCATTTCTTGCTCACTAGTTGTAGAAATATTTGATGTCTTAGAACTTGACTGTGAAAATTTATATTACTCCATTTCAATTGCTATTTTATGTACTTATAGAAATTTTGACCTGTAATGTATTTCCTCTACTACATTTTTTTTGAGCTTTGATCTCAAGCTTCGACCCTAATTGTTTAGTTTTCATTTAATAGAATCTTGCAGCTCAATGTGAATCTATTTTTCTGTTTATTATGTCCCTGTTTAAACTTTGCTTTGCCAAATGGGTTTTTGATCTTTTAGAACTCCGTATATTTTTATTCTCTGATGGAATTTTTTTGAAGGTACATGATTTTGATCTCTTAGCTCGGCTAATAACCCATTGTAGCTCTTGTCTTCTTCCTACAATATTGTTGCCTAAGCTATAGCTTTCCTGAAATGGTGTAGAAGGTTATCCACCCCATGTAATGGATGTATGTAAACTTTTGCTGAGATTTTTGTGCGGATGCATTTAATTTTCTTGTTCCATTATTTATCTGAAATTTGTTTTCTTTTCTTTGAAAACATGAAAATCTTCCATTAATGGAAAAGCCTGGGAATAGTTATGCTACTTTCTATTTAATTCATTCTTAAGTTTTTGATGAACTCCTTCTTGATAGCATGCCAAGATTTATAATGATGATGGTGCCTCTAGTTTGTAATTTGATATTGGTATGATTATCTTAATACTTGATATTATGCAATCTGTACTTGCATCTGTTCTTGGAGTTATCGAAACGGCTAAGGCCAAACATGCATTTTTAAAATTTTTTCTTTGGTATGAAATTGTACCTAGATTTGTACTTGAAATTCTACCTTATGTGCCTTGTTACTATCTTTACTTAACTTCCTTAAGGTAATCTTTGACTCAAAGATACTTTCTTGAGCTGTAAGTTCTTTGTTGTGTTAATTGAGTAAGTACTCAAACTCTACAAATTTTCTTCAATGTAGCATGCTTTCTTTTTATAGACATTTTGTTCAATATTAAAAGCTATTGTTGTAATCTAATCCATTTTGGAAATAGGATAAATTTAAATATTGATTAGAATCATAATGCTCCTTCCCTTGAATTTGTGCTTTAACATAAGTAAAATAAGTTATCCTCTTCCCTTTAAATGAGAATTATCATGGTGGTTATGAACTTCTTTGACTGTTCATTTGAGTGCAAGCTCTAAAATCTGTAATTTATGAATGCTTACATGAACTGGTAAGTATATAATATGTTGCACAATCATTTATATTTGAACTCTTATGCAAGACTTTTTGACATTGTGCATGAATATTAGTGTATACTTTCCTGACTAGAAACTGTTCCTTACCTGAAATGTATTTATGAAATTATTTTATGGAAAAATTATGTATGGCTAGATTATTCATTGAAAGTTGGGGGGTTATCCATTCATACTTCATAGCTTCTACATTTTCTATCTTTATGGCTACATTTTTTGAAAATCTATTCTTCTGAGCATTGGATTATTTAATGGCGTGATTTGAGCTTAAATGGCTTTGTAATGAGAAATATTTTATTTCTCTTCCTTCCAACAAATGTACTATATATGGTTGATATACATATGAATGTCATATAATAGAGGTTAAGCTCATTGGAAGATAAATAATTCCATCTGCTTCATCTTTTATTTGAATTAAAAATTTATGAAACTTATAAATATGTTTTGTGATCATGATGCAATGCTATGATTTGATAATTGATACTTGTATCTCTCTGTTCGAATCTGCAATCTAAACCTTGAATAAAATATCATAACTTATCCACTGTTCTTGAATATGGATATGATTTTCTTAGTCTGTACCTTATTACTACAATTTTATCATGATTTTGAAACACATCCTTTTATGCAAGAAATTATTATTGAGATATGAGGGATTGTTTTAGTTTACAATTCTTAACTCATGAAAAATTTGAAATTTTTTAGCATTTAGAAATGGGATGTTTCTTTTTTCACTCTGAATGTATGAGCAACTTTTTTTCAGATGATTCTTTACTCTTAATCTCCTGTAGCATGTGCCTTGATCATATTTTTAATTTATAAGATGAACTTCTATCTTATCTTGATGATTCTATATTTATGTTCTTGATTCATGTTCTGAAAACCTTATCAATCTACTTCATTTACTATTGCAATGAACTCTTTTAGTGGAATCTATTTTATTGTTGTGATCATTGAGTGCAATATATGTTTTCATAGTACAAAATTTTAAAACATGTATTAATATCTTCTGCTACAAACCGTACCTATACACTTAAGAAAATAGTTAGAAAGTAATTAGGTTTTTTGCCCTCTCTTATGTTCTGTAGTATTTGTATTTTCTCTTTCTTCTTTTGTAATGATTATGGGAATCATATGTTTTACTGTAGAATACTTCTTTATCAATTTTTCATCTATATTTGATGTACCTTATACTTAAGATATTAATAAATCCATTTGCATGAAGTTATATAGTACATGAGTATAGATCAAACCCTGAGCTCTGGACTGATGTAATTTTCTTTTATTTTTTCAGGTACACTGTAGCTGCTTGCAACACGGATAAAAGATGGAGCTGGAACTGGAGACAAGAATATTAAAAGAAAACCAAAGGTAAAGATGGGTTTCTTCTATACTCTTTTACTTTTAACTTTATGCACATGTACTTCTTTATTTAGTAGTTATGAGTTACATGCCACTGCTTGTGTGAGAAACATTAAATTTCAGCATGAATAAATAACATTAATTTTTGTAGCTGAGTTGTATAGTTCATTCTACATTCAACTTTTATGACGAATATTGATTGTATAATGGAATAAAAAACTCAATCACATAATTAAATGTTTTTAACATGAAGAAATAATGAGTTTTGAGGTACCTGTAACTTAACAATGAACTATTTTTTATGTAAACTATAACTCTTTTGTTGTTCATGAATTTAACATTTCTCCTAAACTATGATTCTTGTCTTCATCAAGGAAATGCATTAGTCCTTTAAGGATTTTGTGTTTCCTTGCTGAAGATGAACATGGAATGGTAGTCTATGTGAGGTGTTACATTTTGTAATAGATCAAATAGTTGCAGATTACATGTAGTTAATCAATTCTTGCATCTAAAAAACATAATAAAATTGTAATGCATTCCCCTTGTTATGTCCATTTCATCATTTCCTTCCATCGAAATAATGTTTTTAGTTTCCCATTTTTACAAGAGTGTAAAAATATTCAATATTTATGGCAATCTTACAGGGAAAACTACCTGTTAGCTTGTAGACCAGTTCCTTTCTCTTTTCCATTAGGCATGGAATCAAATCATATGACCAAAATCTTCCTTTTCTGAAAAAAAGCTAAATTTGGGAAAGGATCTCATGAACCAAATCACATGCACGAGTGCACTTAGTGAATTGAAAAACATTACAATATGTATGAGCTACACTTATTGAAAGGGAAATCCTACTCTAACCAATCAATGTAGGATTTTCAATAATAGTTTTTAAGAAACATACCATTTAAAACAATGGGAAGTTCCTCTCTATTCAGCCTTGAAAGATGAAATGAATTGTGTTCTTTGCAAGATTAAATAATATAAGGACCACTCTAGAATGTATCAAACTTTGTTTGGTTTCCTATCTTTGCATGATCAACATCCCATTTTAACACAAAATCTCCTTCATTGAAGACTCTGAACTTAGCCTTCTTATCAAATGTTTTCTCAATCTGTCTATGATTCTTATCCATGTTCAAATGATTTTAATCTCTTAGCTCTTGCAGGTCCATTAATTATGCATAATGAACCTATACTGGTTCATTCTCAATTAGTTCCATATGATGCAGTAAATCCAATGCAGATAACTCAAGTAAGATGGGCATTATTTCCTATCATCCATAAAAAATATTGTACGGTGAATTGCCAACTGATATTTTAGGAGGCACTCTGTCAGCCCAAAGTACTAAATTTAACATCATATGGCAAGATCTTTGGTTGTCCTTTAGTGTGCTTCTGATGATCCTCAAAAGATTTTTGTTAGTACTTTCAACTAACCCATTACCTTTTGGGTAATAATTATATGAAGGACTTAAATAAATTCCATGCTTGAAAGCCCAATTTGTTACCTTTGCATAAAGAATCACTAAGGCATTATCTGAAATGAAATTTGCTAGAATACTAAATCTGTAAACTATACCTGTTATAAAAAATTCACCCCTAGGTAATTTTCGATAACTTGCACAAATTCCTTCAGGATGGAGCAAGCAAAAAAGGTGAAGGGCCAAAATTTTGGATTTTTGGGTACCTCTTTGGTTTCCTCTAACTTCCTTGTCCAAAAAAATAATCCCAGGAGTTAGTAAAAATTTGCAAAAATCCAAAAAAATGAAGTCAGGGGCTTGTTCTAATGCATTGCAGGTTTGTAGGTTGTGGATGGTACCAGTGTGGATTGTACCAAGGTTTGTTGTACCGAGTTCGGGTATGAAATGCAAAGGAAACCATGTATTGTGGGTTTTAAAAAAAAAAAAGTGTTTCGGGCCGCACAAGTTCAACTAGGATAGTCAGGACACAAAATCCATAATCGCCGCACAACAAAGGAATAAAAAAATGTAGAGTTTTTTGTCCCAAGTGGTCCATGGGACAATTGGGATGTTAGGACGTGTGGGACCCGAAAACCCAAAATCACCATCGACAAGTGGGATACGGAAAAAGCGGAGGTCAACAACCCCAATGGAAAAGTCAACAACGAGACAATTGGGACCTAAAATCCCATATTGGGTGATGTAGAGAAAAGAGTCCTGGACTGTTTAAGTACATGCGTGACATGAGTTCCCTAAAAACCTGCAATAGCTGCACAACAAAGGAAAATTCCATGCCTGACCTCTGAACTTCAAACAGTCATAAATTTTGACATTGAGGTCTGGATTTTTTCACAAAATTTAACGATTTCTTATTTTTAGTAAGGGTAGGTATATGAAAATAAAGGAAAAATCTTCATATCCATTCAATCAAATTCTCATTCATGTTAAATGAGAGAAATGCTTGGCAGACCCAAAACAATGACATGGACTCAAAATGCCATATGATTTGTAATTCCCAATGAAAATGCACAAAATTGGTAATGTTGGAATCATGGTTCTAATGCCAATGTATAGAAATCAAGAAATTCTACATTTGATAAGGAATCAATGGATATTTGGATGAAAACATGGCCAGGTTCAGAACAGTGTTTTATGTGATGGTTGGGATGCATTCAATGAAGCATGGGAAGACATATTTCATTGCTACAAGTTCTGGGACAATATGGGGGGGGGGGTTTTGTAAGTAACATAACATCATTTCACTTAATTTAATATCTCTTGTAAGTGTTTGAAAGACATATTTTGGGATTATTATTTCCTTCTTTCTCTCTCTCCTATCAGAATTCAATAAATTGGAGTGTTAGGCTCATTGTAAGGGAGATAATTTTTAATAGTAAAACTCTATCAAATTTATTTGATGAAGCCAATGTGCTATAGGTCCTTGTAGTGGAATCCTTGCATTGTGATCTAGGCCCTTATTTTGTAATAGAATGAACTTTGCATATCATGAAGCAATAAATACAAGTTTGTGGATGTATCTTCCCTTGATGTGTTTGTCTACATTCTTCTTTCCTCTTCAACCTCATGTAAATATATTATGTCTATCTTATGATGTAGCATGGATTCATTATCACTATGTATGTGTGAAATATTGTTATGCATGCATTTGATAAATTGCGGAGAACTATTATCACCCCTTCTAGTATGCATTTTTCTTCTACTTTTCACACATTGGAAGACTATTCTCACTCTCCTTTTCTAGTGTATCACTGCTTTAGTGTAGTCTTTGTTTTCATGCACTTTCTCTCCCTGGTCCCTTTGGAAAGTTAGATTAGGAAAAGATAGTTTTTCCTTCATTAGAGTAGATTGTGGAAGGTAGTTTAGGAGCAAGAACCAACTTTCTCTAGAGGTCTATCTCAAGTAGAAAGTCCCATAACTTGGAGATAGTACCCATGTTATCTAATCACACCATCATCTTAACAAAAGCCACTTGTGTAAACCATAGGATGTTGTGATTCAATGATAACAATTCTGACACACCTTGTGAGACCAAACGGTCTTTATTATAATTTCAAGAAGATTAATGTGTACTTGTTGTAAGTTTCCAGGTTGTAAGAAGATTTGAAATTACACATTTGGTGACTCCTAAGAGGTAGAATCCACTGGTTTCAAATGTTCAATCTTGGTAGATTCATGAGAAAAATCCAAACAAGGTCAAGAACTATGGAAGAGGGACTCTTTGTGTATCTACACTTATCTCTAGATAGAACAAGAAGGGGAGGAAGAGCTCAAATGTCTCCATATCCACCAAATAGAACCTTATCGACACCTCCACCTAAAAGGCCTTTCACTCAATCAACTAGAGTTCTTTGAAAAATTAGGATGGCACATCCCAATCCATATGTCAATGTCACTGGAAGCATCACACTTGCTCTCAATGTACAAAATTCATTTCCAGTTACAATATTGAAGAACATTACATATTTCATTGGAGAGAACCAAACAACTCTAATTGACCACATCCTGGAAATTGTAAATGTCTGTGCAATTCATAAAATTACTGAGATGGAAATTCCTGTTAAGTTTTTGGTATCCTCCTTTAAAGGTAAATATTTACAATGGTCCATGAGTTTGATGATAGTATCTATTCCGAACCGGAACCATTTGTGCATAGCCCTCCATAATGAATTTGGGGAAAAGGTATATAACATGTCTTTATTGGAACAATTGACAACAATTAAGAGGGATCCTAATGAATAGTTAATCAACTTTAACTTCAGATTTTAGAGGACATGGGATATGATTCCATTATCCGCGAGACTAGCAGCTGAAGGTGTTTTCTTATACTTTCTTAAAGCTTTAAATTCTAATATTTCCATGATGATTCATTCAATGGGAGTTATAACTTTACCCAAAACCTATAACCTTGCTATTAGAGATCAAAAATTCTTAATTCAAGCTGGAAAACCTATACCCAGGCCACCTATGCCTCTTTATCTATAAATAGTAGCTCCTAGTACTAGTCAAGCCCCTATATTAGCTCCCATTCATGTTCCAAGAAATTAGAATTGTACTGAGGCTTCTACTTCATCTTCTAGTACCTCAAGTGATCTCCACAAAGTTCTGAAGAAATTAAAAAACTTGGGTAATGAGTTGGTGACACTTAAGAGGGAGAAATATCAATATTTTAGATCATATAAGCCTTAAACCCAACCTAGTAGACCTCTATATCAGCCCAATAGGCCACCCATTCAAGATGCAAAGTAAAACCAAGTGAAACCTCCTTCGAATAGGCCATTTCAGGATTACAATCCTAGTGTTCCATCCACATCTAGAGTATTGGTACCAATGCAAAATAACATGGCTTAGGAATATGATAGGTGTTTCCCATGCAATCAACTTCATAACTAGTCAATGTGTTTCAATGGTGCTTTGATTAAATATCTTATGGTAAAAACAATGGGTGTGGAACAAGAAACATGCCAAGAAGGAAATCAGCAACATGAAGCAAATCAAAAAATGACACCTCCAAATGATACCACACTTGTCCATTAACAAGCTAAGGATTTATATTGTATAAATCAAGCCCCTTCTCAAAGTGTATCTTCCAATACATGGTCCAAGAAAAGGAATATTCGAGAAGGATGGGCATCAAATTGAAATGATCCACAATATTCTATCACTCAACAACGTATTGGTAATCAAAGTGCAGCTCCTAATCACAGGGCCAACCCAAGCCATCTTCTAGACCAGCTCAAGTGCAAGTTGTAACAACCCATGTGCAAGGCAAGGGGAAGTAGAGCGATAGTTCATATCCATTTAACATAATTGAACAGATGAAGAAAATGAATGTAAACATATCAATTTGGGATTCATTAGTTATCCCAGGACAAAGAGACCTATTGCAAGTTGCTATGGTGAATTGGTCAACATCAAATCAACCACTCAATCAACAAGAAAAAGTGCTTACCAATGCAGATCAACAATAAGGAATTCATGGAGGCCACTAAGGTAAAAAAAATATAAAGCCCCCACCATTCTACATAGCATTGATCATTGGAGATAGGTTGGGGCATAATTTCATGATTGATTCAGGAGCAAGTAGCTCAGTCATGCCAAAACAAGTAGTTGATCAACTAGGTCTTCAATATAAATTCATCTCTAGGGGTATGGTGCAATTGGATGGGACAATAGTAAAAATGGCTAGAGTAATCAAATATTTGAGCCTCACACTACATGCATGTCCTAATGTGACCTTCTTGCAAGAGGTATCATTCATAGACTTTCCACCACTCTTTGCATTGTGCTTTTCAAGAGACTTCACTACCAAAATTGGATGTTATTTGTCCGTTGATTGGTCATACATGATTTTCAGAATAGGGTATGGAGATAAGGCTACAATAAGATTCGAGAGAATTACAAATTTTGATATTGAGCCTCATACGCCAAATCCAATTAATTCAAACTGTTTAGATTTTGATCAGGAAGACCTCCCAAGCACTCATGAAGCAGATAGCAAAGTCAGATGCATTCCAGATTTGACTCTTGGTGAATGGGAAAATAAAATACATGGTATCAACCCTTACAAATAAATGGAAGAATTTGAATTAAGATTCTATTGCTTTAATGAACAGAATCAACCAAGCAAGAGCACAAAAATGATAATGAAGTGTGATAAATATTCTTTGATGGATCAAGGAGTAGACAAGTTGCCGGAGGAGGATCTATGCTATTTTCACCAAAAGCTAAAAAATATTACTCAACTTTCCATTTCTAGTTTTCTTGCTCAAACAACACAGTTGAGTATGAAGCCTTAATGCATGGATTGTATTAGGAAAGAAAGAGAGGTATAAAATTTTTGCATGTATTTGGTGATAGTGAGTTGATTGTGAACCAAGTTAGAGGAAAAAAAATCTGCTGCAAATGATCTGTTGAAGAACTACAAGAGTGGGTATGGGATCTCATTGAATATTTCTAATCTTTTAACATCAATTCCATTCCAAGAAAGAATAATGAAGCAACAAATAGACTGGCAGTGACTGGGGCTGCATTTTATGTTGTAGAAAGTCTTAAAAGTAAAACATCTCAGCCTCATATAAAAGTGGTAGTAGGACCAGTTGTACCACACAACAAAAAAAATTTGGAAAGTCTTCGATAATGAACAACAAATTGTTAATTTTTTATAAGAAAAAGATGAGTTCTTTGCGAGAAACCAAGAAAACTTGGAACATCAGTATGGTGACCAAGTGGTACAACTGAGAAGTAAAAAATTGCCAAAATTTCTTGTAACTTTGGAGTGAATATTCAACCCAAATAATTAGTTTCTGGAAGGGAGAAATCAAACATTCAGGTGAAGGGTGAAGATTCAAGCACATTTCAGTAGATGAAAGGAAAGACATTGCAAATTGGAAAAGTAAGTACCCAGGAGGAGAAATCTTAATTCGTTCAACTTTGTCAAGAATTCCCATTTTTGTTTCATGGATTTATAAGGATTTGAGAGGTTTTAATCCAAAATTGGCTCAACTTACAATCGAATTAAACCCGGATGCTAAGCCAATTAGGAAAAAAAAAAGGCCAGTGAATCCTCACATTGAACCTCTCATGAGAAGAAAGTTAAATGAGCTGATTGAGGCTAGCTTCATCTTCCCTATCAAACATTCAAGTTGGGTTGCAAATTTGGTACCAGTAAGGAAAATAAATTGGAAAATCAGATTGTGTGTAGATTTCTATGATCTAAATAAAGCATAAGTCAAAGATCATTATCCACTTCCTTTAATGGAGAAAATCTTGTAGGTTGTAGCTGGTTATGAAAGGTTTTCATTGTTAGATGGCTACTCAGGCTATAATAAAATAATGGTGAAGGAAGACAATCAGTTCAAGACATCCTTCACTATGAAATGGGGCACATATGATTATAAGAAGATGTCATTTGGACTGTCAAATGTAGGAGAAAAATTTAAGCGAGCTATGGATATGATGTTCAAAGGACTAATCAATAAGATAGTGTTGGTATATCTAGATGATATCACTAGATTTTCAAAGAATGCAACAGACCACCTCTTTCACCTCAAGAAATTATTTCAAAGGTGTAGAAGGTTTGAAGTGTCATTCAATTTGATTATGGTAGGTAGTTTAGGAGAAAGAGCCAAATTTCTCTTGAGGTCTATCTCAAGTAGCAAGTCCCACAACTTGAGAGACAATACTCATGTTACCCAATCAAACATTGATTGCTCATTCATCTATCCAAATTGTGCAAATCAGATGGTGGTGTTTTGATTCGGAGATAACAATACCTTTGTAAAATAATCAGATTAAAGTGTCGTTAGCTTACTTTCAATGCTCCCTCTTCAGTCCAATGTGTAAAGTAATCCATAATCAGTCAACGATAAACTTTTGTCCTTCTGCCGTAAGTTGGAATTATCATTCCAGATCAAGTCTAGAACTCACTTTCATCAAACTTTGCTGATGCAACTGAGATCTCGTTGGAATTGATGCTTTGAGAACTTGTGTAATGTTTTCTTTCCTTTTTAGGCCACGTAACACCTTCCTATACATTATGATCCATGGCAAAGAATTCAATGAGATAAGAAAAATGGCCAGTTTGCCACAATTTTTTGAGCTTAATTTCAAGGACTATACTATTTCCTGATCAAGTCTTACCTCCTATAGAATGTTATTTTTAGAAATTTTCACTTCTCGATGTTTCTTAATTCTATCATGGGGGTTTGTGGATCGCTGAGAATGTACTCAATTTGATAACTTACTATTTTAGACAACGCCCTATGCCATGAACACATAAGTTACAACTTAGTAAGTATCACTTATCTGGTAGATCAGTACTTTTCAATTAAAGCATATTGAACTAAATGGGTTTTATTCCAAGATTCCTTGCTTCCTAAATTTTTAGATTGACTCCCTCGTCCAGATTATTTTCAGGTTGTACTAATGGGATTTTCAATGAGGGTTGACAAGTGGGATTTCAACATGGTGTTCAAAAGTGCGGCTTATGGAGGAGGATGAGGGAAAATTTTTCCATGTCATCAATTATCATGTCCCCACAAACCTTGTCCCCTAAGGGATCAATTTTCCAACACGGAGTAGGTGAAAAGTCATACCTGGGCCAAGAACCTTCGAAAGACAGCCTACTCTCTTCTCGTTCAGTTAAATGTCCAATATGAATAGCTTAGAAAACTTACTTTTTTCAGAGACAAAGACTTAGTATGATTATTATTGGGGTCAAAACATGTATATGAAGTTCTTGAATACTCTAACTTTAAAAAGGACATTCTTTCAAGATCAATACAGACAACTTGTCTCGTAGACAAGTTGAATCTTTGTGCCAAAGAAAGCAATTAGGCTACTCAGTTTTGTTCGAAACATGAACCTGAGGCAATATGCAATAAATGTTTGGAATGTTTTGCAATTGCATACATTGCACAATCCTCAAATCAAAATTTTGATGTTCACCACATTGTAGAGAAATCCTATAGATTTCCAATTCCTATTATTATTGCCTCCTAGCTCATTGCGGATCTTCTAGAATCAGTCTAAGAGAAGGGCTTATCTTTCACTATTATAGATGTTAATGGCTTCCCTACACCTAGTAAAACCCGTTGTTGAGTAGATTATCCGTTAACGAGAAATTGATTTTTCTAAGAAAACTTCCTATACTGTCCTCCAACACTGATCAGGAAAGGATAGCTCCTCGACACCATATTCTAGATTCTTAAAGGATACATTTTCTGAACCTTGTCCCGAGGGAGTTTGACAAAGTAGCTTACCTTGAATGGACTGAAAAATATAGCCTTTTTAGGCCTCCGAAGGAAGTTATATTCCATCAAGTCACACTAAACTCATCAAAAGTCTTCCTTAAATGCATAATCTGCATCATCAGAAACTGAACTTAAAAATATAGTTAGGACTTTCCTCTAAGCTGAGACCAGAGTGGGAATTTAGGTTAAAAGACTGGCTAAAGGAAGCCATGTCACAGTGACCAGGAAGCGAAAGATTCGACTGTGGGCTTACATTGTCATGCTACAAAAGTTTCAATTCTTTGATGTCATAGCATTTTACATTACAACACCAATCAAACATATATAATCTAACATTTGTTTATCTGTCTTTTTCATGGTTTTTACAAAATTAATCTGATTAAAGAAACTATAATCATCCAAATCTAGGATATAATGTCTAAAATTGAAAACTCTTGATTCAGATCCAACCTCTTTTTGGGCAGTGAATAATGGAGCTAATAATCAAGCTTTGTGTAAGATCTCTAAAATCAACTCATCAGTCAAACTTACTCCATTCTGAGTCTGATAAAGGAACAAGTATTAGCTACCCAATATGAATGTTTAACTAGGAAGAAGAATAGGCTTAATGCATATCAGAAGAGGAATAAACAACATATTTGTGGTTGGTTCAAGGGCACAGTATTTAGGGCTAGTCTACAAGGCCCTTGTGTTCTGCTTATCTGGCTTAGTAATGATGATTGTAACTCTAGAATATCACTGTAGATTGACCCATTGTGCACTGAGACATCACTCTAGTCTTAGCTGTGCGCTCATTTCCGAAGCGCACAAAGGCACCAATGTCCCTCTTTAGAGTTTCTTGTTCATAAATTGATCAACATGACTGGTTTTTCAGTTGATGTAATATCACCTATTCATAATGGTAAACAATACATTTTAGTGTACAAATTTTTCCTTTATCCTAGATCTTAGAAAAAATAACATTATGAACTAAGCAATGTCTTCTAATGTGACAAATTTACCATGCAAGTAGATTAGATTTAGTGATTAATTCAAAACCATTTTTTATCCATCCATATATATTCTACAGTTGCATCTGAATTATTGTAAAACACATTCAGATTCTTACATTACATAAGTATCTCCATGAGTCACGTGCGCGTCAAAACCAACAACACAACTTGCCACATTAATTCTTCACTTATCATCTCTCTCAAGGTCTGATGCAAATCAATTCATATATATAAGGGTGGGGACTTGCCCTTCACCGCCCATGCTCCTTTTCAAAATAGGTCTAGCATGTTAATAGCTAGTCACGCAATCCTTCTACAAAGGGATGTCAAAACCATGCAAATTTTCAGCTATAATGGAACAGATTTCCTATTATTAACTTTGAGTAGAAATCCTATCATTCAGTCTGAAACTCTATGCATGGATCTCAACCGATGCTTGCTCTCAATAATGACCATTGTGTGGACACACAAGTAAAGTCCTTCACTTTGATGTGCTCACTACACACTAAATCTCTAAAAACTATCCTTATATGTAGAAACCTCTTTTTCTTGCCCATTGTAAGCCATGAATTGATGCTCCATACCTTTAGCTATGTTAGCAAGCCCACCACGTGAAAAATCCCGTGCCTTACATTCACTCGCCCAACACATTAGGATCATTTTTAGGGGAACTGCCCAACAAATGGTAAACAATGTCATAATCCTGTTCAAGGTGCCTATTACCGGAATGTAGCTTCCATAGCCCTTCTGGGGTTGGTTTCTCTCTATTTATATCAACAAGGGGAATAGATCATACACATGTTCTTCTAGAAAGGATTCACTTCAAGCAATACATGGGTAACAAATACATGCTCTAATTGTTTGAAAGGATCATATAACAAGCCTCTAGGCGATCTTAACCTCAACTCATAGACAGATTAGAATTCACCATTTTATGGCTTAGATTAACACTCCCTGTAATAGTGAAAATCAGAGTGATCTAAGAGGTAGGATTGATGAACTGGGTCATTAAAAGCATAAGTTTCAGTGTGACCACGTCTCTGATAAGGGCTCAGCAACGTACATTAACTATCAGTAAAAAATGAATTTATTGATGAATATAGATGACCAGGCTAAATAAATATAACGCTCCTCTATTTGCTGTCCAATCGTATTGGCAAGTGGTCAATGACTTGGTTAGTGGGTTAACTCTAACCATATTAAAATCTTGTACCACATAGTCACCTAATGCACATCAGGGACTGTCATCGGTGATCCACCACCACAAATTCTCCCTTTCATAATGCGTCAAAAGAAGCATAGAAATCGATGATACTTCTAGCTATAAGGGTGACTATCTTTGATAGGTTGAAAAAGCATGGCCAAATAACTTTCAATGTAATGGAGTTTGAGACATGCTCCTATGCATAATGGGGACATCATTTGGGTGAACCATAAATGTTATGAAACCCCCATAACCTACATCATGGGTTACTTTTTAGTAAAAGGGCTGTTAGGTTCCATAATATGTTTTAGCATTACAACAGAGAGCTTGAAATCTACCACCTTAATGTTCTTGTAGACAGATAATGCTCCAATTCTGCCAAGACTCCATCTGAAAATCACACATAATATAACTTGTAATCTAGAGTCTGTCAAGGCCCTGAACATATCCAACTGAGCAAGAAATTCATGAGAAATGAGGGTCAAGAGACATCTCATATGTCTTAAGGCCTTCTAAGGCATCAAATTGCAATAATAAATTTGGTCAAAATTATTACAAATAATCTAACACAACAATAAAACACCGAATAATGATATTATAGATTCAAATCATTCAGGATATTTTATTCATTTCCTGGTGAGCTTCTTATACAAATACTTGATCCTATAAACTAGGAGTCAAGTCTTATCTTCCTCATATCTCTCAACCTTTATTTTCTCATACTCATCCCCAATATATCTCACCTAGAATAGCTCTAGTAAGTTGTACTACAACTCACGTGCAACTATAAAATACAACTCAATATGAGATTGTATTTTATTATTTACACACTTAATAATGTTATCAATAATATTTCCTAACATTCACTCCCCTATTGTTAACATTATTATTCCTAATATACACTCCCCTAATGTGAACAAGGTAGAAAAACATTTTCACATCTTAGCAGAATGTCAACCCCTGCGGCACGCTTGTAGCTCATGACCTTGATATAAACGAAGGGAGCAATGCTCAACCTTCTATGGTTACAACAGGTTTACCACCAACCTGGACATGAACAATCATCCACTTTATTGTTCATCTCATGTGGTTTTTTGGATCTCCACGAACCATTTCAAGATCCATGTCTGCATGTGTTTTTTTTACTTCCCCACTATATTTTTCATTAGAAGGTTACATATAGGAATTTGTCACACATTACAATAATGGGAATGTATCATCTGTTTTTATTATCTACCACACAGCTGAAAGCAAACACACAACTGAAAATACTTGGCCACCAAATCAGTACCGTGGCCTCATCGATGGTGTCTGATGAGAGGTCGTTGGTCAACCTCCTTCCTCCATTGCCTCCAGCCTCCATCACTTGTTGTTTTATAAGTGAATTTTGGTAGAACAAGTATGTTTTGTTGACTACCTATATTCACCTAACACAATTTTAACAATGTTGACATACAACTTTTGACTAAGACTAGAGGACTTGACTGGAAATACAATATATAAACTTGACAATAAATTTGACTAGAAATTTTTAACTTAACACACAAAACAAAAAATTGCTATTGACGAATATGGTCCAACCATATAGTAAAACTTCACCGTGGTATAAAGACAATATAAAATAAGACTGCAAGACTTTGAACTTGAGAAGACTACAAATTTAGACTGTGTTTCTTGACACACTAGATTCGACTGACAATGGTGATTGAGGCTAATAACCACAAACTCATATATGCAAATAACCTGGGTCTTGATGGGCATAAAATATATAGCTGACGCACTTATCCCTTCCATCAACATGGTCTCCACACGCCATGGCAGAATAATGGAGGATCCGTTCTGGCAATCTCTCTATCAAAACATATAATATGCCTCTGATGCAGAGGAGATCACAATTGATCAGAACGATGGTGCACAGATCAGGACTGTACCAACATCAAGGAAGAACTTGGGACGTGTTGATACAAAGAATATCACTCCAAAATCATGCATGGATCAGATAACGGTTTTGAGAAGTGGCAAAGGAATTGATCATGTTACAGTCGCAGAGGTGATTGAATCAGATCTGCCACAAATACATCTAAACAATAGACACCGGATTAGTGAGACAGTGCAGGCGACAGTGATGTTGGAGCAAGCCCACGTCGCTATGTAGAGGAGATGTGTACAGCGCCACGATCCCTTCTTGTCACTGTTCCAGTGATGTGGATCTGACACGCCTTTGCCATGGAATCCACCGACTTTGTGAATATTAAAGCAAATCAACAGGAAGTCACGTGTACTAACAAATAGTTCACCGCCTCTACCAAGCCGTATTCATCTATCAGCAAACCGAAGCAATCTTCAATGTAATGCAGATGTGTGCATGTGTCAGGCAGATCTACAAATGTGGGCGGAAATTGCAGTGAGCCAAATCCACGAACAAACCACCTACAGATCCCACTGGCTCGTGTAACACTGCAGCGTTGAATTCAATATTGCTCTGTTGCACGGGCAGAAGGAGGGGCAGGCAATATATACAACAAGAAATCAATACGCCATACATGCAGATAGATCTATAAGCCTTGGTCATGATATCTTGTTCCACAAACAATACACGAATTCATCCTCCCATCACAGCCTAAGACCAGGAAATTGCTCTGATACCAGTGATACTATTCTTTGCTCAGATTTATACAGACAGAACAGTAACCATGATCACAATGATTTCAATTCATTCGAGATATTTTATTCACAGGTAAAGGTTACATTATATAGGAGTGTGTACTCCTATTTTCATGCAATCATTATCTCACATCCCTACATAATCTCAACCTCATCTCACAATATCCTCACTTATCTCTCACAATCCTATTCTCACTCACACAACCTTATCTACGTGAGTTACAACTCACTTATATATTTGCCACACACAAATATATAATATCTAATGTTCACAATATTATTCCTAACATTCACTCCCCTATTGTTAACATTCGATATTTCCACACATACACTCCCCCTAATGTGAACAATGTAGAGAAAAACAATTCACACGTCTTCTACAGCTTGCCTGCCTCTGCATGTCATGATCTGGTATGCTGAACCTCTGTTCAACAAATAGAACCCCTGTTCGACAATAACGGCCTCTGTCCTAGGTACGAGCCCTGCTCATGAACCTCTGTTATCCTCTCAAGAAAACATGATGCTGCTTTTTCTTGTCGCTTTTATCTTTCTACTATCACATATTTACATCAGGAGTTTATAAAAGGAAATACAACTCTAAACAGGAATGTGACATTGTTCTTTTACAAACAATAATGGAATCAAACACACAACTGAAATACTTTGGCCCACCAAATCAATACCACGGCCTCGTCGATGGTGCCTGACGACGAGGTCGCCGAATTGCCCTTCCTGCCTCCGTTGCCTCCAGCCTCCATCTTCATGATGCTGCTAACTCAGCGGAATATGGACATGAAGCTCAATAATCACCCCCCAAAATTAGACGTCGCGTACAAGCGAAAATGCGTCCAAAATTGAAATGCGGGCAATTTTTTTTTTATTTTTCAGACTTAATACAATGACACAATGACTAATGCAAAAATTCCTAAAAACACCTATTTGACATTGACTACCTATATTCACCTAACACAATTTTAACAATGTTGACAATACAACTTTTTGACTAAGACTAGAGGACTTGACTGGAAATACAATATATAAACTTGACAATAAATTTGACTATAAATTTTTAACTTAACACACAAAACAAAAAATTCTATTGACGAATAATGGTCCACCATATAGTAAAACTTCACCGTGGTATAAAGACAATATAAAATAAGACTGCAAGACTTTGAACTTGAGAAAGACCTAACAAATTTAGACTTTGTTTTCTTGACACGACTAGATTCGACTGACAATGGTGATTGAGCTAATAACTCACAAACTCATATATGCAAATAAACCTTGTCTTGATGGGCATAAATATATAGCTGACGCACTTATCCCTTCCATCAACATGTCTCCACACGGCCATGGCAGAATAATGGAGGATCCGTGTCTGGCAATCTCTCTATCAAAACATGATATGCCTCTGATGCAGAGGAGATCACAATTGATCAGAACGATGGTGCACAGATCAGGACTGTACCAAAATCAAGGAAGAACTTGGGACGTGTTGATACAAAGAATATCACCTCCAAAATCATGCATGGATCAGATAACGGTTTTGAGAAGTGGCAAAGGAATTGATCATGTACAGTTCGCAGGTGTTGAATCAGATCTGCCACAAATACATCTAAACAATAGACACCGGATTAGTGAGACAGTGCAGGCGACAGTGATGTTGGAGCAAGCCCAGTCCGCTATGTAGAGGAGATGTGTACAGCGCCACGATCCCTTCTTGTCACTGTTCCACGTGATGTGGATCTGACACGCCTTTGCATGGAATCCACAGACTTTGTGAATATTAAAGCAAATCAACAGGACAGTCACGTGTCTAACAAATAGTTCACAGCCTCTACCAAGCCGTATTCATCTATCAGCAAACCGAAGCAATCTTCAATGTAAATGCAGATGTGTGCATGTGTCAGGCAGATCTACAAATGTGGGCGGAAATGCATGAGCCAAATCCACGAACAACCACCTACAGATCCCACTTGGCTCGTGTAAAACTGCAGCGTTGAATTCAATATTGATCTGTTGCACGGGCAGAGGCAGGGGCATGCAATATATACAACAAGAAATCAATACGCCATACATGCAGATAGATCTATAAGCCTTGTATGATTATCTTGTTCCACAAACAATACACGAATTCATCCTCCCATCACAGCCTAAGACCAGAAATTGCTCTGATACCAGTGATATTATTTTGCTCAGATTATAACAGACAGAACAGTAACCATGATCACAATGATTTCAATTCATTCGAGATATTTTATTCACAGGTAAAGGTTACATTATATAGGAGTGTGTACTCCTATTTTCATGCAATCATTATCTCACATCCCTACATAATCTCAACCTCATCTCACAATATCCTCCACTTATCTCTCACAATCCTATTCTCACTCAACAAACCTTATCTACGTGAGTTACAACTCACTTATATATTTGCACACACACAAATATATAAATATCTAATGTTCACAATATTATTCCTAACACACAATGAGATAGTAATATTATACTTTTTCATTGCCTCAACAATATTAAAATAAGAAAACATTTTTTAAACAACTTATACATTTTTAGCATAAGATTTAACAAAACCTGACTCTGCTTCAGCAACTTCTAAAATCTGAGGTATGAATAATCTTCTGGGATCAGGATGTAATTTCTTGTTATGCTCTTTATGAGCTGAGTTGCTTGTTGTTTTTGAAGAAACAATAGAGTTTTTTGTTGTTTTTTAACCTTCACTTGATGTTTTATAAGTGACTTTTGGACAAGTATGTTTTGTTGTTTTTCTTTATTCTGAGCATTTTCTTGAGACCTAGTTGTTACTGCAATAACATATTCCTCTCCAAAGATGACTAGATTCTATTCTAGTTATTTCTGACTATGAGCATCTTCCTGCCCACCCTCTATTTGAGGCATGAATAATGCTTCAAATTGAGTTTATGCAACAAGGCTTATATTCAAGAATTCATTTGGACAATTGGCACCTAAATGAGGTTGATTACAAGGTGGACACCATTCTTCTGAAACCATGTTGACTTGAGATAGAATGCTAGATGAACTAGGATCGTTTTGATCAAATTTCCTTGGCTTATATGGTTGTCTATATTTCTAATTTTGCTGGTAAGGTTTCCTATTCTACAGATTTTGTTGGTAAGAAGTTTGATAAGGCTTACTAGGTAGTGCTAGTTTGTTCTCAATTGATGTTAAATTATTTCCCATAGTCTGCAAAGCCTTGAATACATCATCTTATAGAGCTATAAAAATAGGTTCTATAATGGTAATAGGTAGTGGAAAAGGTGTCAAATATACTCTAAAAGGCATTGAAGGCCTTGGTGCTAATTTGTGAGCTTGAATAAGGTTTTTTTCAAACCTAATGGAAATATCATGGGCTATTGGGAGATTTTCTCCTCCCATAGTAATAATCATAGTGGAAATATCACTATTTAAAGCTCTGAGATGATATATAAATGCATGATTAGCTTGAGGCTTAACACTAGCTGGAATTCTTTCCCAAGTTCTGGAAAATATGATGTTAAAACTAGCCATAAATTCATGATGAGGTCTTTTGATTGTAGACAACTGTTCTATGAGAGATAAATTATCAAAATGGTCTTGAAATTTATTAAGTAATTTCTCTTCTAACTCATTCCAAGTTACTATACTCCTTATTTATAAGGTTTTATACCATTGCAAAGCTTGTCCTTTAAATAATGCAACTAGAAGTCTTAAGGCTACTATTAACTTTAAATCTACCTTAAAAATCCAATGTTAAAGTCGACTAATATTTCAGATGGAAGCGTTTAAAAATTTGTTAAAATTATCTAAATTCCAAAAATTTGAAATTTTGGGTATCCGATTTCAATAATTTTACTTCTTGGAGAATAAAAGGCCAATTTTTAAAATTTTGATTTTCTAGTTCCAAACTCTGAAATCCCAAAAGTCCAAAAATTTGGACTTTCAGAATTTTAGAATTCAAAGATCCAAAAAAATTAACTTTAAATCTACGTTGAAAACTTGATGTTAAAGTTGATCAATCTTTCATATGGAAGTGTTTAAAAATTTGTTAAAATTCTCTGAATTCCGAAAATCTGAAATTTTGAGCTTCGAATTGTAGGAAATTTCCTTTTCATAGATTAAATGGATTTTTTTTAAAATTTTGATTTAAGACTTCTGAACTCCAAAATCCTGAAAGTCTAAAAATTTGGACTTTCATACTTTCAGAATTCGGAGATATCTTTAGGTAATGTGCGATTGTCTATCTTGGAGTTTTGAAGTCTGAAACTCTAAAGTTCTGAAATTTCGGAACTTCAAACTTTCCATTTTAAGAATCTCATGTTCCCTTGTTGGACAAGTCTTCTTCATAGTTTCGAAAGTCTGAAACTCCAAAGTTTCAAAATTTTGGAACTTCAAAATTTTGAGTTTCATAAGTTTCCCATCCATTTTTCAATATTTAACTTTTGGACATCCGCAGTACGAAAGTCCATAGTTTTGAAATTTCAGAACTTTTGACTTTCGGGTTTCAAAGTTTTCCATTAGCTTTTCATGATTTTTCATCTCTCGAAGTCCGAATTCTGAAACTTTAAAGTTCTAAAATTTTAGAACTTCAGAGTTTCAGAGTTTCAAATATCTGGGTTGTTTGTGCATTTAATTCTCACCAACTTCCATACGGATCATATTTTAAGCATTTATTTCAGATTTTCCTATATAAAATCATATTTTACCTATCATTTTGACCTAATATTTTACTATGACGATCTGATTTTTTTACTACAACGTTTTAATTTCATGACATCATTTTAAAGGTACTTTATTTAAGTTTTTTTTCCTTCTTTCTGGTTGAAGATCTTTTTGGTTTGTTTTTCCCTATTTTTTTTCTTTTTGTTCTTCCTTCTTTTTTTTTGGAGATGAAACCCTCATTTACCACAATGTTTTTTGAAGGTGTTTTTGACCTCAATGGTTGCAAAATAAAATTTTTAAGAGGCATATAGCTCAAATTTCATCATAATTTTTGAGATCCTCCCGAGCATTTTACTTGTTGTATGTGCCTTTAAGGAAGTCTGCATTTTCGCAAGTCTTTGGTTTTAGAGTTCAAAATTCTTTGGTTTTGGAGTTTGGGTTGTTCGGGTTTTAGAACTTTTCTCTTTTGGGGTTTCATAATTTTTCATTTCGGAGTTTTTATTTCAGAGTTTCACAATTTTTCCATTTCAGATTTTTGGACAACATGAAGTAAAGTCTTTTTAGACTTTCATATTTTTAAAGACCTTCAGATTCTGAAATAACAAGTTTAACGTCAACTTCTGCATCCAAAGGCAAAGAAAATATGAAGTATACATTCCTTGGAGTTTCTCCTCACTCTTTTCTATCCTCAAACTTGGGAACTATAGGATACATTGATCTCGCAAAGATTGATTTTCTAGACTTGGAAAGGGTGAAATCCCACAACAAGAAATCCTGGATGCAATCCATACATGAAAGTTGACTTGTTCTTACTGTTGGGTTTCCCACATCTATACATTTACCTAAATTTGTCTTAGCTGCAGCAACTCACTTTGATGAATAATGTAGGTCAGTTAAGGATGTTGATGACAAGGTGGTAATCCATTTGGACCTTTATTTCTTTGAGGATTTATTTCAACTCTCACACATCAAAGACTATGCAAAAATTTCACTAGAATTGGCAGTGGAGCATTGGGACAAAGAATTTAAGTTATGTACAAAAATCATGTAGAAGATCTATCTGGCCAAGAGTGTTATCAAACTTCCCAAGAACATGTATCGATCAAACTTCATCCAGGAATTCAATGACATTATTATGTTACTAAGTATAGTTTCAGGCCATGCCTCTAAAAATGAATTTCAGGAATGGATGTTCCTATATATTACTACTATTAAGAAAACTAAGGAATTCATAAGATGGAGAGAGAATATCATCAGCTCCATCTTCTTTTATTTAAGCAAGTTTTTTTCATCAAAGAGTTTCTACAAGACCTCATTTTTGGTCTATGCTACAATGACTATGGGATATTTCACTAGGTTGAACACTAAGGGTATTTGAACTGCTTCAAAAATCTATGATTTTTATCCTCATCTTACACTAGACAAGGGAAGTAGACACTTCCATAGAATTAATGATGCCTTTTTTGTTGTCATTCTTTATCATTTTGATAAAGAGTTATATAATCTAAGGATTTTTCATGAAGAATTCAAAGAAGTAGGCAAGTGGGAAGCTATTTACCTACAATATCTGATAATTACATACATTCAGATTCCTAGTTTTGTAGGTGCTTGTAGTACACTGCCAAGATGCCCCACCGACAAGTGGGTTTCGCTAGAGTTGGTTCAGAAATTGCAGGACTATCACAAGATTTAGAAAAAAATAAATAATTTGGGAGTTCAATTTACCATTTCAATTGGCAAATACACTTGTTTTATTATTGATAGGGCGAAGAATGTAGATGCAGAGATGTCATAAGTAACTTTGTAGACCTTACATCCTCAGACCAATTTTGACTACTAGGGAAAATTTAATGAGAAAAATCTATCCACTTCTGATGTGTCCCAGTTGGAAGATATTTGGATTCATTTTCAAGATGAATTACATCATCCGAAAAAGAGATTATGAGAGGCTAATTTTGGATGAGGATCAATAGTTTGGTATCATAAAGATTCCAAAAGGAAATGCAATATGAGGAGGAAGTTTTGGATGCAAACATACAAAAATAATAATGTTTCCAACCAACCATTATCATGGATTGATTGGTATGTAGAATAATATTGCAATGCCAAGGAGGGGTTAGGGCCCATTCTACAAAGAACTTATAATTACTCGGCTACCTTGGGAATTTGAAATTAAAGGGTTAGATCAACCTGCAAAATATAGGATCTCAATATAACCATGAGTCTTCCAAACACCTACAAATGGGAATAGGTCCATCCAAAGGGCCTACACAGTCCCTAAGAAGATTTCACTTGTGGTTGGAAGCTCCTCTCTCTCCAAGGCTACTCCTTGTAAGGCAGTGTCTCCAATAATACCTGTGTCAGAAATAGTTAAAGTTACTGATTCTCCAAGTGTCTCATGAGATCTATTCATCTCCACTTCCTCTTCCATTGTCATTACCTCCACCACTTCCTTCTACTTCTACCATCATTTCTTATTTCCCATCTTCTTCTATTACTCATGTGTTCTCATCTCTCCTAGTTCTCTCAGTAGGGTAAATGATTGGGTCAGCCATCTCTACTTCACTTCCTCTAAAACTTTCGTTTCTTACCATCTCATCTTCTAATCCCATTCTATCCACCCCTAAGGTTATTCTCACTTCAACCCCATCCATCATTACTACCTCCATTCAAGCACTAACTAATGTTACTGGTGTTCTTTTTTTCCCTATTGCTTTAGGTATTGAATCAGTTGTTCCATTTCCATCAACATCCAATATACCATATTGGTTGTTTCACCACCAGACTTCAAAACTGAAAAAGAAAGTACCTATAGTCGATGTTATAGAACTGATTGTGTTGGAAACCCACACCGAAGAGATAGGCCAAGAGGCCAAATATTTTCTTTATTTTGTCAGTGAATCAATCTAGAGAAAAAGGGTCATAGAATTTTCTAGTCCCATTGTGGGAAAGACCAAGGAAACCATTACAACAGCTAACTATCAAATTTTTAGATTTTTCACTAGTAAAATTAACACACGAGGGAGCCAAACAAGATGTGCAGACTGCTTCTCGGGATTTTTTTTAAAAATATGAAAAAGACAAGGGTTCTAAGGATGAGCTCAAAGAAAAATTTGAGCAGCTCACAACATTCTTAAAAAAGGTAACACAACCTACTCCATCTACCGAGATTTCAACTACCATGACTTTGACGATTTCTTTCACTCTCGATGATATTATTTTATCATGAAAATGATAAAATAGGTCATAAGGGAAGATTGGTAAATTAATGGATGGAGTGTATAATTCAACAAGCCAATCCTTTAACTAAAGAGGCTGTTGAAAATATATAACGATTTGCAGATTTGAAGAGCCACTATTTGTAAAATGGATGAATCCATCTGTGAAGACAATAATAACCTAAACTTGAATTTGACTACATGGAGTGAAATTGGAGAAGAAGATCCAGATATACTTCTTCAAGAGGATGTAATTGATGATGTTTCAAAGTTATTTAAATATCAAAAGGCCATGAAATTTTTGTCCCAGGTATCGCAGGATTTAATTAAGAAATTAGATGACATATGCATGGAAATAATGGATGCTCTAAATGACATATAGGAAGAATTTGATGTTAATTGTAAGTTATTCAATGAAAAAATTGATGCTCTCTCCAAAAAATCAGATCAAGACAAATTTTATGGATTTTTTGAAGTGAGATGATGAGGTTACTCTGACCATCAAGAGTGACTCCATTGACAAGTTGGTTTGATGCCAAAATTTCATAGGGTGACTAAAATAAAGTGGTGGGTAAACTTAGAATAATTCTAGCCAAGGTCACAAAGGAAATCGAGGTAGTGGATGTAGTGAACCACTACGTGTGTGGGCCAGAGGATGGAGAAAATTTAGGGAAATTATCAAGAATTTCATCAAATACAAGCACAAAATGTTTTTTATGGGAGAACAAGCAATAGAAACCTTAAGAAGGAGAAGGTGTTGTGGGGCCAAGCCAAAGCTAAGTTGCCATGGTAGGATAGATCCAAGCTATGGATTAGTACGAGTTGCAGGGTTGACCGAGTCAAACCCTTGCAAAAAAATTTGCTATTTTTATGGGAGCATGTTTCCCTAGAACTTAATGACATTTTTATTTTTAGTAATTTGTTAGTTGAACACCCAGCTCAATGGGTCAGTATAAGGAACTTATAAATAGTTAAGTGCATAAAGTCTTTTAAGAAGGGAGAGATTATTTGAAAAGTTTCTCTTCAAGCTTGGAAGAGTGATTTTGAATATTTACAACCTTTCAATTGCATCCAAAGTGATATTTTCGGTGAAGAAACTGAGTTATTGTGTTAATGGTTATTCTATCTATGCTTTTTGGATGCGTAATTCCTTAGTATAAGTGATTAACTTGCCCTTATTTCATAAATATCTTATTTCATTCAATGTGAAAGCAATATAATTATTTTGAATATCAGTTTTGGGGAGATTATTTTCCTTCTATTATTAAATTCATGCTATCATTCACAGTCATTAGTTAAATAGATACTTGACATGTGCATTTACCTTACTCTCATAGTTGCTGATTGTGTTCTCAGAATGATTTTATCTACGTGATATGTATACTTCGGGTCTTATGAGGAAAAATACATTGTTTTGAATGTGGTTTTTTATTTACCCTGCCTAATTAGCATTTGGTCAATTAGATTGTAATATTTTTTTAATTCTTTCTGAGTTACCTCTTTTCCGATGTAAGGATCATCTGATTATCTAGACTTACTCTTGGTGTATAATAGTATATTTATTTATTTTGTTATTTCTACCCCCTGAACCTAGTAAAGTGATTAGATTAGAATTTTCTAAAGTTCTTTATTCTTGTACATCGATTCCATATCGAGTGTCCCAAGCTCCAAAATAAGTTGGCCTTCTCCAAAGGTTCATCCTAAGGCAAAAAAGGTCCCACACTTTGGGGATGTTCCCATGTTGGATGTGATATTTCAATAGTTAGATGGGTGCATGATCCCCCATCATACCAACTACATCTTCATGAGTTATATTATTGACAACACAAAGGCCTGAAACATATTTAATGTTCTCTGTAGAGGTAATCGGATGTTCACCAATGAATGAAGGCAAATTGTTCAAGATAAGAACAGGTATATCGTGGTAAAATTGAATTACTAAAGGGATGTCATTAGTAAAGGTAAAAAAAAAAATTAGATGGTTGAATAGCCATTGGGATAATAGGGATTTGAAAAACAAGATTAATACGTTGTGAAGGAAGATTAGGAGGAGGGTTGCAAAAACCAGGCCTATCATAAGCTAAGGTATTGCCAATTATTTTCTTCTTGCAGAATTCAAAGGTAAAGAAATAAAATCAGTAGGAATTCATCTTACTGATGATCTTGTAGTCACTTTAGGCATGGAACATGCTATAAAATTGGTCTGAAATCAGCCTTACAAAGTTTCCAAATAAATATTTTGATCTTTAGAATAATTATTTCCATCTTGAATTTTAAAAAGTGACCTTCTTTCATTGTAAATTTGTTGTAATTCTCTATAAATCTTATCCATGTCCCATCAAGCGTGTCAAAAACTGTTATCTCTTGATATTGCACCCTAGTTGAGAGATGACAACATGGGTTCTAAGATTTATTTAATCTCTCACTTGCATAGATATAATGGAAACACCTCAGGTCTATGGGTATAGCTATTGTTGAGGTGAGTCTCTGGTATCAAGGCCGGTTCCTTACTAATGTACCCTACACTATTTTTTTGGGTGTTTGAGGGTAAAAAATTACCATATAAGTGAAATTAAAATGGGTGATACACCAAACTTATTGAGGGATTTCAATCAATATATGCACATTAAAATTGAGAATGAATTTTGGATGCATGAACCAATGGTTTTCAACACAATATTAAGGAAAAACACTTATGTATTGAGGGATAAATAACAACACCATAACAAGATAAACATACACACTAAGATTATGCTTAAAATACCAAAATTACAACAAGGTACGATGATTAATCAGGGAGTTGACATTAACAAAAATTAATAAATAGATACACACCACTGCAAATAATTGGAAAGTCAAAAATTAGTTTTCATTCAAGACATAACTGATAGAAATTTACTTCAACAATCCCGTGTCCAAAAATTCCTCAAGTTTTGCTTTCCCAATGCACATAATATATAAAAACATTATTCAACGAACCCATCCCAAAAATAGGATAAAATTTCTACTCGCCCATGCATGCTAATTTTACCACTTTATCATGAAAAAATAAAGGCATATAAATTGACATGCTAATTATAATGAGGTATTAATATCCTCGGTGAAAAAAATAAATTCCATTCAAAGTGCAATTGACTTATCTATTTTTAATAAAACTTGAATGATTAATTTAGAGAATAATAGCTCTTTCTTACTGTTTAAGTCTTCTCCAATGTGCATGCAATCTTTGTCTTCTTCTACTTGATGTGACACTTGATTGAGTCCACTTGCAATGATAAATTTAGCACCTTTAAAATTATTTCCCCTTGGATGCACATGTAAAAATAATATTCCTCTGTAAGCAATAATTCCTCTGGCTTCAATATTTAGCAAATATTCACACAATGTGTGGGGACCACTTGCAATATTGTGTAATAAAATAATACCCTTATTTTGTGAAAAACAAGTTAATTAACATTTAAAAAGTGTCTTTCACCAGTGAATGAAGGTAAATGTTTCAAGACAGCAACAAGTATATCATGGTAAAATTAAATTACTAAAGGGATGTCATTAATAAAGGTAACAAAATTTCTAGATGGTTGAATAGCCATTGGGATAATAGGGATTTGAACAACAAGATTAATACGTGGTGAAGGAAGAGTAGGAGGAGGGTTGCAAAAACCAGGCCTATCATAAGCTAAGGTATTGCCAATTATTTTCTTCTTGCTGAATTCAAAGGTAAAGAAATAAAATCAGCAGGAATTCCTCTTACCGATGATCTTGTAGTCACTTTAGGCATGAAACGTGCTATAAAACTGGTCTCAAATTAGCCTTACAGAGTCACCAAATAAATATTTTGATCTTTAGAATAAATTTTTGCAGCTTGTATTTTCAAAAGTGACCTTCTTTCACTGTAAATCTGATCCGTGTCCCACTGGGCGTGCCAAAAACTATTATCTCTCAAAATTACACCCTAGTTGAGAGATGGCAACATGGGTTCTAAGCTTGCTTTTGATCTCTCACTTTCATAGATATAATGGAAACACCTCAGGTCTATGGGTATAACTATTGCTAAGGTGAGTCTCTAGTATCAAGGCTGGTTCCTTATTGATGTACCATAAACTAATTTTTTGGGGTTTTGAGGGTAAAAATATGACTATAAATGAAATTTAAATGGGTGATACAACAAATGAATTGAGGGATTTCAGTGAGTATATGCATAATAAAATTGGAAATGAATTTTGGATGCATGAACCAATGGCTTTCAACACAATATTAAGCCAAAACACTTATGTATTGAGGGATAAATCATGACACCACAACAAGATAAACATGCACACTAAGATTATGCAGAAAACACCAAATTTACAACAAGGTAAGATGATTAATCAGGGAATTTACATTCACAAGAATTAATAAATAGACACACACCACTACAAATAATTAGAAAGTCAAAAATCAGTTCTCATTCAAGACAAAACTGACACAAAATTACTTCAACAATCCTATGTCCAAAAATTCCTTAATTTTGGCTTTCCAAATGCACATAAAATATAAAAAATTTATTAATTGAACCCATCCTAAGAATAGGATAAATTTTTTGCTTGCCCATGCATGCTAATTTTACCACTTTATCATGAATAAATAATGGAATATAAATTGACATACTAATTATAATGAGGTATTAACAGCCTTGTTTAAAAAAATTAATTCCATTCAAAGTGCAGTTGACGAATCTATTTTTAATAAAACTTGGATGAATAATTTAGTGAATAATAAATATTTCTTACTATTTAAGTCTTCTCCAATGTGCATGCAATCTTTGTCTTCTTCTACTTGATGTGACACTTGTAATTATATTCACTTGCAATAATAAATTTAGCACCTTTAAAATTATTTCCCCTTGGATGCACATACAAAAATAATATTCTTGTATAAGAAATAATTCCTTTGGCTTCAATATTTAGTAAATATTCACCCAACATGTGGGGACTACTTGTAAGATTGTGTAAGAAAATAATACCCTTATTTTGTGAAAAACAAGGTAATTAACATTTCAAAAGGGTCTTCTTGATATTTGATGTTGACACCTATGCAAAAGGATAATTCATGTTGATAATGACATCTTTGTCCCTTTGTGATTCATGCATAATATTGTTCATGTAAACAAAATAATGTATTTGTCTTCAACCTCATAATATTGAGGCTCCTCCTGTTAGAACCACTTATGATCATGATGTAAAAGCAGCTCCTCTTGTTTAGA
This sequence comes from Taxus chinensis, assembly GCA_019776745.2. Lineage (NCBI taxonomy): Eukaryota > Viridiplantae > Streptophyta > Pinopsida > Cupressales > Taxaceae > Taxus > Taxus chinensis. Next base: position 632,488,745 of record CM034154.1, on the reverse strand, counting down.
ACAACTTGTACTTCATTTTATCATTCGAAGACATTAAGGTAATTTGGATTGTTTTAAGAAATATTGACTCGTTTGATCCTGGCATAGGTATGTATCTATTATGTCACCTTTTGGTGCCATCATTTGTTTCAAAATATGACCACCTTAATTAATTTTTTCTTAGACTATAGTGATGTCACTATATCACGGACCTCATTTGATTTGAACTGACATGTTATAAGGTTGGACAAATTTTGCTAAGATCATTGCATACATATGATTTGGTCGACATATTGGAATATTCATTTGAACATAGACCTTATAAAGGTAAATTGTATTGATATTAAAATAATTGAGGGTGGCTCCTTTTCAAAGATGACTCACCCCTTCAACATATTTTTTTGGTGGAAATAACTATTGTTGGATTTTATAAACCTTGTGTTCGAGTTGCTTGCTTTAATGAGGAACATCAAACTTTATTATTGTTAACTCAGAACTGTCGATCATCGAACCTGGATCGATCCTGGTAGATGGGTGTGGGTAGTTAGACTGCATTGAATTCATTGTTGGTTTTGGTACTATTGATTATGGTAATTTTATGATTCCTGAATGTCAATCCTTTATCTTGGTAATTAGTCTGTGACTCTGCAATGTATACTATTTGATATTTGCACAATTTGATCTTGATCGTTGATATTTAACCCTACTCTGACAGGGTGGTTCGATTAGGTTTTTGACATATGTTGTTTGATCCTGTACTAAAAATTTTGGGCCATTGATGATAACTCATAATGAGTTAGGTTTTGATTGAAAATATCGTCAATCTTATTTTTTTATTATTTTTGCTTTCTTGTTTCAAGAGGTGAAACCCCTGACCAATTTTTATCTCACCACCATGAAATATGTTCTCTTCCGAACCCTCTATATCTCTACAATTGCGAATACATACATTTTTTATCGTTATTTTCCTCTTGTTCAATCTCTTTGTATGATTCTCAGCTGATAATTATGGGGGTTCAAAGAATTTTTTTTTTCTTATAGGGTGGCCGTTGAAATGATTATCCTTCTGGGGTTTGAGATCTTAAACTTGGTTGGAGTTGAAGGAAATCTGCAGAATGTTTTTCGTAAACTCGCGTCACCATTATTTATGAGCCCCTAGAATATTTCATGTGTTGAGTTAACTATTCCTTTGTTGATTCACTTTTAATGATATTTTTTGAGTTTGTTCTGGTTTTTTTCAAGGATCTCCCTCCTAAAGAAGAGCTTTTGTCATTTTTGAGTTTGATATTTTCCGTTTCTGTGAGAACCTTTACTGTAAATAAACAATCAACAAAACATTTATTGTTTTCTCATTTCATAGGCACTGATATTTTTTATTTTGACTCTCTATCTGTATCTTCTAGTTTTTTTTGAATTTCTGAAAGTGAATTGGTGTTTGGGTAGTTGTATCTTTAATTCTTTTGTTCTAACCAAAAATGGTCTGTCTGCAATATTGGGGTGTCCTTCGAGCCTGGAGCTTGTCTCTTTTTGTTTTGAATTTTTATTGCATATTTTTTATCGTTTTTATTTCTAAAATCTTGCATGTTTTATTATACGCCATTTTTGAAGTTGGTTAGAACTTATAGGAATCTCGGGGCTCTTTCTATTTCTCGGCCTTTTTAAATACTAAGTGAGAGGTTTTCTTTTGTTTTGATGGGTTTGCATTGTCGTTTCCTTTCCTTTCATATTTGTTTGAAGCTTTCTTAATCATTATTTTGAGCTTCATGGCTTTTCATATTAGGTTTTTGATATGATCGCAATGAAGTAGATAATCTCAATTTTAAATTTTGTAAATTGACTTTCCCTAAATTTGATGCCTAAAAACTTACATTGGAAAAAGGATGTTGATTCAAACACATTGTAGCTTCTTTTTCATACAAGTATTGTTTGCAATTTACTACCTATATGAACTTGATTTTGTGTGCAAGGACTTGTATACCTCCAGCTATGTTTTACACTCGAGCTATATTTTTCTTCTTAGTTTGGAATTTTGAGCTATTTCTTACTCACTGGTTGTAGATCTCTTTGATATCTTAGAACTTGAATGTGAAAAGTGTTTATTACTCCATTTTTGACTGCTTTGTTACGTACTTTAAGAAATTTGGATCTGTGCTATATTTCCTATGCTACATTTTTTCTGATCTTTTTATCTCAAGTTTTGACCCCAACTATTTTAATTTGCATTTGATAGAATCTTGTAGCTCAAAGTGAAACTATTTGGTTGTTGTTATTACCTCCGTGTTCGATTTTTTATTTATTTAAAAGGATTTTCAAGATTTCATAACTCCGTATATTTTCATTCTATGATGAATTTTTTTTGAAGATACACGAGTTTGATCTCTTAGCTCAGCTTATAACCCCATTGTAGCTCTTGTCTTCATCTTGCTATGTTTTTCCTAAGTTGTAGCTTTCCCTGAAAAAGGTTTAGATGGTTATCCACCCCAATGGAATGGATATATGTTAAACTTTTTTTTTGAGATTTCTATGTGGATACATTTTCTTTTGTTGTTCCATTATTTATCTGAAATTTGTTTCCTTTTTCTCTGATAAACATGAAAATCCGCCCATTAATGGAAAATCAAGGGAATAGTTGCGGCTACATGCTATTCAATTCCTTCTTCAGTTTTTGATGAAATCTTTCTCGATAGCATGTCAATATTTACAATGATGATGGTGCCCTCTTGTTTGCATCTTGAGCTTGGTATGATTATATCTTAATACTTGATATTATGCAATATTATACTTGCATATCTTCTTTGGAGTTCTGGAAACTGGTTAATCCCAAACATGTATTTTTAAAAAAAAAATCTTTGGGTATCAAGTTGTACCTTGATTTGTATTTGTAATTCTAACCTTATGTTCCTTGTGACTATCTTTACTTGACTTCCTTAATGTAATCTTGTGACTCAAAGATACTTTCTTTAACTGTATATTATTTTTTGTGTTATTTGATGAAGTACTCAAACTCTGCAATTTTTCTTTTCAATGTAGTAGTGCTTTACTTTGATTGACATTTTGTTAAATATTTGGAGCTCTTATTGTACTCTAATCCATACTGTCAATAGGTAATTGTAAATCTTGATTAGAATCATAATTCTCCTTCCGTTGAATTTTTTCTTTCAAATAAGTAAACTTACTTAGCCTCTTTCCTTTAAATGAGCCTAATCATAGTGACTCAAAACTTCATTGACTATAATTGTTCTTGATGATATATCTTAAAACTAGTTGCTAGGGATGCGAATTTCCTCTTCTGTGATCATTATTTTTGTTTTTCTTTACTTGAGAAGGGTACAAAGAAAAATTTTATAATAATAATCCTTTGATTAATTTTGAGCTGGAAAATAGTCCAACCCCTTGAAGCTTCTAATTGTGTCATTATTTTATACAGTTCTTTCTTTTAATCAAGGTCTCTGTAATTTAAAGCATATTAAGGCACATATTGTGATTTTATCTTAACATGATTTATCGTACCTCAAAAAAATTTGTATTGATTCTATAATCTTGTAGGCATGCACTCCTTTTAGTTAATGCTTAAGTTCTGCTCTCTTTTGATTGATACAATGATGAGTCATATTCAGAAAAATTTAACCCTTTTTTAGCTTTTCATAGGTGTACCCCATTTGTACTATAGCATTGCTATAGATTTTTTTTTTGTTCTAATACATGATAAAAGTGGTGAACCTTTAACTTATCTTGCTTCTCTTGAATTCATACTTATAATTTTCTGAAGCTGGGCTCATTTGAGTGCAAGCTATGAAATTTGAAATTTATGACTACTTACATGAACTTGTAAGAATATAAATCTATTGCTACAATAATTTTTATCTGAACTCTTGTGCAAGACTTTTTGAGTTTTTTTCATGAATATTAGTGTATATTGTAATGACTAGAAAAACGTTCCTTTTCTTAAATGTATTTCTAAAATTCATTTATGGAAAAAATTATTGTATGGATAGTTGATTCATTGAAAGATGGGGGGGTTATCCATTAATAATTCATAGATTTTGTATTTTTATATCTATATTGCTACATTTTTTGTAAATCTATTCTTTCTGAGCCAATGTATTATTTAATGGCCTGATTTGAGTCCTGAATGCCATTGTAATGAAAAATTATTTATTTCTATTCCTTCTCAACATTTTGTACTATATTAGGTTAGTATACATATGAATTTCATATAACAGAAGTTAAGCTCACTGAAAGATAAATAAGTCCATTCTTATTCAAAGTTAATTTGAAATCAAATTTCTGAAACTGGTAAATATATTTTTTTATCATAATGTAATTCTATGATTTGATACTTGATACTTTTATCTTTTTGTTTGAATCAGGAATCTAAAACCTTGAATAAAATATCATAAACTTATCAACTGTTGTCGAATATGGATATATTTTCTTTAGTATGTACTTTATTGTTGCAATTTTATTCATGATACTGAAACATATCCCTTTTATGCAAGAAATAATTATTGAGATATGAAGGATTTTTTTAGTTTACCCATGCTTAATTCATGAAAAATTTTGAGCTTTTCCCAGAATTTAGAAATGGGATGTTTCTTTTTTTTCACTGTGAATGTGTATGAGCAACTCTCTTTTCAGGTGAGTCTTTTACTCTAAATCCCTTGTAGCATATGCCTTGATCATATCTTTAATTAATAAGATTATAAATTTTTTTCTTTATCTTTATGATTCTTTATTTTTGTTCCTAATTCATATTGTGGAAAACCTTATCAATATGCTTCATTTACTACTGCAATGAAATCTTTAAATTCATTTTTGTTTTATTGATGTGATTATTGAGTGAAATTTTATACTTTTAGCAAGTACATAAATTTAAAGCATGTATTGATCTCTTCTTCTACAACACAGTACCTACACACTTAAGAAAATAGTTAGAAAATAATTTTAGGATTTTTGTCCTCTCTTATGTTCCATTGTCTTTTTCTTTTCTTCTTTCTTCTTCTGTAATGATTCTAAGGAATCATATGTGTTACTGGTAGAGTACTACTTTATTAATTTTGTATCTATATCTGATGTAACTTATGCTTGCTGATATTAAGAAATCCATTTACATGCAGTTAGATGGTACAATGATTATAGATCAAACCTTGACATCTTGATCTGATATCATTTTATTTTGTTTTTTTAAGGTACATTATAGTTTTCTTGCAACACAGATTAAAGATGGAGTTGGAACTGGAGATAAGAAGATTAGAATAAAAAACCCAAGGGAATGAAGGGTTTCTTCTAAACACTTTTACTTTTAAGTTTATGCACATGTACTTATTTCTTAAGTAGTTATGAGTTAAATCCCACGGCTTGTGTGGGAAACATTTAATTTCTTCATGAATAAATAACATTAATTTTTGTAACTGAGCTGTATAGTTATTTATGCATTCATATTTAATGATCAATATTGATTGTATAATGAAACAAACAACTCAATCACATAATTAAATGTATTTAACATGAATAAATAATGATTCTTGAGGTACTTGTAACTTAATAATGAACTATCTTTCATGTGAACTGAAACTCTTTTTGTTGTTCCTAAATTTAAAACTTCTCCTAAACTATGATTTCCGCCTTCATCAAGGCAACACATTAGTCCTTGGGGGACTTTTTGTTTCCTTGATAAAGATGAACATTAAATGATAGTCTATGTGAGGTGTTACATTTTGTAAAAGCATGCACAGCTGTAGATTACATTTAGTTAATTAATACAAAAACATTATAAAAAGTTCAATTATGTAACATTTTAAATATTCCTATATAAAATCATCTATTTGTTCAAACCAAAATTTAAAAGTAGAATAAAATACACTGTTAATAAATATATTTAATTTTATATATATATATATATATATATATATATACAGAGAGAGAGAGAGAGAGAGAGATTATATATTGTATATTATAAAATATAATGTTAGCCAGCTGCATTTAGTAAATTTGAGGCTTTATAATAACAACAAAATTAAATAGTGAGAAAATTTATAGGGACCGCCGTAGTATGATAGTCAGGCTTATAAAAGAAAAATAAAAATGGGGTGGGGGTGGCACTCCCACCCAATTCCATATACAATATGGATAGGGGTGGGGGTTTCATCCCCCACCCTCAAACTATTAAACCAAACCCCAACAACTAACAATATAGTGGCCATAAAACATAAAGAAGGCCGTGACCACTATTATTTTAAACGAAGTAGTATATAACATATTTCGTTTGACCAACATACAAACACACACACACGCACACACACATCTATATATATGCATAAATATGTATATATATATATATATATATATATATATATATATATACATATATATCCATCCACTGTATATATTTAAAATCAACATTTTAAATCTAGGAATCCCAAAATAAATTTTAAATATGAACGCATAAATTAATGGGTATAGAAACACACACACACAAATATATATATATATATATATATATATATATATCCACCATATATATTTAAAATCCACATTTTAAATCTGGGAATCCCAAAGTAAATTTTAAATCTGAATGCATAAATTAATGGGTATAGATACACACACACACACACACACACACAAATGTGTGTGTGTGTGTGTGTGTGTGTGTGTGTGCGCGCGCTGCGCGTGCACGCGTGTGCATGCATGCGCGTGCACGCGTGTGCATGCATGTGCATGCACATGCATGCGTGCGCATGCACGTGCATGCTTGCATCATCCTAAACCTAAAAAAAATTGGTCAAAAATGTCGATACCAAAATAGGGTAAGTTATAAAAAAAAGATAATAGAAATAAAGAAACAACATTCATAGAAAACCCTAGGAGAGGGATGAAAATGAAATCAAACAATCCTCCAAATGTGTGTGTATCCATCCAAGAGAAAATAGAAACCTTCCATTGAATTTATCCTCCTCTTTCTCCCAAACCTACAACACTAAAAAAATGAGAAAATAGGGTAAGAAAAAAAAATATAGAGAATTCATAATGATATTTAGAGTTCCATAGTCAAACCTATGATCTAAAGGTGTAGAATTCTTTAATCCAATGGTGGAGGGTGAGTCCTACAAATTTTTACATTCTGGGGATTTTTATGGGAATCGAACTTAAATATAAAGTATGGGTAATAGTTTGAATGGGGCCACTTAATGCTTATGATAAGTTGAGACCCTTGGTTAGAGATATATATGAACAAGTGGTATTGGTCTAGTAAGGATAAATAAAATAATTGGGTGCAAAGGGTAACTTAGATAATTAATTTTAAGAGATAAATTAATGGGAACTTAAATACATGTTAGTAAAATATATGAAGGAATTAGGTGTAATCTAAATAGGGAGTATTAGACATTAATGATATTAAGTGGAATTTTAAAAGAGAAAAGAATTAAGGAGAGTAAATTAGCCAACACTTTTAAATGGGACTAAACACGAACCCTATAAGGAGTTTCTAACCTGAAATAATCTTATAATTAAATTATTAATATTAATTATTAATTTAGTGACAATACTTTTGCGGATACGTAGAATTTTATTTGTCAAGAAATATTTACACCTTGTCATTTTCCATCTTGTTGCAACCCTAGTTAAAACAAAAATAATTATACCCTAATTTTTCAAATTAATTATTGAATTTTACTTGGGTTTGTGTGATGAATTTTGGGGGCATTAAACTTGCTATGAGAGTCGTGGGTTCAATGATGTGACCTGCAAACATGCGAACATGAAAACCGGTTAGGAAAACTTAAACATATGACACTTGAGGATTTGAAATAAAAAAATATAACAATAATAAATATTTTTTATTGTTTTACGTGCCTAAGTTGGTGCCTTATTGAACCTTGTTAAGAGGAAATTCTAATTCTGTTGGATATTCTTTTGAAATTTTTAGTTGTTAGAAAAAAGGATTTCCCTACAAGGATGTTGGTTATTGGGTTCTTAGCTCTTACTTCTTAGTTATGGTAGTGTCATAGCATTGACCCCATAGAGACCTTTCTTTATCTAGATTGTTATTTTATTTGAGGCAAATCTTGTGGATTAGTCCTAGTGGTAGCATTTAGGGGTCAGTTTGGAGGAAAACTAGAGTTTTATTAGTTGTTAGAGCTTCCCTTCCTTCATTTAATAGGTGATTTGGTTATGGTTTTCATTTCATCGACTTAATACTCATATGGGAGAATAGATAGTAGGGCTTGGTGTCACTTTTGATTCATTTTTGGTATGTGTGTTTTTAGATATGATATCTATGTATAGTACCCAAAGCGACAACCTATGAAGGGTTGTGAAGTGAATGTGATGTGGACATTTTCTGTGTTTTATATTTGTAAACTTAATTTATTTTATTAAGGAATTTTATTTTTTTTTATTATTCAATTGAGAAGCTCTAAGGGTCTTATTGTTAGTTGTTTATCTTATTGCAAGGTTTTCAAGCATTTCTGTGCAGCTACTTAGCCACATTCTTTGATTTCCAAGGTTTCTTATATTTTACTTTTGATTTGTGACTCAGAGCTCATTTTTCTCATTGATAAATTATCTAAATGTTGTCAAGAATGTTACATGACCATTTTCTTATCTATCGATGAGTTGGTTTTACACTGTTTGTATTGTTATTTATCATCTTATAGGGGTTACACCTTATGTGCCTTGATGGTATTCTTAGGTACTTCAAGTCATGCCTTTGGTTTTTGAATGAGATAAGTTTGTGTTTCTAGGATCTTGGAGTGACCCTTTTGATACTCATCCTTTCTAGGGAGAGATTTCTTTGTATCATGTGGTATATTTGGCATTTTTTTATGGTGGTTTTGTCTCTTTTGCACCTTGGTAAGATATTTTTTCATCATTAGAATAGGTGTGATTTTTAATATATACTTATGTATTTTATTAGGGATGGTCCACCGATGGGTATACTGCATTCTAAAGTGGTTACCTTGTTTTATTTTAGAGAATATCGATAGTGGATTGTATGGATCTATGGTAAATGTGGTTATTCTTAATCCCTTTGGGAATTGTGCTTAAAGAAGTGTATTTTCTTTTCTATCAAAGACCCATACCTAGATATACCCTTTCCGGATCCCTTGTATAGTTTAGCATATTCCACACTATAGACTATTAGTATTGAGCTATGTTGAGACATCTATGGATTCCAAAGGGGTATTTGTGGACTTTGTTCTTGGAGATTTTGGTCGTATAGGTCATAAGAGTCTAACATTAGTTATGGTTATACCATGCTCTTTCTTTCAAGTCTATAACTCTTGGCAGTTGAGGCCATGTTTGAGAAAATCAATTGAATGTCATCTTGTATTTGATGTCCTATTTATGAGGAAGTGTGGTGTCCATGGAGTAAATTTCCCCTTTTCGCCTCATTGCTTGGTTGATGGTTATCTTGTGGAGGTATAAATTCTATTTGGAAACTCTCCCTTTCTTATTTGGTGAACCTATTTTGAGTCTAAACCACAAAATTTTGTTTCTCCTCATACTAATCTAAACTCATTGAATTCATAAAATAATTATTTTAACCATAATGAGCTCATTCATTGTCAATCCTAGTTATACTTGTGGAGACCCACTTAAGGTGCATAAGTGATGCATGTAATAATTTGGTAAACTTTTGTAAGATTGGTGTGTTTATTTTTGGTTGATGATATCTTGCTTCTATAAAATTAATAATATGATATGCTTGACTCTTTGTACTCATTAAAATTTAATTGGTAATGTGTTAAGCCTTAACATATTAGAACTCTAATTGAGGGGTTTGGACTTTTGAAACTTAAGAAGTAAGCTGGAACATTAGGTAAATATGGCTCGTTACTCTAGCTTGTAGCTCAAGAGAAGAAATAAACAAAAACAAGAAGAAAGAAACTATGTGAATATTACAAATAAACATCCCTTACCCTGTATGAAAGAAAAATAAATAGTTTTTTTTTGCCTAATTAGAGTGGCGAGGTATTATGTAAACATTGGTAATGACCTTCAATTACACTATATATGATATATCATAATAAAAAATGCATTAATTATGAAAACTTATAGGAAATACGCTTGTTGAATGTAATTGTAAATTATGTCCTATAATTTGGATTATGGAACGTGTAAATTTATGACATTGAACACTAGTAGAATGTCTAATTAAAGGACCTTGATTGGATAAATGGATATTGCATGCCCTAAATTTATAAAGGATGTAATCTGAAAAGTTTAAACTAATTAAAAGGTTCCGTTCAACTACTATAAGATTATATAGTCTCTTTTGAAACCTAAGATATTGGGGTTGTGATATCGTTGAGTAATTTCCATACCTACTTGTTATGTCAAACATTAAGCATATGTAAAATGGCTATAAAACAAGTATATGCTACATCATTTTGGACCTCTCTTTGGGTAATGTGAATTTTTAGAGGTATGCCTAAGGGTTCTATCACTGTATTTTAATGCATTAATTATTATGTTCATATTAATGGATGCTATGTCCCATCATGCAAAAGGTGGAAACTATTTGAATATTTTGGTCTATCCCATTCCCTGATTAATAAATCACTTTGTTGATAGGGATGTGTTATAGATGTGTTTTACTCCCTTAAACATAAATGTGTGTGATTTACACTTGTTGGATCCTTTCAGGTTTTTGTACACTTTGTTCCTCGTAGCTCGACAAGTGTATGATTTGTGATCTTTTAGGAGTGATTCTATATCTCTAGTTTTATGAAAGGCACGCTCCTTGTGTTTGGAACAGGTCATTGGTGACCTAGGATTAGTGGAAAGCTTAGGAAATATATGTTAAGGATATGAAGAATCTTTTTAAATTTTCCTTCCTTTTCGGAAATCACGATGTTATCCCCCTTGACCCTTGAAAAGAGGAAGTGTGGATTATTTTTGTAATTTTTTCCAAGGATGTTGGTGTGATTCTACAGTAATGGTTAGTTGGACCTCTCTTGTTACCTATTTTTCCTCCCAGTTCACTTGGGTATTACTTGTGCTACGATAATAATCATGTGATCGTTTTAAGATTATTTTGGGCTACATAAGGACTTAAAATAAATTAATTCCATTTTAATTTATAGAGTTATTGGTATCTTTGGTGTTGATACGTTATTATGGGTAAATATTTCTTTTCATTAATTTTTTTTTTTATCTATGTGCTTGCGGTTTGTAAATAAAGATTAGCGTTTGTATGTTCGACCTTTGAGTGCAAATACCAGTTATAGAAAACCTTATGGAAGTGATTATGCTAGTATTAAAATGAAGACCTAATTGAATCATTTTAAATTATATAAAGTATTTGAAATGACTAGTTTGCATCCTCGTCGACACTTTTGTTAAAATTCAGGTGTTTCCTTGACTGTGAAACCTCGTATTTTGTGGTCCTAAATTTGATAGACCTTTGAGTAGGTGTGTATTCTCATGAAAAATTGAAGGTCATTATTTTTAGTTGATAAAAATGTCTAAAAATGTGAATATTAATGTATAATTCAACCCAAATTGAGGTTCTAGCCTTCCATGTTATCGTGCGCTTCTCCCATGTGTGACTATGTAGACACCTTGTGTGTGTAACTTCTCGATTTCTTGATGGACCTTGATTTTTATTCATTGGGTTTCCATTGGTCATTTTGAATTTAGATGTTTGTGATTTAACTTGGTTAACCTCATAGAGATTATTATGAAAGTTTATTTTATTTTTGTCCCTACCTCTTTGCGTGACTTCTTGGAGGAAGTCAAATATAAGGGGAGGGGGGTGTAATGCATGCTCCTCTTTGACACTTGTTATACTATGGTTTTAATCATTATGCACTATAGACATAGACCTTATTATGTTATTTTTATTAGCATGATGTTAGATGGTAGATATATTATGACTATTGATATGTTGTGATTCATCTCATGATTTATATGGATTCCTAGAGACATGGATAAAATTAAGTATTGACGATGATGTGTTGTTGTTTTATATTTATAATAACACTCTAGATTTTGATGTGTTGATAATGTTTTGATGTTCGGATGAATCTTATGAACTCGTTAATATTGATGATATGATAAAATTGATATGTGTAAAAAATTGTAAACCATTGGTAGTATTGTTAGACTTGACGATGATTTAAAGTACATGATATGATGATTTTATTAATGGATGTGTATGCATTCTTATTGTTTATGTATTTGATCCAGCCAAAAGACCGAAGGAGGTATGGTTTGATTTTTACAAGTGATTGTAACACAATAAACAATAGAGGGGTAAGAGTCCAACTGTAGCGGAATATCCAATGGTTGTAATGATGGTCACCATGAAAACTTTGTGTGATGTTATTGTTATATGTTGTTATGATGTTGGAGGACCCCACAGGGGGATGACCTCAAAATGTGACCTTGGGACTTTGTTTATTTTCTCTTTTCTTTTTAATTATTTAGTGAGTATGTTTTTTATTATTTCATTTTATATTATCTATTTATTATTGATCAAATGCACCCTTGTTTAGTAATTAATTATGTTAACCTAAGTTAATTTTTTGGATGTGACTTAGGAGCATTAATTAGGGGTAGCTGATGTTGGTTTCTTGTGATTAGAATTGATTTTATTTGAGTTTTGTTGTGTACTCCAGTCATCTCTCAAAATCTGAAATTTGACTTTCATGCCAATTTTGGAATCTTGTGGGACAAGTTAAGCTTGTAACACACCTCCTAAAGTGACCCACCAACTATACCTATGGTGTGGGGTGTTTATTTTAGACCCCTTTATGTGATTTAGATGGTTAAAAAGGTGAATTTATTACACTATCTTACATGATATTTAATTATTTACTTTAGAATCATGGAGTGAGGGTTATTTTGTTTAAGATACTTTTCATATCCTCACACACCAATTTATTAGCCTTGGGTTTGAGGTTTGACTTGGTGTTGTGGAGTTGAGGAGAAGTGATGTGACATCCTAAATAGAGCCACCTCACCCTCCTCTTCTCTTTTTCTATATATGCAAGTTTATTTGATGCTTTTTGGGTTACTTCATTTTTTAGTGCACTTGCATTTTTTATTTTTAGCTTGATTTTCTTACTTGGGAGTCTTGGAGCTTATTTGGATTTGGGTTTGAGCTTGGAAGGATCTTGGAGTTGTGATTATGGGACCAAGTTCTTGCAATGGCAAGGTAGGATCCACACCCATGTAGCTGTGTGTGTGTGTGTGTGTGTGTGTGTGTGTGTGTGTGTGTGTGTGTGTGTGTGTGTGTGTGTGTGTGTGTCATGTAAATGAATGGTTGTGTGTTCATTTTTGGGACCTTGGGTAGAATGGCCTTTAGTGTGGTGTAGGAGAAGGATTTATGGGGATCCATTTGAGGAAGGGATAAGAGTATTTTTTGCATATTTTGGAGGGAGTTTTGGCTTGGGTGCCACACCTTTAAATAATAAATATTTTTACTTATCTTGCATGACTTACTTGAGGGAGGCATAAGATATTTTGAAGGAGGCATAAGAGTCTTGTATGTTTGTGCTTTGTGTTTTCAAAGGTTTCAAAGTTGGAACCAAATCCTATTAGGAGGAATAAATTATTTCCCCATAATTTCTTGCTCTATTGGCTTTGAATTTTAAGCCTTGTGTTTTTTAAAAGTTGCATTTTATTGATGTTGTTTTTTGTGCTTGTTTGTGTGTTGAAAGATTATTCGTATGTGTGTTGTAATGCACAAGAAATTGTGAAAGTTGTCATTGGTTGCAAACATTGTTTATTTCACTATGATCGGATCTCGGGGGCTAATGAGGAGGATAGCTTCTTCTCCTCATTTGAATATTGGTTGGTTAGAGAGCATTGCCTACTCACCCTTATTTGTGTTGTGCCTTGAAGTTGAGGTAAATGGATAATCTCAAGTGAATCCTTGAACATAATTACATTTTGTAGAAGAAAAGAAAGTATCCTACTTTTGTAAAAAAATTGTCATGTTGTTTCAACTTAAACTAGAAGGCTTGTAATCATGTATTTTAAAAGAGAAGTTCTTGGTTATCCTATTTATCAAATTTTTAATGTTGTAGTTGAATGGAGATATTACAAGTTGCATTTTGTTGGGAAAGAGAGTCTTTTTCAAATCTTATTTTTACTTGGAAAGGTTGTAAAAATGCATCTAATTAAGGAAGTATGTTTTGTATGGAAAAGTTTACTTTCAAGTTTAATATTCAAACAAAAAAAGTATACAATTTCAATTATGTACAATTTTATATATTCCTATATAAACTCATCTACTTCTTCAAATCATAAAATTAAACATAGAATATAATACTCTCCTAGTAAAAAGATTTAATTATATATATATATATATATATATATATATATATATATATATATAATACTCTCCTAATAAAAAGATTTAATAATATAAATATATATATATAAATAAAGATTAAAATTATATATATATACACACTTACCTTCTATTATAAATCCTCTTCTTTATTAAAATGTGTTATAAAATAGAATGTGGTCCTAAACGCATTTTAATAAAGAAGAGGATTTATAATAGAAGGTAAGTAAAAGACTGCGCAAATTTATAAGGACCACCATAGTATGATAGTGGGTCTTATAAAATTAAAATTAAAATGGTGTGGGGGAAGGCTCCTGCACCCCCAATCAATATGAAATATGGATACGGGTGGGGGCTCCATCCCCCACCTAAAAACTATTAAACTAAACTACACCAAATAAAAAAAGAGCGGACATAAAACATAAACCAAGCCGCACATTATATAACATATTTCGGCCGACCCCATATATATATATATATAATCTGTGTCTGTTTCTGTGAATGTACATATGTATGCATGTATAAATCCGAGCGCCGTATATGTTTAAAATCAACATTTTAAATATGGTAATCAAAAAATAAATTTTAAAACTGAATCCATACATACATGGGTATACATACATACATGCATATACATACATATATATATATATATATACAATATATATGTATATGTATATATGTATATACATATCTATATATATATATATATATACATATATATATACAAAGACATATACATATAATCCTAGATTTGTGTGTATACATCATCTTAAACATGAAATAAAATGGGGCAAAAATACCCATACTCAAATAGGGTGAGTTCTAAAAAATGTATGATACAAATAAATAAACAACATTCTTGGCAAACCTTAGGAGAGGGATGCAAATGAAATAAAACAATCCTCCAAAATCCAAA
The DNA here is from genome assembly GCA_019776745.2 of Taxus chinensis. Taxonomy (NCBI): domain Eukaryota; kingdom Viridiplantae; phylum Streptophyta; class Pinopsida; order Cupressales; family Taxaceae; genus Taxus; species Taxus chinensis. Next base: position 632,473,542 of record CM034154.1, on the reverse strand, counting down.
AGAAAAGAGCAACCTTTTGTAGCCTCCATCCTCCTCTTAATCCCAAACCTGCAAAAGTTAAAATTAGTAAATAAAGTAAGAAAAAGAAATAAAGAGAACTCGTAAGGATATTTAGGGTTCCTTCACCAAACCTAAGATCTAAGGGTGTAGAATGTTCTATCATGGAGGATGAGTCCTACAAATTATTAAGGTGTGAGATTTTTATGGGGTTTTATGACAATGAAACTTTATTAAAAATTATGGTTAATAGTTTGAATGGGGCCTTTTAATGGCTTAGGATAAGTTGAGACCTATTAACAATTTTTGCACTCATGAAAAAATTGACAACTCAAAACTTTGTTACGATGGAAGGAATTGATGAAATCAACCTAACTGGGGGGAGCATTAAAGTTCTATTATGCTTTTAGTTTCAGCAATTGATCAACTACATGTAATCTGCAGTTGTGTGTACTGTTACAAAATGTAACACCTCACATAGACTGCCATTCCATGTTCATCTTTAGCAAGGAAACATAAAATCCCTTAAGGACTAATTCATTGCCTTGATAAAGGCGAATATCATATTTTAGGTTAAATGCTAAATTTGGGAACATCAAGCAGAGTTACAGTTTACAAAAAAGAGAGTTCATAATTAAAATTACAGGTACTTCAAAACTCATTATTTTTGCATGTTAAATACATTTAATTATGTGATTGAGTTTTTTATTCCATTATACAATCAATATCTATCATAAATTTGAATGAAGAAAAAAGTATACAACTCAGTTACAGAAATTAATGTTATTTATTCACAAAGAACGACAATGTTTCCCAAAAAAGCCATGGGATGTAACTCCTAACTACTGAAAAAAGAAGTACATGTGTATGAAGTTAAAAATGAAAGAGTATAGAAGAAACCCACCATTGCCTTGGGTTCTCTTCTAATCCTTATGTCTTCAATTCCAACTCCATCTTCATCCATGTATCAAGAAGCTATAGTGTTCCTAAAAAATTAAAAGAAAAGGCATCAACCAAAAACTCATGGTTTAATTTGTACTCATGTACTGTCTAACTACATGCAGGTGGATTTATAAATATAAGAAGCATAAGGTACATAAGAGACAAATATACAGTCGAAAAAATAATATTCTACAATAATACATATGATTCCTAGAATCATTTTAGAAAATAATGGGAAAAGAGAAAACTATGGAACATAAGAAAGACCAAAAATCTCAATTATTTTCTAACTATTTTCTTAAGTGTGCAGGTACAGGTTCCATCAAAGGAGAAAATAAAAGCATGTCTTATATTCCTCACTGTTAGATAAAGATTGCATTAAAATATAGTTTAATGACTTCCATCCTATGGTACATCAAGTTGGAATAACTCACAAGTACACAACGGTATGAAATAATAATGTAATTCAGAGTTTAGTAGTTATTCTAGAAATAGGAGTTACAATGCAGATTAGGAGAGAAACTAACATGATTACTTACAATCAAAGAAAAATTTACATATCATTTATAGATCAGAGCCAACAATACATTATTCTCTGATCATATTCCAAAGAAAGAGTCTACAACAATAGTATGAATATTTTCAAACTAAATTACTATGATAGATAACTTAATATCAGATCATCAAGTAAAAATTGGGAAATGTAGAGTTTCGGTATTATGATCAATCACATGATACATGAGGTGTTCCTCTGGAAACTAAAGGATATTTTACAAATATCAAAGCAAATAGAGATGAAAAGGATAATGCAATTTCAATAGATTATAGGTTTTGAATGTCAAAGATACAATTTCTTTTACCAAGTTTCATATGAGAGACAAAGTTCCTTGGAAAGAAACAAGTAGAAAGAGAATATCAAAAAACAAGCATCGAAACTTTTAGGGATGACATCATTTCCATTATGATGAAGCTATAGATCAGAACAAATGGTTACAGCCATCAGACATAGGTATAAAGATTCAAGTAAAACAAAAATATTTATATTTTCCAACACATGAGTACAATTATGATTTTATACATCATAAGAAGAGGTACAAGATAAAGAATCTCAGTTTAAAAGTGCAACAATACAGATTAAGATACAATTATAATGTATATTTTACATATTTACAGCTATAGGTATTAAAATGCACTGGGAATGACACCTTTTGTTTTGACAATAGAGAAATTTCTAGTGATTACAAGGTCAGAGTATAATGAGAGTAAAAAATTCTGATGTTTCACTGCTGAAATCAGAGTAAAAGTTCTCAGTAGAACAAACTTTCAGAAAATAGAACCAGTAGTAACTATCTCATGAAGCATCAACAAAGAAAGTCATTGTTATGCTTTAAGGAATGCATATGGAAAACAAGTGAAGATTTATTTTAAATTTCAAAAACATAATCAATGAGTATTATCTCAAATATCAATACAAATTTCTTTGTAATACTTGAGAGGTGTCCATCCACAATTTCAATACAGTGAGCTAGCAGATATAGCTTTGCAAATCTAGAAATAAAATACAAGTTCATAACTATAGATTCAAATAGATATGCTGCATACAAAAAATTTCAAATAATGATATTATAGTATATTCAGTTGCAGACTTCATTTCTTGACATACTTATTCAAAATAAAGGGACCAGCTAAACAAGTCTTAAATCTTGTTTAGTGGATATTGCAAGAATAAAACAAAGTCAAGTTTAATGGAGAAAAAAAGGTTAATGTAAGCAAGTACATATATAGGAGAATAAAATAGAATCCTAGTAGTTTCAAGTGGATATTTTTAGTAAGCTACAAAACAGAAACATAGTTCAACCAACAAATAAAAGGAGAGATTATTCTATCCTCCAAAACATCAAGAAAAAAACAATATGGAAGAACTATTTGTGGAAAGGAATTTCATAGCAATGATCTAGTTTAAATATTTCTTGAGTCAACAATGCAAATGATAAGTAAGGTACATTCAAATGTCATCATCGCATGAACCAATGGATTTTTGAGTCAAGAACAAAATAGAAAGATTACACGATCATTCTTCAAGATACAGGTATCCTCAAAATATTGCAATAAGTTCAGAGATCTATCATGTACTCATGAAATATAGATCAATACAAGAAAATGTACATTCAAATCAAGAGGAAACGCTACATTATTGAGATTTCTCCTATGGAACACATTCTAACTTGCAATAGAAATCAAAGCTATAAGTAATGTTTTCACAAGAAATCTGTAGATACTTCAAAAAAACTTCCACAATTCAAGAGATCATTCAGATTTACACAGAAATGGAAAATATGCCAAAACATATTTCATAACAGTCATGCCTCAAGAAGTAAAATCAAACAAGTAAAATTTTCAAACCAGAGGTAATAATTCAAGGTTTTTTACCCATTTTCAGTGAGATGACCCAAAACATTTGTGGAAGATTCATTAAGCTCATCAATAAACAGAGAAACAAATTTCAAAGGAATAAACATTAGACATAGTAGTGCAAGTAACATATGGGTTTGAGGGAAAATTTGATTTATATAGTTACGAAAGATTTTTTTTTAGAGATCCTATCAAAACCCTCATACAAGTTCTAGTAAGCTATATCAGAAGGAAAAGAGTTTTTTTGAAATTAACAATAACACCTAGAACAAAATAGAGAAAAATATGATAACCAAGAAAGGGGAAATCCATTCTCAAATAAAAGTTACAGTTTTAAATAGTTTTGCGAAGTTTTCGAAAATAAATAAAGACAACTTATGAGTGAATAAATAAATTTAACCCATTTTTAGGATGGGATGGGTGAATATTATTGTTATATATTGTGTGCAATTATAAGGCACAAATAGGATATTTCAGACATAGGAGTGCTGAAGCAAATTTTACCAGTTTTACCTTTTGAATGAGAACTGATTTCTAGCTTTCCAATTATTTACAGTGGCATGTATATCTCATAAATTCTTCTGAATGTCAAATTCCATTATTAATCATATTACCTTGCTATAAATTTAATAATTTATGCATAATATTAGTGTGCATGTATACCTTATTGTGTTGTTGTGAGTCATTGCCTATGCACCCAAAGTGTTTTTCCTTAATATTCTTCTAAAAACTATTGGTTTATGCATCCAAAATTCATTCTCAATTTGATTGTGCATATACTCCGTTAAATCCCTTAGCACATTTGGTGTATCACCCCATTTTCAATCAATTTACAATCATCCATCTACCCTCAAAACCCCAAATAAATAGTTTAGGATAAATAAAAAAGGAATTGGCCTTGATACTAGAGGCTCACCTCAATAATTGGTATACCCACAGACCTGAGGTGTTTCCATTGGATCTACAAAAGTGAGAGATTCATAGAAATCTTAGAACCCCTACAATCATTTCTCAACAAGGTTACACTTTCGAGAGGTAACAGTTTTAAGCATGCCCAATGGGATTACAAATCAAAACTATAGTGGATTACAACAATTTACATCATATTTATAGTGACAGAAAGTCACTTTTGGAGCAACAAGCTGCAATATTTTTTTCTAAATATCAAAAGATTTATTTGGCGACTATGTAAGGCTGAATTCAAACCAAAATTTTCATCATGTTCCATGCCTAAAGTGACTACATGATCATAACTAAGAGAAAATCTTGTTAAGTTTATTTCTTTACCTTAAAATTCTACAAGAAGAAGAAGATTTGGAAATACCATACCTTATAATAGGCCTAGTTGCAGGAACCCTAGTCCTAATCTTCCTTCACCACTTGTTAATCTTGTTTTTCAAATCCTAGTTATTCCAATGGCTATTCAACCACCTATTAATTTTTTGACCTTTACTAATGACAAACCTTTAGTAATTAAATTTTATCATGATATTCCCAATGCTGCCATGAAATGTTTACATTCATTCACTGGTGAAAATCATATTACTCCTACAGAGCACATTAAAGATATTTTAGCCCTTCGTGTTTTCCATATCACAACTCATGAAGATGTATCCTTAAGACTTCTAGCTGCATCATTTAAAGGACAAGCCTTATAATGGTATAGAACCTTAGAAATTAGGAGTATAAGAACTTGGGATGAGTTAGGAGAGAAATAAATTAAGCAATTTCAAGACCATCTTGAACATTTATGTTTCGTAGAGCAATTTCTACAATTAAAAGAGCCCCTCATGAATTTATGGCTAGTTTCAACATTAATTTTCTAGAACTTGAAAAAGAATTTTGACTAGTGTTAGGCCTCAAGCTGATCATGCTTTTTTATACTACCTCAGAGCCTTAAATAGTGATATTTCAACTATGATTCAATATATGGAAGGAGAGACTCTCCCAATAGCTTAGGACATTTCCATTATGACTGAAAAAAAGCTTATACAAACTACGAAATTAGCACCAACGCCTTCAATACCTCTTATAGAAGATTTGTCACCTATTCCACAACCTATTACCATTATAGAGCCTATTTTTTTAGCTCCATCAGATGATGTGTTTAAGGATTTACATACTATGGGTAATAAATTGACTTCAGTTGAGAACAAATTAGCTCATCCTGGTAGGCCTTATCAAGCTCCTTATTAGTAAAATCAATAGAATAGGCACACTACTTTAGCAAAATCAAAACTATAGACAACCATATGAGCCAAGGTAATTTGACCCAAAATCTCCTAGTTTATCTAGCGCTCTTGTTCAAATTAACATGGTTTCAAAAGAATGGTTTCAACCTTGTAATCAACCTCATTCATCTACCAATTTTCCAAATTCATTCATGAATAAAATCCTTGTTGCACAACCTCAACTTGAAGCATTATTCATGCCTTAAATGGAGGGTGAGTTGTAGGAAGCTTATAGTTAGACACCGCCAGAATAAAATCTAGTCACCTTCGGAGAGGAAGATTTTACTACAGTCACAACTAGGTCTCCGAAAAAGACTCGGGATAAAGAAAAATAGCAAAACAAACATGTTCTACCCACAGTCACTAATAAAACAACAAGTGCAGGTCAAAAAACAATAAACAATTCTGTTTTTCCTAAAAAAATAGCAAACCGTTCAACTCAAAGAGAATAGAAAAAAACAATTAGAACCTGATCCCAGAAAACTCTTCATACCTCAGATTTCAAAAGTTGCTGAAGGAGAGTCAATTTTTGCTAAATCTTATTGTAAAATGGTAGAAGTTGTTTAAAAAATAGCTACCTATTTTAATATTGTGGAGTTAATGGAAAAACATAATATTAATATTTCACTATCAGATGCTCTAAGTATTCCAAGACAACAAGAGTTACTTCCTCATGAGCTTGCTAAGCTGCAAATTTCATCAAAACCAACAGAAAAATAATCTAAGAAAGAAATCATGGTCTTTGAAATGATGGATCAAGACCGTATGAAAGAGGTTAAATGGATGGTTCAAAAGGTCTTAAATTCTCATGATATCAAGAAGCCACCACCATTTTATCTATCTATGTTAATTGGAGATCATTTAGTTCATAACTGTATGGTTGAGAGTGGTGCAAGCATCACATTTATGCCAAAAAAATTTACATAAAAATTGGGCCTACAGTATGAGCCTTTAGAGAAAAGTGTGTTACAACTACACAAAACAACAACTAACACAAATTGGTATTATGAGAAATTTGGAGGTAACCTTAAATGCTTGAACCAATGTTACTATCTTACAAGATGTTACTATTGAATATTTACCTCCCTAATTTCCATTATGTTTATTAATAGATTTTACGATGAAGATAAGAGGTTCTCTTTCTTTAGATTGGTCATTTTTGTTCTTTACTAGAAGATACACAACTAAATTTACCGTAAATTTAGAGCTTCTGGCTAGATTTCATATTGAGCCTCATATTTCAAACACTACGACAAATTATGCATCTTTAGATCAATCTAATTTTTATGTTATAGCACATGTTTCTGTACTAGACAAGGTTTCTAATCTATTTATGGCTGAAAAGAATAAAAAATAACATGCTTATGATCCTTTCAAAGAAGCAGAAGAATATTTTTTTGGTGTCTATTGCTTACATAAAGAAAATGCACCAATTCCTTTACTATCCAAAATAGAAAAATCAACAAAAGGGCTATGGAAGCTTCACTTTGATGGAGCTAAAAACAAGAAAGAGCAAGGTGTAGTTTTGATGCTTTCTTCCCCTTTAAACGAAAAGGTATTTTTCATCTTTAAGTCTGAAATTCTCTTTTACTTGTAATGTAGCTGTATACAAAGCATTAATTCATGGCTTATAATGGACCATAAAAATAGGTATCAGCACTTTGCAAGTTTTTGTTGATTCCAAGTTAGTGATTAATAAAGTGAGAAACTTTAATGGGTTTAAAAATTCATTGCTAAAATCCTACAAACATAGATTTTTAGACTTAATGGTTGATTTTGATTCTATTAACATACAATCTGTCCCAATAGCTGAAAACAAGCATGCCGATAGAATTGCAATAGTTGGTGCTATCTTCGATGTGCTAGAAAAAATCAAAAACAAGAAAGTATAGCCACATATAAAGTTGATTACCAGACCTGCAATACTTGATAATGAAGAAAATTGGCAAGTTTTTGAAGATGATGAACAAATCTATAGTTTTCTACAGTAAGAAGTTGAATTTTCTGTAGTAAATCAATAAAAAAATTATCACTTCTATGGTTACATGATTGTTCAATTGAAGAAAAATAAGCTGCCTCAAGGATTGGTCACATTAGAAGATATTTTTAGTTTTGATGAACAATTAAGAAAGGACATAGATAAGATTATAACTTCGAAGAGATCTCAGTGGATGATGAATTTTTTTTTTTGTCATAAAGGTATGTTCCTCAAATTAAAAGAAGTCATTTATCAATTTATGCAAGGAATTCAGAGTAATTTTTCCTTTGAAGTACTTTGATTTGAGAGGTTTCGATCCCATTTTAGCTCAGCATACAATAGAGTTATATCCTAATTCCAAACCAGTTAGGAAGAAACAAAGGCCTGTAAATCTGAAGATTGAGCCATTAATAAGAAAAGAGTTGTCCAAATATATCAAATTAGGTATTATCTTTCTAGTTAAGCATTCAAGTTGGGTAGCTAGTCTCATTCCTGTTCGGAAAAATAATGGAGAAATTAAGGTATGTGTGGATTTTAAAGATCTTTAAAAAGATTCATTAAAAGGTCACTATTTGCTACCTAATATGGATCAAATTTTAAGGACAATTTCAGGTTCAGATAGACTATCTCTTTTGTATGGTTATAGTGGATACAATCATATCCTTGTGCGTGTAGAAGATATATGCAAAATAGTATTCACCACAAAATGGGGTACTTATGCTTACAAAAGAATGCCTTTTGGACTTTCAAATGCTGGTGCAACATTTCAACATGCAATGGACATGGTTTTTCATAGCTTATTAAATAAATACATATTGGTTTACTTAGATGATGTGACCATATTTTCAAAGAATTAAACTTTGTAGACAGTTTGGAATATCTTTGAATCCCCAAAATTCCATTTTTTCAGTGCATAAAGGTAAATTGTTTGGTCATATTATTTCTAGAAAAGGATTAACTATTGAACCTTTCAAAATTGAAGCTATTTCACAGTTATCCTTGCCTCATCATAATATATCACTATAAATTTTGCTTAGAAATATTAACTTTGTTAGAATATTTGTTCTAGATTTTGAAGCATTAGTCAAGCCATTAACAACCTATTAGAGGTCGATTTAATCTCACCCTGTTCATTCAAAAATGTCTTTGTACGCATGGTTTTAAGTTTTCTCTGTCTCCGTATATGGATTCATGAAATATTTTTCTTTCATTTTGTTGTGATGATTAGTCCTTTCTTTTGGTAGAGGATCACATTGAGTGCAGATATTGTTTTCCATTCCTCTATCCATGAGAAAGAATTTGTAATTTGGGCATAAATTCAGGTTTTTCCCCTTCCTTCTATTTTTCCATAGTCATGTTTTCCCTGTTAGTTTTTTTCCCAACATCTGTGGAAATGTGGTCCTTTCTGATTGGATTTGGCTCGACGTGTCTTTTTTGTGAAAATTACCACTTTTGTCACATTTGTAAAAAATACTAAATTGGCCCTGCTGCCCCAATAGCATCTACTTGGTTATTCAAAAAATATGAAGTGACAGGGAAAAAGTATTACTTTGACCCCATAGAAGGAAACGTGGTAGTTTTTCAAGTTACAAGTGGGGGAGCGGGTCAGCAGAACATTTTGAATTTTTTTGTCTTTTTGTACGAGGGAGCAAAGCTATGAAATAACCCACAACTTCGTTGAGGCTTACATCAAAATTTAGAAGTGAAAAGGCGGGTCACCAGGGAATTTAGAAACTATAAGGTCCACATAAAATCAAAGCTTGGACATGTGGAGGGCCGACACTCATTTGAGGATCCGCCTCTAGGTTCTACCTTAGCAGTTGTGCCAAGGAGAAACGTGGAGGCTTCCACTAGCTCCTCTCTATACTTAAAATTTTCAAGCAACTTTCTAAGGCCTAGGACACATGGAGCGTCTGCACTTATTTGGGACCTACCCTTGCACTTTAGTTTCGAAGAAGCATCGAAGGGACACTTGGAGGTTTCTGCTAGATCCTGCCCATACTTAGAATTTTCAATGGCCGAAGAAACTTTATCGGACCCTAGGAACATGATGCCTTCCGCTAGTCCTTAAATGTTTTCAACAACTTTGCTGGATTGAGACACGTGATGAGCCCGCACTTGTTCAGGGTCTCTACTTTTGGGCACCATATCAAAAGTGCGCCAAAGAAACACGTGGAGGCTTCTGTTAGCTCCTTTTTATAATAAGACTTTTTCAAAGACCAAAAGGTAATTTTTTTGGGCCTAGGGCATGTGGAGAGCCTACACTCATTTGAGGTCCCACTTCTAAACTTCATCTTTGAAGTTGTGCCAAGGCAACATGTGGAGGTTTCTTTTGGCTCCTCTTTGCACTTGGTCGACTCAGACTCCCAGCGTAGGTAATGTGAGATAATCCATGTGCGGACAATCATTTTCAAGAGACACGAATGCAGGCATCCATGCGAGGGCACTAATTTCTCAAGGTGTATTCTCAAGGGTGAAAAGGATTGCTTGACAGACCCATCTATACAGAGCCACCTGAAAGTGATTGAAAAGGGGATTTATCACATGATAGAATAAAATAATGATTAGAAGAAATGTAAAAAAGCTAGGGCATGGCATTCCATTCATGGTTGAGGGTCTGAGAAACATGATTAGTTCATGATTTTTCCACCTAGAAGCTTTGGGTATAAAATTGTTAAACATCACTTTCTGACACAAATTTTTAATAAGCGAAGTATTCCTCGAATATTATTTTTTTGGGGTGGAAATTTAGGATGAGTGAGCGAGTGAATTGTATAAATGTAATGAGGATACTCTTGAAAATTTTCAGGGGTTTTATTCTTATGAGAAAGTTTATGAAATCCCAGCTTCCTGAGAGACCATCCGAGAAACTTGTTAATCTCTTGTGTTTTATATTTAATCACGTCAAGATGGTTGCAAGCGTACAAGTATTGACAAGCTCTAAGACTGTTCAAGAAACTTTCCCCTATTGATAAATCTAATAGATCTCAAATTAATCTATGTTGATCTCGAGAAAAATTGTGTCTAGTTTTATTTCATAATGTATTCAAATGGTTTTGATGTTTCTATTGTAATCTTATGTTAAAATCCCTTCGAATCACACAGGATCTCATCCCTATGATATTTTAGTGGCATTTACAATTTCATTATGAGAATATCCTTCATCTTGTAATGAAATAAATAGTTTAAAATCACTTTACTATCATCTTGTTGATAAATATTGTCTATAAGCCTTTGAGTGTATCTTATACATGAGGAACCAGGGGTCTTTAATGTTTAATTGAGTCTTTAGCTTGATCCTTCATGTTGAATTCTCAAAGATTTTTTGAAACCATGCAGATTTGGGGTTCCATTGATGCACACATTCTGGTTGAAGGAATATTTTGTCTATTGTGAAGCATTATGTATGTTATTCTTCCAACTTTTTTTAAGGTTCTCAAAGATCTAGTGAAATCAACTTCATCTTTCTTAATCCCCACCAAAATATTCAAATAACCATGCATCCTACCAGAAGTACCCTTGTTTGTGCCGTGTGTCCACAAATGAACAAATTATACTGCAAAAATACACAAAATCAAGAGGGTCTTAAGTGTCTTTAGTAACCTGAACCCTTCTCAGAAAATGTAACCATTCTTTAGAAGTGACAACTCATGAGAGTTAAATTGTGGCGTATTGATCATATTTTATCAATGTTCCCCTAAAAATTGTGCAAAGAAGGATCTCTTCCTATCCTTCACCAACATAGGTTACAAAACGGGTCCTCTCACACTGGTCGAAAGGCATGACCTAAAGTAGTGTGGATAGATCAAACCCTTTCATATGGTGTTATCAATTTCTCCAGTGCCTGAGTGATAAAAAGCCAGCTGAATCCCTTCCCTGGCTAAAAAATGAGTTATGATTTGTCTGTCTTTGAGTATCTTGTTAAATCTATGATGTTGTTTAGCTTTGAAGGGAGAATCAATTTGGATACCAACACCATTTTCACGTCGTTTCCAGGGATTATTTGAACTCTGGGACCTATTTCTGTGGCAACAACTCCATTTTGGCACCATTGCCAGGGATTATTTGAACTTCAAGACCTATATGTGTAGCAACAACACCATTTTGGCACCGTTACCAGGGATCTTCAAAGGAATTCTTATATTTGGCCTTGGTAATGTTTCTTACATGCTCTAATTGCAAATACGTTGTTCAAACATCATCATGTTTTGAGATTTGTAAGAATTATGCAAAGTTACAAGTTTTGTGTGCAATATTTCTAGTTTTTAGTGGTTATTGCACTAAATTTATATCATCAGTGATAAATTCTGGTAAAGGAAGGTTAGATCTGCTAAGCTTTGTAGGAAATAGGTGTTCATAGATATTTGACAAGTCATTAATAGTGCATTTGCACAACTAAGGTGAAAATCCTTAGTGGTGACTCCGTTTTGAATTAAATTTTGATATATACAAGTGCCTTAACTTGTTTTAAGTGAATCTGTCACTAATATTTACAAATATGGAAGGAATAAGATCTTTCTTCACTAAAGATCCTACTAGAATTTTTTTTCTAGAACTAGGAAAGACAAATTCAGAAGGAAAAAGATTCTAGAAAATAGTTGGACATCAGGAATCAAGAAAAGAGTTATCCATTGTGGAAAGTGATCAACCTACAAGTGAGGATTACCATTCTTGAGGTGATTCTAAATCAGGTAATTTTCATAAAGATCTGAATTCTCTAACTAGAGAGGTTCCTTCATTTGTGTCTAATAGGTTTGCTTCTCAGTATGTCCCTGTATTTTCCAAAGTTGATAAGTTTTTCCATGAAATAGAGTCTTTATAGGACATTCATTTTGAAATTTATACTCCTGTGTTCCAAATACCCCTTGTCCCTCATCATTTTGTATCTCCTGTAAGATCACCTCCTGAAAACAATATGGCCCATCCCCCACCCATTCCTCCTTTTATTGTGAATACTTTTGGTCCTATAGATTTTAGAGGTATGGCTGGATATCCAAATATAGTGCCACAAGATGTTATAAATAGGCCGCCTAAATTTCAAGCGAATAATGCTATCACTAGTGATCAACATTTAAAACTTTTTGTCAATATGATGGAAGATTTTTATATTGAATTCAAGGATGTGCATATAAAATTGTTTATTCATACTCTTGAGGAGGATGCACGTGACTGGTATAAGTCTTTGTCAAATAAATCAATAGATTCATGGAAAAGTGAAAAATACTTTTAGATTACAATATGGGGATAAGACAGATCCCAGGTTTCTTTTGTCTAAATTTGAAAATATTAAGAAGAATCCTAATAAATCTATCAGTTTAATAAGAACCTGAATAGGATACCTATATTCCTGAGGCCGAGAGATGTTTCTTGTCTGATAAAATAATCTGATGCTTTTGACAAAAAGCCTTCCTATTATTTAAGGGACAAAAAACCCAGAAACATTAAGGCAAGACTTCACCATGGCTTTGTATATTGAAAACAATATTAAAGTAGTTGGTAAGCCTCTTAAGAGGGAAGGTATCAAGCTGATAAATCCAGAGAACCCTTAGTCAAGTAAGTTTGTGTATCTAGAAGAGGTCGTAAAAACATTGGCTGGAGATGTTCAGGAAATATCTTATAAATTTTCCAGAGTAGAGAAAGGGATTGGACAAGGTTCCTAAGGTCAATACAAGACACAAGGTCAAGAAATATTTTCTAATCATCCTTGAGATGATCATAGATCAGATGACAGGGGTAAAGGGCCCGTGGGATCAGGAAAGAAATAGCCCTAACCCCACGAAAATAGATTGGTGCTTGATCCTTTGGCTATCAAAGTTTCTGTTGTTAAAGAAGCTCATGAAATTGAGTGGTGTGATAGTTATTTCTTGCCACATTCTCCATGTGTTGTTGACAAGGGAGTTGAGGAAGAAGTTGATGATAATTAGATAGATTATGATGCATGCACGATGGATTGCTCTACAAGATCACAATAGGGAACAACCTCAACTGTGCTAATGAGTGCCAAAACTACTACTGATTTTTGGGATTGCATTCATTGGGTATTACCTCTTCCTCCCACTCATACTTTTGAATTATATATGGTATAAGATTTTGAGTTTCCTAATAATGACTTTGAGTACTTAAAGGGCATTAATGATTAGGAAGTATGATTGAGGAATTCCTTATGAAGTGGAAAGATAGTTGTTAATGAATGCAGTAGTTGGCCACAAAAAATAATATAATACCAGGAGAAAAGTTATCAAAGGGGAAGGGCCTCAGGCCAAACCAAAAATTCCAATTATTACCAGTATCACTAAGGAAACCGCTAAAAAAGATGCATCTGGAAAAGGCTTTTTCACCCCAAATAAATCTTGTGTTCCTCCCCATGCTTAGACTGTGAAGACTCCCATGTTATCAAATGAAGATGTGAACCTTCCTCCTAATATAGCCTTACCCAAATATGTTCCTTGTGACATAGCCCAAATCTTGAGTCAAATCAAGATTACTATTCCTATTGTTGAAATGCTTAGAATCCCTGATCATAAGAAGAGGTATTTTGAGTATTTGGGGCTTAAGGAAGAAAAGGTCACCCAGGGTAAAATTATAAACAATATAGAGGTTCCTGTTACCATTACAGAATTAGAAAAACCACAAGCATTGGAGGAATTGGGTGAACCACCTGAGGTTTATTTGGGAACTTCTCTAGTTGAGTCTCAACTGAATGTGGATCCATTTTTTACTACTTTGATTATTAAGGATAGGTTGTTACATAACTACATGTTTGATTGAGGAGCTCCATATAATGTAATGACTCTTAAGGTCATGAATGAGTTGAATCTCAAAGTAACAACAACTTATGGGAAATTTACTGCAATGGATTCAAGAGAGGTGCTAGGAGTTGGATGTGTCAAGGGTTTAGTAGTGCAATTGGCAGCGTATCTAGGCAAGTACTTAACTTTGAATGTAGTAATTGTGGATTGTCTTGCTAAGTGGGGAATGTTATTATCTAGAAAGTAGGCAGCTAGTGTGGGTGGAAGTGTGCAAATGGACATGTAAATTTACTTGGTAAAAAGAAAATTTTATATCTCATTGATGACCCCAACAATGCTTCTTATGAAGTATTGCACAAAGACATCGATGTTGATAACTATGTGAGCTACAACGTTTTCAAAGAGTATGAAATTGATAAATGCAGATATCCTGAGAAGATTGATTTTCCTGGGACTTTGATGTTTGATGAAGCCTCGAGAGATGTTGAAATACTTGACACAGGAACAAAGGATAAGCATGAAAAAATGTGGTCATATAACAACTTGGACGGAAAAGAGAAAGAATCATATGACCAGTTGTTAAAGACGTATCAGAAATGCTTAGCATGATCATATCTAGAATCAAAGGCACTTGAAAATTTTCTTGGATTTTTCTCTGAATCAAGGTGCACACTATTGTATAGTGCATAGTCTTTTGGTTTCATTCTGCTTTTGTGTTTTTCTGTTTCGGTTAGTCTTGGTCCCTAGTGACCATTTTTTTTGGTTTCTTAGTTCGTCTTGGAGGATTTGGTTAATGTTGTTCTTATCTGCAAGCTTTTTCTTTGACTCCATTGCGCAGTGGATTTTTAGCACATGGTCTTTTGTTCTTGTGGCACTCATAGGGAGTGCCCATCCTTGAGTTGGAGCCGATGTTGGTGTTCAATTTAATCTCACCATGTTTGTTCAAAAATGTCTTTGTCTGTATGGTTTGAAGTTTTATCTATCTCCCATTATAGATTTGTGAAAGATTTATCTTTCATTTGGTTGTCATGATTAGCCCTTTCCTTTGGTTGAGGATCACATTGAGTCCATATATTGCTTTTTTTCCTCTTTCCATGAGAAAATTTTGTAATTTGGGCATAAATTTGGGTTTTTCCCCTTCTATTTTTCCACAGTCATGTTTTCCATGTAAAATTTTGTCTCAACATCCGTGGAAACGTGCTCCTTTTTTATTGGATGCAACTTGGTGGGTATTTTTGGTGAAAATTTCCACGTTTGTCACATTTGTAAAAATTACCAAATTGGCCCCGCAATCCCGATAACATCTAATTGGTTTTTTAGGAAATATGAAGTGGCAGGGAAAAATCTTACTTTGACCTCGAAGAAGGACACGTGGCAGTTTTTCAAGTTACAAGCGGGGAAACAGGTCAGTGGAACATTTTGAATTTTTTTCCTTTTTGTATGAGGGAGAAAAGTTATGAAATAACCCGCAACTCCATTAGGGCACACATCCAAAGTTAGAAGTGGAAAGGTGGGTTGCCAGGGAATTTTGAAAATCTAAGGCCTACTTCAACTCAAAGCTTGCACATGTAGAGGGCCGACGCTCATTTGAGGATCCACCTCTGGGTCATACATTAGAATTTTCTCTAAGAACACACATGGAGGCTTCTACTGGCTACTCTTTATACTTAAAAATTTTCAAGAAACTTTATAAATCTTGGGACACATGGAGGGCCTGCGTCTATTTGGGACCTTCCCTTATACTTTACTTTTGAAGAAGCACCGAGGCGAAACTTGGAGGTTTCCACTAGATCCTTCCTATACTTATACTTTTCAACAGCTAAAGAAACTTTCTTGGACCCTAGGCATGTGGCACCTTCTACTGGTACTTAAAAATTTTCAACAAATTTGCTAGAATGAGACACGTGGTGAGACCGCGCTTGTTTAGTGTCTCTACTTTTGCGCACCATATCAAAAGTGTGCCAAAGAAACACGTGGAGGCTTCCACTGGCTCTTTTTGATACTAATATTTTTTAAAAGGCCAAAAGGATTTTTTTAGGGCCTAGGGCACATTGAGAGCCTACACTCATTTGAGGTCCCTTTTGACAATTTTTGCACTTGTGCAAAAATGGGCAACTCAAAACTTCGTTATTACGATGAAAAGTCTTGGGTGAAGTATACCTAAGGTAAGGAAGTTTTTATGTTATTTGTTATTGCTGAATTAGTTACAAGATTAAATGAAATCTGCACTTATGTGTACTGTTTCAAAACAAAACAGATCACATAGTCTTGCACTTTGATGTCATATTCAGCATAAAAGAACACAAATCCCTGAAGGACAACTATGTTGTCTTAATGAAGACGCCAAATTACAAATTTGATGCACTGCTCAGTTTTGAAGCAACAAATAGAAATGTATATTACAAAAAATCAGAGTTCATTACTGAATGTTACAAACTTCCTATCAATGTCCTTTCCTACATGATTAAGAAATTCAATTATGCTACTGAGTTGTTTAGTTCATTATACAATCCATATAGAAAAGCTATAATGCATAAAGAAATATATAACTTATTTTATGAAATTCAATGTTCTATTCACAAGGAGATTAAAATGCCTCCCACACAAGTTATGGGATGTAACTGAAAAGTAAAGTATGGTAACTAAAAAGTAAAATACAGCTACTAAAAAGAAAGGTACACATGCATGAAAAAGAAAGTAAAGGAGTATGAGTGAACCCATCATTGCATTGGGATTTCTATTCTTTGATTGAAGCATATTCATCTCCACCTTTTGTTTCTCCTTCATCTTCATTGTAGAAACCATTTTACCTGAAAAATAAGAAAATAAATTTAACTGTCAATTACAAGCTTAAGGATCAATTCATGCATTCCTACACTATCCTACTTCAAGCATATGAATATTCTCCTAACATGAGATGTATTGTCTACTTGAAGAATAAACTACATGCATGCTATATTCACTTAGGAAGAAGAAGGAGAAAATAAGGAAGAAAAACATGGACGTAAGAGAGGCCAAAAAGCCTAATTACTTTCTAACTGTTTTCCTAAGTGTGCAGGTACAAGTTGTACCCAAAGAGAAAAATATACAACTCGTAAGTGCATGCAATAAAAGGAATAATCTAACTCAAAATTCCAATAAAATGTTTTAAAATGGATGAAGTTACAATATACAAGAAAGAGTGGCAATAGAAGCACATGCTTCAATTTGCAACACACGCAAAAAGAAGAATTTAAAAGCTAATGTTTGGATAAAATAGAGGGTCATAGTTGAAATTAATTAAGACAAGACTCTGAAGCCATAAAGTTTCAAAACTATAAATTTTCAGTTGCTATGGGAATATGAATTTTTAGTTGCTACGGGTAGATGAATTCTCAGCTGGTACGGGAAAGAATTAATTTCAAATGCTAGTTATTACAAGAAAAATAAATTTTTAGTTTTTGTGGGAAAGAATCAATTTCAAAGCTAATTTCTATGGGAAAGGAAAAAAATCAAATCTAGTTGCAACAGGTGAATCTCAAGTACAGCATTAAAGCAAAAAAAAAAATGGAACTACATTTTTTAAAAAACATGAATTGTGCAAATGTGTAGGAGTTGTAAACAGAGTTCCAGAAATAATATGTTATGCATAGTTTCATAAAACAATATACATTATTTTCAGAAAGTCAAGAATATTGTTACAGTCAAGCATTCAATAGATATGATTTTCAGAAAACAATTGCATTTCAAACACTCATCTCATGGAGAAACTCAATGTTCAAGTGATCTCAGTTTGAAAAGGATTAAAGAAAGTATTCTCAAAGGGTGCTACTATGATTTCAAAGAATCAAGTTGATCCTGAAACAATGAATTGTAACAAATGGATTCTCCAGAATACAAAAATGAGCCAAAAATTTCAAAATGGACTTGAAGTAATGTATCAGAACTATATTTGAAGAAAATCACAACCATCTTCTACAATATTCTCAACAAATGATGAGATAATAGTTGTCCTGATGTTAAAGCACAAAGAACTCATACAGAGAAGAGGCTGAAGTATGAATATCCAGAAAGAAGAAAATACTCTATGTCCACCACAGTAAAACAAAGGAAGGTACAAAGTAAATCACAGTTTCATAACAACAAACACATAATCACAGAGTCTTTTTGAAGTTCATTTTAGCAATGGCCAAACATGAAAGATACAAGAAAACTACAGGGGAAATATAATTATAGTACATGATGAAACCAGTACTTGAAGATTTCATAGGTATTTTCCACACAGAGTTGAAAAAATTATTTCTAAGATCACATATCTACATATACCCAGAACTTGGAAAATACAGATCTATAATTCATGATGCAGATTGGGCCGAAGAACACACTCACTGTAGATAATCAAATGGTTATAACTTTTGAGAAACTAGATGATGAAGCGAGAGGTCCAAAGGCCCACGTGAAGTTTCGAACTCGGGAAGTCAATCAGGAGAAACAAATCACAGAACCCACAAATATTTCCAAGAGTTCAGTGATACATTTGAAGAAGAAAATAAAATAGAAGTGTACGTATGCAAGAGAGATTATCTCACCTATAAATGACTATGGTGGGCAATAGACTGAGGAGACATCTCGAAGAACAGAGAAGAATCGAGCTTCAGAAACTCTGCCATGGAGGCCGTTACAAGAAACCATTTCTCACACTTCGAGCTCAGAAAATCTCGAACAGATTCCAGATCAAAAGAAAGAAATGACAGAGATATCAAATTTTCAACTCACAAAGAAAACTCAGATCTCGTAGGCTTCGCCAAAAAATACCAAACAGAACAGACCGAGCTCAAAGTAACAGCCATGGCACGGAAAGAAAAATGGATTTACAGGAAAAGCTCGAAAATTACCAAAGCACGACCACTGCACAGAAACCGTGAAACCCAATATGAAAGAGAGTCTTTTGTAGAGAAGGAGCTCCAAAGTATAGTGAAATCCGAGCTCAACAGAATAGAATAATGGCTTCGGGAGAAAATTTTCCAGGGCTTCGCCCATACAAGTGAAAAAAAATCCAAAATGAATGTGCTTTAGGGTCGAGTTCCCTTTACCACCCGAACCCAAGAAGTGGGTTAACTCAAACTCAACCACAGTCAGAGATCGACGGAATCAAAACACAAAGGACACAAGATCAACATCCTCAAATCATCGCAACAACCAATGCTAATGTAAACACCTAGGTCCGGATGCCACTACCCACATTAAATGCTAGCCAAAACCCTAACCGCAGGTCATAAATCAGATGGTCTGCGATCAAACAGGTACAAAGATCAACAGAAAAAGAACAAGGCCCAAAATTTCAAAATAAACCAACCAGGGTTATAGTTAACCTGACCAGAGTTGATGCCACTAACCAAGTCACCAAGGGGTGAGTCACCATGGAAGGGGACAGCCCACGTGTCCACTCGAATTAATCATTGCAAATGATTTTCAAAGTCTAACCCAAGTGCATGCTTTAAATAATTTTAAAGGGGAGACTAATTCATATATCATGATCACCGAAAAGGTGAATATTATAATATGCCAAGGCCAACATAAACAAATATGGTCGAGCATGGTGGGGTGTTTCCCCTCATGATTTTAAAACATAGTATATGCTAAGTCCACAAAAAGTGACCAAGCCCAATGAAGACAAAATTTCAACCACAGGTGGTCCCCACTTTAAAGAGCTAGGGTGATTTGCAGAGTGTCACTCATGTGACCATTTTTCAAAAGGAGATGTCAATATCAGAACATGTGCACATAGCAGGTGGTCCCCAAAGGAGGAATTATTTTTGCAAATATTTCTAAGTATTGTAATTATTTTTCTCACATACATGGAGTTGTATTTTGCATGCCTTCACAACATGAATAGAATAGAGAAGAAGAAAGAGTTGCATGTTCATGGAAAGAGACTTTCCTAGCAAGCAACCTTATTTTTAGCAAATTATTCACCCTTCTTTTCTTAAAAATAGAATAGTCAACTTCAGTTTGACTATAATGTAAGTAAGGCTAATAATGCCTATTTGTAATTGCATGCTCTATTTTTCTCTTTATCTATTATTAAATAAAATATAAAAATAAGATGCATGGGTGAGTACAAGCCTTAGGCTATTTTTAGGGAGAGGGTGAATTTAATTTTTGCTATATATTGTGTGCCTTTGTAAAGCACAGAGGAGGACTAGAGGACTTTTGGATATATGAGTACTGAAGCAAATTTTGCGAGTTTTGCCCTCTGAGTGTGAAGTATTTTCTGCCTTTCCAAATTATTTTGCAGTCTTGTGTATGTTCTATTAGTCTTGTGAATGCAAATTCCCTGATCAATCACCTTACCCTGCTGCAAATTCAGTATTTTCTAATTAATTTTTATGTGCATGTTAACTTATTAGTACTGTTGTGATTCTCCCTCAGTACAATCAAGTGTTTTTCCCTTAGATATTATGTAGAAAAACTATTGGTTCATGCATCAAGAATCCTTCCCAAATCAGTTGTGCATATACTCAGTCAAAGTTCTCATACAAATTTGGTGTATCACCTTAGTTTTAATATTTTACAATCATCTTTTACTCTCAAACTCCCAGAAATCAGTTTAGGATACACCAATAAGGAA
This sequence comes from Taxus chinensis, assembly GCA_019776745.2. Taxonomy (NCBI): domain Eukaryota; kingdom Viridiplantae; phylum Streptophyta; class Pinopsida; order Cupressales; family Taxaceae; genus Taxus; species Taxus chinensis. The sequence goes on along the minus strand of CM034154.1, from coordinate 632,452,623 downwards.
CCGACCTTGATACTGGAGACTCACCTCAAAATAGGTATACCCACAGACCTGAGGTGTTTCCATTGTATCTACAAAAGAGAGAGATCATTTACAAAAGTTTAGAAAACCTGCAACCATCTCTCTACAGGGTGTAATTTCAAGAGATAACAATTTTTGGCATGCCTGGTGGGACAACAAATCAGATCTGCATGCGAATTACAATTTCTACAGTAGATTATATAGATTATAGTTAAATTAAAATCACTTTCGGGAACAAGCTACAACAATTTATTCTAAAGATTCTAGGATCTTTTGGTGACTCCGTTAAAGCTGATATCAGACCAGTATTGCAGCATGTTCCATGCCTAAAGTGACTACAAGATCATCGGTAAGAGGAATTCCCTTCTGAGTTTGTTTCTTTACCTTTGAATTCTACTAGAAGGAGAAGAGTTGGTAATACTTTACCTTATAATAGACCTGGTTTTGGTATCCCTCCTCCAAATATTCCTTCACCATGTATTAATTTCTCAATTAATATCCTAGTTTTTCAAATGGCTATCCAACCACCAAGGAATTTTGTGACCTTTACTAATGGCATTCCATTAGTAATCCCAGTTTACCATGACATTCCTAATGCTGCCATGAAAATTTTTCCATCATTCACGGGTGAAAATCAGGTTACACCAGCTGAACATATTAAAGATGTTGCAGCCCTATGTGCAGTCCATAATATCACTCATGAAGATGTAGCTTTAAGACTTTTAGCTGCATCTTTTAAAGGGCAGGCCTTGCAATGGTATAGAAACCTAGAAATTGGAAGCATAAGAACTTGGGATAACTTAGGTGAAAAATTGCTGAAACAGTTCTAGGATAATTCAGATCATTTGTCTCTCATTGAACAGTTGTCTACTATTAAAAGAGCTCCGAATGAATTTATGTCTAGCTTCAATATCCATTTTTCTAGAACTTGGGAGAGAATTCCAGCAAGTGTCAAGCCTCAAGCTGATCATGATTTTATTTATTATCTTAGAGCATTAAACAGTGATATCTCAACTATGATTCAGTTAATGGGTGGAGAGACACTTCCAGAACCTTATGATATTGCTATCCGAGCTGAAAATAGTCTTATTCAAGCTAGAAAATTAGCACCAAGGCCATCAATGCCATTTTTGGCAGATTTAGCACCTATTCCTCAGCCTATTACAATCATAGAGCCTATTGTTGTAGCTCCATCAGATGATGTATTTAAATATTTGCAGACTATGGGAAATAAATTGACTTTGATTGAGAACAAAATTGCATTACCTAGCATACCCTATCAGGTTCCTTATCAGCCCTATCAACAGAATCAACAAAACAAATAGCCCTACCAACAGAATCAAAATTATAGGAAACCTTACCAGCAAAGGCATTTTAACCCAAAGTCTCCTAGTTCATCTAACGCTTTAGTCCCAGTTAATATGGCTATAGAAGAGTGGTGTCAACCTTGCAATCAACCTCATTCAGCTACAAATTTCCCAAATGCTTTTCATGAATCTGAATCTTGTTGCACAACCTCAATCTGAAACATTGTTCATAGCCTCAAATGGAGGGTGGGCAGCAAGAAACTCATGTTCAGAAAGCACCTGAATAGAATTTAGTCAGTTTTAATGAGGAGGATTTCATTGCAGTCACTACTAGGGCTCAAGGGAAGGCTGCTGAAAATAAAAAGCAACAAAATAGGCTATCCTTCCTACCATCACTGATAAGACAACATCTACAGCTCCAAATTCAACTAGCAACCCTGTTGTTCCTCAAAAGCCAACAAGTGTTCCAGTTGATAAAGGCCATCAAATACAGCTACAGCTTGATCCAAGAAGACTGTTTATACCTCATATATCAAAGGCAACTGAAGCAAAATCAATTTTTCGCTAAGGCCTACTCTAAGACAGTTGATTCTGTCTCTAAAATAGTTGCTTCTTTTAACATTGTTGATATAATGAAAAATCATAATGTTAATATCTCAATGTGGGATGCTCTAAGTATTCCTTGACAACAAGATTTACTTTCTCATGAACTAGCTAAGCTATAGATTTCTTCAAATATAGTAGAAAAGGAAGTTCAGAAGACAGACATGGTCCTTGGAACGTTTGAGCAAGACTGCATTAAAGAAGTTAAGTGGATGGTTTAGAAAGTTCTGAATTGCTCACAACATCAAGAAACCACCACCATTTTATTTATCACTAATTATTGGTGAAAATCTAGTTCATAATTGCATGGTGGATAGTGGTGCAAGTAGCACAGTTATGCCAAAAGTGATTGCAGAAAAATTGGGTTTGCAGTATGAGCCTATAGAAAGGAGCGTCTTACAGCTTGATGGAACTACAACTAATACAGTTGGTATAATGTAAAAAAATTTAGAAGTGACGTTACATGCTTTCCCAAATGTTTCTATTATGCAAGATGTTACTGTTGTAGACTTACCTCCATACTTTGCTTTATGCTTATCTAGAGATTTCACAGCAAAAATAGGAGGTTATCTCTCTTCACATTGGTCCTTATTTTTCACTACTCGTTATGGTACTAAAGTTACTATCAATTTAGAGCCATTGGCCATATTTCACATTGAGCCTCACTCTTCAAATGCAGTGGCTAATTATTTAGCCTTAGATTAGTATGATTTTGATGAGGTAGCTCATGTTTCAGCATTGGATGGTGTTTCTAATATGTTTATGGATGAAAATAATAGTGGAAGAGCGTGCTCATGATTCTTTTAAGGAAGTTGAAGAACACCTATTTGGTGTGTATTATATGCATGAAGAGAATACACCACTTCCCTTGTTGTCCAAAACTAAAGATTCAGCAGAAGGGATTTGGAAGCTTCATTTTGATGGAGCTAAGAACAAGAAGGGACAGGGAGTAGGTCTAATGCTCACTTCCCCAATGAATGAAAGGTATTTCTCAGCTTTGAATCTCCAATTTTCATGTACTTGTAACGTAGTTGAATACGAAGCTTTAATTCATGGCTTACTTTGGGCCAGAAAGAAAGGTATCAGCATTCTACAAATTTTTGGTGACTCTAAGTTGGTTATTAATCAAGTAAAAAACTTCAATGTTTGTAAGAATCCATTACTGAAGTCTTATAGACACAAAGTTTCAGACCTAATGGAAGATTTTGATGCTATTAATATTCAGTCTATTCCTAGAGCTGAAAACAAGCATGCAGACAAACTTGCAACAGTTGGGACTAGTTTTGAGGTGCTGGAATAGATTGAAAATATGAAAATCCAGCCTCATATAAAGTTAATTGTCAGGCCCTCAGTACCTGATAATGATTCAAATTGGAAGTTTTTGAAAGTGATGATCAAATCTGTAAGTTTTTGCAGTAAGAAGCTGAGTTTTCTGCATTTAATTAGGATAAATTACAACACTTATATGGTGACTAGATTGTTCAATTGAAGACAAATAAACTACCTCATGGTCTAGTCACATTAGAAGACATCTTCATCACTGAAAATCAGTTAAGAAAGGTCAAGACTAAAATGTCAACTCACACTGACAATTACGAAGAGATCTTGGTTGATGAAGGGAAAAAGCTATTTCTTGGGAAGGTATGTTCCTTAACTAAAAAGCAGTCATTTATTAATCTTTGCAAAGAGTTTAAGATGTTTTTTCTTAGAAATACTAAGATCTGAAAGGATTTGATCCTAGTCTAGCACAACATACAATTGAGTTGTAGCCAAATTCTAAGCTTGTTAGGCTGAAACAGAGGCCTGTGAATCCCAAGATAGAGCCTCTGATGAGGAAAGAATTATCTAAGTTGATTGAATCAGGTATTATCTTTCTAGTTAAGTATTAAAGTTGGGTAGCCAATATTGTTCCTATTAGGAAGAAGAATGGTGAAATCAGACTATGTGTAGATTTTAGAGATCTTAATAAGGATTCATTAAAATATCATTACCCACTCCCAAATATGGATCAGATTCTAAGAACAGTCTCAGGTTCAGATAGACTATCTCTTCTAGACGGTTACAGTGTATATAATCATATTTTAGTTCGAGAAGAAGATAGATACAAAATAGCTTTTACCACCAAGTGGGGTACTTATGCTTACAAAAGGATGCCTTTTGGTCTTTCAAATGACGGTGCAATGTTTCAATGTGCAATGGACATGGTTTTTCACAGCTTATTAAATAAATGCATCCTAGTTTATTTAGATGATGTTACGGTATTTTCAAAAGATTCTGAAGAACATCTAAAGCACTTAAGGAAGAGACTTTTTAGTTGTGCAGGAAATTTGGAATATCTTTGAATGCACTAAAGTCTATCTTTTCAGTACATCAAGGCAAGCTACTTGGTCATATTGTTTCTAAGAAGGGTTTAGCAATTGATCCTTTCAGGATCGAAGCCATATCACAAGCTATCATTTCCTCATCATAAGAAGGCATTAGAGAGTTTCCTTGGAAAAATCAACTTTGTTAGGAGATTTGTTCTAGATTTTGTAGCATTGGTTAAACCACTCATAACTATGCTGAAGAAAGAGAAAACTTTCTCTTGGACCAGTGAAGGAAGAGAAGGATTTGAAGCAATCAAAGTAGCTATCTCTCAGGCTCCTACCCTTGCAAATCCAAATTTTGATAAAGATTTTACAATGTATGCACTTGTAGGAGCTGAAACAATCTCAGCTATATTAACTCAAGTCAATGACAAAAATATTGAGCAGCCTATTGCTTTCTTTGGACAGAATTTGCATGATTATGAAACAAGGTACACATTTCTTGAAAAGAAGGTACTTTCAGTAGTCAGAGGACTAAAAAATTTCAAGTATATGCTTTCAAACAATAAAATACACATTCTTGTTTCTCATCCAAGTGTGAAAGCATTCTTACTAAATAAGAAATTGAATGAGAAAAGAGAAAATTGGATAACAAAGGTCATGGAATATCATGTTGATATTCGGGTTGCTAAGATAGTTCAAGGGAAAGGTTTATGTGAGCATCTAATTGCTGATATATGGAAAAACATCAAGCTGTAGAACCAGATGATTCAAAATAACATGCTGAAATTACGTATCAACAATCAGAAATTATGGTTCAACTAGAAAATTAACAACCTGAACTCACTCATGAGATTTAGGAATCAAGATGGATGACTAATTTGGTTAATTATCTATAGTAGGGAACCTATCCGGAAGGTATGGACAAAAATAAATGAAGGTATTTCAGATTACAAGTTGTACCTTATATCTTCATTGATAATGTGTTATTCAAAAAAGATATAAATGGAATCTTGTTGTGGTGTGTTGATTATGATAAAGTTTAGAAGATACTGTCAGAATTCCATGAAGGACCTGCAGGAGGTCACTTCTCAACATGTACTACAGCCTTAAAAATTATGAAAGATGGTTACTATTGGCCTAGCATATTCAAAGACTATTTTGAATGGATTAGAAAGTGTAAAAAATGTGCTTTCTTTATTGGAAAAGAACATTTAGCTTCGCTGGCCTTGAAACCTATTTCAGCTGATCAACCTTTTATGTAGTGGGGTCTTGACTTTATTGGCATGATAAACCCACCATCATCACAAGGACACAAGTGGATATTAACTGCTACAGATTATTTTACACGATGGACTTGAGCAATAGCCTTGAAATGATGCTAATGAAGCTTCGATACTATCCTTTTATGAAGGAATAGTTTACAGATTTGGTGTTCCAACAACTATCATATCAGATAATTCTTTAGCTTTCCTTGGTGCAAAGATAATAGATTGGGCTGTCAAACATGGAATATATCTAATTTTCTTCATCTAATTATCACCCACAAGGTAATGGCTTAGCCGAGAGTACTAACAAGAATCTGTTAAGGATCATTAAAAGAACACTCAAGGATAATCAAAGAGCTTGGCATCTGATGTTGAATTCAACACTTTGGGTTTACAGAGTGACTCCTAAAATATCAGTTGGCAATTCACCATACAAACTTGTGTATGGAAAAGAAGCGAGAATGCCTATTTCAGCTTGAGTTACCTACATTAGATTTGCTACATCAAATGGAGTTGCTTGAGAATGAACCATTACAGGTTTGTTATGCAGAGTTAATGGAATTACAAGAGCTAAGAGATAAATCCCATTTGAATATGGAGAAGAATCAGAAACAAATGAAGAAGATTTTCAATAAGAAATCCAAATTCAGAGTCTTCAATGAAGGAGATATTGTGTTAAAGTGGGATGTTGATCGTGTAAAGCCGGGAAGACACTCAAAGTTTGATACACTCTGGAGTGGTCCTTACATGATTTCATCTTGCAAATAACACAATGTTTTTCAACTTTCGAAGCTAAATGGAGAGGAACTTCCCATTCCTGTGAATGGTATGTTTCTCAAACACTATTTATTGAAAATCTTACATTGATTGTTAAAGTAGTATTTCCCTTTCAATAAGTGCAGTTCCCACACATTGCAATGTTTTTCAATTCAATAAGTGCATTCGTGCTCGTGATCTTTTCACCAGATCCTTTTCTAAATTTAGTTGTTTTGGAAGGGTTGGACCTTTGGGAAAAGGAAAATTTTGGTTACATGCTTAGACTGCATGCCCAATGAATAAGAGCAAGGCACTATTTTTTAAGTTAGAATGACTTGCTTTCCTCTACAGGATTGCCATAAATGTTGACAATTTTTGTACGTGTGCAAAAATGGGCAACTCGAAACTTCGTCGTTACGATGAATATTCTTGGGTGAATTATACCTAAGCTAAGGAAGTGTTTTATGTTATTTGCTACTGCTGAATTAGTTAAAAGATTAAATGAAATCTAAAGTTATGTGTGCTACTTTCAAGAAAAGAATGGATCACACTAGTCTACAATTTCATGTCATCCTTCAGCAAAAGAACACAAAGTCCCAAAGGAAAAGTGTGTTGTCTTGATGAAGACAAAAAATTACAAATTAGGTGAAGTGCTAAGTTTTTAAAGTAGCAAACAAAAATGCAGATTATAAAAAATCAGAGTTCATTATTGAATATTACAAGTTCCTATCAATGTTCTTTCCTTCATGATTAAGACATTCAATTATGTTACTGAGTTGTTTAGTTCATTATACAATCCATACAGAAAAGATAGAATGCATAAGAAAATATACAACTCATTTTTAAAATTCAATGTTTTATTCACAAAGGAGATTCAAATGTTTCCCACACAAGCTATGGAATGTAACTGAAAAGTAAAGTACATGTAACTAAAAAGTAAAAGTACAGCTACTAAAAAGAAAGGTACACATGCATGAAAGAGAAAGAAAAGGAGTATGAGTTAACCCACCGTTGCCTTGGGGTTTCTCTTCTTTGATTGAAGTGTATTCATCTCCCCCTTTTGTTTCTCCTTCATCTCCATGGTAGAAGCCATTGTACATTGGAAAAGAAGAAAAGAATTAAATATTAGTTACAAGCTCAACGATCAATTCATATTCCTACACTATCCTACTTCATGCATATGAATCTGTCTCCTAATAGGAGATGTATTCTACTTAAAGAGCAAACTGCAATGCATGCTTTTTTCACTCAGAGAGAAGAAAGAGAAAATAAAGAAGAAAACATGGACATAAGAGAGGCCAAAAGCCTAATTATTTTATAATTATATTCCTAAGTGTACAGGTACAGGTTGCTTCCAATGATAAGAATAGACAAGTCATAAGTTCATGAAATAAAAGGGAGAATGTACCTATAACTTCCAACAACTGTTCTGAAATAGAAGAAGTTATAGTGTAGAAGAGAGACTAGCAATAGAAGCATTTGCAACAGAAGGAAAAAGTAGAATTTGAAAGTTGATGTTTGGCTAAAAGAGAAGGTCATAGTTGAAAGGAATGAAGACATGTTTTTGGAAAAAAATTGACATGGCTTCGCCATAAAAATCAAAATTATAAATTTTTAGTTGCTACGGGAAGATAACTTTTAAGTTGCTACAGGAAGTTCAATTTTTAGTTTCTATAGGCAGATAAATTTTTAGTTGTTACAAGAAAGATAAAAATTAAAGCTAGTTGCTAAAAGTGAAGCTCAAGCACAACATCGAAGCTAAAATAAAAAGGAACTACATTTTGACAAAACTTGAATTATCCAAATGTGTAGGAGTTGTAAATAGATTTCTAGAAATAATATATTATGCATAGTTTCAGAAAACAATATAAATTATTTTCAAAAATTCAAGAATATTGTTACAGTCAAGCATCTCAATAGATGTGACCTTTTAGAAAAAAATTACATTTTAAACACTCATCTCATGGAGAAATTTAATGTTCAAGTGATCTCAGTTTGAAAATAATTAAAGCAAGTATTCTCAAAGGGTGCTACAGGTTTTCAAAGAATTAAGTTGATCCTAAAACAATGAATTGTAACAAATGGACTCTCCAGAATACAAAAAAAAGCCAAAATTTTTAGAATGGACCTATTCAGTAATTTATAGAACTATATTTGTATAAAATCACAACCATCTTCTATAATATTCTCAACAAATGATGAGATAACAGTCATCCTGAAGTTAAAGCACAAAGAACTCATACAAAGAAGAGGCAGGAGTATGAATATCCAGAAATAAGAAAATACTCTATGTCCACCACATTAAAACAAAGGAAGGAAGAAAGAAAATCAGAGTTTCATAACAACAAACACATAATCACAAAGTCTTTTCGAAGTTCATTTTAGGAATGGCTAAGACATGACAGATACAAGAAAACTAGGGAAATATGATTATAGTACATAATAAAACCAGTCCTTCAAGCTTTCACAAGTATTTTCCACACAGAGTTGAAATTTTTTCTCAAGATCACATATCTACATATACCGAGAACTCAGAAAATACAGATCTATAATTCATGATGCAGATTAGGCTGGAAGAATACACTAACCATAGATAATCAAATGGTCAGAACTTTCGAGCAACCAAATGATGAAGCGAGAGGTCTACAGGCCCACATAAACTTTTGAACTTGGGAGTCAATCAGGAGAAACAATTCATAGAACCCACAAATATTTTGAATAGTTTAGCGATACATTTGAAGAAGAAAAGAAAATAGAAGTGTACGTATGCAAGAGAGATTATCTCACCTATAAACGAATATGGTGGAAAATAGACCGAGGATATCTCAAATAACAAAGAAGAATCAAGCTTCAAAAACTCACCATCAAGGCCGTTGCTAGAAATAATTTCTTAGAGCTATATCATATTCCAGATCGAAAGAAAGAAATGGCAGAGATATCAAATTTTCAACTTACAAAGAAAACTTAGATCTCATAGGATTTTCCACAAAATACCAAATAGAACATACTAAGCTCAAAGTAACAGCCATGGTGGAAAGAAAACTAGATTTACAGGAAAAGCTTGAAAATGACCAAAGCATGACCACTGCACAAAAACCATGAAACTTGATATGACAGAGAGTCTTTTAGAGAGAACGAGGTCTAAAGTATAGTGAAAGTTGAGCTCGATAGAACAAAATAATTGCATCGGGAGAATACATTTCTAGGGCTTCACCCATACAATCAAAAAATCCAAAATGAATGTGCTTTAGGGTCGAGTTCCCTTTACCGCCCGGACCCAAGAAGCGGGTTAACTCGAACTCAACCACAATCAAATATCAACGGCATAAAAAAACCAAGGACACAAGATCAACGTCATCAAATCATCACAATAACCAATGCTAATCTTGGTCCAGATGCCACCACCCACATTAAATGTCAGCCAAAACCCTAATCACAGGTCATAAATCGATGGTCTGCAATGAAATAGGGTACAAATATCAATGACAAAGAACAAGGTATGAAATTTCAAAATAAACCACTAGGGTTATAGTTAACTTGACCAGAGTTGATGCCACAGACCAAGTCACCAACGAGTGAGTCACCATGGAAGGGGACAACCCACATGTCCACCAAATTAATCATTGCAAATGATTTTCAAAGTCTAAACCCAAGTACATGTTTCAAATAATTTTAAAGGGAAGACTAAGTCATATATCATGATCACCAAAAAGGTGAATATTATAATATGCCAAGGCCGACATAATCAAAGATGGTCAATCATGGTGGGTTTTTTCCCCTCATGATTTAAAAACATAGTATATGTTGAGTCCACAAAAGGGGACCAAGACCAATGAAGACAAATGTTCAACCACAGGTGGTCCTCACTTCAAAGAACTAGAGTGATTTGTAGAGTGTCACTCATGTGACCATTTTTCAGAAGGGCATGTCAATATCAAAACATGTGTACATAAAAGGTAGTCCCCACATGAGGAATTATTTTTTCAAATATTGCTAAGTATTGTAATTATTTTTCTCACATACAGGTAGTTGTATTTTACATTCCTCCAAAACAAGACAAAATAGAGAAGATGACAGAGTTGCATGTTCACAGAAAGATACTTACCTAGCAAGCAACCTTATTTTAAAAAAAAACTTCATCCTTCTTTTCTTAAAAATAGAACAGTCAACTCCAGTTGTATTGTAATGCAAGTAAGGATAATAATGCCTATTTGTAATTGCATGCTCTATTTTTCCCTTTATCTATTACTAAATAAAGGATAAAATAGGATGCATGGGTGAGTACAAGCCTTAGGATATTTTCAAGGAGAGGGTGAGCTTTATTTTTGCTATATATTGTGTGCCTTTGCAAAGAAAAACGGGGAACTTCGAGAGGACTTTTGGATATATGAGTACTGAAGAAATTTTTTCCATTTTTGCCTTCTGAGTGTGAAGTATTCCATACCTTTCCAAGTTATTTTTCAGTATTTTGTATGTTTCTATTAGTCTTGTGAATGCAAATTCCCTGATCAATAACCTTACCATGTTACAAATTCAGTATTTTCTACTTAATTTTAATGTGCATGTTAACTTATTAATACTGTTGTGATTCTCCCTCATTATAATCAAGTGTTTTCCCTCAGACATTCTGCAGAAAAAAATATTGGTTTGTGCATCAAGAATCCTTCCCAAATTACTTGTGCATTTACTCATTCAAATTCGTCATACAAATTTGGTGTATCACCCTAATTTTAATCATTTTATAGTCATATTTTACTCTCAAACTCCCAAAAATCAGTTTAGGATACACCAATAAGGAACCGGCCTTAATATCAAAAAATCACCTCGAAATAGGTATATGCATAGACCTTAGGTGTTTCCATTGTATCTACAAAAGGGAGAGACCATTTGTGCATGTTTAGAAATCCTGCAGCCATCTCTCGATAGGGTGCACTTTCGAGAGATAATAGTCCCACTTCTAAACTTCATCTTTGAAGTTGAGCCAAGGAAACACATGGAGGCTTCCGTTTGCTCCTCTTTCCACATGGCCGACTCAGACTCACAAAGCAGGTAATGTGGGATAATCCTTGCGTAGACAGTCATTTCTAAGAGGTATGAATGGAGGCATCCATGTGAGGGAACTCATTTCTCGAGGTGTATTCTTAAGGGTGAAAAGGATTGCTTGATAGACCCAGTTATATAGAGCCACTAAAAAATGATTGAAAAGGGGATTTCTCACACGATAGAATAAAATAATGATTAGAAGAACTGTCATTTTGGGGAATGACATCATATTCATGGTTGAGGGTAAGAGAAACTTGATCAGTTCATGATTTTTCCAACTGGAAGCTTCGGGTGTAAATTTTTTAAACATCACTTTCTGAGACAAATTGGAAAAATGAAGAGGATTCCTCGAATATTCTTATTTATTGGGGGAAAATTTTTGATGATTGAGTGAGTGAATTGTATAAATGCAATGAGGATACTCTTGCAAATTGTCGAGGGTTTAATTCTTATGAGAAAATTTGAGAAATCCCATCTTCTTGAGAGACCATCTGAGAAACCTGTTAATCTCTTTTCTTTTAGATTAGATCGCATCAAAATGGTTGTGAGTGTACATCCATTGACAAGATCTAAGACTATTCAAGAAACTTTATCTTGCTGATAAATGTAATAGATCTCAAATTAATCTGTGTTGATCCCGGGAAAAATTATGTCTACTTTTATTTCATAATGTTTTCAAATAGTGTTGATGTTTGTGTTACAATCTTATGTTAAAATCTCTCAGAATCACACAGGATCTCATCCCTGTGATATATTAGTGGTATTTGATATTCCATTATGAGAAGAGCCTTCATCCTGTAATGAAATAAATAGTATAAAAACACTTTAGTGTCATCTTATTGATAAAGATTATCTGTAAGCCTTTGAGTGTGTCTTAGGTGTGAGGAACCAGGGGTCTTTAATGTTTAATTGATCCTTCATATTGAATTCTCAAAGATTGTGTGAAACTATGTAGATTTGGGGCTCCATTGATGCACACCTTCTGGTTGAAGGAATATTTTTGTTATTCTAAAGCATTCTATTGTTTAGTCTTCCGATTATTGTAAAGGTTCTCAAATATTTGGTTAATCAACTACATCTTGCTTAATCCCCACCAAAATTTTCAAATAACCATGAATCATACCTGAAGTACCCCTGTTTGTGCTATTTTTCAACAAATGAACAAATTCTACCGCAAAAATACATAGAACCAAGTGAATCTTAAGTAACCTAAACCCTGCTAAAAAAGTATCGTCATTCTTTAGAAGTAACAATTCGTGAGAGTTAAATTGTCGCATTTTGATCATACTTTCTCAAGATTCCCCTAAAAATTGTGCACATAAGGATCTCTTCTTGTCAGGTTCACTAACAGAGGTTACAAAATGGGTCCTCTCACCCTATTCAAATGGTACGACCTAAAGTAGTGAGGATAGAGCAAATCCTTTCATATGGTGTTATCCATTTCTCCAATTCCCGAGTGACAAAGAGCCAGCTGAATCCCTTCCTCGGCTACAAAATGAATTATGATTCGTTTGTCTCTAAGTTTCTTGTTAAATCTATGATGTTTTTCAACTTGCAAGGGAGAATCAATTTGGATACCGACACAACCATGTTAAAGAAAGATAATAATTTATCTTGGAAAAAAGAAGGGAGAAAAGAATTTGAGGCCATTAAGTGAGTTATTTCACAAGCTCCTAATATTTTAAATCCAAATTTTGATAAATATTTTAATATGTATGCACGTGCAGGAGCTGAGACTATTTCAGTTATATTAAATCAAGTTAATGATGAAAACAATGAACAACCAATTGTATTGTTTGGACTGATTTTACATGACTATGAGACAAGGTACACCTTTCTTGAGAAATAATTAATTTCAGTAGTTAGAGGATTAAATAACTTCAATTACATGCTTTCTAATAACAAGGTACATGTTTTGGTCTCTCATCGAAGTTTTAAAGCATTCTTTTTTAACAAAGAGATGACTGAGAAGAGAGAAGGCTAGATTAGGAAGGTTGTGGAGTATGATGTTGAAATCCGTGTTCTGAAAATAGTTCAAGGAAAACGTTTGTGTGAAAATTTAATTTCTGATATGTAAAAACAATACGATGTAGAATCAAAAGATTCATAAAAACATGTTGAAATCACATATCAACAGTAAGATATCATGGTGCAACAAGAAAATACACAACTCGAACTTAGTAAAGAAGTTGAGGAATCAAGATGGATGACTGATTTGGATAACTACTTATAACATGGTACTTATCCAGAAGGCATGGACAAGAATTAATGACGATAGTTCAGGTTACATGTTGTACCTTATGTTTTCATTGATGGTGTGTTGTTTAAAAGAGATATGAATGGAGTTTTGTTACGATGTATTGATTATGATAGAATCCAACAAATATTCTATGAGTTTCATGAAGGACCTGAAGGAAGTCAATTTTTAGCATGTAACACAACTTTGAAAATTATTTAAGTTGGTTAGTATTGGCCCAACATATTCAAGGACTACTTATAATGGATTAGAAAGTGTAAGAAATGTGCTTTCTTTGTTTGAAATGAACGTTTAGCTTAGCTTCCCCTACAATTTATTTCATTGGATCAACCATTCATGCAGTGGAGTCTTGACTTCATTCACATGATCAATCCACCTTCGTCACAAGGACACAAGTCCATCTTGACTGTTAGAGATTACTTTACATTTTCGACTAAAGCAATAACCTTGAAATAATCTAACAAGACTTCAATATTATCATTTTATGAAGGTGTATTTTGTAGATTTTGTGTTACAGCAACTATCATTTTAGATAATTCCTTAGCCTTTCTTGGGGAAAAGGTAACAATTTGGGATATTAAACATGGAATATATTTAATTACCTCGTATAATTATTACCCGTGCAAGGTAATGGAGTAGATTAAATAACTAATAAGAATATTTTGATGATCATCAGAAGAACACTCAAGAATAACAAAAGAGCTTGGCACCTGATGTTAAATTTAACACTTTGGGTTGACAGAGTGACTCCTAAAAGATCAGTTGGAAATTTACCATACAAGCTTTTTTATGGAAGAGAGGTAGGAATTCCCATCTCATTTGAGTTTCCTACATTGGATTTACTGCACCATATGGAATTACTTGATAATAAACCATTACAGGTTCGTTATGCATAATTAACGGAGTTTCAAAAGCTAAGATATCAAGCTCGTCTAAACATACAAAAGAATAAAAAACAAATAAAGAAAACATTTGATAAGAAGGCTAAGTTTAGAGTCTTCAATGAAGGAGATATTGTGTTAAAATGGGATGTTGATCATGCAAAGATAGGAAAACACAAAAATTTTGATACAATCTGGAGTATTCCCTATATGGTTTCATCTTGCAAAGAACGCAATGCATTTCAGCTTTCAAGGCTAAAGTGAAAAGAACTTCCCATTCCTGTGAATGGTATATTTCTTAAACATTGTTATTGAAAATCCTATAGTGTTTGGTTAGAGTAGGATTTCCCTTTAAATAAGTGTATTTCATGCGTAGAGCAATTTTTTTTCAATTCAATAAAGTGCATTCATGCATGTGATCTGGTTTTGAGATCCTTTTGTAGCTATAGTATGTTTTTTGGAAATGGCAAATTTGGTTATATGCTTTGACTCCATGCCCGATGGACAAGAGGAAGGCACTGGTAGACAAGATAGTAGATAAATTTCCCTGAAGGATCACCAGAAATGTTGACAATTTTTACACTCAAGAAAAAATGGGCACCTTGAAGCTTTTTTATTATGGAAGGCATTGATGAAATTAACCTAACTCAGGAGGAAGCATTATAGTTCTATTATGCTTTCAGTTTTAGGTAATTGATCAACTAGATGTAATGTACAACTGTGTATGTTGTTACAAAATGTAGCACCTCACATAGACTACCATTCCATGTTCGTCTTCAAGAAGGAAACCCAAAATCCCTAAAGGACTAAAGCATTTCCTTGATAAAGGTGGGAATCATAGTTTAGGTGAAATGCTAAATTTGGGAACAACAAGAAGAGTTGCAGTTTAAAAAAAAATAGAGTTCATTATTAAATTTTTAGGTACTTCAAAAATCATTATTTTTGCATTTTAAAAACATTTAATTATGTGATCGACTTGTTTATTTCATTATACAATCAATAACCATCATAAAAAACTGAATGCAGAAAGAAGTATAGAACTCAATTACATAAATGTATGTTATTTACTCATGAAGAAATACAATGTTTCCCACACAAGCCATGTGTTGTAACTCATAACTTATGAAAAAATAAGTACATGTGCATGAATTTAAAAGTAAAATTGTATAGAAGAAACCCATCATTTCCTTGGGTTCTCTTCTAATACTTTTGTCTTCAGTTTTGGCTCCACCTTTATCCATGTGTCCAGAAGATACAACATACCTAAAATATGATAAGAAAAGGAATTAGCCAAAAGCTCATTGTTTAATTTGTACTCATGTACTGTCTAACTACATACATGTGGATTTCTAAATATCATATGCATAAGGTACATCAAAGACATATATACAATTGAAAAATCGGTATTCTACAATTATACATATGATTTTCAAAATCATTTCAGAAAAGAAAGGGAATAGAAAAAACCATCGAACATAAGATAGGCTAAAATCCTAAATATTTTTAACTATTCTCTTAAGTGTGCAAGAATAGGTTGTAGTAAAGGAGAAAATAAGAGCATGTCTTACACTCCTCACTATTAGATAAAGATTGCATAAAAATAGAGTTCAATGACTTCCATCCTGTGGTACATCAAATTGAAATAACTCACAAGTACATAATGGTATTAAAGAATAATGTAACTCAAAGTTCAGTAGTTATTCTAGAAATAGGAGTTACAGTGTAGATTAGATGAAAAACTTGCATGATTACTTCCATTCAAAGAATAATTTACATATTATTTATAGATTAGAGCACACAATACATCATTCTCAGACCATATTCTAAAGAAAGAGTCTAAAGCTACATTATGACTGTTTTCAAATTGAAATACCATGATAGATCACCTAATATTAGACCATCATGTGGAAATTGGGAAATGCAGTGTTTTGGTGCTATGATAAATCACATGAGACATGAGGTGTTACTCTAGAAACAAAATGATATTTTACAAATATCGAAGCACACATAGATGAAAAGGGTAATGCAATTCAAAGATATCATAAGTGGTGAATGTCAAAGCTACAGTTCTTTTAGCAAGATTCAGATGAGAGACAAACTTCCTTTGAAATAAACAAGTAGAAAGAGAATATCAAAAGAACAAGGATTCAAAATTTTAGGGATGAAATCATTTCCATTATGATGAAGCTATATATTAGAACAAAAGGGTATATCCATAAGGCATAAGTATAAAGTTGCAAGTAAATCAAACATATTTATATTTTCCAGTACAAGAGTACACTTAAGATGCATACAAAAAAGGTGAAAATATGATATTATTGTATACTAAGATACACACTTCATTTCTTGAGATACTTATTCAAAATAAACGGACCAAGTAAACAAGTCTTCAATCCATTTTAGTGCATATTGTAAGAATGAAACTAAGTCAAGTTTAATGGAGCAAAAAAAACGTTATGCAATTAAAATGGTACAGATATGGGAGAATCGAATAGAATCCCAATAGTTTAAATTGAATATTTTGAGTGAGCTATATACCGAAAACATAGTTCAATAGACAGATAAAAGGAGAGACTGTTTTTTCCTCCAAAACATCACAAAAAAACAATATGACAGAACTATTTATGGAAAGGAATTTAATAGCAATGATCTAGTTTCAATATTTCTCGAGTCAATAATGCAAATGATAAGTAAGGTACATTTTAATGTCGTCATCCCATGATCCATGGAGAATGAAGTTTTGAGTCAAGAATAGAACAGAAATATTACATGATCATTCTTCAAGATGCTTGTATCCTCGAAATATTGCAGCAATTTCAGAGCTTCATCATGTACTCATGAAAGATAGACCAATACAAGAAAACCTACATTCAAATCAAGAGGAAATACTACATTTTGGATATTTCTCTTGTGAAACAAATTCAAACTTGTAATAGAATTCAAAGATATAGGTAATGTTTTGAAGATCAATTTGTAAATACTTCAAACAAATTGCCACAATTCAATAGTTCATTCAAATTTACAAAGAAAGGGAAAATATTCCAACATAGATTTCTAAATAGTCATGCCTCAATAAGCAAAATAAAACAAGCATAATTTTCAAACCAAAGGTAATACTTCAAGGTTTTTACCCATTTTAAGCAAGATGACCCAAACCAGTTGTCAAATCTTCATTAACCTCAGTATTAAATAGTGAAACAAATTTCAAAGGAGCAAGCATTATATACAGTAGTGCAAGTAATCTTAGGGTTTGAGGGAAAATCATATTTATATAGTTGCGAAAGAATTCTTTTATGAAATATCCTATCAAAAGAATAATGTAGGTTCCAGTAAGTTATATCAGAAGCAAAGGAGTTTCTGAGGAATCAACAAAAACACCTAGAACAAAATAGTAAAAACTGTGATAACCAAGAAAGGGGAAGTCCATTCTCGAACCAATTTTTCAAAAGAAATAAAGCCAACTTACCAGGTTAAGAGGAACCTTTATGAATCTCTTGAAAGATAAGAGAATAAAGTTGGATTTGCAAGCACCTAAAACCAGTTTAATCTCGATAGTACATCACAGAGCTAGAAAATGACAAGGAATACAAAGGCATTAGAATCAAATCAATACATATTGAAGAAGCTCAAATAAGGTCCATAAATGGAGACATTATAGTTAAAACAAGCAAGAAACTCACCTTACCATTCCTCAATAATGGTTAGCATTCACAGACAGGATAGAAGCAGTGAACTCTAAATCACAGCAAGCTTCAAACAAATGTCACAGGATTAAAAAAGAGCTCAAAAGAATATTTAATGCTAGTTACTCCAGCATACAACATGAAATAGAGTAAGAAATGACAAGTATTCAAACCTTCGTAGTAATAGAAAATGCAAAAAATTGAATTCAAAAGGGCTATTTTCACATAAAGTTGAGATTCAGATAAAAATAATGGTAGCAAGATAGAATTTTTCTAGGGCTTTACCCTATTTTCCCAACAATGTAGGATGAAAATGAGATAGAATTTGAGATATTACTCACCAAACTAACCATGAATAATCTTAACGTGACCTGAGTTACCAAATTGACGGCATAGATACCAAAGAACAGTGATTGATGGCCCAAATCAACGTTACCAATTCCAATTCAGACAACACTTTACCTCAGTCACCCAGAGTTATCATCAACGGATGAGATGAAATAGTACAAAGATCAAATTTTGAGGACTAATCCTGAAATAATGGAAAACCCCAACCTAACTCAATCATATTTAATTATCGACGATTAAGATTAGAATTACAAAATCTAATGGATCACAATGAAAACTCCATGTTTACCAGAGTGAGAACAAGGTGCAAATCCAACGGTGGAGATCACAAAGTGCCGATCAATCATGCATAGTAAAATCTGCCAACTCAACTATAGTTTGCAAAACTCAATCATATGTCGATAATAGTGCACATGTCAAAGAATGGTTAAACCCTAACTCCACCATGGTTAAGCATAACCACCGAAAAAGTTACAATGGGTCGAATCATCTTGGGAGAGGGGCCACTTTCAAATAAAACATGATTTCCATATTATAACTTATCCAAGGTCAAAGCAACATGATAACATTTGAAAAAAATGACAACCAAGTAGTAATGCCATGATTATCTAAAAAGGGAACAAACTATATTAACCAAATAAAGGTGGTCCACACTATATGTTAAATGCCAAAGACAAAGTATGATCCATGAGTTTTGAAAATGGAAGTGACCAAATAATATATTGCTATGATACATGCTAGATGCAAAATTTAGGAATTATTACAATAAATTCTTCAAAGATACCATAAAATTTGCAAGGAAACTTCATACAAGGAGGAAAGGAAAGTATTTATGCATGCAATCACAAAAAGATAAAGGATTATTAGTTTTCTATATCCTCAGGTGGCCCCATAGATTGCAGAAGACAAAGCTAGGACATATACACATCAAGGGTGGTCACCACATTAGGAGGATGAATATTGTACCAAGTAAGAATACAAGGTTATTATTTTGCTTGCACAAGGTAATTAATTACATATGATCAGAAAGGTGATAAAGAGGATTATTTCACCATAAAAATAAATACAAAAAAATGTAAACATCAGAGCTTATAGGTGGTCCCCATAATGGATGAAATACATGAGTGAATATTTTGCAAAGTAATTAAAGGGAAAGTAATTATTTTTTCTCACACAGGGAGATTAATTTTTACATGTGCATCATTGCAGAATTAAAGAATGGCTAAAATATCATTGCAAGTGTATCAAGTTGGAAGTGTCACATCAAGCACTAGAAGACAAAGATTACATGCACATTGGATGAGACTTACACAACAAGCAAGGGATATTATTAGCCAAATTATTCATCCTATTTTATTAAAAATAGATCAGTCAACTAAAATTGGACTGAATTTTATTTTTGTAACTAAGGCTATTAATGCCTCTTTGTAATCAACATGTCTAGTTTTATTCCTTTATTTATTCATGATAAAGAATAAAATTAGCATGCATGGGCGATTAAAAAGTTTAGCATATTTTTGGTATGGGATGGGTGAATAATATTAATATATATTGTGTGCAATTGCAAGGCACAAAGAGGAATTTTTCGAAATATGAGTGCTGAAGCAAATTTTGCTAGTTTTTCCCCTTGAATGAGAACTAATTTTTGTCTTTCTAATTATTTGCAATGGTGTGTATATCTAATTAATCCTTGTGAATATCAAATTCCCTGATTAATCATCTTATCTTTCTGCAAATTTAATAATTTATGCATAACATTAGTGTCCATGTTTAACTTATTGTGTTATTGTGAGTCATCCCTTCAGCACCCAAAGTGTTTTGTCTTAATATTCTACTGAAAACTATTTGTTTGTGCATCCGGAATTCATTCTGAATTGGATTTTACTTGTACTCATTCAAATCCCTCAACAATTTTGGTGTATCACCCCATTTTCAATCGATTTACAATCATATTTTTACCCTCAAAACCAAAAAAAATAGTTTAGGATACATCAAAAAATGAACTGGCCTTGATACTAGAGACTCACCTCAATAATAGGTATACCCAAAGACCTGAGATGTTTCCATTATATGTATGAAAGTGAGAAATTTAGAGCAAGCTTAGAACCATTGTAGTCCTCTCTCAACAAGGAATCACTTTCGAGAGGTAAGAAGACCATTGGTTAGAGCTATAAATAAACAAATGGTATTGGTCTAGTAAGGATAACTTAGATATTTGGGTGAAAACGATAATTTAGTTAATGAATTGTAAGAGATAAATTAATGGGAACATAACTATAGGTAAGGAAAATATATGAAGGAATTAGGTGTAGTCATAGTAGGGAGTATTAGACCTTAATGATATTAAGTTGAAATTAAACTGAGAAAAGGATTAATGAGATTAAATTAACCAACACTTTGAAATGGGAATTAATAGGAACCCTAGAAGGAGTTTCAAACCTGAAATAATCTTAGAATTAAATTAATAATATTAAGGATTAATTTAGTTACAATAACTTTGCAGATGCGTAGAATTTTATTTATCAAGAAATATTTAAGCCTAGTGGTTAAACATCTTATTGCACCCCTATTGAAAACAAACAAAAAAAATTATGTAATTTTCCTTATTAACTATTGAATTTTTCTTGGGTTTTTCCGAAGAAGTTTTGAGGCGTTATAGTTTTGTCAATTTTTAGGATTATCAGTAGGATACATAACATATCTTGTAAGATTCGACTTACCCTTGCAATTTGTCAATGAGTTTCAAAATGGTATGGAGTTTTAAAATGTAAATTTCTACCTAACAGGTAACTCCATAAATAATGATTTCCATAAAGAAAAAATAAATATTGCATCTCTATTTAACACCAATTCTTGTAAAAGACCATAAAAATGAAATATTTCTTTTAAAAACAAATGATCTATATCAAGTGCAAAAGTTTTAATTTTAGTTTGAAGAAAATGAGGCATTTTATTTTACCAATCAACCAAAAACAAACTATCATGACCATTCCTAGTATGGGGTAGCCCAATGATAAAGTCCATACTCATGGATTCCCATTTCCATTCATGAATTCTAAGAGGTTACAATTTACCAGGTTTTCTACAATGCTCAATTTAAATTTTTTGACAAGATAAATGTTTTTCCACATAAGTTCTAATATCTTGTTTCATTGTATGTAAAATTACTTTATTTATTTTTAAATAAGATTTATGAAATCTAGGTTGGAGGAAATGGTTTCTTCTTATATTTTTGCTAACCCTAATCATTATAGCCTCCCTAGTTTTGGCCAAGGATGAGGTGGTGGTATCGGCAGTCGTGAGGGTGTTCTTGTGGGTCCTTGTAATGGCAGTTTAAATGTTTTTCCTTTGTTTGGAGACATTTCCCATATTTGTATGGAATTGGACAAGATTTTTATTGATGATTATGTTAAATCCATATTTTTTTGTGGGTAGCGTGGGAATCTAGAGTCTTTCGGGTTGTTAACCATTGAAGATATTTCATTTTTTGCAAGTAAATTTATAGATGGTGGCATAGATAAGACCCCATCTATTGCTAGACGACCTATTTTGACTCACTTTGATGGAACTATGGCTAAGGCAGAGACCTGGGATGTTATCTCTTCCATTTGCACTAAGGAACTAGGAACTATGAGACCTATGATGAATGAGCCTTTACTTCTTAAACATGGTGTACATTTTTGTGTCTTTGGGGAATCTGTTTTTGGTATCTCTTCATTGTATTAGCTTATTCTTGAGGATGGATTTTTGCCCCAGTTTTAGGAAATTCAGAAAATTAATAAACCCCATGCTCATATTTCTTTCAAGGATATTGTAAGAGGGGTGGGTAATAGGAATAAGGATTTTTTGGATGCTAACCATAATAAGTCTATGACATATGCTAAATCTACCCCATCTATCAAATTTGGGGAAGAGGTGATTCAATCTGAAGATGCTTTAAAAAGGAACGGTTTGATTTTTAGATTCAACATTTTTTCCCAGGTCTTCCAGCACTTCATGTATGGATCTCGAGTTATTGGGGTTCTATTTTGGAAGTTAGGATGGATATATTTCTTAGTACTCGTCATATTTTCATTTTTTATTTTACAAATGTTGTAGATAGAGACTTTATTTTTGGGAAAGTATGGGAAATATAATCCCAAATGTATTGATGAAACCATTATTACTTTTGTTTAATCCAATTTCCAATACTTTCGAAGTTAAACTGGTGTGGATACGTCCTCCTTTTCCCCTTCAATCCTTGTTGAATATTTGTTTATGTGCTATTGGTAATACTTTATGGAAATGTTTAGAAACTAGCCCTAAATATCTATATCTTGATAACACTACTAATGCTATAATATTGGATGATATGGATACTTCTATTGATTTCCCTTCCACTATTGAACTTGAAGTTGAAAAGAGAAGTTGGATTCAAAATTTAGATTATGAAGGGTTTCCCTTTAGGTGGAGAACATGCTTTTCTCTTGGCCATTTAGCATCATATTTTCACTTGGTAAGAGAAAATGCTAAAGGTATATTATCATGGAGGAATAACTCTAATCATAGTCATTTGGTTGTGAGTGAAACTTTGGATGGTGGATCAGACTCAGATTATAAGGAATCGGTTGCCAGAAGTGATAGAAGCACAAAATGTTTGTGAGAATGTTCCATAATCCTTATCAAGATCTCATGACCTCAAGGAAAATTAAGAATTTTTTATTCCAGTCCATTGCAATGAAAATTAAAATCGTAATACTGTTGGGGATTGGAAATTTTTGCGTATGGAAAATAAAATCATTATCTCCCCGTTGAAGATACAACTAAGATCCAATGGGAAGGGGCCACTATGTTGAAATAGCTACTCATTTTTTTATGTTGTTGTCAATTTTTTGTTGCTCTTATTTTGTTTTTTTGTCACTGGTAGAGTCTTTATTGTTTTGATCCTAAATGTCATAACTTGTTGATGTGCCAAAATTAACAGGAACTTGAAAATTTCATAACTTGTAATCCGGTTGTCTGTTTGAGTCTATTTTTTTTAAACCACATGTTTCGATGATATGAACACACCGGTCAATCTGCCCTACTGGTTGGAGCACATTTTGGCACATTTTAAGACCAAAAATATTCCATCTTAAGGCAAAAAATTTGGATTTAAGTTATAGTTCATTTTTTCCTATTTTAGGGCATTAGTCAATTTTAGTCTATTAGGTCCATTATTAGTTGGTAAGTTGGCAATTCCTCTAATTTAGGCATGTAGAATATGTGTGGCAGTTTTTTTTCCTGTATGAATAAGCATGTGAACTTACTAAGAATAACAGTTCTAGTAAACTGCTTAAAATAGTAATTTCCACTACCTATAGTAGATTTAGTCATAGTTAGTTAGAGTTTGCTTGGTAACTCAAGTTGGGAGTTTTTTTCCTATTGGGAAACATTGTAATTCATGATTCAATAATGAAGAAGGAGATCTATTTTATTTTGGAGCTCATATTATTTGTAGTGTATTGAGTTTGTTTGGAATTTAGCTACATTATCTTGTATCATATTTGGTTCAAGTATTACAAAAATGGCAGGAAGAGGAGGTGGTATTTCCTAGATGAATAGTATTATGTAAGATATGTAGAGGAAATTTTCTTCACTTCCTACAATGATAACCCGGAGAGGAAATCAAGGTGGAGATGACACAGATGAAGAAGAAGTTTGTGAAGAGGAGGAAACCCAAGTGCCACCCTTAGATTTTGAAGAAAGGATGCTTTGATCATTAGAAGGAAATAATGATGGGATAAGAGTTAATGTTTTACAGTATGGAAGTAGTCTTAAACCAGAGGAGCTCATAGACTAGTTGACTATCATGGGGAAATTTTCTAAGTGAAATCACCTACAAAAAGAGTGGTCAAGAAAGGGGAAAGAAATAATTAGGACGTGAAGTAAGATGGATAAGAATTTGAAAGATAAATTTCTCCCTGTTGATAATGCACAAACCCTTTACACGAGGTTTCAGAATCTCAAACAAAACTTATAAACCGTGCAAGGATACACAGATGAGTTCTACAAGTTGTGCATTGATTTAAAGCATGAATAAATAGAGGAACAAATGGCTACAAGGTATGTAAATGGATTAAAATTTAACAGTCAAGATGAGATAATTATGCACATGATTAAACCCAGCATAGAGGATGGCTATAACCGTTCAGAACTTCAAGGCTTCAATGCACTACATAACTCATCAAATGTGTTAGCGTGCATCACATGCATTCGTGAGACGATGAATCGTCAGATTCATTTTGGGGATCGCTGTTACTTTCAGTTAACAGTTAATCCCAGAATCCAGATTCGTTAAGTCGCTGTTATACTGCTATTTGGGATTCGTGAATCCCATAATCCACAAAGATGCATGGACATTGGCTAGGGGCAGACGATATGTTAGTGATAGAGGATAACAGTCTACATGACCCCCCATTAATTTTTTGTTCTCCTAAGAGTGAGAGTCCTGACAGGATGGGCACTCCTGAGGGCCTTAAGGCTGCGCCTGCATCATGTATATGCATGACACCTGCTAAGCAGCTTCCCCACATCGATTCCAATATTCCATCCGCACTCCACTGCTAAACACGTCTCCAGTGATGTACATGACCTACAACCTTCCACTAGTTATTGTTGGACAAAATCTCCCCTTTGGCAGTGGGCCGGTGATTTCTCTGAGAAAGGCTATATAGGGGGACTTTCAAAGACGTGTACAAACAATGAAACCCTAGACAGCTAAGTGATCAAGATTCAGGACCCTAACAGGTAACTGCTCTAGCATCTTATTATTGGAGGGGGGGCGTACGCTTCGAGTACATGCCTTCAAATGCGAATCGGTTGAACCTTAATTCGGCCCTGCCAAGTTCTTTATATATAGATCCACTATAACCTCTATGTTAGTAATGCAAGAGTTTAAGCCCAAGGGTAATGAAGTTACTGTTGATGAGAGATGTTTAATAAATTTTTTATTGGTAAAAGTTATAAGGTTGAGATTAGGTGTGATGTTATTCCTATGGATGCATGTCATATGCTGCTAGACAAACCATGACAATTTGATAGAAAAGTAATTCATGACGGGGAAAGAATACATACACTTTTTGGAAGGATAGCACAAAAATAGTTTTGCTACCTCTTAAGGAAGATAGGGAAAGGCTGAAAATATGCTTTCTGCAAAAGAATTTGTGATGGAGGCAAAGGCAACATGGTTTTGTTATGCACTAGTCGCAAATAACAATGAATCTGCAAGTGCACAAATATTAGTAGAGACAACAAAATTAATGGAAGAATTTTTTGATGTTATTCCTGATGAGCTACCAGATGGGTTACCACCCAAAAGAGATATTCAACACCATATTGATTTGATCCTAGGTTCTTCAGTCCCAAATCAAGCAACTTATAGGATGGGCCCGACATTGCATGCAAAATTGAATAAGCAAGTGATAGAGCTCATGAAAAAGGGTGTAGTAAGGGAGAGCGTGAGTTCGTGCGCAACTGCAACTTTATTAACTCCAAAGAAGGATGGAACATGGAGAACGTGCTTGTAGCAATCAATAAGATTACAATCAAGTATAGGTGCCCAATACCTCGCCTTGATGATATGATGGATGTGCTTGCTGGATCTAGGCATTTCACCAAGATTGATCTTCAAAGTGATTACCATCAGATTCAAATCAGAGAAGGCGATGAGTGGAAAACAACATTCAAGACAAGGGATGGATTATATGAGTGGTTGGTGATGCTAGTCAGCATATCTAATGCACCTAGCACTTTTATGAGGTTGATGAACACTGTGCTACGAGAGTACAATGTTAAGTTTGTTGTGGTTTATTTTGATGATATCCTGATTTTCAGTAAAACTAAAGAAGAACATTTGAGGCATCTGAGGGTGATATTTGAAGTGTTAAGAAAAGAGAAGCTCTATGTGAATTTGAAGAAGTGCACACTTATGTAAGAGAGTTTGGTATTTTTGGGTTTTATTATTCCAGCAGATGGGGTACAAATGAACTCAGAAAAGATAAAGGCAATGATTGAATGGCCTACTCCACGGAGTATAACAAAGGTAAGAAGCTTTCATGGTTTAACAAATTTTTATAGAAAGTTTATTAAAATTTTTAGCAGTATTGTAGCACCTATAACAGATTGCACAAAAGGAAGGGAGTTTTTGTGGACAAAGGCAACTGAGGATAACTTTAAGTTCTTGAAGAAGAATGTGACATAAGCACCTATGTTGGCACTACGAGATTTTGATAAAGTGTTCGAGGTTGATTGTGACACCTCACATGTGGGAATTGGTGCTGTCCTAAGTCAAGGTGGGAAGCCAATAGCTTTCTTTAGTGAGAAATTGAATGAGGTAAGGAAGAACTACTCTAATTATGATGTGGAATTTAATGCAATTGTACAAGCACTGAGGCATTGGAGGCATTACTTAGTGCCTAAGGAGTTTGTGTTATTTACATACCACATAGCCACGAAGTATGTGAATACACAAAAGAAGTTGAACAATAGTCATGCAAAGTGGGTATCATTTTTGTAGGGTTATAGCTTCTCTCTAAAGCATAAATTAGGAAAACAAAACCAAGTTGCGGATGCATTGAGTAGGCATGTGACTCTATTTACAACTATGGAGAATGAGGTGGTTGGTTTTGAAGCAATAAAAGATTTGTATGTTTCTGATTCTGATTTCAAAGATATTGTTGAAAGGTTAAGTAGTCCATTGTCAGGCGATGTAGGTGATGTCCAGGATGAGTACCTTTTGCAGGATGGCTATCTATTTAAGTAACGACAACTATGTATTCCAGTTGGGTCTATTAGAGACAATATAGTGAAAGAGCTGTGCAACGGAGGATCAGCTGGGCACTTTGGTAAAGATAAGACTAGCTTTGGTAGAAGAGAAATACTATTGGCCAAAGATGAAAAGAGATGTGGTAAGATATGTGGAGAGGTGTAGAATTTGCCAAGTCTCGAAAGGCCATGCACAAAATACAGGGTTGTATATGCCATTGCTTGTTCCCAAAGGACCATGGATAGATTTGAGTATGGATTTTGTTTTGGGATTACCAAACACACAACGAGGTAATGACTCGATTTTTGTGGTTGTTGATAGGTTCTTTAAGATGGTTCATTTTATTGCTTGTAAGAAAACTAGTGATGCAACAAGAGTAGCAAATTTGTTTTTAGAGAAGTTATTAGGTTGCATGGTGTTCCAAAAACCATTACTTCAGATAGGGATACAAGGTTCGTAAGTCATTCCTGGAGGACTTTATGGAAGAAGTTGGGAACTAAACTACAGTTCAACAACGCCTATCATCCTTAGACTGATGGGCAAACAAGAGATGGTAAATAGGAGTTTGGGAAACATGTTAAGGTGCATAGTTGGGTAAAAGCCAAAACAATGGGACTTAGCATTACCACAAGCTGAGTTTGCTTATGATAGCTCAGTAAATAGATCTACAGAAAAGTTTCCATTTTATATTGTGTATGGGAGTAATCCAAAAGGGGTGTTAGATTTGGTGCAGCTACTAATTGATCGCAGATTCAGTGATGATGCAGAAGCATTTGCAGAACATATAGAACAATTGCAGGAAGAAGTGTGGAAGAAATTGCAGAATAGTAATGATAAGTATAAGGAAATAACAGATGTGCACAAAGGGAGAAAGGTGTTTACAGTAGGTGAATTGGTTATGGTATAGTTTCGGAAGGAAAGGTTTCCAAAAGGAACCTATAACACGCTAAAGTACAAGAAGATTGGTCCCGACAAGATCGTGAAAAAGATAAATGATAATGCTTATGAGGTAGAATTGCCAGGAAATTTTGATATTTCTCCAGTATTTAATGTTTTAGATTTATATTATTTTCATGGAGATAGTGAAGAAGGGGATGTTATTGAAGTAGTAGTAGATTGGAGGCAGTAGGTTCCAGTGAAAAAGAAAGAAGAAGTAGATCAGATTTTAGACAAGAAAACTGTGAACACACGACATGGGCAATACAGTAAATATTTGGTACATTGGAAAGGATTGGAACAAGAGGACAACACATGGGTCACAGAGTGGGAGATTAAGAAGCTAGATAAAGATAAATGGCAGAAATTTGAAGAAGACAACTTGCAAGAGGTGCATTTTTTTCTAGAAGGGGAGAATGATGCACTATTTTTAGCAAAAACTTAAAGTGGTCATAACTTTTGATCCTGGCGTCCGTTTGAGCTTGATTTTTTTTGAAATCACTTGTTTCGACAAGACGAAGACACTGGTCAACCTGCCCTACCGATTGGAGCCATTTTCGACGAAATTTCGGGCCCAAAATCCATCGTTTGGGGGTTGACAATTAGGATTTAAGTTTCAATTCAATTTTTTCCTATTTTTGGGCATTAGTTTTTTAGTCTCTTGCATGCATAGTAGGTTAGAAAGTTGGAAATTCTTCTAATTTAGGCATGTAGAAAATAAGTGGCAATTTTTTTGCCCATGCGAATAAGCATGCGAACTTACTAAAAATAGCAAGTTCTAGTAAACTAATAAAAATAGTAAATTTCACCACCTAGAGTTAGATTTAATTGAAGTTAGTTAGAGTTTGCATGACAACTTGAGTTGGGGGTTGTTTTCTTATTTAAGACGCATTGTATTTCATTATTCAATAACAAAGAAGAGAATTTATTTTCTTTGAGTTCAAGGTATTTGAAGTGTATTGAGTGTGTGTTTAAGGTTTGGCTACATTATGGAGGCTCAAAGGAAACTTGAGGAGGATAAGGAGAATGAAGTGGAGAAAAAAAAGAAAGAACATGAGAAAGAAGAAGAAGGTAAGAAAAGGATAGCCTTAGAGGCCCAGTCTAAGCCTTCAAAGACGAAGAGAAGTAAAAGAGGCCTTCGAAGATGAAGACAACGTGATTAAACAGGAAAAAGAAAAGGTGAAACAGGAAAAAGCTGCCCATGATGTGACTAAACAAAAAAGAGTCACAATTAAAGGCATTGGAAGACAAATTTACCAAGGAAAAGGAAGAAGAAGATAGAAAGGCCAAATAGGTTGCGGTGCAAGCACAAGTAGGAGCTAGGTCTGTGCAAGTACTTTCAACATCTGGTGGTCTTGTCATGAGCTTGGACACAATTAAGAATATTCTAGCTTAGAGAAAATAGGTGGGATCGGTCTCCCTTCCTAAGGGGGTGGTACAATCATTCGAAAATGGGTCGATCATTAACTTATCCACACTATCACCCTCGCAGAAGACACCTTAGCAACATCTTTCATGAAAGCGGGCACATATATTGGATGTGGAAATGCATGACTTTGGAGGATGCGATGGAACAAGTTATTACAGATGTACAAACAATGAGGCCACAATATGAGGTAGATGAGACTTGGCCGATTGTTAGAAGACTGCAATAAACTGTGGGTAACTTGTTACGCCGCTTGATTCCGTTTAAAGGTTGAGATCAACGAATCCATGATGAAGATGTGGATAACTACAAAGTTTCTTTGTTAATGCCCACTCAAATCAATAAATTAAGAAAGGAGAACAAAAGTGCAAGCACATGCAACAAAATTGAAATCTACGCTGGGTGATGTGACGACCTACATCATAACTTTGTGGATTGGCTAGCCGCAACCCAACATAAAAAAAAGGAGTTTGATGCTATAGAATAAGAACTCACAAAAGCATTCGTGCAATACACCATCAAGGCAAATACATATGAAGCACAACGGAGAATATTAGTAGATCGTTTGGGTAGAATTTCCATGACTTTCAATCCCTCTCAAGGGTTTTACTAAGAAGTTTATCCAACCCCTTGGGCACTTTATTTGTCATGAACAACCTATGGTTTATGTTGCTTGCCCCCAAAAGAGGATTTTTGTGGAAATGGACGTGGCTAAAGAACGTAAGCGAATAATTGATATTCGAGTAAGGGAAACTTGCTTTTCACTGTGGGTCATTTACATCAACCTGTCAAATACATGTTTCGATGTCAATCCCTCCAATCATATGATTCAAGAATTCCCTTTAATGGCATACGTGCGGGCACGACCATAAGAAATTTTTTCTATAGATAGGACAACCACTAGCTCCTCTGGGGATGGTTAGAGCAATACCGAAGAAAGTAGATTGCAAGGGCTGAGACTATAAATGAGACAGATGAGTATGGGAGCTTAGTACACAAATGGATGAAGGAACTAGAGAAGGCGACTATAGAGCTAGAAACAAAGATCATGTTGATCACTTCAAATCCTATACCTTTTGACATTACGGTATTGGCTGTCCATAATGCCCAACTACAATAAATGGAAGAGAGATCCTTCACATAGATAACATGGAAAGTTTTCGAGTAGCGATTGACTACTTGATTTGCCAAATATATTCAAAAAGCGATGAGCTGAAGCTTTGCATACATTTTGGATTTTGTTGGAATGTTTTCATCGTCCCTACCCTAGCTGGACAAGTTGAGCGAAGGAGGTACTCTACCTCCTTACTCTGGATGTCTAAGTTCTAGGTGGTTGATGGTGGATGTTCCCTCCAATTGATGTAGAAAAGAATATGAAGAGCTAAGTCAATAAGAAAAATCTTCTAAGTTTGATGGGTTCTTTGTTCTTCATTTGTTCGAGGAAGAGACCATGGTTTAATTTCGGGGATGATGTTGATAGGATTCTTCATGGAATTGTAATATAAGACCTTGATTGTGGAAGTTGCGTAGTATATTGCGGGTTGGAGGAAGCTTTGGTCAAAGATGTTGTATGTACAATAGACGCAAGTAAGAGCCGCAAACTT